>OX940926.1:25332241-27745241 GCA_954870645.1 Agrotis clavis
TTACATCTATAACGTATTTCATTATACCTGTATATTTTATTTTATTCTGTTACACATATTTATTACTTAATTATTTTATCACACACACACTATAAAGCTGATTTACATCTGTGACGTCTCGCAAGGCTCAGTTGAAAACCAGCGTCAGGCACCTTGTGGCCTGGCTTTATGCTGAACTGGAGCCTGTTTGGCACAGCCGTGAGGCACACGATACCTACATTCAGTGTATTCTAGTAATTTTAACTGTAATTGTGTGCTTAAGGCTTGTCAAATAAACTTATTTTCTTTCTTTCTTTCTTTCTTTCTAAGACAAATACTAGTGCTTTTTCTGTGGGTTTTATTTTACTTTGTTGTAGTATCGGGAACTAGAAAATATCGGTTGTGTGAACCTTTCAACAGTGTAATATTTTAGAGTGCCCGTTGACATTTTAGGTATAACGCCAAACTATAAAGTTATTACTTCGGGAAGTGATGACTAGGTGACATAGATTAATAGTTAGTTATTGTATTGTAGTGTTAGTGTATTGATATGAATTAATGGTGAATTACAATATTACAAGACGGGTTTTCGTCATCATCATCACAAATTAAGACTGATCAAATGAGAATAATTCGGCGCGTTTGAATTAGTTTGGTGTGGGAAAAATGCTTTTTTGTCGAGTTCGATAGATCTACTTATTAACTAATAATTCGTTATTCATTTATAAATTGACTATATCGAGTGTGGGCACAAGTTTAGATAACTTGGGGGCACACACTCACTTACAGTTGCAATGCTTATTGTATTTAAATGTTGAATTACTTAAATCTCTACAGACCACGATTCACGGATGGCTCAGACCTCAAATGTATATGCGGTGTATCTCCACAGACAATGGCCCAACTTATATCCTACACCTCATGTCATATGTAAACTTGAAGATCTTATGAATGTCAGTGGAGTTCAGTAGCTGAATATTGCGCCAAACATAATATTATATGAAATTTTTTGCTTTGAAAATTCGACATTTTCAGCGTGTCGATATGCTGAAAATGTCGAACTAAAAAAAAAGAAACCCAATTCTACATAAGTATATTACGCAATGCGGTTTGAGTCTGGCTTTATTAATCTTATCAGTTTGTATACCTTTTTTTGGTTGAAAGCCAAAATACTAATACTTTTTCGTATAAGAAACGCCCCATACATTACACCCCTTTGTTCCACTACATTACAAAGTTAGTATATTAAGCTAACTCTATTACATGCATCGGAATTTGGATTTACGAGCCACTAATGCCTTTATGTCATTTTCCAGTCTCTGTGCAACTTCTATGTCTGAGTTAGATACCTTGCTGGCTCAATGGCAGCGCTAGTTACATTGTGTTCAATGAATTTTTAATTTATGACGCATTACCTGGAACTTGTGCCCTGATTTAGTGCTTGGTTATCGGCCTGTAATTCTCACGAAACGATTTGTGAGAATAGGTACATATACAACATGTAACGTAATTAACGCACACCCTCAGACACCCCAATTAGAATATTATGTTATAATCACAATACATATATTGAATTTTTAATTTAACATGTAAATGCATTGTTATTTAACTAAATTAGTTATTTTGCAGTGCAGAGTGTACAGAGCAGTGGTGGCCCAGTGGTATCGGTCCCGACTTACGAGTTGTAGGTCGTGGGTTCGAACCCCGCCAGGCGCATTACTTTGTGTAATTTGTTTCATCACCACTGCTCTCAAAACGGTGAAGGAAAACATCGTGAGGAAACCGGCATGTCCTAGAACCTAAAATTCGAAGACATGTGACATCTGCCAACCCGCACTGGGCCCGCGTGGTGGATTATGGCCCACTCCCTCTCACAAGAGAGGAGGCCTGTGTCCCAGCAATGGGAACATTATAGGCTGATGATGATGAAGGTTTATTTTTCCTTTTTTGTATTGAATGACGGAATTTGTATTAAAACAAATAAAATTGCACTTTTTAGTCTTGTTGCCTTGATTTAAGGTCTATCTTAGTTTGTTTTGACTGTACAGAGGTCTAGGGGGCATTTCCGTAGTTTTAATTATTTTTGAAAAAAAAATTACCTAGGTATTTATTAAAAATGATAGAAATCGATTTAGTAAACGATTCTGAACAAACTAATTCCAGGATGTGCGTTAATTATGTTACATGTTGTAGATATATTTGACTCAAAAAACTAATTGGTCCATTAGTTAGTTAATCAAAAATATTTAATTTCTTTTGTTAGGTAAACCAAAATTTACCGTTTGAAAATAAGCAAGTACAGGTTTAAGTATACTTGCTTCTGACGTCACGAACCCAAACTCTCGAATTTTGATAAGCATGCATTTTTTATTTTATTTAAATGTCACACTAGGAAAACTTTAGATAACGGACTAATTAAATTTACAATTTATTGATGGGGTCAAGATGCCTATTACAGACCGTTTTCATGCGTATGATGAGATGCCCTGAAGTTACTTTGTCTTCGCAGTATGACTGGTTATAGCTAGATGAGAGTTACAACAGAAAAATCGGTGAATCGAAATCGTAGAATTGAGGAGGCCAATGTTCAGCAGTGACCGTAAAATCGACGAACTGAACCGCTTTATAATGGTTGTGACGACTGCATTCACAATTCCATTTTTAAAAATTAATAAATTTTATGCGTCCTTCACCGTCGACTACTATCATTGATTACACAAAATTTCCATTAGTTCTCACTTTTATTCAAAATAAAAAATCTAATATTATAATTTCTGCTTATCCTCATGCGAATAAAGGCTTGAATTTATATTTCTATGTCTAGATTGTAATACGAGTAAGTAGGAAGAAAGTCTTGGTAAAAACAAGAGATACCGCCAAGACAGCAATGATATTTTCTGTGGTTCTGTCTTATTTTTTCGGCAATCCAATGTTTTTGCTCCATCTCGTAAGAATTTGGCAAGTCAACCTCATTTCATATAAGTCGTGGTCTGACAGCATAACCGAAAACATACTAATAACGTAACCATTAAGGAAATAAAATTCAATTGACCAACAATAATAATCCTTGTCTTATTATTTTGCTGTATCCACAGTTTTCATAACTGTTCGGCCACAAAATACGCGTTCACGCGTATTACGACTTCAACCGTATAAAACAAATTAATGAAGTTGTTTAGCGCATACCACGACTCAGAGCGATTACTTGCGGTAAACAGAACTGTTAGGTTTCGTACCTTCAAAACATAGAGCAAGTTGTTTTGAAATTTAGACAAAGCCACAGAAATTTTTTTTGGATTGTCAGTCTGAATTTGAGTAAATAAAAGTGAATATGCTATGAAATATAATTCTGATACTAAACCACGAACAAGTAAGTTGGTTTCTCTGAAATGGATTATTATACGTAACGTGCTTAATTTGCTTCGTACCTTCACGAAGGAAACAAAAGACACGCGCGATTTTCGGTTCACACTTTCAGTAGGATCGTTTGAGGACGTGGGCTTGAAGATTTGGCTTCGACTAAGGCCTTGAGTCCCGCTAGTGCTACTTCAGTTGAAAATCCGTTACGATTTGATGGGCCTTGACATTGTAAGCAACATTTATTTTGCTGAAAATTCTGTTCAGGAAAATTCACTTGGGTATTATAATTTTTTAGCTTTTTGTGTTGAAATTAAGTGACGGTCTAGATTTGAATTTTAAGAAGCTTCTTGCTTGGTTGTTTACTTTTATTGTTATTGTGTAAACTGTGATTTTATTTTGTAATTAGATTTAAATAATCTTTTTCTGTTGTCTGGCATTTATTTGGGCAAACTGACGTACAGTCAGCATCAAAAGTTGCTGACCATATTCAGATTTTCAAAATCCCTGTACACCGTATTATTACGTATTATGGTGTACAGCGATTTTGAAAATCTGAATGTGGTCAGCAACTTTTGATGCTGACTGTACAAAGGTAAAACCATGATTTATGAAATCAATGTGTCAAAAAAAAATACCAACTTAAATCTTTGTAAGAAGCAACAGAAACTCTAGTAATATAATAGGAAAATCAATAGACAAACGTCCTTTAAATAACAGCCCAATACTCCACCATTTAGACCTTTTACGTCGAAAAAAACGAAGATTTCATTCCAAAAATATTCTCTCCTTTGCGAATATATCGCAAAATTCTAATTTCACGCGTTTCCTCCTAGGGTGGGGCTTGATCCCACAATAAGAAAGTTGTATAAAGTGGGGAGAAAGATTCTGTAATATTTTTCCGGGGACTTTGAATAGGATGCAAGGATTTGTCAGCTTGGACCAACTCTATAGGCGGATTTACGTTTGATACTCGTATTATAACAGAATACTACTGTCGAATCGACCGGGAGTTTTGAGATTCTTTGGTTATTGTGAGCATTTTGTTTTTTTTTTAACTCCGATTTTGAGAAGGAAAATAGCTGTTTGTGTTTATGTTTTGTGGGACCGTCTGTAAAAGGGAATTGTGAAAATGGAAAGTAAAAGGCTACTGAATGAACAGGGTCGATTTCTAGTCAGTAAGAATCTGATAGTCCATTTCGAGACCCAAAGCGGGAGGACGTCATTTGATGATTTTACCACCAAAAAAAAAGTTGTTGGTTCGATTTTTGAAGGTGTGAATCAGGCATATATTTGATGAGCTTTACAATCATGTGTGAAAGTGCAAACAAATCGGTATAGATTGTAGGCCAGACTTGAAGTTACTGGACTTTGGCAGATGAAGTGCTGAAGTAGGTATTGTACAAAATCCGGTGTCCACTGTTCGGTCTGGTTAGCTTGGCCTAATGTATTAAGTGGACGAAGTAAATGTAAAGTACTTCCTGCCTGTGCCTCTGGGCCAACGCATACTTATTATTATGGAGGAGTGCAGTGTAGAGCATCTTTCACTTTCAAATTATTATCGACTTTGTCCTCATTGACTAATAATCAAATTCAATTAAAAACCATTAAAGGTGCTACTTCAATGCTAGTGTTCATTGATTTTAGATATTATTTTAATGAAAACAACGTCGATAATAGTTTAAGGCCCGTATTACAGAACGAAACTCAAGCACTGATCTTTATTTAAATCTAGATTTCAACCAATCAAATGCCTTGAATCTAGTTTTAAGTAATACTTGAGTATTAAGTGACGTTCTGTAATAAAGTCCTAACAGTGAATAATGCTATACGCTGCGTGAGCCGGCCGCTTCTTTAAAAAAAGCATGTATTTATGAAGGTTCTATGTGTTGATATTGTATTTATATTATGTTTAAGGTTAGTCCTAGCTCTGCAAAAGGTTTGGTAGTATTTTTTGTACGTGTCAACACAAGTGAGTAAAGGATTAGATATGTATCGAGAAAAAGGTCTCTCGGCAAGAAATTGTTGTAGGAAAACAGAGATGTTGAAATAGTTTGCTTAGGTTTAGATGGTAACTGACTATATAGTGCTTACGAAAATAAAATGTATCATTTTCATTTGCTAACCAAAAATTTTTAGGCTTCCAGTCTACATGGATCCAAAAACAGGATACATGCATGAAAATAAACACAATTATTGTGTCTATTCACTAAAATAGTGGTATTCAGGTCCATTTAGTTCTTTTTTAAGAAAAAAAAATCTCCCAATTCATCGATTTTTGCATGATTGTGCGATTTAAAAAAAACTAACCCACATACACAACCAGCTATGCTCGTAACAAAATCGAACACGTGATACGAAGCAACAGCAGTCAATCGTCGAGCCTCTGCGCCTTTAATATCCGTCACACTTCTCCTTCACTAAATACGTCAAATCGAGCAAAAAGATACGTGAAGCCTTTTAAACAGACAAAGTCGCGAGTGAGAAGCAAGTGTACGACAAATTCCGACGATTTCGTTATCGTTCGCCAAAGTTCTCGATTCCATTTCTCTCGTACATTTTGTTAGTAGAAAGAGCGAAATATTCAGCGAAGCATTTCTGTGGCACAAATCTTGTTGAATTTCCTCCGATATATTCCTATCTTTTGTGCGCGCCGCTGTTTTTATATCGCTGTAAAATAAATAGTATAATTTTCGCTTACATGTTTATTTTATTTTCTGTGTTCTTGTTTTGTATGGTGTGCTTCGTTGAAATGTATTTGAATTTTCGTCTCTTGTGTGTACCTAATTTAATATTTTATTATGTTGTTCGTAAAAAGGCAATGACCTTGTAAAGGTCGAAGGGTTACGTATAATTTAGGTAATTAATAATGTATTTCGGTCGCAACCTTAATCTCGATCTTAGTCTCTAACCAATCGTCAATCGAATTTGCCAGTCTGAGCCTTAAATAATCACAAGTACCTAACCGTCTAAATACAATATTGATCAAGATTTTGACTGAGATACGATATACATTTTCAGCGTAAAGATTAGTAACTTAAATGAATTACCATTTTTACTATTAAAATACTGCACTTAAAAGTAATGTAATATTATGAACCTCGGTAGTTGCGACCGTTTATAGAGATAAATGATAGGTATATAAAACCCGTTTCCCATTTACTACCAAACACACGCAGCTTTATATAACAAAATTTTCCGAAGTAAACATACAAGCTATATTCCAGGAAGCATCGTTTGATTGAGCGCCCACTTACAACTTTGTATCCCACTCGGTTGCTACCAGGGTTGCCAGATACCTACAAGCATTTTAATTCGGTATAAAATGATAATAATTTTGTAAATCGTTTTACTGGTACAGTACCCGGCACGTAAGTTGGCAAGATTATGGTGTAGGGGGGTAAGTTTGCGCATCGCATTTAGCAGCACGCAAGTGTAAGCGAGAGCGCGTATACTGGGTGCAAGGGGCAAAGACGAGTGACGCACCAATCGCGTGCTTGGATAGGCACTACCTCATACCCCGCGACCCGCATGACCACCAAAGAGATCTACAAAATGACTTCTGCGCATCTAACGTCTCTTGCCAACTTACGTATTATTTTGTAGTTTAGTAGTATTAGTTTGTATTTTGCCAGTGTATTATTTTGTTTGCAATAATTCTTACTAAAACTAAAACTAACTTACTCAAATGAATATAAAGTAATAAAGTTACGTGGGTTGGTAATAAGGTGTTGTTATGTAATTTATTTACGCAGCGTTTTTTTAAATTAATATTAAAACTGAAATTTCAATATAAAAATAAATAAGTGACACTTTTCGTTTTTATTTATTTTATAAGATTATACAACTTTAAAATAAACTATGTTATGTGGTAAACAACGTAAAGCGCACGCGACGCGACGGCGGCGGGGCGGCGTCTCGTACGCAAGTCATTCTAGTGATACCTAGGTATTCCTGGACAGGGGACAAGATCCCGGGACAATCTCGGATTGCCCGGCCATCTGACAACCCTGTTAGCAACAACGTAGTAAGTTCGCAATTACAGAAAACTGCACTATTTTATCTTAAGTGCAGTTTTCTTACAAGTTTACTAGGGGAAACAATTCATTCGTTGCCCACTTAATCTTTAAGTTTAAACTGTCTGCGAATCCCGGCAATGTTTAAAAAGTTTTGATATAAATCCGCGAGATGGCTCCCGTGTCGGATCGCGGTCGCTAGTGATGTGATGAGTTCTGACATTGTTAGTTTGATATCCGAAAGTAGTATCCGAGTTTGAGTACCTATTATGTATGAAGATTTTTATTGTGAATGCTATAAAAGTGCAACTTAACAAGATTGTAAAGAATAGACCCATACTAATAATATACCTGAATACGAAAGTTATTTTGTCTGCTAATCACTTAATTTAATTTACGTAGTCTTAAAAATGCGAAAGTTTGTAACGATGGATGGATAATTGGATGTTCGGAACTCTTTCACATAAAAGCTACGAAAGGGATTTGGATCTTTTGATTAACACATCACATATTTTTCATCGCTGTACGACTTTTTTGTGGAATTAACTTTCGAGTTACACGATTAAATGAATATGTTCATCGATTGAATTATAAAACAACAAACATATTATATTGCCTCAATGGAACAACTGTCATGTGTCACAAACCATTCTGCTATCGTCGGATATTTTTAACCGACTTCAAAAAAAAAAGTAGGTTCTCAGTTCGACCTGTATGTATGTATGTATGTATGTATGTATGTATGTATGTTTGTCCGCGATTATCTCGCGTTTGGCTGAAAGGATTTTGATGCAGTTTTCAGGAAAGTGTTCTCTACATTCTGGAGAAGGTTTTAGTATATAACACTAATAGATATCCCGTGACGTTGCCCGCGTGGATCCGTTTTGCTTACTTGTATCGTAGATTTTCAGGGACGATTGCATGTTTGTCCGCGATTATCTCGCGTTTAGCTGAACCGATTTTGATGCAGTTTTCAGGAAAGTGTTTGTTACATTCTGGAGAAGGTTTTAGTATATAACACTAATAGATATCCCGTGACGTTGCCCGCGTGGATCCGTTTTGCTTACTTGGATCGTAGATTTTCAGGGACGAGTGCATGTTTGTCCGCGATTATCTCGCGTTTGGCTGAATCGATTTTGATGCAGTTTTCAGAAAAGTGTTTGTTACATTCTGGGGAAGGTTTGAGTATATAACAATAATGGATATCTCGTGAAGTTGCTCGCATAGATCCGTTTTTATTGCTTAATAGGATTGTAGATTTTCAAAGAAGCCGATTTTATGAAGATTTTTGTTGAATATCGCAACTAAAAAGGGAAAAATAAAAAACTTTTAAAAAAAAAGGGAACCGACTTCAAAACCAAACCCAAAAAAACGATAAAATAACTTTTCTTTCGGAAGTCGGTGGCCATAACTCAATGAAATAAAAAAAAAACAAAGCCACCGACTTCCGAAAGAAAAGTTATTTTATCGTTTTTTTGTGTTTGGTTTTGAAGTCGGTTCCCTTTTTTTAAAAAAGTTTTTTATCCGCAACAATTTGTACATCCATAACGAAAGTTGTGTCAAAAAAATGGCTTGTTCTGTCAAAAATAGTCGTGCTTCAGTATCGCAGGTTGAGGGAGATTGCCAGCATTCACGGTGTCGACACCCCCGCATTGAAATCTGGGCATTTTTTGTTTCTATTCTTTTATTTTTGTTCACCAAACCTAGTTTCTAGTTTTGGCTGGCTTTTGAGCTAGATTTTTAACTGTGTGCGTAATGAATATAGGTTGGGTTGGTTTTTTAGATTTTTTTGTAAAATATTTTACTTTGATGTGTATATTGGCGTTGACATGCATGACATAATATAGAATGTTAAAACTATTCTGCAGAATCTAGAAAATCCCGGTAATTCGGCTGAAGAAAAGCTAGTCTTTCTTTATATATTTATAACCATTTTGAAAGTTTCCGAGATGGATTGATGGATGGATGTTTGATACTCTTTCTTGCAAAGAAGACTGAAGGGATTTGAATAAGATGTGGGACACGTTACTTTATAATTTAAGTTATATACTAGATACTGTACTTTTGGATTGATGCTTTTTTTCCCTACGTTATGTTCTCATGGAATAATTTTCGATTAATACGCAGGTGAAGCCGCTAACAAAGTACTTTGTTAGCGGCTTCACCTGCGTACATAACAGTTTTCAAACAAGTTTATGTTGACACGTTCCATTTCTAACTAGGCATGTTAGCACAGCGATCTTGTTTCCGTTTCAAACTGAACTAAAATTGGAATCCAGACAAATATTTGCAGTTAAAAATAACTCTGCGTCAATATCGAAAAATATTTATCTGAAAGTATGGTTGTCTGGACGAAATTTTCAGTGAAAATGTTAATAAAATACAGATTGGTTTCGACAAATCAATGAATTATAGTAGAAATAATTTCAAAAGCCAAAATGTTTGTAAGCTATCGTTTTACCGATATAATTATTGTGGTTAACTAATAACCTGCTATTTTTTTTCCCGCGTCACTGTCATTTGATAAAATTTATTGCAGGATTTTCGGGCTCCTGAACACTCGCGACTTCACCAAAAGATTTGCAAAAAGATTTGAAATCTAAGGGGTAGATTTTATGTAGGTAATGCAGTTCTGAAATAACAGTCGCAAGAAAATATTCACTGTTCTCTTCTATTTCTAATTGATAAATGTGTTTAGGATTACTTTTCTGTTTTGTTTTACTTAGCCATCACATTCTGAACGATTTTTATAGACAAATCAAAAGACTTGAATGATTTTAATCTACCAATTTAGGGCTGATTTTTTAATAGTCAGATAACTTTTATCTGAGGAATAAAAATAGCGGTTTGACACATTTTCTATAGATAAGCTGTCAAACCGCCATTTAAATCCTCAGATAAAAGTTATCTGACTATTGAAAAATCAGCCCATTCAGCTCATTAATGTAATAATTTAAGTTTGTTTAGAGGATAGTTAAATTAGTTAATAATTATATATGTTGCATGTTATTTGTAGCAATCTTTTATAAATGTTTGACATTTGAAAAAAAATGCATATAAAACCCAATTATAAAAAAAAAAAAACAAAAGTAAAGTAAATCTAAGGTACTTACAGTCCTGATGTCGCTTTCGGCACCATTAGCTAAGTATTGTGTTTGTTTCAGGTTAGGCGCTAGCAGTTGCCTGTGAACAAAAGAAAATAATACATTAAAAGATAGCTTATGCATCGGCCTATAATATTCCCACTACTGGGACACAGACCGTCTCTCTGTGAGAGGGAGTGGGCTGTTATTCACCATGAGGGCTCAGTACGGTTTGATAGATTTCACACTGGTAAACAAGACATACCGGTTATCATGGTAAAATCATCAAATGAGTCCTCCCACCCAGGGCGAGACGTAAGGGACTGTCAGACTTATGCTGACAAAAGTCCACAGTGATCCTTCAATAGCCCTTTACGTTCCAGGAACGGCATCCTGATGAAATAGTCCCGCAATCACGTTTTTCTAAACTTAACACTCTAAAAATTACCAAAATAATAGTCTTCCTGACTGTTTTCAGCCAATTTCAGCAGAGAATAGTGTTCGGCATCAACACGGATGCTCTTTGCCCGGAGAGAGATGAGCGCAGGGCCACTGGCTTAACGTCCTTTCCAAAGCATGCATCATAATCACCAATTACTTAACGGACACAAAGAAAATTTCCTGAACAAGTAGGAATCAAAAGATGCAAAGCAATGACCTATAAAAATCATAGAACAATTTTATAAATACCAACTTTCAAAAGCATACACCAAAAACATTTTAGCCGCACAGCAAAATACTCCCTACGCTTAGTCGGCCAACTGATTACTTTAATTTGTAGGCAAACACTTTTTGTTATAATTTGTTAGCCCCGCCGCCAAAGTTTTCGGTTTTTGGCACCGGTTTTACGGTCCCTTCTAACTACTTGACTCGGCCCTGTTTCGATTTTTGGGGTCAGTATAGATCGCTGCCTGTATAAGGTACTTAAGGGCAAATGTTTTGTATCCTTTGGTAGTAAACAAGGCAAAATAACGAGGCAATTAACTAGGTATTAAGGAATTTGTATTTGTTGCAATTAGCAGGGGTATTTAATTACGTATGACCAGTTGCTCCAACAGCTGCTCAATTACATAACATGTTAAAATATACTAAACGTATTAAAAATATCGTTCTGATTCTGGAGATGATAGAGACAAACGTATTTTGATATCCTATTTTACAGGTTTTCTTTATTATTAATGGCATGTACATATTTGTATAGGTGAAGTGTATGTAATAAGTATGTATGCTCCTATGGTAGACTTAACCCTTGTGGAGCTCGTGCATAATAACAGCCGCACAGGTCGATCTTCCTGGTTAAGCCGCGCTTACCGAGGTTGGTCTGTGGATGGGTGACCATCTGTCATAGCGAGTTTCCTCCGTGCCTCGGAAAGCACGTAAAGCCGTTGTCCCGGCTGTCATTTGTAGATCTTTGACAGTTGTTACTATTAGTCAGAAGCTCATAAGTCTGACAACCAGTCTTACCATGGGGTATCGCATTGCCCAGTAACTGGGTTGTGGAGGTCTGATAGGCAGTCGCTCCATGTAAAATACTGATATTCAGCTGCATCCGGTTTGACTGGAAGCCGACCCCAATATAGTTGGGAAAAGGCTAGGCAGATGATGAGGTAGATTTAACCCATTGTGTGCACTCCTTTATTATGTTACTAGCTGTTGCCAGCGGCTTCACCGGCTAAAACTCGAAAATTATCCCACGGGAACATAAAATCGGGATAAAAAACTATCCTATGGGTTAATCCAGGTTATAAACTATCTGTGTACCAAATAACCAAATCCGTTCAGTGATTTTTGTGTGAAAGAGTAACAAACATACCTACATACACATATACATCCTCACAAACTTTCGCATTTATAATATTGGTAGGATTCAGTACTAAGCTTACTATGTACTTTAGCTGAAATGCGCATTACTTTATAATTAGTGTTGTACTCATTATATGGAGTTCAATCAAGGTGGTTGTGTACTTCTTTACGATCCCATTGGACCCTCAACATCACATAGTTACATACCGAAACTAAAAAAAAAACTAAAGAATAACTTATTTCATCATCGTGTTCATTTGGCGTTATATTAGCAACCATGAGCTATTTAGCTGGGGATTATTTAGTTACATTTAACAATGTTTTGTACTGGTTAAATTCACGGAGCATTCTGCAAAATTTCATTAATTTCATCAATTGAATCAGCACAAAACATTACAATTTTTGGTAACTCACACAACTAAACAGCTATACATTTCAAAATCCTCATTGAAAACAGGAATAATGAAGTCCGAAGCGCTTCAGTTTAAATGTGATTATTACGCGCCTTTGTTTTCACTCCGTGCTGCGATCAGCTGTGATTGTGAATAGCGGCCATGTTGGATTTTAGCCGCCATATTGGATTTTGACGGCCTGTGTAAACGACGCCGCGAGCTGGCGTTGTTTTGTGAACGTATTTGTGATGTGAGTTTAGACTATCAATGCATTCCTTTGGCAGTTGCTTTACATCACTGCAGCATTATTGTTTGTAAAGATTATTGTTTTTTGACTGACTTGTTAGTAGTAACAACTGTTACTGAACCTTATAAATTTGGGAGATCATTGTCATTTTCACACTGTAGATGTACTGTGAAAGAACTGTAGTCAAACCTAACACTGTTTTGAAAATTTCTCGTGAAACGGTACTTTGGTCGATACGTCATAATGACAGCCATTTTAAATTACCAATTCTTAGTGATGTTTCATTGACAGGGTGACTTCTCTTGACTTGACTTGACTTGCCCTTTACCATTTCCTAGTATATTAGCTGGGAAGAAGAAGTGGTGGAGTAGATTCCTCAGCAACGCATTCCCAAACAAATGACTAGCTTTTGTCAGCGCTTTCACTCGACTATTTGATGGAATCGTATAAAAAAGTGTACGAGTATTCTTACCTAGACTATATATCATCAATTTTGTCCATCTCTGTGCCAATGTTGTATCAAGATCCGTTCAATAACAAACATCCTTCTAAGCATTGGAATATAAATTAAAAGCAAGATTTCAGAAAAATCAATTGAACTAAATACCAACAGTGTCCCCTTATCTACAGCATACATTACAAAAGATCCAATGAATTTTGTAGATATATTGATAAAATAGCATTGTAAAGAGAAGAGTAAAGTTCCAAAAATATCTCTCAATTCCATCATTAATGAGCCGCACTCACAAAAATACAAATTTAATAATAATATATCATATTTCGTATAATGACAATACCTCGTATTTCAGTCTGAATTAAATTGAAAGGCAGCATACACAATTATGACGCACTTAATGACCTGCTTAAGTCTAATTATATATTTTATTCGTTAAACAGGGTAATAATATCGTTTTTCAGTTCATTAATGGGTTATTTCAGTGAAACGTGTTGGAATCATTGGACATTATTGAATAATGATGTAATGCTTTAAAATAAGCGTTGATTAATTAGAAAATGGATAATTAAACTAACATATTATATATACTTTTTACATAAAGTTTTGAGTTAAATATACCTCCATCACTTTTGAAACGTTCAATGCAATAAAATGAAGGATACAGTGCTTGAAATTAATTTATATTACGCACGGGATACAAACTAACTATTGATGAAAACTGCATTAAAATCCTTTGCGTAATTTAAAAGACCTAAGCGTACAAAAGCGGGAAGCAACTATGTTTTCTACTATGCAAAGAGTGTAGTAGTGGTACTTAAACTACACTGTGGTACAATTATTTAACTCCCAGTTAAACTTTGAGAAGTTTTTTGCTTTGCAAAAGTCCTGTTGCAGCCAAGCGGAACATTGCAAAAGTAGCATTCAAACAGCGGAAAATACTCGAAAGCATAATTAAAAACGGTAACCGTTAAACCAGTACCTAGTAACAGTAATAATCAAGTTTGAAAATACACGCCGCGAAAACCGGCGAACTTTAACAAAGAACAAAGTCATTGTATGTTATAATTTATCCGTCAAAAACATAAAAGTTTGTCCATGTAAACAGCTTTTGGCTGGAGTTAATATTTGTAAAACGTACGATGGAGCGACGTGGGATATTATAAAATATGTTTTTAGTCCTCCTACCCCGGGCGGGGCGGGAGACTGTCAGACTTGTACTGACTAAAATCCACGGTGATTCTTCAATAGACCTTTACGTTTCAGGGTCACGGTTTCCTGACGAGACAGTCCCGCTACCACCTTAAAGCAAAGATGAGGTTTAAGATGGAGCAAGCTCAGACAGAAGAAGGCAGAGAATAGAACTCATAATGCATCGATGCGTCGAACTCCAACAGGCTGGTAGAATCATGTAACGATATTATCTACCTATCGAAACGGAATCCACGCTGAAACAATACGTTACCCAACAAACGTGATTGTCAATACGCGTCGTGAGCCACGCGATACGCCTCACTGCACGAGTCCGAAGGCAAACACCATGTCTGTGTCAGTGCGCTCTGTTATATTTATGTCCCCTATGTAACAGGGCGTAGTGACACAGACGGTGGGCAAAGATGGCAAAGATCAAGCTTTAATGCAAGAAAAAAATGGTATAAATATTGTTAGTAATAATGGTCCTCCTGACAGATTTCGACCACGGCGGTCAAACTCAGAGGAGTTAAGCCATCTGTACGGGACATATGATAACTGGACCTAATTATGATAACTGGACAAGTATGTGCGCAGGCACATGGTGCACTCTCTGTTCCTTTACTCTTATAGTCCGATGGGACGGTAATTTGAGATCAGGCGCAGGGCCAATGGCTTAACGTGCTTTCTGAGGCACGCGGGTATTATAAAGTCAACTTTCAAACTCCGGACTGTTAGTTACTGAGATATTATAATAGAAAAACCCAAAAGCACTTTTTGCCAGACCCCGGGATTTGTACCCAGAAGGACCCCACATTCAGGCACACTTTATGCCAGACCCGAAAGTACCCAGGAGGACCCCACGTTCAGGCAGATGGCAATTGTTACTATGGCACCAAAGGATTGCAGGATTGCTCTAGGCTAAGATAAACAAGATCGAAGATTCTTCATTTTCACACATTTATTGATTTCTGAAAGTGTAGAAAAGGTCCAAACAATATTTGGAGCCTGAATGATGTCCTATAGTAAATGTATTTTTCAAAGCTTGCTTTGTCGCATCTGTAGTCTAACGCTTCTGGAAATCGTATTATGACCTATAAAGAACTCGTTAATTATACTGTTTTAGAGAATGAAGAAAGCAATACCATGTCGATTGAATACACTATACAATCAAAATTTTATCAGGAATCGATTATAAATTATCAGGATCTGTTGTCAATAACAAAGTTGAAAATTCCAACAATGCCGGAATTTCATAAATTGTTCGTTCTATTTGGCCAGAGTTCATTGTCCTTTACAAAATAGTGACGTCACATAGCTATAGATGGCATAAACCACAGTGCATCATTCGGTGCACGCATCCGTACGGAGCACTCCTGTTGTACGGCACGCATTGAACCATTCCGTGTTAGTCTGTGGCGAGGTGGTGTTTACCTGTGTTCCAACTGTTTGCGCATGATAAACTCGCGTTTGAGCTGCGAATATCGTATTTTATTAGTTTTTTGGACATTTATTGGGGTATCTAGCTTATTATTATGAACTGAATATTGAAAGAAAAATCATAATCAAAGTATTATCGTAAAGAGGAAGACTGTTTTGGTGTTTCTTAGAGGCATCTAACTGTGAGCACTTTTGTCTGAGCGGGGTGATTATGGCAATTCAGAATTTACCATCTATTGTTATTCTTTGTCACAGTTTAAAACAATGGATGCCTTAGCTCTCATGTAACACTCTAAACTCCCAATCCATCACCTTTCAAAGGCCACACTCATGCATACTTTATTATACATCCCAGCTTATTACACCGTCATTTTAACATACCATAATTTTAGCCCATTAAACGTGTGCGAAGCAACTTGACACACAAATCAGTGTGAAAACAAGAAAGTAATAAAGCATGGAGTTTACGACACTTGTGAGCGACGCAAGTGACGCGAGGAACCCGACGAGCGACGGTCGAAGTGACGCCGTAAACAATTTTCGACAACATATTTTTCGTGTACAGCAAAATGTAGGTGCTTCGGATGTTGTGGTCTAGTTTATAAGAGGTTGGGCACTAGATTTTGTGTTCATTTGATGTGAAAGCAAATGTAGCAATGGAGGACGAATTCATTACCAATGGAGTTCTTCATTTCTAGAAATGATGGTAATGGCAGTTTCTATGATGATGGATTCTGAAAACTTGAGTATAAATGCACTTATGTGCTGCAAGTCCCTAAAAATCCGAACGCCCCCAAATCTTTTGCTCATTTAAGAATTTACAATCGAAATTGCCATGATTAAATTATAAAACTGTAATTAGGAACTAGTAAGTTCATGCTTTCCTTCATTTATTACGTAAATCAACTAAAAAAACACCAAAATTGGTCTAGCGGATTAAATGTGGCAGCATAACGGACAAACAAACTTATTTTCACATTTATAATATTAGATTACAGTGAGAAATGCTGGCAAATAGTTATCCTCCCAGACTTTCGGTCTGTTTGTGATTTTTTTCCCGCTACCGCTTATACCTTGTACCATTTAACCTGTCATACATATTTCACGTATTCCTCCCTCGTCGCCGGAGGGATGCATAAGGTACGGAAATCGCTAAATTGATGCCCAATGTAAATGGCTTCAGGCGATTTTTTTAAAGTTATGACGCCATATCCGCGAGTGTGTCTTCGATTTGTGTTTGGGGAACGACCATTTTGTTGGTTACGCTGTTTTTATTAGATAAACTTGATAGGTTTAAGAATTATCAGATTTATTGGATGGGGAGTTAATCTTGGTGTGGAGTGGAGATCGCGTATCGTTATTAATGTGGATCACCAAGTGTTAAATTGACCGAATATCGTAAAATGGTGACAGAAAGAAGCTTTTTACGGGAAATTTTTGGCAGTTTGTTGTGCTCTTTGGCCGGAAGCTAGTATCATCCATACATAGGAGTAAACAAATTGAAAGTGCCTCGTCTGTCTGTTTCCTTTGATTTTTCCACTTTTGGGCGCCATACGGTAGAACAAATTTCGACTTGGCACCCAGATAGTGTATTATGTAGAATACTTTATGACGAGAGCACGATTTTTCCGCCTTCCGCACGAGCAAAGTCGGTGGCAGAAGCAAGTCTATCTCAAAATTCCGCTCCATTATAATTCCACTCTCCTTTACTCAAAAACGCAGTATCTTACACAATATCAATTTGCATATATATCAGAAGTTATAACCCAATCAACTTAGAGCAAGCACTTACGTTGATGCACTCTCAAAACAAATACATCAGAATTAAGTCCGACCTCCTTACAAATTAAATACTATTTACGTCATGCTACGAAAAATGCTTGGTGCATTTTCTTTTACAACTTAAGGGTTGTTACATACGTGTTCGGGTCGGCATGCTTGTACGAATGAAGCAATTCGAATGGTGCCTAGCCGATTATAGTCATAATAGGATAGTTTATCTATACATCTATTCTATACATCTATACATATAAATAAAATTGGAGTGTCTGTTTGTAACATTGAAATAACCGTTTTTTTCTACATGCATATGAATGTATATACGGAACATATGCCGAAATAACATTTTTGTCTGTCTGTCTGTCTGTCTGTCTGTTTGTAACGGCTAATCTCTGAAATGGCTGGGCCGATTTTGACGGGACTTTTATTGGCAGGCAGCTGATGTAATAAGGAGTAACTTAGGCTACTGCATTATTGGAAAAAATCCTTTGTTTAAAAAAAATACTATGTTGAGTTCCGACATCCACGCGAACGAAGTCGCGGGCACAGCCAGTTTCATATATAAATTCAAAATCTATTCAGTCCGTCAGTTTGTTATTTGAATCAATGAATATTGACAAAGGTAAAACGCTTCAAAATTCGAAAGTGGGGGCTTGTGACGTCATAACGCCTGTAAAAATATACCGACCGAGTGATGTTTTGTGATTTTTAGAAGCGTTGTATCTCCTTTAATTTTGGTTTTCATAACAAAAGTTAAAATATAGGTCATATATTATATTTTTTTAATATTTTATTTTTGGACTAATTACATTTTTTGAGTTAAACAGCCTCCTATGATAGGCACTAAATCCACCTTTTTTAGTATTTTCACTATTGAGATATAGGCTTACTTTTCTCTGTGAGTGAGGGAGTCTCTAGACAAAAATACTATCTACGAGTACTATTAGAGGCCCTGAGTAAGCTAGATTGAATGTCATATTTTTTCACTTCAGTGATTGTAGATACCGAATTACCAGCTTATAATTTTTTTTAATGACTTCATCACACAAATTATTATCATTAGAATTTAGTTCATCCGTGATTATGGCGCATGCAGCAGTACTGAAATATCGAAAACTCAATAAATGATCACGTGGAGTATTAATTAAGCTAGTCATTTCGGGTCGGCTTTGTTGTTTAATAATTATAACCGAATCGAATGTGCCGAACTGAATAAGTTTGTGGCTCTCTTAACAACAATGCCAATAAACAAAAAGAGTGGTTGTAACGAAGAGTAATGCGTCTTTAGTTAAGTATAAATCTGGGAGTTTGAGAAAGGGGGAAACCATGCAAGATCTCCATGAGAGGTTTTTATTTCAAGGGGGAAAGGGGGAATCCGTATGAAAAGCCTTTGTTTGTAATGTTGGTAATGGATCGGTTACCTCCATCCATTTATTTGCATTCTTTTATTTCAGTGGAAATAATTTTATGCCAAATGACTAGAGATAAATTGTATTTTTTTAAAATGTTTCAGATAATGGAGATTATGAACATTTAATCTACCCGACGAAGCGTAGTCTAAAATGATGGTAGTGTGTTTCACACAGGTCAGCCGGATTATTAAAATCAAAAAGTTTAATTTAGTATAGGCCTCAATAGCTCTAATAAAACGTCGAAAAATTGGCACTATACGAGGGAACTAAGACATAAATGCGTACAGATGCATGAGTATGCTTTTGTTATTCCCTTTTTCGGTAGATTGCGTGCTATCTTAACAAAACATTACGTTATTGTATTTTTAATATTTTTACCATGGTACAATAATGCTGGAACAGGCACCACAAATTATATAGCAGGAAATTACATCTCATAAATTAATATATTTTATGTCATGATCAGAAGGAATAATTAATTACTCAATTATCTCAGAAAACATCAAAACACACCTAACTTCTTCAAAGACAAAATTCTACTTAAGCAAAGTACGAGTAATCAAGTAAGAAGACACTACTTGTAGGGTTGTCAACCGTACTAAAATAATTATATCTATGGTTTCACCCCCTCTGCACGATTCCTATTAGTCGCAACGTGAGGCCTATAAGCCTTTATCAATAGATAAATAGATTATCGAACATAAAAAAAAAACTATTAATAAGTCAGTAGTTCCTGAGTTTATCGCGTTCAACCAAGCAAACAATCGCTACAGCTTCATAAAATTAGAATAAATGTGCTGTATTTTGGGAAATTTAAAAAACAGTACACGAAAGTATAAATATTTCAGTACAATAGATCAATGTTCATAGAAAGGATATTTTCTATTATGAATTCGAAAAATTGGCGTGAAAAAAGAAACAGAGAAAGTATAAATGTACAATAAAAATGAGCTTTTGATTTGAAGTATTAATTTAAAAATTGACTGTGAAGAAAGTGCTCGAAGTACAATAACTATAGTTTTTTTTATAAATTGTACTTCGTTAATTATTTATTTTCTCATAAGATACTATATTTTTTGAAGCGAAACATGTTTCCTGTAGCTTTAAAAAAAAACTATTTTGAAACAAATAAATGTTGGCAACCCTAGCTACCTGTCCAAGAACCCATGTTAATTCAGTACAGAGGGCGCCACTTAATATGATAATCAAGACATTACCAGTTCTAATACACGGCCTTTAATGAGAAAGGGAGGAGGCGTGACTTACGACTGAGAAGGATGGCATTCAGAAAGGAAAACTGAGGTGGATTAGGTAAGATAAGTTACGATAATTTTATGCTGTTTCATTTTGAATAGCAGGATGTCACAGGATGCAGCTGAATATCAGTATTTGATAAGGAGCAACTACCTATCCGACATCTACTCGTACAACCCAGTAACTGGTAAGATTCGTTGACAGACTTGCGAGCTTCTGGCTAATAGTTACGTAAGTCAATGATCTGAAATTTTGATATTCGGAGCTCATCAGTTTTATTCGCTTTCCAAGACACGGAGGCAACTTGACACCCATCCACAGACCGACCTCGATGAGGACTCATCTACTATCGACTACTAACTTTGAAGATCGATCTGTGCTCCTTTTAATATATCTTCACGAGCTCCTCATTGTCATAGGGTAAAATCATAATAATGTTTTCTTTAGCTCATCAGTTTTGTCGATAAAAAATCACATCATGAAAAATCACGACTCTTCTAATAATTCCCTACTCGAACGACTTCCAAACTGTAACGAGTTAATGACTATGTTAAGAATATGCACACCAAATAAGGTTATATTATACTATGGTGACTCTTTTTAACCCTATTTACCTAACTCTGAATCCCATAAAAACTTGGATTATGAAAATTATGAATTTTAATTCTATTAGAACACCCGAAAAACTTAACAATAAAAAACATATCCATGAATCCAACTTCTAATTCACATCTCCCCCAGCTTCCGTGTGTCAGCAGATGAGAGTGCGAGCCGCCATATATCCTTGATGAGATGCACGAGCGTCTGCGGCCGGAGCCAGCTATTTTGCTGCAGTAAGCGTTCGCGGACTTTTGAATAATGATAAAGAGGGTACGAACTAACGGAGTTGTCATAATATGTTTTAGTAGGTTAGAATGTTGATGAAAAACGGATGAGAATCAACTTGGGTGAAATCCTGATCAATTTAGCCATTTCACGTAGCGGCTGAGCGATTTGCTGCTAAGCGGCATATTGAAGGTTTAATTCCGGCATGGAACAGATATTTTTGTGGGCTGGTAGTTACTTTTTTTGCGGTAATAAAAATCACCAAATAAGACCTCCCGCCCTGTGGTGAGCGGAAGGGAAAAACTACCCTGTTCCGTTATATATACCCTATGTATTCCAGTGCCACAGTGTCGCGCCCTTCAAGACAGTCCCGCTACAGCGCCTACTAATTACTTGCAGGTAAATCCGGAATCTCACCGTTTGTGTTTGTGATATTTCTTCAGCTTTATAACCACACACAAAGTATTTCTCATGTATCGTGGGTGCATTGACCAACATTTAAAATCACACAAACCGTCAAGTAATTCCTTCAATTCCTGTAGCCCGGGAAGAGTTTGCTCTTATGCATCAAAACGTTACGTACATCGGTTTTGCAATACCGTTTTTCCAAGGCAACGGACCATATGTTTCCCAGTAAAGGTTGTATTCAATGCGAAGGATTGACGTACAAATTGCACGGAGTGACAGGACGCGATACGCCTCGCGGCGCCGCGCCGTCAACCGCAGCGTATAGGTCAGTAAACAGTGCGTCAGTTTGACAAACTGTAACGGATACAAAGTAAATGTATACACTGTTGAAATGCCCTGGTGTATTTTGTGCTTTTCCAGAACCTATGTTGCTAGTATTCAAGCTGTGAAAGACACGCAAAACAATAGGCGTCAAAAAGAATAATAAATCAATTGACACAGCAGTATAAAGTGTAATTATTTTTTGCTCTCATTCACTGCTTTTTATTTATTCTACAATACCTTGAGATCTGTCGACTTGCGACTTCTTTAACAAAAGATTACGAAAGTACTCATATTGAAAGACACCTGTATCGTACGCCTTTGCTCACAAAGCAAAAATTACTCAAAGAAACAAATCAAAAGAAAAAAGGAACAATAATACTTATTCTGTAACCAAGTTTTTGTTAAAAGATGACGGTGTGAAAAAATCACGACCGAAAATTGCCAAGTGGAGTCCCAATCAGATCAACTGAAAAACTTTTCCTTAGGCACCTCGGAAGTAGAAAAATAAGAGAACTTTTGTGAAAAAACTTGGCTGAAAACACTTTTAAATGTGTATGGGAGAAACTTGGTGTTCCTTGGCGCGTCTTGGCGCAACTTGACGCGACTTGGCGAATCTTGGCTAGGTAATCAGTTAAGTAAATACTTAGTTAGGTGACGATTGTCGGAAATTTTCAGTTGTTCAAAGTTTTTTAGTTACCTAGAGGCGGTTGTTTCGTGTCCTTTATTTTAGACTTGATTCAATAAACGTCTTAAATGAGACGAGTCTATTTTTGTAACAGCAACAGAGTTGTTAAAATAAAACTAAACTAAATCGCATAGGTACTTTCTTCATAATTAAATGTGAAACATGCGATTGTGACTTGAAGAAAAAAAAAAGGTAGGTACACTATGAAACGAAAAGACATCATCAAATTACAGAATATTCTTTTTTATAAGTTAGAATCTCATCAAAAGAGTTCACATGCCCTGAGGAAGCGGCAGGGTCTGTCGGACTTGTATTGAGCAAAATCCACCCTCCACCTTGGCGTTCTAGAAACACGTTACTTTTTACAGTCCCGCGACCAATATTTTTCACTTTTAGTAGAATTAACTTCACATAAAAAGACATTAACTTTACAATAACACTACAACGAATACCATTTACCGAAAATAGAATAACAACACATGCAAAGCTAAGCTTTCATAAAGCTGTAAATATAATCTGTTCCCTCACCTTTACAAAACCAAAACAGCCCTTGGATATCAGGATAAGTCAATTCACGCGAGCCTTAAAGCCTTTCTGTGAAAACATAACCCTTTTTTGCAGTCGAGTAAAACCTATCGAGCAAGAATATCCGATGACAAACTGCTTACTTGGCTACGAAATCTTTAAAGGTGTAGTAGCAAAAATATACAGAAGATATGTGACTATATTTTTATCCGGTTTCTGACGACTGAGTTTTAGGTTATTTTGCCGTTTAGTATTATGCTAAGATTTAGGTAAAACTTTGTGGAAGAACAGTTTTTACCACTGACTTCGCACATAGCGTAGGTATATTATTATCATAATAGAGTTTTTCTTTTTTATCGTGGAAAATCGTCAAATGAGTCCTTCTTACCCAGGGCGGGGCGGTAGAGACTATCAGACTTGTACTGACTAAAATCCATGGTGACCTTCAATAGCCCTTTGTGTTCCAGGGTCAGTTCCGCGACCCCAGACAGTCCAGCGACCACTGTTTGTTCTTGATAGGGTCGCGGATAGCTATCTCGCTTGATGGTAAGCGATAATGTTTGACAAGCCTGTTGGTCTAGTGGTTAGTGACCCTGACTGCTATGCCGGAGGTCGTGGGTTCGATTCCCACCCAGGACAAATGTTTGTGTGATGAGCACGATCATTTGTTCTGTGTCTGGGTGTAATTTATCTATCTAATATATAAAATTCTCGTGTCACAGTTTTCGTTGCCATACTCCTCCGAAACGGCTTGACCGATTTTGATGATTTTTTTTGTGCATATTCAGTACGTCTGAGAATCGGCTACTATCTATTTTTCGAACTTATTTTTTTTTTTTAATTTATATGGCAAAACAACGTTTGCGGGGTCAGCTAGTAATATAATATATAAGTATGTTTATCAGTTGTCTAGTACACATAACACAAGTTCTGCTTAGCTTGGGACTAGATGGCGTTGTGTGATAGTTGTGGAATATTATTTATTATTTACTTTATGTGGTCGACGGTGAAGTACTTACGCTTGCCTAGAAGTAACCTATTTTTGACTTAAAGCTCCCAACAAGGCGGTAGCTATCAGAAAACAAAGACCAAGGGAATTCTACTCCTTAGTTGTGCGCACAATGAAACTATTGGCAAAATTGTAATGCAATTTTAATGATTTATGTAGGTATGATAGTGAAGTCAGGTATCTGATTTAAGAGGATCGTCTACCGAGCGCTCCTCCATACTAAAAGAGAAAACGTTTTCCTACCTACCCCTAAATGTTATCCTATCTCAATGATTTTTTAGAATGTTTCTTACACAGTAAAAAACTAGGTTTATAGGTTTTCTTTTTTTCAAAATTTATAATAGTTTAAAAGTTACAGGCGCTTAAGAGTTACTTTTGAAAAAAAGAAAACCTATAAACCTAGTTTTTTACTGTGTCAGAAGCATTCTAAAAAATCATTGAGATAGGATAACATTTAGGGGTAGGAAAACGTTTTCTATTTTAGTATGGAGGAGCGCTCGGTAGACGATCCTCTTAAGTTTACGTTTGTATTTTTGTTAATGAAAGTTCGAAATATATTTTGTATTCTCCTTTAATGTAATTTTTGCAAAAGTTGGTGAAACAGTTACTTATGCTTCATCAAAATACAGACAAAGTTTTCAAATAGTATTTTCAAAGTAACTCAATCACTTGTTAAAAAGTATTAACTTGAACAGATTTCCTTTTGAAGAAAGAAGAGCGTCTGATAAAACTCCTTTTAAATCTTGAAAGTTACTTTTGAGAACTGATATTGCAAACAAGCAGAAAACGCTTTGTAAAATTTTAATACTGCCAATAAAATCCTACTTTTACTATAAAAAACTCAGCTTCTCTTAGAGACGACCACGGCAACGGACGTCGCAAAGATTTCCGGCCACCGTAGGTGCGGGCATGCTGACGGCGCGTAATTTGACCATGCGTCGAGTTCCACACGCGCCCCAAAGAGCTGTCAACGGTCGCGGTACTGTGTTATCAGGTAACCATTGACCCTGGGGTGGTATTACAACGTCTTAAAACCAGGCAGGAGTGAAAGTGACAGAGCTATACAAGTCGTCTAGCGCCATCTCGTTCACTCACTGGAACAAACTTGGTTTTAAGACGTTGTAATACCCCCTGGATCGTAAAGGGCTATTGAAGGAACACTGGATTTTAGTCAGTACGAGTCTGACAGTCCCTTCCGTCCCGCCCATGTTGTTACAACACATTTAATGATTTTACCTCGATAAAAAGCACAGCTTCGCATAGCCCAGAAAAAACCCTGGACGACGAGCCCACTGCCCTATAGAATTCAATACACTAATTCAATAGTGTTCTTCCTCTCACATGGTTTGATATCAAAGTCCGTTGCCATAGCAACGGTCCTCTTTCAAGTCCACCGGAGCGGGGATAACTCAGCCCGAGGTGAGGGCAGTCCAGACCCGTCTTTGGCTTGAAGATTATTATGTTTTGGAGACGAATATAAATAGTTTGGTGTAAGGTTGGATTAAAAGCTACGGTACGGTACCTATGGTACTGTAACAGAGTAGGTACTTCCTCCGTTAATTCGACCTCTATTGACCTGGGTCATTATTGATTTTTAAATTTTAAAATGTTCATGCTTCGAATCTCATTCGTTCATTTGTGTCATCTTCAACTCATTTTTGTTCAGTTCAATTTCATCACGTCAAGCGGCTGTACCTGTCTCGTGCAACGTATTATTTTTAAAATCTACTTCAGAACTTTCAAAAGCTAGTGTCAAATGTGCAATGTGTTTGTATTTTTGAACTGTTTTTATTTTATTTTTTGTCTTTTTACAATTCAAAAGTGCCTATAACTGGCCTGCTTGAAATAAATGATTTTATTTTAATTTTGAGCTGTATGGCAGGTGTTTTTAGATGGCATTGGTTTTTATAATACAACAATCCTTACATTTTTTTTTGTAGTGGTTTAACTCTTGAGTCGTCTAGTTCTAAAGTGACAGAGACAAAGCCTACGATGAAGTGAGCTTACCCAAAATAAGCCTGTCCACTCTCTCAGCTAACAACGCCGAAATTTCGTAGTACCTAAGCTGTTTAAATAAGCTTTTAGTTTCTCTAAACAAGTACGTTACACTAAGCAAGTTTACAAGCATACCTGGCTACATTCAATAATAATTAAGCTTATTTGCCCGTGCTGAAGTGGTTTTACTAGTAGTTGAAAATAGTATGGAATTCAAACAATTTCAGTAGCTTGTGTAGTTGAAGTTTTGGTTTATAAACTATGTATTCATAAACAATGCGATTAATGTTATTTTGTACTAGTTTTTATGTGCATGATGTCAAAACTTTAGTGGACGGAAATTATTCCATAGGAAGATTCCATCCATTCGTTCAATCATAGGTCACTTGTTTGTCGTATTTTAACGAAATCGAAGATAAGACATAGCGATTTTTACATTCTTATAATATAAAGTATTTTTAACTGCAGTTACAATGCGTAGATTCCGAAAATTATTCCTTTATTACGTAATACTGCGATCAAAAGTGTTAACAGATATATAATAAATTATCTGTTTTATAAAATTTTACTCTCGGGCCATTCAGCAGTTTTTTCTGTGACAGAATGACAAACATTCGTCCCATCTATACATCCATTCATCCTTACAAACTTTCGAATTTTAATTTTAGAATAGATCTATTTTCACAATAAGTTAACGTTTTGAGAGCAGTCAAGTGTGAATCAAGCTTTCAATGCTCTTTAAATCGCTTCAGCTTATGCATTGCACCACACCACTGACGCTGAGTGCGGTGTGGTTGCCTCAGCGTCATCAGCGCTGACGTCATATCTCACACCACTATTAGAAACAGTTGAGTTATTACAGTTGCCATGTTTGTGTGAGTGAGAGGGCGAGCTTAAGCATATGCCAAAAATGTGCATTCTTTGTGTGTTGGCGTGACGTATCATAACGTGAGCGTACAGTCAAATGTTGATGTATTTTTTATACTGTTGAACCATTTGGTGTTTGTTTGTTTGTGGCTGTATTTAGTTTCTTTGTTTGCTCTTAATAATAAATGTTGATCTCTGAGAAAACATTTAAGCATGATCTGTACTTAAAATAGTGCCACAGTTGAGCTATATAGGCCACGTTACTATGAGACGAACAGCTCTTATTTTATTAGACTCTTTTTGGTCAACTTTTTCTTAGAATGGTAAAATTTAGTAGAAGCGTTTCTTTCTAAAATAAAATTCAAAAAAAAACTTTAACTATTATATACTTACAAAGTATACTATACTAAATACAAAAAAAAAAGTTTTTATTAATTAATTTTGGTGTACTCACAAAAAAGTATATTTTTATTCAATTCTATTCTATTTTAAAAGTTCAGTAGTTGCAAAGGAAAAAAAATACATTTCTTTTTTTTTTAATCGCTGTCGCTCATGCGTTGTACCACAACTCAGAGGGAGCGGTGCGGTTGTGAGCCACGTCATCACGGCTGTATGACGTCAGACCGCACTAGTACATTGAATGCGATGCGAGGCTGCGCCAATAACGAACCACACTGACGTATACGTTACTTCGTCGTAATGGCAGGGAGGAGCCTTTTAATTGATCATTATGAAATATTCTGCAGGTTTTTTCATCGCTTTTCCTGCAATTTTAAGAGTTATTTCTATCTTCCTGTCGGGGTCGGAGCTAACGTGACTCCGGAACTTTAAGGGCTATTGAAGGACCCCGTGGATTTTAGTCAGTACAAGTCTGTCAGTCGCTCCTGCCATTCCCTGGGTTCCACCCACTCATTTGATGATTTAACCACGCTAAAAAAAAGTATTTGTATATTTTTACCCCTGAGTTGCAACTGTAAAGAAACGTTAGATCTTGGTAAATGTACACTCTTGATGAATCTCTCATCTAACGTTGCTGTTGATCAGTGCGAGAATCGAACTCGAGGCATGCAAAGCATCAATTAATCGCTCAGCTTCTGCACCAACCATGCCTGTCAATTATTTAGATAATAATTATGTTTATGTTTATAGGAGTTACCTATTTTAAAAATTATATTTTTAATGTTTGCCATGCCACGTTCAAAGGTTGCTACGGACTATTTTTGCATAACTAGCAAAAGTAAAGACAATAACTCGACCAAGAAATATTTATTGCAGTTTCATGCCATAAGTTATTAAATCGTAATACTCAAGATCATTACATTGTTAATAATTATTTAAAAAAAAACTTGTTGAATAATTTATACATTCTTACATCAGAAATCAACATCTGAAATCGCAATCACAAGCCCTGTACGTCATCATACCGTTTCATACGTCATACCTATAAGTAATACCGCTAGGTTGGTAATACTGCCCGTACTTGGAGCACAGAGTAAGAACCCGCGAATACCGCAGTCCGTTTTTAATAATGTTTACTGCAGAAACAGGTAAGCGACAGAAGTATCATTTTGAATTGTAATTTTTATAAGGTTGGTGAGGCGTGTAAATAGCCTGCACCTTTGTGAAGGTTGTGAAAAAGTTTGAATTAAGAACCTACGTAATTTTAAGAAGTAATGGCGGACCTAAAAAATATACCTCCCTATTGATGAATCCCCGAGAAACCAATACCAAAAAAATTATTAGCAGCAAACCATGCCCACGTACCTTGACAATCCAGAGATCCCACTCAGACCCAGGGAGATGGGAAGATACCTCGTTCATGCGCGCGGTATGGTATGAGCTGCCGGCCGGCGAGCAAAATCTTCTTGAATCCACCGGTGGAATGGTTAAAACTCCAAAAATCAACACTGCACTATAAGTTCTCAATGAAGCACAGATGCAGGTCCATTTATTTTATGAATATCATCAAGGTTTCACCAAAAAGGAATTTTTGAAAGGCGGAGCAAAAAACACAGTGTCTTATTTAATGGCAACGGGAAGAGAGTGCGCCTCGCTAATGCCATCTATTGGTCAATTGCGAGAACACTCCAGAAAGTTTCGATACAAATGGGCGCTGCGGAAACAAAATATTGGTGCGAGGATTCATCAATAGACAAACTAAAATATGTAATCTGAACTACTAACATATTATATTATATGGAAAAATCCTAAAATATTATTATTTATTTTATTTATATTGAAAAGGCATTGACGCTTCACCAAAGGTTTTTAAGCTAATTTAGAAGTTAACTCCGACAAAAAGCTTGACAGTGTTTGACGTTTCACGAAGTATTAAAAACTTATGATATGTTAGTGTCTAGCTTTAGGAATTTATAGACACACCGGATTTTGTTTACTACATATCAACGTCAAAAGGTCAATGGAGTGAGCTAGATCGTTGTTGAAGAAACCTATAACTCAGGACTAAGCTTTAAAACACACTGTGTGTGGTGACACTAAAATGGAGGATGGCTAGAAAGAAAAAAAAAACCTTTATGGATCGTTTCAGTTGGAAGCAACGTCGACCAATAGAGAAATGGGAGCATTGCTTACAGAAGTTGCCTGGGAATGTCTGAGACTAACACAGACCAGGGAAGTTTGACATAACAGAGTGGAAGTCCATGTTCAGCACTGCAAGCCATCATCAGCATAATGACAAAAAAATGGTCTGTAGTCCTTCTGCCTTTTCTTACTCATTAACGTAACCAAGGCACAACTAACAAGTGGTTCATAGGGCTGGCGAGTATATTGCGAATTCGTTGTATTTATGGCAGTGTGATTCTGATAACGACCTTTATATACCCAAGATCAGTGGTTCCCAAAGTTTACTATGTTCCGACCCATCTAGACCCATCTCTTGTCTGTCTTAGAGAAAAGAGAATTTAGATTAGAGAATTTAATTTTAGTTAACTTAAGTTAGAAGCTTGAAGGTTGTCTTCAAATGGTTTACAAATGCATTTTTAGGGTTCCGTAGCCAAATGGCAAAAAACGGAACCCTTATAGATTCGTCATGTCTGTCCGTCTGTCTGTCTGTCTGTCCGTACCATGTCACGGCCCTTTTTGACGAAAGTATAAAAGCCATCCTGTTGAAACTTGGTAAGTAGATGTATTATGTAAACCGCATTAGAATTTTCACACAAAAATAAAACAAAAACCAAATTTGGGGGTACCCCCCGTACTTCGAATTGAAACTCAAAACATTTTTTTTCGCCCGACCCATACGTGTGGAGTATCTATGAATAGGTCTTGAAAAATGATATTGAGGTTACTAACATAATTTTTTTCTAAACTGAACGGTTTGCGCGAGAAATGCTTCCAAAGTGATAAAATATGTGTCCCCCCCCTGTAACTTCTAAAATAAGAGAATGATAAAACTAAAAAAAACATATGATGTACATTGCCATATAAACTTCAATTGAAAATTGGTTTGAACGGTTTTTTTTTAAGCGTCATAAATCTTAAACCGCAATTTACTTTTCAAAGTTACAACCAACTACAAGAACGTTTATATTATGTTACTTGCTGCTACAGAACCCTTCATGAGCGAGTCCGACTCGCACTTGGCCGGTTTTTTTATTAATTTAGCGATAGACTTGCGTTTGAATACTATCTCGTCTGATGGTAACCGAAGATATTACAATCAACGGTGAAGCACGCTTGCCTAGAAGTAATTTATTCACTCTTGACTTACAGATCAAGCTATCAAATTCAACGAGTCAAATTTTTTAATTTCTGTCTTGGCAAAGATTTTTGACGACTATTTCAGGAATTGAGTGGACATTTCAAACAGAATATTCCATTTTGGATGTTGGCTCGATTTCCATCGATGTATTGTCCTACATTTCAGGGCCCAATAGGTCGCCATCCATAGTTTGGGAAACACTGCCCCAGATACTATTAATGGAACATTGAATAGGACGCCCGGTTTATGACAAATGTGTAGTAACTAGGACTAAAGTGGCCGCAGGCGACATCTATAATGTTCATTTAGGACAGATATGGTTTCGGTCGTAGTTGTGGTAATTATCTAACAGTAAATACGTTGCGTATAAACGATGGCACAGAATATTCAGCTTTAATAAGTATGATATAAGACCTAAATCGCGTGTACCTGAATGCTTTTTCGAAATTCGTACAGCAATATGGCATACAAGAGTTGGGTCGCTGGAATTTCTTTTATTTTATTTATTTTTTAGAGGTTACTTCGTTCTTTAAACGCACTAATAACTGAAAAAATAGAGTGGTTCGTAGTCAGTTAAGTCTAATAGACCCAATCACAGTTCCACTCAAACAGCGGGAGGTATAACTTGATGATTTTCCTACCCAATCATCATCTACTATGACGAGATTCCTTCATGCCTTCAAAAAGCACGTAAAGCTGTTGGCCTCGACTGTCATTTGAAGATCTTTGACAGTCGTTTTACACATTTACTGGGATGTGAAGGTCAGATAGGCAGTTGCTTTATGTAAAACACTGATATTCAGCTGCATTTGATTCGACTGGTAGCCGACCGCAGCATAGTTGAGAAATGGCTAGGCAGATGAATAAGTGAAGACTGCAGAGTTGTTTAGATCATAATCATCATCATATCAGCCGTAAGACGTCCACTGCTGAACATAGGCTTCCTCTTTAGACTTCCAATAGGACCGGTTGTAAGCGGCTTGTACCAGCGTGATCCTGTGGCCTTCATTAGATCGTCTGCCCATCTGTGGGTGGACGTCCTACGTTGCGCTTGCCGGTGCGTGGTCTCTATTCGAGAACCTTACGGCCCCATCAGTTTTGCGTGCTATATGGCCTGCCCACTGCCATTTCAACTTTATAATTCGCTGGGCTATGTCGGTAGCTTTGGTTCGTCTATGAATCTCATTTCTGAGACTCCGAGCATAGCCCTCTACATAGCTCGTATATTGAGCTTACTAATGAGGCCTATAGTGAAGGACGTTTCGTCACGTTTCGGCGCCATACGACTTGAGGCACTAAGGTATTTTGGACGAGAAAACGTTACGCAATTTCCCGAACGCTGCACAGCCGAGTTGGATTCGGAGATGTTAACAAGTCTCATGTAAATTGATACCAAGAACAACCTATCTACAATACGTCACTCAAATATTTGTTCCATGTCAAAACCTCAACCCGACCTAATTTGGTTGTGCCTGTGCCACCGGTCGGCGAACTGACTGAGCATCAAACACGTTTACACTCTGTAATGTTCCTCTCTGTAGTATATATGTACCTTTGAGTTTAGGTGAGGTTTGGCTGGAAGTCGGCACTTCAGTGGTTTATTTGTGCTGCAAAATATGCTCAAATATATATAAAACTCGGTGACGGGGGCATACAAGCGAAATTCAAAGATATCCATCGCCATTTTGATTTATTTGGAGGTATTAAAATGTTCATATTGAAATCATAATTATTATTGACAACATTTTGTTGGTTTTTATTTAGGGTGCTTGTACACGGTGCATGTAACCCGCGCAAGTAAGGTTGCGGGTTACCCGCGCGAGTAACATGCGCAAGCTACTTGATCAAATTACTCGCGTGTACTTGTAAATGTTGCAAATGACTGGAGCAAGTAAAGACGCGGGCACAGTTAGGTAAGCTAACTACAAATTATTTGTTTGTGGTCAAGAGTTACATGTGCATGCTATTCGCGCGGTAGCTTTATGACTTAATCGAGTCAAGATGTCTCGACGAACGATAATTCTTTTAAAAACATTGTTAAAAATGTAATTTTGCAGGAATGATGAAACTTACGCACGCCTAAAACTGTTCAAGTAACATGCGAGAGTAACCCGCGAGCGTCGCATACCACGCAAGTTAGTTGCGCGGGTGGCTCGCTTTGGTACATGCTCAAGTCGCTAGATCCACACGTTTTTTATTGGGTTACATGCACCGTGTACAAGTACCCTTACCGAGCGTAGATAAAATGGCGACATAAGGTGCCAGACACAATTTAAAAAACCCAAATTGTCTTTTTACTCGCAATCTACAATATACATAACAGCGTATTAGATTTTAATAGTAATCTATTAGATGATATTAGTAAAAATAAAATATGTAAAAACGTTTTATAAAAATTAACAAAATTTCCTATTTTAATTTACCGCTCCATAATTATACTCGTATACAAAAGAAGGTGCCAACCCTAGTTATGAAGCAAAACGAGAATATAGTACAAAACAGAACAATCGCTTGGATTTAGAACTTGCAAATAAGTGGAAGCTAAGCGGTGCAGTTTACCCGTTAGCACATTTAATCTATTTTTAATTTGTTGGAGTTCAAACGAATGTTTGAAGGTATTCTGTTTGTGCAGTCTTTTGTTTTCATCATTCTGGGAATATGTGGAGAATTGAATGCAGTCTCGCTAATAATCTCAGAAGAAAAAGAAAATACAGGTTTAAGAATGGAACCTTTATCTGCATGGTTGGAGAGAGACATAAGACATTTCAGTAGCACATAGAAAGTCCATTGCCTGCTGGAGTTGCGGCATTGGGTAAACAGGTAACAATGACCCTGCTATCTCGACCCTGATATCTATCAATTCTTGCAAATTAGCTATTTTGATAAAAAATGCGGCTAATTGGGTAGTAATAAACACTCAACTTAACCACACATATAATCTATAAACACCAAAAGCACAACACACACATATACACTCACACATGCGCACGCACACACATACACACACACACACGATTAAAATAAGTAATACCTAGCTGTAAATACCTAGGTTAGTTCATATTTTGTATTGCTTACTCTATGGAAGAGCGGGGCTCCCCAACACAGGCATTACTTGCTTACAGGGGAGCTCCAAACACAAATATTGTAAATGTAAACTTGTTAAAGCAATAAACCATTTTGTATTTGTATTTTTGTATACGTTCTTCATTCCGTAAAACCTACAAAAGTACTTAAAAAGGTCGTGGTGCAGCATGACACATACTTTAGTCCGCCGGTGTCCCGAGTAATTCAAATCTCTGGCACAATTTTTTTTTCTGCCCGATTAGTTTCCTTTTGACCTTGCTCTAGGTCAGGGGTGGCAAAACCAAGGTCGACGATGGAGCGAGCTTACCCAGAAGAAGCATGTTCACTATAACTTTGAAGAGATTAGGGTTGTATGCGTTCAGAAACTCAGACGCAGGCAGAGAGTTCCACTCCTTCGCTGTTCTAAATTCTAAATTAATGCGAGCGAATCCACTAGAAACAGCTAGTATTAAATGAGACAAGTAATACTGCTTGTCCCTTTACTAATGATATAGATACTAAATCTATATCATTTGTGGTCCAGTTAAGAGATTAATCTAAGTCTGATACGCTTGAGTGCTGAGAGCTAAGCCTAATTCAACCTTAATGTCTACAACCAAAACATATAATGAATTGTACTGAATTTGGTTAGATCCTCCAAGGGCATACACTGACCTCAGTGATGTCAAAAAGGTCAGATACGTAGTACTCGCAAATTAATTTCGATTTCAACGGGAATGGAGTAAGAGAAATAATTATGTAAATACTGAAGCATGTATGTTCAGAACTTATTTATGAAAAGAGCAATGACAAAGAACATTTTCTTTATTTAATGTATTACTTTGAAAGTATGGGAATTGTATAAGGGTGCTTGTACACGGCGCATGTAACCCGCGCAAGTAAAGGTGCGGGTTACCCGCGCGAGTAACATGCGCAAGCTACTTGATCAAGCTACCCGCGGGGTGCTTGTACACGGTGCATGTAGCTTGAGCTTGTTGAGGCACTTGCGCGGGTTACATGCGCCGTGTACAAGCACCCTTACTACAGCCAAGCCAAATAGCTACGTCGTAGCCATGTTGCTACGCCGTAGCACCCCGCTACGAGCGCTGAATTGCCCTCATGATAGACTTTTACGGAATTTAAAATATATAGGTATGAGTTTAAAAATTATACATCATCCCAAAATTATTTTAAAATGAAACGGAATTTCTGGAGTGGAAACTTCTAAATAAGCAAATATTTTAAGTTAGGTAAAGAAAGAATTTCAATTTTAAAATCATTCGAATTTACGTAACATTTATTTCGCACGTTTGCACGGTAAAATGCGCTCATATGACGAATGTGCTCTCAAGACGTCCGTCGCGTTTGATTTACTGCTAACAATTTTTATTTTATGAGAAGCAAAGTGTGCTTTTGTCAGCTATTGCTTTAATAAAGGATATGTGGAAACAAACAGGTGATTTTATAGTACATTACTGCCGCGGCCTATAATGGCTACTTTGCTGGTCGCGCTGATGATGGCCGACAGCGCAGCGTAGCGCAGCTCCAGGCCGACACAGCGCGGTCAGCATGCAGCATTTGATGGACGAGCTGAGATAAAGGCCGAGGCCGTAGGCCGAGGCCTTTACAGCGAGGACAGCAAGGGCTGCAATGATGGCCAAGCTGGAAGGCCTAGAGCGTAGCTAGGCTAGCTCGAGGCAACCATAGCGTGACCAGCGAAGCAGTCATCGTAGGCCAAGGCTTGTATAGTGCTTTACTCAAAAATGCAAGTACCTCACCTAAATAAAGCCAGCAAGTGATTTAAATAAAATATATGTTAATTAACTAGAAATTTAATTAAAATAACAATTATAAAAAGTACAGTTACTAAAATTCAACACCGACTTTCCCGGTTTCATATTACTTACTAATAGTTTGCGATAATTTTAATGCGGTGTTTGTCTGCTATTTTTCTTCATTTATTTCTTCATTTACTTAGAGCAAAAAAGAGTCACTAAATAAAAATAAAAATTTCGCTGAACCGCGCTTTTGTTACTTCTTTGTATTTTTTTTTAAACATGGAATACAATCTTTTTGTGCCTACCTCTTTATATACAAACAGCTGTGTTTTAAACAAAATCTTTTTGCATTTGTTTTTTTAAAACGTTGAAAACGTTAAAACGTTTTGCCGGCCTGTTAGAACGGCCAGCAAAAACATTGCAGGCCGCTCCTTGAAACAGACCGGCAAAGTCGACTTTGCTCAAACAAGGTTGTCAAAATAATGACCACATTACATGCATTTTTGAGTAAAAACCCTTTTCTTGTAAACATTAACTAGAAAATAAAACTATTTTTTTACCTATTCATCATCATCATCATCAGCCTATACTGTTCCCACATGGGATACAGGCCTCCCCTCTGTGAGAGGGAGTGGGCCATAATCCACCAACGCGGGCCCAGTGCGGGTTGGTTTGTTATTTCTATTTTGAAAAACATTTATACGCATTTTTTTAAATTTATTTTGTTCTTTTAGCTATATTTGGATCTACGTAGGGTTGCGTGAATAGCGACCGTGACCCCAGAACGTTCGTTCCGGGGTCGCGGTCGGGGGACGAGGACAGCGTGGATTTTAGTCAGTACAAATCTGACAGTCTCTCCTGCCCTGCCCTGGGTGGGAGGACACATTTATGATGTTACCACGCTAAAAAAAAGCTATAGTTGGAAAGTCCCTATCAGCCAGGTTGCTAACGCCATTTATTTCTTCTATCCCTTTACAATATTTAAAATTATATTTTAAAGGTAAACTGCTATTCGAAGACATATTGTTGTTGTTCCAGTTCTGGGTGTTAGCGTGTGTGATTTTAAATGATTGTAAACGTACCACGATACAAGAGAAAATCCTTACATTGATGTATCACATCTCAAAAACTTGCGACCAGGGCACACGAATTTCACTCAGAATACTTCAACATTTCAAGCGCAACATCACATTCTATTTTTAAGCGACAACTCCAAACTATCTCACAAACTTATCCAATTTAATATCCGCCTCCATCTTTGATCAGCTCACATTATTAAAACATTCTCAGCGTGTCATATTAAACACGCTGTTCGTCATACTTTAAATAATAAGGGCCTGTTCACGACCTCAAGTGATACGACTGAAGACGATATGTCATGCGACGCGTGTGCGTCTGTTGTTTTCTTCTCAAGAGTATAGTGTGTGTGTATATACACACACACACTAGGGCGTCATGGGCTACGGAACTTACTAAGTCATTAAAGTAACAGGGTGGTTTTTCAATCAGTAAGAGTCTGAAAATACCTTCTGCTACACGCAGGGCAGGAGAACTCATTTGATTATTTTACCACTCCAAAAAATATATTTGCATCACGAAACTCCAACAATCGTTTATGGCTACTATTTATAGTGCTGTAGGTCGCATTTCATTGCAAATGGGACAAAAAACGTAGACACAACATTGAAGAGAGCAAATGTGTGACTAAAGTGCGACAGCATAACGAATCAAAATCGTAGCTTTAATCGTACATTTCAGTGACAACATCGCATTTTTTTTTTAAACTGCGAGAGATACATTAGGTTCCGGCTGTAATAAATATTTACATTTTACTTATCCGCTGGCACCACATGGATGCCGCTTAAATGCATAAGTCGTGGCCAAGCAGTAAACCCTTGTTCAAACAAGGTGCTTCGTTTGTATAGTTTCAACGTAAATGAACTTGTTACGTGCGTTCTGACACCAACTTGTCAACTCGGCTAATTATTTTAGTTGGGAGTAAGGGCGGGTGCAGGTAAGGAGAGTGCCTTTATGGCAGGTATTTGCTTGTCTAGGGTATGTTTGACACTTTGATGGTGAGATTATTTGATAGATGTTGGAGTCAAGTCAAAATCTATTCGAAAATAGATAATAATTATTTCGTTTGTTGTATCAATTACATAAAGTCACATAATAATCATATATCAATACGCAACTTTTTTTCAATAAAAAGCAAACGAACATAAATAAAATTTCAAGCTACTCGTTGTTCAGTGCAATGACCCTCGTAGTTTTTTTCACTAAATCTTTGAAGTACAAAACGCTTCAACATCGTTTAAACCACTGGATGATATTCAGAAGATCTAAAACGGAACATTTGACATGTTCAACTAAAACCAACATTTTTCCAAATCAATGTCCCATAAACCCTTATAATCATCATATCTCCAAACATTTCAATCTATAATAATCTCCAATCCCCTACTAAATACATATTATAGATACTCCACACATAAACACATCACGGGCAAGTAAACTCGCTTACCTCTCGCGCTAATCGCGTTTAAACTCGTCCTTAGTTTAAAACTGTTTAAGCTGAAATTTGGTTCGTTAAAGTTGGCTGCGTGATTGGCTTCATAATCGTCTTATGGATAATGATTATAGGTATTGTGATTAGGAAAGTTCAGATATTTATGTTATTATGTGTTTGTATATTGATCCTAGTACGGAAGCTTTTCGTGATTGTAATAATAGCTTGCCTTTAAGCGCATTTCACACAGACCGCGGGCGCGGGTCGGGCGCGGGTCGGGGCGGGAGTACGGCGGGTCTAGTTCTTTGTATTTAAATGGAAGACTTCACACTGAAAGCGTGCGCGGGTCGGGCGCGGGGCGGGTCGTGTCCGTACACCGAAACGCGCCCGACCCGCGCCCGACCCGCGCCCGCTCTCTGTGTGAAATGCGCTTTAGATTGATATTTCATATTTACTGTGAACAAATAACTGTGTTACTAAGATAAGATTAATAAAATAATTGATGATTGTAGTAACAACGCGTTATAAAATGCGAAAGTAAATATATGTATGTGTGTTTGGGTGTTTGTTACTCTTTCACGCAAAAACTACAGAACAGATTTGGATGAAATGGTTTGACACATAGCTAGTTTTTATCAAAATTGTATCTTACTTTTAGACCATTTTCGACTTGAAGCGGTCGAAGCCGTTGGCAACAGTTAGCTATAAATTTTAATAAACAAACATTATACAAACTTGCGGGGTATAACAAATGAAGGGCGCAATCCAGTGGAAGGCGACGTTTTCACTTTTTGAATGAAAATGAAAAAACATCAAAATGAGTAAGTTTGGATATTTGGTTGTATGGACGGATTATTGTCAGAGCAGTAGAATGGCTCAGAGATGACTGTGTTTCCGTTTATGGTCTAGAATTACATAGAATACAATTTTCAAGATTCACGTGAGCAAAACCACTGCCAAAATACGAGTAGCTAGTGGTATTTACTTTTACTTAGAAAAGCTACATAAATTTATATTTCTTAAAACTAATATAATTATATATCATATTCATTATTCGTGTTACACTTAATATATCACAACCGTAGTTAATATTGGCTTCATATTTATTAATATCTTACTCACATAAATTCGTAAAGGCACTTTATTTGTAATTCAGTAGTTTCTGAGAAATGATTAGACATCTTATGTTCCAAGTTGAGACGAAAGTTCAGTAACATCTTCATCGATCATTCTAGAAACCGAACCGAAGTTTCTTAATGTAAGTAAGATCGTACCTACGATTCTTTAGAAAACTACTTGTGTAAGATATATTTTGCTGATCTACAATTTATTTCTTAAGGTATTTTGTGACGTAAAGGGCTAATGAAGGATACCGTGGATTTTAGTCAGTTCAAGTCTGACAGTCCTTCCCGCCCTGCCCTAGGTGGGAGGACTCATTGGATGATTTTACCACGCTAAAACAAAGGTACCTATTTTGTATCAGTATCCCAATTTAGTCGCGGGTCTTACGAATTACCGTGATCCCGGAATGTAAAGGGTAATTGAAAGACACCGTGGATTTGAGTCAGTACAAGTCTGACAGGCCCTCCCGCTCTGCCCTGGATGGGAGGACTCATTTGTTAATTTTACCACGATAACGTTGGCGGCATGATCGGCGCAGTGCTTTGCAACATGTCGCGGATTTGATTCCCATACAGAACAATAAAAAAAATGCAACGACTTTAAAAACAACCACAAAAAAGTTCAAAATAACCTGCAAAAAAACTTTTCTTTCGAAAGTCGGTGACTTTTTTTTTCATTGACTTTTTGTCACCGACTTTTTGTTGATTTTTCAAAAAGTGCTAGTCCGATTGGATAAAATTTACGTATAAGTAGGACCATTCGGAAAGTATACCTTTTCAACAAAAAAGAATTTTTCAAATCGGTACGTACGAGAACGACGGAGTAATGCCCGAACAAACATAAAAATAAATAAAAAAATCTAACACCCGAATTGAGAACCTCCTCCTTTTGGAAGTCGGTTAGAAATAATGTACTTACGATTTACAAGTAGTTGTTCCACCGTTTGATATTTGTGATGATTATAAACGAACCTATGATACAGGAGAAAGTCCAAGTTAGAAATTCCAACGTTAAATAAAGCAGAATATACACCGTGACTTTTTAGTCGCCTTACAAAAGTGGTCCACTTAATGTATCCGACCTAAAATACCTCTAGGCGAGTTTTTTTTTTATCGTTGATAATAATTTTTAATATTAATAAATAGGTACATTAGAACTATGAAACAACCTGTTGAAATGTTTGCGTATCAAGCTGTAGAGTATACCTAACCAGCGCAATAGTCGGGCAGATCATTCCATCTCCATTTTCTATGAAACAAGGGTGTTTCTAACTACGCCTTGCGTCATAATAACGAATTAAAAATTTAATTTTTAATTTTTTCAAATCTCTTAAATACCTATTTTTATATATAAACGTGTTCTAGTCATTGGATACATGAACTGGGCTGCCTTTGTAAGACGACTAAAAAGTCACGGTGTATATTGGATTTATACTATGGCTTTGACTTCTGTTATATGATTTTTATAATTTGTTTTTTTAAAATTGAAAACGATGTCAAGTATATTTTATGACTTTAACAACTGGTTATACTGGAAGTTGATCCCAATTTACTTGGTAACTAATTTGATGACGATGGTTTATAAATGACTATCGTGACCGCCCCAAAAAAGTCATGAGAGACATCAGAGCTGCTTAAAGACAAATTCTCAAAATAAAATATATTATTATTAAGACCAAAAATGTAATTTCACAGTTGACAGCTATACGACATTTCAGAGTAGATTCATGACTGCGATAACAAGAGGGGCGGAGTCAGGAGTCACAAAACGTTATTCAAGACTCATAAAAATATAATCTAGAACTTTGTATAAGCTCATAGACAACGTTTGCAGATCCAGTAGTTAATTTTTGTGCGAAATCCACATCCCACAATCCAAGGAAATTGAACGCGATCTTAATTCCCAATTGAGCACCTATCAATATTTTGACACGTTGCTTGATTGCAGAATGAAAGTATAACTCGTCATTTTGATAGTGTGTTCGGGAACAAATATTTGCGCTTAACATGGGTGCTCAGGAAACAGTTGCTCAAACGGGAATACTTCTACAATTTATCTTAAACGCGTTCAAGAGCTGACAGTGTCAAATTACAAACCAATAAATTTTGAAAGCGGTTTGAGTGTGCAGAAATCACCCATGCACGGTGTCCTAAATCGTGAGTTGCTTTATTTGATTCCAATAACATTAAAGTATATACGAGTCCAATAATATAGGTATGGTAAAAACACTTGAACTTACGGAAACAAGCCTTGGTTTGTTTACATTTATTTTGTCGATATGATAGCATAGTAACTGATAACTTTCATTTACAATAAAAGCAAAGCAGTAATTTTACGAATCGAATTCCCAATGCCCCTGATTCCGTCTTATCCAAAAACCATATTGCTTAAACACATTCTGACATCCCCCTTGAATACCCCCATGAGATAGGGGTGAACACAGGTAAACCCTTTGAAACAAATTGAATCGACTTACCTTACAGGAATTCGGTACTCAATGCGCAGATCTTTTTTATGTCTTATTCTGAAAAAGTTTTAAAAGAAAGCCGGGTTCCCTTTATAGAACTGCTGACTGCAGCAACGACGAATTTGCGGAGAAAATAATTTTGCTTGATAGGGTCTTAGTATTGATAAAAAGGGAACCGACTTCAAAACCAAACACAAAAAACTATAAAATAACTTTTCTTTCGGAAGTCGGTGGCTTTGTTTTTTTTTATTTCATTGACATATGGCCACCGACTTCCGAAAGAAAAGTTATTTTATAGTTTTTTGTGTTTGGTTTTGAAGTCGGTTCCCTTTTTTTCAAAAAGTTTTTTATTTTTCCCTTTTTAGTGGAGATAATCAACAAATCATAAAATCGGCGTCTTTGAAAATCTACAATCCTATTAAGCAAAACGGATCTATGTAAGCAACTTCACGAGATATCATTATTGTTATATACTAAAACCTTCCCCAGAATGTAATAAACACTTTTCTAAAAACTGCATCAAAATCGGTTTAGCCAAACGCGAGATAATTGCGGACAAACATGCTATCGTCCCTGAAAATCTACGATCCAAGTAAGCAAAACGGATCCACGCGGGCAACGTCACGGGATATCTATTAGTGTTATATACTAAAACCTTCTCGAGAATGTAATGAACACTTTCCTGAAAACTGCATCAAAATCCGTTCAGCCAAACGCGAGATAATCGCGGACAAACATACATACATACATACATACATACATACATACATACATACATACATACATACATACATACATACATACAGGTCGAACTGAGAACCTACTTTTTTTTTTGAAGTCGGTTAAAAATACTGCCTCATTAACTTTCTGCCTTTGAAAGTTTTGAGCTGTTTTTGTGTAGTCAGTTACTAAATTGAATCTTTATAAATGAGAAAGTTTTTAACCGACTTCAAAAAAAAAGTACGTTCTCAGTTCGACCTGTATGTATGCATGTATGTATGTATGTTTGTCCGCGATTATCTCGCGTTTGGCTGAACGGATTTTGATGCAGTTTTCAGGAAAGTGTTAATTACATTCTGGAGAAGGTTTTAGTATATAACACTAATAGATATCCCGTGACGTTGCCCGCGTGGATCCGTTTTGCTTACTTGGATCGTAGATTTTCAGGGACGATTGCATGTTTGTCCGCAATTATCTCGCGTTTGGCTGAACCGATTTTGATGCAGTTTTCAGAAAAGTGTTTGCTACATTCTGGGGAAGGTTTTAGTATATAACAGTAATGGATATCTCGTGAAGTTGCTCCCATAGATCCGTTTTGCTTAATAGGGTTGTAGATTTTCAAAGACGCCGATTTTATGAAGATTTTTGTTGATTATCTCAACTAAAAAGGGAAAAATAAAAAACGTTTGAAAAAAAAGGGAACCGACTTCAAAACCAAACACAAAAAAACTATAAAATAACTTTTCTTTCGGAAGTCGGTGGCCATAACATGTCAATGAAATAAAGAAAAACAAAGCTACCGACTTCCGAAAGAAAAGTTATTTTATAGTTTTTTTGTGTTTGGTTTTGAAGTCGGTTCCCTTTTTTTCAAAAAGTTTTTTTGAGGATAGATTTTTAATATTTACTACACATAAATGACTGAAAATAATAGTTGTATAAAAGGTAAAAAAATATACCTAGTTAAAACCAAAATTAATACATAAGCTACTTTTTAATCTTAGTTTATTTTCCTGTAGGATTATTGCCGAACTTAATGGGGGCAATGACGTGGCCACACACTAGCAATGGTGTAAGTTGCTGATATACTTGATGATAAGTCAACTTGAATAAAAAAATCATCAAAATTGTATAAACTAAGTTGAACACTTCCTGAGGTATGGAAGTCTCTTTACATTTTTTGAGTTGTCCATTCCTCCACACACTATAAACAACCGTGTCTTAACCTTGGAATCCAGGTTTTGCTGTTGTTATTATTTATCTACGAACCACTCCAAAGATAATTTTTATTTTTATTTTTTTATTTTTATTTGAAGGGACAAAAAACAGTTATACGTTACAATATTATAGTAAATTACAAAAAAGGGTTAAAAACGTATAACTCACACCATTGTCCACGGAATAATATTAATTCTTGAAGAGATAAGGTAACGGACGATAAAACATGGTGTACTTAGTAACTAGTAACAAAAATTAAATGAAAAAAAGTGCCGAATAAAATATACCACACAGATCTGGTAGGAAGTCCTCGGCCAGATCCGGATGGCATGCAATCACAGCTGTATCAAATAACCATCATCATTGAGGTTGATTATTAAGAATTTCGATGGCCATTTTTTTAAATCTGTTCTGAGTGAGCGCGAATATATCTAAATTAATAAAATGTGAGTTGTACGTTTCCAATAGGCGGCGGAGAGGAGCCCGCTCCCCAGCGTTGGTTCTACACGTCTCTGTGTAGAAAAGTCGAGGAGCGCGAGCCTCCCGCCGAATAATAGTCCTGGGTACAATGTAACATAACCTATTTGATAATTCGGTACAATTAAACTTATTATTACATATGCCATACAACATCATTACCATTAAAAGTTCACGTCTGTGCTCCAAGGTCAATATTTTATAATGCTCATCATCTGCCTAATTAACTTTTCCACAACAATGCTAGGGTTGGTTTCCAGTTGAAACAGATGCAGCTGAATATCAGTATGTTACATGGAGCGACTGCCTATCGGACCTCCACAACCCAGTAACTAGGTAATACGATACCCCATTGTAAGACTGCTTGTCAGACTTTCGAGCTTCTGACTGTGATTGACGACTGTCAAAGATATACAAATGACAGCCGGGACCAACGGCTTTACGTGCTTTTCGAGGCACGGAGGAAACTCGCTATGACAGATGGTCACCCTCCACAGACCAACCTCAACAAGCGCGGCTTAACACTGAAGATCGACCTGCGTGACTGTTATATTTTAGCCACGAGCTCCTCATACACAAAATATAAACAAGAAAAAGCGTTCAAAACGTAATCGTTGCTTATTTGAAAAGCCGGTAAACCCGTGTTGTGTGAGATCGAAAAAATGGAGCCCCAGGGTAACTCGACAAGGAATATAAATTATGAACGTTGTCAATCCAACCTTTATTCAATGTAGCCCACTTGGCTTGAAACACCTTTGAGCCTTATGGGAGGGGATTGCGTGATGTATCAATTGTGGGAACATGGGTTTGTATTATGTAAAAGGAATAGTCGTAAGTCCACGGTGGTGAATGTAAGAATAGAAAGTTGAAGGCGTGAATTCCTCTTATATCAGTTGTCTTATACGTCATCGAGAAATCCATGAAAAGGTACACGTGACTGACGTCAGCGTCGAAACATGGTAATGAATAGAGCACAATCGGTTCACAAGCGCGCAGCGTGTCGTAAGTTCGATGCCCGGACGTATCAAATATTTGTATAACCTACGAGTCATTAGTTTCAAGTTTGGGTATTAGTGTATGTGAGTTTCTGTGATAGAAAACGCACCTACAATATAGGACAAATTATAATGAGGGGCACCGTTTTTTAATTTTTAAAGAGGTTATTATTTTAAAAAATATTGTTCGTACACGATAATAAAACAAGAAGAGTCGTGGGAGCTTTTTTAAAAGTCCTGTAACGCAAATACCAGAACAGAAAGAACAAGGTAGTTTTAGGCTGGGTTGCACCACAGAAGAAGTTATAGTAAAGGTTTGTGTCAAATTTAACACCAACAGTAACGCTGCCTTTAACAGTTGTAGCAAAATGGGTTGCACCAGCGAATTCATTAGCTTTGTTAAAGTTAAAAGTGTTGCAAGTCAAATGAGGCGTGATTTACCTCAAGTTCGATGCGGGTAACATTTTTAAATATGGCAATACTAAACATAAACGTCAAAACTCGTTTCTGCGCTGTCATCAGTGTCACTTCATTTCATTGATGTTAGCTCGGTGTCTGTTAATTATAAATATTTTTCTCAAGGAAGCTTGGAAATATTTTAATTTACTAATAATCTTTACGCGCATTTGTTTTGAATCTCAATTTATTTAAGAAAAGACTAAAAAACCTACTGGCTGATAAATGTTACTATTGACTATGTGCGAAGTGGGTGGTGGGGAACGGCAAATCGATCGTAGCGCACGACGTGGCAGAAATGTGAATTAATTCTGGGCTGTCATGTGTCAAGTTGCTTTATTTTCATAACTTTCTTTATAATTTAATACGAAAACTTTAACTTTAACTTTTCCCGTTCGTTCTAAGCTCTTCCACTTCTCTCACATGCTGTGCTAATACTAATTTTTTCCCTTTTTGCTCAGTTTGAGGTTGGAAATGTATTTTATGCTTAACCGATTCAAATCCCGTGCGTATTATAATATCCATAATTATTTTCCACGAGGAAGAAAATCGCTAGGTATAATATACACACTCACTTTTTACACTATTTTTTCAATTTCGTTGAAAAACTAGTCGAAATTTAATATCACAAAGATATCTTATCATCTAGTTGACATGATTTGACAGATGACAAGTCCTGAATAGTTGCGGCCACTAGGGGCGCTGTCATCGCGCACACAACGAATAGCATACCTAATTGATTTTTTAAATGATGAATTTTAAATGTTTTCTATTTTTTTTTTCTTCTTTTGTTTACCATAATATTGACTTATTTTAACTGTTATTTGCTTATTTGTTATTCTCAATGAAAATATAACTTTCAAATATTTGTACGCCGACTGAGGCAAAACATGTCGGTTCTGAAAAAAATATTGTACCATCTAAATATGCATTATCTATGTATCATGTTACACATGTTTAACAAATAAATTGATCTTTATCTTTATCTTTGACGTGGAGTTGCGGATACCAGCCCGTTATACAATACTAATAATCTTTCGGGTTTCTGGTGCGCTGTGGGAGAAAATAAAAACATGGTCGACAATTTGCTTGCAAACATTCAAACAAAGTCATTATGTACCTACCTTTTTATTGCTTTGTCTATAAAACGCGTGTTATTTTTTGGTTGAACAATTTTACGTACGATGAATATCCTTGTTACGCCTTTGGCTTAAATTATGATAGACAGTCAATAAATAAATAAGTATAAATACTATGCTAGAAAAGGAAACAGCAATCGTAAACTACCTAGCTACGTTTTTAGAGACTCGAAATCTCGCCAAGAAACATTCGTCGTCCCATGTGGAAAAAGGATCGGGTCTAGGTAAGGCACAAGACATACTGAGCTGGCGCGGCGCGGGCGTGGTGCGGGTGCGACGCCACTTCTTTGATATTTCATACAAAACGTAATAGCCGCCAGTCGCCACTTCTATTTGTCCCGCGCCTAAGTACACTTTTCTTTTTCTATTTACAATGACAAGATCATCGATTTCGTCTTCAGAACTTTCCGCGAGTATTTCTTGGAGTAGGGACATGATGCTTAGAAGTTATATTCAACGCGTTTGACATTTGACGGTTAATTTAACACAAACAATAACATTAACCAGCGAAAAGTGAGCGGTTACCGTTACGGTTAAAGTTATGACGTCATTTAACTATTTGTCAAATGGTGCAACTCATTTTTGGCCTAACCGTTACTTTAACTGAAATTTCGATGTTTGTTAATGTTAAAGTAAGATGGTGCAACCCAGCCTTAGTCAGTCAACGGTAACAGTACGGAGCTCTTAACACGATCCAGTTTAGGCTGTGGGAAAGAGACAGAGCTATACAAATCGTCTAGCTCTGTCGCTTTCCGACAGCCTAACCTGGATCGTGTTAAGAGTTCATGGTAAGGCCTCAGAGGCCTGTAGTCTCTTTTGATCCATCTAGAGCGGGAGGACTCATTGGATGATACGGAAACAAGTCGGAGTGACTACAGGCCTATGATTTCATAAAAACAAAGTTTTTTTTTAACGTTGCCCCACACTAGAAATATCTCCCATGTCGTGGGTGCGTTTACAAACATATAAACTGGCATACCTTACACAAACGCTCAGACTCGAACCAACTACTTGCAGATGATACAATTATTTGCTCCGTGCGGGAATCGACCCCGTGACGCGCAGCGCAGCAGTCTAATTGGTCAGCCACTGCACATAATCATAGATAAACTATGATGAAAAAAAAATCAAAATCAAAGCATTTATTTCAAGTAGGCCAGTTACAGGCACTTAGGAATTGTCATAGACAAATAAAAATGTAATTAAACATTAAAAAGTTATGGTGCTACAGTCCCAGTCACAAGACATAAAAAAATAAACATTTAAAAAAACAAAAAACCCGACTGCGTAATAAAACTAAAAAGAAAGAAACAAGCCCAGTAGTTTAGAATTCACTCATTCACACTCACAGTCGGGGCCCATTCAAATTATACCAATCAAATCTTCCCAACGGGCCCTTTAAATATTTATATAAAGGGTTTTTTTAAATATTTATTTTATTTTACAATTTTTAGTTTTTGTTAGCATTTATCAGTCCAAATTAAATTGAAAAATATAAGTTATATATTATATTATTCTGGTAAACCATTTTTGAAATCCTATAATTTGATACCCCACTTGATAGAATGTGAGAGATTTTAAAAAAATATTTTTAGTTCGGTACCCTTTGCACGCGAGTTCGACTCGCACTTGGCCAGTTTTATGTACCCAGTGACACTCTCACGTTTAAGACGAATCTAACAACACCTCTCAAGTTAAAATCCATCAAGCCGTTTAGGCTGCAGAGCAACACAACGAAACATACATACATACATACATACACTCGAAAAACATAACCCTCCTGGCGCAGTCGGGTAAAAATGAAAACCATTATCTCTTATGTTTATTTAATTTCCTTACCCTCTTAAGATAAAACAAATAATCACACTCTCAGATACTTCCACCCCAAGATTATCAATCATCACACATTTGCAAAGAATCAGGTCAAAGTAGATAGAACATCAATTTCATACAAACTAAGTTTTGCCTAACGTAATACAAAAGTTATGTTTGAAAAATGATTCCGTCCGTGAGATCGCGAATTTGAATGAAAGCACTTTTTGTTTATCATTCTAACTTTTTGGGATGTAAGATACATTAATTATATTTGTTTAGTCCTTTTCAAAGAACATGTTTGTGCTATATTATCTAACTAATAGAATAAATACGAAAGTGTGTATGTTAGTTGGCGGCTAAAGAGATGTTGATGAATTTTGGTACAGAGATATATATATACTCGTATTAGAGATGGATATAATTTGTAAGGGCGAAGAATATTCGTTATGTAAATAATTATCTTATTTAATGGATTTCAGGCACTTTCAGTTACTCAGGTGCCAAACATACTTACAGCAACTTCAGGGGGTCTACTCTCTAAGGCCTTTGTCAAACAGACAGGCGATAGCGAACCGAACCGAATCATGTCATATAAAAATGCGAAAGCGATCCGATAGTCTATGTGACAGGCTTCAAACAATTCCATACATTACAAACAAAAACGCCTCGCTTCGCGTTCGTCACGCATGTCTGTTTGACAATAGCTTTAGTCCGTCAACGAACCCTGATTGAAACTTTAAAGTGAACTCCTTATTAATTCTGAATTTAAATATTTTGACAACATATCAGGAGTCGGAACAACCTGTCAAATCATGTTGTCAGCAATTTTTGGTTCGTATCATTTACTAATCTTATGTCAGTTAGTCATTAATAATACTGTTACGTCGATCGAATTACGAGACAAATCTACAAGCTTCTCGAAGGTTCCACAAGGTTCTCGACTATCCTACTGAATATTGGTGTGGAAGTTTCTAAAATATTCTACCCTGTCTATATGTTTCGAGATGGTTCTGGAATGTTCCAGAAGGTATGACTTCTGCACAGTCCCATAACTGTGCAGAAGTCTATGGACGTTTCCAGAACTTTCGACCATTTTCTCCAACTTGTGACCGATCGTGGTATGAATATTCGACGTGAACGCACCCTGAGTCAGTCTGGTTTTGACTATGATCGAGGCGACTCGAAAGTGAACTCGAAGTGAAAATCTCGAAATGATTTGTGTGTTCAAGTGTGTTTTACGAGTAGTGTTGAATAGCGGTTAGTGATTGTTGTAATTACTGATTTGCGTGTCATTAAAAGTTATTAGGTTTTTAATTGGTGTTGATTAATTTATCCCCTACCCAGCTCGAAACAATACGAAACGCCGGAAACGTTGGCTGAAACCACTGGTTTCGTGCTTAGATAGTAGTAGGTACCCCAGCCACGAATGTACCATTTTTAACCATAAAATAACTACTATGAGGAAAGATGAGTTCAACGGCAAGCGCCTATTAAAACATAAAACTAACCCAAGAAGGCAAACAGTTAACTTGAAAGCTTTTAACCTGTTTACTATCTGAACCTAATAAGATTGTAGATGATTGTTATTAGGAACAGCATTAACCTTTTAGCGCTAGTTTTTATGATAAGCAGTAACAGTTTATTATGGTGGAGTAAATTCATTAAAACTTCATTCATTTTTGAGAAGGTGCGTTACTGTTTTAAGAAGAATCTTATCTTATTTCTTATCTTATAGATGCGAAAGTTTGAAGCCATCATCAGCTGTTTAGCCTTTTCCAATTATATTGTAAATTATTGTCAGGATAAACCAACTTTTTTATTACTTTTGTCTCGCAATCGGCGTGCTTAAAAAGAGGTTAATTTTTGATGATGCGAGAGGAATATGTAAGGATCACAGCAAGTGGCGCTATATGATTTCTGTCTACTCCTGTATGATCAAGTTAGTCTAGTGGTCACTAGGTAGAGTCAATAGGTATAACTATGTCTAAACTATTCGATAATATTACAAGCGGGATGTTCTGTTATTGACAAAAACGATTTTTTGTCATAAAACCTAAATATTTCTACTTTCCTTTTACCAACAGAACAAAAACACTTTCCCACCACAACCCAGTGGGCTTAGCATCTAAAAAACTCGGTATTACGGCAATAATCGTAGGCAATAACATTTGCACAGTGCTCCGTTTGTGCTCAAACCGCGGGATCGAATCTAATTTGTGTGGCTTATCCGCGCCGTGCGTCCCAATGTGCGCGCTTTAATGAAATTCTAAATTTAGATGTGCTACTGCTGTTTATGCGTTTTTTCTAGGCCTATGGTAGTTGTAGCACTGTGCGAGCTGTGACAATCTTGGAACTATTTTGGTTTTTGTAATTTTCTGCTCCCAAAACGGCAAAGGTAAGAAGGAAACCAAATAAAGTAAGTCTTAGAATATTTGGTGTCCTTTCTGGTTGCTAGATGTCAAATGTCTTAGATTCTAAGACATGTGACATCTAGCAACCCGCATAGGGCTTAAGCTATTGTCGAACAGACAGGCGTGGCGAACGCGAAGCGAGGCGTTTTTGTTTGTAATGTATGGAATTGTTTGAAGCCAGTCACATAGACTATCGGATCGCTTTTGCTTTTCTATGTGACTGGATTCAAACAATTCCATGCATTAAAAATAAAAACGCTTCGGATCGCATTCGCTTCGCCTTTTTATTTGACAATAGCTTTAGTGCTAGGTCTATGTATGTATTAATCTGTCATGATCTGCGTGCCACAAATCCAATACCAACTAGCAACTCGCCTCGGCTGTGTATGTACGCTATTACCTATGCATGTATTTATACATAATACAATTCGTTGCGTAGTTTGAAAGATTAAGGGCGAGCTCACACCGAGACGAAACGCGACGCGACGCACAGTGGATCGACTCCATACAAGCGAGCGGACATAGGATTATGAAAATATGATTTCATGATTTTTGAAAGACAAATGATGCCAATGTGTTCCTCTCAATAATCTAAGTTTCACAATCCTATGTCCGCTCGCTTGTATGGAGTCGATCCACTGTGCGACGAGACCAGACGATACAGGAAATGTGTATCTTTTCGTGTAGTAAATAAGACTAGATTTTGAGTCGCTCTATTTAAATGTGCGCGCATCGTCGCGTCACGGTGTGTATTTACCCTAAGCGTACAGACGGAGTGACTTTGTTTTTATACTATTTAGAGATTTAAATAAAACAGCAGCCAACCATTTAAAACCAACATCGGAACCAACATAATGTTGGCACCAACATAATTGTGACGTGCGGTTAGCGCGGATTGCTGGGTGGCCCTCCGTCACAATCAAAAGAGGTCTAACCGCACAGCGTCCGCAGCGCCCTCTGCCGGCCATGTGTAGTGTGCCAGGTGCGTCCCGTTGGCCCACAAAATCGGATCTGACCTCGGGATTTAATTTTATAATAGGTGGTGTTTGTGTTAAGATATAGCGGATAATCGCGAAGTAATTAATTTAAAAATGTCATGATCTATCTTATCTGTTCGTTAAATTTCGAATTTGAGACCGATCGCCCGGTGAATAAGCATTCGGCTAGTCACCAGATGCAAAAATTTGCAGTAAAAAATATGGTCGAATTGCGTTTTATTAACTAATTCGTGTTTGCGTTGCAGCGTGCGGTTCACTTTTGAAATTATGATTAGTTTTGTAAAAACCTGGCCTCTGCCCTATTTTGTTTCTGGATAATAATGAGTAGCTCGGTGGATAGACATTAGTTTTTTAAGGAAAATAACGTGTATGAAACGATTATTAACAAGGCGAGACAGAAGTCAAAGGTGAGCCAAACGCTAAATTATAAAAAAAGGATTCTATGGTTTTATGAATCCACGGTAAAAGTGAAAATTTTTCACAGCTGATTCGACCTATAGGCGCCGCCATATTGGCCTCGGCTGCTCTAACGTGCGCCTTTCACTTTATCCCTACTCCGCGGCCGACCGTCACGCGACATGAAACACACAGACGAAAAAATTTGAGACGATGTAATAATAGTAGATTACGCACCAAGGGCATAAAGCAGTGCCTTACGTCACGGGCGTATTGAATCCCGAAGCGACACTAAGGATTCTGGGGGTGAACCTCCGGAGCGCAGCGAGGAGGTTCAAGTGTTAATTCCCGAGTGAAACGAGGGAATTAAGATAAGAATCCTTAGTGTAGCAAGGGATTTAAGTTAGCCCAAGACAAAGGCAGCTTTATTCCTGAGGTGAGTACTCTGCTTTTCACACCACGTGCGAGGAAATAAATTCGAATTTTGAAATTTGATGTGGTACGACAACCTTCGAACGTGAGCATGCTGTGGTGCCCACCTCAGCAAGCGATCAGCTGTTGCAGTGGGGACTGCCGGGGGGCAGCCGCCGCTGCTTCAATTCCTTCGTTCAAAGTTTTCATACTATGTTTTGTTTGAGGTTCCAAATTCAAATCACATTATTCCCACGGGAATAATGAAATTCAGTAGGTACATATGTATATTATCCCCGGTTCGAGCGGGGGGAACAATGCCTTGCTTTACGGCCGGTTAGCAGACATATAATTTAACATTTACGAGCAAGTGGTGTGAAAAAATATAAAAGTAATAAAACTTTAAAAGAATTATTCCGCTAAAGCCTGCTCCTTACTCCACACAATCATGAATCGTGCCTTTGACACGATCGGGCGCGTATCGATCGTCGTCCACAGTTCCAATCGCTACAACATTGATTAGTAACTTTACACCTTGTTTTTATGTTTACTGCTTCTTTGTGGAGGCTCCCGACTTTGTCGAGGTAGCTGTCAAAGAAAATTAGGTATTTGTTTTTCGTAAATAATAAAATGAGAAAAGGGTTTGATGTATTTTGTAGGTTGACGAACTCCTTTGTTGTTTTTGTAGACGATGTGTCGCTAACAAAATAAAGTGTTTAAATCCTAACTTCTATTTTAAAATTGTACCTAGAGGCATTTTTGATAATGTGTTGTAGTGATGTTTTTGTTTTATTACGTCTTTTAATTAATTACTTGTCGTTTTAATTTGTCAATAACCACTTGGTACAATGTTTACTTTTAGTTATATTATTATTTATATTATTTTTTGATTCCCAAGACGTCTAGTTTGGGGATCACCATTTAACCAGATTTATGTAAGCGTACTTGATTATAAGTTTCTTATCTTAAATTATCTTTTCTTCAAATTTAATCTTTTTCCAAATAAGTAAAAACGACTTTTATCTAAACACGCTTAGGTTCTTTTTCATTCTGTAAAGACGAACGACGACGTTCTCGAAATGTTTTTTCGGGAAATAATATGCGATAGCTAAGTTGGTGATGCGTCTGGAGTACTTAGGGTCCGTTCACACAGACCGGCTCGGAGAGCATCGGCGCGCATTTATCTTTTCACACAGACCGGATCGTATGCGCTTGGAGTTGGTCGGAGCGGACCCGCCAACTATTTCACGTAGACCGGCTGGAAGTGACCTGAAAGCGGAGCCGGTCGGATGCGCTCGCAGTCGGTCGGAATCGCTCGCAGCCCGTCGGATACGCTCGTAGCCCGTCAGATGCGCTCGGAGCCGGTCGGATGCGCTCGGAGCCGGATGGATACACTATTTGTGCTATCAAAATGGCGGTCGGCGTGGAGAAGCGCGGAACGCAATCGGAACCGATCGGATGTGCGAGCGATAAAGAGCACGCAATCGGAGCCAATCGGCTGCGCGAGCGAGAAAGAGCACGCAATCGGAGCCGATCGGCTGCGCGAGCGAGAAAAAGTACGCGATCGGAGCCGGTCAGCTCCTCTTATTATTTCACACCAAGCGCGTTTAAGCATTCTTAATGACAAAAGCAGTGCACACGCAAAAATAAACCTTACTACAAATATTAAAAACTCAGTTTTCAACGTGATAAGAATCTGCTCTCCTCTCCGAGCCGGTCTGTGTGAACGGACCCTTATCCAGAGTTCAAGTTCAGCTCGCAGTCTTTTTTTTTTTCTTGTGATACAGGCGTTGTTGCGTATAAATATTAATATGCTCGAAATGTTGTGTAACTAAATCAAGTTAAGATTAAGTCGAACTTCACATTGAATAATATCCAATGATTGCTTAATTAAAGCAATTGTTACAACAATTCAGTTCCTTCCTGTTTATCAAAACGGTCAACTCAACTACTAAAGTTTATTGCAGATCACGTCTAACTTACAACAATCAACGTGATATCACGTTATCACGTAATCGTCTCACAAACGCATTTGACGACGACGTCTTATCACGTCCACAAACCCGTAGCGATAATAAAACTTATTAATTCAATTTTCAACGTAATTGCCATTAGAACTTCATCACATTGACCTGAGTGAGTTAACCACACATAGCTTTCTCCCTCACCCGTTTACAAAAGCACATATGCGTCATCTCTCTCTATCGAGGTCGAGGGAAGTTGATGAAAAGTTTTAATTGGCTGTTCAAATTTTATTTGAAATGGTATATAACATTGTTTTTACGGTTATAAATGCGGGTCGAGCTTTTTGTAATATTATTGGTAATTCTTTGTTCGCTTATGTAAGTTATAACGCAATTTAATTGTTATTTTTAAGATTTGGCAATAATAGAGATAGGGCATAATTTATGTTTTAGCTTGTTTATAGTATTCTATCTCAATTCAAATCCTGATCCGTTTTCGGCTTCATCTGATTGGACATCTTTATAAATCGGATAGATAAATTCGGATGTTGATTGGTTACAGAAAAAGATCGAAATCAAGATTGTGACAGAGATAGTTTATTATCCAGTGATAGTAATGAATATTGTATATTCAATGAAAAAGATCTTGTCAATGAGCGCCTGGAAAAATCAAAATTAGCACAGCTTAATCAGCCCATTATCCAACTGCAGGGATACAAGCCAGTTGACTAGGAAATAAAGTGCCTAATATTGAAATTGTATTTGTTTCAGGAACTGCAAATATAGAAATTTCGAAGATAGAAACTTTTACGGCAACTTTGTTCTACCCACATATTTTATGCTTCAAAATATTCCTGCAATCTACATAAAGTTTACGCTAGTACTTGAGTTACTACCTGTCCTATAAAAACTTCGTAACTCGAATAAAAGTCCCCGTTCTACAAGTACGTCCATACATCACGAGGACGTTTTAAAACGTCATAATAAAAAAAATAGACCATTACAGCAATTATGCAAATATTCACCGATAAAAATAGATAGTATCGGTGTCGTGCGATCGAATCGCGCGATTTTATTGTCGCAAAATGATATTAATGGACACATTTACATTTAAGGGGTAGTTTCGAGGGGTTGTTCAGGGTGAATTATGGGGTGAAGTCGGGTATTTTTGGTAGATCAATGGGAGTTCCGGTTTTGGACATTTTAATAAATTGATTTTATGCTAATCTCTGTAACGGAGTTTTAGGGGTCGATTGAGAATGTATTGTTGATGTCTGTCAGACTTGAACTGACTAAAATCCAAGATGATCCTTCAATAGCCCTTTACGTTCCAGGGTCACAGTTACCTGATATGACAGTCCCACGACCCTGGCAGGCTTTGGCCCTCTAAGGGAGACCCCGTCATTATAATGTCAGTTGCACAAAAATAGAAGAGCAATTTGATAAATAAAAAAAAAAACACTTAAAGCTATATATTGTCAAACAGACAGGCGTGGCGAACACGAAGCGAGGCGTTTTTGTTTGTAATGTATGGAATTGTTTGAAGCCAGTCACATAGACATCGGATATACATATCGGATCGCTTTCGCTTTTCTATGTGACTGGATTCAAACAATACCTTAAATACAAATAAAAACGCTTCGGATCGCATTCGCCTCGCCTGTATGTTTGCTTGACAATAGCTTAAATCTACTTTCAACACAAGCCCGCTCATCGCTCCGCTCATCAGCAACACCTCACCCATCCGCAATAAATCATTTTATTTACTACACATTAATGATTGAAACGTTATTTCCCATTCGCTACGTTGTGACGCCATTACTCAAAATGAGTAATTGTTTTTCAATTTATTACGTCATCGGATTATAATAAATAAGGCACATTTCGTGACGGAACGGAAATGGAATGCAGTATGCAGGCTCGTCTACCGAATTTTTAATTTCACATTTTGTGAAAGACGACGCCTTATGACGTTTCTCAAGTCAATGTGGATCAGAAACCTGCATGTTATGTGAGATATAATCATGATTTTAGTTCTGTTTAAGGGGTTGGCAAAAAATATACTTATTATAGTATAGCTATTAAATATAGGTCGCGGCAGACCACGTATGAGATGGCGGGCCGAACTAGACAGGTTCCGTCCGAACTGGGAGGACGCACAGTGTCGTGAAAGGTGAGGCCTTTGCCCAGGAGTGGGACAGAGAAGGCTAGAAAAAAAAAAAAAATTAATATACTAAAGTCTATAAGCTATCCCACTAAAATTTATTATAAACGTGAAAGTGAGGATGAATGTATGGATGTTTGTTACTCTTTCACGCAAAAATTACTGAGCTAATTTCGGTGAAAGGTACACAGATCGTTTAATAACTGGATTAACACGATTCTATGTTCCCATGGGTCAACTTTCTGTTTTTACGACGTAAACGTAAACGAAATAGAGCGATTTTTTAGGGTTCCGTAGTCAACAAGGAACCCTTATAGTTTCGCCATGTCCGTCCGTCCGTCCGTCCGTCCGTCCGTCCGTCCGTCTGTCCGCAGTTTAGCTCAGAGACGCCCAGTACTAGAAAGCTGTAATTTGGTGTAAATATACGGATTTGTTGTGCCAAAAAAGTGGTAAAATAAAATCTCGTAAAATATTTTTTTTTAGGGTACCTCCTGTACACGTAAAGTGGGGATGTTTTTTTTATTTCTCGCGTACCCCTTAGTGTGGGGTATCATTAAATAGGTCTTTTAAAAATATTGATAGTTTCCATTAACAATTTTTTGATAAAAAGATTCGTTTGTGAAATATTAAGCTTTAAAGTGCTAATTTTTGCTCGACTCGAGTGTCCCCCCCCTCTACCAGCTAAACGGTTATGTTTGGGGGTGTGAAAAAATTCACAATAGTAGTATATATAACGAAGTTTGAAGGAAAATTATCATGACTAAGTAGACTTTACAAGTTTACGAGTAATAGTCGACCAACTTATAAAACGTACTTGGATAGCATATTTTCCTAAACAAAATGTATCGCAGAACATGTTCTTCAACTGCAAATGTAAGTTTGTAAACTTTATTTTTACAGCTATAATAGGTGGGTATGTTTTGGGGATAGGTAGGTTTTTATTGTCAACTACTTTTAACTAACTTCAAAAAAAGGAGGAGGTTCTCAATTCGTCGTAATCTTTTTTTTTATGTATTTTCCCCGATTTCTCAAAGACGCCGATTTTGAAAATTCTTCTTTTTAAAATTAAATTCAGCGAATCAGTTTAATTAGTTCGCATAAGTATTTTGATGGGCAACTACGGAACCCTACACTGTGCGTGGCCCGACACGCACTTGGCCGGTTTTTTAACAGAAAAATTTAATTGTGTATCATTTTATTTAGTATTATGTCATTTTTTGGCCAAAATTACAATCAGGATTCCTTGAAGATGTGAAATAATACATAACTTTGAGATTTTTTAACGAAAAACTAGTATTTTCAATTTTTATATCAAAGCATTATTTATAGCCCAAGAGCCCGTGAACCCCAGACATACGTTATTTTATAAAGGCTGATAGTTTGTCAGCGGATGCTCTCAACACTGGTAAGAACGATTACCATTTATGGAGTTTGGGTTATGGTGGCTTTGGCAGGTAAACGGTACTAAAGATGCGTAAAATATAAGTTTACTTACGTCATAGTATAAAAGCTGATTTTTATATATAATACTCAGGTAATAAGTAGATGATGTTTCCTCATCAGCCAGACACTTATCATGGTGGCAACCCCTTGCCAGACACCCTTAATGTTCACGAAATTATAAGTTTGACTTACGTTATAGTATAAAAGCTGATTTGTTTAAATAATACTTGGGTAATAATATGTAGATGATGTTTCCTCATTAGCCAGACACTTTTGATAGTTCCAACCCCTTGCCAGACAAACATTGTAAATAGCCCAGTCAACGGATGTTCAAAACAAGGTATAGAGGGAAAGTCTTGGAACACAATTTTTGACTACGCAACATTGTTTCGACTAGTTAGGAGGAGAACATATTATCGAAAATCCCCATCCCTAGCCCTTGAGCTAAGGGGGAGGGAGGGGTTCGTAGGTACCACTTTTTGGATTTTCGCTTATATCTCGGAAAGTCGGAAACCATGGGTCCTAGCGACATAATACATATGAACAAAATAAAAGCTGAATAAATTCCCTATAAGTTTAATCCAGGAAACATTTCCAGGTCTTGTTTAGTTTTCGAGATATCTGCTCTTGAAAGTTTGTAATATTGGTTAAAATCATTTTTACCTCTTTGCATGTGGAAAGTTGTATTTGATGTCGCCAAAGATCCAGAAAACAGCATCAGTGTTTCAGACCCTCCAAGTTGCGCAGAATGTCATTTTAATTTATATTAGGTACATTACAACTTAAGGCGAGGTTTTCCTGAGCACCGCAGGCATCCAACGCCTACCGCAGCGTCCGCAAGGACTAGCGGATACGTAATGAATTACGATGCGCGATGACACGCGCGCCAAAAGTTGGGAAATCTAGGTAGTAGTTACAGAGTAGAGCAAAGCAGTAGATCAACTTGAATTGATTAGTATAGGTACGTTTGTATGTATCTTTTTTTTTGTTGCGGTATTATTTTGAAACTATGATATCTCCTAAGATATTAAAGTGTTAATTGAAATCAAATGATGTCAAGAGAGCAGTGGTGGCCCAGTGGTATCGGCCCCGACTTACGAGTTGTAGGTCGTGGGTTCGAATCCAGGCAGACGCATTACTTTGTGTAATTTATTTCATCACCACTGCTCTCAAAACGGTGAAGGAAAACATCGTGAGGAAACCGGCATGTCCTAGAACCAAAAATTCGAAGACATGTGACATCCACCAATCCGCACTGGGCCTGCGTGGTGGATTATGGCCCACTCCCCCTCTCACAGAGAGGAGTCCTGTGTCCCAGCAGTGGGAACATTAATAGGCTGATGATGATGATGATGATGTCAAGGGCAATTTTGTTCAAAATGAAATACTTATGACTTATCGTTTTTATTTGGAAATAAGGATTAAATATCTGGTTTTTAAAATGTCTTATATCTTGGGAACCGAGCTTTTCTCGAACCTGGGACCTTGATAAATCGATTCCTTGAGCCGAAAAACCCCTAATCTGTAACTTTCATGAAAATCCTTGGAGCCGTTTCCGAGATCCTGATTATATATAAATATATATAGGGTGAGTGGGGGTAAGTTGGAATGAAAAATTGATGAGATGAACAGTGTTGATTTGAAACTGTTGTCACACAAAGGGATTCAATGCAAATGCAAAAAAAATTGTTTTGGGTAAAAAAGCATGGTCAAGTTGTTTCTATAATGTTGAAAGAAATCTTTGTGAAACAAATTATTTATGAAAAAACTGTAATTAAAATTGGTCTTAATTAAGAAAAGATGTAGGGGTAAGACGAAATGCCCAAGGGGTAAGACTGAAATAGTGACTAAAATAGTCCTTATGGTTATGACCATAAGTACGTTTTTATTCTTACCCCGCTTGATGGAAGACTAAAATTTCAATTTTACGCGGATAATGTGCTCGTACGGAAAATGTCAAAAAAACACACAAATGCTCTCACTTACCGACTGACGCAGACTGCGGTGTGGGGCAAGATAAAACGGTGTCTACAATGATGCTGTCAGCATTAAAAGATTTCCTTTATATTCGGCGTTATTTTATCTTTTTTATCTTTCCCCGTTTTTCATCTTACCCCCACTCACCCTACAAGAATTGCTCGTTTAAAGATATTAGATATAATGTAAAACTACCTTCGCATATATTGCATTATTTTCAGAGGTTGGAGTAGGTAGATTGATTTAAGGTCGTTGACGTCAAATGTGAAGGATAATATGGATGTGAAACTTCATATTTATTGTGATAATTGTTCTGGAATTTTGAAATTAGCACGAATTTGTGTTTAAGGTGAAAAACGTAACAAAGTACAGTTTTCAATTTCCTCCGCTGACCTGAAACCAGTTTTTTTTTTTAATGAAATATTTAAAACCACATGCTCAAAAATATCCTGTAAAACCAAAAGTAGACTCAACTCAAACTTATTCATTAATATTATTAACAGGTTATACATGACTGCATTCATCTAAAGGCATTTCAGCGTCAAGTGTCACATGGGTGTTACCTACATTAGTAGTCGTTCTGTAACAATAAAACAAATGAAGTTTTTGTTGTTGTTTGTAAGTTCAACGGATATCATCAGTAGAATTGTTTTCATTAAGTAGGTACAATATAGTTACTTACTCCTCAATTTTAGGGTTATTCAAATGAACAGGTTGTAAAGTAATACTCTATTGACCTTTATTACAAATGTTGATTTTGATTAGTTCGTAATAATTAGCAATAAATCCTTTTTTTTAATTAAATAAAAAAGTAGAGAAAATAATTTACTCGTTATCCCCTGAATCATTAGTCGATATATATGCGCACTGCGCTTGGCCTGCAGCTGCATTGCTCTGCAGGCCAAGCGCAGCTTACGGCAGTTAATCTATACATATAATAAAATAGTAGGAAAGTCAAAACTGTACATTGAATATTTTTTGAAAAGAATACTTGGGGTGTGATCTACAATCGATACCGAAGCCAAAAATATAGTTTTTAGAATTTTTGTCTGTTTATCTGTTTGTCTGTATGTATGTCCGGGATAAACTCAAAAAGTACTGGACGGATTTGAATGATTTTGTTTTTGTTGTATAGGTATTAAGTCTGGCCAACACATAGGCTATAATTTATCTTGGAAACTTGAACACCTGGTGCAAAACCGCAACGGACCAGCTAAACTATAAGAGATACAAAAATGGTGCGATAGCAAAAATTGTTCCACCTGATGAGCACTCTCTGTTGACGTATAAAAATTGAAGATGCCTTTTCTATTTTATACGTTTTATTTCTATTTACTATTCCATTTGCTTTAAAGTTTGTTATAGATTCTATAACAAACTTTAAAGTGGGACATCAGGTACCCTCACTTTCTCAACAAATTAAAAAAGAGAATATTAGTTTAGGTGCCTTAAAACCAAATAGGTACAATGCGGACGAAGTCGCGGGCAACAGCTAGTAACTAATATTTTCGAAGGAAATGATCATACTGTGTACACTTCTACACTATGACCACTACCTATTTGACATGTGGAGACAGTAAACCATTATAATAAGTGCGTTCGCGGTGGCTTTATGAACTCTGACATAGGGTCTAAATTCAACTGTCTTACATATTTGATGTGGTTGGTAAATCTATTCCGCGAGAAAAATAAACCATTATAGCTTTTGCGAGCGTGACTTCTTTATTCATATTGACATTGGGTTTAAATTCAACTGTTTTACACATATTTGCGGTTTGTATATATATAGGTTATAGTCTAGGAGCCACTGAAACATCCCACCCGTTCTCCACAAAGCTAGATTTTTTTTAAATTGTATTATTGGAAAGTACCGTTGTAGCAGGCATCTATGTGGTTGCATTATCATTCCTCAAAACGGACTCAAAGTCATTTGGTTTTTGCTCTCACAGTATGACTATAATTTTTTAATGGGGATTGTCTTAATTTTTCAAACATTCGATTTTATTTTATTTTCTGCTAATTTAGAGCATTTTTAACTAATTTGAATATTTTAATATTTTTATTTTTAATATTTTAATTTTTGATATAGGTGACGTCATCATTGTAAGCATTTACGTCTTAAAAAGAAACCCCGTGCAAATGTACAGACTCCTAGCACTTGTAGTAACAAAGTTCCATACAACCTATCAACCCCAAAAACAAACCCCTTAGGGGTCGAATTTTGCAAAATCGCGTCGTAGGTATCAAAAGAATCCGTATTCAAAATTTAAAATTCCTAGCACTTGTAGTAACGAAAAGTTTCATACAAATTATCAACCCCAAAAACAAACCCCTTAATAGGGATCCAATTTCGCAAAATCCCACTACGGTGAGTATTTACGCCCTAAAAAGAAACCCCATGCAAAATTTAAAATTCCTAGCACTTGTAATAACAAACACACAAACTATCAACCCCAAAAGCAACCCCTTAGAGGTCGAGTTTCACAAAATTCTCGTATAAGGTAGCACTTACGTCCAACAAAGAACCTATGCAAAATTTCAGTCTTCAAACTATCAACCCCAAATACAACCCCTCAGGGGTCGAATTTCACAAAATACCACCGTGGTAAGCATTTAGGTCTTAAAAAGAAACCCCGTGCAAAATTAGAGACTCCTAGCACTTGTAGTAACAAAGTTCCATACAAACTATCAACCCCAAAAACAAACCCCTTAGGGGTCGAATTTCGCAAAATCCCGTTATGGTGACCATCTCCGTCCTAAAAAGAAACCTCATGCAAAACTTGAAATTCCTAGTACCTGTAATAACGAAGTTCATACAAACTATCAACCCCAAAAACAACCCCTATGGGGCCGAATTTCGCAAAATCCGTTCTTAGTGCTCACTTACGTGGTATAAGGAGGGCTTATGCCAAATTTCAAGTTTCTTGGCCCAGCGGTTTGGGCTGTGCGTTGTCAGATCAGTCAGTCAGTTTTGAATTTTATATATATAGATTGCCGATGCCGATATTAACAGATTTAACCGAGATCATGAGGAAATTTGCAGTTACAATAAAAAGTTACGTATAAGTTTATATTTTTGACATTTACAACTTGACACTAATTGAGAAAATCAGGGATGTCAGACGGCCACTCAGATTTCCTTGTACCGAGCTGGCTAAAAGCTGGTACTGAATACGAAATACTGGTACATCGGTAAATTGTGTCGAAAATCAAATAGGAATGAAAAAACATTTTTTTTTTCTGAGAGGGCAGTAAACACTAAACAAGCAGTTTTACCAACCGTACAGTACAGTGGATGAATACTAACAACCGACTGCGATTTTTTGTCCTTGTTATATTTAAATTCATGTTAAAAAAAAAAAGATTTTTTAGTAAGCAATTAAATACTCGATTGTACCATAAAATGTTTCGTTTATTCTGTATTGTTGGTCAACGGCCAATCTTGGTATTTTTACGTACCAGGACCGAGTAATAGTCTTGGTACATGGTACGTGACACTGAAAACTGGTATGTATACCAAGAAATTAGTATGTCTGACATCCCTGGAAAATACATGCCACTTACTTTTTAGTTTCTGAAGCAAAGATACAAAACTGTGTACGGCCAAAGGTGACGTCATTTGAAGGGCAGGGAAGGTCAAACGTATTTTATTAAAAATATCAATAAAATATGAATATTTTTCCTTTTTAATTAGTCCATAACGATAAGTAACGCTATTCCTCTAAACGGTTTTTCAATCAAAACATATTAAAAAAAAATGCCCATTCTTTGTGGAAAACAGGTAAGTCGGATGGTTCAGTAGCTCTCCTACTATTAGTAAAGAGAAATAAATATACAAAGGAGGTTCTAATAATATTGCCAATGCATCCTTACCTTTTTTGTTTATTCAACCTTCAAAGAGCCGGCGATGACAACTTCTTACTTTTTCTGCCCATTTGTTTACAAAATTATAACCTTATAAAATGAACTATACTACGAGGATTTTGAAAATTAAAATATGTACAGGTATTATTATTTAAAATTAATGTTTGTCTCTGTCAGTAATAGAACTTAGCGTGGTGGTGGGTTTGCAAAAAAATTGACGTAAGTCCGACCTCCGACACGGTCCAAGACCGACTAAATGCCAAGGGTCGAGTGTATGAAAAGATGAAATCACCTGATTCTGGACTAAGTGGTATGGTTTCTCATCCTTTCACAATAATACGGCCGCATTCTATCTCATTTTTGATGCTCTTTAAGATGGTATAAGTTTTATTATTCAAAGCCTAGTATAACTCTAATAAAATGGTATCCAAACCATGAGTTGGACCTGTTTTTGCGATTTAATTGGATGCAGTAAAGTGCAAGCAATCGTGTATCGAAGAGCCGCAACCTGTAGACCAAAGACTGAAATATGTAATATGTTTTTTTCAAAATTTAAATCCCTTATAATTAGGAATAAAACACAATACAAAAGGACGGTTTTGCGTCTTACGTCGCCTTAAGTCGTATTTCGTTAGATTCGAGTCGTTTTATAAGATTTGACCCAATTCTGTTGCCCAGATATTATCCATCTTATACAATGAAATTATCCTAACATGACACTAAACCAAATAGCATCATAACAAAATAAATTATTTTTTTATTCATACTCATTTTACACACATTTAGGAGTACTTTGGATCCAAGAGCGAGCGAAGCGAGCTCGGGACTTGGGGCACCCCGACTCTGACAAGTTAGGTTCGAAGGGGATGGCGGGGTCTATGTACATACTAATTTTTATGGACACCTCGCACTTGATCAAAAATTAAATATGCTAAAATTGTTTACATTATAAAAAGCTAAAGGTTCTTAAGATCGTTTTTCTGTAGCTTGTATGGAAGCGGATTTCTCCTTATTTGTCAACTTAGAATCAAAACCCTGTACATGTACCTACCTAATATATGTAATTGTAATCTAGAATGAGTTTCTGAGCTATTTTTACTGCTCCCTCGGTGGAAGGAAGACAAAAAATATCAAGCTTGATGGTGGCTACCGCGAATTCAAGAATTTGTTATAACTTTTTGAGCACTGTAAGAGACCCTTTTAGCTGGAGGCTCATATCGCCTCAAGATGCAGGTTTCACTTGGCTTAGTTCATTGTAGGTGATAAAGGGAGGGTCTGTAAAGACTGCTCATGCTTTCTGGACCTTTAAATTGGCGATATGAAATACAAATTTCCAAATGCAAAAAGATAAAAATGATTTTTCACAATATTACAGATTTTCAAGAGCAGATAGCTCGAAAACTAAACAAAACCTGGAAACATTTATTGAATAAAACTTATGGGGAATTTATTCAGCTTTTATTTTTTTCATATATACACACATCAAAAGTGTCTAGGGATCAACATATATTTTTGCAATAACTTTTCTCCTGATTGATATTAATTAAAATGTTCTTTAAGGATTCATCAAATAAAGTGTTATCGTTTGTCACAGTAACGATAAACCAAGTCACCTTTGCATTCATAAAGAAATTTGCCATTTTCCTAATAAAGGGATTTTTGACATTTGAACCACTAACATTAAAGTTCGAAAAAAAGACTGAAATAACAGTTTTCTTTAAAATTTTATTGGGTAACTTAAACAATTAATAATCCGTGTTTCTACCGCGAACACTAACAACACAAGAACATCGGTTTGGCATACTCAAAATGAGTTCATCCAAATCACGCTGTGGAATGGCCGCCCATGTTCGTTGCAACAACAAAAAAAGGTCTTCTTGCGACTGGATACCCTCCATATTCGGCAGAGCTCTTCTCTGTAGCATATCCCATGCATGCTCAATCGGGTTCAAGTCTGGCGACTGAGCAGGCCAGGGCAGGACATTGATGTTAGCTGCGGCGAGAGTCTGTCTTACAACTCTTGCGGTGTGCGGTCGTGCATTATCATGCATTAACTGAAATAAGGGACCGATTTGCACTTGTAGAGGAACGATGACGTCTGATACAATCGTCTCAGCATAAATTTGAGCGCCTCTGATCCAAATCAACTCAGTTCTTCCGCCGATCCAAATACCCGCCCATACCATGATGGTTCCACCACTATAAGGATGGACTTCCTGGCAGGATTTTAATCGCTGTTGGCGTCCAGGGGTTCTCCAGTGTCGTATACGTCTTGTATCCGGTCTCATACCAAAACGAGACTCATCAGAAAAGCACACGAAACGCCATTGTTCTTCTGCCCAATTTCTGTGTTCAAGAGCCCATTGATATCGAATCCTACGATTGTGCATTGCTATAGGTGGTACCCGTAGCGGTCTTCGGGAATGAAGGTTCACTTCATGCAAGCGGTTTCTGACTGTTTGGTCGCTAATTAAGTTCCCTGAAGAGTGATGAAGCCTCACGGCTAACATCATGGCGGGTTATTGTTGGAGCTCTTCGAGTTAAGATTTGAATGTATCGGTCTTGTCTCCGTGTGGTGCAGCGATACCGTCCTCCATGGCGCTCAGCCACGGTACCAGTGCTTCGGTAACGTGTCCAAAGTCGACTGATAACACTCTGACTTGTATTCAGAGCTAAAGCCACAGTACGTTGCCGGGAACCAGCTTCTATCATTCCCACGGTTCTGAGCATTTCTTCCCTGCTTAAATGACGTCGCCGCTCCATAATAACGTTGGTTTTAATCAGTAGTAGGGAAACAGTAGCACTAATAATGTCTTCAATGCATTGTATGTTTTTATAGGGAAAATATTGACAGCTGATTTTCATCTTTTACTCGAATTTGATTTACAGTTCCTGATTCAAATTATGAAATGCACCAAAAAGGATCCATATAAATTTATAAAATCATAAATTTATTACAAAGCCACATCTCAATCTCAAGAAATCCGCATAAAAATGCTTGATCCCTAGACACTTTTGATGTGTGTATTATGCCGCTAGGACCCATGGTTTCCGACTTTCCGAGATATAAGCGAAAAACCAAAAAGTGGTACCTACGAACCCCTCCCTCCCCCTTAGCTCAAGAGCTAGGGATGGGGACTTTCGATATGTTCTCCTCCTAACTAGTCGAAACAAAGTTGCGTAGTCAAAAATTGTGTTCCAAGACTTTCCCTCTATACCTTGTATTGAACATCAGTTGACAGGGCTATTTACAATGTTTGTCTGGCAAGGGGTTGGAACTATCAAAAGTGTCTGGCTAATGAGGAAACATCATCTACATATTATTACCCAAGTATTGTTTAAACAAATCAGCTTTTATACTATAACGTAACCAAACTTATAATTTCGTGAACATTAAGGGTGTCTGGCAAGGGGTTGCCACCATGATAAGTGTCTGGCTGATGAGGAAACATCATCTACTTATTACCCGAGTATTATATATAAAAATCAGCTTCTATACTATGACGTAAGTAAACTTATATTTTACGCATCTTTAGTACCTTTTACCTGCCAAAGCCACCATAACCCAAACTCCATAAATGGTCATCGTTCTTACCAGTGTTGGGAGCATCCGCTGACAAACTTTCAGCCTTTATAAAATAACGTAGGTCTGGGGTTCACGGGCTCTTGCTCTATTACGTTTATCTCACGCACGCTAGTGCCACTGAACAGCAATTTACATACGAAGATCGTATGCACATAAAATAAAATTACATTAATTTACAAGACATTAAATTCGAACAATTAAACACGAAATTGAATTCAAAACCAATAAAAAATGATTGCGCACTCATTACACCGAATCGATACATCGAAACGAGAATCGTAATAAGAATCGATTAACATAAATTTCGAGTCGGTTCCCGAATTTGAGTGGGACGTATTTCATGGTGCACTAATTAAGTTACAAAATGTGATATTACAGGATCGTATGAAATTGCTCATTAAACTGGCCGAGGGATCGATTGGACCAATGTGGTGCATAATTATGTTAAGTTTGGGAACGGTAGAAATGTGCTGCTTATTCGAAACGATTGGAATTTGAAATTTTACTCTTTTTATTTTACACTGTATGCCAGCGACATCCTCAGCGGCATTTGGACAAAGCTTTGACAACAATTAACAGCTGGGATTTGAATTTAAACTGTTTTTTTATCATATTAATATAATAAATTATAATGCCTTTTTCACTAGCCAGTCACTCGACGCATCGCCACGCCAGCGATTTCCAGGCCTCCCTGGCAGCGACGGCGACCCTCGTCCGGCACCCACTGTGTGACGACCCTGGTCCATCGATCTATATGCATTCTACACGCATGGAATGATGTGGTGAGTGGAAGGTGGACTTTACTCAGCACTGGCTCAACTTCAGTAAACAAATAGAAATGCCTTTTTAGGTTCATTCACTTTATGCCCGCAACGTGACATGCCTTGCCTGGCTTTTGAATAAAGCTTAGACAATGCAACACCTCCGTGGCAAAACCAGCTGGATCTGCTATTGGTATAGTGTGCAGGAAATATTAACTGGTGCTTTTTTATCGTGGTAAAATCATCAAATGTCATCAACCAGCCCAGGGTGGGATGTAAGGGACTGTCAGATTCGTACTGACTAAAATCCAGGATGATGAGACAATCCCGCGACCCCAGAAGTGTAAATGCTCCCTGAAAAGTCTCTAGACCCAATTTGGGAGATGTAACACGTTTGAGTTAGTTAAATTCTCTTCTTAGGTAATACGGTATCTAAACTCATATTTCGCCGGGCTCAAATCCATATACCGTGACCACAGTATAAATATCTACAGTATTGGATCTCCCTACAAACGGACGAAACGCGAGCAATACCTACGCGCCTCGATGTCGGGGCGCGCTCGAGGCGCAGACAGTCACGGCCGTACCGTAGTGATGAACGGACGGTGCGTTGTTTTTTTTTAGCAAATATGACAAGTAGAAAATATTGTGCTGTGTTTGGGTGTTTAACGTCAACAATAACGCATCCAGACATAAGTTTTTTTAAATTACCTGCAACCTCTGAAAGGTGAGTACTAACTATAAAATAATTTTACTTACTAGTAGCTAGTAGCCGTGCTAGTAGGTAGGTACATAATGTGTGACTTTTTAATGGTTATGTATTATCCTTTATCTCACGAAAAAAAGGGTATTTGGGTTAATAAATACAGTAAAATGAATAAAGTAAAGGAAAGTTACTGAGGCAAGTTAAATAGTTAAGTTATAGGCGGTTCTGAATGAATCATGATACGGTAGGTTCTTACTCTTGTGTTAAAACTCCAGTGCATGTGTGTTTTGTTAGTTTGTATTATTCAAAGTAAAGTCATGGTGTAACGGCGCGGTGGGATTGTCGGCGGGCACGGAAATGAAGCAGTGAGCTTCATTTACCTACGGTACGGTGTACAATCAACGTATATTCAGTGTACTACATAAACTTTAACACAGTCATGAATCTTGGAACGTAAGAGTACATAGTTCGCTCCGTATTTGAGTGTGCGCACACGGTTGCATTAGGCCGACTGCCTGCGCGAGCGATGCGCTGTACGAGGTAGCGCGAGCCGGCGGCGCACTGACCTTGAAGGAGCGGTTGACGCGAATCCACACGACGACGTAATCAGACCCTTGTTATAATATAACAAGGGTCTGATTACGTCGTCGTGTGGATTCGCCGTCACGGGTGCGTTTTACGTAACGGCGCTACAGTAATACTAGAAAAACCGGCCAAGTGCGTGTCGGGCCACGCACAGTGTAGGGTTCCGTAGTTGCCTTTCAAAATACTTATGCGAACTAACTTAACCTCTCGAGCCCCGCGAAAAAATTACTGAGTCGCTGAATTTAATTTTAAAAAGAAGAATTTTCAAAATCCGTCCAGGAGTCTTTGAGAAATCGTGGAAAATACACAAAAAAAAGAAAGATTACGACGAATTTAGAACCTCCTCCTTTTTTTGAAGTTAGTTAAAAATAGTTGACGATAAAAACCTACCTATTCCCAAAAAACATACCTATTAAAGCTGTAAAAATAAAGTTGACAAACTTACATTTGCAGTTGAAAAACATGTTCACCGATACATTTTGTTTAAGAAAATATGTTATCTAAGTACATTTTATAAGTTGGTCGACTATTACTCGTAAAGTTATAAATTAAATCTATTAATAAAAAACAACACGCATTTTTATTGAACCTTTTCAATATACAAAGTATTTTATTTGTTTACTTAAATATAAGAAAAGTATATTTACAATCACAACACTAAATAGAAACAGAAAGTAGGCAAATGTAATTAAAATGCTGGAGACGGGCGTCGGACAGCCCTAACGCATGTTTACGTACCGCGCGGCTGTAGGTATTTATTTCTATCATGCGGCCGAGATCCACTACTGTACATATTATTACCGTGCCGTGACTTAGCAGTCAATAATTCTGATAGAAAACCTTATAGTAATTTGCCCGACCAGGAAATCGAAAACAGGACTTCTAGCACAGCAGTCGCCCTTGCAACCACTAGGCTAAAGAAGCAGTCTGATGTGAATGGCCGAGGTAATTGAAAGAAAACTACAAAATAATATGTAAACTGAAAGAAATTAATTGAAAATAATATTATTCACCGCCTGTGTTCTGTCACAAAGACTATTTTTAATTACTTTTAAATTGATCGTGAAAGTTAGGTCCTTTGATGAAACAAAATTACAAAAAAATACTGTTTTATTTATTTTTTGTTTATCTTTTTACTCAAGTGAACAAAGCTACCTATTCAATTAGCTTTGTGTTAATTTTTAATGAATTGATAATTTTATAGTTTTAAGACCCAATTAATATTTAGAATGCCTTTGGAACTAATTGTATTGCCAAACTAATGGTAATGACCTATCCCTGCTTGGATAAAGAATATATATTTTTTTACGTTTTTCTACATTATCTTTCATTTAACCTTTCTCAGACAATTACGACCAGATAATAAAAACAAATTAGTCAAGTTTTTGCGAGACTAATAATTATACGGCAATTGTTAAGCTATTGCATAGCTTCTATCGCGGGCCTTGAGCGCGGGGACCGAATCCAGGAATTCCGTAACGAAAAAACCTCACGCTCATTTAATTTAATTAAATTATTAAATTAATAAATTAATTATTAATTAATAAAAATTAATTAATTATTAATTTATTAATATAATAATAATAATAAAATAATAAAACCATAATAATAATAAATATACTTTTTTTTTTTTAAAGAAATATTTAAAAATGTAACTTGAATTAATTTTTTATTTATTTATTCAGGGACAATAAACAGCTACAATATGTGTTGAAACAGAAATAAGATAATACAAAATATTAACAATATTGCAGCCCACTACATTATCCTCATATTAAAAAAAAAAATATGGTAATGAGTGCCTCTAGATAGGTAATAAGTAATTACATCATATAAATAAATGAGAGAAAAAAAAAAATACATCATGCAAAATATTAATTACAATATTATAAATTGATTAATTGCTTGGCAATAAAATAACAATAATTAACAACAGATTAGAATTATTACAAATTAGAATATATAGGACAATGTGATTTGTACTTTGGACTAGTTTACATCCTTAATAATATTATTGATTAGAAATAATGTTTAGGACATTACATTTAAATTTGGATTTTGAGCATACAAAAATATCAACATTAACAAAATTACAATTATAAGATTCTACCATTCGACGGATAGGGCAGCGCATACCAGAATTCGTTCGACAAGTGTTGACAGCAAATAGGGTACCTGTACGGTTACTACGTACATTAGCAGTGCGTGGGACTATATAACATAGTTCGTTGGTGAGATCGATACAGTCAAAATCACCACGAACAATACCATACAACACAGAAGCTTCTAAATACTTACGTCTAGACTCTAGGTTGACCTGTCTATATTTACCTAGTAATTGTGAGTACGACAAGTACGTTTTGTGACATCTGTAATGCATGGCTCGTAGAAACTTACGTTGGACATTTTCAATCTCGTCTATGTATTTATTAATATCAAAGAAAAAGCAATACTGCATGAATAAAATAAATAAATAAAATTATAATTGCATAAGTTGATACAAAATGCAGTGCGGCAGTCCCCGAGTGCCACACGTCTTTTTTTTTTAACCAACTTTCTTTTTTTATGTGTGATGGGTTTGCTCTTGACCCTTAGACTTCAAAAAAAAAGTAGGTTCTCAGTTCGACCTGTATGTTTGTTTGTATGTATGTATGTATGTATGTCTGTATGTATGTTTGTCTGCGATTATCTCGCGTTTGGCAGAACCGATTTTGATGGGGTTTTCAGGAAAGTATTCATTATATTCTGGAGAAGGTTTTAGTATTTATCACTAATAGCCAGTGGCGTTGCTCGCGTGGATCCATTTTTAACCGACTTCAAAAAAAAAAAGTAGGTTCTCAGTTCGACCTGTATGTATGTATGTATGTATGTATGTATGTATGTATGTATGTATGTATGTATGTATGTATGTTTGTCCGCGATTATCTCGCGTTTGGCTGAACGGATTTTGATGCAGTTTTCAGGAAAGTGTTCATTACATTCTGGAGAAGGTTTTAGTATATAACACTAATAGATATCCCGTGACGTTGCCCGCGTGGATCCGTTTTCTTTACTTGGGTCATAGATTTTCAGGGACGATTGCATGTTAGTCCGCGATTATCTCGCGTTTGGCTGAACCGATTTAGATGCAGTTTTCAGGAAAGTGTTCATTACATTCTGGAGAAGGTTTTAGTATATAACACTAATAGATATCCCGTGACGTTGCCCGCGTGGATCCGTTTTCCTTACTTGGATCGTAGATTTTCAGGGACGATTGCATGTTAGTCCGCAATTATCTCGCGTTTGGCTGAACCGATTTTGATGCAGTTTTCAGAAAAGTGTTCATTACATTCTGGAAAAGGTTTTGGTATATAACACTAATAGATATCCCGTGATGTTGCCCGCGTGGATGCGTTTTCCTTACTGGGATCGTAGAATTTCAGGGACGATTGCATGTTTGTCCGCGATTATCTCGCGTTTGGCTGAACCGATTTTGATGCAGTTTTCAGAAAAGTGTTTGTTACATTCTGGGGAAGGTTTTAGTATATAACAATAATGGATATCTCGTGAAGTTACTCGCATAGATCCGTTTTTGTTGCTTAATAGGATTGTAGATTTTCAAATAAGCCGATTTTATGAAGATTTTTTTTTGTGGAATATCTCAACTAAAAAGGGAATAATAAAAAACTTTTTTAAAAAAAGGGAACCGACTTCAAAACCAAACACAAAAAACTATAAAATAACTTTTCTTTCGGAAGTCGGTGGCCATATCTCAATGAAATAAAAAAAAAACAAAGCCACCGACTTCCGAAAGAAAAGTTATTTTATAGTTTTGATTTTGATGGGGTTTTCAGGAAAGTATTCATTATATTCTGGAGAAGGTTTTAGTATTTATCACTAATAGCCAGTGGCGTTGCTCGCGTGGATCCATTTTATCTTACTTGGGTTGTAGATTTTCAGAGACGATTGCATGTTTGTCCGCGATTATCTCGCGTTTAGCTGAACCAATTTTGATGCGGTTTTCAGAATAGTGTTTGTTATAATCTGAGGAAGGTTTTAGTATATAACACTAATGGATATCTCTTGAAGTTGCCCGCATAGATCAGTTTGATTACATGATTTATGTTAGTTACTAGGATAGTAGATTTTCAAAGACGCCGATTTTATGAAGATTTTTGTTGAATATCTCAACTAAAAAGGGAAAAATAAATAACTTTTTGAAAAAAAGGGAACCGACTTCAAAACCAAACACAAAAAAACTATAAAATAACTTTTTTTTCGAAATTCGGTGGTTCCATATGTTAATGAAATAAAAAAAAACAAAGCCACCGACTTCCGAAAGAAAAGTTATTTTATAGTTTTTTTTGTGTTTGGTTTTGAAGTCGGTTCCCTTTTTTTCAAAAAGTTTTTTATTATTTTATATGGGCCTTAACAAAATGACACATGTAGGTATATAAAAAGGGTCAAAGCCCAACTACCACTACTTATTTTATTTTATAAAACTCAATTAAAAATATGAAATAAAAGTAGCAGCAATTCGTCCTTAAAAGACCAAAAATTATATTAAGAAAATGACAAAGCTGTACAATGTCTACTCTATTTAGTCCATAATAAAGAAAATAATAAACATTTTCTTCATGATTGTACGTCAGCAAAGGATACGGGGTAATTCATCTGTACCCCGAAGAGTATACTGGACCCCATCGACAGGGGTGGGGTATTTACTACCCCCTAAAGTAGGCCACTCTGTCATGTTGCGGAAATAATAAATAAAAGTACCGTGAAACTGGAGTTGTTACAGAGGTTTTTTCCAGTAGAAAATGTTGTTATTTAATTGTGAGAAATAACTAGGTAGTCCTTTTTCTAAATTATGTCTTGATTTTCTAAGTATTTTTGGTCAACTTATTTTTCTTGTTAAAGAAGAATAATTTGAAGACTTTGAGTCAAAAAGTTAATGAGAAATTAAAATGTAGCATAAAATAATAATAATAATATTCCACAACTGTCACACAACGCCATCTAGTCCCAAGCTAAGCAGAGCTTGTGTTATGGGTACAGACAACTGATTAACATACTTATATATTTCTAAATGCATAAATATTATAGATAAATTACATAGACACAGAACAAAAATGATCGTGCTCATCACACAGACATTTTTCCTAGGTGGGAATCGAACCCACGACCTCCGGCATAGCAGTCAGGGCCACTAACCACTAGACTATTAAAATAAGTAAAACAAAACTAAAGTACTATAAAGCATCGAAAAATTCCTCAACGCTATTAGCTTGGGGTGCTATGACAGGAAACCTCCACGTGCGCCCGTGGACTGGAGTTCCCTCTCGGATACGTCCGGGGGGAAGACCAGTTTTTCGGGCCGGTGCACCCTGGGATGCGGGCAAAAACTCTTCCTTAGGCACTGTGCCTAAGGGGTCTCTTTGCCCGTATGCGAATAGCCTGTCGTGTGGACGCTCCAACGCGTGTCCCTCTGATTAGCAGAGGGCACAGCGGTGGAGCGGGCTTGCTTGCGGACGGTGAGTTATGGGTAGCTCGCCGTCCGACCAAGGACCAAGCCCGGGTCGGTGGCGCGTCGTGTTTCGCGCCAAATGCCTGCTGGGGTCGCGGGTTTTTTCTTAACCCAGGTTACAGTGACAGTCCCTTCCGCCCCACCCAGGGCGGGAGAACTCATTTGATGATTTTACCACCTAAAAAAAAAAAAAAAAAAAAAAAAAAAAAACGCTATTAGCTTAAAGACTGGAGGCGACTGGTTTACTCTGGTTTACGAACAGTTTATTTTGTTTTAAGCATAATAATAATCAACAAACGCATCTATCTGTCAGTCAGATATTATCTCAATTAGAATTCAATACAAAACATAAGGAGTGTTTAAATTATATGTAATATTAAATCTTCACAGTTACCTATTAAGCCGAAAGCTCAAATATCTTATTAATTTAAATTCCAGACTCGGCTCAAAACTTACTCCTATCTCATTACACACTGTATTTTTACAATTTCGCTCAGTTCTCAAGACCCTTTTTTTACATCATGTCATGACTCGTACGTAACTAACAAATATACAAAATGACGTAGAAAATTTCCCTTTGAATAAATTTCATTTCTAAGCAAATCATAATCCCCGTCTTGTTAAAGATAAGGAGGAGCATTAATTTGAATTCATCTCATTACGGTGTTCCCGTCGACCACTTGTTCCGAATAAATTATGAAAGACACGCGAAAATGGTTTATTATCCCTGCCAGCACTCCCTCTCTTTCCTTTTTTAAGGATTTCTAAAAGAGAGAAAGAGACAGACATACGTTCAAGTGTTTCGTGTACCGTGGAATGGGGTTAGTTTGATTCACGGGGTAACATTGATAAAAACTTTAAATTTTTTTAAAACAGGAATTGTTTAATTTCTGGACGCAACCGAAAAATTTCGTCTTTTGCATTGGCAGCACTGTGTGTCACTCTTTGACATTGCCCAAGCGCTGCACGTACAAACAGATCACTACCGGAGATTTTCATAAAAAACTGTGAGTATTGTGTTTAAAGTATTTTAGGGGTTAAAATAACTTCCAGGGTACCAGATTGGATATGCAAGTTGCTAGAAAAAATGATAGTTTATGTTGTTATGTGTTTAATTAGCTTGAGAAAGAAGTTGTTTTTGTATTTTAACCTCCAAAATTTCATTCAGTGGTGGTTTATTTTCTATACGGGGTGTCATTGATCACAGGCATGGGGTTACTTTGGTCATTGATCAATCTCACCCCATGACATTTTTAACATATATTATCAATATATTTGCAATGATGGCTGCTTTATATGATTTTTTTTTACTTTCAGCGCTATGCCAAGAACATATATGAAGCGTTTAGGCGCTCGCGCCTATCGGAATTCTAATGAAGACGTGTTAGAACGAGCAGTAGCTAGTAGTGATTTTTTTCTATTTTTACTTAACATTTAAGATTTTGACTGATTAATGTTCCTAATTATGTTTTTACAATTAATATATCTCAATGAAACGTTAAAATAAAGGTGATTTTTCAAAAAGTTTTTTTTGCCTTGATCAATGTCACCCCTAAACTTTAAAAAAATTAATATCTTTTTTTGCACTTAGCCGATTTTTTTTGTTCTTTCGAAATAATAACGTTTAAAGAGGTTACTATCATTTGCCGTGAAAATATTAGGGGGTATCAAAGTAACCCCACTTACGGTTTAACATTGACCACTCACATTTATATTTTTCATCGACATATTATTTATTTAAAATAGAATCTAATTCATTGTATCGATTGTATAGTAAAAACCGATATTCCAATTTTTTTTTCGTCTTCGGTACCTTTGTATTTTAGAAAATACAGCCCTTTGAATTTTTAAATTGATCAATGACACCCCATTCCACGGTATGTGCTTTTGGGGAGTCCACGGTTTTTTGTTCCATTTTGCGTGTCGCAGATGAGATTGGTATGCTGGTCTTGGCTTTATAATTAAAACAAATATAAAAAAATTTGCAACATTAACTTGGGGGAAGCTTGAACAGCATTGTTTATACAAGCTAATAACATAGATATCATCCGTGTTAATTAAAAGTAAACCAATTTCTTTGCTCCATTAAAAGCTTTCGTTCAATTTAGGGCATTATTTCACAGACAGATTATACTTAAACATACAGCGTGTTTCAACAATTCAAATTCGCAAAACTTTTCCAATTATTTGGTACTAGACAAAGTTTGAACAGACCAATCATATAGTCCTAAAGATAATCACTATTTCTACAACTGCCAACTAATCAAGTTCATTTGTCGAGGTCATAGTTTCGGGAGCACCCCTTAACTACCAAAGAGTATTAAATCAAATAGAACTGTCGGTCGTAGAGGCTGACAAATTCAATTTCCTGCGGGCCCTAAGTAATTTGTGCGTTGCTTTTAGTTAAAAGGGATCTATTAAAATTTGTTTGCGATGTAGTAATGAAAATTTTATTGGAATTATGGTTTTTGATGTTGAAATTGAAATTTAAGAAGGCTACGGAGGCTGTTGGGTTGGAAATTATATTGAAAATGATGATGCAATCATTGAATAAAAATAGTAAAAATGTTGTCCTAAGAGCATTATATTTCACAACTAAACTTGTCTTTTAATTTATTAAAAAACTTAACAATTATATAAACAGATTAAAAATAAGTAGAAGTTGTTTTTCGATGCAAAACATAAATAGCATTCTTCGAAAAGAAAACAGTCATCAAAGAAAAACTATAACCAAGAAAAACAATAACATAATCCATCAAACTCCGTCGGCGGCTAAATACTCAAAACTCCGTAAGCCATAAACACGGTAACGACAAAGGAAAAGCATTTGCCGTACTTTACACTGACAAACATAATAAAAATCTTGTACAAACCCATCATTCTCGCTATTTACATGCCCTCCACCACCGCTGTATTGTTTTTCAATCGGGCCCCCTTCATCCCTTGTCTCTCAGGGAGAGGTGACGTAATCGTAAACAATATGGCGGACGCCCGAGACTGTTTTCGCAGAATTACGCTTACACGGTAACAATTTGGAGATTAACCCAAAATGAAGGATGATGTAACGATTTTTTTCACGTGATTATTTTTTAAAATTGAGATTATGGATTTTTTTTCAGATTCTGCGGAGTTTTTTGCTTTCAACTGACTGAGTGGTTCCCTGGTATCTGTGAAATATTTTTGCTATAAGGAAGGTAAATACAATTCCATTAGACCACGAGTAATATAAATGGGGAAGTGTGTGTGTTTGATTGTTTGAATTTATTTTTAATTTGAGTGCCTGTTAGAGCACATCTGCGACAGAAATTAGTATTCGGGAGTTAATTAAGCCTCGGGTAAGTATCTCGAAAAAACTGACCGGATTATTGGAAACTAATCATACGAACATGATAACTCCATTTTTTTTAGCGTGTTATATAAAAAGGGCGGGAGGGACTGTCAGACTTGTAGGTACCTACTGACTAAAATCCACGGTGTCCTTCAATAGTCCTTTATGTTCTGGGGTCACGGTAAGGAAATAATCCCGCGACCCCGGCAGGCTTTGGCCCTCTGAGAGGGGGCCCCGTCATTATGCTGACGCTCTTTGAGGCGCGCGTGGGACACAACGCGTGGTCGACCCGGGATAACTACATCCTGCGACATTAACAACTCCAAAACGTTTGAAGATGTCAATTTATTTCGGGACAGCTCCATTATTACGAGGAAACGTTAGAGAGAGACGGAGGGCTCTCAATGACCTACTGACTCAGTTAATTAGAACGTCTTAGCCTCAGGCTGTAGAGGGCAATTAATATTGCATTCATGCGCTATGGATTCCTCAATCGGGGTACGGACGAAGAGACTTTGTTAAGGTTTGACGATTTGAAGAAATTTTTGTTCTGTTGAGACAATGGAATAAATTGTAATAAAGGCAGCTGGAAGACCCCACCCCAATATAATTATTTCACTGAATGGGCGCTTTCACATTACAAGATACCGGCGGTAACGACATTGGCATATCGTTCTCTCTCGCTCATTTCAGTGATGCCAACTTAGCTACTTTATAGCTAGATCTAGCTATTATTCGGTGAACGACAGCTACAATTTTATAAAACTTGTAGCTAAATTTTTTAGCTACTTTTTCTAGCAACTTTTCATTTCAACATGAGGCTATCGAAATAGTCAAGTAGTGTCCCGAGTCGAAAGCCAAGATAATGCAACAGTGGCTCATACTACATGATTATAATTAAATGGCATTTTGAAGAAATAGTTCAGTTTTGGGTTGAAGTAAAAAAAATTAGAAAATCTTCCGTTGACAAAATAATTATATCAAGATATAATAAGTACTCGTGCTTTAACTTGGTTTTCGCTGCCACATTCTAATGCAGAAGTAGAAAGGTTATTAACCCAAATGAATTTAGTTAAAAATAAGCAAAGAAACAGAATAAGTTTGATAACTTAGAAAGTCTGAACTCAATTCTCTGCTTTAGACTCCCTTAGAAAAAGTGTTAAATGCAGCTATAACTGTGTTTTGCCTAAAGACGTACTGCATAAAATGAGCACCGTTGAAAAACATTCGAAATCAATGAAAGATACTATAGTATCTCGATGTCTTCCTCTTTAATTGATTAATTTTTAATTATTATTTTTCATTAAATTGCGTATACAAGACTTGATTTAACTTCTTGTTGGAATTAATGAAAATAAAAATGATTATCAGAAATTGTCATTTTACTGTAACCTACATAATTATAACATTTAGCAACTTCTAGCAACTTTTTAGAGTAAAAAAAACTGGAAATCTAGCAACATTTTGAAAATATCTAGCTACTGGGTAAAGCTAGCAGTTGGCAACACTGGCTCATTTTCCCTAGGAGTACCGTCCAGTAGCCAGTGCGAACAGACGTGTGTCGAACTCGCTTAAAATTAATTAATTTATAATAAATAACGATCATTATAGTTTGAACCTTAAAGTTTAAAAGTGACAGTGCTAATTCTCGTGATAATTGATGTGCAAAAAGGACTTTTGTGTGCTACCCAAATACGCATAGCTCTCGTGGTGACGCGGTGCGTGGCCAACAAGCGGCTCCCTTCACCCCCTCGGGTAAAAGAGACGAACCATATTTTTGAACCCGCTCGCACTTCGTGGCGTCGCCGAAGCAACGAACGCAAGTAATTTTCAACCTTCATTACTGTATTACTACTGCTAATAACGCGTGCGGCCCGATCGCCAAGCGACAAACCGAAGACATCAATGGCGGCAGCTACAACTACATCGTCATCTTACCCGGACTTGCGTCAACTAAACGACAACGATGAATCACAATTAATTACTTTACGCAAAAGAAAGAAACCTGAGGTCGACCAGGAATTCAAAGAGGAGATTACGAAAATTCACACAGAAATAAACACCATGAACACTCAATTCACGGCAATAATTACTAATTTTCGTAACGATATTCTTGCCTCCTTTGAAAAACTCACTAAAACACAGTCAGAAAATATGTCACAAATACGGCAAGACTTGAGCGACCTTAGAACCGACCTATCGAGCATTAACCAACGTGCAGACAAGCTAACGACTGAGCAACAACTATTAAAGTCTGATTTAACGCAACTAGCTAGTAAAAGTGTCATAACCGAGCAAAAGCTAAAACAAATTGAATCCCAAATAGCGTCTATAAAAATAGAACCAACATCCATGTTTAAACAAGAAGAATTACTCTATGAAATGCGCGAACGACACTTCCGACAAAAAAACATAATTATAGCAGGAGTTTTGGAACTAGAGGACACAAACAAAGAGAATAAAGAACACCTCGAAAAACAACAAATTGAAACATTACTGAAACCTATTTATGGCGATAGTAACTGCCCTAACATCACCAAATGTTTGCGCCTCGGAAAATATAATGCCGGTAAGAATAGGCTTATTAAAATAAGCCTGGAATCACAGGAAATTGCTCAGCACATACTACGCAACAAAGAAAAGGTCACCAAGTCAAACATAAAGATATTCTCCGACCAAACTCCCAACCAACAAAAATACCTAAATGAATTGAGCGCAGAATTGCAACGCCGTCAAGAAAATGGAGACACCAATATAGTCATAAAATACATCAAGGGAGTACCTAAAATCGTGAGCACGATACCCTCAAAAAACTGAAAATATCTACTGCGCCCTCAAAAATAACCTGTCCAAACGAAAACAAAACAACATACCAAGCAATACACAATTACTCCCAACTTAACGCAGACGCGCAAGCCCTCAAATTTTTGTATATCAACATACGAAGCTTATCAAAACAAGGAAAAATGGATGAACTACAATGTATTCTGAAAAGCTTACCTCACGTAATTCACCTGATTTTATTGAGCGAAACATGGATCAAATCCCACTCCGAAGGATCGTCACTATACATTCCGAACTACACTCATCACTATGACTATCGCCCTGACCGGCGCGGCGGAGGAGTGTCAATTTTTGTCCATAACGACCTTGAACATAAAGTTACCCAACAAAACTATATTGATGGAAACAATTACCTTTGGATCTTTCTGGAAAAATACGCGCTAGACGTTGGCATTATCTACAAACCTCCAGATACGAATAACAAAAACTTTATAGAATACTATGCTTCACAACTCCAACAGAAACGACGATGCATCACTTTCGGGGACATCAACCTGGACTTACTCAATCCGGACCGGGCTACTAATTGCTACATAAATATGATTAAAGAGACTGGATACAAAATATTAAACAAAACAAACAAAAAATATTCAACTCGGACTACCAGCACCACCAATACAATACTAGATCACGTTTGCTCAAACCTCCCCAAAGACGACTTTCACATGGCTGTTATTGAATCATCCTTATCCGACCACAACCACATATACCTGGAATTAAAGAAGTTCAAACGACCACCAAAAATAAAACATTACTATACAGCCATCGACTACCCAAAGCTTTACAGTGACCTGTCAAATACCTATTACGCAACAACGATTGACGGCTACCATACTCTAGAGAGCTTCATAAAGGATAAAGTAAAAACAAACACGAAAATTAAATCAAAAATCCTAAACCTACCTAGAGACGACTGGATCAACAGGAAAATTACCAGAGAAATTGACAAAAGAAACACACTATGGAGGAGACATAAAAATGATCCAAACAATAACGACCTTAAAACCGAGTTCATAACAAAGAGAAATGAAGTGCACAAATATATAAAGCAAGAAAAAAGACAATATTTTTTTAATAAATTCTCTAATTGTAAATTGAAACCAAAGAAGATGTGGTCCTTAATTAACTATTTATCCAATAATAATCCGGTTACCGCCTATAACACACCTAAGTTAAACGTAAACAACAAAACCATTAACGACTCCATTGAGGTATGCGAAACCTTTAACAACTACTTCGCAGCCGTAGGGAAGCTCTTAGCCGCGCAAATACCTCACAAATTTCATAATAACCTGACATACACCACAATAAACAATAACCCTACTTCAAACCAGCTCGATTCCCTCACGCCTTGTACTAGTTCTGAAATCATACGCATAATTGATAATTTAGACTCAGGCTGCAGTTCAGGCATTGATGGCATCACCACGAAAACTATTAAATGCATAAAAAATATAATAGCACCCAAACTGGCAAAATGTATTAATAACTGTTTCAAGAGTGGCACATTCCCAAATACCCTCAAAATTGCGAAAGTTAATCCTATATACAAATCCGGCATAAAGTCGGACCCCGGAAATTACCGACCTATATCAGTATTGCCGGTGTTATCTAAAATATTTGAACGATTAATTTATACAAGACTGGAAAATTACCTAAACGACATCAATTATATCTATGAGCGGCAGTTCGGTTTTCGACCCAAATCCAACACTTTATGCGCCACAATCGATTTAGTCACCACCATTAAAACAAATATTGATAACAAAAACATTGCACTTGGAATTTTTATTGACCTAAAAAAAGCATTTGACACGGTATCCCATAAAATCCTATTGTCAAAGCTGAAAAGCATTGGAATCACCGGAGAAATGTATAATATCCTTTCCTCATACCTAGAAAATAGGACGCAAATAGTTAAAATAGGAAATGCGATGAGTGGAGAGTGTCCCATAGAATTCGGTGTCCCCCAGGGATCTTTATTATCCCCTCTCTTATTTGCTATCTATATAAATAATATAAAAGATTTAGGATTAACTGGACAAATAACGTTGTACGCCGATGATATACCTGCCTCTTCTATTTCGGTAACAATATAAACACACTCGTAGCTGACGCTCAAAAAGACTTGGACCTACTGTTTAACTGGTTTAGTTCCAATTTACTAACTATAAACGCATCTAAAACATCGTACATGATATTCACGGCTAAAAATAAAAAAATCCCTACACAACCAGTTTTACACATAAATAACATCATAATCAACAAAAGTAACTGTGAAAAATACCTTGGGCTTAGGTTAGACAATAAACTTAATTGGCAAGCACACATTGATTACATCAAATCAAAAATAATTTCGCTAATGGGGTCAATGCGCGGGTACATCAACAACATTCCAAGAAAAATCCGTTTCAATATTTACAACTCATTAGTCCGCTCACACATAAATTATCTAATTGAAATCTGGGGATGCGCCACACAATCTACAATTAAAGATCTACAAATAGCACAAAATAAAATAATTAAACTCCTATTCAATTACGACTATCATACACCTACATCCGAAATATACAAAAACACAAAACTAATGAGCATACATCAACTTTACACATTCAATTCTTGCATTCTCATTAGAAAAATTCTCGAAAAAACCATTCACACTCAGTTATCCTTCAACATAAAAACATCCAAATATAGCCAAAGAAACCCAAACCAAATATTGACGCGCCCTCCACGAACACAATATGGTAGGAAAAATATAAAGTATGAAGGTGTTCAACTATATAATAATCTACCGGCAGACATTAGGAACACATCTTCTTTCAATTTATTTAAGTCGAAACTCAAACAATACGTCACTAACAACATAAAATTACTAAGTTAACTTTTATATTAGAAACTAGTCTTTCACACAATTATAATTATGTCGACATCCTACCTACCTATACAAAAGATAACAAAACTGTTAACTACTGGACTAATAATTTACCTTAGTTTTTGTATTTATTCAATAAGTGAACAATGTATGTTCTTTTAGAATAAATAAAGAATCTTTAAACCCAAGTGTATGAAACTACCAATGCCACCGATATCGTATCGTTACCTTTATTGTCGATGTGAAAGCATTCAAACTTTTGTCCTTTTTTAATTGCCGGAACAGTGCTTCTTCCTAATTCTTCTCATCCTCCAAAAAGGTCGTGAAAAAGTAGGCGATCGGCTACGCTCAGTCAATAATTCTGGTGTTACAGGCGTCTATAGGTGGTTATAAAACCAGAAAGGAAAGATGCCTCCATCTTATCGTCATCATTATCAGCCTATAAAATGTGCCCACTGTTGGGACACAAGCCTCCTCTCTGTGAGAGGGTCTGGGCAATAATCCACCACGCGGGCAGTGCGGGTTGGTAAATGTCACAATATGTTTTCGAATTTTTGATTCTAGGACATGCCGGTTTCTTCACGACGATTTCCTTCACCGTTTTGAGAGCAGTGGTGAAGAAATAAATTACATAAATTAATGCGCCTGGCTGGGTTCGAATCCACGACCTACATTTCGCAAGTCGAGGTCGATACCACTGGGCCTCCACTGCTCTCCGCCTAGAAGCAGGACAGAACAGATGAGAAAAAAATACTTCCTATGCATATAAGGCAAAAACTCCCTCAGAAAAGAACTCTTCACACAAGAGCCCAACAAAAAATACAAGTTTAATTACTACTTGTACTAATTAAAATGTAATTCTCAGTAGTATGCGACCTAATCAGAAACGTTTCCTGTGTCGCGTAACCTAGTCGTGTCGCTTGTGTGTCGCCTGTGTCGCTTGCATGTTCCAATTTGAGCCCCAAATTCAGAGCCCTTCGCTTTCAACAGCAGACGCGGTGCGAACTCGTCTAGATTGAGTTGTGGGACAAGGTGTGAGCGGAGCGATTTAGAATTTATTTGAAATTGATTGTTTGGCCATGATTTATACTAAATACAGAAGAAGAATTTATTATTTAAATACTGCTTGGTCCTTCCAAGCAGTATTTTTTTTTGTTTATATATATTTAACAGAAATAGTCACAGTAGTAGGTACTGATACACCTCCTTATGTCAGAGAAGAGGGTTGTATCGAGGCAGTTGGCTGATAAGTCTAAAATTGTAAATAACAGTTTATTGATACTTTTGAGAGCAAGAATTACGTTGTACGTCTAGAACATATTGTTGGAATTAAATAAATTTTGGATTAATGAAGATCACAATAGCACAACAGGGTTTGATGTACCACAGAGTAGAGAGTTGACGTCAACAAATTTTAAAATAGAAAAGAAAAAGAAACTGGCTCGAAATTAAAATTACACTACTGATACTAAAATGACAGATAAATTAATGGGTTCCGACTTCACTACAAGTCAAATTAGTAATAAATCGTTACTAATTTAACTTGTAGTGAAGAAAGACTTTTGATATCATATTTTTATTTAAAACTGAGACGCATTGTCCTGTTATGTAAAAAAATAGGATTTCTCTATCTCAAACAAATTGACAGTAGCTAATATTTTAACTGTCTTAATGTCCTTGCGCCACACAATCTCAGACACGATACCATCGCTACAATAAAGTCCCCGCTGTCAACCAATAACTTGTGCCACAAACACATTACCACGTCCGACAGCTTACGACAACTTCATTAAAAGTGCCTTATAAATAAATTGCAGCGCCTGCAACGTGCAATATTTTGCAAGCTTTAAATATTATGTAATTACTATTTTGTTTTCGTGCGACAACATTTTGAATACTCTCTATCTACTTTCTCTCTCTCGAGAGAGAGGGCTCTCTCTTTCTCTCATGTATTTTGTGTGACACGCTTTACGCTTATTACTTGTTCTGTCTTCTGTGATTGGAAACTGAACTTCATTAAAAGGTACAAACAAAATGTAAGGTTATACACTTGTGATTCTTTGTTTAACAAATCTTCTGTGCACCTTTCAGAGGAAGACCTCGTTAATTATTGTTCGGTAACACGTACGTTCTCATTTGAAAATTTTGAGGACCTATCTTTGTTAAATTATACACGTTACGTACGTACATCAAAACAAATTATGTCATATAATTTAGGTTTTATTTTAAAAAACCGTGATTGCCAACATCATCAGCTTAACCATTTCTGAATCTATGTGATGGTCGCCGGCTTCCTGTCTCAACTAAGTGCATTGTCTACATTTAAATTACACTGAAAATGGTAGTTTTAATACCTAAGTGATGCTGAAATTGCTTGATGTCTTTGCTTATTGCCCGTGATAGAACATCAAAAGGCCGGTATCACGTTATCAAAGAAAAAATCTCATCTTCACGCTGCTAAAGGTACGCAGCGTGACACATAATTAAATATCCCGTTACTTCCATATTCCAGATACTCCCGCTTCTCGAGACAACTTTATTAAAAGCTACGCGTGAAAGTCGCGGCGGCGTGTCACGTTGGCAAAGCGCTCTTTGTGTGTCAATCAACATTTTTGTTTCACACACTGTATTACTTTGGTTACGTATTTTAATACTGAACCATCTAGCGGTAAGCTCATGCATTAAAAAATATATATATCTTCACTTAGACAAATTGTTTTGACTACAATGTTAAAGCTATTGTCAAACTGACAGACGAACCGAATGCGTGGCGTAGCGTTTTTGTTTGTAATGTATGGAATTGCTTGAAGCCTGTCACATAGAGTATCGGATCGCTTTCGCATTTTTATATGACATGATTCGGTTCGGTTCGCTATCGCCTGTCTGTTTGACAAAGGCCTAAATGTCAAACTGTGAGATACTCTTTCGTGTCTAAACTGCAAAACGGGTTTGGATTAAAAAAAATACAGCACTCAGACACTAATTGTTTCAAATCTGTTGAAGGGTTCGCACATAGTATACGTTTTATCCCGGTTTTACAATCGTATATAAATAAATATACCGTGGTCAAAGCCATGGCCAGAGCCATTTTTGTTGCTTACACAGCGTGACACACAATTTATGGTCACTGACTGAGAGAGTTCCCATCGAGACAGTAACCTATTACACTGTGGGGCGAGACGAGTCACATTACATTTTTGATAGTAAGTACACACCAACATCATCAATATCTTCCTGCCCTTACCCTATTCTACTTGAAGTCGCCACAACACGTTATCTTCTTCCATTCTGTCCAGTCAGAATATTCGCCACACGTATTATCTATCTATATAATTATATAAAATTCAAAACTGACTGACTGATCTGACAACGCACAGCCCAAACCGCAAGGGCCTGGAAACTTGAAATTTGGCATAAGCCCTCCTTATACCACGTAGGTGAGCACTAAGAACGGATTTTGCGAAATTCGGCCCCTAAGGGGTTGTTTTTGGGGTTGATAGTTTGTATGAAACTTCGCTACTACAGGTGCTAGGAATTCCAAATGTTGCATGGGGTGTCTTTTTAAAACGTAGATACTCACTGTGACGGGATTTTGCGAAATCCGACCCCTGAGGGGTTTGTTTTTGGGGTAGATAGTTTGTATGAAACTTTGTTACTACAAGTGCTAGGCGTCTCAAATCTTGCATGCCGGTTCTTTTTAAGACGTAAATGCTCAACAAGGTAGAAATTTTGTGAAACTCGACCCCTAACGGGTTGTTTTTGGGGTTGATAGTTTTTAGGCTTAAATTTTTACATATGGCTTTTTTTGGATGTAAATGATACTAAAGACGGGATTTTGCGAAATTCGATCCCTAAGAGGTTGTTTTTGGGGTTGACAGTTTGTATGAAACTCTGTTACTATAAATGCGAGGAGCCTCATATTTTGCACCGGGTTCCTTTATAAGACTTAGATGCACACCATGGCGGGATTTTGCGAAATTCGACCCCAAAGGGGTTTGTTTTTGTGTTTGATAGTTTGTATGAAACTTCGTTTCTACAAATGCTAGAAGTAAGTATTAAATTTTGCAAGGTTGTTCTTTTATGACGAAAATGCACACCAAGGCACTATTTTCTGAAATTCTACCCCTAAGGGGCTGTTTATGGGGTTGACAGTTTGTATGAAACTTTGATACTACAAATGCTAGGAGTTTCAGCATGGGGGTTGTTTTAGGACCTAGGTTCTCACTAAGACGGAATTTTACAAAATTCGACCCTTTAGGAGTTGCCTTTGGTGTTTGTAATTAGAGGACTCAATATTGCAGGGGTGTTCTATTTAGGATACAGGTTCTCACTAAGAGAGGATGATACGAAATCCGAAATCCCTAAAAATTTGTATTGGGGTTGATAGTTAGGAGTCTTAAATTTTTATGGTCTAGGTGTTACCTAAGACGGAATATTGCGGGTTGATAGAATTTTTGTTGAATATTGATTGAGAGTTTTTCAACAGTATCCCATATAGAGGGTGGCCGGGACTCGAAATTCACAAAGGCAACGTTCAAAAAACACGCGGACGAAGTCGCGGGCGTAGTGCTAGTATTATCATATAAATAACACCAAGGTTCTCTAACAGCGTGTAACTTGTCCCGCTCAGAAACCGTCCGCCCGCCGCTCTGCTAGACAACTTAATTAAAACCGTATCGCAAGCTAAACCAGCTGCAATACGTCCGTGACACTCTTTGTGACAATCAGTTTTATAATATTGCAATATGACAAATCAATAAATGAAACCTGACATTCGTAAAGCCAGCCATAAAATCATCTAATAAAAATAAGTCGGGTTTTCCTTCCTGACGCTATAACTCCAGAACGCACGAACCGATTTCCACGGTTTTGCATTCGTTGGAAAGGTCTCGGGCTCCGTGAGGTTTATAGCAAAGAAAATTCAGAAAAAATTTCAACAGAAAAGCGGGAAAATCTTTTTTCACATACAGCGCCATCTGGTGGCGAAACGGAGTTCGCCGGGTTCGCTAGTTTATTATACAAACAAAAGATACTGAAAATAAAAAAATAACTTTGTGTTTTACTTTTTCAGTGTGACATTTTGAATATAACTAACCTGTGCTCACTTTAGTCGAGTCCATTTTTTTTAATGGAGGATTGCAAATACACAAGAAAGAAATCGACTGTTTTGTAACCTCAAACACCGGGACACGAGGTTTTTATGTTTTGCACCTTTAAAATTAATAGTGTTTAAAAAAAAACCGCACCGATCAGGATGACGGCTTTGTATGTCGCGAGTTCGATAAGTCTTTAGTTCTTTCGGATGTGGCTGTTTGTGTATGTGAGTTTATTTTATTGTTTACATACAAAGGGGCAAATATTAATATGATTTATCAAAAAAAAAGACTACAATTTTATGCGATTTAGATTAAATATCAAAATCTTAATCACGCTTTTCAAGCACTTTGCTCTCTGGCAGCGTGTAACTTGTCCCGCTAGTAAAACGCCCGCGTTTCGCTCCGCTCGACAACTTCATTAAAAGCAGTACGCAAACAAAACGCAGCTGCAACGCGACAACATTCTTTGTGTGCCAATCAACATTTTTGTTGCAAACACGGAGAAATTGTTGTTGTTCCGCGATTTTACAGCGTGTTAAGCATCGTGTGTGCTTTGTGGAGGTTATTTTGGTGTCACTGTTTATAAGATATACCTACTTCGTTTGGAGTTTGGCGAAAATTAGAAATCTTGTTTCGGTATTATTTTTTAGGTTGTACTGGAAAATTGCTCATACGAGTATTAGTCTTTTATTTCTAGTAATATTAGATGTTCCAACAGTGTCGACCACGTGTAATTTATAAGTTATCACAAGGGGACATCATTCCAGGATAAGTAAATGGTATTTTATGTGTCATTCTAGGCCTATCTCTGAGCCAAATTTCATCAAGATCTATTTAACCATTTTCACGAGATAGTGTAATAAACAGGAACCCTGTATAGTAAGAAAGTAAGAATTGGATTCTCAATTGAATGCTTATTTTAATTATTTTAAATCCAGTACAGTATTATGTCCCACCTCCTTTCGTACCCATCCTGCACTTTCCAAGAATTGAACGAAGCAAATGACAGAGCTATGCTAGCTACGTATTGGTTGGATACAATTTGAGAACATCGCAACACACGCAAAGAAGAAGTCAAATTCAGTGGTTTGTGTGTACGTTGTCTATCAGAGATTTTTTTAAATTATGCATTTGCAACTGAATTGACCTATCAATTCAAAAACATTAAAAAAAACATCATTGATCAACCAGTCACGCATCATAAACCACACAACACTACATCAAACAACAACACAATCATCAATAACAACTAAAAACAACTGAGCAACAGAAGAACAACTGAGTAACACTCCACATGTCCGCAAAACATTTTCATTTCGAAATGTAAATTTAAAAATGGAAAACGAACATGTTTAAGCGGGATGCGCATTAATCACCGGCTGGACATGTTGAATATCTAACAGAACAGGACAAAGCGGGACATTGAAAAGTGTAAACAATTGCGGAAAAATGATGGCGTGGACATTATGCGGACGTGGGGTATTATGAAGAATTAGCCCCTTCGTACACAAGGCGACGCAACTCTCCAATACCTTACGATTTTGGTATCCGTTGACGCATGCCTGTATACGAACCTCTATGAATTTGTATTGCGATAGTCGCCTGGATACCAAAGTCGTAAGGTATAGGAGACTTGCGTCACTTTGCGTACGAAGGGGCTTATGACTGTTCTACGACGCACAAAAAGAGTGTCCATGGAGTTTCTTGCTCATTCTTCTCCATAGAGATCTACCCTTTGGAATGAGCACCTACGGTACTTTCACAGTTTTTATATCTTGTGACTGGGACTGTAGCGTCATAAATATTTGTATACTAGTTTTATTATAGGTATTTTGACAATTCAAAAGTACCTGTAATGGCCTAATTGAAATTAACGTTTTGATTTTTATTTTGCACACTCGTCAAGACAAGTACGGTTAGTGACAAAAGTTGATCGTTGGTTAAAGAAATCTTGGTACTTTCAAGGTAAAGAAACGTGGCGAGGCCTTTGCTCAGGATTAAGATCACAAATTGGAAGAAGCAGGGTAATCTGCCTTCCACTAGGTGGGCCGGCGACATCGTGGGAGTCGCAGGATGCCTTTGTCCAGCAGTGGACGTTTTCCGAGCCATGATGATGATGATAATGCGGCAAAATGAACGTATAAAAGTAATATAGGTATTCAAGTAAATCATAAGGTATAAACAGCTAAGCGTTAAGAGGATCGTCTACCGAGCGCTCGTCCATACTAAAAGAGAAAACGTTTTCCTACCCCTAAATGTTATCCTGTCGACACAGTAAAAAACTAGGTTTATAGGTTTTCTTTTTTTCAAAAGTAACTCTTTGGCGCCTGTAACTTTCAAACTATTATAAATTTTGAAATAATTGTCCTCAATACAGATCGTGTCCTTAATAGAGAAAAAAGCTTACACTTCAAAAGATGTAAAACAACTCTTAAACCCTATTTTTACAAGACAGACTAAACTGGGTACAGTCAGCATTGCATGTCACAATCTGCACATTGCACCTCCAGCCTAATAAGGTACACTTTTTATTCTTCAATGTAAAATATGAAGAAGAATTTTCTAAAAATGGAGAAGAATTTTCTCAACTTACGAAGAGGAATTTTCGCTAGTTCAGTGTGTTTTAACGTCTAACGAGCTTGCGAACTTTTGAACTGGCAACCCTACGAGTATTATGAAGCTAAATGTTGAAAAGAGGTAGGTAGTAGTTGGAGCTTTTTATAATACTTTATTATACATAGCAAGACGCTTGTTTTCTACGAGGGATTCTCAGAAACAATAGCACGTGCATGCATTAACGCTTCAACAATTGGCTTGTCTTTTACAAGATGTGCTAAAGCTTAGAGCCCTTTTATGAAGAGCAAAAATATTGTCATCAATGTGAATCTCTTCTTTTTTGAAAATCGTTTCTTTTTTCAAAATCTTTGCACATGGGCCCACGACACTTGCATCGTAAAATAAGTGCACGTAAACCGTGCACTTTTTCACGGTTGGTTATTTCTATGGAGGAAAACCTTCAAGAAAACCATGGTTACTCTTTTAACATATTTGTTATTGCACGGATAATTTTACAGTTAGTTTTAACATATACTCGGTTTTGAGAAAAAAAGTGCAGGCCTGATAATAATTGCGAAATTCTCACTAGGTCTGCAAACCACTCAAGAATTAAAACAGTAAGTAATTAAATTCTGAACCCATTTCGGCAAAATTCTCTCACAAGGATACCTATCCATCTCAATTGAGAAGTAGGTCAATAGACGCTGAAATAAAATACCCCCGGAACGAAATCCCTAAGGGCCGGCCGTATGTAAATATTTTACATATTCCATATCGATTTCCGAAGCAAATTCGATGGAAGTAGGATTCTATGGTAATCAATTGACAAGGAAAAATGTTCTTTGTTTATTGTTCGAGAAAGAATGAGGCATAAAGATAAGAGGGAGAGTGATTCTGTTAATTGTGTAGACAGGGAGAGAAAATACTTTTGTAGCGAAATTATACTAAAAGTGCCGTAGAAAAATTTATAATGTTTCAAAACGACGCCACGGCGCGTAGTGTTCCACGTTCGCGTCAAGAAGCTTCCAGCAAACTGACGGGGCCTATAAGGCCAAACGCCTGCCGGGGTCGCGAAACTGTCTACATGGGTAACCGTGTCCCTGGAATATAAAGGGCAATTGAAGGGACAGGTTTGATTGTTATTCAGCAAGAGTCTGACAGAGTCCCTTCCGCCTTTCCAAGGCGAAAGGACCTTTTTATGATTTTGCCACTTTAAAAAAAGGCAATGGACTGAGGATGTATTGGAACTCGAAAGATTTATTTTTAATGATAAAATTAGACTTAATCATAATTTAAAGACGGTAAATGGCGTTCAGAGCAGTGGTGGCCCAGTGGTATCGGTCCCGACTTACAAGTTGTAGGTCGTGGGTTCGAACCCCGCCAGGCGCATTACTTTGTGTAATTTGTTTCATCACCACTGCTCTCAAAACGGTGAAGGAAAACATCGTGAGGAAACCGGCATGTCCTAGAACCAAAAATTCGAAGACATGTGACATCTGCCAACCCGCACTGGGCCCGCGTGGTGGATTATGGCCCACTCCCTCTCACAAGAGAGGAGGCCTGTGTCCCAGCAGTGGGAACATTATAGGCTGATGATGATGATGATGATGAAATGGCGTTCTGGTATGATTAGAATGGAAGTGCCGTAAATGGTGCGGGTCAGCGCATCTTTTTATTCAACAAATACTACAAGACACGTCAATTCGATTTGAGGGCAACGTGAGTAGCTAACCCAAAACTCTACAGACCATATTTTAGAGTATCTTTATTTTTTACATAAAGGTGAATTTCAAGCCATTCAAGGTCCATTACTCTTCACTTCGAAATCAGCCTCCGTGCCCTCTATACCCCATTTACCTAGCCCGAACCATAATATGAATTCTGCAATACTTCTCGTATCTATTACAGAATTACAAGCAGCTTATCTGTAAAAAAATCCTACGATTCTCTCGTAATAGCGATTCTTTTGAACGACTTGAGCCGCCCTCTTTTTCTAACTACGAAGTTTTTTGTATTTCTATCTCTGTTCATCTTACCTACATAAGTTCTGATTACGGCAACCCTGTATATTTCATTCATGGTGTTGATCCAAACTGTTTTTGAAGTCCTCCCCTGAGTTGGTACAATTTGTTAGCATTTTGTACTATTTGTTAGCATTTTGTACTTATTTGTTAGCGTTTTGTACCAATCGGGGTTTTGGGTCGATTGGTGTATTTATTTTCAACCAATTGGAAAGTTTATTTGTGTCTAGTTGTTTTTTTTTTTTTGTGTTGGTATAAATAAGAAAAAGGTTGGATTATGTCTTAATTATTGAAGTACTACTGGTTGGTCTATGACTGCTTAGTTGTGAATTTTTATTCTCAATTTGGAGTCGAGTGTGAGAAGATAGTTTCGAAGCTTAAATGGTTGATTACAAGTGAAAGTTAGTTTAAATATAATTTTGGTACGTATGCTTCTGAAAAGACACGGAAAAGTGCACCTGTGTCTGAGCACTCAGCACGCTTGTGCACTGTGCTATCTCCTGCCCTAACCGACGACTAATCGCCGTCAAAATTGGCTAGCATCACCAAAAACGGTCAACACTCTTAAAAATACTATAATATTAAATTTTATTATAATTTTAGGTGTTCAATCTGTATCTTCCAGTTTCTCTGAAATAGTCATTGTAAGAAAATACACGTGATTCGATACATACATAATTATATTGTCCGCACTGTGGGACTAATTGAAATTCGCTGTAGACAAAAATCTTACAATTATTACTTACGTGTTAAGCTCAAGATCCAGGCGGAACTTGTGGTTGAAAGCTTTGATGAGAAGTGAAGTTCTATGAAAGTGTTTGCCAGTCTGGAACAAAAGGAAATAAGATAAGTATGTTAAACATTTTATTTAAATATTATTTGTTTACGCAAAAAAATATCTGCTTAGACGTTCTAAATTAGAGTTTTACTGTAACAATAATATTCAATGTTGAATTTAACTTAAACTACAGATTTAAAATATCACTTGTTTTCAATAAGATTTTCACTAACTTAGTAAGAAAGTAAACTGATTGTTAGGAATATATTTATTGAGTAATAATTCTTACTACTATTACAAATAATAAAGTGTGGATGGATGGATATTATTATTTGTTACTCAATCACGTCAAAATAGCTGAAAGGATCTGGATGTTTGGTCTTTTATCTAGTTATTACGCACGGCAGAAGCCGCTAACAACAGTTAGTACACACTAATTTACTTTATTCTGCCAACACGAACAATTTTCTAGAAAAGGGATTAAGTTCGGTGCAAATTTTAATTTAAGTTGCTAAAATACAAACTCGAAATTTGATCGCAACGCTGTTATATTACTTTTGTTTTGTTTAAGTTTCATGTTTTAATAAAAATCTTCAGTTACCAGTGACGCAAGAATTTTCATTTAAAGCAACATGATTTATTATAAAAGACATGAATTATCATGAATATGATAAAGCCGAAATTTCGGCATAAAATGCGATTTTGAAGTCTCGCATAATTATGAGCTGAAATGGTCTGAAGTAATTTTGGCATCTTTATAATGAATATATAATATAATAATATTATTCCACAATTATCACACATCGCCATCTAGTCCCAAGCTAAGCAGAGCTTGTGTTATGGGTACTAGACAACTGATAAACATATACTTATATATTTCTAAATACATACATATTATAGACAAATTACACCCAGACACAGAACAAATGATCGTCCTCATCACACAAACATTTGTCTTGGGTGGGAATCGAACCCACGACCTCCGGCATAGCAGTCAGGGTCACTAACCACTAGACCAACAGGCCTGTCGAATAATTCAATGAAAAGATTTTCCTTTCTGATCAATTGAAAAACAAGAATAAAAAAAAAATTGGAATAGGTAACATCTGAAGAAACCGAAACAAAATATATTATTCTGAGATGATTTAAAATAACTCAGACCCAAATGTTAAATGACAAAAGAATATAGAAAAAAAAATGTTTACTTATAATTTTGCCCATAAAACACGTTCACTTTTTGCCCACTATGCACACGCCTATGCCAAAAACCCATTATAAACTCCCCACGCCGATCCGTTCCAAGGAATCTGTCAGAGCAAAGGCAACCTGCTAATAGGGGGGAACCACAGGGACCCCAGTGGGTCTGATAAAGGGCGGAACTAGTCACAAATGTGCCTTGTGGAAACAATCGTGTTTCGGTTCGGTTTAAAACTTCGGCGAACCGCAGGCAATGGTGTCTTGCTTCATAAATCCCCTGTTCACTTGAGTTGCTTGAATCTAAGATGGTGTCAGATTTAGAAGGGTGATGTGGTGAAGATGAGATTTAAGGTAAGATGTAGTGGATTTTTGACAGACGGCCCAATAAAAAAAACCAAAGGGTTGTCACTCATATTGAGTGACTTTTTTAAGTACAGTCAACTTCAGAGAATTCTCGGCCCAATGTGCACTCAGTGCATTTCATTACGTGACTCACCTTATTTACAGCAGAATAAGAAAAGGTGGGTTAAGTAATACACAGGACTGGCCGTGCCAACACTATAATATTATCTAAGTTCTGCCACATTTTTGAATTGGCATTGTGCTATTTCTCATAGAAAACATAAATGACCTTTTTATAAAATGTTACGCCCACTAATTTCTTACTTGCTGTGCTGTGGGTGCGTTAAAAATCATTTAAACTCACACATACGCAAACACATAGTCCCGGAACAACTACTGGCAGATCATACAAATATTTGTTCCGTGCGCGAATCAAACGCTTAACATGTAGTGTAGCAGTCGATCGCTCGGCCATTGTGCCAACCGTGCTGTCAAATAAAGACCTCATGATCAACAAAAGTGCTTACAGTAAGCACAAAACAACATTGAAAATTTTACGCTTGGTAAAAGAACGCAGGAGTCAGAAAAAGTCATGGACCAACCGCACGCGTGTTCATAAAAAGTCTACAAAAGAACAACTGAAGTTCTTCGAAGAAAATTATTGCCAATCGATTTGGCATGAAGCCATCTACGTTTGCTTTACCTTTTACTTTGAATTTCAGTTTTAACGCAATAAAATAAGTTTTTGAATCTTTCATAATTTATTTTCCTGCGTTTTGGGCACTGCGATAAATCTTTCTGTTTTTCGTTTTTAAACTTTATTGTAAGCTCGGTAAGTTATTTAACTTGGCAGTCTAAAAGTTACAGGTTTTTGGTTATTTGGTTTTTGGACTTTTAAGGCACTTTATGCACACTCGTTCACACACTTGTTTGGTAGAAGCTCATGACTTATGTAAAACGTTCATTTCGTATTATTTATTCTCCGTAAAATAAATGCTGAGCGATATGTCCTAATATTAAACAGAATGGGTTTTATGTTACATAAACCCTCAAAATACGTCAAATGTTTTGGTCCCGCTTAAGATTTCTTGCACAAATAAAAACTTTTTCAAAAAAAATGTAACCGCCTTCAAAAACAACCACAAAAAAGTGTAAAATAATCTACAAAATAACTTTTCTTTCGGAAGTCGGTGCCTTTGTTTTTTTTCTTTTCATTGTTTTTTTAGCCACCGACTTCCGAAAGAAATCAAATCAAATCAAATAATTTATTTGCTTTAAACATGGTATACAATGGTGTAAAATAAACATAGTTCAAGTTCAAGCATGTTTAGCTAGGGTACAACATAGCATGCAAAATTTTAACAGAATGTGAGAGAGATCAATTTTTCTTATCCATGAATTCTTTTAAGCTATAAAAATTACATTCATTTAACCACTTGTGTAATTTAACCTTTAAGAGTCTACAGTTTAGTGTTTTGAAGTGGCTTGGCATCTTATTGTAAATATGAACACACATAGCTAAGCAGTTTTTATTATATTTCGTAAGTCTAGGCAAATCATTTAATACTAGTTTATGAGGATCTCGTCTATTCCGAGGATTTAAGTCGTTTGCTGTCTTAAATAAATCTTTATTTTTAACTACAAATATAAATGTTTCGTATATATAGAGAGATGGTAACGGTAGCAAACCAAACTTTTGGAACATTGGCCGACATGAGTCATCAGGTTGGAGTCCACACATCGCTCTGATGCACTTTTTTTGAGCTACAAATGCTCTATCCAAATTGGTGCTGTTACCCCACATGACGAGACCATAGCGCAGTAGTGATTCTACATAAGCATGATATGTCATGATGGCGGTTTTTGCATTAGTTACATTTTTTATTTGTTTCAGTGCGTAAACAAATTTGTTTATTCTAGTACTAACATTTGCTATGTGTTCTTTCCAGTTAATGTCCTTATCTATAACGACGCCCAAGAATCTAGATTGGGTTACTTCTTTGATTCTCGTTACATTAAGTTTAACATTGTTTTTATAATTATTAGTTTGATTAAATTGAATGTAGACGGATTTATCTAGATTTATTTTCAAATGGTTCATATCAAGCCAGGTCAGCAATTTGTCTATTGTATTATTAATGTCAGACTCATGATCTGCAACGGTGTTTTTCTTTTTATCAGATGTTACAATGATAGATATGTCGTCGGCGAACAATGTGCATTTATGATGGGTTATTTTTACGATATCATTTACATATATAAGAAATAATATTGGCCCAAGCACGCTTCCTTGTGGAACGCCATGTTTATTATGTTTATATTCCGACGAGTAGGCTATCATGTCTTTATTTTTGTTGATTTTATTTATAATAACACATTGTTGTCTATTGTTTAAATAGGAGGATATCCACTGAAGTGCCGGACCTCTAACTCCAACTTTTTCTAATTTATCCAGCAATACATCATGTGATACTAAATCGAAGGCCTTTGATAAATCAAAGAAAAGGCCAGTGGTTAGATGGTTATTATTAATATTTGTAAGTACTGCTTTCATAAGAGAGAAAATCGCTAATGACGTAGATTTGTTTTTTTGGAATCCAAACTGTTGAGCGCTTAGTATATTATATTTATTGCAGAAATCAATAAGTCTTTTATACATACATTTCTCATAAATTTTAGATAAAATTGGTATTAAAGTAATAGGTCTATAATTGTTGATATCAGATTTATCTCCTTTTTTGAATAATGGCTTTACTATGGATAGTTTTAAGTTATCAGGAAATGTTCCGTTTGCAAACGACATGTTGATTAAGTGAGTTAAGATACCAGATAGTTCATTACAGCAGGCTTTTAGAATTTTAGTACTGATTTCATCATAACCCTCAGATCTGGTGTTGGAGAGTGATATTATTTCCTCTCGCACCTCATTTTCCAACATTGGTATGAGAAACATTGAATTGAAACATTTATTATGTGTACTGCTTTGGTTAGCACTTGGTTGTTTAACTTGCGTATTTGTTAGATTTACATAGTGGTCATTAAAAACAGAAGCTATTTCAGACGGGTTTGTAACTACAGTATCTTTAAACTTTATGGTCTCTATGTTATCTTTAGGGGTAGTATTATTTATTTCATTTTTAATGACAGTCCAAGTAGCTTTGCATTTATTTTCATGTCCGTTAATATACTTAATGATCGCATTCTTTTTTGAACCATAAATACATTTTTTAAGCATACAGGAGTATGTTTTATACATAATTTTATTGTGCGAATTTTTATTTTTATAGTATTGATGACGTAGTTTCCTTTTAGTTTTGCAGCTTTGCCTTAAACCTTTGCTTATCCATTTTTGTTTGTTTTTGTTATTATTATTCATCTTAACTCTAACCTTGGGAAAACAGAGATTGTAGAATAGGCACAACAGTTTATGAAAAGCATTGAATGCAGAATTTGTATCAGTGTTTATGTATACATCAGACCAGCAAAGACTGGACAAGCATTCCTTGAATTTTCGAATATTGTCAATGTTGTAGTCTCTTTTATAAATATAGTATATTGCTGCTTTTTGTGGTAAATGTTTAGAAGGAAAGCTAAGCATTTGTGCTGTGTCATGATCGGAAAGATGCAGAGGTAGAACGGTTGCAGTTGCATTTTTGATGTTGCTTAAGATGTGGTCAATGCAAGACAATTTACGAGTTGGAGCATTAATGTGGACTTTTAAGTTGTAATTGCTAGATAAGTCTAGCAACTCATTTGTGATAGTACCCTTTTTTAGTGTATTTATATTAAAATCGCCAGCTATGACTATATTAACTTTAGATTTGTATTTATTTAGCAACTCATGTAAAAGTTTGTGTAATTTTGCTATAAAAAGAGTTGGATCAGATTGAGGTGTTCTATAAACGCAGATAACAATTAATTTATTAGACATTAGCTCTATGCCACAGGCTTCAAAAGTGTTTTGGGTTGCGTGGGTTTTTACAAATGATAGATCTTTATATTTCAATCCTTTTTTCACTAATATGCAAGTACCACCTCTTTGCTTTTCTCTACAGTAATTAGTTGCCATTTCATAGTTATATATCTTGACATAATTTTCATAACCTATTTTAACAAATGTTTCAGATAGACATATTACATCTGGTTCATTATTTGCATCTTTTAATTCCTGAATAGTGATTTCTAGAAGCTCTGTCTTAGATAAAACACTGGCAATATTTTGATGTAGTATTCTGAAATAATGCGTATTATTACTGGTATTATTAGCTACGAAAAAATGAGTCTCTCTTGTTCGAAACAGGAAAATAGTAGGGAATTGTTCCTTTCTGGCCCTTAACACTGGGTTCTGTAAATGTACTACTTTCAGGAAGTTTTGCACTTTGAGGGCGGCTTTGAGCTTTAAAGTAGTAGGGAATTGTTCCTATTTTTGGTTCAAACAAACAAATGTCCTGTTTATAAGTTGGTTTGCCACTCATTATTCTCTTTCTAATTTCGCAGGGGTTTAAATATGTATCGCTATAATCTCTAAAATCTATAAGGAAATTTAATGACTTACACATATCAGACAGTTTTGTGCTTGTTAATCTTACAAAATGACATTTTTTATACTTACTACACATATTTTCTAGAGAAAAGTTTAATTTATTGACATTCAGGTACATGTTATTTACGACGTTTAGTACAATAATAGTTTTATTTTTAAATGTATCTAATATAATTTCTAATTGAGACAAGATAACGTTTAAGTTGCGGTCATTTTCACCTACACCGATTATAAGTTTGTCGTCTGTTGACAGTTTGATGTCTCTACAGTTAGCTAGGATTTCCTTGCATGGTGCATTTGGCTTCGTTTCAGCGACGACTCTGTATTTCTCGTACTGTGTATTTACTCTCGATTGTGATATGGCAGCCGCTAATCCGACGCAACGTTGAGTGCCGAAAATATGTATTTTCTTCTTAGGAGCCAGACTTTGCTCATTCATAGTAGTGCTAGACAAAGCAATGTTCATCGAAGTCCGTTTCGGTCCCTGAGTAGTGGTTATGTTGGCATTCTTGCTATGTTGCATTAATGTTGCTATACGCCCTGTTAGAGTGACAATCTCTTGTTCCGAGACCTTTAATTTCTGTTGGAGGGTGATAATTTCCTGTTTCAAGCGTACTATATTTACGTGATCATAGGTTTCGACGTTTAATGTGGCTGACGATGGAGTGGGTAATGGGGGACGTAAGTTGTTTGGCTTCTTAGTGCATGTCCCGGGACTTGTGGATATGGAGGAACAATGACACAAGGACTTTAAAGCAAGGTTTTCTGAATTCAGTTTGTTTATTTGTTTATTTAGTTCCGTGTTTTCTAACAATTTATTTCCCAATTCACTTTCCGTACGTTGTAGTTTTAATGTTAGTTCAGTTATTGTGTTCCTCATTTCCGACTCTGATATTAAGTCAGTTATACTTCTGTCTACACTGTTCGGTAGTTTATTGGGGGTGATAAATGATTCATCTGATGTTTCGCAGTCGGTAAGTATGTGAGAGTCAAATAACTTATTGCTATTTTGAATTGGGGATATACGTTTTAGTGTTTCATCAAGTACACTTTTTTTTGTTTTTGTTGCTGGTTCCATTGGCGATGGGTTTTTGCATGAGGTTTGCTTCTTTCGCACGGTAATGTTGGATGCATCGGGATCATAGGTGGTAGCATATTTTTTATTTCTGATACACATCGTGCATCTCCATTTTTTCTTTCCTTCTGCATCCTTGAGGCGATATGTTGGTTCTGGATAGCCATCGCAATCAAATTCATATCGGTTGCCACAGGCGGAGCATAACGCAGTACTTTTTATGTTCACTTTCTTTTTACATTTATGGCATCTTACTAGTGCTGCCATCTTGTGAAGTAATATGTAATTATTTCTTAACACTTCACGAAGATTTTATTTCTTTACGTATAAACTAATAATGTTTTAAGACTTTATTAAAGTTAAATAATGTGAATAGTTATATTAGAAAAAACAAAGAAAACCATTAATTACACTTCAAAATAATAAAAAAAAAAAAAAAACAAAACTTAAAAACACAAAAATAATTCCGTTTTGTGAGATTCGAACCAGAACACTGCATCACTTCGATAGTGCTCGGTTCGGACAAGGCCACTCGTACAATTATAGTAAGGCTCAAAATTAAGGTCCGTATTATGAGATTTTTCTATAAAAGTTCGTTAAGTTTGTGTGCAAAATTCAAAAAAGGGACGCTATCTAGAATATCACTTCACTTTGTAAATACAGTTTTTACTTGTGTTTTTGATGTTGTTTACGTTGTTTTACAACAGTTTGTAAATTCAAGTGATTGATAAATGTGGTATATTTCTTTGTAATGTTCACGTTGAACACAAACACTTTGAAATTGGCGCTAGTCACTGTTCACAACTTAAATCACTATTAATAAGTTCACTGTGAGAGGTTAAATAGTGTGGACGTGTTATAAAACACAGGTTATATAACATGTTACATGGTCTGTACGAACCTTGAGCGATATAAATGCGACATTCCTATGATTCTCTTTACTTTCTGCCAAAGTCAATAGTTATATACGTATATTTTTCCATGATCAGTGAAACGTTGTATATTAGATAATGTTTTATTTTATGCCTTTCAGCTCGTGAAACTATGGTTCTTTTGTGCAATCACGATATACTTCTTATACTTAATAATATTGATCATCAAGGCGTATAGTGATTTGAGGAATATGCCATTTTTCGGTAAGTCTCCATTTCCGGACACCCACCCAGTTCCTAAAAGTTATTTTGTAGATTATTTTACACTTTTTTGTGGTTGTTTTTGAAGGCGGTTACATTTTTTTTGAAAAAGTTTTTATTTTACTCTATTTAGTTTAAATATTCAACCCGAATTTTTGTCAAGAACATTATTCTCTTACATGTGCACTAGAATTTTGTAATCCTTCGCACCAGTACTTACATCACTCATGTACACATTAAGCTAATAAAATTCCATATCTCAAAAATTACTGAACCGATTTTGATGAAACTTGCAGTATTCTCTAAGTTAAATGAAACCTAGTACAACATAAAAAGAATTACTTTAATTGGACTTGTAGTTCCGGAGATATGCGAACACAAATTAAATCAATCGATGCCTACTCCTTACTGTTAAGGAGTTGTACCTTCCATCATCATGTAATCCACCTGAGATGATGATTATCAGATGCAAATACTTGAACAGCTTTAGAAAATATATGAAAATGGTACTATGTGCCTATAAAATTTGAAGGTTGCCCTCGATTTCCCTAGGATTCCATCATCAGATCCTGACCTGGTGATCATGGGACCAATTGGAAAGTATACCCTTTCAAACAAAAGAAAAATTTTCCAAATCGGTCCAGGCGTCTTCGAGAAATCGGGGACCATACATAAAAAAAAAAAAAAGATTCCGACGAATTGAAAACCTCCTCCTTTTTTTGAAGTCGGTTAAAAATAGCAAAATGTTATATGATCTTTCATTACATATGCCTCATTATTTATGTACTAATATTCACTACCTACCTAACACAGGTAGCACATTGTCCTAGCCATAGACTTGCCTTAAACTACCTATTTGAATTGTGAAAATGTCCCAAATAGACAAACAGAGCATTGTATTATAAGTAAGCAAGATGTGCCTCTGACGAAAAATGTGCAAATTGCAAAATGTGTATGGATTTATATATAACGATTACTGATAATTTATTACGAAAACCCCTAAATTATAAAACAGAATAAAAAGAATGACCTATAAAATCCGCACCCGACTGCATTAACGTTCCCTACAGCTTCCTTAAAGGAAAATCAGCCAGAGAGGTGAAACAAATGGGTCATTCTTTAGGAAAAATAAGTTGTGACGGGTCAATGAACCGCAAGGCTATATCAGTCGACTCTGACGTCACGATTCCACCAGAAAAAGCAAGGACGCAAACATAATTATGTAAGGTTGACTTCGTGATTGAATTTGCCAGTTCGATTGGCATGATTTCCATTTTCTTTTTATTATTTACAAAAAATTTTTCGTAGGTGTTTTCAGAAAGAGGATTACAATTTGATCATCATCATCATCATCAGCCTATAATGTTCCCACTGCTGGGACACAGGCCTCCTCTCTGTGAGAGGAAATGGGCCATAATCCACCACGCAGGCCCAGTGCTGGTTGGTAGATGTCACATGTCTTCGAATTTTTAGTTCAAGGACATGCCGGTTGGGGTGCTATGACAGGAAACCTCCACGTGCGCCCGTGGACTGGAGTTCCCTCTCGGATACGTCCGGGGGGAAGACCAGTTTTTCGGGCCGGTGCACCCTGGGATGCGGGCAAAAACTCTTCCTTAGGCACTGTGTGCCTAAGGGGTCTCTTTGCCCGTATGCGAATAGCCTGTCGTGTGGACGCTCCAACGCGTGTCCCTCTGATTAGCAGAGGGCACAGCGGTGGAGCGGGCTTGCGGACGGTGAGTTATGGGTAGCTCGCCGTCCGACCAAGGACCAAGCCCGGGTCGGTGGCGCGTCGTGTTTCGCGCCAAATGCCTGCTGGGGTCGCGGGTTTTTTCTTAACCCAGGTTACCGTGGCCCCGGAACGTAAAGGGTATAGGAAGGAACACGGGTGGATTTTAGTCAGTAAGAGTCTGACAGTCCCTTCCGCCCCACCCAGGGCGGGAGAACTCATTTGATGATTTTACCACCTAAAAAAAAAAAAAAAAAAGGACATGCCGGTTTCCTCACGATGTTTTCTTTCACCGTTTTGAGGGTAGTTGGTGATGAAATCAATTAAAGTAATGCGCCTGGCGGGGATTGAACCCACGACCTACAACTCGTAAATCGGGACCCATACCACTGGGCCACCATTGCTCTCTAGAATTTGAAAACGGACATTAATTGTTATTTTCATAAAATTAAATTTTAGTTCTCAAGGCCCTAATCGGTGGCGCGTCGTGTTCTAAGCGCATCTCAAGAAGCTGTCAGTAACCTGGCGGGCTCCTTTTTGGCTAAATTGCCTTCAGGGGTCGCAGAGCTGTCTTCAAACGCACAAAGAACAGGTTGGTTTGGTAGTCAGTCAAGTCTGACAGTCCCTTCCGCTTCCGGGAGGATATACGTTAATAAAACATGAAAAGGCATCAAGGCTAACTTAATGTTCATAATGATTGATCCCAAATATACAAGTCGAAATATATAACATAATATATGAAATCCCCGAAAGGTGAGGCAGGTACCACCAATAATATTAATCATCATCATCATCAGCCTATAATGTTCCCACTGCTGGGACACAGGCCTCCTCTCTGTGAGAGGGAGTGGGCCATAATCTACCACGCGGGCCCAGTGCGGGTTGGCAGATGTCACATGTCTTCGAATGTTTGGTTCTAGGACATGCCGGTTTCCTCACGATGTTTTCCTACACCGTTTTGAGAGCAGTGGTGATGAAATAAATTACACAAAGTAATGCGCCTGGCGGGGTTCGAACCCACGACCTACAACTCGTAAGTCGGGACCGATACCACTGGGCCACCACTGCTCTCTATAATCTATCATATTAATACAATTAGTGAATGCCAAGCTCCAGCTTGATTCATCGCCGCAAAGTTGCCTGCCTGTCGGTCTTCTTCAGATTGTACTTCGGAGTGTGTGCCCAAGAACTCCACGACCTCAACCCACCAGCCTCCTTCTATCATCGCACATCTAGATGCACGGCAAATTACCATCCTTACCTTATTGCTATTCCACCAATTTGCACTAAGTGTTTCCAAACGTCTTTTATAATGCGGACAGCGAAGGAGTCGAACTCTCTGCCTGCGTCTGTGTTTCTGAACGCATACAACCCTATTTCAAAGTTAAAGTAAACAGGCTTTTTCTGGGTAAGCTCGCTCCATCGTCGACCTTGTCTTAGTTATTCCTGACGTAGACTAAGGTCAAGAGCAAACCCATGTCACATAAAAAAAAAACATCGTGTAACTATTGACTAAAATAAAAGAAGTAGGTACCTATACAGAAAATGTATTAAAATGATTAAGTATTATTTTTGTTGATCAAACTCATAAATAAAGTAAACATCTTCAATTCTGCTAGCTGACTCAGTAAATATTTGTGTAGATCCGTCTAGGATTATTAACGAAGACAAAATATTTAGACGACAAAAAAAAAACGCAGAATTTTTCTAGATTATTATTTTTTATTTAGCTCTCGTTAGACGTTAAAACGTATTTATTTACAAAAGTAACCCGAAACTTTCACAATCAAGTGATAATTACAGCTGGGACAAACAGAATTTTACACAAACGCCTTCTAATGAGGGCTTCTACACGTGTTCTTGAAGCTTTTGTACAGAAACAATGGAAGCTTACAGCGCTACAAGAGAAGGGATAACAACTCTTAATATGTAGGTCAGAATAAGGGGTTCATGGTCACAATATTGTAGCCAAGCACACTTAGTACTCTCCCTCTAATTGGATACGATATTTAGCCTATATTGTTCGCACTGTTGGGACATATAGTCCAAGAGCTACTGAACCCTGCGACTAACGGTCTTCCTGTAAGGTTAGAAATTTGTACACGTAATATTTATAGCATGCTAAGAGCAATAGCGACGACCTGGCAGGCGTCAGCCGTGCACATCATTAGACAATTTAATTTTCAAAGTGTAAAAAAAAAACTTGTTCCTGTAAGCTTAAAAATTTAACAGGATGTAGTTTATTTATTGTAAATCTTGGAAAAAAAATGACAGGCGATTACAAGGTGCACAAGTATGTGACAGGCGAATTGAAAAGTGCAAAGTTGATGAGGAAAAATAAACTTTCTCCTGTAAGATCAAAATTATCTCGCGTTTGGCTGAACTGATTTCGATGCCGTTTTCAGAAAAGTGTGCGTTACATTCCGAGAAAGGTTTTAATATACAGGGTGAATTTTTCAACTGGGCGTGGATGGCTATCTCCGAAAAAATGAGGAGTATCGAAAAACGTTGAAAGGAATCTCGAGGCCGATTTTGACGAAAATAAAACTGCATCGTTGGATTTTAGAAAAATCAATAATCCTGGCCAGGAATCGAACCCGCTTAAGTATTTCATTGAAATAGAGATATTATCAATTTTTTGTTAAACTTCATAAATACGAGCTTATATTCATAATTAAGACGAGGGCTTTTTGTTGAGATTATTTTTGGCCTGCAAGTTTCGGATGTAGGAATTTTAATATTGCTTTTCATTGAGTTTTGTTTCTTTATAGGCAGAAAACTAATTTATCGAGAAAATGAGGAAACATAATTCTGGAGCAGTGATTGGTTAGTGGAGGTTCGAGTCCCAGTAGTGAGAACATAGAAGGCTAGTTATATTGTATTAATGCAACTATCCTATGTAAGGTCAACAACGTGCTTCGACATTTTGGCTATGTAATATTATTACTGCGATACGAAATGCACGCTGTAACAAAAATATGATCTTCCTGAGCTATTACCCGGTTCCCGGGTATAGGGGTGATAGGGGAGGGGGTTCACCCCAAAGGCAGGGGAGTACGTGGACGATGCATCGGATTATTGCAAGCCATCACAGAAATTTAATAAACCTTGGCTCGAGGCGATGCGCTAACGTGTCAGGTCTGTGAAAAATAAACTACGGAGAACAACGTTTTACTGGAGCAGGACTTTTTATTTGTTAGGCGTGTTTTTAGGTGTTTTTAGGTAGGTTTTGTTACTTTGACATAATTTAAAACGTGAAAAATATTATGTTTAAAAGACTTACCTATATTTTTAGACGCAATAACACTCGCGTCTTCTGGACAAGTACTCCAGACACCTTACCAATTAGGCTATAGCAACCACCAATATCGAAGCTGAATTTTTTAATTCCCTTGTTTTTTGAACGCATTACACGTTGCGCCATCTATCTACTCTTATCTTATATATAAAATTTCCGTGTCACAATGTTAGTTACCGTACTCCTCTGAAACGGCTTGACCTACATATTTTTATGAAATTTGGTATGCATATTCAGTAGGTCTGAGAATCGGCTACTATCTATTTTTTTTTAATTTATATGGCATAACAACGTTTGCGGGTTCAGCTAGTATCATTATAATGTTTGTGTCAAGTTATTATAATCCTCCATTATCTAAACGGCTTAACTTACGAACTAAAGACTACTCATACAGATGAGACCTGTGTCCGAGCTGTGGTAATGTCAGAGGCTACGCCAAGTATTTTCAATGGGATCACTCTTGGCCTCAATTTAGCCCAGATGCAAAGATGAGACCTAAGGTGGAACAAGCTCAGTAGAAGGAACTAGAAGGCCTGCGTACAGGTGGAACACATTAAAAACTATTTGACGCCGGACTCCGAAAGCCGTTGGTCCCGACTGTCATTTGTAGATCTTTGACAGTCGTTACTGTTTGTCAGAAGCTCTAAAGTCTGTAAACCAGTCTTACCATGGCGTATCGTATTACCTGGTTACTGGGTTGTGGAGGTCCGACAGGCAGTCGCTCCATGTAAAATACTGATATCCAGCTGCATCTGGTTCGACTGGAAGCCGACCCCAATGTAGTTCGGAAAAGGCTAGGCGGATGATGATGACTCCGAAAGAATGGTGGTCGCGAGCAAGGCTTCCAACACATCAGATAAAACTTCATATTTTCACACAAAGGCAAAGTATACTAACAAGACGTCGATACGGTGAAAGTTGAACAAATTGCACAAACTTAAGACTTATTCACTTGATAACTTGAAACTCCAAAGTTTAGAACGAGATAACCGTGTTTTACTATAAGTTAGAGCGAGATAAGCATGTTTTTGAAGTATGCTCAACTTGACGTGATGTGGGAACGATGAATAATTCTTGGAAATAGATTGCACGTTGACTTGAACATGATTGTTTGAAGTTTTGATGTGGTTTATGAAACTTTATGATGCTTGTACAATCATACTGTTTAACAACGCCATAATATCACACCATCCCTGAAATATAGATCTAAAATGTACTTCATAGTATCCTACAATTACCGCAAAGGGCGTAATTATTTTTATCCCTTGTTTCCTCAAAATCCGACCACTATGTACATTATTTATTTTTAGTTTTAACTGTTTGTCTAATTGTGTTTGAATAAAAGTCAGCTTATGTTAGAAGCTTCACCAGAGTGTACTAATGTACTTGGTAAATTGTCCCAAGAGATTATATTTCCAGGATGAAAAGTGTTAATATTTGTTAAATCCACTTTAATCCATGACTGAGCATTTCATTAAGGTCCAAGGTTCAACCATTCTGATGTAGTTGAGTAACAAACATTCATTAATCTGTCCAAAATTTTTATATTTTTTACGCTTCCCTAAAAATATTCATAAATTGATGACGCTAAAAATTATAACGTTAAAATGATTGTGTTAACTGATCCATTCCTCATGTGGTTTAATTGAATACTCTCAACCACTCAATATTTAAACGAAAAGCTAGGTACTCCAAAACCCATCCTACCCTCAATTTAACCCTATAAACGCTGCCCAAAATCGTTTTAAATTCGCCCAAACAAATATTGGGCCCTAAAAATCCGTACATTATTACAGGCCCGGGTAACCGGGTAGTCGTCAATACGTATGTCACACGGTATTGAGAAGAGGGTCCCGGTTTAATACACAATTAGTGAGGGTTAATGTGAGTGTGTCATCAGGCTATTGACGGCTACTTATAGGTTTCCATGTAATTGGTTTAATGCAGGATTGTAGGGTAGTTTTGAGATTTTGTGACAGATGTCAGTGAATGATTTGATGGGTCCTTTAAGTGAAAAAATGAGTTGATATTGCAATAATTGGTGGATATTGTCTACTACAGGAGGATTTAAGCTATAGCCAGTGTTAGTCTAATTTGCGATCTTACTAAGAATAATTCATAATAAATGCAAAAGTATGTGAGGATGAATTAATGGATATTTTGTTATTATTTCATGCAAAAACTACTGAACGGAATTGAATACAATTTGGAACACAGATAGTTTATTATCTGGATTAACACATTCAATCGTTTTAATCGCAATTTTATCTTCCTGTGGGATAAAGTTGTAGATGGCAAAACCGCTGGCAACTGTATTAAGTAATTACCTTTAGTAATTACCTTTAGTAATTACCTTTAGTAATTACCTTTAAGTTGTATGGTGTGCATAATAAAGAGTATTATATCTATCTATTGGAGCAGTGGTGGCCCAGTGGTATCGGTCCCGACTTACGAGTTGTAGGTCGTGGGTTCAAACCCCGCCTGGCGCGTTACTTTGTGTAATTTATTTCATCACCACTGCTCTCAAAACGGTGAAGGAAAACATCGTGAGGAAACCGGCATGTCCTAGAACCAAAAATTCGAAGACATGTGACATCCACCAACCCGCACTGGGCCCGCGTGGTGGATTATGGCCCACTCCCTCTCACAGAGAGGAGGCCTGTGTCCCAGCAGTGGGAACATTATAGGCTGATGATGATGATATCTATCTATCTAAGTAATAAATATTATGGTATAATTATTCAATATGTCAAAAAGATAAATGTCATTATGTGGCTTCTAACTTTGGGACTTCAGGGCCTAACGCTTGTCACAAGTATTATCGCTCAAGACCAGGTAGTTACAAGACCAAAGATAATTTAAATGACACGTAAAATTGTTAAATATGACTTTTGGCCACAGATTAAATTTCAGTATCCAATTCATTGCAGTCAAAAGAACCCAACATAACGCGTAAAAAATTGCAAATTCCAAACTATCATACAATGACCCAAAAAGTTCAGCAGCGTAATTTTTTTAACCCGTAGAGTAGAACTAGGCTACACTATATGCCCTTGGGACACACTACACTTAATTGCATGTCCAAACTACCCACCATCTACAAACTATGAGGCGTAGGTTATTACAGAAACTAATTAATTTAGCAATTACAGTTCACGTACAAATATTTGCATTGCTGTAATTTTACTATACATCACGTTTTGTATCTTTTTCGGGATCTTGTGTCATGATAGGGTTTTTACCCGTTTTTTGGTAAAATGGGTTTTAAAATGAGCCTAACAAAATGAAGGGTTAGGTATATTTCTGAAATTAGTACCGCGGTCTTGGAACGCAAAAGGCAATCGAATAACAGGTCGGTTTTCAGTTAGCAAGAGATTGTCAGTGTCACTCAGGGATTTGAAGATTTATTTGATTATTTTAAAACTCATTTTTACAATGTTTTAAGTTGTATAAAAAAATCCACAGTGTTCACATCATGTAATATTTTATTCATATTTCAACACCCAGCTGTTTGAGCCATAAACTCGAATTGTTATATACGTAGTTCCACAAAATATTTCTCACTGACATAAGTGGTTCTTCAGCAATTACTTTTCATTATTTCACTCCCATGTATCTGCATAGATTTCAGCAGAATCTCGAAGGGTAAAAAATCCCCGCCGTTATTTACGTGGGTACGCCTCCTTTAAATGCCTCTTTAAACGGCGTCCTTTGCAAACGGAACCCTTTCGCTTGAAAATCTGGGTTTTAGTGAGAAATTAGATGCATGATACGGTCTTCTTGGGGTTGTAGATGAGGCTGGTAGATATAGTGGTGGTGGTGGTGCATCAGCAAGTCTTGGAGAGTGCAATGAAGATGCGACGGCGATGAGGGTTGTGGAGGTGCAATAACATACTTTTATTGTCGATAGAGACAGTTTGAAAAATAAATGGTAATAAAAAGCAAATAGTATTTTAAAGTAAACCATTGTTCTTCTTTTGTTATCTAGTGTATCGAAGTCAACATGAATTGATTCAGCCTGAATGAGGCCCTACTTTGGCACATAAAATAGATAAAGCCTAAAGCCAAACATCGATGAACTCACGCTTATCGGCTCTGTTACTTGAAGACTGTTAACATAGTGCATATTGCTCTCGATGTAAGCAAAATATATGATCCACCAAATGCAGAAAATGGTTCCACGATTCTAGTACTTGATTACCGACCCACTTCATTTCGCAAAGAGTACAAACCCACCACACTATTCCCAAACCACTGCAACTCCTGAAAGCCAGAATCAACAGTGGCAACCACCAGAAAAGCGCCGAGACAATGAAGCTCGACGTGTCCCGGAGAATGAATTTACCTGTCTTGGATCCTGCACGAAATTAATCAGAAAAGAATAGTGGAGGAGTAGGAAAAATATGTTTCCACTTCCCTCCATGCAAGCAGGAGACAGAACAAAACAAGGCCAATAGGCACAAAGGGACATTACAACTGGGAGAAGCCCAGTTGCCTAGCACCACGGGTAAAAATGACTACTAATTTTAATGGGTCCTAAATTGTGAGCTGCTATATTTGATTCCAATAATAGGTATGGCAAAAACGCTTGAACGCACGGAAGTTTGTTCGAGTTTCGACAAGGTCCGTATAATAAATGACTCCAGATGTAGTCTGAACAGCATCCAACATAATATTGCGTTCGTTTTGCCAAAGAATACACTCCCAAAGAATATGATGTGCTGATTGTTCATATTCACAGTCAGGTGTCGAACATTGACAAAAAGGCGAGGGAACAAGCTTGAAGGAAAACAATTTACTTTTAAAGTTACCATGTCCGGTGAGAAATTGGGCAACACAGTGATCCACCTCCAGCCACGTCCTAGCTAGCCGCTCACGAACGGATGGAAAGAACTGGTAGAGGTGCCGTCCCTTGATAGAATTATCCCACCTATTTTGCCATTCGGATAAAAGATCCTCCCAGACGTCGCTCTGGGGTTTGAATAATCGAGATATCTTATCACGGTCACGTTGCGGTAGAAAATCAGCGTCAGTGGTCTCCCGTGCGGAAAAGTACATTGCAGCGCGTCGTTGCACTTCAAGATCTACTGGTAGAACACCAGCAAGTACCGGTAAAGCTTCAGTACTGACGGTCCTATACGCTTTACTTAAGAATAACAAAGCCAAGCGCTGACCTTGAAGCAATTTACGTCGTGCCGCACCTATGGTGGCTCTATCGGCCCAAACAGGTGCCCCGTAGCACACACAGCCCAAGTAAGTAGCCCCATAAATAGTTTTTAAGGTTAAAAATGACAAACCCCAAGTAGATTTAGATATTCTCGTTAGGGCATAAAAGTTATTTTTAGCTTTTTCACCAACCGTTTTTATATGTTCTATGAATGTGAAATTCCTCTCTAAGACTAAACCAAGATAGCACACCGATTGTTTTCTCTTAACGGGAACATTATTGAATTTAATACTAGGCCACGATTTGAGGTCACCCTTTAAAATGAGTTGATAGGTTTTTTGTGGTGCAAAGGTCAGGCGGTTTCGATCGCCCCACTGAGATATTAATCGTAGGCAAGTGTCAGCCAAATTCTCGAGTCCAGCACGAGTACTCGACTGAATGAGCAGAAGGCCATCGTCCGCATAACCAGTTAAAGAACAACCACTTGGAAGAGGAATCGCGAGGAAATCATCGAAGCCTAGATTCCATAAATGAGGACCGATAACCGAACCTTGAGGACAGCCCATGGTAAGAGGTTTCGATACGGAATGATGTCCGAGCTTAAGTTTAGCGGATCCATTAGAAAAGTACGAATAAAGAAGATTAAATATATTTTTATAGCAACCACGAGCTTTTATCTTAAGTAGTAGCATTGGCCACCATGCGTTATCAAAAGCCCCGGAAATGTCTAGAAAGATTCCTACTACGTACTTGTGCTCGGAGGTATGAACCATTTTTCTAACAGAAAGTGCCGCGTCAACGGTTGATTTGCCGACAGTAAAACCGAATTGATTTTTATGGAATTTGGGTCCGTCCGGTAACAATCGTGGGACGATAAGACGCTCCAAGAGCTTTCCCAAAGATGGTAATAATGTTATGGGCCGGTAAGACTTAGGGTCATCTGGTGGCTTGTCGCCGCTTTTAGGTATTATTCGTATAAAGCCATGTCTCCATATACGAGGAAAAACACCTTCAGCAATACACCGGTTGTAAACAATTAATATCGCGTCGGCCGCTGTTTTACATGCTTCTTTTATCATACGATTGGATATTTTATCTTCACCTGATGATTTTTTAAGGGGCAGCCTCCTGACAACATTAATGAATTCGTCAATGGATGGAAGGTCTGACGCTGGTGATTCAGGCGGGACTGTAGCCCATGCTCTAATCTGTTGGTGGTAGTCAGTATCATTAACAGGTGAATCATCAGGGATAAGAGTATTTAATAAAACTTCCGTTGTTTCTTCAATACCGGTGGTGTGTTTATTATTTACTTTAATATTCTGAACATACGCGAGGTCGACCGATCGATTGGCTTTAAACTCATGATATAAAGGAGACCACGGACCTTCCTTTTCTAATTTATCCACTACTTTGCGCAACAATTTACCCTTAGACTTTTCAACCGATGCTCTGTAACGGGACCTGGCAACTCTAAATGTATTTAAAGCAGAGGTTAGTGAGTCTCCGGTGACTTGACGTTTTTTAAGCTTAATAAGATGTTTACGCGCTCGACGATAAATTTTACGCTGTTCGGTTAGGTAGTCACACCACCAATCACATCTACGTACATTGGTCATAGGTCCGCGACCAATAGCAATGTCAGCACAGTAAGTGAAGGTGTCTGACATAATTTCAGCACTTTCTTCAGCTGACAGCCCATCACGAGTGAAATCTTTGGCATGACACGCAAAAAGCGATCTAAAGAATTCCCAATTAGCACCCTTACTTTTATACCTAAAGTTACCAATTACATGTGAAGAACCATTAGTAGAAACCGGAACAAACTCGTACACAATCAAGCGATGATCACTGCAAGACGCGTCCGGTAGGACACGCCACCTATCCAAGCGTACGTCGGCACTAGAAAGTGTGACGTCAATACAAGATTCGCCCATTGGGCTGCAAAAAGTAGGTGGTGCATCGGGGGTGTTATGAATGGTTAAGTTCATTTCAGCAATGAAGTCTTCAACAGCGCAACGCCGTACGTAATCCGTGGACCGGACTTTGCCATACCACAGGGACGAAGACGCATTAACGTCTGCGCCAACGATAACTTTGCAGCCCGCGAGTGACCGCAAGACGTGACGGAGGTTATGTATGTGAGGAGCAACAGGGTCTGAATATTGAAAATAGCAGCTGACAACGTAAACTTTAAAAGTAGCTGATGAGACTTCCGCAACTGCACAGTGAGGCGTCATCAGATTACGTAAAGACGTTACTGTATAGTTAGAAGAACGCGACACGTAAATTCCGGCTCGTGCCTTGCTATCCAACTGAACTACCTTGTGACGTAAGCGCGTGTTTTGGTATTGTTCTTGAACCAATACAATATCTAAGTTATAATCGATAATTAATTTGTCCAGTTCTGAAGTCGCTACCCTATCGTTATGTAGATTCAATTGACCTATTGTTAAACTATCCATTATATTAGTAATTAGTGTTGCGTATTAATTGTTCGAGCCTAACTTTATAGGTGGCACACTGTTGCGACCCACACCGATGGTCAAACGGTTTTTTAGAACGTTTACACGCCACACATACCGGTGTAAAATCAGAATTATCCTTATGCGGGCATTCTTTTGTTTCATGTGCTTCTGAGCAATTAGCACAGGTAGGCGATTTATTAACGCAGTATTTTTTCACGTGACCAAACTGCTGGCAATGTAAACAACGAACTACATCGATATCATCAAAAAATCGGCAAGTCGCGAAGTCAATAAAAAGCTTCTCTTTGGTACTAACTAAATGCTTTCGAATGGCGTTGTCGATTTCGATGCCTACCCACTTCCGACCGTTATCTAATACACGTCTACGTATAATTTTTGTCGACTTAATAAATTCTTCTTCACTAATTGCCAATTCGTCTTTTATATTTTGACGGAACAACGCATGCAAAAAAGGTTTGTCTTCCATTGAGGATGGGACGTCTTTAATTAATAAACGTGGCCTGCGGCCTTTCGGTTTTTCAAGTCTTAACCCGGCGGTCTTAATAGCATCAACCGATTGAAGTTTATTTAATTGACTGTCGTTAGCGACACGTAATACAACGCCCGATTTCGCGATTTTTTTCATGCCTGCAATTTGGAAACCGTCGTCAGTTGGGTTAATCGCTTTTTTAAGCGCTTCTTTAGTGGCTGAGGAAGTTGCGAATTCAGCTGACCTTTCGTTGGAGGGGTAAGCTATTAAACACGGCAGCGGTGGTCTCGACTCCATCGCTGGAGCGACCTTCGGCAGACGGAGTTTCAGAGAATCTGAATAAGATAATTTATTGGAATCGGTTTTTACAATGCTGACATTATTATTTAATTTAATTTTGTCCAATTCGCGCTCAACATTGGCTAACTTCGTTTCATTAGAAGAAGACCGTAAGGCTAACAAAGAAACAATGGACGTAATCCGCTGTGTCATGTCCATAATCGCGGATTTATTGGCTACATTAATACGAGAACCCTGATCATTGACAAGGTCGTTTATTTTAGACAAGTATGCAGACGCCTGAGTAACTAAATTGCAGTAGTCTTCGTTTGAATTACTGACATTATTTATTGATAACGGCGATTTCTCGACAGAATCGGTCAAATGTTGTCTCTTCGGCCAATCCTCGGGTGTTAAATAGGACGGAGACATTTCGGTAAACAAGCGTTTAGAGTAAACGGAGGTCGGTGACCTGGGAGGTTTAGTTATGCGTCGCGAAGTGTTTTTTCCGCCCCCGTCCGGTGGATCATCATTACTGGACAACATTTTTAATGCAAAACTACTAAAAGATCACGAGCCGGTAATCGATAACGAGACACGAGAAACGTAATTATTAACGGCACCGATACAAATCACATCTACACAGCGCAGTTGCACAGAGGGAAGTGTGAAACAACTCGCAAAGAGTATGCCTGCTTAGTATATGCGAGTATATTTTATAGGCTGATTAAGCTCACTTAATCCATGCTCCAAGTCCGTAAGATTTCAAATGAACCCATTTTAATTCAAGCAATAAAATGCTAATCGATTCTACCACAAAAGTTCTAAATTGAGCTTTAATACCAGAAACCGGGCTTTAGAAAAATCGGGGAGTAGATGGTTCCAGACTTTCCTGAGGATTAGAAGTAGCTTATCACAATCCAGGTAAGAACAGTTAGTGGAGTATATTTTTTTTTGTTAAATTATCTTTTAAAATATAATATGGAAGATTGGCTTAAAAGCAAACGATTTTCTTTTGTTTTCCTATTATCTAACTAAACATAATTTTTTATAAATGCTAAAGTTTTTGAGGATGGAAAACTGCTGAACGGGTTTGAATGATTAGTTTAAACATAGGATACCTTTTATTCGAGTATTACGTTTCTGTGCTGTACTGTTTGACATAAAACGCGGGCGAAGCCGCTGGAAACGGCTAGTAAATGATAAAATATCGTAACTTTTGTATATAACAAAATTATCATCGCACTTACACACACGTCGCCCTTTTAAATGCATCCTCTACGCAGCGGTTTAACCAGATAAGACCCGACCCTAAACCAAAAAATTTGCAAGCACATTAAGCAAAACATAATGCAATATTCGCGTCTATTCAAAGTTCAGGTCCGCGTGGCGTATTTAGGAAACCCACTTGAGAATTGGTCTGTGGAAAAGTATTTTAATTTACCAGTTTTTTTTTTTTCTAAACTGTGTTCTTTTATTAATTTTCTATGGCAGTGTTGTTGTTTTCTTTCTCTATCAATCAAGAGTTGAAAAAAAGGTTGGAGAAGTTTTTTTTAGTACTTAAAAACTGAAATAAAAAGTTATTTTTGATTCGTTTTTTTTTTTGACGAATGGACGAAGTTTTTGATACTTAAATTTGAGAATTTAGTTCCTATTTTCCCAAGTAGAATGGAATAATGGCAGGAAGCTTATGACGACTTTGATTTTTGTTAACTAATTCAAACTTTGTAAATAATCTGCACAAAGAAAAAGTCATTGAAAGCGACATGTTCAAAAAATTATTTTTATTTCTCCAAATTAATAAAACTTTGTACTCATAACCCACAGAAACTCTACCCCATAAAAACTCCAAATATGTGCTTAAATATCATTTCCACATACGCCTCCCGGTTGGGGTCAGGACAATCGGGGGCCATGCTGATTTAAGTGGGGTCTCCGCGATTTTTAATTAGCAAAGAGCCTATGTATCAAGTCCCGCCTTTGTTTCCAGCTATGTGCTGAGGGTATTACTGTTGGGGTAAAGTATGGCGCCAAAGTTTCCTCTCTTCTTTGTTTGTTTGGAGGTAAATCTTTGTGGAGTTTTGGTGGGGTGGTATTAGGAAGTTGGTTTTAATAATAATAATCATTTAATTCGGACAAATTAAAAATTCATAATGAGTTAGTAACAGAAAAAACTTACAAGTATGTTAGTAACCTTAAACAAAATAATAACAACAATAACAAACATTTAGTTCAAAAACTTTCCCTCTGCACCGGGCCAGCAGGCATGCCTACGGGTCCAGTGCGCCAGGAAAAGACAGTCTGGTCTTTCAGCAATAACGCTGAGGATGCTGTTGGAACTCCCACGTATCCTACGCATTAAGGAGGCCGCCCTTTTGCGCATGATAGCCTCAAAACTATCAGTTCCAGCCTCTACAAACATGCCCGACGCGCTACAGAACCGTGGAAGCCCCAGCAGCACCCGGAAGGCGTTATTATATTGAATACGAAGAGCGTTGTAAGCCTTCTGCGTATAATTGATCCACAGGCTGCAGGTGTAAAAAGTCTGGCAGTAGGCCTTAAACAGTGTATTTTTTTTGGTTTTGAAAGAGGTGCGTTTTTATTTTTATTTAAAGATAGGTTCGCGTTTGACCACTACCTCGCCTGATGGTAAGCGAAGATGTGGTCGACGGTGAAGCACGCTTGCCTAGAAGTAACCTGTTCACTCTTGACTTGAAGACCCCAAGGTTATAGCTGTCGGGAAATACAGATGCAGGGAATTCCACTCCTTAGCTGTGCGTACAATGAAGGTATTGGCAAAACGCTTTGTACGTACCAGAGAGGGATGTCCAGCATAATTATATCGATGGCGTTTTTATTTTAATTTACATGTTGATTGCATTTTTTTATGTATACGACTAGGCGTATGACTGCATAATCATCAGTTTAATATAAATCGGTTACGGGAAACATAGACGGGAGTCGCGGAACTGGCACGATAACCATGACCCTGGCACGTATAGGGCTATTGAAGGAACACCGGGGATTGATTTTTTTCGGTCTCTTACAAAGCGAGGTTCTGTGAGCCAGCAGAATGAACATTACTAATAGATTGATTCTGTATTGAATGATTTGTAAAAATAAAGGACGTTGGTTTTTGTATGGATCGTTTTCTCTATTATATCGCCTTTCAGATTAAACAGAAAATTATCTTATCCCTCTACTAAACAGCGTTAAATACGTAAACATAAAACCTAATTATAATATTTTCTACTCCCACAACAACCACGTGATTATCATATCCAGTTTCAAGCAAAATTAATCACCACCAAGCGAGCAAATAAACTAAAAGTGCTCGAAAATAAATCTTTCGTAAGCACGAAAACAATTTCCGAATACGAAGCATACATTGCGTGTTCTGTTGGAGCTGGCGGTAAATAGCGAAATCCTGTGAGAGTGGAGTCGGCAATGTAACAAACACTTAGCGATAAAATATTGCCTGTGCTAATGCATAGTGTACTGGCGGCCGAAATAATGTAGCACTTTGTTGGGAATAGAATTTTAATTATTTGTGTTCAGTTTTTTGGTACTTAACGGTTTGGATGTTTTGCTTTTTTATATACCTATATGATAAATACAACGGAAATGTATTGAAAAAAAAACATTAGTTTTATAAGCAATCTTTTATAGATTTGGATTTGGCGAGTTGTAATTTTAAATGATCATTTAATACGTTAGAAATCGCGAATAAATTGATGTTGTTTGATATATTTCTGCAAAATCAGTTAATCGTAGTATGAAATTAGTGAAAACATGTATTCTGTCTTTTCTTTTATATAAGCAAAAGTTATTTTTCTAAAACATTGTCAAACGCACAAAGAAAATATATATTTCTTTAAACGTGCAGTTGGAATAATACGAGGGAGTAATCGAGATATGGTTGCGTCGTATTTACTGAGGCGTGCTTCCCTTGATAACGTTTACAAAAGTAAACTCAGAGAATTTTCTCATTTGAAAAATAACAAGAAAATGAAAATATCCAATTTATTTGTTTTATTGAATACACATCAAAAAAAGTATGTGATCACAAGCCTATATTTAAAAAAAAAAATAGTGTTTTATATTCTAAATCTATATTTTTATATGTATATATACCTAAAAAGAAGAAGAAAACATAATAATTATAATCTTTCGTAACAAAAAAGATTTCGATTTTTCAAAGTGAAACGCAAACTTTTTTGAAGTGTGTTTATGAAAACTGTGATGCTGATATACGCCTCAGTAAATGTATCAAATATTATACTTGACAATTGAAAAAAATTTGTTTCGAAGGTTTACTAAACAACACAAGTTTTTAGACTGACATGGTCTATATTACTAATTTAAACATAATAAATACACAAATATCCAAAAGCTACAATTCGTTTCTCCCATGAAAACTAAACTGTAAATTACAAATTACATTTGCGTTTGCAAAAAAGGCGCACTAACAATTCATCGTTGTCGCGCGTCGACGTCGTTATAACTCAACATTGCAACTAAAATGCAATATCTTCAAGTGATAAATCATCAAGATATCGTGCGGGAACAGAAACAGTAAACGTCCTCACGTAGTGTTGTCATGGTCCCAGAAATGTGGTACCAATTTTAGGAGACCGGTTATGAAATTGGTACCGCTGTCCTAGTATGAGATGTGGCGGTTCTGATGTGTAATGCGACGTATGATTGCATTAGAGTGGGAAATGTACACTTATTTTACACAGAGTACAATATAATTTATATGATTTTATATTTATACTGAAGTTGCGACCCGCCCGTTCTCCGCACGGGTGCATCTCTACTATAACAATGCATGTTATATACTAATAAACCTTCTTCTTGAATCACTCTATCTGTTAAAAAACCGCATCAAAATCTGTTGCATAGTTTTAAAGATCTAAGCATATATAGGGACAGACAGCGGGAAGTGACTTTGTTTCATACTAAGAGTAGTGATTATTGATGATAAAGAGAAAAGAAAAATATTAAGTTCTAATAAGCCAGCCTGCCGGGGTCGCGGGACTTATCCATTTTACCTTGACCCTGGAACGTAAAGGGCTATTGAAGGACACCGTAGATTTTAATCAGTACGAGTCTGACAGTCCCTTCCGCCCTGCCCTGGGCTGTATTTGGTGATTTAACCATGATAAAACTAAAAAAAATACTAATTAGCCGAGTTTTAATACTATACCTACTTTTCTTTAAATCGCGCTAAACAGAAAATATTAAATTTTGATTTAACTAGTCAATAAATTTAATTAAAAAACTGCTAAAAGAAGATACCGAAACCGCTATTCAAGTCTGGTCTATAAGTAGGTACATTTCCCTGGCCTCAAGTGTAACCCAAAACAGTTTACGTGTTTTACCCAAAATGGTTTGAATGTCCATCTTGGGTGAGATTCGTACCCGGACCGTCCGAGTAATGCATCTTTGGGGAGCTGTGAGTTTTTATTTTTTACTGTACGGTTGAATTTGAGTATTTTTGGGTAAATTTTCTGTTTTCCCCACTGGATAAAATTTTGATTAAATTTTTTGGGCATTTTAAATTTTTGTGTCGTAAATGGGTTCAAATTAAATGTGCATTATGCAGGCTTTTTAAAAATTGTGGACACAAGTTTCACAAGTATTTTTTTTTAATTTGGTCTATTTCACAACGTTCTTATTTCCAAAGACTTTTAAAAATAAGCAATTTTTAACGAATCCATTTTATTTCCCAAATAAAAAAAAAATACAAAAGATTCTTACAGTATTAAAAAAATGTAAACACTAATTTTCTACTAGTTTAATTTTAAAAACAAATAGGTATATTATCTATTATTGCACCGCATTGCAAAATAACTCACCGCCGATTGTCAGCATAACTTAAAGTATTAAACTCATCCGCTAATAAAGTGGGTTTAATGTAATCCTGTGACGGCTTATTTATAGGAGCAGAACCCGCAAATAGTTTCAATAATTTGCTATCAACGTCCGTGCAATTAAAATTGTTCTGTCATTTGAGGTTTGAGGTTCCCAATTTTAGTATTGGATGTGTATTTTGCACGATGTTTAATTATTTATAAAATACTCGTATATTTAAGTGATCATAACTGTAGGGTAAAATGCGCCTTGTTTAAGGCATTTTAGGTTCCATTTGGTTAACACGATATCCATTGAATTGAGTCTTTGGGTTATAATCATCTTGGCAGTTCCCTCAGCAGGAATTGGTGAACATTGTCATATTTTGAGAACTCGCAGTTTATTGAAAACAAACATAATCTAACTTATCTCTACTACTAGTATGAAGCTGAAAAACTTAAACGTTTGATTGAAAGTGCTAATCTCAGAAATTACAGGTTCGAATAAAAAAAAAAATCTGCGTTAAATAGTCTATTTTTATAAAGGCGAAGGTAGTTAAACTAGTTTAGTAAATATTTTGACTTTTTAAAACAATATATAACTTTTAAAACAAGTCAGTTAAAAAGCTTATCTATAAAATATAAAATGGTAGGAAAGTCAAAACTGTACATTGAATATTTTTTTAAAATAATACTTGGTTTGTGATCTACAATCGATACCAAAGTCAAAAATATAGTATCTAGAATGTTTTACGTTTGACTGTATGTATGTACGGGATAAACTCAAAAAGTACTGGCTGGATTTACTTCGGCACGAATATTATTAAGAAGTCGGGTCAACATAATTATTATAGGATACATATTATCGCGCTATCACCCACGGAGAACGAACAGTGAACCTTTGTTTCTTCAACGCATTCACTCAGACGACGTCGCGGGTAGCAGCTAGTTATGAATATACAAGTATTATTGACTTCAGATACAATAATTTAATTACACAATATTCCTATGTCAAAATATAACCCATTACCCAATTTTATGTTTCTCAAAGTAACCCTTGACTGTAACCGTAATAAAATATGGGTAACAAGTTTATATTTATATTCCTTTACCTATTCCATAGGTAAGTTTGATATCGCGATAACGGCAGATAAGGCCCATGTTGCAAACAATAGGGTTATGGCTTTAAAGGTTTTAGAGCTTAGAATAGGAGATTAATTGGTTCGGAACATGATAGTGTATTGTTTCTGAACTGTCTCGTACATGGATTTCTAGAAAGGATTATTCGTCAATTTTTGCCGTGTTGTGTAACAATGGTTCGAAGTTTGGGCTCTTGTCTAGAATGATCGAAAAAGACTAGTTATTTTTTCGGTTTCCTAGACAATAGACCTTACAGTTCGTCAATCATTTTTTTAAGTTATTTAAACTTTTCCATACTTTCACTGATGGGGAATGTTTTTTTCAAAATTTTCTAACAAGTGCTTAAAAAATTTTTGTGCAAAATTTATTATTTTATAGCCAGCGATATAGGCTGTGAAGTAAATATATGAATTAAAGGTTAACGACTGAATTTACTCTTAAATAAATCATTACCATTACTTTTTTCAAACTTTGCCAGACACTTAGATTTTTTCCTGTATCGTGGGTGCATTTATAAACATTTAAACTCACATCCACAAACGCCCGAACCTGGAACAACAATTTGTAGATCATACAAATATTTGATCCTTGTGGAAATCGAACCCACGGCACACAGCGCAAAATCCAATCGCTTATCCATTGCGCTAGCCATGCCGTCACATACGCATACACAACATAACTTATTAATCATACTTAATACACAACATAACTTATTAATCTACAAATAAATGTCTTTTCTTGTCTTGTCTTAAAAATCCAAAGAAGCTATCCACTTTAAAAACTAGTCACCCATACAGCTAGACAGAGCACACATATAAACAGATCTAAATACTATCTCCTTCCCCCTTCAGATCAGCATAAAAATAAAATAAACGAGAGTATCCTAAGAACGTCGATACCAATCAGGGATTTCGATTCGAGTTCGAACGCAGTTTCATTGGTCGTGTCGTACAGTCACAAGCATAAATATGTATGCACTTGGCAACTTTTAAAACTGATTTTCTTTACTTGATTTTTACCTTTGTGCTAAGTTCTCAAAAATCGATACTATGGCTAAGCGCGAAGTATTGGCTCAGTATTAGGTTGGTTTTCAACGAAAGTAAAAATACTAAAGCCTTTATACGAAATGGATGCTTAGAACGTCGCTAAGCATTGACTTTGGCTTAGCTGTTGATTAGCTACGACTATTTATATCGGTCTAGGAATTTCCCCTGCATCTTGTGTGCGTTTACAAACATAAAGACACATATACAAACATCTTTTGTTAAAGATCTTGCTTAGAAAATACAATCATTTTTGAACAAGATAATCACGCAATCAATTGTAGTGCTGGTCCACAATTATTAGATGTCTGCACACTATAATATTGATAGATACTGTCCGTTGCAAAATTAAAATACCTTCTCAAATGTCGGGCATAGCAAAGCCCGAGTCGATTGTTTTTATACAACGATGAGGAAGCGATGCGCCTCCCTGGTGCGCCGCGTGCGGGCCAGCCCCAACATCATCCTGCGCTGTGTGGCGAGCAGACTCGATTGTCTATATGTGAGTCGCTGGTGCAAGCTGTCCACATCTGTGATAAGCGTGTGGCAGTGACTCATATGCATTCATGGTTTTAGGTTATGTGATTAGAATAGGAATACTAACAAAGGAATAAGGAAAATTGTTACTAACACAATGAGTCAATGTTACTTGTAATAAAGATATTTAATAATAATAGCGATTATTATTTCGGAACTATACGACTCGCTAAGAAAAATAAGAGAAAATCACTTTTAAAATTTAGGTGTATACGAAATGGATGTGTCAGTGACTGTACAAGCACAGTTTTACTAGTCGCGTCGTACCTATTCGATAGTTCGAATCGAATGTTGTTACCGATTTACCAAATAGGGATGCGCTTTCCGAATGCGGTTGCGATTATCGATGCATTTCGTTCCGTGGATGGCATGGGAATGTGTTTTGTATAACGTTGGGGGACTAAAAGTTGGAAAAAATGCTGTGAGAGCGGAAAACTGGGAAGGAATGTTTCTTAGTTCTCATACTGCGATGTCATGAAATTGCATTAGTATAAATAATTGCATTAGAAATGCATTAGTATCGAGCGTCAAGGCTTCACACGGCTGCATTGTAGATGTATTATACATATAAACAAGTTTATTGATGAAAACTACATTAAAACCAATCATTTTATAATTACAAGCTCTGAAAGATCTAGACACGCGGGAGCGTGTCAAGCTAAGCAGGCGCGCAGCTCACAGTGTGTAATCTAAATTTACAAATGCGGGAGTATTCGTAGAAATTCATGACCCAGAAACTCACACTACTTAATGTTTTCCGTAGAAATCGGTAAAACAAGCTGCAGGATATCTTCAAAATATTTGTACAAAAGAATTACAAGGGAGCACGTTCCCCTTTTCACAACTTTCCTTCGTAATACCAATGTTCCTATATTTATGCATATAGATGAATACGAAAAGATCTAATAAAATGGAAAATGATTGACGTAGAACAAATCTTAAACGTCCAAGTTACTTGGCCAACAAAACTTTTTAATTTAAATCTCTAACCGGTCGCTTATTGATTTTTTGTTTGGCTGTACAAAATGGCGAATATTAAAAGCGATTCTGTTTTGTTTATACAATTGGATTTTCATCAATCTTCGTTTAGGAATAACCTGGAATATTGAGTTTGACAGACTTTTGAGAGTTTTGGAGATGTTTTATGAAGATGTGAGTAATTAGTAAAGAGAATACGGAAAGAAACTGATGCGATGGAATGGACACCATATTTATCTTAAAATCATTGACCGAAAATATTCATGTGGATCATGGATGGTCATTATTGCGGATTTGTCTATGGTCATTAGAGCTGCCAAAAGAAATACAAATATTTTCATTTATTTTTACCAAAACCCAAAGTAAGAGTCAGTGTATGCCTTGTCAAAAGTCTCATAACTTTGTCTAAATGACCTATACTCCCCTACTACGTTAAAAGCGTTATCTCAATCGGAGTGAGCTTTGTGAAAGTTACCAAAATGCCTAAGCAACATAAGGAAAAAAAAAACTACTTAGTTGATTTACCATACTTTTATAAAAACCAAATCAATACTGCTCTAAAACTGCGAAGCAAAACATTGTGTAGCAACCGGCATGTCCTAGAATCAAAAATTTGACGACACGTGATATTGGGACCGCTTGATGGATTATGAAGGTCCACCACAAAGAGGTCGACAAACATGAAAGGCTGATTATGCTCTTAATTTTCCTTTTACACAAGTTAAACAGAGATAGAGCTAGAGGATGATAGTTATACCGAATGAAACAAAACTACACAGTTCAGTGAAGTCACGTTTTAAAGCAATGCAGTGGGCATGGGTCGGTAGCCACAATTTAATGTGTATTTAATTTTAAATTCATTTACTAGCGGTTACTGCGGTCGCGCGGGTCGTCCGCACGAATACTGTCCGCCATTTTTGTATATGACGTCACTAAATGTGAGCTTCTGTTGGTTTCGAATGTTGGTTTATTTGTGAATTTGAGAGATGTTTTGAGATACATTTCATTAATAAAATGACATAATGAGGCGGCAATACAATGGCGCCGAATGTTTAAATAATTTTTTAGGGTTCCGTAGTCAACAAGGAACCCTTATAGTTTCGCCATGTCCGTCCGTCCGTCCGTCCGTCCGTCCGTCCGTCTGTCCGCAGCTTAGCTCAGAGACGCCCAGTACTAGAAAGCTGTAATTTGGTGTTAATATACGGATTTGTTGCGCCGAGAAAGTGCTAAAATAAAATCTCGTAAAATATTTTTTTTTAGGGTACCTGCTGTACACGTAAAGTGGGGATGTTTTTTTTATTTCTCGCGTACCCCTTAGTGTGGGGTATCATTAAATAGGTCTTTCAAAAATATTGATAGTTTCCGTTAACAATTTTTTGATAAAAAGATTCGTTTGTGAAATATTAAGCTTTAAAGTGCTAATTTTTGCTCGACTCGAGTGTCCCCCCCCTCTACCAGCTAAACGGTTATGTTTGGGGGTGTGAAAAAATTCACAATAGTAGTATATATAACGAAATTTTAAGGAAAATTGTCATGACTAAGTAGGCTTTACAAGTTTACGAGTAAACGTCGACCAACTTATAAAACGTACTTGGACAACATATTTTCCTAAACAAAATGTATCGCAGAACTTGTTCTTCAACTGCAAATGTAAGTTTGTCAACTTTATTTTTACAGCTTTAAGTGGGTGTTTTGGGGATAGGTTTTATTGTCAACTATTTTTAACTTACTTCGAAAAAAGGAGGAGGTTCTCAATTCGTCGTAATCTTTTGTTTTATGTATTTTCCCCGATTTCTCAAAGACGCCTGGACCGATTTTGAAAATTCTTCTCTGAATCAGTTTAATTAGTTCGCATAAGTATTTTGATAGCCAACTACGGAACCCTACACTGTGCGTGGCCCGACACGCACTTGGCCGGTTTTTTTTATAACGACAGTAGGTTGACGCAGTGGCCAAGTGATTGACTGCTCGGATGTATGTTAAAAATCTAATTGCCGCACTATAAAAAGATTTGTATGATCTACATAGTAGACAAAGTAGCTGTTTTGACATAGTCGTTCGAATTTATGAGATGTGAGTGGAATGTTCGTAAACGAACCCAAAATGCAGGAGGAACTCATAGGGAGAGCAACGTCTTAAAAGAATAGTAATTTCTTTTAATTGTGGCTGGTTTAGTTTATATTAAGCGCTTTAGCAATGATACGACCAGATGCAGATTCAGATCAATTAGATGCGGCTTAGATATGCGATATTTCTGAAATATTTATATACTCGTAGTATGTACAGTAGACGTTCAAAAGCGGCTAGGCACACTTACAAGGCAATAGCTTGACGTTTAGTTTGACTTACGACCTTCTATTTTTAAGAGACACATTCATCATCAAGTACTGATTGTATAGGATTCATAATTTCAACGTGTATAGTATGTGTCTAGTTGGGCTAGTGGTAAAGCGTTCCACTTGACGTATGCGGTGAACAGCAAGGCATGAGTTCGAACCTCTCACAGTGTTATTCTTTTTGTAAGTTTTACTCAATTGTTAAATATTGTAATGGGACAGAAATATGATTATAATCGTTTCTTCACAATTTCTGTGAGGTAGACCAAATTTTAGGAATATTAAACTTGATAGAAATCAAGTTGTCGTTAGATTGCGGTTGTTGGTTAGTGACGTGTGATTATATAGATAGGGATATATTTAAGTATTCTCAAAATGCCGGCGAATATCAATATCGAGGCAAGAACGAATATTATTGAAATGTCATGTTGAATTTCATCAAATGAGTTGACTGTTGACTGAGGGTTTGTCAGATTCGTATGAATCTGATATCACAAATATAATATAAGTTTGTTAATCATAAATAAATAAAACAAAATTAACATTTTAATTCAGCATGGCTTTTTTTATTTCCACCAAGACCAAAAAAAAACAAACACATAAAACTAATATTTGACTTTTTTTAATAAATAATAAGCATGAATAAATTGTAAATTAACATGAATAACTCACAAGTTATTGATTAATATAATTATCATGATTTCAAAAAAAATAGCTAAACACATAAGACTCGGATCTCATTGATCATAACTCCACTTAGCCCAACAGCTGCTATCAGTAATGAAATAAGTAAATTAAAAAAATCGAAGTTAAGATAAAACAATATTATCCAATTTCATTAACTGATTATAACGACTAAATTACGTTTAATTATATTTAAGAAACTAAAGGGTTTTTTTATAAAGTGCGGCCTTTTTAGTATGTTATCCCATAAAAAAATAGGTAATGTGTAATTTTGTCTTTATGTTAACAAAAGAAATATTAAAGATAATATGACTATTTATTAAAGCCATTTGAAATAGTAATAGTTCAGTAGGCCAATTTCTCTATGCGTTCCAAGGCCGCGGTGCCTTGTTAATATTTCAAACAATCGTCCCATGGCACTGCGGTCCTGGAACGCAAAACGCTATTTGCCCTTTGCGTTCCAGGGCCACGGTGCAGAAACAGGTTGTTTTTAGCAAATAAATTTCTTCCGCTCCACCAATTAATGCGAATTACCAAAAAAAAGTTATTTAAGGATCAATGTTCTTTTACTGAAATAGAACCACGCAAATAACATTATAATAATAATAATAATAATTTATTTATTTCCAGACCATGGTGTCCATTTTGTTAGTAACAATGCTCTTATAGACTAGTGTTAGTAAACTTAAGCTACCCACAACAAGACATAAAAAGGATGTAAACACAACAATCACTGCTGCGCCATCCCATGACAAATGGAGCAGCAGTGACTGATGTAACTGCAGTCCAACCGACTAGCGATCATGCTAAGGATGCTGTTGGCGCTGCTACGTACTCTACGCACCAGGGAAGCGCATCTTTTCCGCACATTAGCACTACTTAAAAAAATATTGCTACAGCTATGATTGTGAAGGCACCGCGGTCCTGGAACGCAAAGGGCCATTTGCTCTTTGCGTTCCGGGGCTGCGGTGAGAAAAATTTTGTTTCTATGCAATCAGGCTTTTAGTGTTCCACTTAGTGCGATTTAGTAAAAAAATATATAATATGGAAATATGTTCTATTACTGAAACAGAACCACAAAAAAATAACCGCTCTCCATAAAAATACCCTATTGAGGACATCAGTTTAATTTTCGTTTTCTTTACGAAAAGAATGATTGAAACTTAGCCTCAAATCTAAGCCCTAAATTAATAAGAACTGTGAATAAAATGATGTTTTCGCTTACAGTCTATTAACAATGAATACAACAAAAGCCATATAAAAATATGGTCGTGCTTTTAAACGTTTCTTTTATTTCTATAAAACAAACGGTTTTTGGCTGATATTTGGTGTAATTTTTGTCTTGAGTGCACGGTGAAACTGAACGGTTATTCATTTCGTGTTGAATTAGTTACTCATTGGGGCTATGAAGCTATTTCCTTCGTATTCATTCACCATAATTTTATTATGATGTCTGACAACCGTCGGCGTCGGTGTTGGACTTTGCTCTCAACAAGCTTAGCAATAGTGCTTGTCGTTCCTCGTATCTCATATCCACAGGACTGACAGTATTTCACTATAACAAAACATGGAATACTATTATTATCTTTATGCAAAATGCAATTTTATTTTTTTTTACCTACTAAAAGAAAAATCTATAAATAACACGTATTACTTACTTTCAAACAAACCTATTGTAGGGAATCTTATCTAATAAATAAGATATTAACGTGAAATAACCAAAAATTAAATGTTAATACTCACACTTAGTCCGGTTTAATTTGATATTTGTATTGTTTCATCCATATTTATGCACGGCTATAATATTCACCGTCGGTGATTATGTTATTCCCACTATTAATATTTCACAGCAAAACAATAACATTATATCAGTGTAATAGATGTAAACAATCGTCACACAAAATAACCAGGAATCAACAACGTTCTATATGAGACTCGAAACGAACTAACAAAGTTATGTCTACCTCACAAATCGAAATAGTTTACTTTTGTAACTTTTGTTTTGTTTTCTCTGATCTACCTACAAAACTTTAATGATGATAACGGTCGACACAACACTAATGACTAGTATTAGTAATTATTAAAAATAAAACAATTTTATTTATCAAATTTCTACAAAAAAATGCATGAAAAATAACAAAAAGAATAAAGCAATTATTTAAAATTATTAAATAAAATAAAAGTAATTAGAAAAAAGTGAGGATCGATCCTTCGCCAGTGAAGGAAATATCCGAGCACGTTAACCACTGCGCCAGCATTACTTGTAGGAAAAGGTTGAAATTATGAAGTATACCGTAAGTTCCTTTGATTTGTATAGTATTAAAACAACTTATAATAAAAGGTCGTAAGTCACAGCGAAGCGTCAGGCTATTGCTTTCAGAAATTGAAGAAGGATTTTGGATTTCGACCAAAACGGTAATGGAATTGATTACCCAGTGATTGAGTACTTTAGGGTTAAACTAAGTAATACGCCCAAGTTGACAAAACCCCCCACCATTCTAGCACTCAGAATTAATGACACGGACACAGGCCTCCTCTCTATGAGAGGGAGTGGGCCATAATCCACCACGCGGGCCCAGAGCGGGTCGGTAGATGTATCAATGTATCAATTCGAATTTTTGGTTCTAGGAAATGCCGGTTTCCTCACGATATTTTCCTTCTCCGTTTTGAGAGCAGTGGTGATGAAATAAATTACACAAAGTAATGCGCCTGGATGATTTCGAACCCACGACCTACAACTCGTAAGTCGGGGCCGATACCACTGGGCCTCCACTGCTCTCATGAAGGGTTGCTAACCTTTTATTTTAAAACACACCTACTCGTAAGATTGCACACAAAGACGATGAAGTCATTAAACTAGTAGATCCACCAACATAGAAGGAAGTATCAAGTTTTAATAAGAAGCACATTGCAGGCACTCGGAGCTCACATTTCACGAGTCTTCCCGTATGCAAACTTCATGTTGAGTACAAGTATACTGAAACTTTTGACTTGACTTAGTTACGGCAAACGCGTTTTCCGTTAGGTGTTTTTTTATCGAATAGCAATTGTGATGTTTTAACAATAATATGTGGTCTATACATATTTATCAAGGTGTTATTAACAGTAAGTTCTTATAACTTTTATACTGTGTATGTATACAGGGTATTTTATGATGCAGTGTGGGATTTTGTTGTTCAATGTCAGAAAAAGAACAGATTTGCAAATTTATTTTTGTTTTGGAAAATCAATAAATGTGTCTAAATATATTGGGCGGAGCAGAGCGGACTTGACAGGCATAAAAACCAACCTGTTTCTTCAATCACCCTTTGCGTTCCAGCTTAGTGGCCTTTTAAGATAGTCCCGCGACACAGTAGAAATCAGTACGTTTCAAGCGCATTCAGGATATTTGGAACAAAATTGGGTTTTGAAATACCCATCCTCGTCGTTCGTTGAGCTCAACTGACTCACCCTACCGAACGTTCGAGGCCTGCGAACACATCACCTAGTGGCACACACCTGACTTGCCGGCGCAGCCACCATCTCGTCCCCACGGTCACTCTCACCTCGGGGTCAACTCCTCGGCATCGCGTCGCTATACTTTCGCGATAAGCCAGGACAGTACATAGTGCGCCTACTTCCACGACACGATTAAATACCAAGTGACGGCTGTGAACCACGACCTTATAATAAATTTATTGTAAACGTTGGTGAGTTCTTTTATTTCAACTCACCATTAACCGTTACATTGGCAATATTGAACATAAATGCAATTATTGATTAGGCCGCAAAATTCTTTTTTAAAGAAAAGTAGAGAGAAGTATCAAATCTCTCAAAGACACGGAATGAACTAAAAAGTTCCCTCAAACAAGTAACAGGGGCCACATTTCAAGCTATAAGGCCTTGTTTACACGGCACACAGTTTGCGTAGGACACGGCAAACATATTGCTCGTACACGGGGGCAATAAAGAGAACGGATTTTAATAGCCCATGGAAAGTATCGAGGAGAGAGTATCATTACTAAAAGTTGAGACGGCTTTTTGATTTATTTCCTGATAAAAAATGGACGGGCAATGTCTCATTGTTTGTCAAAAGAAGCATATAAAAATAGCTACACATCAAGCCTATTGTTTCCAATTTTAGGATATTTTGAGGGTTCTAGTGCCTATGAAAATAACGTATCATCAAAAAGGAAAACATAGAGGCATTTTTTTTGCGTGGTATAATAATCAAATGAGTCCTCCCACCCAAGGCAGAGCGGGAGGGACTGTCAGACTTGTACTGACTAAAAGCCTTTCAATAGCACTTTACGTTCCGGGGTCACGGTAATTCGTGAGTCCCGCGAAAACATAGAGGCATGGAAGAAGTCAATATTTATTTTTCTAAAAAATAATTACAGCTGTATGATCAATTCACAGAAAGAAAACAGGCGAGAGCGTTTGCTTGTAGAAAAGACCACTCGCATTATATCTACTTATGTCACACAACAGCACCATTTCATTATCTGCCTAGCCTTTACTTAATGTACTGAAGTCGGCTTATAGTGTAACTGAATGCAGCTGAATTTCAGTATTCTACATAGAACGACTGCCTATCCGATCTCTACAGCCCAGTAATTGGGTAATACGATATCCCTTGAAAGACGGTTGCCAAACGTTCGAACTTCTGACTACCGTAACGCCGGCTGTCAAAGATCTACAAATGACAACTGGAATCAAAGGCTTTACGTGCTTTCCGAGGCACAGAATAAATTCATTATTATGATAACCAACCATGTATCGACCTCGGTAAGCGCGGCTTAACCTGGAAGATCGGCCTGTGTGGCCGTAATTATTTAGCCATGGTGCTCCACAGGATAGCACAATTTACATTCCACAAATTGTATAACGTCTTATACACTCACGTAACACAAAACCCAAGCTATTCTGCACTCAGCTTAAGTTTCACTGTGTAACACAGCGGACATAGGACTCTAGTGTTTATAATAAAAACATGCTCGTAGAACACTCGGCAGCTGGGCTGGAGCAACAACTTGAGAACGTGTGTAATGTAAACTGGACACAGATGTGCATGGTTTGGTGTTCACTGGAGTATACTGTTATTTTGGTAGGCAGTGTATTTGGGCCGTATGTAGGAAATAAAAGAGAAGAAATCTTTTTTCTCTTTTAATTATTATAATGGTGTAGCGATTCCGTTGTTAGTCCGATGGAACTTTTTTGTAGCAGAAGATCGGTTCCAAATGTTTAAAAAACAAAATGGTTTTATTTTCATGAGGAAGAGGCCTAATGATTATATTTACATCTATCTTTTATAATGCTTATTTTCTCGAATAGTGTGAACAGAACTACTGCCAGAATACCAATATAACTATTGCTAATAGTAGTAACTACTACAGATATAACCAATAGAATTAATTTTCGTTGTTATGTGCATGCATAATTACGATATTAATGTTTACAAATCTAGACTACGTGGCTACTACAGTAGTGACCGAAACAAATTTGTTTTTTTTTTTTTAATTTTACTAATTAACTCTTCGCCCATCCTGGGAATCGATTCCTGGACTTCATGTGTAACAGCCGCACTTGCTACCAATACACCAACGAGTCAAGCCTACTCAATAATGTTTCAAAACACTCGAAGATACAGAAATATCCTATTTCTAGTAAGCGTAATTGGTATAAGTCGTTCCAATCGAAACGAAAAATAAGATGACAAGCACTTCGTTTGTTCACAATAGGCATAAAAACCTATTGTGAAGAATTTGCAAGGAGCAAATAAGCTATTGTAAGTAGACAAGTATTTCCGAAGCACTAAGTCCCATTAAAAAGAAAAATTCTCTCTTCTTTATCTTTAACAAATAAGTCAGTAAATATCTCTCTAGGATTACCCCTCGTCACAATAAAGAAGGTAAGCTCCCAGTCTGGCTAGAATAACACAAAATAATTCCTATTACGCCCTATCAATACAAAAGAAAAAGCCTAATAAATATCCCAAAGCCCATAATCGGGCCGATCCTAAACGAAAGTGTAGCAACACCAATTATCGTCCCAATCTAACGTCGGACAGGGGATAAATATCGGGAAACTCTAAATTATTGTCCGTCCGTCTATCGGTATAGGCGCGCCGATGATTTGTGCGCTTGGCCGACAATTTTTCATCCACCCTGCCTCTACTAAATCACGCTGACAACTTTGGGCGGCTCAACTATCTAGAATTTCTCGCGAATTTCAACCGTATCTTTTAAGTTGTAAGGTCCAGTGTCAAGTGTTTCAGTTTTGGGGTAAAGTATCCAAAGGTCGGCTCCTTATATTTGATATTTGTTTACCGACGTATAATAAAATTCGTGTGAGTTATTACAGGTTCTGTTTGTCCCTTTTTGTCTTGTTAAAAATGATGTGAGAGAACATTTATCACGGGTTTATTAAAACTAAGTTGTTTTTTATTGCCTTATTCTATTGCTGTATATTTTTCTGGAATTTTGTGGTCTATCGTGGATAGAGAGAGTAATTTATTACAAGAATCGATTGTAATGACTATCATAATAAATTATATTTTCGTCTAATATAAGAGTCGAGTAGAAGTGACATTATTCCTACTTTATAATCTTATATATTCAAAGTTGTGCATGTTTTATGACGGTTGAATTAGTTTTGATTAGAATTATTGGTATAGAAGTAGACAGAAATCAATAGATGATTATAGGCAGTACAGCAGGACGGGAGCGGGGGGTGGCGAAGTTATAATGCAAGAAATGAAGTAACACTACTTTTTATTAGATTTTGACTCAGAAAGTGATAGCCGTTAGTGTAAACCTTCTGTAGATCAATTTCTAAGAGTCCTTGTTTTAGTATTCATAGCAGAAATAAAGAATTTTAGTTCTAAAGATTTTTATTTACTGCATCAGCGTACGGAGCATTAGAAACAATTTGCCATCAACAAGATCGCATTGCTAAGAATTATCCGATCGATCATTTACCTCAACCAAGAAACTATAGGTAATAAAATATATGCCATCGACATAGAGGTATAATACCTCTATAACCTCATTTATATCAGATATAAAAGACCCATCCGTATTAATCATAATTGCTAAAGGGATGAAGGGTAGTCTGTACGTCAGTTACTCTCATACCCATCATTATACCTATAAGGATAAAATAATAATATTTATGAAGACATACGAGGGATCTCGTGGACGAATAATAATAGCTACATGAGTCTTTCTGCAAGGTTAAGCAACGATTTCCAGAGTCGATCTGTTGATTGGTGACCATTTTAACATAACAAAACGTTTTTGCGTTAGATGTTGGTTCTGGCTGTAATTTGTATACTTGTACTCCTTGGTATTGTCAAGCAGTACTAATAACGGGTTTTGCTAAATTTTACTCCTTTAATTAACACAGGTGGTTAAGCCACGCTTATCGAGGTTGGTCTATAGACGAGTGCCTTTTTTGGTCGATGGGTTCATCTATCAAAGCGACACTAAGGCCTGGTTAAATAGTCGTTACCAAGCCAAAGCCAACCCTAAGTCATTGCTTGAGGACGTCAAATGTCAGTTTCCATGAAAATTTTTGACATTCGACGTCCTCTAGCACTGACTTAGGCTTGGCTTTGACTTAGTAACGACTATTTATCCAGGCTTTAAAGCTGTTGGTATTGTCATTTTTGCTGTCAAAGATCTTTGGTCTAAAACGAACCTTTTTTTTTCGTGGTAATATCATCAAATAATAATAATAATAATAATTAATAATAATTTTCCACAACTATCACACAACGCCATCTAGTCCCAAGCTAAGCAGAGCTTGTGTTATGGGTACTAGACAACTGATAAACATACTTATATATTTCTAAATACATACATATTATAGATAAATTACACCCAGACACAGAACAAATGATCGTGCTCATCACACAAACATTTGTCCTGGGTGGGAATCGAACCCACGACCTCCAGTATAGCAGTCAGGTTCACTAACCACTAGACCAACAGGCCAGTCAAATATAATGAGTCCTCCTAACCCGGTCAGGGCGGGAGGGACTGTCAGACTTGTACTGACTAAAATCCACGGTGTCCTTCGGTAGCCCTTTGTGTACCGGAGTCGCGGTATACGTATGTCCCGCAACGAAAAAGCTAAAGCGCACCTAACGATTAATAATAAAAAACATTAAACGCAGAATTTTGAAAGTGAACAGTCAGTGACAATCAGTCCTACTAGTAAGAGGTATTAATAAACCCTAACCAATTAAATAGCCGGAGAAAACAGCATAAAGGAAAGATTGGAAGGTTGTGTAGGAAATATATGCTCTTTTTTGGGACTATTCAGATAGATTAGATGACATTTTAACAGTTGGAAAAAACTCTAGGCTAGTAATAAAAAATACCCAGACAAAAGAACAATCAACAAAAAGTGCTAATTCTGCGTTAAGTGTTTAATAAATCTTTTGCAGTGAAATGTTGAATGCACTTTGTAAGTTATGGACGCAATTTGCTTTAATTTTGTATGTCACCCGTATTTTTTGTCTGTGAAGTTAAAATATAAATGGCTTAGTGCAAATAAGGAATGTTTTTAAGTGATTATACGACATAAAGTTCATATTTGAAAAACCACTATCTCGTTTAGCTTTTTCCCCAACTACGTCAGAGTCAGCTACCAGTACCAGTCTAACCACTGAATTTCTTAATTGTGGGAATCTGAACAGAAAATACTGCGAGAACAGGATCAAAACTTTTTCGCACCGAATTAACTTTGTGGCACGAACAACCCAATAAATCTATAAAAAATAAATATTTCAATTCTAATAAATCATACAATAATTCTTTTGTAACCATTGTATTCAACATGACCTAAAATCTAGAATCTAGATCAAATCGTTTCTAACCAATTTAACCTAGAAACAGTTCCACACAAAGCTCGAAGCATTACTTGCGTTAATTTCTATCATTAATATCATAAATTACTACTAGTATATGGGTATGTTTTATCGGCTGTGCCCATTCCTCATCGAGCGGATGACGCCTATCTGAGTATTTAGGATTATGGAACACAAACCAAGGCATTTGGAAAGCCATTGCTGTGGTTGGGAAGCGGTCGCCTCCTTCTGCGAAGCAGTAATATTCCCTAAGGAGGAGGCGGGCCGCGAGAGGGAGAGGACAGCGTCCTCCCTCCGCCCCAACCGCAGTGGTAGACGCCCACGGTCGGCAGACGATCTCCGGCCATCGTAGGCGCGGGCATGTGGACAGCGAGTAAAGGGAAACTCGTTGTCCGACCATGGACTATGCCCGGGTCGACGGCGCGTCGTGTTCCACGCGCGCCTCAAAGAGCGTCAGCAAAAATGACGGGGTTCCCTCTCAGAGGGCCAAAGCCTGCCGGGGTCGCGGGACTTATTTCCTTACCGTGACCCCGGAACAAAGGGCTATTGAAGGAAACCGTGGATTTTAGTCAGTACAAGTCTGACAGTCCCGCCCGCCCTGCCAGGATTGGGAGGACTCATTCGATGATTTTACCACGCTAAAAAAATAAATAATCAAAAGCCATTGCTGTGGTAGTGGAGAGGAACTCACAAAACACTAAATATGAACGGGTAAATATTCAAGGTTAAGCCGTGATTATCTGTATTGTTCTGTGGATGGGTTAACATTAGTCTGATCATGTCCAATTTCCTCCGTGTTTTTTTTTCTTTATCGTGGTAATATTATCACATGAGTCCTGGGGGGAGGGGAGGGTGGGACAGGAGAGACTGTCAGACTCGTACTGACTTAAATCCACGTTGATCCTTCAATGGCCCTCTACGTTCCAGGGCTACGGTTACCTAATGAGACAGTCCTGCGACCGGAAAGCACGCTAATTCGTTGATCTCTTGCGACTCTATCTAAGCAGGATATTTTGGTCCTGGAGCGTAAACTGAAAGCGAAGGAACAGTAAAAAAATTGATAGACAACACCTTCAAATGGTTTTTGAGACGCAGTGGAAACTCGGCATGTAAGGAAGGATCATCCATCTACTGTTTGACCCAAACCAACTAAATTATTCAACCACATAAAGATTAGAAATGGCTTTTTTGGTTTGTTTTTTCTCTTTGTGTAGCTACCCAAAGGTTGTCTTGAAAATATCGCTATTATTTTTACACGACTGCGCCCTGCATGTTGTTACGTTCTACATTTTAATTTGTAACTAACACTTTTAAATATGGTGAAATGTAAGTACTCGGATGTCAGCACATCAAGGTACTCGTACAACGTACAAGGACTGTCAAGTTTCTAATGGATTCTCAAATTTGAAAAATTGACAGATGTGCTAGCGTCTGTACATAATAATAAAAAGTATTCTGTCTATCTATCTGTTTTACTATCTAGGTCAAAACCCAATAATTCCTAATGATCGACAAAACCACAAAGCCAGGCAGCGAACAGTACCTCCTAATAACAATTAATCTAGTCAGTCGTTTTTGCTGTCAGTGCCCATTCATCATAGTAGCGAGGCGCTGACGTGATGAGGTCACTAGCGGTCATCACTCACCATCACACATTACGATATGTGGCTAGATAAAGTAAACTTGTTAGTGGTTTTGATTCATTAGAGTTTTAGTAGCATTTGCTCGCGGCGTTTCCTTCAAAATAAGAATTTCATAAGTATCTTGTGAAAATATTGCACTCCAAAGCCTCATGCCAGGTTTTAAGGCAGTTTGTTTGGTAAAGTCTTAAAGCCGGTATGACAATATAATTATTAAAATAACTCCTGCTGCTATACGTCATCGTCAGCGCCACCGTGGCGTGTTTTTTATGACGACTTTTTGATTATTTTTTCATGCAACCTAATGACACGCCACGCTAGCATCATCCACCAACTCGCTGTTTGTCAAAGCCTTTAAGTCAATTAAAAGTATCTAATACTATAAAATGAAAATTTCATCCTTTTAACCACTATCTATACTTATTTATGAAGAATAAAGAGAATTGAGAATAATTTACTATATTTTTATATTATATAGTAAATTATTCTTAACAAAATTACTTGAATTGAAAATAACGCTGTTTCTTTAATTGCTCGTTGCGTTTTAGGAATACGGTAACTATTTCGAAAAATCCAGTTAACACACAACTAATTAAGTTGGGTGTTAAATATTTTTGCACTCATAAAACTCTCTAAGAGTCTCGCGCGCTGCGCCATTGAATGCGGACGCGTTAATATCGTTGCTCGGTGACTCATGTGTGTTGTCAAAATGACTTCAAAAACTGTTAAGTGTGTGAACTGCAATGTGGTTATTAACGAGCTCTTAGCTTTTATAAGAAATGTAATGGATTTTATGGATGAGGAGAGTATACATCAGCTGTGTACCTCCTCTTTTTCCGATGGTGAAATTGTGAAGGCAAAGGCATTGCTCGCCGAATCGGTGCCTAGCTCAAAAAAGATGCCCATACGTCGAAAACAGGGGAAGAAGAAAATGTCAAGAGACCTCGATGACATTATTAGCCTAATGAAAAGTGCTGATCCAGAGATCTTCCCTGTGTTCGTTGCAAAGGAACTACACAGACTCCCGCCAGTTACTTTTGACCATGTTGATGTGACTCGGCTGTTGAGAGATATTCTGTACTTGAAAAATCAGCTGTGTGCGTTGGAAGACAGAGTAGTTTCGACTGAAGAGTTTAATCTACTCAAACTGGAGGTTGAGCATATGAAGCACGCATCGCTCATAGATAATTTTGCACCGAATGAAAATGTAAACAAAAAGCGTGGCGGTCAGTTACATAAAACTTTTGAATTTGATAGTGGGCCTATAGGATTAAATTATTTGCCACAGTATGTACCTATGAAGACTGGTGATTCAAAAGTTAACGGTCGGCCGTCGGTTACACCTATGCGGCACTCGTCACCGAAAACGCAGCCGAAAGCCAGCATTGATTCCTCCATCTCTTTCGCTCACATGCGAAACAAGGCGACGGCGGAAGCGGCCGGGCGCGTGGAGGCGCCTTTTACTCGTAGTTCGCTGGTTTCGAACGGAGTGAGGGAGATCGATTGCCAGGCGGTTCGTACATGCAGCGTCGCTGCTGGAGAAAGCGAGACGGAGCATCGGGTGACAAGCGTGGAGGCCCTATCAAGTACTGTGGTTTCGTCAGTTTCGCCATCAGCTGAGGTAGTGAGCCGGCCTACGTGCGCTGACGCATTGAACCGGTTTGCTACTAGCGCGGAGTGTAAACAAGTGATTAGTAACAGTGGCTCAGAGTGGCAAATAGTGCGAAAGAAATCATCAAAGCGTTATTATAAGCTTATCGGGCAGAGAGGTTGTGCTTCTACTGAGACTGGTGGTAAATTTAGAGCGGCTGATGTAAAAGTGCCGTTATTCATTTCAAACGTGAATAAAGAAACGAGTGAAAATGACATTATTACGTACATTAAAGATAAAACGAACGAAACGGTATCTCTAAAAATGATAAATGTGAAAAAGTCTAAACAGTACAACGCTTACAAAGTCTATGTTTCTAAATGTAATTTGGCGTTATTTTTAAATGATAATTTTTGGCCTAGCGGAATAACGTTTAGGCGTTTTGTGCACTTTATGTACAAAACTGAACAGCAGCGTGACGCGACTGAATAAATTAAAGTCATGGTTGTAAACTGTAAAGAATATTTTAATTTGAGTAGCTTTAATTGTAGGTCAGTTAAACGGTCTATTGATAGTATAAGAGATATCTGTGAAATGTCTGATGTAGTCGCACTCCAGGAGACGTGGTTACTTCCCCATGACATACCATTATTGGGTACTATTTCTACCAATTTTGAATACACTGGTAAGTCAGCTGTAGACTTGTCTGTGGGCTTGCTGAAGGGGAGACCTTATGGGGGGGTGGCCATACTCTGGAGGAAAGGTATATTTGAAAATGTTACTGTGTTGCATTGTACCAGTGCCCGATTGGCAGCCATACGGGCTATTATTGACGGTCGATCAATTATTGTATTTTCTGTGTATATGCCGACTGACGCTCCGGACAACTTGCCAATTCTGACTGAGGTTTTGGGAGAAATAAGTGCAATAGTAGCTAGTGAGGATGTTGCGAATTTATTTATTTTAGGTGATTTTAATGCTCACCCTCACGAACCATTTTATAATGAACTGATTAATTTTTGCTCGGATCAGGCATGGACATGTGCCGACTTTGAAAAATTAGGCTCACAGTCTGATACCTATACCTACATCAGCGAAGCTCACGGGTGCAAGCGATGGCTAGACCATTGTGTAGTATCATGGTCGGCCTTGCAAACAGTTGTTGAGGTGAGAGTCGTAGAGGACGTTTTCATGTCGGATCACTTACCTTTAGTTGTTAAATGTGACATTAGTATTGTAAGGCCTAAATTGATGACTAGCGACTGGCGTTGTAGTTCGGTTGTTTGGGGTGAGAGAAACAAAACGGAAGTAAATACCTTTCATAAATTGTGTCACAACAGGTTACGTCACATAGATTTCCCCACCGAGTTCACGGAATGCAGTCGTGGACCATGCAGTTTGGATGACCATAAAAGTGTGTTGAACAAATTGTATGAGAATATAGTTCGAATCCTGAGTGACGCCGCTGTAGGGTCAAGCGGGAGGCGAGGCGGCACTAAACAAAGCAAACGCAGGCACTTATGCGGCTGGAATAAACTTGTTCGTGAAGCTCATCAGGCGGCCAGGCTGAAGTTCAAAATATGGGTAGCATGTAATCGGCCTACAGTGGGCGTTATTTATGAAGAAATGCTCGAGTCACGTAAAATCTTTAAAAGTCGACTGAAGTGGTGCCAAAATAATCAGGATCAACTTAAAATGGACATTCTGACTAAACACAGAACAGTTAAAGATTTTAATAAATTTTGGAAGGCTACAGGTAAGCATGATATTAAGCCTGGCCTCCCTGTTAGTGTGGATGGGAAAAGCGAACCGGTGCACATCGCTAATACGTTTAGGGATCATTTTAAGGTGCGCTCCCCGCTTGGTCCGTCAGTGTCGTCTTTTGGTTCTCATGCCAGATGTGATGGAGAGGAGTCTAATGTACATGTTACTGCTAGTCAAGTAAGACATGTGCTAAAGAAAATGACTGGTGGTAAATCTCCCGGTCATGACGGGCTTAGTGTTGAGCATTTGCGGAATGCGGGGGTTCACCTACCGAGGGTCCTGGCCATGTTTTTCACAATATGCATTAATCACTCATATTTACCACATGACTTAATGAAAACCATCGTAGTGCCCATTGTGAAGAACAGGACTGGGGACATATCGGATAAGGGGAACTACCGTCCTATATCTCTCGCAACTGTGATCGCTAAGGTGCTGGACGGTGTGCTTGATTCTTACTTAGATGATTATATCAAACTGCATGACGCTCAGTTCGGGTTTCGGCCCGGGCTATCGACTGAAAGCGCAATAGTAAGTCTCAAGCATACCGTCCGGTACTATACCGATCGCAGGACGCCGGTATATGCTTGTTTCCTTGACCTCTCCAAGGCTTTTGATCTCGTGTCTTACGATGTGCTCTGGAGAAAGTTGAGGGACAGGGGTGTGCCGGTGGCCGTGCTCAATATTTTAAGGTATTGGTATGGGAACCAAACAAATTTTGTAAGGTGGGCAAATACACTTTCTGAAGCGTATAGGTTGGAGAGCGGGGTGAGACAGGGGGGTTTGACATCTCCCAAGCTCTTCAATCTATATATAAATGACCTCATCGTTGAGCTCAGCAGCAGGCGCGTCGGTTGCTCGATAGATGGTGTATGTGTAAACAACATAAGCTACGCGGATGATATGGTGCTGCTGAGCCCAACGGTGGGTGGTCTCAGAGAGATGTTAGGGGTGTGTGAGGACTATGCTGATGTACATGGTCTTCTTTACAATGTAAAGAAGAGTGAATACATGATCTTCAGGGCCGGCGGTGGATGTCTCGATAATTCACCCAGTGTTACCCTAAATGGCTTGAGCGTAAATCGTGTCACTAAATTTAAATATCTGGGACATTTCCTTACCGACGGCCTTGAGGATGATGTAGACATTGAGAGGGAGCGCAGGGCTCTAGCGGTCAGAGGTAATATGCTGGTCCGCAGATTCTCCCGCTGCTCTGACGAAGTTAAGACTACGCTTTTTAAGGCATATTGTCAGAGCCTTTACACGGGAAGTCTGTGGGTCAGTCACACCAAAAGATCGCTGGATGTCCTGCGCATCCAATATAACAATATCTTCAGGATGATGTTGGGGCTGCCCCGATTCTGCAGTGCATCGGGGATGTTCGCGCTATATCGCACTGACGGCTTTCACGCCGTTATCCGCAAAAAGACGGTATCCCTGATCTGCAGATTGCGTGGCAGCCGGAACAAAATCCTGGAGACTGTAGCGGACAGAATCTCATCCCCACTCTGGAGGTCATTTGTAAGAAGAGTAATTTAATTTAATTTGATAATAATGATAATTAATTTTAATAATGTTTCTACGTCTATTTAATATCTAGTGCCTTTAAATTTTTGAATGTAATCTTAATGTATTTAATTCTTATAAATTTTAATGAATTTAATGTAATGAATGTAATGAATGACTGTGTAAAAAAATACTTAATATGGATCTTTGGACATCTGAATTAAATGATTTTATTTTATTATTATTATTAAAACCATATTTGTCCATAAAGTAAATGGTTTTTTATGGGTATAAGTTAGTTATGAATTTAAAATATCTTGGTATAACGAATCTCAAAAAGAAACATTTTCTAGGGTTCAATATGCTATAACATCTTATATTAGACCTTATTCCAAGCTTTCTAAGGTCTTACTTTATTACTACAAGGCAATCTAAAGAGATGGTGTTCTTGAAGATTACAGAAGTCTTGCAACGTCAATGGCAGGCTTAGGAGCTGCATCACAATGGAACATTAATTGGAAGACGCTAGCTGGCTGATTTGAAGCTCTTTGCTCAATTGTAAAGAAGGAAGAGGCTCTGGTTCATACTTGAACGTTGTAATCAATGTGGTTTCTGTTCATTTTAATTAGTTTTAAGTGAGCTCAACAAAAATTGTTACAATATAGGAATATCTTTTCTTTTGGCAGGCCTGTTGGTCTAGACCAACACAGAAGTCGTGGGTTCGATTCCCACCCAGGACAAATGTTTGTGTGATGAGCACGAACATTTGTTCTGTGTCTGGGTGTAATTTATCTATATTTAGAAATTATATAAGTATGTTTATCAGTTGTCTAGTACCCATAACACAAGCTCTGCTTAGCTTGGGACTAGATGGCGTTGTGTGATAGTTGTGGAATAATATTGTTAGCTAAATAATTCCTAACTATATTTTTAAACTAGTGTTAATTCAATTAGTATGTCTGACCTTTAAACTTTTTCATCACCAATTATCACTTTTAAATTAGAGGGATTTGTAAGGAAGAACAAAATCGCTAAATTATGCCTTTCCTAGCACTTTTAGCAGCGGCTTTAAGCGCTACTCCTCGGTAACTGGTCCGACGAATCGACAAAGATAAAATCGGGATAAAAACGTATGTATTCAACCAGGAAATCTGCAAAAAAACTATATGAGTTTTCATTCAAATGCGTTTTGTATTTTTGCATGAAAGAGTAAGAAACATCCATCCATCCGTCTCACAATCTTTCGCATTTATAATATTAAGTAAGATAAGATTTTTTAAGAGGGAGCAAAAACATGTTCACGTTAAGGCGCTCCCTCACCGGGAGCATTCGCGTGAAATGTAACATTATAGATTCGACTTTGAGCATTACATTACAATACTACCTTCCAGACTGACGAGCATGCATGTACATTAATATAGATTTGATACAAGGTGCGCATTGTGATGCTCGATTGTCTTCACTCACTGATGAAACGTTAGAATCTGTAACGTTACATTACAGGCTCGCGTTGAGGGAGCACCTTTAAACTGTTTATTTAGCAAAACAAAAAATTGTGTCGCGAAAACCCTATTATACATAAGATTTTTGATATTAAGTTGAACACAACTCAAAATATTATCTTCAGCTTAAAGCCGTGAACACAAGTGACACATAAAAATTAATCGACCAAAAAAACTCACGCAGCTTAAATCCTTAAGACCTTTACACAACACATAGAAATTCTAAAGCCGTGTCCACATGCCAGTTAACACATCCAATTACATGGGTTAGCGGAGCGAGTGTGAGCCGCCCCGGCTTCATTAGGCAACCGCTCGCGATGTCCTCAAGTGTAATCTTGCAGAAAATGACGTTGACGTGATGTGACATCTTTGACGTGGCTGACGGACGTGTGTGCTGGGGTTTAGATGCAGTTTGTGTATTGTAGGTAGTGGATGTTTATTGTTTTAAATCTGTTAATATTTTAAGGGTAGATATCTATTGGTTATTTATTAATCACTTGAAGAATATTCAAGAAACGAAAATGTGGTGGAAATAGAATGATAAGAATTTTCTAGATTAAATTGAATTGAACACGAATATAATGTTCATATTTCTATTTACTAATTAAATAACATCGTGTCATTGTGTTAGTAACATTTCTTATTCCTATTTTAGTATTCCTATGTGAATCACTTAACCTAACTGAAGCTGTATTGCTCAAGTATTTTTCAGCTATTTTTCTAGTTTCTGCTCGTCTAATCAAATCTTCAAAAACATATCTTTTCACCTTTTTACAAAATTGAACGAAGTAAAAATCAATACTAATCTTATGGATAAGATTACAAAGTGGTTCGAACGAACCAATCGCAGACCTCCTAAGAAAATATAAAAGAGAAAAAAAGCAATTAAACCGCCCAGCACCTAATCTAAAAAATCTCACGAGCACATAAAATATTTGCATACCATTGCTTGCCCAACAAATTTCAATCTCAGAAAATATTGAAAAAACACCGCAGTGAACATCGAACTAGACGATTTCAATCAGCGATCCGATATCTGAGATAAGGTCGGGACTTCATTCCCCGACACAATGGATATTGAAAACTGATACCGCTCGTCTTTTGTTTGATATTTCGCCTTTTAAATATTTCCGAAGAATAGTCAAGATGGGATGGTGAAAGCAGGAAGACGAAAACGTGTTGATCGGAATTCTATGTTGCTACGAACATGGAATTTTGGAAATACTTTGTCCTATCTTATTTTTTTGTTTAATATTATGTACTCACAAACAAAGAATACCTATGATTGTATTGTATTGTATAACGGGCTGGTATCCGCAACTCCACGTCATATGCGTGAAAATTAATAAAGAATATGATACAAATGCTTTACTTATTCATTTACTACAACAGTCTTTTTTCTGCTTGCAAGTACGCAAGATAGAATTGTCGAATTTATCAAAATCGTACTGACTAAAATCCACGGTGTTCCTTCAATAGACTCATAATAGGGTCATGGTTACCTGGTGGGACTGTTCCGCGACCCAAGTTACATGTAATCTATGATGACGGTTACGTAATCCCCTTGGCGGTGATAGGCCTAGCGCCAAACAACTTTCACTGTATTCTGTAAGTGCGCAGACGACCCAGTTCAAACACAGTAAAAAGAGAGAAAAGGAACAAAGAAATTCCAATAAAAACTTCAGCCATATTTACCACTTAACCACCTAACAATTGAATGAAGTTTTACTAAAATAAAACTTTCTGAGCAAACCCAGCAACAGTAGCGAGTTAGCAAGTCTGGTTGAACGGTAGCAATAGAAATATATTGCACTAAACTAATGTTTAAATTCAACGCATCACCGGTACGTGTTGCCGGCTCTCGAGAAGATCGCAGCATCCATACGAATAAAAGATCTTATTTTCTGCAGAGAGGTAGCTGTTTACTTCAGCATTTGTGGATAGGTGTTACGGTTGAGTTTTTGTTCTCAGGTACAATATTTTTATAATAGCTTGTTAGGATATTTTTTAAAGTTAGGGTGCTTGTACACGGCGCATGTAAAGTATAGAGATGACTCATAATCTGAAATCACGCTAAGGGTGCTATTGTACACGGCGCATGTAACCCGCGCCAGTAAATATGCGGGTTACCCGCGCGAGTAACATGCGCAAGCTACTTGATCAAGTTACCCGCAGGGTGCTTGTACACGGCGCATGCAACTCGCGCAAGTAATGGTGCGGGTTTGCGGTTTACCCCCGCGAGTAACATGCGCAAGCTACTTGATCAAGCTACCCGCGGGGTACGTGTAAACGGCGCATGTAGCTTGAGCATGTTGAGGCACTTGCGCGGGTTACATGCGCCGTGTACAAGCACCCTTAAGATCATTAAGAAGCTATTCGAGTTCGCGGGACTGTCTCATTAGATAACCGTGACCCTGAAACGTAAAGGGCTATTGAAGGATACCGTGGATTTTAGTCAGTACAAGTATGACAGTCCCTTCCCCCCACCCTGGGTGGGATTAAAAACGAAACGTTTAAATTAGAGTCAAATGAACGTTGTTTATTTAGCGTCTGCAGTACTAAATAGTTTCATTATAATTTTATCGTGTTGTGTGAATTTATGAATTACGAGTAAACCTAGCTATTTTTCACTACAATTAAAATCACACCTGAAACAAGACCAAACATCGATAACTAATCAAAAAGACAAATAGGTAACCTGTTTGCGGCGGTTACAGGTAAAACGACTTAATTAGAACTAATTGAAATCATAATAATAATTATGTTGTTTTAAATCACAGCATTTGAATTTGAAACACCAATTATTAGGTAATGTTATCAGAATAATTAAATCATCTATTTCAAAATTCATATTCTGTGCTATATTATCGGCAATTTGCTTTGTATATGCATATGCGCACCGATCTGTATTTTTCTAGAATATGCAATGTTGAAGAGTCATAAATTAACGCTAGGACAAAGATTAATCTCAAGAAAAACAATCTGCTACTAACCGAGTAGATGTCGTAGGCGTTAGCTACGCCGTAGCCGGTAGCTACGCCGTAGCCAGTAGCTACGCCGTAGCCGGTAGTTACGCCGTAGCCGGAAGCTACGCCGTGGCCACGTAGACCGTTCTCAACAGAACGTTATTATTACCACATTATTACGTAAAATAACAACCTACTAATTTATTGGAGAAGGCAATAAATTAAGTTGTCATGCTCGTTATTTATGCCGTATACCTCGGTTATGTAAGATTCTCGTGTACGTTGTAAGAAAAATGTGATACACTACTCGTTGGGATGCTTGAGTTTTGCGAATAAATAAGGCTGAGCTCAATAATTTTATTTTTTGATACGTTATTTTATTTTGTTTGCCCAGTGGGTCTAAAACGCTAAATATTATATTCTATTGCTCAAGCAATAGAGTACAAAATTACATTTTCCATAAAGAAAAAATTGCAACATGGTACAATGTTGCAATTTTTTCTCCGCCACTTTGGCAATGTTGTTCTTAAACAACAGTGCTAAAGTGGTGGTTTTAGACCCGCTATGCTAGTTCAATTAAGATTCAATATGCCATTGCATTATGCCGTTTTGGTAATGCCTGGTACTTATTTTGACACCAACTTGTAATGAATTCTTAAGGTAAGATTTATTGGTAAAGTAAAATTCACGTAAATTAAAGATCTCACTACAAATATAAACGTGAAAAGCTGACAGGATGGCAGGTAGTCTGTTAACGAAAAAAATAACTGACTTAATTTGGATGAAATTTATCAAACTGTTAATTGAGACCTTGAATAATTACATAAGTTCCCTCGATTTTGACATACGACTTACGTATTTCAAAAGATAATTATAGTCATACAAGTGTCTTCCAAATATATATTTCTCTATTCTACTTACTATATCTTAGATTACAATCTATGTAACATCATCCGAGCGAGTCGGCAAATCCCTAAGGCAATCTGTCATGTAATCATCTTTATTTCGGCTCCTATAATACGAGTAATATGTCTATTATTATCTTGCTATGAAGAAATACTGCATGTTGAGAATATTGTATTTTGGGACTGCTTACGATTTTGGAAAGTTAAGTCTGAATTATATTTTGGCGCAGAGGTTAAGCGATTGACTGTTTGCTCGTGTGTGGCGAGTCCGATTCTGCTATATCAACTGAGAGTTAAGCTGTCGCTTCTTACTGGACATTTTTGTGTAGTAACCTACTTTAGACCTTTGTTTTTTTATAAAGTAAGGTATTTATTTATTTAAAACTTCTTGCACATGGAAGTACAGTCACGAGCAATAACATGTAAACACTTAACAAAATTCAAACGCAAATTGCTCGTGAAATACTGATTTCCACTTTGAAATAAGACCTAGTTTGTAATAGTATGGCTTTCGAAATAGAAGTCTAATTAAAAGACAGACGTTTAATCAATATGGTAGCAGAACATCGCTTTTGAATACTGCTTAGTGTATACATACACATGCAGAGAAGCAAACATAGTAGGAGCAAATACAATGAAAAAAAATATTATAATACGCGTTGTTACTTCATTATATTGTAGCATTGATTTTTATATCATTTGTAGCTATTTCTAGCAGCTTCACCCGCTACATCTCGAAAATTATTGCATGTTAAAATAAAATCGGGATAAAAACTATCCTGTGTGCTAATCCAGGTTATAAACTATCAGTGTATCGAATTTCATCCTAAACCGTTAAGTAGTTTTTGCGTGAAAGAGTAACAAATATCCATGCTCACAAACTTTCACATTGTTTGTTGTACTTATAGATGTAATATACAAGCAATAACATCAACAACCATTTTGTTCCTGATGTATTATTACCAAAACAAAACCTATCTCATTATTTCCTCTGCAAAAACAGTCGTTATTAAGCTCAAGCGTAATCATCTTCACCACCAAAGCATGAAATTAAGGCATTATACATGGATTAGGTGGTCAACGAATAGATGAGTGTCTGATTAATCCCTGCTTAACCCCCAAAGGAGTAACCACGAACATATTCACTTTCAATTTCTTTGAAACAATCATCAATGATTCATCTACCAAAGACATCTATGATTGAAAGTATTTTTTCCCTGTGTGAGCAAAATAAATGGGGGTAGAAATAAGTGGTAGAAAGGGGGGTAGGAATAATTACGGCCGAGGGGCTTTGACCTCAGAGGGGGCGTAATTAAGGAGGGGGAAGCAGGATCATTTTCTCTTAGGTGTGCTTTTGTGCCGAGTGTGTTGGCTAAAATTATGCTAGACCGAAAATATTTGTGCCTTTGCTTTTCGTTTTTGTGGGAAGGAATGGAGTAAAACAAAAGATTTGTCGGTATTTTTATTTGATTTTCTTTTGTACCCGTTGTGTTTTTGATGTCTCTTTCTAGGTAGGTATGTTTCGAAATAAGTAATAAAAAAAAAGTTCCTTACAAAACTTTCATGCATTTCAGCGGTTATATTTTGTGTCCAAATTAAGGTTTTCAGAAATAAACTTACAGTGGGAATTAGACCCCAGTGAATTCCTCCCCTTTACGACAAGACGAGAACCCCAAGTTTTTTATTTTCGTCGCCAGAATAAGACAATAAATCCTTCTTGTAACATTCTGTCATAACTACGGCAATCTATTACGTTTAAATGCTCCCAAATTCCTTGGAATAAAAAAAAAAACAATCTTTGTTTCAAGAATTACTGAAACTTCTACTCGAGTACGTACCAAAGGCAAAATAACAAGATTAATAAAAAAACAACTCTTTCACTTTTATTTAAAAAGGAACCTTTTCCAGAAGAAAATTATATTCTAATTAATATGAGCACAGGAAGTTTTACTAAAAGGGTTTCAGCTAAAAAAGGAAATTAATTGTATTTTGTGTGATGTAATTTCATTTTGTGGCTTTTTAAGTCAATTTTAAAAGAGGACTATGGGAAGCCTTCAGAAGTTTTTAGTTTATTGATTACTAGCTGTTGCCAGCGTACAAAAAACATAAAATATCCTATTCTATGTGTTAACCCAGGTTATAAACTATCTGTGTACCAAGTTTTAGCCAAATCCGTTTAGTGGTTTTTTTAAAAACATACCTACATACAGACATACATCCTCACAAACTTTCGCATTTATAATATTAGTAGGATTCTGAGAATGGAATTTGCTGAAAGACATTTCACTCTCTTCTTTTTCCTGTTTCAAAGGTCATATTTATAATCTACCTGCTAGATGTTACCCGCGGCTTTGCCTCTATATAACTCGTATCCCACCACAAAGTAATATAGACGGCACGGTTCGTTCAGTGGCAAAGCGATCAAATGCTGCACTGCGTGTGGCAGGTTTGTTTCGAACAAATTCAAATATCTTTATTGTACTACCAGTACTGAGAATAATTATGGTTGTTTGTGTATGTGAGTTTAAATGTAAGGAAACACACCTACGACGCAAGTGAAATTCCTGGAAAGGCGGCATTGTCCAAAAAATATCTCTAGAAATTATGTTTTATCTTGTTTTTTTAATCAGGATCTGCCAAAGCAATTTCACCTTAATCGAAGCCAGCAAAAAGCACAATTTCGACAAAAAACTCGCACATAGTTTCAGTCAAATTAATTTACGATGTAAGGCCTCATACACGAGCCGACAATTAAGAAATTTCTTCATTAATATTACTGTTGGCTCATATTAATGGATTATTCCCTCAGGCTGTGTTTGGCTTCTCGTAATTTTAATTTGAGGTAATAAATGTAATGTGTTACTGGAAAAGGTATTCTTTGTATTTGTTACGAAATTATTTGGTACGTTATACCTTATTATTTATTAAAATTAACTCAACAATTTATTATAGATAACAGGGTTGAAAAATTATGATTGTTTATATTTACATTCTTTACATAAAACAATAAAAATTACTTCAGTTAAACATTTTATTTTAACTTTAAGTTAATTAATCAGTTAAGTAGATATGGAGAAAATTGACTGTGAAGGGTGGACAGACGGACAGACGAGTGATCTTATAAGGGTTCCGTTTTTTCGTTTGGAAGTACGGAACCCAAAAAAACAAAACAATGTTTTCCTATTAAGTCTTGCTTCCTGACGATTTGATGAGAACAGATTCGTCACATATTACATGAGATTTCAATACCTACGTATACTCGTAGGTAGAATTGAAGAAGAAGAATAAATGAAGAAGAATTGTCAAAAAGAGTGTCTCTTTACGGCCCAGTTGGCGCAGTGGCTGAGCAATTTACTGTTGTGCTGAGTGTCGCGGGTTCGATAACCTAGAAGTACTACACGATAAAGATGAATTTTTTAGACGGTAACATTTTTTTTTTTGTTAAAATGAAAAAATAATAAACAGATTTATAATAAGCAATTCTTAGTGGATCGGAAGAGCTGGAAATCATTGGTAGAGGCTTAGCCCATCAATACGCTAACACAGACTAACAGTAAGTACTTAAATTATACTTATTAAGAATCTCAACACGTCTACCCTTAATCTAAAGATCGCCTCTTGGAGTCTAAAGTTCCAATATTCAAGGGGACGGTCGACCAAAACTTCGAATGCACTGAGTAAACCCAATCAAACAAAGATCTGTCCATACAGGCAGCACACAGGTCTAGACCGGTCCCTACAGGTCCCTAATCCTTACTCAATCAACGTTTATGTAAATCCGTCTCGACTAAGATCCAGGACATCGGTAAAGTTGGGTACAGACAGCACGAGGGACTTACGACCCTTGTGTACATAGTTGAGGATGTTTCTCGGCTTGTGTAGATACGCCTTAATGTAGCCTGTGTGTGTTTGATTTTGATAAGAGTGTTTTGTATCTAATAGACTAGCGTCTGACCATGACTTTGCCCGCGGGAAATTCTGTAAATATACCACGAAGACGCCATACCGGCTAGAATAAGTTATGTGATAATCAAGGTTATAAAAAATATACGCCTTAATACCAAAATATAAAAGTCTGTTGAACGCTTATCTAAAAAAATTGTAACTGCAAAACGACCCATAAATAAACGTGAAATGTCGTTTTGACGTTCACAGTTTTTTTAGACAAATGTTCAACAGATATTGATCTTTCTTGTGGTAAGACGATATATTTTAATATTATAATAATCCAGATACTTTAAGCGGATTCGACGTGATCGAGTAACAAACATCCATCCATCTAAACATTCACATTTTCGCAATTATAATTAGTGAGGGTAGTTAGATGTTAAATTCTATTGCAATAAAATGGCTGCTTTTACAGTATTACAAAAAAAAATCGCTCATACTGAGCAAAAAGGGCATTGTTTAGAAATAACGCAACAAAAGACCCGCTGGGTTCTATAAAAAGAAATGAAAAGTTATTTATATACAAATAGTATTCCTGAATAGAAAACGAAGGAATTGCTCAGTGCCTTACAGGGATGTGGGAGGGAATACTAAACGCTTACAATAGACCTACTAACCATGTGATACAAATAGGGTTGGCGAATAAATGGAATTCTTTTTTTTCCCTGTAATATTGATTTTTATTGGGAACGATTACATCATTCTTAAACAATTATAACACTAACTTATGTACCTATGTATTCGACATGTAGTATGTAGCATAATTTCATTTTGTCTTTGTAAAGACTTGTTGTATGTAAAACTTTTTTTTTTGTAGCGTGGTAAAATCATCAAATGTACTCACACCCCGGGCAGGGTGAGAGGGACTGTCAGACTTGTACTGACTAAAATCCACGATGTCCTTCAAAAGCCCTTTATGTTCCGGGGTCACGGTAAGGACATAAGTCCCGCGACCCCGGCAGGCTTTGGCCCTCTGAGAGGAGGCCCCATCATTTTTGCTGACGCTCTTTGAGGCGCGCGTGGAACACGACGCGCCGTCGACCCGGGCATGGTCCATGGTCGGACAGCGAGTTGCCCTTTACTCGCCGTCCGCATGCCCGCGCATTGTATGTAAAACTTGGCAAAAATGTTATATTAGAGATACAAGTTTTATACAAAACTACCTGTTTCCCGCGGTTTCACCCTCTGCTCGGCTCCTATTGATTGTAGCGTAATATTATAAAGTTTCAAGCCTTCCTCAATAAATGAGCTATCCAACACGAACATATTTTTCAAATCGAACCAGGAGTTTCTGAGAAAAGCGCGTTCAAACTCTTCAGTTTTATAGTATAGAGATAACAAAATTTGTGTGCGTTTTTGCCAAAGACATTAAACTATATACGAGCAATAGACGGGACATCACGAAGAAAGTTGTGATCCAAAACTTACCAATAGGTAAAAAGTCGCTCAGTCTAGTAGTCGCGTTGCTATGCAACGCTAGATAGTGCTACTGACGCACGGCATCAACAATTTTGTATGACAATTTTCCCAATGCCCGCTCTATAGGTTCTTTTAAATCTCTTTGGTTTTTGCGTATTTCTGTTGTGTTTATGCAAAAAACTTTACTATTAATTATAGCCTTTTCTTCACTAAAAGGAAGGCAAAATGAAACTTTCCCCATGGGTTTTGCATAAGCAAAAAAGATCTCACAATAACATTATATTATTCTTGTAAATACATCCTTTAATCCTCTTTATGGAATCTATTTATAAAAATACTTCCTCAATATATGTATATTTACTTTCAGTATGGAAAACTTGAACAGAAATTCAAGCTTTTATTAAAATCCAGCGGTTTAGACTGTGCGTTACCACTAAGTGCGAGTGATTTTTATGCAGCTGGCAACACTTTCTTTTATTTCTAATCTAGCAACCCTAACCAACGACTAAGGACTCACACTACTCAAGTCATATATGTACGTATTGTACATAACCGACTATACAGCTAAAAGGAGGGTGCTGTGTTGAACTAGATGAATTCGCTTTGTATGTCGGAGAGGAGTTATTAGCCGGAGTAATATACTGAGATTTGGTGGAGATAATTAGTACAGCAATTTTCTGGAGGCTGCGTTATTTTTTGAAGTTATTCATTATGATGATAAAAGTCAAATAAATATGTACAAACAGTACTGGTAGTAAACATTAATAGTAGTTTCGGTACAGACGAAAGTCAAATACTTATCCCACAAAACAAAAACCATTCTCTTACACTATAATTACTAGCTTTTGCCAGCGGCTCCGCCCGCTACAACTCGAAAATTATCCCATATTAGATTATAAAATGCGGGGAAAAATCCTATGTGTTAATCCAGGTTATAAACTATTTGTGTACCAAATTATCAAATCATTCAAATCCGTCCAGTGGTTTTTGCGTTAAAGAGTAACAAACATCCATCCATCCAAACAAACTTTCACTGTTATAATATCAGTAGGATGTTGGTAGAGAAATCGGTCTTATCTGTAGAATTTCATATTTTACAGAGGTATTATTTTATTACCCATCTTATGCCACAGGTTTCGTGCTTAATTAAGCTATTGTCAAACAGACAGGCGTGGCGAACGCGAAGCGAACCGTTTTTGTTTGTAATGTATAGAATTGTTTGAAGCCAGTCACATAGACTATCGGATCGCTTTCGCTTTTCTATGTGACTGGATTCAAACAATTCCATACATTACAAATAAAAACGCTTCGGATCGCATTCTGTTTGTTTGACAATAGCTTTAGGAGTAGACTCCCTGAGTTGCCTTCTCCGGTCGTGCCTACCGTATTTTTTTTATTCGTATTCCGTCACACATACCAAACATTAAATCACTAATCAAATCTAATTTGCTAAGACCAAGCCTTTTATGGTACGGTTCAGAGAAAACTCAACTGTTTTGTTAGCGATATCACTACCAAAAGGGGTGAGATTTCTCTAAAGCTGACTGTACCATCCCCAAGTACAGTTGTCTAATGAAAGCCAGCACCTAGGGCACCGGCTTGCATGCCTAATGAATGTCTGGAACTAGGCACATTAATTCTGGTTAAAGCTCGAACTTACAAACCATGGTTAAAGTTTAGTTTGCAAGATGATCGTTGAAGGAAGGCTTGTAATTTTGCATGTTTTCATTTTGTAACGTGTTCTTGTAAGACTATTATGCTACTAAATCATGTGACATTTCGTCTTGTTGAAAATCATTATAGAAATAAAAAATGTTTTTTAAAAAGAATACTATTTTCAGGTGAGTGTATATTTTTTACCCTGCACATAAAAATTATGTGATCCTGGGGGTTCTAAAAAGGTGATTTAGCAGTATCATAACCACATTATTAATCATACGTTTTGTTAAGTAGAAAAATATTCCGAAAACTGAAAAAATGACGAGATGAATAGAACTTCTGGTGCAGTCAAGAAGATATAACACACCTTAATCACATCTATCCTTCCCTAATCTACCTATCTATAGAAAACAGTCATAAGTAGTTTGCCTTAAGGAAAACTATGATAGTTTTGAACCAAAACTTTAATCATGATTTAATGACATAACTAATCGTTTCCCGCTGCTTCTCCCCCATCAGGCTCCAACTAACAAGTTTTACCAAACAATAGTACACTCTAACAGCATCACCTCAAAGTTGAAATTAATTTGTGGCATCATAATGAGGTAGAAACTAAATACACGCGTTTCAACGCAGCAGGTGTAATTTATTGCTTCAGCCGGGTATTATATGGAATATCTATCATAGTTCCATGTTGAGTGATTACGTGGACGAGCTAACGAGTTTTTGCGGTTAATTAATTATTCAAATTTTACACCCTCAGCGTAAAAGCAACATCGTAAAAGAGCTCTGAGTGAAATTATAAATTTTTGTGGTGTAGCTGCACTGCTGTCTTTTTAACCAAAGCGACGGAAAACACAGTAACAGTAAACCATGCAACACACTAGCCCATTTCCCCATTGCTGTCAAAACAGGTGAAAAGAGAGTTTCCTTTGAAAATTACGCTTTTTCTATTGCTTCCGTTCAAAAGACTTGGTCTGTAAAACTGGCTTGTGAAGAATATTTTGGTTGCCTTTTTGTTAGCTCGTTTGATGTGTACGAAGCTTGTTTGTGTAGGAAATCAAGCTCTATTGTAACATAACTTCATTGCTTAAAAGGTTACTAAATTAGGAGACAGCACCGATAATTAAGAATGGGAGGTGGTTATTATTTAATAGGAGGTTTCACTGCGAGTTTTAGCCATCAGTGGTGCTATTAGCGCATAACGTAAACAACGTTCAAGTGTAGCTTCTTTTTTAAGTTATATTATCTGTGGTGTAGTGTGTGGCAAGTTAATCATACATTAAATGACATCATGCACTGGTAGCGCCCTCTCAGCCGAGCTTTGCCTGAAACCTCCCATTGGATAATAGATTTTGATAAGACAGAAATTGCAATACGAAGCTCTCTTCGTTTACCTTCTTCCTATAGACACAAAGGTAGACAGACAGTCTTAATCTGATCTCGGGTTAGGGAATACTTTTTATCCTGGGAGTTTATTCCCTTCGGAAATCTCTTTTTGTTAGGTATCTACGCGAACAAAATAATGCTCAGCAACTAATTGTGCTTTAGTTTTCTATACACTTAGAAGTAAAAGTTAATATTAATAAAATATATAATATAGTTTATCCTTTTATGATAGCAGGTTAGAAATATGCTACAAGAATACGTGCCTCTCAGTAATTACTTCGAATGGCTCCCGAGGGAAATACTTGGGGAAGTAATGTCTTTTCGTGGCGTGTTTCTTTGACTTTGCGCATCCATTATTTCATCATAATAGGTGTATTATAATACAGCTTAAAATTAAAAACGAAATACCAAAACCAATATTGTATAGCAACAAAAAAATCTCCAATGTTATCGTTGCTATAAAATATTAATATTAACAGCATTAAAACGAGTTTAAAATGTGCTGATTTAAAAAAATGAAAAGTTTAACAGCCACCATATTTTTTTTTCTAACGTTTTATGCCTTTGATTTTGATGTTTAATTATGAGCTCAAGCAACCTTGAAATATTGTACAGCCGTTTAAATTACAACTTCTTCAAACTCAATCATATTTCTTTAAAACGCTTTAGGCTTCGCTCCAGTAGGGATAGAAGTAAAATAACTTGTAACGATATATACATATGGTTAAAATTAGAATAAAACTTACCCTTGCGCGTGACCTCGTGCCCTGTTGGTAGTCGTATCCCCTGCCCTGTAACAATAAAAACACAATCGTTTTATTATTGTGTACCTAAATAAACATCACACCCTTAATAGTTCTAGGGTCAGTAGAGGAGTTCCTAACAAAACACTTCCAGTTTACCTGTTTTGTTTAATACCATGATAGGTGTCAAGCCTATAATATTGTGATTATTTTAGCACAAACATAATATTCGTGGTTAGTTTCGGCCGATGTTTCGAGCGTATTCTACCCCTTATCATTATTAGTTAGTTGTACGAACTAAAAAATGACAATAATCCTAGTTTCTAAAACAATAATCTGGTTCTTGGGTGGTATAGGTAAAAAATAGCATTTTTTTAGGTAATTTTTAATTTAAATCTCATTCGTTTCGTTTTTTACAAAATCTCATAAAAATACCTACATACACAGATCAAATAATAATAAAAAAAAAACTAGTTAACAAACTTGTGTTACATAAGACCTCTTTCAATATAATAATTAAAATCCAGACTTGTAAGACATTGATGTCTTTTGATCAACAATATTCCATCACAAAGAGTTCCACGTCTTTTGATTTCAAGACGTTATATGTTACAAACGTGACACCATTTTGAATTTCCAAACAACAAATTACAACGGTACTAAATCTGAATTACATATATTATATATAATATATGTAAACATACATAATTGGAACTCACGAAGTATAGTCAGCAAAATAGTAAGGTTTTCAGTCAACCAGGTAGGTAATTGGTTTTCTTGTATACTATAATAATATGCATGCTACACGCTCTTTGTATGCGAGTTTGGGCTGTATGCTAAATGCAGCCAAAGAGTTTGGTATTGTCTGCATACCATTGAAACTAATAATCAGTTATTTGTTCTAAATAAAATAAAATATTTAATGTCTCATTTTGTCTCACTGTGGCCCGAACCACCTCCCATTTATCGCGTACCTATGTTAACGATGGTCATCGCGCTCGTGGAGACCAACCCTGGATTTGACTTGTTTGCTGATGAATGAAAGACGATGATGATGGAATGTTGGCGGTTCTGTGAGGAGACAGAATGAAAATATTAACCCGATTTAGTGTTAATAGCATTTTAAGCTGTAATAAATGTATTAAATCTATATTAATATTATAAAGCTGTAAAATTTGTTTGGTTGAACTCGCTTATCTCAGGAATAAATGGTGCAAATTCAAAAAAAAAAATTGCTTTATATATAAACTCATTTATCGAGAAAGTCTATAGGCTATTTAACATCACGCTACGTTCAAAACCGACCGACGACATCGTGAGGGTCGCGGGCAGCCGATGGATGCAAGTGGCGAATTGTCGTTCGGCGTGGCGGTCTAAGGGGGAGGCCTATGTTCAGCAGTGGACGTCTTCCGGCTGATGATGATGATGATGATGATGATGACGTTCAAAACCGCGGGCAGCAGCAAGTAATTAAATAAAGAGCACTTCTTTGGAAAACAGTTTGTTAATTGCTGTTTGTTTATCTGTTTTGCTGATAGTACCTACATAGCTACTTTGGTAAGGTAATACTGAACAAACTTGTAACTCGCGTAATCCTTGTAATCCGTAACCGAGCGAAGTAAGATGCGTGACCGCGAGTTATGCTGGGATATGTTTGTTTTCAGTCGTCTTGTTGATGCGTGGATAAGTCAATCAATAATTTTAATTTTACGGGAATGTTTTTTTTTCTTAAGAAACGTTGCCCCACCTTAAAAATTTCTTCTTATGTATCGTAAGTGCTTTTACAAACATAGAAACACACATACACAAACACCCAGACCCGGAACAGCTACTTGCAGATCATACAAAAATTAAAATTTGTTCCGTGCGGGAATTGAACCCGCGACACGCTACATAGCAGTCGATCGCTCAGCCACTGCGCCAGCCGTGTCGTCAAGGTGATAATTATAAGGCCTTGGAATGCAATGGGCAGTGGTAAGCATAATAAGACAGGACACACCGCATCATGTCCACGTGCACGTCTACGTCACGCAAGCGGTGTGTCCATAGGGTACCCAGGAAAGTTATTTAAGGATCAGATTCGGATTTTAGTCAGTACTAGTCTAGCAGTCCCTCCCGTCCCGCCTTGGGCGGGAGGACTCATTTGATGATTTTACCACGATAAAAAAGCATAGGGTAGGTTTTAGCCAGTACGATCTGGCATTCCCTTCCTGCTTCACTGACCCCATTGATTTCGAACCCCAAAAAAAGTAAGATTAAGAAGGTTACGCACAATTTATGAATAACCTTTTTGGAGTGAGAGATAGTACACATTGGACACCTTTCTCCTGCGAAAAATGTTGAAACGAGCCGTATGCGGAGTAGTTATGGTGGCATTAGCTCAGGTGCCATTTCAGCGGGTGCCCAATGTGGAATACCTCTAAGCTGAGGTACAGCCTGCCATAATAATGTGTCTGGTATATACACAAAACTGTAGAACTTTTGTGGTTAGTTATACCATAAAACAAAAAGCTTGTCTATTTTTTTAAATGTTTTCACAAGTTTTACCTATCAATTCTCAATCTAAACTTGCTCGAATATTTCTGCTCAACAAATATGTATACTTGATAATCCACAACCGCGAGATATGCGAGCGTTTCAATCTGAAATGTTTGTCTTCGGTTTTGTTGAGTAATTGGTGAGTTAACTCTCGAGCTTTCAAAGGTAAAAGTCACTTTGTTACTAACAACATAGAGTACAGTTTCGAAGGTTACTACAGTGCTTTCACAATTAGTATGACTTGTGAAAGAAATGAATGCTCTGATTTTGGTTTTTATTTTGTTAGGCATAAGGGTGCTTGTACACGGCGCATGTAACCCGCGCAAGTGACTCAACATGCTCAAGCTACATGCGCCGGGTACAAGCACCCCGCGGGTAGCTTGATCAAGTAGCTTGCGCATGTTACTCGCGCGGGTAAACCACAAACCCGCACCTTTACTTGCGCGAGTTACATGCGCCGTGTACAAGCACCCCGCGGGTAACTCGATCAAGTATAGCTTGCCTATGTTACTCGCGCGGGTAACCCGCACCTTTACTTGCGCGGGTTACATGCGCCGTGTACAAGCACCCTAAGGTACAGTGAATCCGGCATGGTATTATTTTTCACGAACTTGTCGCTGTGAACGGTGACATAGGGCGGGGCGGCAAGAGGTAAGATGAAATGTATGGAAATGTTTGAAATAAGCCACGATTCTTCGCCAGTGGCGAATTTGCGTACTTACAAAGTAACTATTGTATTATTCGCGCAGCTCGTCGTACCACTTAGACCAAAGTCAAGTACTTTGTATGAAACTAGCACTTCACCTTCTAAGTTACTCGTAGATAATGTAGCTTTCTAATGGTGAAAGAATTTTAAAAATCTGTCCAGTAGTTTTTGAGTTTTTCCATTACAAACAAACAAATTTTTCCTCTTTATAATATTAGTGTAGATGATTGCCTAGCTGACTTGGACAACCCAGTACTTTGTAATATACATTGGTAACTGGCTTTAGAACTTTAGCTTTGGTTATAATGTAATTAATTTGTTCTTTCTTTTTTCGATATTCATAAAGAAAATTTTGAGTTTAAAAGAAAACAGAATTAAAAATAAGTACCAAAGTATTCACCCTTTAACCACTTAAATATTAAAACCCTTTCGAACACCCATCTGGCAGCGAGAACTAACAACAGTTGCTTAACCTCAACAACCAAGATTGCGCAGTTAAAAACTTCATAAACCTGCGGTTAAATTGTAAAATATAAACAAGTTAAGATTGTGGTGGCTGTGCCAGTTAATGTACTTGAGAGACGTTCGCCTAATGCAATTTGTATGGAGTCGGCAACTTTAAGCCGTAAACAGGGGTTCTCACCACAAGCCTTAACATGTTTTGTAAACTTTAAATTGATTCTGTATTTCACTGTTGCCTTTTTGTTACGAAATCTTTGTAACTGGTTACCGGGAACGTTTAACATGGAACAGTAAACTTAAACGAAGAGAAAGTGGGAAAGTTACGTTTAAATCAATGTGGAATAAATGATGAGTAAAACGGAACGTGTGCATTGGTGTGAGTGAAAGGATGTTGGAGTGAAAGAGAGAGAGAGAGAGACAGATGAGGCAATAATATGGCAGTGAGCCTTAGGAGTTTACTAGAGCAATCATCATCATCATCAGCCTATAATGTGCCTACTGCTGGGACACAGGCCTCCTCTCTGTGAGAGGGAGTGGGCCATAATCCACCACGCGGGTCCAGTGTAGATTGGTGGATGTCGCATACATAATTATCTTCGAATATTTGGTTCTAGGACATGCCGGTTTCCTCACGATGTTTTCCGTCAACGTTTTGAGAGCAGTGATGATTGGCGCCTGGCGGGGTTCGAACCCATGACCTACAACTCGTAAGTCGGGACCGATACCACTAGGCCACCACTGCTAGAGCAATACGTCATTCTTTTTACCGATTTTTGTATTTACGAGTAAGAGGGTTAATTTCACCACACGTTCAAGGTTTTTTTTTTACGTACTTGTTACGTTGGTCTGAGGTCAAAAGCGCGACTGCTGAGCATAGGGTTTTGGGTTCGATTCCCGGGTCAGGCAAAAGTACTATTAGGTTTTTCTATTACAATTTCTTTGTAACTACCAACCCGGAGTTTGAAAGTTTGCGGCTACCTTCGTGCCTTGGAAAGTACGTTAATCCGTTGGTCTCTAGCCGATCTCTCTACGATCGTGGCGGGTTACCACTCCATCGGACATTGAGATTAAAGGAACAGAGAGTGCTCCTGTGACTTGCGCACACACAGGTGCACTCTCTCGAGCACATGCTCGTATATAGTTTAATGTCTTTGCTTGTGCACTATTAATATCTCCCACACAGGTGGATAAACTACGCTGTGATTGGCCACATCTGAAATCGGTCACGCGAACTACTAGGCTCAACTCACACCAAAAAAGCGGCAAGGGCAGCGAAGCGGAGCGCAGTTTATGTGTCATATGAATTTTAACTTTATTTTCATTACTCTATTACTTATTATCGAAAGCGCGGAGTCGCACGGCTCCGTTTAAGTATGGAAACCGCGGGCTTCCGCGCAACTCGTTCGAGTTTCTTATGCGATAATAAGTATTAAAGTAATTAAATTATAGTTAAAATTCATACGACACTGAAACTGCACTCCGCTTCGCTGCCCTTCGCCGCTCTTTTGGTGTGAGTTGACCCTATGCCACGCTGTGTCGTATTTTGAGTTTAAGGATAAACACTTTCACTAGATCTATGAGGGAGTAAATAATATTCGTATTTTGGAATGTCAGCTCTCAACAGCAGCTTTCACCTTTCTTAGAAAACCCATTGGGGCATTATCAAAAGGAGTGGGAATCAATTTCCATGAAAATATATTTAATATCAAGATATACAAAACAATTTACCAAAACATATTGTTAAAACTACAAAATGGCAATCAAAGTTATTCCTGAAAGATCTCATTTGTAACAAAACGATTCAAAAGAAAATCGTACACAAAAATAATTCAGAAAACTTTGATCAAAATCTATTTGCGGAGAGAGTTTTTTGCAAAAACACGTCTCTACGCTTTTTATGTAAAAATTAGCAAACAAGTCGGTTTTTGTGTTAGAAAAAGAAATGATTGTAAATCTATGAAAATTGTCTTTGGAGGCGCAATTTATTCCTCCGTTGAGAAGAGGATGGTATGAGTTACAAGAGATAGCGATTCTTTGGCATTGCGTTTGGTTGCGAGTCCAAATATGGTACGGTTCTCTTTATCAATTGGTCACTCCTGAAACAAATGTAGGTGCTTTCAAGGTTGTAACCACATCGTGACTCGGACTATATAATAATAATAATTTATTTTATTTCAGACAATGTTAGTCCATATTGCATACAATCAAATTAATATATTCTAAAATAATATTCAAAACCAAATAAATAGAAAATTGCGAATTAAAATAAACATAAAAATTTGTGAAATAATTACTAACATGTCAGAGGGCTGGTTTTTCAATAGTCAGTTAACCAATACCTGAGGAATAAAAATAACGGTATGACATATTTTTCATAGATAAGCTGTCAAACCGCCATTTTTACTCCTCAGTTAACGGTTATCTGACTATTGAAAAACCAGCCCTTAATCATATTAAAATAAAAATTAAATAAAATGTCAACTAATAAATCAACCATTGCGAATTAATGTAAACATTAAAATATATGATTACGAAAGCTGTTTTAAAACATAGGGGATTTTCTTCTCTTGTATTGATAACGTTTTCAAAACACAGTATTTTAAGACATACTTTTATGAAATACTCGTAGTCCTAGAAATACGAACATTAGAAAGAAAAGAAAGTTAAAGAAAATGAAAGTTCGTATTTCTATAAGAACTTTACAACCTATTCTTTCTAAAAAAACATTATCACACAAAAAAAGACAAAGACAAAACATTATCATCGTTCTAACTGTTTTGGAGGAGTGCAACCGCAAACGTAACAAGATATTTTTATTTAGAAGATATTATTAATATTATTATTTAGTAACTTCAGTTCTAATTCGCGCAGTAGCTGATCGATAGACGACTGCACAGCACGATTCCCGCACAGAATACGGGACAAAGTTGTGTGGCGAGGCAAGGTGATCCTATATATTGAAATTGGTAATTCAAATTCACGCAACACTCTCAAGACTTGGTACCCAAGAAAAAATCGACGCATTAGTGATCCAGACATTAGGTAAACAAAATTAGTCGTTGGTAAACGAATCCCTCCTCGCCTTGTTTATCTTGCCAGTGTAATTACTGAAGCTTCTGAACTGGGATTTGGGAGAAAATGGAATGGTATATATGTATGTAGATACGAATGTATATATTTATAATGTATTTATTTCGTTCCGTTTGTATTAGCCCGGAAGGGAGGCAGGACCCGATAGTACTTAAATGGTGCAGTGGTTTGTATAGAATAGAATATTCTACTTTATCGCAATTCATAACGGTGGCACATTCATCAGTGATGTTACTGTGTTGCCTGTCGCGAGTTCGATTCCTGCTCCTAAAAAATATTTACGTGATCTACAATTAGTTGTTCCTGGTCCCATACTACCCGTAACGCACCTTTGATACAGAAGAAATAGCTAGTGTAGGACAAAGTTTATAAAAAAAAAATCGTTGTTTTTGAACAGCTGGTACAAACGGCTACAAATCAAGCCACACAAAACCAGTATAACTTGCCCGTTCATTGCGCGAAAAGATCACGTAACGCGAGGTCAAGATAAACTGGTTTTTTATAGCTTGATATGAGTGTATGTGTACTAATTTTCGACGTTTATAACACCACAGACGAGTAAAACCATTCACCACGCAATGAACATGAGTAACGGCGACTTTTAAAAAGCAACTTTAATGCGGTGTACTAAATCTCCTAATGCAACCAATGCTAGCATTTGAACGTAAATCTTTTAAGCTATTGTCAAACTGACAGACGAACCGAATGCGTGGCGTAGCGTTTTCGTTTGTAATGTATGGAATTGTTAGAAGCCTGTCACATAGAGTATCGGATCGCTTTCGCATTTTTATATGACATGATTCGGTTCGGTTCGCTATCGCCTGTCTGTTTGACAAAGGCCTTAGTGGACCGCCATTACTGCAGTCTGGGACAAAGTATGATATTATTCGCATCGTTTTATTGCTGCCAACTTGAACTGTTTGTTCGCAGGTTTCTACGAGTGTGTTCCTATGAAATCTTGAATGGCATCGTAAAAATGTATGGATGGATGGATAAAACTTAGCTTTAAGGGCCTTAGCTAGCAGAATAGTAATAGCTGGTGTGTGTTTTTTGTTCCTATTAAAAGTATTTATGCAATCACTAGCAGATGTCAGCGGCTTCGCCCGCATTTATGTCGGTATTTATCCTACAGGATAGTAATATTGGGATAAAAGGTATCCTATGTATTATTACTGACTATAACCCATCTCTGTATTAATCTGGATCAATAATTCAGGGGTGTCAAATCATACCGCATGTAACTATGATTATTAACTTTTATATTGTTAACTATTGCCTTTTTTAACAATGTGTTGTTTCAATTTAGAGCAATATACGTCCAAAATCACACTTTCACATGATTATGTAATTATTCTATGTTATTATGTAGGATGACACACCACAGATTATTCTACAATGTTTTTTTTTTCTCAATCCTTGTTATCCATCCGACATCATTCCATCCAGTTATTAGCGATAAATTCTGTGGTGTACAAAATAAACAACTTTATATTCTGACAAAATAATATCCAAATACTGGATGTGCCTGCGACTTCGTTCGCGTGGATGTCGGAACTCAACAATGAATTTTTAAGGATTTTTTCTAAAATAAAAGTAGCCTAAGTTACTCCTTATTACATCAGCTACCAGACAATAAAAGTCTCGTCAAAATCGGCTCAGCCATTTCAGAGATTAGCCATTCCAAACAGACAGACAAATATGTAAAAAATGTTATTTTGGTGTATGTACCATATATTTTATATTCATTATGCATTTAGTAAAAAACGGTTATTTCAATATTACAAACAGACACTCATGTATATTATATGTGTATTTATATGTATAGATTTATATATAGAGTCAACATTGAACACATATTATTTAAATATCAATACCCATATCGCTCTCATTAAGGTAAAAAATACAGATATAATATTTCGTACCCAAAAAAGGCCATATTTACCTATACTAAGTTCCACAACACACATCAAAAGTGAACTATTTTCAATGTTCCGTTGTGTTTTCGTCTCAAACGACTGATCAGGTGTGAACGCCTAAAGCTATTTTACTTTAAATATAGTTCGCACAAACGATGCCTGAAGTACAAAGGAATTGGGGTCTCTTATGTTTATATCGAAAATAATACTTGAGTTTTGTGAAAATTGTATTTTTTTAAGGATTTCGGATTGTGATACCCATTTGGGTGTGGAATGGTCGACAAAGATATACTCGTATTGGTAGACCTATTCTTATATTATTTTATTATTTGTGACTGTTTATTATTAGTATAATTGGTTGCCTACACATATCAAAGAAAAGTTTGTGATCACTTGCATGAGCTAAGCTAAGCCGTAAGTTATCTACTCTCCCATTCTTCGCTGATAGTCGTCACGGCAGTATTACTCTTTTATATTATACATATAATTATTAAGACCAATACTATCAATCTTATCTAATCTTATATAATACACCATACTGCCTATTTGTCAAATCAGCATGATACTGCCAATTTGATCAGTTAGAATTGACCGTGTGTGGGCGTGGAATCCATCAAATTTTCATGACATGCCAATTTGATGGCATGACATGCCAATTTAATAGGTCATCAAATCGATTTGACACAACGTCAAATCGGCAGCAGTGATGCATTTGGCTATTATTCGGTGACGACCGCTACAATTTTATAAATTTGTAGCTATCGGTCACCGAATAATTGCCAGATCTAGCTATAAAGTTGCTAAGTTGGCATCACTGCTGCAGATTTGAAGTTGTGTCAAATCGATCGCACGATAGGCAGTATGGTGTATGGTGTATATGGACGAACTGCCAATTTGAAACATTTGCAAGCGTCAAATCGATCGTACGATAGGCTAGCTTAAGGATTGCCATACAACGTGGTAACACCACCAGTCTCCACTCCAGTTACGATTTTAGCTTAATTCTATGATTTCTGTTGTGATCATTTATTTTCTTATTTTTTTTATTTGCCTTTTCTGTGTCCAACTGCTGGCCAAAGGCCTCCCCTTTCTCCTTCTAAACCTCTCTATTTTGGGCAATTTCTGGTTATGATCATAATTATCTAAGTAATATTATAACCTGTGGCAAAAATTGGGTCATCCCAATTTTTGCCACAGGTTATAAATACATATTACTACAGCTTATACCCTGAAGGGGTTCAGAAATGTCGAGACTAGGACCATAATTGGCCCGACCGCAGTTAAAGAAGCTCGCATTGGGCGCATATAATAGTCACGGCACTTTTTATACCTATAGCAATTTTTTTAGTTTAAAGCTACGACAGAGACGTATAAAGCTGAGATCAAAATAACTGAAGCAATATTACAACAAACCAATCAAAATCTTGACAGTTTAAAGTCAAAATGATGTTAAGACTATCGTCTACCGAGCGCTCGTCCATACTAAAAGAGAAAACGTTTTCCTGCCCCTAAATGTTATCCTATCTCAATGATTTTTTAGAATGCTTCTGTCTAGGTTTATAGGTTTTCTTTTTTTCAAAATTTATAATAGTTTGAAAGTAACAGGCGCCTAAAAGTTACTATTTTTATGTCAAAATCTTCATTGAAGTAAAACCTTTGTATTTTAAAAACAAAGAAGTTTTAGAATAAAAGCAAAACCTACAAACCTAGAATATAATATGCTGAATCAATTGACACTAGAATCTAAGAGATTGGACGTGATTTAGTATGTGAAAAACGTTTTCTCCCGAGAGACAAATTTCATTTAAAAAATACTCACAGTCAGTCGCGAGCTGCAACGCTCTCTATCGCACGATCGGGGGTTTTTCAACGAGCGAGAGGGACAGCACGAGTTTTTCTAAATACCTATTTTTTGAAAAGGCAGCCGCTATACAATCCTCTTAATACAGTCACATAACAACGCTAGTTTATCACAAGCCTTCGACACAAAAGACAGCAAATTAAATAACTAACATATTACACTACTCTTAGACTTTTCCTGTTTCTACTAATCAAAAAAACGAACCTAGATTCAACATCAGCACATGCATACAAATTGTATGAAAGACCCTAAGGTCCATTACTTCAGTTAACATTATTGATATTCCTTATATCTGTTTGTCCTTCACTGAGTACATTTTTGTCGGTCATGCGATCGTTAGGATCCTAAAATATAACCTCCTTAACATAATAATGCATTATGTATGGAGAAAAATATTGGTATAAGCAGTGATTGGAGGAGAACAAAAACATTTCTAACCTTATCTGAATATCTTAAGGTACTGTTTTGCTTGTCAGTATTGTTCGTCGTGTTTTCGGGAACAATCATAATAATTAAAGTCGAGATCTACCTTCCAAGTGTTCTTCTAGAAAATTCTGAGGTTTCTCTGTTATGTTGTGATTGTTACAAATGATTTCTTAGATATGTTTATTTTGTTATCGGCATATATTTTGGTCAACAACCTAATAATATGCGACAAACACAGAGATATTATTTATAATTATATTGAACCTGATTATTTTCGTAACATAATATTATGCTCGATACGCAGAATATTTAGGGAGAAGACTTATATTTCAGTTATGTAGTTACATTACTTTTCGTTACGTGACGTAGTTGGTGACAGGCGTTGGCGTTTAGAGTGACGTCACACGCCATGGACATGCCACGCTAACGTCGCGCCATGCTAAGCTCGGTGTTTGGCAAAGCCTTCAAAACATATCGTGTAATTTGTGCAAAGAACTTGAAACAGTTTATAATGGTTGGAAGGCAATTGTGACAATGCTCTTAAAAAAGCAATCAGGGCAATTTAGAGATACCGTAGATTAGCTTTAGCCAATGAAATATTTAAGTTTCAAGCCTTCTACAAAATGGCACTATTTCAAAACCAAACCATAACAAATACCTTTTTCTTAATCCATTTATCTTTCATCACCAAGAATCCAAAAGCACTAAACCCGAAAAGTCTACCGGCATCAACACCAAACCAAATCCGCTTAAGCCTAATACAATATGCCCATAAATTTCTAGGTCTTATAATGCCCAGAAAAGTTTTAGGCCTCCCCTGCCCGGCTATATGACAAAAAGACAAATTAAATTGCCCATTATCCAGGTCGTTTGCCCGTATACATTAAAGTTTTAGTATAGTATAATCCGCAAAATACTTCGTTTGGAAACTAGAACTTCCAGCAGTTAGGAAGTTGTCAAAATTTTGATAGGCAAATATTCGAGGGTTTGCCGTTAGCGATTCGGTTGTATTTGTTTAGTTTTAGAATTTGATGTTGTAAACATTTAGCATTTGGTATTTTGGAGTTGATTATTTGAGTTTTAGAGAAATTGAGTTGCTAAGTAATTATGAAATAGATTAGTAACTTAGCTCAAATCTATTACCCTGAAATCATAATGTACTTTGACTAAATCTAATTCTTAATTTGAAGATTTTGTATTCATTAGGCGGTGATCATTACCACCGAAGTACTAAGTTACGATTTTGATGGATTGGTCAACATTATAAAAAAAACCTGACCCAGACCTGTTTTACAAGGCGTCAAAATGAAGGGGTGAAGCTAGCAGAGTGACAAATACTTACTGTATCAAAAAAAAAAAAACAATATTCGATCAAGTCGTTTCAGAGGAATGCAAACTCAAACACCATCATATATTACACCACCATACTAACATTATGCTTTCAAAAAAAAAAACCGTCATTTCAAGAGATCTTCATTCTTTTTTACAATTTAGAAAAAAAAATACTTTGCAAAGTCTCTTTGCTTCCACTATCTCAAAATCATGCGACAAAACCCAACTTTCTTTAATAAATAAAAGATCTAGAAAGTTCTAACTAGAGATAAGTTAGAACTCGTCTAATCTTGCTTCTGAAAGCGAATCGTACACTTTAAGCGGCGTTCATTCTCTAGATTGCATTTTAACTCTAGGGAATTCTTGTGATATTCCTTACCTCGACTATTTTATTTCTCTGCATTGTCGAACACATCCTCTTATGTCGAATGTTAGCATTTATCGAAAAGTAAGTCACTGGTCGACGTATATATGAGATCTCCTTTTATATTTGTACGAAACTATAATATTTTTTTTAGTCTAGTGAAAAATGCTTGAAGAGTTTAGTCTATGTTCATAAACTTTTATGCCTTTGTCAAACTGACAGACGAACCGAATGTTTGGCGTAGCGTTTTTGTTTGTAATGTAGGGAATTGTTTGAAGCCCGTCACATAGAGTATCGGATCGCTTTCGCATTTTTATATGACATGTTTCGGTTCGGTTCGCTATCGCCTGTCTGTTTGACAAAGGCCTTATTGTGCATTTAGTTTTAAAAATTAAATATTTTACAACCCTAACATCAAATAGGAAACCCAATAGTATAGCCGACCAATAATATAATTTCTCTTTCGAGTATCACTTAAGTGCCTCTATTTAAAGCAGAATTTTAATTATATTCGTAAGGTTTAAAGGTAAATCTCAGAAAAAACCAAACCGATTTCAACGAAATTTTCTAAATGAATACGGCTGGTTCTAATGTTTTTTTTTTTTTTTATGTGAGATGGGTTGCTCTTGACCTTAGTCTAGTCATTGTACCAAAACGAATCAATTGGCGGCAACATGCAAAACAAGTTTACTTTATTATCCACTAATTTATTCCGAACGGATTTAGCTAAAAGTAAATATTTACAGGGGCATAAGGTCAATCTAAGCGGTTCTAATAATGTTTTAAATGATCCAAACATTGTGCAGCGATCCAAAAACTGAACTCGTACAAAACAATCAGAATTAAGTAACCTTATCCTAACCTTAAAGTCAAAAATAGATTCAATCATTTCCCAAATAACTTTCGAACGAAAAGTTTTGTAGTTTATTTTACCCTTTTTGTGGTTGTTTTTTTTTTGAAAAAGTTTTTATTTTACTCTTTTTAGTTTAAATATTTAACCACAATTCTTGTCAAATACATCATTTTCTTCCATGTGCACTAGAATTTTTTAATCCGTAGCACCGGTAATTTGCATAACATTGTTAACATCTCTTTCATTCAAACCTTATCTCAAAAACTACTGAACTGATGAAACTTGCAGTATTCCCTAAGTTGAACAATACCTAGTACAACAAAAAAAGAATTACTTAAATCGGACTTGTAGTTCCAGAGATATACGAACACAAACATAATTTACTAATCAGTCGATGCCGAGTCCTTACTAGAGGATTTGTACCTTCCATCATCAGCTCATCCACCTGAGATGATGATTATCAGATGCAAATACTTGAACAGCTTTAGAAAATATATGAAAATGGTACTATGTGCCTATAAAATTTGAAGGTTGCCCTCGATTTCTCTGGGATCCCATCATCAGATCCTGACCTGATGATCATGGGACCACTTGGGAAGTATACCCTTTCAAACAAAAGAAAAATTTTCCAAATCGGTCCAGGCGTCTTCGAGAAATAGGGGAACATACATAAAAAAAAAAAAGATTCCGACGAATTCAGAACCTCCTCCTTTTTTTGAAGTCGGTTAAAAACGCTATTATCCCTTGAGTTCAACAAAAATTTCAACCAGTTGTAGGAAAACTTTACCAACTTTTCCTTTTTAAATCACATGCTCCGAATTTTCTATCAGCAACTGTCGTAAACAAAAGCATAATTACTTACTGCGAATCTCCAAAATTTCCTTATTAATCCACCAGTTCGGTTCCCAATATCGTGGGGGAGAATGTTTATATAATTACTTGGGACCTTTTAAAGGCAGAGGAATGGATCGAACAATCTTTCTCAACTTCAAACAAGTTGGTAGCGAAGTTAAATTGGCTCTAGAACGGATATTTTGTGTGCTCAACCGTATGGGGGTGGAATGTTCGTCGGATGATCTTTATATCGTCGTAAAGGCGAGTAATTGAAGCCCGGATACTTTAGACCTTCGCGCCTTCGGAGCTCGAAGAACGAGGGCGACGTTAACTGGGAATATGTTCTGATATAGTAGACCTTCAACACGCTAGAAGAGCCATAAGTTGTCCCGCGAATAGAGGTCATAATAAAAAGTAATATCGATGGTTATGGTCCAAAGTTCGTACTTATCTATTGATATATTTTTTGTCTAAAGGGTTTCATATTTTAAATAATTCTCTGAAGTTGCTTGTCTCAAGATCTAAAGCTTTGACAAGACTTACAAGAGTTACTTTTTGTTAGAATATTTTATTTCTAGCTCTGATACTGAATTGCTTAACAGATAGCCTCCAACAAAATTATCATGAAAAATTCTTTATTGCCATTTAGGTGTTCAATAAAGTACAAACTATCTTGATGTACATAAATCTTAAAATACGTTAGTATCTTTTGTAGAAAAACAAACCTAAATCCTGAAGAAAAACACACACATATACCAAAGAGTACTTTCTTACTCCAAATCACTTTAAATACATAACACAACTTTCTGTATACAAAAGTTTTCAGCACAAGAATTTGGGGCAGCCTGACTGAACTTCGTAAGTGGATTAAAAGTCTGCTGAAATCACCCGGGGGCTACGTCTGGACTAGGCCAGTCCCTAAAAAATCTAGACCTATTTTGGAGTTAATTTAAAACTGATTGATGGGAGAGATGGCGCAGACAGAATCCTTGATCGTGGTGAAATTAAGTTTGTGAACAGATAAATAGCTCTAGAAGATTGATTTACGAAACAAAATCAGGTTTTGGAATTGGATTATTTGTTTTGAATGTTTTAAACATATTAAATACTAGCGGCCCTGCTTCACACGGGTGGACATGACATATAGGTAAAGCCTATGTTACTCAGGGTGAATGTAGCTTTCTAATGGTGTAATTTTAGGAATTGGCGCAGCAGTTTTTGAATTTATTCATTACAAACATACACACATACACAAAAATACAAATCTTTCGTCTTTATAATATTAGTGTAAATAAAGTGAAACAAGGTATAACGGTTGGCGTACAGGTTGAGCGATTGGTTGCAGAGCTATGTGTTGCTATTTCAATCCCGGCATGGAACAATTAATATCTGCATGGCTTCTGGCTCTATGTATATTTGTTTGTGACATGGCTGTTAGTGTGTATGAGTTCATTTTTTTTGTAAACACACATAGGAATCATTTCAGGTATGGTGACGAACGTATTTTTTAATTAAATAAGAAAAAAAAATGAATTACGAAAGTGTAGTTACGTACGCAGAGTCTTAAATTATCCGTAGACGCAATCAAACTCAAACCAAATATAAATTCTTGATTGGATTCAGAAGATTGCAATAACTTTAATTAAGAAAAAGATAAGAGTTCTCATCTATAATGCAAAATTCAGATCCAAACTGCAGGAATATAAAATTGAACGAACAAATAAGTCAGCACATCTGCGTCGAATAATTAAAACCCGCTCCATACTACTTCACACAGTGCAGAAAGAACACGATATATATTATCTGGAGAATAACTTGTTTTCTGAAGATCAATAATTAATTATTATCATAAATCATCATTCTCCTGTTGCGTTCATTAGGGTAGTATGAGTCGCACACCAGCTGGATGGATGAGCTGAAGAAGGTGACTGGGTCTGACTGGAGGAATAAAACGGACTACAGGATTATCTACCGCACCCTGGGAGAAACATATGTTTAGCAGTGTTTTTTTTTTATCGTGGTAAAATCATCAAATGAGTCCTCCCACCCAGGGGCAGGGCGGCAGGGACTGTTAGACTCGTACTGACTAAAATCCACGGGGTCCTTCAATAGCCTTTTATGTTCCAGGGTCACGGTAATGAGATAAGTCATGCGACCCCGGCAGGCTTTGGCCCTATAGAGGGGGGGCCCCGTCATCATACTGACGGTCTTTGAGGCGCGCGTGGAACACAACGCGCCGTCGACCCGGGCTTGGTCTATGGTCGGACAGCGAGTCGCCACCACTATAATTTTCCCACTGCTGGGACACTGGCCTCCTCTCTGTGAGAGGGAGTGGGCCATAATCCACCACGTGGGCCCAGTGCGCTCTTCTAACGTGTCAGATTGCACCCTAATTATCATCGCCATAGCATCGTCCCTTACCTTAGGAGTGTTGACCTCGCGCGTGGAGATGCCCATCTTTTCGTGGTGTCGCAGTTGCACCGGGTAGATGATCTGGTAATAGTGCGCGCCGATGTTCCGCACCAGCTCCTGATTCTGTCGGTACTCGCGTAACAGCCGCTCAACTTCACCTGGGGACAATGACATGGATGTGTTATTTGTTTGTAGAATTATAGCGGGTCTACTCTCGTAGCCCGTCAATGAAGATACGTACAGGCCCCCGAAAGTAACTCTAAACTTTAAGGGAACCCTACTCAGTATAAGTTTTGAATTCATAACATTCTGACAACACATTGAGGGTCGATCAACTGCATAATATCATGTTTATCAATTTTTTACAACTAACTTATTTTATGTCCGTGAGTGATAAAGACGTCCGTAGTTTTAGACCAAAAATCTACTTTTTTACCGATTCAGTCAAACTGAAATCTACTGAAATATAGTTGGAAAATGTTAAGTCAAGCATTTTAAATAGTGCGTTCAGGTAAAACCTGAACGCACTATTCATAACCCGCGATGAAATGGAAGAAACACATCACACAAATTATACAGTTATTTTTCGTTCATTTACGTTACTTTAAAACTTCAAAATAACATAATTTATCAAATTATAAAACTGAAATATATACGCACCCAAATAAAACCAAGAAAATGAATATGTGCGTTCTAAAATCAACACAACCAAACATAAAAATAAAACAATGTTAACCCAACCACCTTAAACCTCAAAACCCAATTTGCGGCCAAAAATAAAGGCTCACTTCCACCTGCATTCTAAGTTTAAGATCGGCGGCCATAAACGGCCAGAGCTCACGTTTTATGATGGCCTTAAACCCAACAACGGCCAACAACGGCCGGCTAGATTGGAACTCATTTAGCTCATGAGTGCTACTTGCCGACTCCGTTCAACTTGACATTTTATATGGCGCTCGAGATTTTTTGTTGAGAACTGTGTTACCTTGTGTAAGGTGAGTCGTGTATTAAAGTGAACAGTCTCAAGATTGGAATGGAATCAAAAGGGAGCTAAGGAAAAAGTGGGTAAGGTAGAATTAGATGGTCTTCAAGATGAATATAATAGTTTTTGAAGATAGGACATAATCTACCTTTGTGTTGCCACCTGACATTATGCTGAGCTGAGGCCCTTTGGGATTGATTTGTTATTAAGTTTTATTTCCTCTATTTTTACTACCTACTCTCTTTATTACTTTATTTGTATTGTTTTAGTTTTAAGTTTTTAGTGCTAATAAACGCAGAAGCTACGACATTATCTACCTACTCATGGACATATCGTCGCATGGAAGGATGAAACACAATCACTTCAAAACTGCAGAAAAGATATGAATGTAATTTGATACAGAGATAGGTCACAATTATGGAATAACCTATTGGATATACTTTATCCCAATATTTCGTGGGATAATTTCCGACATATACGCAAGCGAAGCCGCTGGCAACAGATATTACTTCAACAAGATAAAACATATTTTATGTAAAATGAGTATTTTTCCTTTTAAAATCATATCATTTACTGTATGTCTACATTACGGGCTCGTACTAGCACACCGTAACAGTGTTTAAAATACGTTTAAATATTAACGCATTTACTGACTTACACTGCAAGTGAACCTCATTGTCACTCCATTTAAAAAGATATCCAACGAATTTATCAACTCCCATATTAAATCTATCTTCATCAATAATAAACGTGCCACCTTTAAATATAATATAAAGCATAGTTTCCTCAACTTTACCACGAACCATCCATCATTGGTATTCGCTGTCATTTGCACAGTCATTGAATGGTCCTCCAGGCACTTTTGTAAAGACGTCTTGGTTCACGGAGTACGGATAATGTGCCTTGTGATAATGGACGAACAACTCCATGGTATCGGTCATGGTTTCACCTACTCGAGGGATCAGTTTTGGTTGAATTTAATATTTATATGGAGGGTTTAATTTTTGGGGAAATGAAAGAGCATTTTGGAAGTAACTGGCCGAACTTAATAATAAATATTATTTTAAAATGTATTTGAGTTTTTAAAGGTTTGGTTAAAAATTCGACTTTCTTCTTTTACTTTCATTCGATGGGCAGCATCGAAGAAAGAAAGAAAGAAAATAATTTTAGTAAATAAGTTTATTCGGCACAACAAGACACGCATCACTTGGCCAACCAACAGAGATATTACCCGTTATGGTAACTGATAGTTTTTCCCGCTATTCAAACTGCTTATATGTTTTAATAGCTGAAACACTAGGAAATAGCGAAAAGCAGGCGTTTGAGGATTATGTAATTTAGACACTCAATATACTTATTTTCAGCCTTATTGGAAAAAGTTAAACTTTTGAAATAAATGACTAGGTCATTTTTATGAAATATAATTTCAATAGAACTAGGCATCTTTTTGAGAGAATCTTCTTAATAGTAAATAGTTATGCCGCTTCATTAAATCATAAGTCAAAGACAGGTTTGCTACTAAATTTAATCTTAGGCAATACTCATTTCCAAAGTTCATCTTCTACAATGAAATAACATCTAAATCTTCTTACAAGATTTATTCATCTTCATTTAATTCTAGTTACTTCCCATCTATTTCAAAGTCTTTGAATTTATCACCTAGTACTCTATACTTCAATACTACGTACTAATACTTCAATGTACATCTCTGTATAAATATAAATGTATATCAAACAAAACCTATCATACACTTAATTAATATAACATGTCGCGGCATCCACCATAATTAATTATTAATGTATGATTGGCAGTTCTGGGACGGGTCTTTCATTTGGTTCTATTGAGAGCTGGCTTGTACATTGTACGTTGAATGTACAAGTATGTATAGGGTGATATTTGAGTTGGGGTCTGATTGTTATGAATCAGGGTATGGCACTTATAATAGAGGATCGATTGTTGGGTAGTTTGGTGGTTTGTTCATAGTGCTTTAGTTCGTTTGCGTCTATTATTGTGGACCATTTTCTCTCAATCAACGTTGAGGATTTACTTATTCCTTTTTTTTTAACGAGAACCCCTTAAGGAAATTGTGCTGTGTCGTAAGTGCGTTTAAAAATATATAACACACATATATAAATTCCCAGACCCGGATAAACTACTTGTAGATCGTACAAATATTAATTTGCTCCGTGCGGGAATGGAACCCGCGACAGGCAGTGCAGCAGTCCAGTTGCTCAGCAACTGCGCCTACCCTGCCGTCAATAAAATTGCCGTCATTACTTCACAAGTATACAAAACATTTTTATAATTTGTGTTTTTGTTGGCAATCAAATGCTCAGCTGAGAAACTTCTTGGCGCATTAAGTGTAGGTAAAGATTAAATGAAATGTCAATTGATAAAGATACTAATGCAAATTATAATTAGGTTCTTATTAGAATAACATAAACTCATGATTACGGGTTTTGAGAAAATCTACTTTCACATGGACCTTATAATTTTCTAAATAATAGTTTCTATTATAGAAACTATTATTTAGATTTTTCTTTACCTCGGATTGCCAACAAACAAACTGCTTTTAATAAGAAAAGCGGCAATGTTCTAATAATAAACATTATTTATTATATTTCCCTGTCATATCTCAATAGAACACCCACTACAGTGTTATTATTCTGACTTTTCCTCAAACGGAGAAATAATAACCATCATAATTAACTGAGCAAGGAAGTAGATAGGTACGTACTTATTCGAAGATCTATTTTTATATATATGGAGTTTGTAATCATCATGTGTGTATGATGAGCAGTCCAGTGCGCATAGCATTACCATTTCTATTTAGAATAGACAAAGTTTTTAGTCTGTTTGGCAAAGGGTGGACGACTCAAGAAAAAAAAATTGTTTTGACATTAAAACAATAGAAATCTTTCTAAGGGCTGATTTTTTAATAGTCAGTTAACTTTTATCTGAGGAATAAAAATAGCGGTTTGACATATTTTCTATAGATAAGCTGTCAAACCACCATTTTTATTCCTGAGATAAAAGTTATCTGACTATTGAAAAATCAGTCCTATTTCTGTTATTTTGTCTATAATTCTTCCGTCGACAAAATCTGTTCCTACAGTAGTGTCCTGCTACTGCTGATGCGTGGAGTTCGGAAAATTAGTATGTATGTATCTCGAGTTCTGTAGATCAATTTATTGCTTAATGAAAACTATAATTAAGTTTAGGCATTGCTCTTATATTATATTAGTCTTTATAAAGAACAAGTTGCAGGCACCTGCTCTTTATAAAGACTATCATGTCAGATTTACGAAAGTGAAAAAAAGCAGTAAGGACGCTTTTTGCCTGTTGCTAAATTTTGTTTAACCCTTTCTTATAAAATAACACCTAATTTAATTCATTCATTGAATTCATTATTTGCAATGAACCACTAAACATAACACTTTACGCTATCAAAACTTTAAACTAAACAACATCACGGGCTCATTACCAAAAAACGCAATTCCGGCCCACCTGACTTCGGCTGAACTCAAAACAAAACCTCGGTATCACAGAACAGAACAAAACAAAAAGCATGTAACGGCCGCAATAATCAGGGCGTGAGTCTCTCGTATCCCTATTTCGTAGTGACTGAAATACGCCGACATTGTCATACGCGAATTGGGGCGTACGCAAACGCGGCGTACTCCGACAATACGCCATCTTGATGTTTTGATGTGTAATTAAATTGACGCTGGTTGCTGCACTCGCGTTAGCAGGAGTATGTTATACTGTGAGGATTATCTGTATTCTGTTTCATATTGTAAAGCGGATGAGCTTGTTTCATAGTTGGCATACAGAATGTGGAGGTGGAATTAAGTGGTGACATGATTTTAAAGCTTCTGTCGCAGTTTAGTACGTTTATTCTGTGTTTTAAGCTTATTTTTAGTAACTAGGTCCATTTTACGGCCTCAGGAATGTCTTACAAGGTTACCGCGGGTCTGGAACGTAAATGGAGGAACTAGGTGGGACTAACAAGTATGACAGTTTCTTCCGCTCGACCCAGAGCGCAGGACTAAATTGATGACTTTTCAATAATTTTAACCATTTACTTGCAGTCTACTTTTTAAATTCGTGCCCCATTGTTGATAATAGGCTCGCCCTATATTAAATGTAACTCAAACATAACTAGTGAAATAGAGGTGACTAGCCCTTCTGGAAGAAAAACCTTATTATACTTATTTGGTGTTATTGAATTTCCTATGAAACTTGAGCATTGTCGTTGGAAAAACTAATCATGTTGTTATTGGCAGATTCAAAGGTAAAACTACGTTTTCTATTTATTTCTAAATCCAATCACTTCTCAAATTCGGAAACTCAAAACAACTCCAATCATTGGAACACAATTTTAACAACACAGCAGTTCTTTTTTCTTAAACGAAGGCCTCACTTTTGAACAAAAATCTTTCATCCTAAATTGATTTCGCCGGAGTCACTCAATTTCCGTCACTGGAGCAGCACACCTCATTTAGCCATGTGACCTTAAAACGAAGCCGGCATATTGATACGCTTTTTGGCCCACCTCGAATACGGAATAAGGCACAGGATTAAAGGGGTGTAAAACAAACGAAATTCGTAAACACAACACCCTTTTACATTAAGTTGAAACTAATAGTAAAGTCGGGTAATCCCCTAACTTAATTTGGAACAAACTGCGGTTAAAGTGAGTGCCCAGTAACGTGTTTGTGTTATCAAATGGTTCGGTTTGGGACGGCGGAGGACGGCCAAATTGAGCAAGATTTTTTTGGTGAAATGAACCGTTTTATTACTGCTTTCCTAGAAATATTATGTTAACAACGTTAAAAATATTGTTTTAATCCGATCCAATTTACAGGAAATTTTCTTGAAAATTTTGATTTTTTAACTGTTGATGATTCATTAATTGAGTTTTGTTTTTTTTTTTCATTTTTCCGAAAATATAATAAAAAAATCAATTCCTCCAATTATCAGTATCACCAGCTTAAGGAATTAAAAGCCCTTTACAAATAAAATAGGGTCTGAAATTCTAAGAACGAGACTTCAGATGTAAACAAAGGTATCGAAAACTAAATCTTAATGCCTTGAAAGAGGTATCTAATTCAAAAATCAGCACTCTTACACGTGTAACTTCAATATTAAGTTCTAAATGTCAAAAGGATATTCAATTAAGTCCTCATAGGATTCAATTAAAGTTTGAATGCTCGAACAGGCGGCTAAATCTTTTGTGATAAGAACGCGTCGCCGCGTCGCGTCGCGTCGGCGGCGTTTTCAAACACGTGTCGCCGGCGCCTTTGCTACACAATAGAAGAATGGTTGATTTTATGTAGGTTTATGTGGGAATACGGAATAAGAAACTTTTTGGTTATATTTGGTCCTTTGACACGAAAATGGTGGCAAAAGGTATAGAAAGTTCAATCATTTTCTCTTACATTCGCTGACGCAAACATAATAACCTAAGGAAACTATGTTATCATATAATTAAGATTTAAAAAAACTATATTGTGACCTATTTATTTTAATCACAAATGTGTACAAATTGAGAAAAGTGACGTCACACTTCTTGCGTGGTAGTTACAGCCCACTCCCTCTCACAGAGCTGAAGCCTGTGTCCCAGCAGTGGGAACATTATAGGCTAATTATCTATGCTTATGCTATTTACTTAGCATGTATATCGCAAGAGCTAGAGCTTTTATAAACAATTATGTTAGAGCACGCTACACGATTACACGGTTACCTAAACTAACCAAATATCACGGGCGAAAATATACCAAATACATATATTCATAAGTAATCAGTGCAAAGATGAAATTTAGCTGAGAAACTAAATGATATTCTCACCAAAACTGTGAGAACTTCATGCTCGCAGCTAAAGAAGTAATATCATAATTATTGAAACTAAACTGAGTCAATTAGCTTCGTATGGAAATAATTAGTGAAGACAGTGTAGTGCCACAGAGTAGAGAGTTACAGAAGGTCGAGTTCTGACAACGATTGGCCATTTTAACCTGCCTTTAACCTAACCATAAGCACACAGTGGATGATAATGGACGTGCGTTTTATGCGACCTGCCCAATGTGGTACATGTTAGGAGTGAAAAGGAATCAATGGATTGCATGGTGGCCATGTTTTTGGTTGGCATCGACGGACGAATTGACTGATGTAGATGTGATGTAACTTTAGCGCTTTACATATAGTTATCAAGAGCAAATGTGAGTGAGAGCAGTGGATAATAGGCCCGTGTCGACGTACTGCGAGAACAAGACAGACTGTTTTAGTTCTCTACGAACATGTTCTTACCAGTGTCTGTATTGTTGTGCGGAACTATCCTTCTGTATCTTTTCTATTCTGTGGTACAGCGGCGCGAGGCGTCAGAAAGACGTAGGCGAGGCGAACACGAGGCGGGGTGTGAACTTTACTTAAATTAGTTTTAAATGAAAATAGTGATTGGAAATCTTTGTGTATATTGGTTTAAGATTTTGTAGATAAAGACGTGGTAATATAAAATTGAAGTAATACTAGAATAGTTGTTCAAAAAATGTTGACTACATTTTTAGACATGTTTTTTAGATAGTATTTATTGCAAATAGAAGAACGTTGCCCTACACCTGGAATTCTTGGTGCCTTTACAAACTTTTGAACTCACAAACTGTCTGACCCGATAGATGTATTTGTAGGCCATATAAATACTAGTTACCAGCGGAAAGGAATACGCGACATACAACGCAGCAGCTGAACACTCAGCCACTGGGCCAACCGTGTCGTTACAGACGATGTTTTCCATTCCTTTTTTTTTTTTTTTAAGTACAAAAGGTTCCGAAAATGCAAGTATTACCACGAAATCAAAGCCTAAAGGAAGACTGAGACTTTCTACCTACCGTCATAGAGACAAGAATTTATGTACGCTCAAATTGCTACCTCCTCATCCTTATTAGAACCCAACACACCTTAACAAACAAACGACCCATTTTTTCATACGAAACACACGTTAATGGAAAACATAATTTTCACAGCTCACAATCCCCTCGTAACACGAAAAGTGTCTAAAAACTAACAAGTCAGCATACAACAAAAACCCCTTACGCGACTTAATTAAGTTTAAACAGATGGAGCCGAAAACATGTACATTTACCCTAAATCTTTGCCATGTAACCATGACCAGATTACGTAGGCCTCTTGAACCACTGATTTTGAGAGACTTTTTAGGAAAGAAGGGGAAAGGTGTAGGTCTAGTTTAGTTGGTGGGTTGGTTGGTGTGTTTTGGGAACTTAAAACTGTGTTGCTTACTATGATGTATTGCTTAATTAGAGATAAGCGGTGGAACAAATATAATTGCGGTGCCGGCGCTGGATCGATGTGGTTTGAAGGTAGGTTGAGGTGATGACAATTTAGTTGGGGATAGGGAAGTCGATGGAATCACGGTCCACTTATGGGTTATGAAGACCTTAAACAAACAAAAAGGAGTCTGTTCAGAGTTACAAAAGCTTGAATCATCATCATCATCATCATCGTCAACCAGAGGACATCCACTGCTGAACATAGGCCTCCCCTTAGACCCGCCGCAACGCCACGCCGAACGACATTTCGCCACATAGGTACAGCTAGGCTAAAAATAAATTAAGCAATACTCTGAGAAAAACTAGAAGAAGGCTAAAGAAAAGATGGTATGGCTGCCCAAGTAACACAGTCTGGATGTATTAAAACCAATCTGTCTATAGACTATCTATTCAGGGTTAATCTTTAGATACGGGCTTTCTGAAGATGGGTTTGATAAAGAACATTTAATCTTATAGAGTTTTTTATCTAAAGCTTTATTATTTTAAGAGCATTTGTTCTATAGAACACTTATTTTAAGTACGTTTATAGTTATAACGAATGTTTCTAGATAAAATACTCTACAAATAGTTAAAAAAGCCTAAAGGTACCTATTTTGAAGTAGTTTTATAGATAAAACGATATAATATACTTGAAGACAAAACTTTCTACAGATATTCCATTTTAGCTAATGGTACTCTTATCTTTTTTTTCTATAGATACTTCAGTCTAGATAAAATACTTTACTAGATATTTTTAAGTTTGTCTAGAAAAATGATAGAGAAGTCGTGTTTTTAGAGTTTTTATCCTTAAAAGTGGCTTAGTTAAGTGCATTTGCACTAGAAATTTAAATTGTATGAGTTTATGCAATGGAGAAGATGAAACAAATTAAAAGATCTGGTGGTTTTCGTCGAAAAATCCGCAAGTATTTAAAAAGAAAGAAAAATGAAGAAGAGACGACCGAAAAAGAATCGAAACTTCCTAGTAACTTCCTCCAAAACGTAGAAAATTGTTGATGATATATGGGTATCAAAAATGAAAAGGTTTGCTGTCAAGAGTACGAAAAAAAAGCCACATGACTTAAATCCAATAATATATGGCGGACAGGCTATTTAAAATACACCCCCATAATATGGGTATCAAATGAAAGGGTTTGCTGTCAGGGATACGAAAAAAATAGTGACGTGACTTAAATCCAAGATGGCGGACAGGCTGTTTGAAATTCACCCCTATGATATGGGTATGGGTATCAAATAAAAAGGTTTGCTGTCAGGAATACGAAAAAAATAGTCACGTGTCTTAAATCCAATATGGCGGACGTCCAAGATGGCGGACAGGCTATTTGGAATGCACCCCCATGATATGGGTATCAAATGAAAGGGTTTGCTGTCAGGAATACGAAAAAAATTGTCACGTGACTTAAATCCAAGATGGCAGACGTCCAAGATGGCGGACAGGCTATTTGAAATGCACCCAAATGATATGGGTATCAAATGAAAGGGTTTGCTGTCAGAAATAGAAAAAATAGTCACGTGACTTAAATTCAAGATGGCAGACTGGCTGTTTGAAATCCACCCCAATGTTGTGGGTATCAAATGAAAGGGTTTGCTGTCAAGAATACGAAAAAATTGTCACGTGACTTAAATCCAATATGGCGGACAGGCTATTTAAAATCCACCCCCATGATATGCGTATCAAATGAAAAGGTTTGCTGTCAGGAATACGAAAAAAATAGTCAGGTGACTTAAATTCAAGATGGCGGACTGGCTGTTTGAAATCCACCCCAATGATGTGGGTATCAAATGAAAGGGTTTGCTGTCAGAAATAGAAAAAATAGTCACGTGACTTAAATTCAAGATGGCAGACTGGCTGTTTGAAATCCACCCCAATGTTGTGGGTATCAAATGAAAGGGTTTGCTGTCAAGAATACGAAAAAAATTGTCACGTGACTTAAATCCAATATGGCGGACAGGCTATTTAAAATCCACCCCCATGATATGCGTATCAAATGAAAAGGTTTGCTGTCAGGAATACGAAAAAAATAGTCAGGTGACTTAAATTCAAGATGGCGGACTGGCTGTTTGAAATCCACCCCAATGATGTGGGTATCAAATGAAAGGGTATTAATGTAATTACAATTATAATTATTATTTCTCACATTGTTTATTTATACTTAAATAAATCAGAAATACTTTTTACTCGGGTACCCTCTTGTATTGATTAATTATATTGGTTTGTTACTGCATAAAATGGTCTTACGTTCACAACACATGAAATTACCTATTCACTGAAGAACGTCTAGAAATACTGTGACAAGATAAAAAGGAATACAGAGTGACAGTTACTAGATAATTTTAAACCACTCTTAAATCTGTTTATTCTCTCACTAGATAGTTTAGTATGTAGTAAGTAAAATTATTCTAGAGCCATACTACAAAAAAAATCTCTAGACTGTTTGTTCTATAGAAATCGGTTTTCTAGTAAATTTTATCTGGACGCCATTTTATTGCCTATTTTTTGCTTCAAATAATTTTTGTTACGTATTTTAATGTTTTTATCATTAAATTATGTCTAATTAGACATTTGATATGTTTTAAATTACTATATTTTAAATAAAATGAGTATTTTAAGCATTGAACTGTAAATTTGAAAATTTGCTTATACCAAATAATATTCATATTTTGAAAAAATAATGTTAAATCTTACATTTACAGCGGGCGCTCTTATTTAACAAGAGTTTTACATAATATTCAACGATAGAATTTCAATCGCATATTGATTTGCTTATTTACCCATTATTAAAACACAAATAAATAAAAAGTAATTTTGTTACGCCATGATGCAAATATTATTAAGTAAAATAACTCTTGTAAGTTCCACGCCATTATGCGTCACTAGTAAAATGTTACTTAAAGTTGTTAGTCTTAAGATCATTTGGTTTTAAAACTTGACGAGCAATGATTCCTTTAAAGGTCTTAATTCTATCTATAAACTATCTACTAGTACACTACTAGATAAACGTGCGATCTATAAACGGTTTAGAGAGACACTAGAAACATCTCTTAAGTCAATTTGATCTGAACTCTATCTAGTCATGTTTTCTTAACTCATTCTTAAGAGAGGGTACAAGAATGTGCCCACTTTTACTAAACTCTGTCTATAAGCGTTCTAGAAGATTGCTTATAGATATTTTATTCTTATGGTAGACAATTCAATTTAATTCTATAAGCTATCTAGTAGTACGTTTCTAGACACGTTTGTGTTACTTGGGTGTGGACCTACTATTACCCATTACGTTCCAGGGTCTACCTGTTTAGACAGTTTCGTAACTCTTCTACGATTCGCGAGTCTAATCTGTGTGTAAATCCGATTGTGGTTTTCTTTCTTTCATAAGTAGGTGGCGGGTGACCCAAGAGTACCTACATAATTTGTCTACATAATACTATATGTCCGTACATACCTAATTAATGCTTCTACACAACCTTAATAATTCTACTATATAATTCTACACAACCTTAATAATTAATCATATCACATATTACGAGTAATTACAGCATGGCATATTAACAATATCCGCCAATGAAAAGCAAAGTCAACATGACAACATAAAAATTCGACGCCATTGTATGGTGCTCCACACAATGTATTGCAAGTTTATTTTAAAAGTTTCTAGGTTGATGACATTGTTACACTAATTCGTGTTTTAATAAGGTTTTTTGGTTGATTAATCGGTTCTTGTTTGTTGATGGAGAAATGTGTTAAAAGTTACTTTCCATATTTAAATAAACTAACGCACTTTTCCCATGAAGGCAGAGACTACAGAGCGCTGCCTGCTTCGATCCCTACATACTCGTTTCACCTCATTTTAAAATTAAAAAAAAAGGTTGCACTCCAGGAGTGCCGGTAGAAGTGAAAACTTTTTTGTTACTATGTTTTATTTTTAATTTGAATGACGTCTTACTCATTTTCGATCAGGGTCACGTGACCCTGACGGTCACGTGACCCTGACGGTCACGTGACCCTGACGCGAGTTTTAAATTTTTTACCCATTACAGAAAAAGTGTACAACGCCGCTAAAGAAGTTTTCACTTCAAAAACATTCATAAATCAGTTTTATTTTTTAAGTTTTTGTGACGAAAAATAAACGGGAATTAACGTTACTTAATTGTATTATAATGTTAAAAGTTTGTACACGAGAGGCGCTTTCTCAATTTCCCATACAATAAACGCAGTAAAAACTTCAAATACGCTGTAAACAAAACATGCAAATCTTTTGGTTAGGCCTCTGGTTATAGTACAAGCACCGATTGCGAGTACCACGCCCTCGACTTTTCTGAAGCATCAATAAGGTCAGTGTAGGTGCTCCTAGGGCCCCTCCCCCCGTGTGTTACTTTAAACTTTCCATAATATGGGCTTAGAATGAAAGCTTCTTAACCTAAATTGAGTCGGCTTAAAACTTGGCACCCCCTATAACATCCATCAGTTTATGTTTTGAGTAAACAACAGTACCCTTAGCACGAGTTTTCACTCTTTTACTTTACAGCGTCCTTCCAGTATTTACAGCGTTTCTTGTATGAAAAAATGGAACAGCGCCTCTGGTGTGCGAAGAAGGAACTAATTTTTTCCTTGAAAAATGTCAATTTGAAATTGTCAAAGTTTCAGTTTACTTTACGTCTCAAATACTGAAAATTCGTGCTAAGGGTACTGGATATGCAAGACGCGATATTAAAAATCGACGACACGTTTGGCGCAGTGACTGAGCAATTGGACTGCTGCGCAGAGTGTCGCGGGTTCGATCCCCGCACGGAACAAAATATATTTTGTATAATCTGCAAGTAGTTGTTCCGGGTCTGGGTGTTTGTGTATGTGAGTTTCTGTGCTAGTAAACGCACCCACGATACAGGAGAAAATGCTAGTGTGGGGCTATTATAATGAAATTCAGTGAAACATGATATGTATGTGTGCAAAATATCATACTAGTACATGCCCAGGAACTCAATAACCATCTTAGTATGAAAGACTGGGCTATCATTGCTGACTAGCTCATAACTTTAACAACGCTACCGAAATCTTCAAAATTGTTAAATGAGTTCCCTTGATCTGGGTGGGGCGGAGAGGTCTGTCAGTGTTGATTGAATAAAAACCCAAAAAAATCTCAACCCTAGTCCCCATCAGTTTGCTCATAGATCCATCACTATCACTATCACTATCACTACATCACTACATAGTATAAAACAAAGTCGCTTTCTCTGTCCCTATGTCCCTTTGTATGCTTAAATCTTTGAAACTACGCAACGGATTTTGATGCGGTTTTTTTAATAGATAGAGTGATTCAAGAGGAAGGTTTATATGTACAATAACATCCATTAAATAGTGGAGAAGTACTGTTATTTTTGAGGTTTCTAATGTGATGTCGTAAATAATTACATTTTTTTCCGCTTACATTGCAAACGCAGGCTGAACCCTACGAGTTTTATCAAAATAATGTACTAAGTATTGTACACATTGAAAAGGTCTACAGAAAAGCCCGTGATGGTATATGTCTATCTCTTATGGATAACCCACAATAACTTTTTTTGTCATTTACTTTTTACGACAAATAATGGCTAATTTTAATGGGATTGTTTTACTCCAAATTTAACGCGTGCGGGCCACGGGCAGTAATGAACAAATCAAAACTACTGGATCGATTTTAATCACATAGGCTATATATTTTATACCCGTGCGAAGCCGAAGCGGGCCGCTATGTTTTTACCCGACTGCGCCAGGAGGGTTATTATATACAACGTTCACAGTTTTTCTGTAGTGTATTTAGTATCAGCACTGCACCCGTGCGAAGCCGGGGCGGGTCGCTAGTAGGATATAATACTCGAAATATGTCTTGTGATTGAGACTAGTAGCACCATAATTTTGTAGTGTTGTATTACTTTTTTTTTGTCTTTGACATGACAAAAGTGCCCGTATCTTGTCTTGAAATAAATGCTTTGATTTTGATTTTGATTACGAAATGCCGCGCCATTGATTCGAGCCTGGTTCTCGATGAAACGGTGAGCTCCCCATTACTCGCCGTCCGCAAGATCACACGTATATGGAAGCCGGAATTAATTGCGTCACGTATATCTCCCATATCGTTATTAAAGTTCCACTTATTACTAACTTAAATTATTCACCTACTAACAATGGTACCAAGTTTCTTCAATGACGTCACCGTTTAATCACTCCGCTGGTATGACGTCACATAATCACCGCACTTGAACAATGTAACGACTGTTTTGTAGCGAAGTGCTTAGCTGCTGTAATTTTAATTAATTATAATGAGTTGCTTGTGACCTGGTTTGTGGGATATTGTTGAGTCACAGCCTTTTTTGTGTGGCTCGTAATTTTCGTTTGATAATGGGTGTGAATAATTATATCAGGACTAGTTAAAAATGAAAAAGTTTTATCTTAGGATCTACTGAGAACAAAGATTAAAATTAAAGTGACCCAAATTGTCGACTTTTTCTGGATAGTTACTACTAGTTGCATAGATTGAAAGATGGCGATTTGTAACTGCAAATCGCCTGAATTTATGTTTGTACGTATAACTTGTAAAACTTTAATCCATGTAAAACTTTGAAGGAATAAATGTAGTCTCGTGGCGTTTTGTAGGTAGTTTCTGCCTATCTTCACAGAAACACGGTTCACGTTTTACAGAAGACTTAATCAGAAGTAAAAATCCAGCGACTTCAGAAGAAGAAAAATATTTACTAAATAACAGCGAAGAAACATCAATATCAACACATTGATTAAAAAGCCTTCTTCTTTTTAGCTAGCAATGACAATCTTAATTAAATCGACCTAGAACTCCTATGCCAAAATTTTGGGCACCTTCAACAGCGTCCATCAATTCTCCCTAGGTATTTCAATTTTTATTAAACCTCATCTTGTTTTGCTAAAAGCATTATATTCAACCCTGCCCTTCTTACTCAAAAACCCTTATAAACTTCAATACACAGCAACATCAACATTGTATAGCACGACAGCTTCAAACCAAACACATTACCATACTTCTGACACACTTCCATGGTTTACCATTATCATCTCTCGCTTCCACAGCTTTTGACAACGGCAAAGAGTTTTACGGCGACTATGGCGGCTCAAAATGGGGCAATGATTTTAAATGTATACATTATATGGTTGGTTAGAATGAAAGTTATGTTTACCATGCTTAATAGCGAAGGAAAAGAATACAAAAGTATGGAAAAATGCAATTTATCTGTTAAAAAAAAGATGGTGATCTTTATAATGAGGTTTGTTCGGTAAATTGGGTTTAAAAACCCTTTTATGCGTTATGAAAGGAGATGTTAAAGGTATTACATGAGCTTTGTGTTTTCTTTCTGCGAACTCTCACCATTAACTGGTCATAAATTAAGGAACATAGGATTAAATCTAACCATTGCTGACAATGTTCACACGTCGGCGTCGTCCGCAGAATATCGTTGCACCGTTTGGATGTGGCAATCTATTCAATAGTCTTTTGTATCCTTGGAATCTAATTCTTACAACAAGTTGATATCATAAGGCATAAACGATGTGACATTTTATCAGTAAATATGAAAATAGCTTAAAAAGACTGTGTTTAATTATGGAACAGACCGACATCAACTTGTAAGAAATCGCTAACGGAAAAAAGAATTGTGCAATCCAAGGACGCTGTAATTATAATTCTGTGCTGTCAATTTTATCTATTTTTTGTTTTTTTTTTATTCAGAATGGTGTCGTTCCGGAAAACGTTAGCTGGTAGCTCGAACTTATGTTCATTGTGTTTCATTCAGCACGCGACGTATAAGTATTCTTCAACACGAAAAGAGAGTATTAAAACTCCAAAACACTCTTAAATCAATTGTCAATTGCAATAGACAATGTATATGCCTGCAATCAATATCAAATAAATACAGACAAATGCAGAAATCAAAATAAATCGATGTCCAAAACAGATTTTAATTACCATTGTTGAACTAACAATTGCAAGCTCCCACTTCCGAACAAACCGCATTAGATTTACGTGAACCTAATCGCTTAGAGTTACAGGACAGTTTGACGACATCTACTGTGGTATTAAACCAGTAAGGCAGCCGTAAAACCACTAGATTGAACCAAACGTTCTACACAAAAGCTGAGCGCATGAATCGTCGGGGCCTGGCCTGACTTGCAGCGGCATAAACGTTATGCATCCATTTTTATGGCCGTAGTCGAATGCTTGTGAGTACTATAAAACAAATGCATTCCTAACCAGTTACATTTTATGTCTCAACTGGGAATGGGATTTCTGTAAGGACCGGCAATTTTGTGACGATAGAATGTGAATGGATGCATTCGTCAACGGGGGAAGAGCTTGGTATGCAAGCTATGGCTTATATATCCGGGCAATCAGGACCGGCGATTTGGCTGATAGAAAAGCCACAATTAATAATTAAAACTAGCAAGTTGGTTGTTACGAAAATCAGTAAGAGACGTAACATAATAAGATCCTATGGCGTAACAAGGAAATTCATCGAAGGCTTTGACTCAAGCTGGGATTTATGTTGTGTCAGGTCAGCAGCAATGAGCTTTCCATCGTACCTAAGCTACTGTAGAATACAGGCATGATCTTTTGTAGTAATGATACCTGCTGAGAGCCAAAACAAATGTCAATAGCCTTCAAATCATTTCATTATGTTCCTACATTATTGTAAAAACTTGCAGGCAGGTTTTCATCAATCCAGTGCAATTTCAACCTTTCCACCATCAATACAGTTCTCTAAATCTCTCTATCCATCGGTCAAACACTGCCAAAGATTTCCAGTACTTACTAAATCACATTCCCACCATATAACCCTTTCCCCGTTTCCCGTCCCGCTTGAACGCGTACTCAACCCCGCAACGCCCGAAGCACGGCGCAGATGACGCGTGCATTATGCATAAGGCTGCATTTAGCGATAGGGCCTGTGGTCCTACGTACATATGTATGTATGTATGAGTATGTATATTGTTATTCATGGAGCGTGCTGCGTTCGAAGCATTGTAAGGTGTGAGGAATTTTGTGATGGAATTGCGCTTGTGTTATGGGGTTAACTGGTTTTTAAGATTTTTTGAGCAGTGATACGTGTTATGGAATTTGAGAACTTCAAAATTAAGCTATGCATGGGGCTCTATGAAAACTGCTGGTACTTAACTTTGTGTACTTAGAGGTGCTCGTGGCTTAACAATGCCAGCTGCACAAGTCGAACTTCGAGGTTAAAGCGTGGTTTACGAGTTTGATCTATGGATGCGTTACCATCTATTATAGCGAGTTTTCTTCGTGCCTCGAAAAGTATAATAAGCCATTGATTGAACCTCTATTGATGGACACCGTGGATTTTAGTCAGTACAAGTCTGACAGTCCCTCGGGAGCCCTGCCCGGGGTGGAAGGACTCATTTGATGATTTTACCACGTAAAAAAAAAGCCATTGAGCCTGGCTCACATATTATGGATAGGTAGATTTTTGTCAGCTGTTGTTACTGTTGCAGTCAGAAGCTCAAAAGTTTGACAACCAGTCTTACCAAGGGGTTTAGTATTACCCAGTTACTGCAGCTTACATACCAAACAAAGGTAAATATAAACCAGCTTCTATCCCTAAAAATTTTAACTGAACCAACCATTCAAAACCTACAACTGTTTTCCAATAACTTACAAAACATGCTTAACGAACGCCTGTTCCTATCTTCGAGATTTAAAGAACGAACTTCAACTTCGTGCAAGTTCGTATAAGTTCGTGCAAGACATTGAGCGAGTGTCGAACTTGCTTCCTTCCACTCTATTTGAAGTTGAAATTGTTGCGTGGCACTGACGTGACCGGTGTTAGGGTTAAATTAATGTCATGTTTGTGTTGGAGTATGTTGAATTCCTGCACTGATTGTTGAAAATTTGAGGAAGCTTGGGGGTTGTTTGACTGTGGGTTTTCTTGTCAAAAGGATATTATTATTATTATATATTAATTGCCGATTTTGAAGAAAACTAAAACTGCTTCGTTTACCCTAAAACAAAACAAGAAAATCACGTTTGTTGTATGGGAGCCCCCATAAATAAATGTAATATTTATTCTATTCTGTTTTTTTATTACTTTTTGTTACAGCGGCAACAGAAATACATCCTCTCTAAAAAATTCAACTGTCTAACTATCACGGTACTGAGATACAGCCTGATAACAGACAGAGATACAGATAGACCGACAGCAAAAACTCATCAAAGTCTGTTGAGCAGTTTTTTGTGGGCAAGAGTATTAAAACATCAAGAACCAAAGGTTTGAGGTTGCATGGATGGATATACGAGTACCTAATCATCCATCCTCAAGCTTACCATTTATTATAATGTACTAGTAATAGTCGCAGTGCTTTTGTAGTTAAATCAGCTTCTTTTAACGAAACATTATCTTAATTTCCTTTCAAAAAACTTTAACGCTTTTCCATAATAATGATAATGGAGCGGTCGTAAATATCAATAAAAAATAAACCTCTCATCTTACTAGACTACGACCATGGAAGTTTTGTTTACCAAAAATTGTGTTGATCCCGAAACAGCGATTAAAAGTTGGACGATATGGTCTGAAAGTCAAACCGGACCGACCTCCCCGTGAAACATTTAATCCTTGTTGAAGTACTACTTTGTGTGTTCAGTTCATATTTTGAGCAAAATAAACAGGAATCGGAATATAAGGTACGTATGTACAACGTTTATCCCCATGCAGTAAGGAAGTTGTTGTTGGTTTTGTTGAACAATGCAAATAAATATGCCATGTAGTTATTTAGAAATGTAATTGGGAGCGTATTTAAACAACCGGATTCGAATGTGTTTAATACTCAAGAAATAAGCTTTGAATATTATTATTTACTAAGCGTACGTCAATAATGACGGGGCCCCCCTCTCAGAGGGCCAAAGCCTGCCGGGGTCGCGGGATTATTTCCTTACCGCGACCCCGGAACAGAAAGGGCTATTGAAGGACACCGTGGATTTTAGTCAGTAGAAGTCTGACAGTCCCTCCCACCCCGGGCAGGGATGATTTTGCCACGTAAAAAAAAAAAAGCGTTCGTCAATTATTAATAAATGATTAAAATCTGTATTTATAATAGCAGCAATTTAAAATGATACATTCCAATAATAATTTTTATGAGAGGCAAATGCAGAAGTGAAATGAAGCCATCTTATTATTCTGTTGCTGTACATTCAAACGATTGAATTCAAATACGTTTGTGGCACACAACTGGAAATTAAAACATTGTAATTATAATAGGATGTACAAAGGTAAAGGTAATACGTTATACCAGTTATACAAAGGTATAGTAACTATAACGTATAAGTCATACATTATTCATTATATAAAGGTATAGGTTTATTTTACAAAGACACATTATACAAAGACAATACAATACAAATTTTTCATTATAATTAATATGTAGAACAATACATTAAAAGCCCTTGATAAAAGTACCATTCAAGCCAGGATCTCTTCAGGAGTTTCAGCGGCTTTCAGGGCAGTAACAAAGTGGTCGGTCAAGAGGGCTGCTTTCTCTGCAACCCTTTGTGCGCCTCCCACTTGTATTGCCACGTTATGTGGGACAAATTGAGTGGTTTTCTAATATGTACAGTCGCATCCATTTAATGTCTACTCCTATTTTGCTCTTTTTAAGTGATCTTGTACTTATTTGGCTTTTAAAAGGGACTTTCGTGTGAAATTATGATGATGAAAAAAGACTTGTTTTGTAATGATATGATTTTCAATAAATTCCATTTCATTTCATCAATTAAACAGCACGCCTTATTGTAATGCGCTCACCGAAGCGTATGGACAATTGCAACAGGGGCTTATTGCTGGTAGCCAAACCTGCATTTTTTCAAGAGCCTCGTCTAGTAGCTCATTGTAGAGATGTTTATGTATTTTGTGAATATTGTGAGAAAAAGATGGACGATACGAATGAAGATAGCACACGCGTAGCGCATTGAGCGCGCACACAGCTATCGGCTATTTTGGCTACTCTCGCTACCCGGCTACCGAATACCGGGACGGCTACAAAACGTAGCAGTTAGCTATACCATGTGGCGGCTACGCGGCTACGAGCTAGCTATCGTGTTGATGGATATCATAGCCGTGGCTATTTTGCTCATAGCCGGTATTTGGTTAGTTATGGCTATAGCTACCCATCGCTAGCTCATTGCGAAAACATTGGAAGTGAGACCAAAGACGGGTCGGAGGAAAGCGGGCAGGCAGCTGACTCCATATAATCAGTCGTTTGCAGAAGATCTTATTAAATTGGCCGTCAGAAACTGGATAGCAAAAAACGCAAAACCGCTAAAGTACAGAAATTGCAAGAAGATCTACACTGAACTCTGTGTGGTGTGGCTAGAGATAGAAGAGGAAGAAGAAGAATACCATATTTTTTTTCTAAATAGGTACTCTTAGAAATAGGTACTTGTGTTTATAATCTTGCGTGACGAAAGTGTGATGTATTATGTTCTTGACTGTACAAATTTTTAAGGGCGGGAAAAAGGGCCATTTTAGGCTTTTTTAACAACGTTTTTGTAAAGGGTAACCTTTTCTATAAATAAGTAGCTCAATATTGAGTGGAGAGATTCTTTAGAAGTTTATTTTTTCAATAACATTCTTCTTGAACAACATTAAGTTAAATTAAAGAATATTTCTATATTTTTATAAAGTTATAACTTTACTATTTCTTAATAATAGTTTGTAAAAAAGGAGCATGGTCAGAGAAAGTGAAAGAAGAGGATTTTGCCCAACTGTGGAACATTTATTGGGCTAGTAAAAACAACTGATGATAAGATAATAATTAAGTATGATTTAAATAGTCCATTCTTTAGACATTGTACTTCTAGGATAGTGACCTCAACAATATGAGAGGAAAAATTCAATTCGAGAGCCTAGGAGCTAGCTTAGCAGATGCTTGGGTTTTTTTAGCGAGGTAAAATAATCAAATGCATCCTTCAACCCAGGGCAGGACAGGAGGGACTGTCGAACTTGTACTGACTAAAATCCACTGGTTTCTGGTAAAAGTAGTGGAAAAATCAGTCAAATGCGTGGTACAAAAGTATCCTAGTTAAATCGACCAGAAAATAACGACTAGTTATAAGAACAGTAATTATCAACTTATTATTTTGTAGTTTAATTAAGAAGGAGAATTGCTAACGCCATATTGTGACGTCACGCAGCCCTTTTTAACTCTTTTACTCGTTTAAATAAACGATTCTTAGTTGAACATTACTCTTACAAGATAAAATACACTATAAAAAAAATAATTTGCTTAAACATTATTTTTATTGTTAAAGGTTATTTTAAAGTTACATTTTTTAAAGTTACAGTTGACACTCTTCTTTGCATAGTTGAACTATATGGTACAATAATGAAGACGAATTTAGGTGACAGACTGATGAATCTAATTTTTGCTTCGAAATTAAAGTACGCCCAAACAATACATAACACGTCAGCAAAAATAATTCCCCAACACATGCACATACGAAAACAATAGAAATATACCAATTAGGGCCTAACAAAGAAAACGTTTACGTAACGCAACGCGTCGCGTTCCGCGAACGCGCGCTTTCGCGTAAAGCGTCGATTTATATGCGGGGATGAGGCGATGTGCTGCGAATTACGACGTCGGAATCGGTTATGTTACGAATAAATTTTAACGACTAAGCTCCTTATGGTTAGTGTAATAACTCTGGGTGATGTGCGATTGTGGATGGTGTGTTGCGAACCCAATAGGTACAATAAGCGTCACAAGACGTCTTACAAAAGAGCTGAGTTTTGTATGTAATATTTTTTTATTTCCGTTCAGATTTTTCTGAGTAAATTTAGGTTAACGGGGTATTATAGTAGAAGAGCCCTAGAAAGGATTTGTAAATTTATTCGAGCAGGGCAGATTAATACACATGAGGTTACCCTGGTCCATGTTGAGTACCTCTCCATAATACAAGCGCTGGCTGCAGTAGATAGCTGATCAGAGCAGTAAAAACAGACAATAGTTAAAAATGCTACGCTACGAGTCGCGTCACATTTTATTTTATGGCGACTCTCTAGTAAATTTACATTTAGCACCGTGGGCTCCCCTACTATTAATAAAATAAGTACAGCTTTATAAAGATATTTATTTATAATTATGTAAATTCGTGCTAGTCAATGTCAAGAGTACCCTATTAAAATGGTGAATAATTATGAAAATTAACTTTCGGAGAATTTGCCAAGAAAACGGAGTTATAAACCTTTGAACCATCAGTTGACTGTAATTAACATAAATTCACGGCTGTATTCTGAGAAATCGTAAGCTGAAATTTGCCTTTAGAAAGACTACTCGAAAAGCCACTTGGAATAGGATAATCAGCCTAAAATGATCCCACTGCTGGGACCCAGACCTCCTCACAGCGAGAGATTCGACAACGCGGGCCCAGTGCAGGTTGGTAGATGTCACATGTCTTAGAATTTTTGGTTATACGGACATTCCGGTATCTTCAAGATGTTTTCCTTCATCATTTTGAGAGAAATATTGAAAATATAAATTATACAAAGTAATGCGCATGACTTGGTTCAAACTCATGACCTACGACATGTTAGTGAACCATCACTACTCAAAAAGTCGCGATTTCGACGAAAAGTTATTTAATTTTTTAATTTCTTCAAAGTTAGAGTGATCAGTCTGCTTCTAGGCAAGCTCACTCCATCGTATACCCCTCTATCATCCCTAGAGTCAAAAGCAAACCCATCTGAAATAATAAAAAAAACACACATCTCTCAGCTTATTTAGTTTAACCTATATTTTCAAATGCCAGTCACCCAACCAGTGATCACGATTAAGGCCGTGTGGCACAGCGAAAGCGTCGTTTGATGAGTCGGAAAAGTTGCCACGCACCGCCACCAGCAGGCGCCAGTATCGCGAAATTAACGCAATCCAAAGTTTTATGTATTTCATTTCGTCAACTTCGACATTTCATAAAGTGTTCCCTTTACGCAAAATACATGTATTACTATAATAGAAATATTTTAATATAAGGATATCGAAACATTTACTAAAACAAAATGATAGAAATACTTATTGATGTGGATAAATATATTGTAAATATTTTTATCTTTCACAGTCTTAAATTTATTTTATAACACTTTGACACAGATTTTGACGTCCTGAGATAACGAAAAAAACTACTATTTGGTAGAAAATTAATAAAATTGGCATACCTTGCGAAAGTGACGATACCAAATTATCTATTAAGCCCCAAACACACGCGCGCACGGGCATAGGCATGTGAGTTGTGTTGTTTTCAGTATTCTTTAGAATACCGTGACCCCAGAACGTAAAGGGCTATTGAACGACATCGTAGATTTTAGTAAGTATTACGAGTCTGACAGTCCCTCCCGCCCTACCCTGGGTAGGAGGACTCATTTGATTATTTTACCACGCTAGAAAAAGCCCCAAACACACGCTCCTTTTATTAACGTCCGTTCACAAAGCTGGTTGCGTGATATCTTTATATCTTTATTATGAGAGTGGAAAGCTAAGGGTGCTTGACACCCTGTCCTCCACCACCTGGTGTTGGTACTAATTTTTGATGCATTTTGATGTAATGACAGACACTAGCGCCGCGTAAAATGGACATTGTCGAGCCGCGGCGTGGATTTAGTGGTTTTTTACTCTTATGAGATACAGGTACAGTACAACAATTGTCAGTAACCTCTTTATAATTAAAGTAATCTTCATTCTAAAATATCTTATCCACAGTATTTTTTTTTGGGACAAGGTTGTAATATTATCACTTTTCTGATAAATGAAACCTTTGAGAGATATCTATCGGCTCCAAAAGAATGTGAGCCCAGTGCTAATCATTTTTTTTGCCTCCAAAGCAATAAATAGAGCGAGAAGCAACTTGTACCGAACACGCGGTGAGACAGCAATGACCACCAATTTTTCATCGCAGTCGCAGCATTATACTATAGGCGATATTTAACAGGGTGGTGGGTGCTATGCCTTATTTGTAGTTGACAAGTAATTTTGAAGTATTCAAAATGACAACAGCAGTTTTCATTTAATTTATTTTAATCCTGTTTCTTCGAAATTGTTATAAATCTGTGACGAAACTAAATAAATAATAATAAAAGTGAAGTGCTTCTTATCCTATATCGCAGTTTGATACGATCAGAAGTTGTTTTCAGTAACATATTGTCTCAAATTGTTGACTGCGAATCAGTGCATTTATCATTAGTTCATGTGAAATGGTATTTAGATGCATAATGATTACATGGGAGGAAGATGGACACAGAGGAACCATCCGACAACAATAGTACGATATCACGATAGCATTGATATAATACCGCTGTGAGTAATTTATTATATTGATAGGAACAATTCGTAATGTATAGAATCATACGTATTCTAACATTTGCCTTGTTTGCTCTGTAGGGGTCGTCAGGAATTTCCTGCGATGATTTTCAGTAAGTTTGGTTTATTTTATTCTTGATATTTTAATGAAAATAATGTGTTATTTAAAATAGAGAGTTTACGTAACTTATTTACAGTCATGTCCGTTTAATCACGTCCCATTGAACACAGCGTAACATAGTTTCGAATAATCTATAAGCCTACGTATCATTCGTTTTTATTTTCTCGATCTTTTTATCCATTTCCAATTTTATTATTACGAAAATCTGACAGCCGCGATCTGAAAAAAAGTGTCACAGGTCTAGCCTGTAAGAGCCACGCTGGCTGACTGATTCGTCAAGGAACGAAAGTGATGACACTACTTTTAAAAGGCAAAAGATGAGAGGACGATAGTGAATGTGTGCTCAGAATAAAACGGCGTATGTGCCCAAACATATTGACGTCTTTTTATGAATTAAAATTGTTATTAATTGAAAAAATGTCTTTACAGAATGTAGATACTAGTATTTTCTACAATTTAAAACAACATCCTTTCAATAACTCATAGTAGTTATTCCATAAAGTCCAAAAAATAAAAAACATAGACCGAACTTTGCATTTTTTTTGTATCGAGAAAATTTCATTGAATCGTGTTTTCAACTTTGTGAGAATTTAGATCATATAGTCAATAACTATATTCCAAGTTGTAAGATCTGTAGTCCAGATATGTACGAAGAAAAGTAAAAAATAAAAACCGTATTTTTACTGACCAATCCCCTTAAAAACCACCGTAATAAGACCCTGTCCTGTTCAACAAACAACAAGGATTTTCACCAACCAATCCATGTAGCGTGTAAATCAATTCAAGCCCTGTTGTAATGAGATTATGGTCGTTAATCGTGTGTGTGTGCACATGACGGGGTATTAGCATCTCAATAGCGGGGCGCACGAAATCAATAAATTCAAACGCTTCGTGATTTCAACGGTGAATAGTTTGTGGTGGGACTGTGAGCGGGGTTAGGCGATGTTTGAATTTGGAATCTGAGATAATTATTTGGTTACGGAGGGTTACGGAATGATAAATGAATGAATGAGTGATGAATAAATGAATGAATGAAATTAAAACATCACTCTAATAGGTAGTATATTATGCAACTAGTGAATAAAGAACGGATTTAAAGCGAGGGCCATATATGAATCACGAGTAAGCGAAGGATTCAAGTAACTGAATCACGACCGTAGGGAGTGATTCATGATGATTGAATCACGAGCGTAGCAAGTGATTCAAGTAATTGAACCCTAAGCAACGCGAGTGATTCATGGCCCTCTATATAAATCCGTTTTATTCAAGAGTTGCATACAATATTATAATTATATCATAACCACGAGAAAAAAAAAATAAGCGGTAATAGATATTTTACGAAGAAAAAAAAAGGTATATTTTTTTAATAAGTCTGCTCCACATGACACACACGCGGGTGCGTTTACAAACATCTAAATTCACATACACAAACACCCAGACCCGAAACAAATAATTGTAGATCATTCGAATATTTGCTCCGTGCGGGAATCGAACTCACTTCACGCAACGGACTAGTCCAATCGCTCGGTCACCGAGCCAACAAATTGACATTAAAATCGGAACAATGACTTATATTAAGAGTAATTTACTTATTAGCAAGGAGGTTGTATAGCATTGAGACCGAGGTCGAATGTTCTGATGTTTTCTAAATTCATAGACCAAAACAGTGAGTAAAAGACCTTTTTACTCAGTATTTCCAGTGAGTAAAAGTAACTTTTTAAAGTGGGAATGGTTTAAAAGTTATTTAGATTACAAAAAAAACTAAAGTACGAATACTTATTATTAACGAAAAGTTTTTGGAATCTCAATTAATATGATATTAAATGTCAAAATAATTGTTAAAATAATAAAACATTACGATTTGACACGTCCATATAATAACTGTACGAGATAAGGTATCTACAAATTAAGCAAAATATTAACAAAGTCATCGACTTTAAACCATTCCAATATAATTGTATTAACAGATTTGGCCCCGGACTGGCTATTTTAGACATTGCCATAAAATCCCAAAACCATTTACCAGCAAAAAAAAACAGCTAAAATCTTCCAATCTTCCTGAAACTATAACCATAACTCTTTCGTCTCAGATAAGATAGGTACCGTTGAACCGCGACCAGACCCCATTTATCGCTATCAATGCTACCGCTAAAACCTCCGCACATAGGATCTACATTTTCGGAAATAGATAGCCAGGTATTGGCATAGCCGTATAGCCATGTGGACATAGCATGGTTGCATAGAGATGCACGATAGTTGCATTTATACCGATCATTTACATTGATTTGTTGCAACCGTATCGATATTATTCTAGAGTCGTATCGAATAGGTTCGATACTATTTTCTGAATATCGAATCGTGTCATGTCTTCAAATATGTACGATATAATTAGAATCAAATATCAGTCATTACTGCATCCTACATCATAACCTGGAATTTCGTCTCGCGGAATTTAAATTAAATAATTATCAAAACAATGTTTAAATTAAATCCTTTAGGTCGGTTCATAATTGCAAATTCAAGTATAATTACGTAGTAAGAGTAACTAAGAGTGACGTAGTAACTAAGACTTATAAGAGTCTGGGCACCATTCCAGGAAACTATTTGTACAAATTCTTTGCACTTTGTATTTTTTTTAATGTTGCATAATCTAATAAGTTAATATAATATTGTATTACATGTTTGTATCATCTGATAGATTCATTTCGATACCGATGTTTCTGCAACGTATTCGTTTGTATCGATTCATAATATTGGAGTATCGAATCACGCTGTATCGATAGTGTAAACTATCGTATCGTGCTTCACTATCATACAGCTTATAGTTTCTAATGTGTAATGTGTTTGAACAGATATCTTACAGCATAAATTAGGTATTATCGTGCTAAAAGATTTTGTACCCTGTATTGGTTCAATAGAGTATGGTTGAGTTGGAATGTTTTATTGCCGGATTGGACATGTCATTGTCAATTGGAAGGTAACGGGGAATTAGGTTTCTGTGAAGAACCATAGAGTCATCGGTTGCTGTTATAATTTTATAGCTTTTGCACGGCAGTTTGCTCACGTTAATTTAAAATTTAACAATAAATTCGGCGACAAGTAGTGCTATCTACCTACCTTAAAACGTACGTTATTATTGTTTTCTTTGAGAACTCATAGGCAAAATTAAGGATGATCGGTTCAATGGTTAAAAGGTAACAAATAGTCTATCTTAGATTTGTATTTATTATGTTGTATTAGTTAAAAAGTACGGATTTATCCTCAGTACGTTTTTGTAATTTTTTTTTAAAGATGAACATTTTGAACAACATTGTACTTAAAAGTAGTTAAAAAGTATTTTTGCAAAATGTAGTTTAAACTAACACGTTACGTGACAACGTTTCTTATCAAGTCAAGATAAGAAATTGAAACACATCAGTAATTTGCTTAAAAAGTAAGTAATCTTAACACCCATTGCCGAGAAATTACAAAGATAATCGTGTAAACTGATACCTCAAAATTACACTAAGAAGCCATAATAATTACCCCGCACAAACTTAACACAACCCCAAATTATCCACAAGCCAGCGTCTTACAAATAGACCTTGCTAAAGACATACCGAAAACGTTAACAGCCACTGCTCACACACAACATATTTGCACACACACCCGTTTAACGAACACCCTATATACATTTATACAGAGTGGCGTAAAGACAGAGCTGAACCAAAATGCGTGAAAACCAGCCGAGCGTGGACGTCGCTTTACGAGATTTTCCGCCACTCCACGCTTCTGCGTCTCCGGTAATTTTCAGGTTACGTTAGCAAAAAGGACGAATTAAGTCTTCAAATACGTCTGTTGACAGTTTAAGGTAATTTTCGGATTGGATTTAATAAGGATATTGTGTGTTTCACGAATTAATAGGGCTTTAAGTGAGGTTTATTGGCTAGACAGTAATTACTTTTGAAAGGAAAAAGGTAACGGAATTCGAATGATTGATTTGTTATTTCACTAAAATATAATGTTATAATTAATTACATTTTTGGAATCATTTTGGATCTATGTGTTATTAGTTATTGTCACTAAGGGATTTTCAGATTTTTACAAAAATACTTTGTGTTTGAATGTCATATTCATTAAATATATAGAAAGACCCATAGATTTTGGTAATCGTGAATTTAGTTAATTTTCAAAAATGAAACAGAAACTAAAAGTTAAAAAAATATTAACTGTGAATCAATCTTGATGAAATTTAGCACAAAGATAGATACGGCCTGGATATACTGGATATATATATATACATATATGTTATAGGCTACCTTCAATCTCAATTTACTACGTTAATAAACGATAGCTTTCATCTTAACCTTCTTTCTAACTACCACACGGGCAAAGCCACTAGCAGAAGCTAGTAGATATTTAGTAATTATGTATCTCCCCTTTGATTGAATAAAAAAAAACTTTTCTGAGTCAAGCCTTCATCTCAACCTCTTCCATATTTAAAAAAACATCGGTATTCTATAACTGAACGCACGACATCACCTAGCGACATCGTTCGCCATCTTGTACGAAAATTTACATGTCAATGTGTTTGGCATGGAAATTCAAACATTCATACACGCTGCCACGCGCCGTTGGACGTGACCCGAGCCCTAATCGATTTTGAATCGGATAGAACGGAATAAGGACGTATTATGTGTAAGCGATTTTTTTGTAATTGTGTTAGAAGTTACTTCATTGATCTAGTGGAAAGGGCCTGACCCTTTTCCGTACTAGATCAATTTGGGTTTCTCTATGAGGAATTCTTAGAAATAAAATTAAGTAGTGGGTGGGTATTTTCTTTCTGAAGTAATGTTATGGGTATATCTTCTTTTTTATCTAAACACAAGTTGTGTGGGCACGGGATTTTCTATAGGAGATAAACTTCCGTAGAATGTTTTCATCCCTGTTTTACCCTTTTGCAAAACCCGTTCTTTTTGCATTTAACAAAATATAAGGTCTACTAAAGCAGTTTTTGCAATCCAAGATTGTGCATTAAGGGTAACAGAAGAACAGGAGTAGTTTTTTAACTAAGATTATAATTAGGTAGAATTTGGGTTATTTTCAATACCTCCTACTGATTTATATTCTCTTTTTTTTTCCTCTAAGGCGAGCTTATCTCCCTTAATCTTTTTATTATGAACACTTTGTTTAATTTATTTTGCTGAATAAAACGATAGCCTTTCCTTATCATTTATAAAGAGAGGTAATCATTGTGAGCAATGTGGGTGGACTTCAGTTGTTAAAGGAGTGGGTTGTTAAAACCTCCACGAGCGAAATTTCAAATGGCTTAGAAAAAGGCCATTTTGAATCATTGTCGATTGCTATATTTCCTAAATTGATGTTACGAAACAAATATTGCACAAATAATGGGCAAGATGATAAAAAAAAATATGCTCTCACTTAGATTATCATAAAATATAAGTGTGTAAATCACGAATTGACGGAGATACGACGCTTTAAAATTGGCATCACAACATACAATGTTTATTGACTTTTGATGTCACGAGCCCAATCTTTTTGATGCACCTTTGTAATTTTTATTTTATTTTGTTAATTCATTGAATTAACAAAATAAAAATCCGTGTCTATTTTTTTGAAAACTGACGGACAAAAAAATTAGTTATTCATACTATCTTGCCTATTATCCCAGCAGAGCTTAGCGTATTTGATTCTAATGCCACATTCTACTTGAAGCACTTGCAAAGCTTCGGTCGTGCCGATACTGAGAAATTGTGGACATAGGTTACGAGTCGTAACCTATGTCCACAATGGGGATTGTCTTAATTTTTCAAACATTCGATTTTATTTTATTTTCTGCAAATTTAGAGCATTTTGAGAAACTAATTTGAATATTTTTATGATTGGCTCAATAGTTTTTTTATTTTTAATATTTTAATTTTTGAGGTAGCTGACGTCACCATTGACCAAAAAGTTGTGCCGTTGCCTCACCAGTGAATAATTTAAAAAACTGCCTGACAACACAACGTCACTTTCTCCTGATAGTAGACGTCAGTTAACATCCTTAGTCGGGGAGCCCAGGGAGGGAATTTTAATGTGACTCCAGCGCATCAGATTATCATAAAGGAGAAATCTTGCACCCTTTAATGTACCTGTACCAAGTATCAACCCTTCATATATGGTCCCCACCATTGGTTGTGTGGGAGAACCCGCCAGATTAGTAAAAAAAAATCGATCCACAGAAATACTTGAGCGAGTCAGATTACGAAAAGGTAGATTAATTACGTTCAAAAAATTGTATATGATTATGTACATTGAAGATGGCGGACATTAAATCACGACCGATACTTGCGAATTAACAGGTAGTTCACCTTTTCTCCGCGAGTTTACCGACTTCGCCCCATGGAAAACGTCAGATTATTAGTGAGTATGATTTTTACAGTATTAGTTTCAATTAAAAAAAAATGGAACGCGCTCGAGTATTTCAAGATTACGTTTTTTTACCAATAGAAATATGAATTATTACTTTGTGCCACATCCAAATCGTCAGACATTTTAATACGACTCTTTTTAAGGTCTACTTTACATACACTTTGAATATCTGACGCGCTTGATTAACTTTTTTTTGGATTTTCAACCGCTTGCCACGGACAGCCCCCTCGAGTTAATCGTCCGATTAATATGTATTGGTTATCAGAAATAGAAAAGCGCGTTTACACTGTAAATAGCTGACGCGCTCGAGTACTTCTGTACAACTGTTTTTTTTTACAGTTTTAAAACTGTTTACACGCCCTTCCCCCCACTAAAATAGAAAACTTGTCAGAAACTTTTTTTCTTTTTAGAACATATTCTTTCAAATCCAATAGGTCGCCATGATGCTCGAGTAACTGCAAATTAGAATCCTCGCCTCCCCTACTATAAAAATACAATAAATTTTTGAAATCGGTTTTTATTTTTGTTTTTTAAAACGGAAAGTCGTCGACGAGGTGACATTATTGTTCGTTTTCCTGAGCAATACTTTAGCATTAACTTAATGAATATACAAAGTTATCTAAAGCTTTGATATCTTACTTACATCAAAATGATCTTCGCAACAGTAGGTACATTTTATAAACCTTGCAATATTACACGCCTACATCACGGCATCACTTTTCTCGCAAATCTTATAAAGAGATTATGAGGCATGTTGCAGAAATAATCATAAAATATATAAAAAACTAAACATTATTATTTGTTTACATTTTTGACATTTTTAATTTGACACTTGACAGATTGTTGAAAATACTTGCCACTTACTTTTTATTGTCTGAGGCAACGATACAAAACGGTACAGCCAATAATAACGTCACTTGAAGGGCAAGGAAGGTCAAGCGTATTTTATCAAAAATATCAATCAAATATGAACATTTTTCATTTTTGATTGGTTACTAATGATTAGTAACGCTATTCCTAGAAATGGTTTTTCAATTACGACATATTGAAAAAAATGAACAATGCCCATTTCATGTCGTAACTTACGACACTACATCTTTAAATATACTACGGTACATTACAAGTACACATATATTTGTTAGAAGTCCGATCCAGTTGACATAGCTACCTTTTCTAGGTCTTGGGTCTGACAGACGAGGGTCAGGACACCGAACTCTAAAAATACTCCGGTATATTATATGCTAGAGTCCAATGTTCGCAGCCCATTCCAATCCTATTCTTTCGAACTGTTAATACCATAATAATATCTAGTAAGTTTTTTTTTAATAAAAATTGCCCTGTACTAGGAATTTCTTCCTGTATCGTGGGTACGTTTACAAAAATGTAGAAACTCACATACACAAATGGCCAGACCCGGAACAATTACTTGCAGATCATACAAATATTTGTTCCGTGCACAGCTCAGTCGACCTCTTAGCGACTGCGTCAAACGTGTCGTCAAACTTTTCTCTTTTTTCGTAGTAGGTTTTTGCCTAGGTATCTCCATGCGTACCTCGGGTGGGCGGCATTCGGTAAGCTCGAACATGTTTTTCGATCCAAGAAGATACCCCAATGTCTGAAAACTCGTCTCTTTAACCAATGTGTCCTGCCAACGATGACTTACGGTGCCGAGACATGGACGCTTACAAAGGAGACTGTGCACCGAATACGAGTTGCACAAAGGGCCATGGAGCGAGCCATGCTCGGCATTTCTATTCTAGACCGAGTGCGTAACACCGAAATCCGTCGTCGGACGAAAGTCTATGACGTCGGGGATAGGGCGATATGCCTCAAGTGGAGCTGGGCAGGGCATCTGGCTAGACGCAGAGATGACAGATGGAGTAAGGTTTTGACCGAATGGTGGCCAAGGTTCGGCCAAAGAAGCCAGGGCCGCCCAAAAGCCCGTTGGGTTGACGATATCGTCAAGATCGCGGGGAATAAATGGATGAGAGAGGCACAGAACCGAGAGATGTGGCAGAAAAAGGGGGAGGCCTATACCCAGCAGTGGGTGATTCCGGGCTGATATGATGATGATGATGACCTCCATGAGATTACTAGGGCGTGAGTCTATGTATGTTCCCACTCATTCATTCACATAGAACTCATATCTTGCGAGAAAATAAATAATAAAACTCACATAATCCTTCATATTTGTACTTAATAACCATTCGAAAAACCCGGTTGGAATATTAAGAATATTTCTAAACAATATACAATTTCATTGTATATGTATGTGTGTGTGGAGTATATCCGATTCTGAGACAATCTCGTAGGTAATGCGATCCGTAATAGCTACGATAAACTCGTGCTGTTTTCAGTTTTCATAATATGTACTATTTGCTGGCTTATGTTGAAGGAAGCAGCGATTTAAAATGTTTTTTTTTCAACTTTGGTCCAACGAACAATTTTGCTAATGGTAGCCATACACCATCCTGCCTATCGAACAATCGATTTGACGCTTGCAATTGTTTCGAATTGGCAGTTCGTCCATATACACCATACACCATACTGCCTATCGTACGATCGATTTGACACAACGTCAAATCTGCAGCAGCGATGCCAACTTAGCAACTTTATAGCTAGCTATTCCACAGTATCAAATTAATAAAATTGTAGCTGTCGTCACCGAATAATAGCCAAATGCATCACTGCTGCCGATTTGACGTTGTGTCAAAACGATTCGATGACCTATCAAATTGGCATGTCATGCCATCAAATTGTCATTTTTAAACAATTGCAATTTGAAACAATTGCAAGCGTCAAATCGATCGTCGAAAGGCAGGATGGTGTATGGCTACTATAACAACCGGGCTCAAATACGGACCCCTGGTTACGTTTTTTTTATCGTCTTAAAATCATCATGCGTCCTCCCAGGCAGAGAGGGAGGGAATGTCAGACTCGTACTGACTAAAATCCACGGTGTCCTTCAATAGCATTTTACGTTCCACAGTCACGGTAATTCGGTAAGTACCGCGACCAACCCCTGGTTGGGAGAATTTTTTGATAGAACACTCACATTTTACTTTGCCTGACCTGGGAATAAAACCTAAAATCTCATGCTCATGCTCAAGTTTAACTTATGATCACAGCACCAAAATGATAGTCCCTTTTAAAAATGAGTTTTTTTTTTATTAGCCTTAGTGTTCCCCTGCTATGCAAATACATCCCGTTATATTATTTTCAAATGCTCTTTCCAACTAAATACTCGTATATAAACAAATAAATATTCCTAAGCCAAGTCCAAAATAAATGCATATTACACCACGTGTGCCACACAGACTCTACGGCGTAGCTGATCTCACCTACGCGCTACGGCGCCGGCGTAGCGGGCATGCATTTCGTAGCATCTGCAAAGCTACGTGCTCGAATACTAATTGAATTAAATGAACTGTATTTAGTATTTTAAATGAATACTAGTAAAAATGCCCAATTTTTAAAAAGATAGAGAGAACATGATTTATAATTTCTAGACAGTTTCATTAATTTATCTTTTAGTTATCAAACTTAGCTAAGGCAAGAACAAGATAGAGCCTGAATTTTAAACCTTATTTTCTAAAGTCTTAACAGTCTGTGAAATCTAATACTTAATTTGCCATTTTATCCATAAAATTGGGTTGCGGGACTATCAGGTAACCATGACACCGAAACGTACAGGATTATGAAGAATCACCGTGGATTTTAGTCAGTACAAGTCTGACAGCGAGGAGACTCCAGAGAGGAGAATCATTTGATGATTTTACCACGATGAAAAAGATCTATAAAAATTGACTTCTATTACAGATTACACAAATTACATACCTACCCAATTTATTTTGAATTACCTATTTGTGTTGATGAAGATTTATTTTAGTAGTTTACAGAAGCTTGACAAATACCCTCGGATTGAAAGACGCCATATTTCAATTAGGTATGATCTCGTAGCTTAAAAATCAAATTATCAGACTCGTTTCAAACAACAATTTGTTTTATTTTATACCTTATAAATTAAACTACTATATACACATGTTTTGTTTATGGTTAGGCCATTCGATAGGGAGGATGCATGGATGTATGTTTGTTACTCTCCTACACAAAAGCTATATCAACAGATTTTGATTCTTTTTTTTAGGGTTCCGTAGTCAACAAGGAACCCTTATAGTTTCGCCATGTCCGTCCGTCCACCAGGCGGCGGCCGACGTGGCGACGGAAGCGGTCGCGACAGTTGTCGACAGGATCCGGCGGTTGGGACTCGAGGTGGCGCTGCACAAGACGGAGGCCATGTGTTTTTATGGCCGCCGTAACGCGCCACAGTCGAGTTACAGCATTACGGTGGAAGGAGTTCCAATCGGCGTCGAGAGGACGATGAAGTACCTGGGACTCGTCCTCGACAGCCGGTGGAACTTCAGGGAGCATTTCCTGAGTTTGGCCCCAAGGCTGAACCGTGCAGCGGCCGCCCTCAGGCGACTGCTGCCCAATCTCAGCGGGCCAAACGCTTCCTGCCGTAGGCTGTACGCTGGCGTCGTGCGGTCCATGGCCCTCTACGGGGCCCCTGTGTGGGCCCTGAGCATCCGGACGCGACCACAGAAGCTGGTCGCATGCCAGAGCGTCATGGCTATCCGAATGATCCGGGGATACCGCACGATTGCCGGCGAATCGGCCAACCTGCTTGCCGGATTGCTGCCTTGGGATCTGGAGGCGACTGCCCTCCAGCGCGTCTATGAGTGGCGCGTGGAGGTGCAGCGCCGGGGCGTGACCCCGCTGCCTCGCGAAGTCGAGGCGCGGCGCGAAGACCTCCGGCGCGATCTCAGGGCAGTATGGAAGGAACGACTGTCGCGACCGACGGCCGGGCACGCCGCAATTGCGGCGGTAAGACCCCTCTTTGAGGAGTGGTTGGAGAGAAGTCATGGCGTCCTTACCTTCCGCCTGACGCAGGTCCTCACCGGGCACGGGTGCTTCGGGAGGTACCTGTGTCTAATGCGGAAGGAGGAAACGTCTGGGTGTCATCACTGCGAAGATCGCCCGGAGGACACGGTGGAGCATACGGTGCAGGACTGCCCAGCTTGGGCGGTGCACCGACGTGTCCTCACGGCTGCGATAGGCGGAGACCTCTCGCGCCCGGCATTGGTTTCGGCCATGCTGCGGGGCGAGACGGAGTGGGAAGCGGTCGCCTCCTTCTGCGAAGCAGTAATGCTCGCGAAGGAGGAGGCGCGCCGCGAGCGAGAGAGGACAGAGTCCTCCCTCCGCCCCAACCGCGGTGAAGGACGCCCACGGCGACGGACGTCGCGCGACGATCTCCGGCCACCGTAGGCGCGGGCATGCGGGCAGCGAGTAAAGGGCAACTCGCTGCCCGACCAAGGACCATGCCCGGGTCGACGGCGCGTTGTGTCCCACGCGCGCCTCAAAGAGCGTCAGCATAATGACGGGGCCCCCCTCTCAGAGGGCCAAAGCCTGCCGGGGTCGCGGGATTATTCCCTTACCGTAACCCCGGAACGTAACAGGCTATGAAGGACACCGTGGATTTTAGTCAGTAGAAGTCTGACAGTCCCTCCCGCCCTGCCCGGGGTTGGAGGACTCATTTGATGATTTTACCACGCTAAAAAAAAAAAAAAAAAAAAAAAAAAATGTCCGTCCGTCCGTCCGTCCGTCTGTCCGCAGTTTAGCTCAGAGACGCCTAGTACTAGAAAGCTGTAATTTGGTGTAAATATACGGATTTGTTGTGCCGAAAAAGTGGTAAAATAAAATCTCGTAAAATATTTTTTTTTAGGGTACCTCCTGTACACGTAAAGTGGGGATTTTTTTTTTATTTCTCGCGTACCCCTTAGTGTGGGGTATCATTAAATAGGTCTTTAAAAAATATTGATAGTTTCCATTAACAATTTTTTGATAAAAAGATTCGTTTGTGAAATATTAAGCTTTAAAGTGCTAATTTTTGCTCGACTCGAGTGTCCCCCCCCTCTACCAGCTAAACGGTTATGTTTGGGGGTGTGAAAAAATTCACAATAGTAGTATATATAACGAAGTTTGAAGGAAAATTATCATGACTAAGTAGGCTTTACAAGTTTACGAGTAATAGTCGACCAACTTATAAAACGTACTTGGATAGCATATTTTCCTAAACAAAATGTATCGCAGAACATGTTCTTCAACTGCAAATGTAAGTTTGTAAACTTTATTTTTACAGCTATAATAGGTGGGTATGTTTTGGGGATAGGTAGGTTTTTATTGTCAACTATTTTTAACTAACTTCAAAAAAAGGAGGAGGTTCTCAATTCGTCATAATCTTTTTTTTATGTATTTTCCCCGATTACGAAGACGAAGACGCCTGGACCGATTTTGAAAATTCTTCGTGTTAAAATTTAATTCAGCGAATCAGTTTAATTAGTTCGCATAAGTATTTTGATGGGCAACTGCGGAACCCTACACTGTGCGTGGCCCGACACGCACTTGGCCGGTTTTTTATTTATTCACAACTGGTAAAATATTTACAACTATAACAAAATTATTAATTTTGATAAAATTAAACTTTTTATCCGAGAATGACTTTCTATTGTGATTACAATTATTTATGACTAGCTTTTGCCAGCGGCTTTGCCCGCTCACCCTTCCCCCTCCCCATATTGCCTGTTTCACTTAAGACCTAAGCAGCCTCCAACGGATGAAATAATTTTTAAGATCATTCCTGTTGTTTTTGAGTTTATTCGTTACAAACATAGACATACACAAAAAATACAAACCTTTCCTCTTTATAATATTATTGTTGATTACCGAACTTCACGTGGGAAAACCCTCGATCGCTAGTAGCCAACCTAACCAATAAATAACTAGTATGAACCTCTTCATCTTCTAACTCGCACCACGCCCGTCCCGTGTTGTCTGGCCGTGTATTGGAACGTCCCATCGAGAATCTGTCGCGCGCATGCAAACGACTTGATTCACCTCTCAGCAACTCGCACGGCCCTCACGACTTGAACGGCGATCCAATCGAATACAGACATTTATGTACAACACTGTGTTGTATAATTTTTGTGTAGTCATTTAATATTAACTTGAATTTAAAAGAGATAATATGACCTCTGAGTTTGTTTCAGCTGTTTCTTCTCAGAGTAGTAAGGTACGAAGCACCGGCCGGCCTCATCTAGTTATAATAAAAAAGTGTTTTGACGTGTAAAAGTGTTTACTAAAACCTATTTGCAAAATAAAGAGGATTTTATCATTAATTATTTAATTTTGTTTAGGCGAGTAAACAACATCGTTAGTACTATGCGTTATCACAATAATGGACATTCTTTTCTTAGTTAAAACGCAAAGTTTAGTACAAAAAAAATTAAGTAATTAAAAGTACTTCTTAGTGTAGAAAACTTGTTTCCCCGTTTTATGTGTTTTCATAGGAAAATTATAAAATCTACACTAACAGAGTTTCAGGAAAGGAGTAACTTATTTTATACTAACTGTTGCTCGTGTTTTACCCCAGCTACTTGGTTCTCAGTGGTCTTAACGTGAAGTAATTAGCATATAGCCTTCCGCAATAGCCTTCCTTTAGCTTTATAATCAATGGAAATCAGTAGATATCAAAGTGTGCAATTACAGTGGCGCGGGGCGAGCAGCGGGAGCGGGTACAGACTAGATTTCCGCTCACCCGCCCGCCTGCACTTGGTGCACCTTAGTCAAAAAACTATGTGTTTGCGATAACCGCCAGCAGATTCCGCTGCCACTGTAATTGCACACAAAGAGTTACAATATTGATTGCTATAACTTACGTGCAACGAATGTACTTGCTGCTCTACGTGAAGAATAAGTTATTTTTTAATAAGCGTAACGATGGTACTAGTTAAATAAAAACGAAGAAACATTTTCTCGAAGCAAAAGAACAACTAGTCACAAAATCAGTGCGTCTGTCCATCTGTCTGGCTCTCCGTCAAACGCACATTTTTTTGGACGGCGAGACCGTCGGTGTCTGGTACAGGATTTTATTTTGATGGATAGGCCACGAACTTGCTTGTTAACTTAGTCGTTAGTTTTGTTTTTTTTTTATATATACACCGTGACTTTTAGTCGTCTTACAAGAGTGGTCCACTTAATGTATCCGACCTAAAATACCTCTAGGTGACTTTTTTTTTTAATCGTAATCAAAAAATGTATTTTTAATAAATACGAGTAGTTACTTTAGAAATATGAAACACCCTGTTAAAATGTTTACGTATCAAGCTGTAGAGTATACCTACCCAGCGCAATAGTCGGGCAGATCATTCCATTCCAATTTTCTATGAGACAAGGGTGTTTCTAACTACGCCTTTGCGTCGGGAACCGATCAATTTACCGAATTTTGTTTGTTCGAATTTCATTATACCGAAAACTATTGACCGACATCTCTTTTGCTATATGTATTATTTGACATATTTTCAGATCATCGAAGTATCATTAGCCATAAGTATTATTTTACCGAAGTATTTTCCGCCGATTAACAAAATAACTTTTTACTATTGACCAAAGCCTCTTTTAAACTTTTTTCAGTTGCCAAATGATTTATTTGCCATATTTTCACCATACCGAAGCAACGTTTTACCGAAAATTTAATTACTGTTATAAAAAATCATTATATTGTGCTGCAAAACTTTGAGGCGGAAACGAAATGCTGCAAAGCCGACTTTACGTAGTCTTGTCTGCCCTACCCCTAGAGTGTAATTTAAAATCGCGTAGTCGCGGAGGGGTGGGGGTAAAGTTTTTCGGCCAAATTAAGTGTTGGAGTAACGAAAAAAACGAATAGATAATAGGTTAACTGAAACAGTGGCAATCGTGACTTCGATGAAGTAAAAAAAAACCAAATGAAAATAGTTGAAAAGTTTTCGGTCAAATGAAATTCGGTCAAACGTTTTTCGATCTTATGATAGGTAACCCCTTGCGTCATATAACGAATTAAAATTTTATTATTAAATTTTTCAAATCTCTTAAATGCCTATTTTTTATTATAAACGTGTTCTAGTCATTGGATACATGAACTGGGCTGCTTTTGTAAGACGACTAAAAAGTCACGGTGTATATTAAAACACTATAGAAATGTCTTAGTTTCTTATGGGTTTTGAGGCTTGTAATGTACACATACATTTTTTATGGTGGTCTATGAATGGTGATCAAAACAGCACCAAAATTATTGTGTACACAGATGTGATAAAAGACTTCAATTTATTATAGTGCCAGAGACCTGCCCCGGCTCCGTCCGGATATTAGAGAATATTACGCCTAAATATTTTAGACTTACATAATCGTACTATCATTATGTTTAAAATATTATATTTTCTATTGAATATTTTGTAAATTTTTCTCAATTAGAATGATGCAGAGTTTTCGATGGAAGCTCTCAGGTGACTTGACTTTTTCCATCATTTTCTACTAATTATTAATTACACAAAATGTTAACACATAAACTCATTCCCGTAAATCACTCTGTCTATTAGTGAAAACCTCATCAAAATCCGTTTAGTAAATATTGAGTTTATTGCCGTTAGTACATACCTACGTGGACTTTGTTTTACACACTACCCAAAAAACTGCCCTAAAAATGTATCATATTATTCATGAAGCTAAATAGAGAAGTGAATCTTTCGATATAGATGAAGGATTCTCATTTAATATTTATCTTACATCTTCACTTATTAATATCCAAGGCATGCACAATTGCACATCTCGTACAAGCTTGCAACCAATGCCTTATCGAGAAACATATGACGTCACATCTTCCTATTTGTAAGGAAACCAGGTTAACGCAGTATGGTAGGTATACCAGTACAAAGGGTAGATTCTGTTCTTCATTATTTGATAGCAGCATGCTCCTATGCAATTTCCCTGTATAGAATCTGTATGAAGTCTTACTTAGTTTATTTTTATTTTATTTTATTTAGAAATCAAGTTCGCTTTTTTCTATTCTCTCTGAGAAACTGTAATGCTATATTGGGCAAAAACGTTTGTCCGATATACTCGTACATACTTAATTTTTTTTTATCGTAATGAATAACAAAATAAAATTAATATAAAAATATTAATATGAGTATGCATATAATCATCTTATAATTTTCCCATTGCTAGGACATTCGCATACACATAAAAAAAAGATTGAAAATTCAATCGAAATCATTTATGTTACGATAGATTACATTATAATTTCTTCTTCTTTTCAGATTGTTTTTTTTTTTAAATATAAATTAAGAATATAAAACAATTTAACAGTTGTTATTCCGTAAAATTATGTGGTATGTAATATGATTTAGCAAGTTTGCAGAAATAGCGTGTAAGTAGTTTACGTAGAATAACGAATAAGTATTATGTAAAGGCAGTCAATAAAAGGATCGCACGGCATACAGACGTTTCAATATAAACTCCACCTAACCCTCAGCCCAATCCTGCATGGCGACCCTGCCAGGATCCAAACCTGCCAGGATTGGGCTGAGTCAGAAGATGCCAGGATTTCTTCTGACTGCGGACCAGAAGATACCAGTACTTCAACTACGTTTAAACGCCGAAACGGTTATTTAAATATCGACATGGACAATTAAAGTACCTCATCAAAATGTGTCGCTCAGATATCGCACACCCAGGCCAATAAAGGCGTAAGTGGAATTCACTAACTTTACAGGGGAGCAAAAAAACTGTTTAACCAGGTATATCTACTTTGTTTTTGACTCTATGATCTATTGTTATATATCAAAAAATAGTAAAAAAAACAACCTTTTTTTTTGTTTACATTCGAAACACCTTAAATTAAATTGGTAATCAGTATTTAATGTTTAAAGTTTTACAGACGTTTTCCTTATTTATTTAAGACCAATCCTCAAATGTAATGTTTTTTATTCTAATCATCGCTTTCTAAATATTTTTAATACTGTAACTACTCATGCTTACGTCTGTTACGAAGTTCTATACTATGATAAAATACAGAGGCTAAGTACTGCTTAAGCCCTTTTTTGCTTAATTTTATTTTACTTATCGAATTTTAAGATGCATTTACGGCTTTGTTTGTTAAAAAATAAAAGTAAAATGTAGTTTTAAGTCTAAATACGGCCTTTTTATAACAGTATGTTCAATTAAACCATAACTGTAAGTAATATTAAGTTTCTAGGTAAAATATATGTCAGTGGTGTAATAAAAAAGGTTTTTAGAAAATTGCACTTTATTATAATAATAGTCATAACAGAACAGATTATTAGTGATAAAAGATAATCAAATTAACAGTGAATTATAATTTAAATTTTTTAATTAAATCAGAACGGTAATTAAATAGAAATTCTTATTAAGACCTCAAAATATTAAAATTAATAATCACAACAAAAATCTTAAAATTATTTATTATACCAATTACTAAACATTCACACAAAAGAATGTTAATCATATTAATATTGAAAAAAAAACCCAAGTGCCCGGCGACTCCAGCAGTTGTGCTGGCGTAGACGGGCGCGAGCACAGCCCTGGTGTCAGGGGAGCTAAGAATCTCCGGCGAGATATTCGACTAACCGTCTAACGACAATTACGGAAAATTACATAAAGGACTCCGGTACACTCAACATTCTTACATACAATGTTCGGACGCTGCTGAAAGATGAGCGGTTGATTGAGCTTGTAAATAAAGGATATTAGTTGGGACATTTTGAGACTTTCAGAAGTGAGACGAGAAGGTGAGCAAACAGAGGAAAGAGACGATGCCGTGTTCTTCCACTTCGGTGAAACCAGTGGCCAACACGGAGTGGGGTTCATGGTGGCAAAGAAGTGGAAGGACAACATAAATGAATTTTTAGGATACTCTGAACGTGTCGCTGTGCTCAAGTTCCAACTAACACCTACCAAAACTCTAACTCTTGTTCAGGTATATGCACCAACATCTGCATATTCAGATGAAAATGTAGAAGATGTTTACGATCTTGTTAATAGAGCATGCGACGAAAATAAAGGCACCTGGAACATGGTTATTGGTGACTTTAATGCAAAAGTGGGACGAAGGCAAGAACTGGACTGTGGTGACACAGTTGGTAGTTTTGGGTTAGGAGATCGAAACGAGCGAGGCGCTCGACTCACTCAATTTGCCTTTGGACAGAGCATGCACATAGTCAACAGTTTCTATATGAAGAAACCGCAAAGACGATGGACCTGGGTGTCACCAGATGGCATCACGCACAACGAAATCGACTACATCTTGTCATCCAATAGATATATTATTAAAAATATTAATGTCATAAACAGGATCAAATATAGTTTAGACCATATTCAGACACCCATTCGTGTTAAAATCAGACTAGATTTTAAAATCCATCGAGCCAAATTATTTATAAAACAAATTAAAAGACTGTCTAAAGAGACCCTCGTTAATAACTTCCAACATTTCAACCAGGAACTGTCTAATTATTTTAAGGAACTTGAAATCGATGAAACAGACGCAGAAAAACAATACAGTGCAATAGTTACCGGAACAAACAACACCTACAAAATATGTACCTGTAAAATATAATCAATAAATCTGTAAATACCTGTAAAATCATGGAAATTGACACAAAATATTATAAATCATTATATTCCGAGCATCCATCATCCGATAACTATACTGAATATAATCTATCCGATTCCATCCCCCCCATAAATGGTTATGAATTGCACAAAGCGCTTGCTACTATGCGCTACAATAAAATTCCTGGAGAAGATGGAATTACCACAGAAGCACTCAAAATAGGACCTTCCACTCTGTTGCCCCACCTTACTAACCTATTTAACACCATTTTTTCGGTCCGGAAAAGTTCCAAAAACAATGTGCCATTCAAACATATTCCTTCTGCATAAAAAGGGCGACAAAAGTGACATCGGCAATTATCGTCCAATAAGTTTAACATCATTCTCACATCTACAAGACTTTCATTAAAGTAATACATAACCGTATAGATGACAAATTGGATAAACATCAACCACCTGAACAAGCTGGATTTCGCCCCAGTTTCTCAACAACCGACCACCTGCAGACTTCGAACCAACTTCTAGAAAAATACTCAGAATTTAATAAACCTCTCTACTTAGCCTTCGTAGATTATTCTAAAGCCTTCGACAGTATTAAACACTCCTCAATATTTAAAGCTCTTGAAAACCAAGAATTAGAATCGCAGTATATTGACCTCCTCAGAAGTATTTACTAGAACAGCACCGAAAACATCAAACTCAGTAATGAAGGACCCACATTTCAAATTCAAAAGTCTGCAGGGTGATCCGCTCTCTCTGAATAACGTGGTAAAATCATCAAATGAGTCCTCCCACCCCGGGCAGGGCGGGAGGGACTGTCAGACTTGTACTGACTAAAATCGGCGGTGTCCTTCAGTAGCCCTTCATGTTCCGGGGTCACAGTAAGGAAATAATCCCGCGACCCCGGCAGGCTTTGGCCCTCTGAGAGGGGGCCCCGTCAGTATGCTGACGCTCTTTGAGGCGCGCATGGGACACAACGCGCCGTCGACCCGGGCATGATTCATGGTCGGGCAGCGAGTTGCCCTTTACTCGCTGCCCGCATGCCCACCACCATGGGCGTCCACCACCGCGGGTGGGGCGGAGGGAGGACACTGTCCTCTCTCTCACGCGGCCCGCCTCCTCCTTCGCGAGCATTACTGCTTCGCAGAAGGAGGCGACCGCTTCCCACTCCGTCTTGCCCCGCAGCATGGCCGCGACCAATGCTGGGCGCGAGAGGTCTCCGCCTATCGCTGCCGTGAGGACACGTCGGTGCTCTGCCCAAGCGGGGCAGTCCTGTACCGTATGCTCCACCGTGTCCTCCGGGCGATCTTCGCAGTGGTGACATCACCCAGGCGTTTCCTCCTTCCGCATCAAACATAGGAACCTCCCGAAGCATCCGTGCCTGGTGAGGACCTGCGTCAGGCTGAAAGTAAGGACGCCATGACGTCTCTCCAGCCACTCCTCAAAGAGGGGTCTTACCACCGCAATCGCGGCGTGCCCGTCACCAGCACACTTGAGTAGATATTTTAAACTCTGGCAGCCTCTTGGGCGACTTAAGGTATAGAAATCGGCAATAAGAGGCTGACAAACCTCCGTTTTGCCGATGACATTGTTCTTTTTGCCCCTACAGCTTTTGAACTACAAACCATGCTCCAAGAACTGAGCACGGCTAACTCCTTGGTGGGACTTGCGATGAATCGGTCTAAAACACAAATAATGACAAACAGCACTAAGCGTAGGGTCGAGGTAGATGGGCAGGATATTAAATATGTCGATGAGTATATCTACTTGGGCCAGATAGTATCTTTCGAAAACAGGCAAGAAAGAGAAATCGATCGCCGAATCGAAAACGCCTGGAAAAGCTACTGGTCCAAGAAGACGCTTATGAAGGGTGATTTACCAATCTCCCTAAAACGCAAACTCATCGACATGTGCATCCTGCCCGTCCTAACCTACGGTGCTCAAACCTGATCGCTTACCGAGTCGCAGAGGTTCCGCCTTGGAGTCTGCCAAAGGGCAATGGAACGCAGCATTCTGGGCATCAAACGACAGGACAGAGTTCGCAACACCACGATACGTTCCAAAACGGGCATTCTGGACGTCGGCAAGAAGGCTGCCAAGCTGAAGTGGGACTGGGCGGGTCACGTCAGCCGCATGAACATTGACCGCTGGGCGAAGGCCGCCACACAGTGGGTGCCTGAAGATGGACGGCGCCGCCGAGGCCGGCCTAGAAAAAGGTGGCGAGACGAGCTGGATTCACACCGTGAGGACTGGTTCGAAGTGGCGCTGGACAAGAAAACTTGGAAAAACTTGGGGGAGGCCTTTGCCCAGCAGTGAGACAGTGTAGACTGAAAAAAAAAGGGGTACTTAATTCCAATTAGTACCTAAACACTTCTTTAAACTTCTTTTTAACTCGGAAATACAAATCGTTACGTCCAGTTGTCTCTGAGCGGCGCGTGAGTTATGAAAACTAAACAAATAAACCACACCCGCGCATGCGATGTAAGGGTAAAGTACCCAGACCTTTCGATTTGTTTATGTGACGAGTTCATGATTACTTCCGCCAACTAGATCAAGAAAGGCGAAAGAAAAAAGGCGTAAGCATGATTATTTCGAAACTGTGTGCGAGTGCACCCGTGAACATAGAAATACGGCTTTTTTTGTTTGATTATTTTTATTTGTGATGGGATGTAATCGGTATTATTTTAAGAAAATCGTTTTTTTATTAGGCATTAAAAAGCATAATACGAGATATAATTATACGTTTTTTGCTTTTTTTGATGGAACAAAAACCTAAGCATGATTAGGTGTATTTTAATGAAATTTTACGTGCTTATGTTGGTTTATCGACTTTATTATTTGAAAAAATATTAAAGTTAAATGACGCCAAAATTTTTTTTTTTGTTATAAAACCTTAATTTTAAGTCTAAATTGCACGGAAAAAATTGAGCACATGTATCTTTACGTATACTATCCAAATGAGCAATAAAAAAAAATTGACGTATCTGCACTTACGTCTTTGTTGATCTGGGGGTGCGATATCAAGAAGGACGAAGTATTCATCACGCAGAGTGCTTCCGGCGGATCAAACAACAGCGCGGAATATCACCTTTCTAACATAAGCGTCGTAATGTTCGTCATCTGCACAATACTGTCTATTGCAGGACTTTACGGACTATACGTTTTGTACAAAAAGTGTCATCAGAATTGGATTACGAGTGAAGTATGACACAAAACTTGAGACGGTCCTTCCGCCGCGTGACCATTAGATCCGGAGAGGAGCCTACCTGCGTTACCTGCGCCTGCCGTAAATAAAACGAAAAATAAATAATTAATGAAGAAGTGAAGAAAGAAGATAAAACTATAGTATAGAAGAAAGAAAAATTAAATAATAGAAGATAAAATAATAGAAGAACAAAAACCAATTATTGAAAAGAAAAAAAAATACAGAAGAATGAAGAAATAAAGTTTAATTGTTGGTGGAGTCCAGGGATTTCCCGGCTCGGTTACCTGTGGTGTCCAGGGTGTGCCCGACCCAAGCTGCCATTCCTGAGGATGAGCCAAGCAGTCACCTCAGAAGACAAGCCAAGCAGCCCTTCCACGGGACAAGCCTAGCAGCCCGTCGAGACGGATCAACTCAGTGAAAGGTATGAGTGCGGTACTCACGAAGTGTAAAAATAGACTTAATAGACTCTATAATTATTCATGGATAGACTTAATGAAATATATGAAAGTTTACTAGATTTATGTGTTAGTATTAGAAAATTAGGCCCTACACGGCGAGGTGAAAAAGTAGGACAGCTAAAGTTTCAGGAGGCTAATAATTTGTTTAATGAGTATACATTATTAATTAAATACGGACAACTAAGTAAAAAGGAATTACATTTAGATCCGTCAATACCTAACGAAATAGAGAAAGTATATAGTAAAATCTTGGGTTATAAAGAGATAATAGATATTTCAGAAAGTTCGTCAGACGAATTTTTAGATTTAGAGGAAAATAAGACAACATATAAAATGGAGAGTTTTAGTTTAAAAACGGCTAGTACTTTGATTCCAGTTATGGACGGAAAGGAAGAAACAGTAGAGAGAATAATCGAAGGTATAGAGATGTATGAAAGTTGCTTGAAAGAAGAAGGTTGTAAGAAATTGAGGAGCGTTTTTTCAAAACGATACATCATAATATGATCTTTTTTTCAGGAATCACATTTATTTGATTACAAGGGTTTCTATAAAGTATATTAAATGAAATTGCTTATTAATTTATTAATTAGTTTAATGAGATACTTTTTACTTATACAATGAAAAAAGGAACACATAAACATGCCAACAAAATGACATCAAAAACATCGAGTTTTTTCAAGTTTGATACATCAACTGTTGATGTCACGTTCTGATAAAAACCCCCTACATTTAGTTGGAATTTGCTGCATGGATACGGGGACTTCACCTTATAATATTAATGGATTATATTACGGGGTCTTCATCAATTTCGTCGTACATTGTCATCTTCGAGAGCTGAACCCTGGAGAACATCTGCCTAAAGCCTGCCTGAGCATCAGGATCCTCAGATATATCACAGAATTTTAGTAAATTTTCAACATCTGCTTTCTTTTTTGAAGAAACCATGCTGGTTTTAGGCAACTGAGCACAGTCGAATCGTAAAAAAGATTTGACGTTTTTCTTCTTAACATCAACCTTTCATATCAATAACCATTATTGCATACAGTTTATTATAAAATCAAAGAAAAAGTGCGTGCACTCTCTATAACGTAAACAATCCAACTAATGTGAATGTAAAAGATGATGCAATAATTATTTAGTTTTGTAAAAATGAGACAACGACAATAAAAGCATTTGATTTAACGTTTTGAAAAAAATCGATCGATGTAGATGTATCACTTTCAAAAAACTAATGCACTTCGTTGTGCTTTTAGAATGATTTATGTATCGTTTACAGAAAATTCGTAAAGACCATCGTGTAGCCCTATAGAGAGTGAGTCCGAAAAGACAAAAAAAACAATTTTGAGATTTTGGCTGATGTATTGCTTTGTGAAAACGCTCCTCAATTGCTAGTTGCGTTTGTATTAAAGACTCGTCTGTCAAAAATAGCCAGATTAAAACTGAAAGAAAAATACGAAACAGTTTCTGGATTAGTAAAAGATATTCAAACTTATCTTCTTACAAAAAAATCTTCCAACTCAATAATGACACAAATTAATAATATAAGTCAGAACAACTTGACTATAGGCGAATATGGAGAGAAACTAGGAGATTTGTTTACCTCCCTTACCATAGCGCAAGCAGACGGGAATCAGACAGCCGCCGAGATACTAAGTCCAATAAATGAAAGGTTAGTAGTTAAAAGATTTGCAGACGGTCTGAGAAATCGTCGACTTAGTACTATTTTAGCAGCTAGAAATTATAGCCAACTGAAGGATGCTGTTCGAGCAGCTGAGGATGAGGAGCTGTCACTTCCCGGGACATCTGGTCAGGATGCCGTATTCTCTTATACACGAGGTAGAAACTCAAGGTACAGTCGGAGTCGCGGAAACTACCAGCGTGGGCAAACTACACAATACCGTGGAAATCCCTCTCACTACCGAGGTAATAACACAGCCCTGCAATACAGGGGTCAAGGGCCCGCACAGCGAGGTTTTCACCGTGGCAGATATTATCAACCGCGTGGATACTATAGGCAGCCAAATAAAAGTTACTATAGAAGTAATAGGGGTCATTACAGAGGTGCCAGGCAGGACAACGTGAATGTTGTCAATGCGCCAAAAGAGGAAAAGAATAAAGAGGTAACGAATAAAGAGGAAAATTTAGTTCAGTTTTTCGGAACAACTAATTATGGGTTGGTATGTGATGGTCTAGATTTTATCTATTTATACGCTGGAAAACAAAAACTTAAATTCTTAATCGATACGGGTGCATCTATTTCATTAATCAACAAAAAGTCGGTAACACACGAAACAAAAATATATAGCGATCAAACAAGCATAAAAGGTATCGGTGGGAAAGTACAGGCATATAACTACGCGTACATATCTTTGAAATTAGAAACGGGTGTACAGTTTCGATACAAGTTTCATTTGTTCGATAAAATTCCGTGTGAATCGGATGGAATACTCGGTTTAGACTTTCTGAGAACTTATAACGCTAACATTGATTTACCGACAAACGTACTCAGCTTACAATTAACAGATAAAGCGCCGCATTATCACATTGAAATACAAAACCGTCAACCTATTCACACGAACACGGAAAATTATTTGCTTATTCCAGGTCGACATAAACAAAAATGTATACAAAGAATACGTTTTACACCCAAAGCAAATAAATGACAACATATTTATAGCGAGTTGTATTTTTCAGCCAAAACGAGGTAAAGTACCAGTAAAAATTTTAAACACTAGTGAAAATTTAATCAAAATACCAAAATCAAAATTAATACTTAACGATGATTTAGACTATTTGGATAACTACAATATTTGTTTGTATAATAAATCGGAAACGGGACTGGAACGAGTAAAAAAATTAGTATCAGAACTAAATTTATCACATTTAAATTCAGGCGATAGAAAAGATTTAGAAATAATTTGTGCTAAATATTCAGACATATTTTTCCTTCAAGGAGACAAACTAGGTACAGCAAATGTAGTAGAACAGTCAATAACAATAAAATCAAATACGATGCCAATGTATACTAAGCCCTATCGTTTGCCTCAACCATCGAAATCGGAAATCAATAAGCAAGTTAAAAAAATGTTACAGGACGACATAATAGAGCCCTCCAGTAGTGAGTGGAACAGTCCTATTCTTTTAGTACCCAAAAAATCTGATGGAGAAAAGAAATGGCGTTTAGTAGTGGATTACCGAAAACTTAATGATTGTATCCAAGACGATAAATTTCCACTACCAAACATTACAGAAATACTAGACTCTCTTTCAGGAAGTATTTGTTTTAGTCATTTAGATCTTTTCCAAGGGTTTTATCAAGTAAATTTAAAACCAGAGAGTAGGGATATCACCAGTTTTTCGACTAGTGAAGGTCAATATCGTATGAAGCGCCTTCCTATGGGTCTCAAAATATCACCAAATGCGTTTTCTAGAGCCATGTCAGTTGCTTTGTCGGGACTAACATTTGAGAAATGTTTCGTTTACTGTGACGATCTTATTGTATTCGGTAGGACAGTAGATATACATAATAAGAACCTTATGGATGTTTTCGATCGTTTAAGGAAAATGAACCTTAAGCTAAACCCAGCAAAGTGCGAATTTATGAAAACTCAATTACTCTATTTAGGTCACGAAGTTTCAGCTAATGGTGTATTACCAGATCCACAAAAAATAAATATAGTTAAAAACTACCCAGTACCAAAAAATGTCGAAGAGGTTAGACGATTCGTTGCATTTTGCAACTATTATAGAAAATTCATACGATCGTTTGCAGAAATTACGGTACCACTAAATAAATTATGTAGAAAGAACGAAATTTTTGTATGGACAAGTGAGTGTCAAAATAGTTTTGACATACTCAAAGAAAAGTTAATAAATCCACCAATTTTGCAATATCCCGATTTTTCTAAAGAAAATGAATTCATACTTCAAACGGACGCATCAAATATGGCAATAGGATCAGTCTTATGCAACAATGACCTAAGACCAGTAGCTTACGCCAGTAGGCCACTAAATAAAGCGGAGATAAATTATCCTACGATACAAAAAGAACTTTTGGCAGTGGTGTGGAGTATAAAATATTTTAGACCTTACTTATATGGAAGAAAATTTACTATTCTAACGGATCATAAACCACTCATCTATCTATTTGGCATGAAAGATCCATCTACACGACTTTTAAAGTTTAGATTATTATTAGAAGAATATGATTACGATATTAAATACATAAAAGGTACAGAGAATAATGTTGCTGATGCATTGAGTAGGGTTACCATAAGTTCTAACGAATTAAAAACTTTAAATGAAAAAAGTGTAAATATGGTAATGACAAGGGCACAACGAGCGAGAATAAACTCAGAGTGCAAAACAATACCTACCTTTAGTGACAGTGGTTCTCTTAATATAACTGACGAACCGAGGTTTGGCCAACCAAGGATAGCAGAGATATTAAGAAAACCTAAAGAAGCAGTAGAATTAAAATTTCTAAAAGGTAAAGAACTAAACAAGAAAAATATAAATTATGAAAACGAATGTTTTGCTTATGTTGAAAATGAATCAACTCTTTTTATCAATCTCAATTATATGTCGCATTTCTCGCGAGTCGAATTTGCGGATTTATTGAGTGAAAATTGTAGAAAAATCAATATTATAGAACTATGCATAGTAAAAGATAAAAATAATTTTAAAGAACAATGCCCAAAACGTCCCCACCCTTGTAGCACCTTAAAACCTATGTTAATCGAAGGATCATAACCGTCTTATCATTTTATTGTTCTACGGCGAAACTGAAATGTGTGTCCGAAAAAAGTTATATCGACATGAAGGAACCGGATTCAGTCACAATACTATCACGATGGTTTTCTCTTTAATTATTACCGTGGAATGATTTTGTTCGTTCGTGGCTAATTGAGAAGCTCGCGGTTAAATAATTACAGCCGTACAGGCCGATCATTCGGTTTAAGCCGCGCTTACTGAGGTCGGTCTGTGGATAGGTCTCTGATCTGTCATTGTAGTTTCCTCCGTGCCTCGGAAAGCACGTAAAGCCGTTGATTCCGGCCATCATTGTAGATCTTTGACAGTCTTTACAGTCAGAAGCTCTAAAATCTGACCACCAGTCTTACCATGGGGTATCCTATTACCCAGTTACTGGGTTGTGGAGGTCCGATAGGCAGTCGCTCTATGTAAAATACTGATATTCAGCTGCATCTGGATCAACTGGAAGCCGACCCCAATATAGTTGGGAAAAGGCTAGGAAGGTGGTGGATGATTTTGTTCGGAGTTTTCAAACAACTCTTTGGAACTAAATGGTGACTTCCGCACGGAAACAACTCACGGAGCAGAAAAAAGTTCAATGAAGAATTCTAATGAATATTGTTATTGTGAAGTAATCATTGACCGTTTTTTAGGAATATTCAAATAAAAATAATTATCTTTTTAAATACAAATAAAATCGTTTACTTTTACAAACAAATACATTATTCGGTGTTTTCAGTGTCTATTGCAATATTGTCCCAGGCACTGGCTAGTCCAACGAAATTCTCTTAATGCCTTCCAACCCCACAGTACCAAACGAAACTGACGACATGCGCGCAGCCACCACGTGTAGAAAACCGGTTCTTAAGAAAGCCAGGAGATCTTCTTGAGGAACCGGTTCTTTGAATTTTGCTGCAAACCCCTAATCGCATCGGCTGTCCGATACGGCCCATCGCGTATTAGTACAAGTCGCTGGCCCAGGCATGACCCTCATCACTCCGGGCACGCCGCGATCGCGGCGGTAAGACCCTTTTTGAGGAATGGCTAGAGAGGCGCCACGGGCGGCGGCCTCACCTTCCGCTTGACGCAGGTCTTCACCGGATACATAAGTTTCGAGAGGTTCCTGTGTCTGATAGGGAAGGAACAATTGACTAGGTGTCATCACTACGAGGTTGGCTCGGAGGATACGGTGCAGGTCTACCCTTGGGCAGACCATCACCGTGTCACCGGCGATAGGCGTGCTAGCGAAGGAGGAGGCAGGCGCCGTGAGGGACAGGACAACTCGATCCCACAACCGAAAAATGTATTTATTGTGATAAAAAGTAACGATTTTACTTGTATTTAAAAATATATTTTTATTTGAATACTCCTAAAAATGGTTAATGGTTACTTCACAATAACGATATTCATTAGAATTCTTCATTGAACTTTTTTCTGCTCCGTGAGTTGTTTCCGTGCGGAAGTCACCATTTAGTTCCAAAGAGTTGTTTGAAAACTCCGAACAAAATCATCCACCACCTTCCTAGCCTTTTCCTAACCATATTGGGGTCGGCTTCCAGTTGAACCAGTTGCAGTTGAATATCAGTATTTTACATAGAGCCAGAGCGACTGCCTATCGGACCTCCACAACCCAGTGACTGGTTAATACGATACCCCATGGTAAGACTGGTGGTCAGATTTTAGAGCTTCTGACTGTAAAGACTGTCAAATATCTACAATGATGGCCGGGACCAACGGCTTTACGTGCTTTCTGAGGCACGAAGGAAACTACAATGACAGATTGTTACCCATCCTCCAGACCGACCTTGGTAAGCGCGGCTTAACCCGAATGATCGGCCTGTGCGGCTGTAATTATTTAGCCGCGAGCTTCTCAATTAGCCACGAGCGAACAAAATCATTCCACGGTAATAATAAAAGAGAAAACCATCGTGATCTCAACATAGTATTGTGAATGAATCCGGTTCCTTCATGTCGATATAACTTTTTTCGGACACACATTTCAGTTTCGCCGTAGAACAATAAAATGATAAGACGGTTAGGATCCTTCGATTAACATAGGTTTTAAAGTGCTACAAGGGTGGGGACGGTGTCCATACATTTTTGAACCTTGTTCTTTATTAAAGAGTTGATCAATGAAATAAAAAGAAGACCACAGTGGACCGGTCCACAAATAAATATTATAAGAGGAATAAAAAGAGTCCTAGAAAATGACGAAAAGACATACATACTACATGACTATCATTTGCTGCCAACAAGTGGGCATGCAGGAGTAAGACGTATGATAAATAAAATAAAGAGTAAGTATTTTTGGCCAGGCATGGAGAACGACGTACGATGCTACGTTTCCAAGTGTAAAAAATGCCAAACTAGTAAGTACTCTAGAAATATAATGGAACCAATGGTCATAACTACAACGGCCACAAGTGCTTTCCAAAAGGTATTTTTAGATTTAGTTGGCCCTTTAGATAAGGATTTAGAAGGTAACGTTTATATTTTAAGTTTACAATGTGAGCTCAGTAAGTATGTCGAAGCGTATCCATTACAGAGAAAAGATACGGTAAGTGTAGCTAGATCATTCGTAAACAATTTTATACTTAGGTACGGTTTACCCACAACCGTTGCTCCCGATCGAGGTACGGAATTTATGTCGGAAACAATGTCAGAGGTTTGTAAATTGCTGCAAATTAATAAAATAAATTCGACTGCATATCACCATCAGTCGATAGGTGCTTTAGAAAATACCCATAAGCATCTTGCAGCATTTTTACGTACTCAGTGTGACGGACATCCAGAAACATGAAGTCAATGGTTGAATTTTTGGTGTTTTTCATACAACACTACCGTCCACACAGAAACAAAATACACACCGTATGAGTTAGTTTTCGGAAAAACATGCAACTTACCTAGTAATCTTACCAATGACGTAGTAGAACCACTTTACAATCCAGATAACTATGCATTAGAACTTAAATATAGGTTACAGTTAGCTCATAAGGAAGTTAGGAATAATTTAATTATAAGAAAAACTCAAAGGAAATTAGTATATGATAGAAAATGTAATCCTATTTCGTATAAACCAGGTGATTTAATACTAATCAGAAATGAAACAGGTACAAAATTAGACAAATTATATAATGGACCTTATACTGTGTTAAGCGATAACGAACCTAATGTGGTTATTAGTAAAGGCGATAAATTAGAAACAGTCCATAAAAATAGAACAAAGAGATATGTAACTTAAGTACCGACCTATATTTAATCGATTTGTTTACATTTAAGTGATATCATGTTATGACAGGTAACACGCTACATTTTAGCGGCAATTTGCATTGTTTAGATTATTAATAAAATCATTCTTAAACTTTCGCGATTGTTTATGATAATGTATAAGATTATAATTAGTACCTACTTATTAAACTAATGTTTGTTTTGCATTATATAAGGATCATAATACTTTGCTCTAGACAGAGTATTAGAAAAAAAAAAAAAACTATAATTATGTTTTTTTTTTTGTAACAACCCCTATGGTGTGGTATGTAATATGATTTAGCAAGTTTGCAGAAATAGCGTGTAAGTAGTTTACGTAGAATAGCGAATAAGTATTATGTAAAGGCAGTCAATAAAAGGATCGCACGGCATACAGACGTTTCAATATAAACTCCACCTAACCCTCAGCCCAATCCTGCAATTATATTTTATGATTGCAAAACTTTTTTTATACGTTTATGTGTGTGTGCACTTCATAGCAATGAGCTATAAGATTGAGTTATTAAGATGGCATAATTATGTCTTCGAATTATTTGATTCTACGATATGCTGTTTTTTTTATGCTCGTGTTTGTACCAGTTTAATTTATTTTCTTTTCCTTTCGTTAAATCGTGCTAGAATGGCTCATCGCTACTATCGATATTGTTTTTAGGGTTCCGTAGTCAACAAGGAACCCTTATAGTTTCGCCATGTCCGTCCGTCCGTCCGTCCGTCTGTCCGCAGCTTAGCTCAGAGACGCCCAGTACTAGAAAGCTGTAATTTGGTGTGAATATACGGATTTGTTGTGCCGAAAAAGTGGTAAAATAAAATCTTGTAAAATATTTTTTTTAGGGTACCTCCTGTACACGTAAAGTGGGGATGTTTTTTTTTTTTCTCGCGTACCCCTTAGTGTGGGGTACCATTAAATAGGTCTTTAAAAAATATTGATAGTTCTCATTAACAATTTTTTGATAAAAAGATTCGTTTGTGAAATATTAAGCTTTAAAGTGCTAATTTTTGCTCGACTCGAGTGTCCCCCCCCTCTACCAGCTAAACGGTTATGTTTGGGGGTGTGAAAAAATTCACAATAGTAGTATATATAACGAAATTTTAAGGAAAATTATCATGACTAAGTAGGCTTTACAAGTTTACGAGTAATAGTCGACCAACTTATAAAACGTACTTGGACAATATATTTTCCTAAACAAAATGTATCGCAGAACTTGTTCTTCAACTGCAAATGTAAGTTTGTCAACTTTATTTTTACAGCTATAATAGGTGGGTATGTTTTGGGGATAGGTAGGTTTTTATTGTCAACTATTTTTAACTAACTTCGAAAAAAGGAGGAGGTTCTCAATTCGTCCTCATCTTTTTTTTATGTATTTTCCCCGATTTCTCAAAGACGCCTGGACCGATTTTGAAAATTCTTCTTTTTAAAATTAAATTCAGCGAATCAGTTTAATTAGTTCGCATAAGTATTTTGATAGGCAACTACGGAACCCTACACTGTGCGTGGCCCGACACGCACTTGGCCGGTTTTTTTGTTAATTTGGTGATTCCCTAATTGAAAGCCGTCATTATGATTTTCCGATGGCACGCTATTGGAAACACGCCACTGATAAGTCATTGGTCTGATGTAGGTAGGCTACTTCCTAACTGTCGTATCTCTTCCTCATCTTTGCTTTTCTGTCTTACCTTATCTGTTTTTTTTTAATATTCTTTTGATTAACTGATTATTGTTTTTTTTTAGTTTCTAGTAACTTACTGAAATTATATGCAATTTAAAAAAGCTCAATGAATTAATCATTAGGAATGATTAAAAATCATCATCATCATCTTCATGTCCTCATCTCACAACAAGTATTATATCTTCTTCTATTCTCCCTTATCAGAGTTCACAGTATGATTTTCTTGTTTTTTATTCTTCATATTATCATTCCTCACATAATCCATCCATCTGCTCTTTGACCTTCCTTTACCTCTCTAAAAGTACTACGAAATAATATTTTGTATATATTTTTCGCGGTAGGTATATCTTCTATCTTCTATCTATCTATACTTATAATAAATCTGTAGAGAGGTCAATTCTGTACATGAAATATATTTCCAAAATAACTATCAGGGGGTGATTAGGGATCGATACTGATGCCAAAAATGCAATTAATAAAATTATTGTCTGTCTGTCTGTCTGTCGGTCTGTCTGTCTGTCTGTCTGTCTGTCTGTCTGTCTGTATAACCGTTATAGAAACAAAAACTACTCGACGGATTTTGACGAAACTTGGTACAATTATTTTTCATACTCCTGCGCTGGTTATAGTATACATTTCATCACGCTACAATCAATAGGAGCAGAGCAGTGAAGGAAAATGTTAGGAAAACGGGAGAAGTTACTCCATACACGCTAATCTTCGGAACTACTGGACGGATTTGATTGTTTTTTTTTTATGTTGTATAGCTATTAAGTCTGGGCAACATATAGGCTATAATTTATTTTGGAAACTTGAACACCTGATGCAGGACTGCAATAGATCAGCTAAACTATAAGAGATACAAAAATAGCGCCATAGCGAAAATTGTTCCGTGTGATGAGCATTTTCGGCTGAGAAAATAAATTTGAAGATATGGAACACCTGATGTGGAACTCCAAGAGCCCAGCTACACTATTACATATACAGTAATGACGTCTTAGCAAGAGTTGTTCAGCCTGATGAGCACTCCCTGTAGTCGTATAAAAACTGAAGATATGGAACACCTGATGTGGAACTCCAAGAGCCCAGCTAAACTATAACATATATAGGAATGACGTCTTAGCAAGAGTTGTTCAGCCTAATGAGCACTCTCTGTTGACGTATGAAAATGAAAGATTTGGAACGTCTGGAATCGTCATGCGCGTCCCGTTGTTTTCCCGTTCCCAGGCTCTAAGAATTCGACATCAGACGTTTCAGATCTTCGATTTTGACGACCACATTGTCGCTGGCATAAGCAACAGGATCCGCGTACGAAGTCGCTGGCAGAAGCTAGTAGCAAATAATAACCAATTTTATCGAAAATAGCAAACTTCCTAATACTATGTAATTTGCTTTTCCCCGATACATTTATGAATTTTTCATAGAATTTCTTCGTACATGAACTGGTTCATGTCACAATAATAGAATTTGTGATATTCGAAGAATCCTTTAAGAAACCTGTTGTTACCGTGTGTCACAGTATAATAATAATGATGCGCGAGGTTCCTTTCTCTGGAGCCCGAAGCAATATTATTTTTTTGACAGAATTTGGCACTATAAATGGATAAAATACACAGTCAATTGGTAGTAACGTTTCGTCATTGTGTAGTATATTTTGGTCGGCAACTCAACCGGTTTTATGTTCACTGACATGCAATCTGCAGTACCTTCTTTCGAAACTCGTTAGTGAATGAATTTTCTTGTAATATTGGATTACAAAGTCAGTCGAACACAACAGTAAACTCGGTCTCGAGACTTTTTCATAACTTTCATACCTTTAGACTTCCTTCAAAACGCCAAACATAACTGATATTCCGATCAATTCTCGGCAACTGACATTAAAAGGTTTCCTTCAACAGCCGAACAAAACGTCGAGAACATTCCTCGATTAACAACTGCGTATATGAAACCTTCTATTCCTAGAAGCCACAACTTTTACATAACACAAGGAGAAACTTAAAACAAACAATTTCGAAACGGAATAAAATCTCCCAGAACATAATAACCACACGTTGGTAACCGGTGGAAGCCGACGAAAACCGGTATCGTTACCGCTTCAAACCAGTTGAAACTAGTTTAGCGAATTCGCGAAATGCTTCGATTCTCTTTGATGTGGGGACAGAAATTTTAGTTTGGAGTGAATGAGTTATTAAACTATGTTGGGTGGGCCTTTGTTGGCTACATTAAAGCGCTGTTTTGCTAAAATGTAATAATATCCCACATCACTATTGTTTTCCGAAGTGATTGTAATGATTTTGGATATTAAAAGCTGATTCACATCAAATGTGTATTATTTTAATTTTTTATGTTAACGAGGCTGACTTCTTTGAGAAGTTGATTTCTTTCTCTGTCTTTTGCTTTTTTTTCCAAATAGATAGTCATAAATAACAGAAAGTCACCTTCCTTACACATTCCTCTCTCATCCCCACGTCGTGTAACATACCTTACTAAGAAACATTAGTCTTACAAGCAACGCCTTTGTGTGTACTACACACGTGACCTTCTTAAAGCACCTTAGCAAATTTTGGGTTGGTTTATTATTGCAGAACTTTTGGGTTTTATGGTTTTGATGAATAATAATTGTAATAGAACGATGAAGCACGACATTTAACAAACAAATTCGCGATATATGTGGGTGTCCAACCAGGCCCAGACAAAGCGACTACGAATTTCACACACAATTGTTTTGCTATTTCAAATCTAAATATCAAAGAGCAAGGTTTGGTTTTGTTTGTCTCGTAAATATTGTATTACGAATGTGCAACTCAATGGAAACTGGAAAACTCAGTGAAGGAGTAAAACTTTTGTATATTTTCGTAGTTGTGTGAAGATAATCTTGCAGAGACGAGTGAATGTTTTAAATACCATGAATTTGTTTATCAATGGTGCGAGGATAGATCATTTGAATATTTTCTCGCTCGAAAGATATGGAAGCGGAGTTGGTAAACTTTTACTGAGGAAGTTAAGTATTATCAAGCAGTTGAATGATGGATCAATGTTTTGAAGAATGTGGCTGACAGTGGATAGATACGGACTGCCCAGGACCGGAATGGTTGGCGCTCTTTGGATAGCTTACGTTCAGCATTGGACGGCAAAGTCTTATAATATAAGCAGTTGTGAAGTTTTTTAAATAGCGATATAAGTAGGAATTGGTATACCTAAAATAAACATAATATAATGGTATTAAAAAAAAACTAAATGTTGAAATACTTATTTGAATCTGGTCATTCATTAAAAAACCGGCCAAGTGCGTATCGGGCCACGCACAGTGTAGGGTTCCGTAGTTGCCCATCAAAATACTTATGCGAACTAATTAAACTGATTCGCTGAATTTAATTAAAAAAAAAGGATTTTCAAAATCGGTCCAGGCGTCTTTGAGAAATCGGGGAAAATACCTAAAGCTGTAAAAATAAAGTTTACAAACTTACATTTGCAGTTGAAGAACATGTTCTGCGATACATTTTGTTTAGGAAAATATGCTATCCAAGTACGTTTTATAAGTTGGTCGACTATTACTCGTAAACTTGTAAAGCCTACTTAGTCATGATAATTTTCCTTCAAACTTCGTTATATATACTACTATTGTGAATTTTTTCACACCCCCAAACATAACCGTTTAGCTGGTAGAGGGGGGGGACACTCGAGTCGAGCAAAATTTAGCACTTTAAAGCTTAATATTTCACAAACGAATCTTTTTATCAAAAAATTGTTAATGGAAACTATCAATATTTTTTAAAGACCTATTTAATGATACCCCACAATAAGGGGTACGCGAGAAATAAAAAAAACATCCCCACTTTACGTGTACAGGAGGTACCCTAAAAAAAAATATTTTACGAGATTTTATTTTACCACTTTTTCGGCACAACAAATCCGTATATTTACACCAAATTACAGCTTTCTAGTACTGGGCGTCTCTGAGCTAAACTGCGGACAGACGGACGGACGGACGGACGGACGGACATGGCGAAACTATAAGGGTTCCTTGTTGACTACGGAACCCTAAAAACTTAAAGGTATTTAAGGAAAACTTAAATTGCACCTATTACACATCAATGTCAAAATGCGTACGAATTTTATTATCAAACTGAAACCACTACGCACACGAGTAAGTATATTTATGACTGTATTAAGCATATTACATAATTAATTCAATAATTTTCTTAAGAAAGTGCTAAATATTATATAAATGGCACCAAAAAATAAAACACAATCAAAATCTTTTCACCAGAAAAACACGTAAACAAAGAACACTTTATTTAATTGAAACAACTACACTCCGGCAGTCACAAAATTAATGAACGACAAACAGAAATCACTTAACCGTTGCAGTATACGTAAAAAACGGCCATAAAAAATCGTCAAAAACATTGTATAGTCAAAAACTGGAATGGTTATGGCCCGGTTGAGCCCGGCTGTGATGTACGCCCGCCGCCGGATATCCGGCTGACGAGCGTTTTTACATCTCGCTGCTAGTGACAAACATGGCGGCAAAAGTTGGTTTCTACCGATGTCGATAGGGAAAAATTTTGTCGAGGTTTTTGAGGTTAGGTTGGGAAAGAATTTTGCAAAAATACTTACTAGTGAATTTAAGCAAGTTTGTGCAGTTGATGTAAATTTTTTCGTTATCTAAATTTTTAATTTAAAAAAAAACTAATAAAAAAAATTAAAAACTTTTTTAATAAAATATTGATGACATACCTAATGATGCCAAAATAAAAATAAAATAGAAAACATGAAGTACTGATAATGACTTTAAGATCGGGTCTAGTAATCAAATATATCTTACAAAATTTATTTTAGTTTGTGTTTTATGGGAAATCAAAAATACTAGATCAAACCTAAATAATTTCAATAATTAAATTATTATTTCATAACACTCACCAACTGGGCTTTCCTCATTCCAAAACGAATCGTCGAGTGTGTAATCGGCTTCTGAAACAAACAAACGTCAATTTTCAATATTTTGCGCAATTAATCAAACAGCTGAATTAATTGATAATGATGTTCAGCTGATATTATTGATGACATAGCAATAAACACGGTGCACCTGTTTAAATAAATTTATTTAAACAGGCGCACATTTCTCCTTTTTCAGTTGTAAATATTTAGTTTGTAATCTATAAATTGAAGTATAACCTTGTTTATACAAATAATAAATCAGAGAAAATATACTCAGCATTTGAAATTCCCATGGCTTTGACCATAACTTCGTATCTATAAGTGAAAATGATTACTAAATATAATGTTTTAAAGGTATTACATAGAATTTAGATAAAACATAACACAATAAGCACAGAAAAATTACAAAATATATTTAAAACCAATTCATGAATCAAGTAATTTAATTTAACACTACCAACAAAAAAATAACCTTTCAGCACCGTGACACAATTATACATAATAGTCACATTCAATTAAACTAAAATAGACGCAAAAGATTAATATTATTCGTAGTACAATAGTATTACATCTACTTAAAATATATACGAGTACAGTAATATCAAATACACAAATAACACAAATAAACATATAACTTTAGAGCGTGTTTACGAGACAGCGTGACGCTAGATGCGAAACTAGAACAACACCAAAATGTTACATAAATTGTAGATAATATACTACTTATCTCAATTATTATTCCGCGAATATTCCCACTAAAAATCTATAATTCTGACGTACATGTTTCGCTTCTCGCTTCGTTGGTATCGTGTTAGCGTGACAATTCATGTAAAATTGCTACAAGTTTTGATTCCATTTTCTACCCTTGTTACGTTGTCAGTAAATAAAAACATTACATACAATTCGTTGAAGATAAACTGGTTAAACAGACAGAGAGCAATATCAAATTCTACGAAAGTTAACATGTTGGTAATTTAATGGCGTGTTTAAGAGACAATGATATTTGAAAAAAAAAAACTAAAATAACTGTATTAGCCTTTTTTTTTTTAGCGTGGTAAAATCATCAAATGAGTCCTCCTACCCCGGGCAGGGCAGGAGGGACTGTCAGACTTCTACTGATTAAAATCCACAGTGTCCTTCAGTAGCCTGTTATGTTCCGGGGTCACGGTAAGGAAATAATCCCGCGACCCCGGCAGGCTTTGGCCCTCTGAGAGGGGGCCCCGTCATTATGCTGACGCTCTTTGAGGCGCGCGTGGGACACAACGCGCCGTCGACCCGGGCATGGTCCATGGTCGGGCAGCGAGTTGCCCTTTACTCGCTGCCCGCATGCCCGCGCCTACGGTGGCCGGAGATCGTCTGCTGACGTCCGACGCCGCGGGCGCCTACCACTGCGGTTGGGGCGGAGGGAGGACGCTGTCCTCTCTCTCTCGCGACCCGCCTCCTCCTTCACGAGCATTACTGCTTCACAGAAGGAGGCAACCGCTTCCCACTCCGTCTCGCCCCGCAGCATGGCCGCAACCAATGCCGGGCGCGAGAGGTCTCCGCCTATCGCCGCCGTGAGGACACGACAGCGGGGCAGTCTTGCACCGTATGCTCTACTGTGTCCTCCGGGCGATCTTCGCAGTGGTGGCACCCGGGCGTTTCCTCCTTCCCTATCAGACACAGGAACCTCCCGAAACTTCCGTGTCCGGTGAGGACCTGCGTCATCCGATAGGTCAGGACGCCGTGACGTCTCTCCAGCCACTCCTCAAAGAGGGGTCTTACCGCCGCGATTGCGGCGTGCCCGAACCTCGGTTGCGACAGTCGTTGTCTCCATACTGCCCTGAGATCGCGCCGGACCTCTTCCCGCCGCACCTCGACTTGTCGGGGCAGCGGGAATTCTCCCCGACGAACTGTATTAGCCTTAACTGAATTTGTGGATTTTGATATTTTTTCCTTTTACCGCGATATAAATATTTCATAACTATCTATCAAATATAACATAAAAGCGTACGTACTAAATAGCGTAAAATTGAAGTAAAACTGTAATAAATTGAACATTTTACACAATAAGGCCCACTTGCACGAACCTTAGTTATCTTTTAAACTCAGAGTCAGTTGCTAACACGAGGTTAAATTGACAATATTGTATGACAAACTGTCAATTTAACCTTGTGTTAGCAACTAACTCTGAGTTAAAAGATAACTCGGGTTCGTGCAAGTGGGCCTTATTGTGTAAAATGTTCGGGCCTTAAAAGATTATATTTACTTCTTTTCTTAACTAAAGTTTTAAGTAAAATTGTTAATTATTTTTAAAACATTAACATCATGCAGCGTGACATAATAGTATATAAAAAGTTAATTCAAATAAAAAGAAACTATAGTAACATTATGATTAGATACAACCTCACAAGCCAGCAAAATAAACATTTAACCTAAAAGCGTGTTTACGAAACAGCGTGACACTCCACTTGAACTATAAGAGTACAAATTGTACAAGACAAACTACATATATCCGAACTAGCGAATATTCACATTAAAAATCTATAATGCTGAAAAGCGTGTTTCACTCCGCCAGCATCGTGTTAGCGTGACACTCCAAAGTAATAATTTTACAAGTTTCGACGCTATCTGCCCTTATTACGGAGTTTGTCAAATTTGCGCTCTACGCGAAATAATCTGCCTCTAAGCGATTACCCAATTCTGAATTGACGTTATTGAAGTTAAATCTTTAGCTGGTGTAAGTTGTGATTATGTACGGACCATAGGTTTTGAAGTGGCGTGCGTAGATTTTTGGGGTTGGTGTATAAAAGGGGTAGTTTAGGAGAAAAATGGCAACGGTGTTAAATTTTGTGGTACAATAAATTAGGCTGTATTGGACGAAAACATGAAGGAGCATGAATTTGAGGTTATGTTAAACCAATAAGAACAAAACAAGTAAATAATAATGTAGCTCTCTACAAGTATTCAAACACTAACAAGTACTTCAATAGTGATTTCTGTATTTATGTGCATGCTGGGAGCTGTGTCCATAATTCAACTGTGCTGGTTTTAAATTATATTTCGTAAATGTATGTAATTATTTAGTTTAATATGAAAATATCTTATCTAACTGATACAGTTGCTGTATTCAATCACACCAGCTAAAACAGGTGCTCGGATCTTGATGGAATTTGGTACGAAGATAATAGACTGGATTAACACAAAATTATCTATTATCGCGCTAGTCTATTCCGATGGAATCAAGACGCCCGTGTCGTAGGTGTGTTTACAAACATTTATAGTTCAAAGCCAGATACACAAGCACCCAGAAGCGGAACAACTACGAGTACATGTAAGTCAAACAAATATTATATGCGGGAATGGAATCTACGAGACGTAGTGCAGCAGTCAACCACTCAGGCACTGCGCTAACCCAACCTTGCCGTCTTATTCCACGACTGCTTTTTTAGAAAAAAAGAAAAGCCGGCCAAGTGCGAGTCGGGTTCGCCCATAAAGGGTTCCGTAGCAGCAAGTAACATAATATAAAAGTTCTTGTAGGTAGTTGGTTGTAACTTAGCAAGGTAAATGGCGGTTTACGATTTATGACGTATTAAAAAAAAAACTTATTACTCGATCTCGTTCAAACCAATTTTCAATTGAAGTTTGCATGGTAATGTACAGTCGGCCAAGAAAGTGGTGTACCACCCTAAGGTTGAATATCGCTTGCAGATTCATAGGTGATAAAGATTAGTTTCGCTTGCAGATCGATCTGACAACTTCTATTGCTGTCTTTATCTGATTATTGATAACGACTATTACTGTTTGTAACGTGACAGCTGTTCTTAGTTTGAACTTGATGGAACCAATGACGTCGTAAAATCAACGGCGGGGGGCTGTAGATTTTGATGACAAAATTGTATCTACAAATTCAGAATTGTAATCAACAAGTTACATAAAATTGTAAAGGCACAAGGCGAATCCACAAACCTACAATTTCTGTAAACTTGTAATTACAATATCAATAAAAAACAAGCTAAAAATAGATTTATCCTTTTATTAAATTTCTACAATCAATTTTAAAATACTTATAACAAACAAAAACATAGCATATATAGTAATATTTAGAAGATATTGAAAATTTTAAAAAATTAGAAACGGGTGTAACCGCCGTTGGCCTCTATAACCTCTAAAAGACGAGACCTCATTGAACCAACAAGCCGTGAGCAAATATCGGTTCCCCGCATTTCCTCCCAAATATAATTACAGTTACTAATAAGAGCTTGTTTGGTTCTTTCATTTTGATGCGACCATCGTTGGACCATAAGGCCCCAAAGATTTTCTATCGGGTTGAGGTCCGGCGATCTTGAGGGCCACTGAATTACCCTTACGTCAGTATGTGAACGAAACCAGGCTTTTACGATCCTCGCATTATGAATTGAACAATTATCTTGAACAAAATCAAATTGTGGCACTTCGTTCTCCGGGTAAACATTACGGACTGTCGGTAGCATTGCATTCTGAAGCACGTCGATATAATTTACAGCCGTCGCTCGAGGAGGTAGAGAACACAATTCTCCTACACCATCCGCACTCATCCAGCCCCAAATATTTACGGAAATTCGACCTGATTCTCTATTTGGAATTACATGATCATCTTTATACCGTGTTGAATTATATCGCCAAAGGTGAAGACGTCCATGCTGACTGGATTTAAACGTTTTTTCATCACAAAACACTGTATTAGACCAATCAAACTCTAAGTGCTCTCTGGCGAAGTTCAGACGAGCAAGTCTGTGAGCATCCGTCAAATATATTTTCTTGGCGTAATGCCTGTGGTGCAACCCCATGAAATGTAGATGATTCCTTATTGTTTGGGCACTCACATCGAACATCTCCGCAAAATGTTTTGTGGGCTTAAAACCATTGATTTTATATTCCCGTCTCATGAATTCTCTATCGTTATTGGAGAGTGCAGGCCGGCGACCACTTCTTCTGTGATCCAACAAACTTCCCTCCTCTCCTTCACGATGAATCCAAAAGTGGACAGAACGCCTCGATATATTCAAATTCCGGGATATCGCACTGATACTGCTTCCCTCATTAAATTGGGCAATTATTTGTGCTCTTTCGGCAATGGTCAAGTTGGCAGGCATTGAGATGATTTTATATGCAGTTGATTGAAAAATAACACGGAAAATATATCGATTTTTTGCATATATTTGACAAAATGTCAATTGTCAGTTTTCTTTTTCAAATGGAATTCGGTTGTCTATTTAAATAGTTTTTATTACTTTTGTTTGGAAACATTTCAATTGCTTTGTAGAAACTAATGTCCTTTTCATTTATACTAAAGGTTAAAATGTCATGTACTTACATGTGACATATGACGTATGAATACTAAATACATAGGTTTACGTCATGATAATGTTGTCTCTTTCAGTAATATCTTTTTATAACGAACCTTGTTGTAATTTTCGATGACCGGGAAACTAAATCAAAACTGGTACACCACTTTCTTGGCTGACCGTACATCATATTTTTTTTTTTAGTTTTATTATTCTCTTATTTTAGACGTTACAGGGTTACACACATTTTTACCACTTTGGAAGTGTCTCTCGCGCAAACTGTTCAGTTTAGAAAAAAATGATGTTAGCAACCTCAATTTCATTTTTCAAGACCTATTCATAGATACCCCACAGGTATGGGACAGGCGAAAAAAAAATTTTAGGTTTCATTTTTAAGTATGGGGGGTACCCCCAAAATTGGTTTTTGTTTTATTGAAAATCCTAATGCGGTTCACATAATACATCTACTTAATAAGTTTCAACAGGATAGCTCTGATACTTTCGACAAAAAGTAGCTGTGACATACGGACGGACAGACAGACATGACGAATCTATAGGGTTCCGTTTTCTGCCATTTGGCTACGGAACCCTAAAAAGATGAAAAGTTGCAACAGAATCCATATTTTCAAGTCATGCTCTTTGAAACACAGCTTTAAAACCATCTGGCACCCTTTCTCACCAGATCAGAACCAAAACGAAACATCATAAATCAAACGAACCAGCGGCAAAAAAGTATGCAAACACAAAAATAAATAATTAACGGTAGTGACATTGCCACAAAAATATAAATTTTATAAAAACTTTTCGGCCATTCATCGCGGATACATCCATTGTTATTGTAATTAACTCGTTTTTCGCGGCTGAAGTTCAAACAAAAGGTACGCAGGAAAAATGTATGTACATGATGTTAGGGTTGCTAGAAATTAAATTGGTAACTGGGCTGGGCAGTAACTGGCTGAAAATTTAAATTTAGTAACAACACGTACCTACGTTGTTGTAGCAACCGAATTATAACATGTAGAGTATAATTATGAAGAAACAACTCAAAATCCTACATCACGATATTAGTTTTCAACCGGATTAAAACATAACGAAAACGGAGATAGACACAATGTCCGGTTGAAGGTTCTTTCCTGTAAAAATAGAAGTCTAGCAGAATCGAGGAACTTTCACCATGTTCCCCAATTAATGTCCGGGGACGCGGGACTCACGAATTACCGTGACCCCAGAACGTAAAGAGCTATTGAAAGACACCGTGAATTTTAGTCAGTACAAGTCGCACAGTCCTCCTGCTCTGCCCTGAGTGGGAGGACTCATTTGATGATTTTAACACGCTTAAAAAATGTTCCACAAATGTAATCATTTTAGGTAATCCTTAATTAATATGTATAACCTTGTCGAACAAAAGTATGAACTGCATATAAGTAGAGAAATTATTACACTGAAACGTACTACGTGGAAAAAAAGTATCCCTACGGATGAATTATCCGGGTCTTAGGCTGCTTTTCCACCAAAGATGCGCTATGTAGCTGAGCTGCGAGAATGTAAAAGCTGAGCTACGAAACTGTGTGACCGTTTCCACCGATGCTACACTATGTATTAGCTGTGCGGTAAAATGTGCTATAGAGATGCGCCGCCGCAAGGTAGCTGTGCTATGAAGATGCGCAGCTGCGCTACGAAGATGTGCTGTCACAAGGTAGCTGCGCTATGAAGATGCGCTGTCACAAGGTAGCTGCGCTATGAAGATGCGTAGCTGCGCTACGACGATGTGCTGTCACAAGGTAGCTGCGCTATGAAGATGCGTAGCTGCGCTATGAAGATGCGCTGTCACAAGATAGCTGCGCTACGAAGATGCGCAGCTCGAGCTATGCGATGTATCGATTGTAGGGAAAACGAACCATAGCACGCAGCCATAGTACGCAGCCACAGCACGCAGCCACAGCACGCAGCCACAGCACGCAGCCATAGCATGCATCTTTTCATATAAAAACACATCTTAGTTGAATCCGTTTCCACCAGTGCTGTGCTATGTAAACCAATGAATATGATTGGTGGATATCAAACGCATCCGCAGCAACGTAGCATAGCGCATCTCTGGTGGAAAAGCAGCCTAGTGTGCCCGAAAAAATTCTTTTAGCCATTACATGCGATACTACGAGTATACAAATAAATTTAGAAAACTCCTTTTTTTGTTTGTAAAATCTTCTAATGAATCATCTCGCCCTGAGTAGAGCAGAAGGGACTGTCAGACTCTTACTGACTAAAGATCCACCCTGTTATTTCAGTTGCCTTTTGCGTTCCAGGCTTGAGATTACCTTTATATGTTCCCGCGACCTAGTAAGAACACTGAAGTACTTTTTATGTCCAAAGCGTTTTGAAAACCTTCTATTTATTTATATTAGCAAACAAATAACATTACCATTTTTATAAATAAATTTAAAAAAGAAAAATGTAGTCTGGTAACCCTAATCAAAGACAAGTACTGCGTGGGACGATTGGTGAAGGCGGAGTTCAATTTGTAATGGTTATTCTACAATTTGTGTTACAGACCAGTGTAGACTGGCCTCTTGTTTATTGTAAACAAAGTGAAAGGCGTAGCGCTATTGATTTTGAAGAACAATAGTGTCTACTGGATTGTTAACGAGTTCTTATGACTATTTTAGTTATACCTATTTGTTAGAAGAAGAACAATAATCCACATTATTGCTGTATATTTATTTGAAGAGGGTTTCCTATGGTCAAATAATAATATGATAAACTTCGATGGTTTTACTCATAGTAGCCATACACCATACTGCCTATCGTACGATCGATTTGACGCTTGCAATTGTTTCAAATTGGCAGTTCGTCCAAATACACCATACACCATAATGCCTATCGTACGATCGATTTGACACAACTTAACTTTATAGCTAGATCTGGCTATTATTCGGTGACGACAGCTACAATTTCATAAAATTTGTGGCTAAACTTTTTAGCTACTTTTTCTAGCACCTTTTCATTTCATCATGAGACTTTCGAAATTAGTCAAGTAGTGTCCCGAGTGGAAAGACAAGATAATGCAACAGTGGCTCATTCTACATATAAATAAGTGACATTCTGAAGAAATAGTTCAGTTCCGGGTTAAAATAAAAAAAAATGAAATTCTTCCGGTGACAAAATATATTATTTGAATAAACAAGGTGTTATAAAAATTAACTGCAGGAATTTCGTGTGCGTACTCGGTATAAAAAACGACGACGAAATTTTTTTTCAAGCATTTTTTTATTTTATGAATATGATTGCTCTTTGAGGTCGTTCACCATCGTTTGTAGCGTTCTCAGATATATTTTGTAACCGGAAGAATTTAATTTTTTTTAGTTAAACCCAAAACTGAACTATTTCTTCAGAATGCCACTTATTTATATGCAGAATGAGCCACTGTTGCATCATCTTGTCTTTCCCCTCGGGACACTAATACTTGACTAATTTTGAAAGTCTCATGATGAAATGAAAAGGTGCTAGAAAAGTAGCTAAAAAGTTTAGCCACAAGTTACACTTTTTAAGTACTTTTTTAGCACCTTTATAAAATTGTAGCTATCGGTCACCGAATAATAGCTAGATCTAGCTAAAAAGTTGCTAAGTTGGCATCACTGCTGCCGATTTGAAGTTGTGTCAAATCGATCGGATCACCTATCAAATTGGCATGTCATGCCAATTTGATGGATTCCACGCCCACACACGGTCAATTCTAACTGATCAAATTGGCAGTATCATGCCGATTTGACAAATAGGCAGTATGGTGTATGGCTACCATTACTTTGGATATTAATGAAACTTGTATAAAATACTTGTTAGACTCAGTAAAACTTGTATAAATATCATCATCTTCATCATCAGCTGGAAGACGTCCTTAGACCGCCACGCCATGCAAGTGGCGAATTGTCGTATAAATACACAATGTAAGAAATAACAGTATAAAAAAACAAAAACAAGTGTCGAATTGAACACCTCCTCTTTTTTTTTGTTGGTTAAAATTAAAACCGAGTAACGTCATCTCAAACATTTATTTCGCGACAAAAAAAAAAAAAAATCACAAACAGCGCCCATTTCAACCAACTTAAAAACATCTGCTGCATCCACACACCGAGACCCAAATTCCTCGCGACCATTTAAGAGAAAAACAGCATCAAAATAAGTGAGCTATCATACATAACAGCCCCTAGCAATATAAACGGACTTAAACAATGATACAGGGAACGTTCCCATTAGCTTTTACGATACTATAAGGGACTGAGGCAGTCAAGTTTACTTAACACAAACATTGCGGGGCCCAAGTAAGTAGATTACATCCAGAATTTGAAATTGTGTTATGAAAACATTTTTCTAATTTTGTATCGTTTGCGAAGTAAAGAGCATTAAGTTTGAATATTAAGCTTTTGTTTAATGTATAAATAGGATTATTTTATATTATGCTATTTTGTGGAGTTGAGTTGCTTCTTAAGTAAGTGTATTTTGAATTTTGAGGCGAAATTAGTTTATAATTATAATATAAAATAATGCAAAATAAGGAGCCCTTTATCCAAGCGTGACACCGTTGCACCATTTTATAGACTAGCACATAAACTTTCCTCTATTGTGTCAGATTTCTTTAATGGGTTTTCAACCTTATCACAATAGTGGAAGGTTAATGTTCTATTGGCAGAATATGACAGATTTGGGTAGGTTGACCTGCTGGCGTCTGTATAATCACCGTTGCTCACATTAACACTACAAAAAATTATGTTAAGATGAATTATTCCATAAAAAACGAACACTGGTATTTCAAGACCCATATTCTTACGTAAAGTGCCAATAAAAAAATAGTTCACTTAGAAGATACAAAATGTTTTCTAACTTATCCACTCCTTGAATAACTTATAATGCAGTAAACAAACATGACATCCATAAAAATATGAACTAAGTTGCACTTTTGAACTTCTAACAACATCTCGTTACGCATTGTCGTTAGATATTTCTGAAACTTTTACTCAACAACATCGTAGGTATGCATCAACGAGCATGGCCGACTAACTCGGTGACTGCACTTATAGGTATGAATACTTTAAGTTTGGAGTTTAATAGAGCATACTTGAACACGGAAATATTGTACTAGAGAGTTTGAGGATACTTGGATACTGAATTCGATGGATTAGTGTTTTGTATTATCTTATTTAATAGCAATATTTCTATGATGCTCAAAACAGTGAGGTAGATTGCAATACACGCTTTGAATTGCAATGTTTTTCCTTTTGGAATTTAAACTGCAACATTGGGTTTTTTGTTGGTTGTGTAGATGACCTTGTCAACCGTACGAAGCAATAAATTAGGTTTTTTTTTTGAAATAACTGCTCTACGCAATTTGGTTGCTAATTGAAAGACACAGTGCCCGGATATACATTCACAGTTTCATCCACTGTACACTAGCGAGTTCAAATATACAAAGGAAAGCAAATTAAGGCATTTGCATCATACCAAAGGTACACGTAAATGTTTTTGCACGTCCATATTTTTAAAACTACTACAAAGAGAATGGTTTCGCCAGCTTGATTGCCTATCGTTTTTTTTTTGTTATATTTCTAAAACCTACAAACGAATACTCAACAAAATGCGAGAAAAAAGATAAACCTTTTAGTTTTCAAAAATAACTGACGCAAAAACAAATAACTGACCTATAAAACTGATTGGCAATTGTAATATGGATATTATAATTTCTGTACAACAATAATCTCAATCTAACACCTCTAAGGCACGTAGCTGGGTTCATATTGGCACACCTAAAGTTGTTTACCCGAAATTGTTCTTCCTAACGATTTGTAATCCGAATGATCACTCTTCCTAAAATTTTTCATCCTTAAGTTTTTATTCATACTTTTTGTAGTGCTACCGGCGATGTTCATAACACTCATTTTTCCGAAAATTGTTATCAATAATATCGTTATTGTAAATATATTGAAACTCCTACTTTTTTTATCGTAACGTTTTTATCCCTAAACATTATTACGGTGATATTTTTATTTATTCATTTTACTGGATTTAGTCAAACTAAATTCAGTAAAATGTCGACAATTTAGTCAAAATAAATAAAGTAAAATGTCGAGAAAATTCGACGGAGCACCGCTTCGCGGTGCTCCTACTTCTGGGTGGTTTAAAAAAAAATAACCACGAAGGGGGTGGCGGGGTCCCATCCCCTTCTAACCTAACCTGTCCGAGTCGGGGTGCCCCCAGTCGTTTTTGGTCAGAGTGTCGTGTTGGGGTCACTATGAAAAAAATACTGGCGACAAATTTCCACGACAATTTGCCAGCCGCTGCCGTGGCACCGCTCGCTTTGCTCGCTCGACTCGCGAGTAGCTGGTCACAGTTCTAACCTAACCTAACGTATGGATATCTTTTCAGGTACACACCGGTTTAAATAAAATTAAAGAAGACGCTTTAACTAATAAAAAAAACCAATTCATATAATTAGTGAGTGCGAAGCAAAGTGCTTGCTTCGTCAAGTATACGTGCTAATATGCCAACAAAATAAAAATAAATCTAAACAAAAAAGATATGACTTTGAATAATAGTGTAAAAGAAGGTTATGTTGAGAAAATATAGGAAAACAAATAATAGTATAATAGATGTTTATTGCTACCGACATTATGAAGTCGAATGATTCGGAATTACGAATATTAGTGACAGTGAAATTAGGAGTTGTGATCATTAGGATTAAAAATGTTAGGAATACAATTTTCGGGTTTCCGATGATGGGAGTTTCAATTTTAGGTGAACTTTGGCGCGCCCCACGTAGCTACGTTTACTGCCTTTCGTTATTAATGTCGAAATAATATAGTCAATAGTGGTTGAGAGTCAATTAATAGACATATAATTCCCAGGCCAGACAGCGGGTCAGACCGGAAGTGTGTCGGCCATAATTGCAGGACACCGGAAGTGATTTAGAGCGGTAGGTGGCGTTGGCGCCCAACGTGGGACCTTATCTATGGTTTGTTGCATTGTTAGGCATGTGATTGGTGCGAAGTTATTTTGTGGAAATATTAATCATTTGTTTTAAAAGCCATTAAAGCTACATTGGATAAAATTAAATGAAGTTTTAGTTATTGGCGCCCACGTGGGACCACATTAATTATATTCCAAAACTCGTTCCTCGGAAAAGCGTAAGCCAAACAATAAACAAAGCATTTTAAATTTCTAAAAACAGAAGGCTTTCCTTATCACATGTCATAAATCAATATTTAGCTTTCACAAAGACGTTTCTTCACAAAGACGTTTATTTATAACTACTACCACTCCATCCTAAAATAATAACTACCCTCAAAAATATAGGTACCTACCTTTATCAAACTAATTTCCTGTACATTGTTTTAACCTGAGTTTGGTACGTGTACCCATTTCCTTTTAGGTTGTTTTTTTCGCTTTTTTCTTCCCCAAGTGTTTCTGATTAAAATTAATTGCGTTCCAAGAAGTTAATTGTAGCGGGGAATGAACGTTTGAACATAAATTGAGTAACAAATGGAGACGCAGTAGACCGTTATTTGTTAGTTCACCCTATAATTTGTTATGCTACCGTCGAGTTAATAAATCTGAAATGGGGGGTAGATTGTGACCTGATAAATTGCACTTCAAAGGATTTCGAAAACCTATGTTTGTACAGCTGAATTCTGTTCGTGAGTTTAATGTGTTCATTTTGGTTCAGTGGAGGGGGTCGTGTTTGATTGTAAAATGGGTATTTTGAATGTGGGATTAACGGTTTGAATGGGTTAATTCGATTGGTTATTGACATTTATGCGTGTTTTGTTTACATTATCAATGCTCAATATTGAAAACAGTAACGATAGTGTCGAGTGATAACTCTAGAATATTGCTTTTGATCATTCAATGTAAGCAAATGTTAGGTGAACTTTTTTATGTTGCTAGCCTGTATTGTCCCAGAAGCATGCTGCTCAAAAGCTTTGTGCGCTACTTCTTTTCAATTCTCAAGAAAGACATCTGGGTTGTCCTAACATCTTCTTTGTGGTGTACCACGGCACTGTCTCTTTTTCAAGGTAACAATCCGGAGAAGAAAAAAGAAAGAAGCTCACTACCAGAAATAGGTATTTTTCCATCATTAGCCACCAAATGCCAAGTGTCTTCTTTCTCCGGTTTCGTGTTATGACTGTCCAGTTTCTAATCTCTCCAAAAAAGTGTAAGAATTAGGGACTTTACTCATGGCGCGATGCGATATCGAATTGCATCGATTGACGATATCGGTCAGATATCACACAAGCGTCCGGCCGAAGAAAATGTATGGACGATCGCTAGTGATTGCTAATGGAGTCGCACGGATTGACGATATCGCTCACAGATCTCCTCGATATCGAATTGCATGTACGTCCTAATGACAATGCACATTCTGTGTTCGAAATTCGATTGCGCAACTACTCGTCTCGTGCGACATCTTTTGTCTTTGGTTTGCAGCGCCTTTATGTCGTAGTAGTAAGGTGGATTTTTGAAGTGCACGGTCGAATTGCATTGCATCACTCCATTAGTAAATACATGCGATTTAAATCGGGAATCGATTCGATATCGCACGAATCGCGTCGCGTTGCATCGCGCCATGACTAAAGTCCCTAAGTAACATTTCAATTATTATTTTCCGTTATTACTGAAATAAAACTCTTCATATTCATACAATATCTCTGACCGATCTCTTTTATTACCCCTCCTAACATAATTACCTACAAAAAGAAAGCTCATTAGTTTCCCTAATTAAAATGAACGTCCGTATCAAACTAAAATTGCATTAAGCTCAGCGCAACTAGAATATAAAATGCCAGTAGTAAAGTAATTGCACGGGTGTTTTACCTTCAATTTTGCACAATTGTGAACTGTATTGTGTTGTTTTAAGGTTGTTGTTGGAGGTAGAATTACTGTGAAAGGACTTTAACTGCAAAATCCTACATTTTGAGCCGTCAGCTGTGAATACAGATGAGGTTTTGCGTTTACGCAGCAATTACTAATCTAATACGTACATAATTCGGTGTCATGATGCCGTTGGACGTCTACGTGTGCTGAATATGCAAAATTTCAGCACATGAAATGCTAATCCGTTGCAGTTTGTCCAATAATTAAGTGGCAACATTGTTATTTTACAATGAGACTGTTGATTACGAATTTAAGTATTGTTGTTATGAATAATTTTCGATGTCATTGTGTTTAAAATGGTATGGTAATTCGGTTGTTTTACTTGAAACGAGTGGTTTGAATTGGACACAAAACAATTGGTTGAGTATCATCAACTTTGAATTTGAACACTGTAAAATTTATTTACATGACTGTCATCAATAACAGTCAATGCATTGGTAATATTTTTGGCAAAAAACACGATTTTTTTTAACATTTCCATGACTATTTTACTGTGACATCAATTCTAAAAAGAAAAACGTACAGGTTTTCATATTTTTCTGTTTTTGATTTGACTCTCCTTTGATGTTCTATTTCAACAGCCACGCTCCACTATAGCTCTACTTTTGTACATCGAAATAAACTTGTCGACAATATTTTCTACAAGCCAATTTGTTCAGAAAAAAAACACGGTATTTGGAGCTATATTCCTTTGTAGATTGAGTATCTCACTTCACAACACCTGATACGCTTCAATCTTCATTCATACTCAAATCAACAACGTATAAAGAATTTAAATTCACAAAACACAATAAACTGGGAACAATCCTAGTGATGGGAGCAACAGATCTTTTCCGGATTCCCGCGTTTTGAGCAATATCTTATGTATTTTGACGCGCCCTCAAAACGGAGATTATTCTAAAAGAATTGTTGGCTCGAGCCGTGTTGTGGATAAAAATGAAAATCTTAGCGTGATTTTGAGGGTAGAATGATATTTCGAATAATACCCTCGTTCTTCATTTCTTGATGAAATATTGTGTAGAGAATGTTTTGAGAAATGTCGCCACTTATTGCAAAAGTAATTTGATGGTTGGTGGTATTTTTTTTGTGAATAAAAGCTATTTATTCTTTGAAGAAGATTACCTGTCTCTTGATATTTTGAATCTCAGCTGTCAGTCAATGTAAATAGGCATAAATAATAAGATAATAGTTTATCATGTTTTCACTTACTTCATAATAGGAATAGGAATATAATGATCGGGCCAAATACGAATTGACATTCAAACTACTAAAAAATAACTAATTTGTACTAGTTATTTTTTAGTATTTGAAGAAGGTGGGCTTTTATGCATACATTTGACAGATTCAGATGATTTTATACGGGTATAGAAATGACCCTGGATTTAGTTACAAGCTAAAGAAGTGTTTTGGGGAAGCTAGTAGATTATAAAAAAAAACATTAAGTAGCTGAGTTAAGCTAGTACTTAATATCGCCAATGAAAATGGGTAAATAAAAAATAATAATAAAATGGATAAGTAAAAAACTGATGAAAATTGTTCTAAGCGCTAAAAAAATCCTAAAATCCGAATCTCCTGTTCCCGCATCAAGAAGCATTCACTACAAATCGAATTATAGTCCATCCTGTAGTTATGTCGAGTTCGTTTTGTTGGCACAATTGTATCAATATTGGACATCGTAACTCGATTTCTGAACGGAGTGCTGTCAAGTGACAACTGACGTCACCAAAATGGCGGACGGTCGGGTACGGTTTCAATGTTGGACATTTTGTTATTGTGTTTTACAATAAATGGGCAGACGTAGCGTGTAGAGGTCCCCAGCTGCTGCTAGAAAGACTGGTAAAATTTTAAAGGTAACTGCGAGAAGTGAGATGTGGAGAAGGGAGTGCACAGAGTTGTGGCACATTTTTGAAGAGGCTTATATCGGAGTAGGCCGCGAATGAATTGATTGAAACATTTGATAATATATTTGTAATAACATGATGGCCGGCACTTAATGGGGTCTAGTCATTCGCTTTGGACTTGCTAGTTTGCAATACTGTAGTCGTATTTTGAAACAGTCTTGTTCCTATACAACTAGTTACCGCCTCTCGATATTATTCAATTATTTTCGCCGCTTATTTATTTAATTTTTGAACAACATTAATCCAAGTAAAGTAAAATCTCTCGTGGTTACGCCTCATACCACGTACGTCCTGCTTTTAATTATTTTAACGTGTTCCAACGAAATCGTAACTTAATTTGTGTCATTAAATTTTGTTGCGATCAGATTTCAGTTTTAAAGTGGGTTAAATTTTACATTTGCTGTAAATTTTAATATTAAATTAAGTACGGGTACGGTTTAAAATATGCTATCTTTAGAGCTACTTAAATATTTAAAAGCATATTTTTGCCAGACGATAAGTCTTTCGAGGCAAACACTTTCTACATTCTTCTTTAAGAATGTGAAAAATTTTAGGTCAATCTAAAAACAAAACGCAGGACTGTAATCCCGTTCGTTTATAGTTAGGGAACAAACACATCTAATCCCAAACCCAATTAGGTAAACCCCAACACCTAATATATTCAGCTATTCCACTCGCGTCCACTCGGCACACGCATCTATTCCCACATAGCACAACAACAATTAACACTAAGTGTGAACGGTGCTAAGCCATCAATTTATCCGAGAACACCAGAACCAATCCCTTAAACCTAACCGATAAACCCTAACCCTATCGCTGCCGCTTAGGTGTCAAAAAGACCGAACAATACATTTCCCGCGAAATCCGCTCAATTCACAACGCCTCGACGCGGATCAGGTAACAAATCACTGGACGGTACACCCCCCCCTGCTACCCTGCCAAAACCCCGCTTACGGCACACTCTCCCCGACGCTACTCATTTAGCTCAAAATCGTGTCACGTACACGAAACCCGCTGTATAATTACAAAAACGAGTTTGGATTCCGTTTCAGTCCATATCATGTGTGACTTGAAATACGATTGTTTTATGACCACTCTTATTTTACTTGTGAAAAGTTTGGTAATATGAAGCGGGAACTAAAAGGGGTGAATAAAAATGCCGTCGGTTTTGTGTTTCGAGCTTTTGAATCTGGTTTTTAAGGCTTTGTTAATTGAATAACAGCGTGAATTGGAACACAAAAATTCAGGTTTATTCAGAATCTATTCCGATTTTATTTTAACTCGTTCCATTCCGATATATCGGTAAAAGAATATAATACACAAGAGTGTGTGTAGTGTTGTTGATGAACGGGATCAGCTGCGGATGGTCATGGATGGGTTCAAGAATTGCTCTAATTTGTATGAGGAGGCTTTATGTAAGGTTAGGGACCTAGAAAATGAACTTATTTATGCTAATGATTTGATTTTAAACTTACAAAAAGAAAAAGAAAGTTCTCAAATTATTCAAACAAATAACTTGTACAATGAAATATTAAATAGTAATTGTAACCCCTCTCCCTTAATTACTATAGATCTGACTGAAGATTCTTTATTAAAACAAAACTACTCTCATAAAACTAGTCAAAATAGAATAAAGAAATATGCAAAATTAAATAAAATAATTAAAAAATGTAATAAATATAAGAAACAACAAAATTACTTTTCTAAAAATATTCAATTAAGGAAAGAGCGTGTTTCATTAGTTAGTAAATTAAATAACTATCAGATTAAATTGGAAGATAGTATAAATATTTATGAAATAGACACTCAGCGCTTACAATCTGATATACAGTTTTTGAATCAGTCACTAAAATCTTTGACTAATAAATATGAAAGCTCTAAAAATCAAATCAAAGAGCATATTCTTGCCACAAATCAATTGGTGGACAAAGTAGACTTGCTGACTCTCAGCAATACTCGGTGTTCCTGTCAGATGGAACCCAATCCGGATGTCCTCCAGCCTGAAGCAACGGAGGACCCGTCTCAAGCTGTGAGGACTCCGGACAGTATCAGCTGTCAGAACTTAATATCTGACATTGTTCACAATAATCAGCCTGAGATTAATAGTTTTGTATCTTCAAATAGTCATAGTGAGTGTCACTCAGTTATGTTCTCCGACAGTATAGGCAGAGGGCTAGGTAATTTATTAAGTAATAATCTAAGTTATTGTACTTTAAATCATTGCATGCCACATTCAAACTACAAAGAGATAATGGCATCAGTCGCTAAAAATGTGTGTTATCCTAATACAACCGTTACTATATTTATTGGCAATAGTTCTAAGATTGGAACAAAAGACATCACTGACAGTGTAGCAGAGTTGTTAAAATTAGATTGTAAGAAAATTATTTTGTGTGCATTTCCCTATTTTGAGAAGTTATCAAACAGACAAAACAATCATATACATAGGCTGAATAAGCAGGTACAGTTCTTAGCAACTCATTATAGTGACAAACTTTTATACTTAGACATCAACACTGTTGTTGATAAACTTAGGTCGACTCAGGATTCAGCGTATCTGCCTATTAGATATAGACATATAATAGCTAGTCTATTAAGTTTTAATATTCACTCAGACATAAGTAGTATGTCTTCGTCTTGTTGTGTACATATTTATCCTAGTATTAGTTTTAGTAATAGTATTAGTTGTACGAAGGAGGACCCATGTGTCACCATGGAAGATTCCCAATCTCAAAGTGGGACTACTAGTAGTAGGATATTTTTGCCTGGTGATGGCATGGGGGTCCCGGGGCTCCCTCCGGATAGTATTTATTTTTCTTTAAACTTTTAAGTAAGACAACAGAAGGTACCATTAGCACTATAGCATCTCCCACAGACAATGTATCTTCTTGCAACCAACCATATAGTTTTAAAAAAGGGCCTCCGCAGAATACCTTGAAATTGTTCCATCAGAACATTCAAGGTATCTCTTCGAAATTATTAGAAGTTGAAATGTTTTTAGAAAAAACCATGTTTGATATTATCTGTTTTACTGAACATTGGTTAAAGGACTATCAAATGCTATTTAATTATGAAAACTATACTGTGGGTAGTTGTTTTAATCGTAAAAATTTGCTGCGTGGTGGTTCCCTAATATTAGTTAAAAACTCTTTAAAATTTCACCAACGTAATGACATAGTAGGTCTTTCAGTTGAACATTGTATCGAACTGTCCTGTGTTGAGCTAGATAAGCATGTAATAGTGTGTGTGTACAGACCCCCTAATTATCAAAATTTTTCCTTATTTGAATCTAGAATGGAAGATGTTCTGGCAAAACTTGCAGTCAGGAATAAATCTATAATAATTTGTGGTGATTTTAATATAAATATTTTGGAAGAAAATTCAAATAGCAGTAGGTTATTAAATCTTTATAAGTCATTTGACTTGACTAACATTTTTACAGAGCCAACTAGAGTTACTCCATCTTCTGCGACTTGTATTGATAATGTTTTCTGCAATTGTGATTATTTGGATAAGGCCATAGTTAATTGTCTGCCGTCTGATCATAGTGGGCAGACGGTAACTTTTAGATGTAATACAATAAAGCAACAACTTGAGATTAAATTTAGACCAGTAACTTCTGCCAAATTAAGTAGCTTTAATAATTCCCTACAGAACAAGCTAAGTGTAATGAATATGGACGACATTAATGTTAATAAATTCTATGGTAATTTCTTTTCAATAGTTCATACTGAATTCAATAAAACTTTTGAAAAGAAAACAAAAAACATTGAACCCAAATTTGTATTTAGTGACTGGGCGACTAGAGGTATTAGGAAAAGTAGGGAAAGACTATTTGAACTGTATGGCCTTAAGCCAATTATTAACACTGAAACTTTCAATAAGTATGTTGCTGCCTATTCAAAATGTTTTAAAAATACTTGCAAGGCTGCTAAAGCCATGCATATTAGCAATAAGATCAAATCGTCAGAAAATAAAATAAAAACGGTTTGGAAAGTTATAAATAACGAGACTGGCAGGAAAAAAAAGCCCAACACTAACTATGCTTTGCAGACATCTTGTGGTCCTATAAGCTCAAACCTGGAAGTAGCTGAAGAATTTGTTAAATTTTTTACTGATATACCGGCTAGGACTACGGAGGCTCTAAATTCCTCACCTGATATTTCAATAGGTTTATTAAAGGCGAACGTTTCTGGCAGCCCGGCTGATTTTAAGTTTAAACATATAAACCCTATGACAGTTATTAAAGCTTTCCGGGAAATCAAAATTAAAGCGACCGAAGATTTATGGGGATTGTCTATCAAAGTTTGTACAGGCATTGTGGAAACTGTAGCGCCATATTTGGCATTAATTTTTAATCTGTGTGTGGATCAAGGAGTTTTTCCTGATTTGATGAAATTCAGTAAAGTCGTGCCTCTTTTTAAATCTGGGGACTCCAAAGATACTAACAATTATAGACCTGTATCCGTGTTGCCAGTCTTTAGCAAGATATTTGAGAAAGTAATGCTAAATCAGATGCTTAACCACTTCAACACCTACAAAATCTTACACGATCAGCAGTATGGTTTCACCAAGGGACGTTGTACAACTGACGCCGGTGTCACCCTATTGAAGCACATATTTACTGCATGGGAAGAGGCACAAGACGCCATAGGAATATTCTGTGACCTCTCCAAAGCATTTGATTGCGTTAATCACGATACATTACTTTTGAAACTTGAACATTACGGACTAGGTAAACTTGCGCTTAGTCTGGTAAAATCTTATTTATGTGATAGGCAACAGCTTGTTCAAATAAATGGTGTAAATTCACAGGGTTTAACAGTTAAAATGGGAGTTCCACAAGGCTCAATATTGGGTCCTTTTCTCTTTCTTGTATATATAAATGATCTACCCTATATACTTAAAAATCAACTACATAATATAGTGTTATTTGCTGATGACACATCCCTAATTTTTAAAATTAACAGGCGAGCTCAGAATCTAGATGACGTCAATAATGTCTTGCGTCAGATCCATAACTGGTTTTCAGCAAACAATTTAGTATTAAATGGAAACAAGACTAAATGCATTAGATTTGCCTTACCAAATGTAAAAAATAGTAATTATGACATAGTGTTGAATGAGGAGATACTAGAATTCGTCGATAAAACGGTTTTCCTGGGAATAACACTTGATTCAAGGCTACAATGGGGCCCTCATATAACAACACTTGCAGGGCGATTAAGTTCAGCAGCATATGCTGTCAGGAAAATTCGCCAATTCACTGACGTTGATACCGCGAGAATTGTATATTTTAGCTACTTCCACAGTGTAATGTCGTATGGTATTTTATTGTGGGGACGGGCGGCTGACATCGAGTCCATCTTTATTCTCCAAAAGAGAGCGATCCGAGCTATATATAATCTCCGTAGACGCGATTCTCTAAGGGAACTGTTTAAGGAAATTAACATCTTGACGGTTCCTTGTCAATATATCTATGAAAACATAATGTACGTTAGGAAAAATCTGCATCTTTTCTCTAAAAGAGGTGACAGACATAATTATCATACTAGAAATAGGGACCAATTAGTTCAGCCGGGCTTCAGACTCGCCAAAGTAGACTCTTCCTTCATGGGGTTCTGTTTAAAATGCTATAATAAGCTACCACAAAACGTTCTTGAACTGAATGAAACTAAATTCAAAACATGCATTAAACGCACACTTTGTAAGCAGGCATATTACAAACTGAGCGACTATATCGCTGATAATAATGCTTGGCTCCATGCTGGTCCTGCTCCATGAGACAGTGAATGTATAAATAAATTAATAGTGGAAGTATACTTAATACCATTGTTGGAGCTGCTGAAGATTGTACAACTGTATTTGCATTGTATAGATTCAATCTTCCTTGTATTATATAGCTTCATAGCCGACATTGTGTGAGTACTATGTACTTCAGAGCTGTCATTCACTGAGTACCTACGTCTCTTGTTGACTTGAATGACCCTGGCGGTTGAGTGTGTCATGCTCACTCAAATGTCTCGCTGATGGTGGCGCGTGTGTCGGATCATTTGGCTCCCTTTAAAATGGTTGAGCCGAATGGTGCTGATGCATGTGTCATGTTCGTGAACGGGCGCTGTCAGTTGCGACTGGTCATCTCTTAGCTGCCACGGTTTATTTTAATTTATTGATTTTTATTTCTGAATTGTCTTTGTTTTAAATTTTACTATGGACACTTTTAAACTTGCTACATCGTTCTCACATAATGTACCATCTAAGAATGAATGATGTAACAATGATTCTGTAATAATTTTGGCGATCTGAAAAGAGTGTCCATGGAGTTTCTTGCACGTTCTTCTCCATAGAGATCTACGACTTGGAACGTGCATCTACGGTACTTTCACAGTTTTTATGTCTTGTGACTGGGACTGTAGCACCATAACTTTTCAGTGTTTAATACTTAATATTCCTTTAGTTGTCTATGACAATTCAAAAGTGCCTGTAACTGGCCTACTTGAAATAAATGCTTTGATTTTGATTTTGATTTTGATTTTGATTTTGTAGCTACCGATCCTGACATTGCTTAATTGACTACATATTGTAATGCTTGACGCTCGACCATCACTCAAGTGAAGTGCGCTCAACCGCGACGCCCTGTCCACTCAACTAGTTCACATACATCCAGCAGATGGCGGCACTTTCCTTCGATTTTATACAAAAATAAATTTTACTCGACTGAAAACATTTTCCTCGCCGTATTTAAATTGCAAGCACTTCATCACTCCGTAAAATATATTTTCTGAACAACCCTCTTTCAACAATCTCATCTAAACAATCTTAACGAACATCGACCAATGAATCACTCTATCAAACGGGACCCAATGCGGGCTATTAGAATAAACTGTGTACCGAAGCTACCAAAAATACCTCAAATGCGATATTCGGTTATTCCTCAGGGAGCCCGAAGTCCGTAATTATGTCACAGGGGGGCGGGAGGGACGGATATGAAATGACAAAAGACGTATTGGATATCACTGTGATAGAATACCGGTACTGCGACCGGTTTTTCTCCGTTATCGTACGAGATGTGTCAATATTTCCACGGATTTTTTGTTGGAAACGATAAATCGGTTGGTTTTTGCTACGTTTTTGGGGAACGGTTTTGAGATTGAAGGCTGGACTGGGATTTGTTTGGTACCGAGTTTTGTGAGCGCAGCGGAAGGGTTATTGAATATGGACGTTGTTTTTAATGCAGCTCCAAAAGTATCGTTAGTGGGGGGATTGAGAGACATCCGATACCAAAGCCCACTTCTAAATAAATAAAGTATTTTCTGTGTGACATTCAATTTAACTAGGTGCTACTTTTATTACGCCATGTATGATTTTTTTGATTGCTATTGATTGTGTAAAAAATTGGATTAAGTAAAGACGCTTTCAGTTGCAAATTATTCATTAAGATATTGCAATATTGTTTTGAATAACTGAGCTTTAAAATATAGTCCTTTTGATCGTTTTGTTTAGGCGACCAATTTCAATAAATCGATTTGCGATTCTATGAGAAAACATAATGAAAATTCTGTATATAATAACTTAATTTATCAATGACTTGTACTGACTTGTACTGTACTTAATGTAATAAATAAATCTTAGCCAAAATAACCCCTCGACACAGAAAGGGTTATATTGCATGAGTTACAGTTAACGCAGTGACTGAGCGATCGACTGCTACAAATATTTTATATTGGCCTGAATTTAGTTGCTTCCGATCTGGCCATTTTTGTAGGTGTTTCTAGGGAACTGTTTAAAAATCGGCCAAGTGCGAGTCAAGTCAAATCGGCCAAAGCCTGCCGAGGTCGCGGGATTATTTCCTTACCGTGACCCCGGAACAGAAAGGGCTATTGAAGGACACCGTGGATTTTAGTCAGTAGAAGTCTGACAGTCCCTCCCGCCCTGCCCGGGGTGGGAGGACTCATAATGATGATTTTACCACGTAAAAAAAAAAAAAAGTGCGAGTCACGTAACATGGCTAAAAAATCATGTCTGTCGTATGGGAGCCCGCTTAATAAATTTTTTATTATACTTTTTGTACATATTGTTATATAGCGGCAATAAAAATACATCATCTGCGAAAATTTCAACTGTCTAACTATCATTGTACATCCATGAGACACATCCTGGTGACAGACGGACGACGGAGTCTTAGTAACAGGTGGCCTACCATGAACTCTTAACGCGATCCAGTTTAGACTGTGGGAAAGGGACAGAGCTGTACTAGTCGTCTAGCGCCATCTCTTTCCCACAGCCTAAACTGGATCGCGTTAAGAAAGCTCGTGGTAAGGCTCCAGGGTCCCATTTTACCCTTTCGTTACAGAACCCTAAATAAAGTGTAAAAAATAGTTAAACACCGCTATCTCAGCCATAACCAGAACAATAAACCTTCAAACAGCATAGCTCAAATATCCAACTTACCACAAAACTCATAGCTATCTACATCTGAGTTACCAAACCCTTTATGAAGCTTCACATTCTATAAACGGATTTAACAAACGGGTATCCAGATTAACTTTCAGACCTCAGAACTTTCTATAATTGTTAGGTGGGCGAACTGACGGATAATTAGGACCTGAGTTATCCTTTCGACCTTTGAGTTTAAATCTGTTATAACGGGTTATTGGAGATAATTTTAGCTTTGTGCTGAAGTTTATCTTGATCTGGCACATCAGCTACGGGCTATGATTTAAGTACCTACTTGTTATGTTTGATGAATGGAATACAAAATAAATATAAATTTGAAAACCTACGTTTGTGAAAACAGAGGTGTATGTTTATTTGGAGACTTTACAGAAAGTTGATATTATTTTTCTTAATATGAATTAGAAATACCTAGGTACATTAAAAACAACTTTAAACACAATACCGTGCGTTTGAAAGCACACTGAATTTCAAATATAAAACTGAACTTTACATTGATGTTTTGTCCAGTAGTCTTAATAAGTTTAAACTTAAACCGTCTTATCACAAAAAAGTTAAACATCTGTTGTACACTTGTCTAAAAAAACTCTCAACGTCAAAACGGCATTTCACTTTGAAACAAAGGTCGTTTCGCAGTTATACTATTTTTTAGACAAGTGTTCAACAGATGTTTAAGTTTTATGGTACGACGGAAAATCTTTTTTGTCATATTTTAAATTGGCACGACAAGAATTGCAGCTATGTCAGAAAATTCTCGGAAACTAGCAAGTTGATAGATAGCTCCAGCCTCTGCAAAACCGGGGCGCGTCGCTAGTTTTTAATTTTGACCAAAAAAAAGAGATTTTACAGAATGACAATTTATTTTACAATCGATAAATTTGGATTATGACCCATTATAAACTTATATCCTCACACGTATCCATGGTCCTTAGACCTTGATCTTCGTTATTTTGACGCATTAAAACGATTTATTGTCAAAATGGGTAATGATTCAACTTTGTCGATTGTACATACACAAACTTATTGATTGCTCCGTACCTTTATTCCCCATCTCAAAATCCTTAACCAGAAAATGTTTTGAACTGTCCAATAGACTGTAAAAACGAGGCGGTGGTTGTTAAAAAGTTAGGATGTTAGCAGAAGTCGAGGTGGCCCCTAATTAGCAGGCACGCTTTACTTATCAATTAATCAAACTTTTGAGGTCCGAAAGTTATCTACCGAGGTCGTTTTCGAAAATCCATTTTCGGAGTAGAAATTTGGAGACGGTTTTGTGAACTTTGTTTTATCTTTTTCAATAATTTTCTATTTTTGTTGCTAATTACTGTGTATTTTACCTTTGCTTGGCTATTCGGTGTTACGATATTAATTATTGCATTCCCTAATCATTTTTTTAGTGCACTACAGAGCCATACTTCTTATTTTTATACAGTAAAGAAGAATGCTCAAAAAAAACCCAGAATCGATTAAAATAATTTATGAACAACAAAATAGACCTTAAGTCAGAGGACTTAAATACGCTATTCGTTTCGCATAAAACCATAACCAAACAGGCCAGCAGCATATACAGAGTGAAAAATTTTCTACTGGGCGTGAATGGCTATATCCGAAACTATGAGGAATATCAAAAAACGTTGAAAGGAATCTCGAGCCCAATTTTAAAGAAAACTAGAACTGCATCATTGGATTTAGAAAAATCAATAATCCTGGCCAGGAATCGAACCCGCTAATTTTGGAAAAATACACACCCTGTATTATTACACCATTCGATAGTGTTGCTAATAAGGATCAAATTCTGGGAAGTAATCATATACGGAAAACTTAAGAAAATAGCTGATTTGAAGCATTATTTTTATAGTTGACTTGAAACACTATAAAAAATTGTAACTTAACAGTTACTATTTTTTTTTACTTGGTGATGGTTTAATCGAAAACAATTATTGGATTTGGGTTATACCAAGTATACCTACCTTGCCACACATAAGTCGTTTTAATCGATTCTGGGTTTTTGCTCCATATATTTTTGGGCATTCCTCTTTGTAAAATTAAAAATATCTTGTAAATTTTTGACAGTCATTTGCAACGTTGCCAACTTTCAGAATAAGCGCTCTTAAGTAAGAAGAGACTTTGAACAGTTTCATCACCATACTCCTGCACTTATCAGTATTAATTTACTTGTTGTGGACGAAGCGTAATAAAAAAGCGTAATTCTACCTCCATTCTCTCTATTATAAACTTATTCTGACGGTAATCCGTTTCAAGCAATATAATTATAAAATTGCACACTCTAACAGATACTCATATAATAACGGATTAAACCTTCTTATCTCTAATATCGCCATATTGTATCTCCATACATCTCGGTATTACCGCTAGAGGTCACATTCGACGCCATTTTGGATTCGCTGACCTTAACGGTCATATTCTGAATATCGAACATGTCAGCAAAGGCGGGAGATTAACTTTTATTATAATTCTTTGATAGATGTTCAGACTTTTGTCGAGGTTGTAGGATGGACAATTTCTTTGAGACAGTTTATTTATTTGCATTTTATAAGCAGTCTCTGCAATGGCTAATTGGCCCTATTGGCAATTGAAATATTCTTCAAGCTTGCTCTGTGATATTAACATTTCGTACATAATTCTCGTCTTCATCGCCTTCATTGTAAATAATAGCGTTTTTTAACAGAGAAAATGAAGGAAATAGCTTCTTCCCTACCAAAGGACCTTAGGACCAAATTAAACATCTTGTAATTAACCACTTTAAATGCTAAAATTACCGCAACTAATGAGGAGTCCTTACTAATTATGTCTACGACCTTGCCTTCGCACAAATTACGCCATTTTCCTTCACGCAAAATTCTTCTACTATCGAACGTTCGCATCTTGAAATTATGACCATTATCATCGTTATAGCTTACAGAATAGGGCCACTAAATCAGGTAGCAAGCACGAGTTTCTGTTAAACCAAAGTGAATCGTACTCTGTCTCTCATAAAGTATACTTTCGATTGCAGGTTCAGTATCGTATGTATATAGGATGATTTGGCCGGTCGTAAGCAATTTCCAAATTGGATTTTGTTAGGGTAAACGTACCCGGGGCAAAACGCGATGTTTCATTAAAACTTGTGACTTCGCGTGTTACGGGTCCTGTGATGTGGTTCCAGCAATTATTAGTTAGTAATTATCAATTTGATTATAGTTTAGTAAGTAATTTAATGTAAAAGTGAGGTCATCCGCAGGCTTGACGGATCGGAAGGACCTTCCTTGAGTGGCTTGACATTAAAGATATAAAACGAATTAACGTCATGCATGTTTTTTTTAACACTTGCTTGCTCTTAAATAAACAACAACCTTTTTAAATTTGTGGTAAATTAATAATATTGATCTTAAGTATGGTAACATCACCGCCCTCTGATATCGACGCACAACATCAGTCTGTCATGGCTGCCACTTCCTTTCTGCTCCGTAATGTGTCCACAAAATGTAAAACTAAATAATAGTTATTCTGTGTTAATAAACGTCTTAAATATAGCCGATGGCCTATAATTTACATCCACCACTCCAACAAATCTTATTTAAAAAAATCTGTGAAGGGCGCACAGCCGTCTGTGTTTTTGTCCGTACACACGGGTGATCTTATAAGGTCGAGTAGAATCGGACGTACGGAACCCTAACCAGTTAGTGCCATAGCATGTTGTTGCTCCGTGCGGGAATCGAACCCGCGGCACGTACCGCAGCAGTCCAATCACTCAGCCACTGCTCCAACAGTGCGGTCATGCCATAGATGGTGGTCCGTTCATATCTCAGACGCGTAGTACAGTCAGCTTATGCGGGGGGGCACACTAACGGAAAATGTCGTTAATTTTCTGCGAAAATAGTCTTTAACCATCTTTTTTTTGCGACAAACCCACCACACTATTCCCAAACCACTGCAACTCCTGAAAGCCAGAATCAACAGTGGCAACCACCAGAAAAGCGCCGAGACAATGAAGCTCGACGAGTCCCGGAGAATGAATTTACCTGTCTTGGATCCTGCAACGAAATTATACAGAAAAGAATAGTGGAGGAGTAGGAAAATATATGTTTCCACTTCCCCCCATGCAAGCAGGAGGCAGAACAAAACAAGGCCAATAGGCACAAAGGGACATTACAACTGGGAGAAGCCCAGTTGCCTAGCACCACGAGTTGACCATCTTACTACAAAAAGGTTTAAACATCTGTTGAACACTTGTCTAAAAACGTCATCGCGATAATTAGCGGTATTTCCCATTAGGTACTTCGGCCCAAGCTTTATGAAATAAAAACAAAAGAACTCCGACTCACACAAAAGGCAAACTCCTACAAAATAAATTACTTAGGTAGGTACTATATCCGTACTCCAATCTCATAGATAACAATTACACGAACATAATCAGGTCCGAGATGACATCGTGTAATGAAGCAAAGAGGAACAGTTTTTCTTACATTAATTTGATTGGAACTCCTAATGAGTAAGCTCAATTAGTAGAATTACTATCGAGAGACTGGAGGTGACAGAATGGAACTCAGGCGGCAGTTATGTCAGGGCTTTATTGACGATGTCTGGATATTTTTGTATAGGTTTAATTAGTTAATGATTTTTTATGTTCGTCTCCTTCTGGAATAGGTTTTATTTAAGTAAAAGGAAGAGCTGGAAAAGGTCACTTAGAAATATTATATGAAAAAGGTCTTTGAACGACTGCGGGATTTTAATGACCAAAAATAAGTGGAGAGGTTCGCAAATGTACTTCGGAGAGTGTGCCCAAGAACTCCACGACCTCATCCCACCAGCCCCCTTCTATCATCGCACATTTAGATGCACGGCAAATTACCATCCTTACCTTATTGCTATACCACCAATTCACACTAAGCGTTTCCAAACGTTTTTTATAATGCGGACAGCGAAGGAGTGGAACTCTCTGCCTGCGTCTGTGTTTCCGAACACATACAACCCTAATCTCTTCAAAGTTAGAGTGAACAGGCTTCTTCTGGGTAAGCTCGCTCCATCGCCGACCTTGTCTTAGTCAGTCAACCCATCTCAATTAAAAATTTTTGTGACGTGATATCTCAATATTTTTGTATTGAGTGATACAAAAAGGAAAAACACGTACCTATTCAATGATTTTCGCCAAAGATTAATATACCGATTGAAATTTGGATGGTGACTAAAAAATCACCCTGTATAACATCACTCTACGACCAACAGGATCCGAGCAGCGAGTGAAACTACTTCGATCAGCTAGTAATAACTAAAAAGTTTTCAAATAGTCCAGTCATTTTAGCTTAAATTAGGTAAGAATCTCGGAATTCGAGATACCCAGCTGTAAGTCTGTAAATACTTGTATTAGGACACCCTAAAAGTTGTCTCAAAACCTACATATGGTAGGGTGTACGCAACTATAAAATTTCAAGGTCAAATTATCATATACAGGCTTAGTGGTTAAGTCGACCTATCATATATATATCCTTTGAGGGGTTATAGTAGACGTCATTCTTGACTGATTTTGCTATTGGAACCCCTATCCCAATCCTTACCGTTTTTGAGTTATTAGTACTTTTGATTTTTTTCAAAAATATTCCACGTCTGCGTCATAAACTGGTTATTGTTACAATTTTACGACGTTTAGGACGCTAAAGTGATACTATAACTTTCCAGTCATTTATTTCCCAAGATATGAGTAATTTATCAAATACACTGGTTTCAATAGAATGAGTCTTTCGTAAGCTATCAAAAAAGTATCACTTCAGCGTCCTAAACGTCGTAAAATTCTTACAATAACCAGTTTATGACGCAGAGGTGGAATATTTTTGAAAAAAATTAAAAGTCTAATAACTCAAAAACGGTAAGGATTGGGATAGGGGTTCCCATAGTAAAATCAGTCAAAAATGACGTCTACTATAACCCCTCAAAGGATCTAGGTCGACTTAACCAGTAACCCTGTGTATGATACCTATATATTGACCTTGTATAGTTGCGTACACCCTACCATATGTAGGTTTTGAGACAACTTTTAGGGTGTCCAAATACAAGTATTTACAGACTTACAGCTGGGTATCTCGAATTCCGAGGTGAACTTACTAATTTGACTGGACTAAAACCTCATCAAAAAATCGAACTATTCAAATCTCGTACCCAATTTCTCATCAATAGCCAAAGCTACTTTTTTTTTTTTTTTTTTTTTTTTTTTTAGGTGGTAAAATCATCAAATGAGTCCTCCCGCCCTGGGTGGGGCGGAAGGGACTGTCAGACTCTTACTGACTAAAATCCACCCGTGTTCCTTCGGAAGCCCTTTACGTTCCGGGGCCACGGTATCCTGGGTTAAGAAAAAACCCGTGACCCCAGCAGGCATTTGGCGCGAACACGACGCGCCACCGACCCGGGCTTGGTCCTTGGTCGGACGGCGAGCTACCCATTACTCACCGTCCGCAAGCCCGCTCCGCCGCTGTGCCCTCTGCTATCCAGAGGGACACGCGTTGGAGCGTCCACCTGACAGGCTATTTGCATACGGGCAAAGAGACCCCTTAGGCACACAGTGCCTAAGGAAGAGTTTTTGCCCGCATCCCAGGGTGCACCGGCCCGAAAAACTGGTCTTCCCCCCGGACGTATCCGACAGGGAACTCCAGTCCACGGGCGCACGTGGAGGTTTCCTGTCTTAGCACCCCTCCTGTCTTAGCACCCCAGCCAAAGCTACTTAACCCAAATAACAGCAAAAACAAACAGAGTGTTCGAGCGCCAGACAATCACGTTACACTAATCAAACGCTGTGACACGCGATCTGTCGTGACGCAACCTATAACGATGCGCGCTAACAAGACCACGACACGACACGTTTTTTGTGCTCCTGGGTATTGGCAGGCGCGTTTAGTTAGTGTTGATAACTGTGTAGATATCGTTGAGACAGAGAAATGAAAAAGAGAAAAAATAATATAAGTCTTGGCCATCATTTTAGAGAAACTAACAAAAGAAGACATTTATAATTTTTTTGCATTACATAATGTTTTCAGAAACCGCCATCTTTTTTTTGCCTTCAATTTCCACAAAAAAACATATGTTTGTCGTTACTGTCAATTTCATTGTGCACCAACAACGCATCCTTCGTGCAAGCGTTAAGAAAACGAAATATTGAAACAGTAGGATTAGTGAAAAAAATATAAATTTATATTATTTATTTGAACACCTTTACAATCTATAGACAAAATAACAAATAGTCTCATTTTTTTCTAAGGAGACCAAGCGTCCAAGTTTACTATTACTTAATAATTACTTATTAATTAATAATTAAAGCAAATAATAAACAATAAGAAACAGTCTAACAGATATTTATCCTCCATCAAATTTAAAAAAAAAATGAAAAGAACCTCATAATTAAAAAAAAGAAAATCAGATAAACACAAAACGATCAAAACCTGCCACAGTAAGGGCCTTAGCGAAGCATCTTAACAAAAAAATAAAAAACGGTGGGAGCACACAAGTTGAACGAATGTAATGAATGGAAGAACGAATGGTATTGTTCACGCAATCATTCCCCTGGGTGTGTTTTATTGCGCGATTCTCATCGTTTTGTTATTGTTGGCATTTTTATGAAAACACGCTCTGATTTAAGTTCCCCATACTTGTTTTCAATTGAAACTAGTCGTGCAAGACAAGAATAATCGGTTTTCTTGTTCAAACGGTTTTAACGTGGAAAGTGGAGTTTTCCAACACTCTCTTGGGAATATTATGTTGGTAACATTATTATACCCTTATTTTTTTCCACGTATGCGTTTTAGTCCACGTATTATAACTATACCTACGAGTATAGTACATTACTGCCGCGGTCTATAATGACTACTTTGCTGGTTGCGCTGATGATGGCCGACAGCGCAGCTCCAGGCCGACACAACGCGGTCAGCGTGGCCTTTACAGCGAGGACAGCAAGGGCTGCAATGATGGTCAAGCTGGAAGGTCTAGAGCGTGGCTAGGCTAGCTCGAGGCAATCATAGCGTGACCAGCGAACCAGTCATAGTGGGCCAAGGCTTGTATAGTGCTTTACTCAAAAATGCAAGTACTTACTTAACCTAAATAAAACCAGCAAGTAATTTAAATAAAATATATATTAAAACGTTGAAACGTCAAAATAGCGGCCGGCAATGTTTTGCCTGCCTGTGCAATGCTGGCCTGTTAGAGCGACAAGCAAAACTCTGCCGGCCGCTCCTTGAAACAGAACGGCAAAGTCGACTTTGCTCAAACAAGATTGTCAAAATAATGACCACATTACATGCATTTTTGAGTAAATTAATATTGATGATTTATCTATATTAATATATATTATAAACAGGTAATTTGTAGTCAGTGTCAAGATGTGTAATTATTAAAGTAGGGAGTAATTTCCAGAACTAATAACATAGTTTAAACTTTTTCCGGTAGAAGGTTAAAATACATATTCCTGATTGAAGCTTTTAGAAGACATTTAGGTATACGTTTTGGGCATTAAATATGTTTTCAGAAACCGCCATCAGCTTTTTGCCAAAAAAATCATGAGTATGTCGTTATCGCCATTTTCATTGTGCACCAACAACGCATCCTTCGTGCAAGCGTTAAGCCCAAGTAACACAGTCTGGAAGTTTTAAAACCAATCTGTCTATAGACTGTCTATTCAGGGTTAATCTTTAGATACGGGCTTTCTAAAGATGGGTTTGATAAAGAACATTTAATCTTATAGAGTTTTTTATCTAAAGCTTTATTATTTTAAGAGCATTTGTTCTATAGAACACTTATTTTAAGTACGTTTATAGTTATAACGAATGTTTCTAGATAAAATGCTCTACAAATAGTTAAAAAAGCCTAAAGGTACCTATTTCGAAGTGGTTTTATAGATAAAACGATATATTTGAAGACAAAACTTTCTACAGATATTCTATTTTAGCTAATGGTACTCTTATCTTTTTTTTCTATAGATACTTCAGTCTAGATAAAATACTTTACTAGATATTTTAAAGTTTGTCTAGAAAACTGATAGAGAAGTCGTGTTTTTAGAGTTTTTATCCTTAAAAGTGGCTTAGTTAAGTGCATTTGCACTAGAAATTTAAATTGGATGAGTTTATGCAATGGAGAAGATGATACAAATTAAAAGATCTGGTGGTTTTCGTCGAAAAATCCGCAAGTATTTAAAAAGAAAGAAAAATGAAGAAGAGTCGACCGAAGAAGAATCGAAACTTCCTAGTAACTTCCTCCAAAACGTAGAAAATTGTTGATGATATATTGGTATCAAAAATGAAAAGGTTTGCTGTCAAGAGTACGAAAAAAAAATCACATGACTTAAATCCAATATGGCGGACAGGCTATTTAAAATACACCCCCATAATATGGGTATCAAATGAAAGGGTTTGCTGTCAGGGATACGAAAAAAATGGTCACGTGACTTAAATTCAAGATGGTGAACTGGCTGTTTGAAATTCACCCCTATGATATGGGTATGGGTATCAAATAAAAAGGTTTGCTGTCAGGAATACGAAAAAATAGTCACGTGACTTAAATTCAAGATGGCGGACTGGCTGTTTGAAATCCACCCCAATGATGTTGGCAGTGGGTATCAAATGAAAGGGTTTGCTGTCAAGAATACGAAAAAAAATTGTCACGTGACTTAAATCCAATATGGCGGACAGGCTATTTAAAATCCACCCCCATGATATGCGTATCAAATGAAAAGGTTTGCTGTCAGGAATACGAAAAAAATAGTCAGGTGACTTAAATTCAAGATGGCGGACTGGCTGTTTGAAATCCACCCCAATGATGTGGGTCAAATGAAAGGGTATTAATGTAATTACAATTTTAATTATTATTTCTCACATTGTTTATACTTAATTAAATCAGAAATACTTTTTACTCTGGTACCCTCTTGTATTGATTAATAATTATATTGGTTTGTTACTGCATAAAATGGTCTTACGTTCACAACACATGAAATTACCTATTCACTGAAGAACGTCTAGAAACACTGTGACAAGTTAAAAAGGAATACAGAGTGACAGTTACTAGATAATTTTAAACCACTCTTAAATCTGTTTATTCTCTCACTAGATAGTTTAGTATGTAGTAAGTAAAATTATTCTAGAGCCATCCTACAAAAAAATCTCTAGACTGTTTGTTCTATAGAAATCGGTTTTCTAGTAAATTTTATCTGGACGCCATTTTTATTGCCTATTTTTTGCTTCAAATAATTTTTGTTACGTATTTTAATGGTTTTTATCATTAATTCATGTCTAATTAGACATTTGATATGTTTTAAATTACTATATTTTAAATAAAATGAGTATTTTAAGCATTAAAATGTAAATTCGAAAATTTGCTTATACCAAATAATATTCATATTTTGAAAAAAAAATGTTAAATCTTACATTTACAGCGGGCGCTCTTATTTTACAAGAGTTTTACATAATATTCAACGATAGAATTTCAATCGCATATTGATTTGCTTATTTACCCATTATTAAAACACAAATTAATAAAAAGTAATAAATTTGTTACGCCATGATGCAAATATTATTAAGTAAAATAACTCTTGTAAGTTCCACGCCATTATGCGTCACTAGTAAAATGTTACTTAAAGTTGTTAGTCTTAAGATCATTTGGTTTTAAAACTTGACGAGCAATGATTCCTTTAAAGGTCTTAACTCTATCTATAAACTATCTACTAGTACGCTTCTAGATAAACGTGCGGTCTATAAACGGTTTAGAGAGACACTAGAAACATCTCTTAAGTCAATTTGATCTGAACTCTATCTAGTCATGTTTCCTTAACTCATTCTTAAGAGAGGGTACAAGAATGTGCCCACTTTTACTAAACTCTGTCTATAAGCGTTCTAGAAGATTGCTTATAGATATTTTATTCTTATGGTAGACAGTTCAATTTAATTCTATAAGCTATCTAGTAGTACGTTTCTAGACAAGTTTGTGTTACTTGGGAGTAAACGAAATAATATTGTTTATTGTGATTATGGTGGGTACATTCATTCACCAACTTGTAGATCATATGGATACTATTTTGATCCTTACGCCAATCAAACCCGTTACACGCAATGTAACAGTCCAATCACTCAGTGACTACATCAATTAATTGGTTCTTGCAAATAACCAATCCCCTATTTACCGCAAAATTCCAAGCATAAAATTAATTAAAAATGTCATAAAAAAAACTTCAAAAAATCACGTTTAAAAGCACCTTGTCTCTCCAACCTGAATGGAAACTTCAAGTCTAAGAAAGTAAAACGACCGCCATAATTACTCAGAAACTCAGCTAAAACAACATCGTTTTTCATAATTAACTTTAAAAAAAAACCCGCTGCATGGAGTTTTACGTCCGTCCCTACTAATCCCATCGAGGCCATTAAATCGTCATCAGGTGGATCTGAGGCAATTTTTCTTAATTACCTGGCCTGGTTTTGGAGTAGTAACATTTGAGTGCCTTGACTGGTACTTATCTAATGCAAAAATGATTAATGAATGAGGGATACTTTTGATTATTGTTTAACTACCTTATACCCGCAGCTTGGCCCGCAAGGCATTCGAGAATTATCCCGTGGGCAATTTGTAACGAGGTACCTACATAAATTGTGTTTGAGGCAAATTTCATTCAAATACCTTTAGTTTTTGCGTGATCCTTCACGACGACGTAACAAACTTCCATCCATCCATCCTCACAAACTTGCGCATAAGTAACATGTAAGTCCGAATTTGATCGAGTCTGAAGAAGTTGATTCATCTGCCAAGCGAGAGCCTCCTGAAATGTTGTTGGAGGCTATTGGCAATTGATAATGTATAATGATGTTGCTAAAGCCTTTTTAGGTCCGCGGAGGATGGCTATATCGTCAGAAATGGAATCTATCAATCAACTCAGCCTATTAATATCCACTGCTAGATACATTAGGGCCCTCCGATAATACGCTAAGTCCAACTAGTATCGACATTGATCCTCCGAATGAGGTTATGTCATAGCGTGGACCCTTTGTTCTCAGAAGCCTACCAAAATTCTAGCATTAGGATTAATTAAGGGTTGTTGCGTCACAAGCTTTCTTGGGCTTAATCAATTTGTAATTGATTTAAAACTAGAATTATCGGTAGACTTCAAATTCAAACAATCTATTTCTAATAAAGCCAAGACAGGCAATTTTTACCAGTTCAGGCTAAACGTAATAACAATGAATGGTCCATAAATATACATTTATATTATGACGTACTTCTAAACTACATAATATTAAAGTATCACTAAATAAACATTGTATTATCAACGAGTAGGTAACGTAGGTTTCTTTTTCTTTATACAGTTTAAAACCAGATTACAAAAGGATCGAATAGTTTTACCGTAAAACCAATTCATTAAAATAAGTATAGTGGAAATGTTACAGGATAAAACAACTATTGATCGTAATTGCAGTCATATTACCCGTATTACCGGCCTACAACAAAAACGCCCGTCCCTGTACTTAATAATATGTCCAAAAAACCTGATTCTCTCATTAAGCCTGCAGCAGAACGGGTCGCTTGTAATACCCGGTTATTTCTCCAACTTTTTAATTCGACCGCTTCGCCCGGATTACCGGTTGTGACTGGTTACGCCCGGACGAATTTCCAGGAGTTTTAACCGGGCTTTAAATGTCACTGTACCTTTTTATACTGTGGGGATGTAACCTAATTATGTTGAATCAATTTTTATGTTGAAACTTTGGCACGAGGGCAGGTTTTTTAACCAACTTCAAAAAGAAGGAGGTTATCAATTCGACGGTACCTATGTTTTTTATTTTGTGTTTGTTACGCGATTACTCCGCCAATAATTGTGGACCGATTTTCAAAACATTTTTTTTTTTGTTCGAAAGGAGATACTTCAGGAGTGGTCCCATTGTCACCATTCTATGTTCTATGTTAGGGGTTTTGGTTTCCGCACTTAGTCCTTCATGTGGACCATTATGTGCGTCATTGTCACCATTTCAGGATCTGATGATTGGATCTTGGAGAAATTGAGGGCAACCCTCAAATTTTATAGGCCCACACATCGTTTTTCGCAAATTTTATGAAGTAATTTAAGTATTTGCGTATGGTAATCATCATCTCATGTAGCTGAGCTGATGATGGAAGGTAAAATTCCTCTAGTAAGGACTTGGCATCGACTGATTTAGTAAATTATGTTTGTGTTCGCATAGCTCCGGAACTGCAAGTCTGATTTAGGTAATTCTTTTTTTGTTGTACTATATAGGTATCGTTCAACTTAGGGAATACTGCAAGTTTCATCAAAATCAGTTCAGTAGTTTTCGAGATAGGGAATGAATGTAAGAGATTTTAACGATGTTATTACCGGTGTTACGGATTACAAAATTCTAGTGCTCATGTAAGAAAATGATGTACTCGTATTTGACAAGAATTGTGGTTGAATATTTAAACTAAAAAGAGTAAAATAAAAACTTTTTTCAAAAAAAATGTAACCGCCTTCAAAAACAACCACAAAAAAACCGGCCAAGTGCGTGTCGGGCCACGCACAGTGTAGGGTTCCGTAGTTGCCTATCGAAATACTTATGCGAACTAATTAAACTGATTCGCTGAATTTAATTTTAAAAAGAAGAATTTTCAAAATCGGTCCAGGCGTCTTTGAGAAATCGGGGAAAATACATAAAACAAAAGATTACGACGAATTGAGAACCTCCTCCTTTTTTTGAAGTTAGTTAAAAAGAGTTGACAATAAAAACCTACCTATCCCCAAAACATACCCACCTATTATAGCTGTAAAAATAAAGTTGACAAACTTACATTTGCAGTTGAAGAACAAGTTCTACGATACATTTTGTTTAGGAAAATATGTTGTCCAAGTACGTTTTATAAGTTGGTCGACGATTACTCGTAAACTTGTAAAGCCTACTTAGTCATGACAATTTTCCTTAAAACTTCGTTATATATATATATACTACTATTATGAATTTTTTCACACCCCCAAACATAACCGTTTAGCTGGTAGAGGGGGGGGACACTCGAGTCGAGCAAAAATTAGCACTTTAAAGCTTAATATTTCACAAACAAATCTTTTTATCAAAAAATTGTTAATGGCAACTATCAATATTTTTGAAAGACCTATTTAATGATACCCCACACTAAGGGGTACGCGAGAAATAAAAAAAACATCCCCACTTTACGTGTACAGGAGGTACCCTAAAAAAAAATATTTTAAGAGATTTTATTTTACTACTTTTTTGGCTCAACAAATCCGTATATTTACTCCAAATTACAGCTTTCTAGTACCAAGCGTCTCTGAGCTAAGCTGCGGACAGACGGACGGACGGACGGACGGACATGGCGAAACTATAAGGGTTCCTTGTTGACTACGGAACCCTAAAAAGGGTAAAATAACAATCAAAACTTTTCTTTCGGAAGTCGGTGGCAAAATAGACAATGAAATTAATAAAATAAAAGTCACCGACTTCCGAAAGAAAAGTTTTGAAGGTTATTTTACCTTTTTTTGTGGTTGTTTTTGAAGGCGGTTACATTGTTTTTTGAAAAAGTTTTTTTTAAATGAGTCTTCCCACCTAGGACAGGGCGGGAGGGACTCAGGGTCACGGTAATTGTATAAATCCCGCGACCACGGCAGGGTTTTGGCCCTCTAACGCCCCCCCCCCCCCGTCGTTATGCTGATACTCTTTGAGACGCGTGAGGCGCGCGTGAAACACAACGCGCCGTCGGGCAGCGAGTCGCCCATTACTTGCCGCTCGCATCGCCGTGGGCGTCTACCACTGTGGCTGGGGCGGAGGGAGGACGCTATCCTCTCCCTCACTCGGCCCGCCTCCTTCTTCGCGAGCATGACTGCTTCGCAGAAGGAGGCATGAGGGCAAGCTTACGGGTAAAATAATGAGTCCTGACCTGCGAGAAGCCGTATTGTTAGAATCGTACCAACTCAAATACATCGTGCTCCCTCAATTATTGTCCATAAAAATTCCATGGAAGGGATGCAGGCTGGGGTGTCATTTGTGTGGCATTTAAAGTTTCTTAAATTTTAAATCATCAGTCTTTTTGTGCCGATTCCAAATAATTTTCTTCATAAAAAATTTGGGCTAAAATCCAATAGAAACGATATTTAAACACATAAAAAGATTAGGCAAAAAGAAAGGGTGTTTAAATCGCAATAATATCATCAGAAATAGGATACCAAATACATTCACAAAATATATAACTCTCCGATCAGAAAAAGCCAGCTATTCGACAAACGCTATCGAATCAGAAGCGTGCTAGCAATAAAAAATATCTCTTCGAGTATGACAAATTCAAATCACATTTGTAACATTCCTAGAGTGAACGGAGCGTTTGGGAAAAACTTTTATCGCTCAAGTGCAGGCTTCGGGAAACTTCGGTTAGAATCGGGCGTTTTCGGGTGACGTTTGAAAGAAAAGAATTGAGGTTCAATCGGAGTTTTGTGTCTTTAAATGTTTTGGAATTGTGTTGAAAACTCATTGTCGATTTTTTTAAGAAAGGTACGAGTATTGAGGCCGTTGCCTTAAGTCGTTTTATTTGTTGAATTTGCGAATGATATTAAATTAGTTAAGATGGCGTCAGGTTATAAAACAAGTAAAATAGCTATCTTTGCCAACTTATTTTTTGAATAGATGTTATTAACCATTAAACAGATTATGACGTATTATTCATCATAATTTAGAGCTTTCAACTATTTTGTTATACCGCCATTACCTGCGCGATGGGGCACTAATTACCAATAAATTAATCACCAATAAAGCAACATATTTTGTTGGAAAATAGCTCCACATACAACCACATTTCAGAAACATTCTCCAACATTTAAAACGTATTATTAATACAACGATAATTAGTACCTGCTCACATAATTATAGGGATATAAATGTTAAGTTCAAAAATTTATTTTGAAAGCATTTCGACATGCTTTCAAAATAAATTATCAGTTTCGCCTTTATATTTATAAAGAGAAAAGATTTCGTACAACTTTCGTGAAACACATTCCGTTATGGCTAGCCTTATATAATTAGAGGTCTCAAGTCTCCTGACCTCCTGCCCAATCTCGGCGGGCCAAACGCCTGCTGGAGACTGTACGCCGGTGTCGTGCGCTCCATGGCCCTCCATGGCCCCTGTGACACACTGTAGCTGGCTCTGTGCATGCGGAGGCGACCGGCAAAGCTGGTTGCTTGTCAGAAGGTCATGGACATTCGGATGATCCGGGGATACCGCTCCATGACCTGTCAATCAGCCAACTTCCTTGCCAAATTGCCGCCATGGAGTCAGGAGACAAAGGCCCTCCAGCGCGTCTATGAGTGACACGTGGAAGCGCAACGCCGGCGTGAATCTCCGATGCCTCGACAATTCGAGGCGCTCTAGCGTGATCTCAGGACAACGACAAACCAAGACTTAAACAATTTTTTTTTCGAGGTAAAATCATCAAATGAGTCCTCCCGCCCAGGATGGGACGGGAGGGCTAAAATCCACGGTGATCCTTCAATAGCCCTTTACGTACTAGAGCCACGGTAACCTGGTGAGATAGTCCCGCGACCCCTGAGACAGTCCCGCGACTCCTAGACTTAAACTATTATCCTAAACATCAACTAAATTCTTAATCGCTCATTACGAAACCAAAATGTTGCCAGTACCACTCAAAATCTACTATTCCCAGAAACTACTACAAACAAAATTATTTTCTACTAAAACCAACATCGGAACCTAAGTACTCGTAACCTCAAGATAGCCCTTAACAAACACTAACTATAATATAAATATGCAGCCCAACTTTCCGGACCATTACGCGAACAAAATCGTAAACTAAACACTAGAGATGTGCTGATTAGTTGCTGACTAGTCGGCTTTATTTGCAAATCGGCGATTAATCAGTGAGTAGGTAGTCGGCAAACAGTGCTAACTCTCGAATTGCAGTAGGCTGTCTTTTTGAAGTTGTAAAATTCTTAAATGAGTCTTTCCACCATGGGTGAAACGGACCAACTAAAAATTCACATTTCTTTTGGTTGCTATTTAGGTTCAAAGGCTACGGTGCCGTTTTAAGACCAACTAGTTAGCTCGGGTGAATAAATAGAAATTTTTTGCTCACTTTATACTTTTAATATCAGCCCTATGTTTTATGATTGTAATGAATAAGGTTTCTTCGTGTAATACTGAATAATTATAATATACCTAATAATGTTATTTTATCATTTAACAGAAAAATAAATACATAATTTCAGAACCACATCAACGGGTGCAATGGCAATAGTGCATTTTATAAAATACTGAATGCGAGCGATTCAGCTGCACATGAAAGGCAACTGGCATTCCCAATAATGGCCTCTAAACTCTAAAAGAATGATCAGTTTGGCCAAATAATCTGCCGACTAGTCGGCTAGCTGACCCATCTCTACTAAACAGTAACCCACAGACTAGGTCTACATATTTATGAGGATAAAACATAATAAACAAACCTTCAGCTCCGATTACAGACCTTACAAGAAAGATGAAGGAAATTGGACCTTATGTAGGGGCTATAAGGGTGAGTATTATGAAGACTTAGCGAAGTGAAGACAGTTCCGATATACCCCAGAACGTTCCCTTTGTTTGTAACCGATTGTTTTCTGTCATTGTTCAGCGCTGCAGATTTTTAGAGATCCGCTAGTGAAGGAATCATATTTTAACTGAGTTAATTATAATTATAAATGTTGAGTTATTTGTTCATTACAACATAGAGAATATAGTTTCTTTAAACAAACTACAAATTTTACTTTCTTTTAAGTCACACAAAAATTAATGATTTCAAAATGCAATGGCCGCTGTCATTAAAAAAAAAATGCGGCACTGGGCAGGGGATACTGTGAAACACAGTTGGGTTTTCATTTATTTACAAAAAAGATACATCAATAGTACGCTATATTAAAATAATAGAAGTATATTATTATAGATTGTGGTTAAGAACCACAATTTATAGTATATTAGTAAATACCTTGTTATAAAAGGTGGTCACAACAATTCTAAAGCTCCTAAAAATACTGGTAAAACTGCACAAAGGTTTCTTGATCCAAAAATCTGTAAGCAACTAACTCACTAGAAGATTTTTGCTGAAAATCTCACCTAAAAACGTTTTTATTTTTATTTTATTTTTTGATTTCGAAATAAAGCACAAATTCTACCATACCATTACACCAATACATACTTTCTTTGAAACGAAACCTGTACCATAACCACCACGAGGGCTGTCAAAATCGTTCAAATCACGTACTGCAGCATTAATTTTGGCGCAAAATAAATCAAATAATATTTTTCCTTAAAGAAAAATGCCTTAAATAAAAGAACTTTCGCCATTAACCGCCGTACGTTGCAAATTCATTGAATTTATTGTTGGTAATAATTCATGTAAAGTTATGTAGCTTTTTCGTTGCCAATTTAGTAATGTATGAAAAAGTTTTGATATTCTGTGATTTATTTAAAGCCACACATTTTTTTTAATTTATATCAATAAAAAAATGTCTTTAAAATTAATTGAAAAAAAAACAATAACAGAAAGGCGGTGATGAGAAAATTCTCAATACAAAAAATTAATTATTTGTACTTTCACAGTCAATAAGTCTTGTGACTGGGACTGTAGCATCATAATTTTGCAGTACTTAATAAAAAAAAAAATGTCTTTGTCAATTCGAAAGTGCTTGTAACTGTTCTACTTGAAATAAATGATCTGATTTGATTTATTTTATTTCAACAAACTTCAATACATCGCCAACACTGAACATTTCAATTCCATCTTCAAACCGCTATCTTCTCCAACACAAAATGTAAAACCAACACAAAAAAAAACTAATACATCTAAAACTGCCAACAAAATATATACGGAACCCTTCGTCTGTCGCTCCGCTAACCGTACCTCAACGGTATAAAAACGTACACAACAAGTCCGGGATGTTATTTTCTTAAAAGTGTTTACCCCGCGATTCTCGGCATATGGACGGATTCAAGCTTCGCTTTCCCGGGATTTTCTGCATTTATAAAGGTTTTTAAAATTAAAAGTTTTTAATGTCTGATATTATAGTGCAGTCTTTAAGAAATTGTTGGGAAGTAGTGGCATAGTTAGCGAATAGCGGTAAATTAATAAAGGAGATGTAGTTAGGAATAGTTTCAGCTGCAGACTCTAGTGGTTTTCAAGTTTTTGCTGTGTATATCAGCTTTTATTAAGCATAACTTGGCTTATGAGTTATAGTTTAGTTAACTTTTGGTTTTGACTTAAGGGGGAACTATTTGAGTGAAGATAATTTTATTGATGCAGTTTTGTGCTGCGAATTTAACCATCACATTAAAAATATGTAGCTGTAATAAACTGAACAGACTGTTCAAATTATATTCTTGCATTATTTTAGAATATACATGCTCGTAAAGGCAACACATAAGCGAAATGAAACTTAAAATGGGTCTGTTTGGAGTATCAATATAAAACATACGATGTAAGCTTTAATTTTAAAGTTAAACAAATCTTCTGAAAAACTATTCAATTTTGTGTAAAAACATCTTCCAAACTCTTAAACCAACTTTAATAAACAGGTAAACCAACTTACAGACTCATACATAAACATTAAATATAATTATGCAGTCAAAATTTCCATACTAAGATATGCTAAGCAAGTGTGGACACCTCTCTAGAAATGAAGACACATAGGGTCATTTATCATGTTGTCTGTGAGTAAGCATTGCAGTGCCAACTAGAAGATCTAGACTTGACTTTAGTGCTCATTCACACTAATCCGTCAAAGACGATTCGTGTTTTTTGACGAATCGTCTTTTTCCACGAATCGTTATTTTGATTTGTATGGGCGGCTATACATTTTAATTGGCCTGTTGGTCTAGTGGTTAGTGACCCTGACTGCTATGCCGGAGGTCGTGGGTTCGATTCCCAACCAGGACAAATGTTTGTGTGATGAGCACGATCATTTGTTCTGTGTCTGGGTGTAATTTATCTATAATATGTATGTATTTAGAAATATATAAGTATGTTTATCAGTTGTCTAGTACCCATAACACAAGCTCTGCTTAGCTTGGGACTAGATGGCGTTGTGTGATAGTTGTGGAATATTATTATTATTATTAATTGCCCGTGTTCACACTATTGCGGAATCGTGAAAAATGACGGATACGTCTTAAACGACGGTTCAGTTTTTTTTCAAAAACCTTCAGTAAGTTTTGAATCACGAATCGTTATGTAGGATCGGTTGGGACGACTATGCCTTGCACTGCACCCACATCCTACGACCGGTGTGAACATCTATGAATCGTGAAAAAACTCGATTCCTTATGCAATGTGAACGTTCATCCGTCATTACGTATCGTCTTTTTTGACGAATCGTCGTTGACGGACCCAGTGTGAATGAGCCCTTAGACCGTCTCGAGGTCAAGCTAAAAACCTGACCTTTAAGTACTAAACTATTTTGGGTTGGTAAGAACTATTTAGACGATTTAAATGTTAGATGTGTGGAGTTAGTTCTGTAGTTAATTTTGTCACATTAGTTTTAAACAGAAAGGAGTGAAATTCTTTGAATATGTTTTAGACTTGAGTTAGAAGTCCTTTATTGCTATTTGCGGTATTCATTCCTTATAACAGATTAAGACGGGTTTTATTTTGGTAGTAACACATCCTAAAACAACTATGGAATTTCACTCTCGTGATGTCGCAGGCAATATGCTGGTTACATTTAATAGATTTGTAATAAACTGTTTCAATTCCCTGCATGAAATCTTACTTCTTACAACTGAATGCGAAAGTTTGTGAAGACGACTGTAGGATGACTGTTAGATAACCTTCCTGATAAAAACTACTGAACTGATTTGGACTAAATTTGGAACACATACAGACTTACTAAAAACATTTAAACATCTGTTGAACACTTGTCTCAAAATAAAGTTTGACTGCAAAACGGACCTTATTTCAACGTCATAATCTGACATTTCTTTAGACAAGACGTGTTCAACAGACATTTAAAAGTTTTTGTTGTAGGTACCACGGATATAGTTTACAGCGATATAAGATATTACACTATTTTTCCCGATACGACGTTCCCGTGATATAGGTACCCAGCGAAATTCAACGCGGGCAACGACTGGGGCATGATCAAATTTTTCATAAAATTCAACGCGAAACCCGCCTGCTAGGACCAAAATCCCTACCCACACTAATCCAGCAACAACTGCAATGATACAGTAGAAAACAGCTCACAATTCCGCCAGACGTCTCATTACAGGCACAATAAAGTCGCTACGTCCTGAAGCTCAAACAATGGACGGAATCTCGGCCAGATTTCATTTAGAACCGGCGGGTATTGTCCCTCTCTGTTTTTCCATCTAGCTTCGTCTTAGTTGCATTGGGACTCTTGCCACCGAATTTTATATATGGATCATGGTTTTTCACATTTTGGCGACACGCGGCTGGCGCAGTAGCTGAGCGATCGACTGATGTGTAGCGTATCGCAGGTTCAATTCCCGCACGGAATAAATATGTTTATGATCTGCAAATAGTTCCGGGTCTGGGTGTTTGTGTATGTGAGTTTCTATGTTTGTAAATGCACCTACGACATAGAAATTCCTAGGGTGGGGCAAGGTACATAAAAAAATGGTTATCAATTATGTATCAAAGACTATAATTATGGACTAGAAAGTACCATCCGACCGCGGTAAACGAAAACGTGAATGTACTCTATGTCAACTGTCAGCTGAAAATTACATGCCAAAAATACTTTGTTCAATTTTATAACAATATTAAAACGAGGGTTCAAGTGACAAGTACAAGCATTTTTTTTCTTTTTGATACTGATAATCAATTTGTGTCTTTGTCCTGAAGAATCTGAACAGCTTCATTCCTTTCTTTTTAAAATCTAAGCCTCATTATCAAAATGAATTTCTAATTATGATTCGTTTATGGCTTGAAATAAAAGAATAACTATTTGCTGAAGTAACTGAATAAAATATTCAGCACTTCGAATGTTCACAAACAATAACTGAATGATTATATTGATTATTCTTTACCTTTTTTAAATATTATAGTTAACCAACAAAAGAACTAAGCTTTAAAATAACTAACCCAATAATACACTCATTCAGAATAATAAATAAATAAACAACTCGAACATAACCAAAACAAACTACAATACAAATCCTAGCCAATTATTTCATGTTCAATTATCGTATTCACGGTTCTGCGAATAAACCGACCGTGTTCTCGATATTGAATAACATATCGATTCTAGAATCGAATAGGGTGAATCGAGATCGACAAATCGAATAGGCGACGCGCGGTTTCACGTAAGAGAATAAATAATAAAATCCGTGTTCTTGTGACGTCACATTTTTGTATGACATAGGGTTGGGAATATCGATAGTAAAATGTCATTTATTGATGTATAACGGGTTGATATTGTTGTGGTGTCATTTTTAGGGTTGTTGTTCGCCACATAAATACGAGTAATTCCCCATGAAAAATAAAGTATGCTTAGATTAGCCAAAGGTTTTTTTTGTTTTGATTATTGTACATTCGACCCATTTTTCAGCACGCGGGGATAGCAGAACAGTTAAATTATAAAATCCAGCACAAAACTACGTGGAATCTGAACAGAAAGTAGTATACAGTAGTAGGAAAACAGGACCAAAACTTTTTTTCGAGGGAAGTATTTTTTGTGGCGAACTTACAACAACCCCATTTTTATGGCATTTTGTTTTCGATATGGATATTTAAGAAAACTTGTAATTGTTTAAGAAAACTTTTGGTACAATTGGCAAATAATTTGTTGAAGACTTATATTAGCGATCAGTACCCTTAGCACGAATTTTCACTCTTTTACTTTACAGCGTCTCTCCAGTTTTACAGCGTTTCTTGTATGAAAAAATGGAACAGCGCCTCTGGTGTGCGAAGAAGGAACTAATTTTTTCAAGGAACTAATTTAGTCAATTTGAAATGTCAAAGTTCCAGTTTACTTTACGTCTCAAATACTGAAAACTCGTGCTAAGGGTACTGCCCTGGTTTTTGACAGCAAAAATTGGAAAATTAAACATAGTCTATGTCAGTCAAGAATAATGTAACTTTCTACTGGTGATTTAATTAAAAGGTTAATTATAATTCCAGAAATTACTTTTAAAGATTATGTACCTCTCAATTGAGTACTTATCATAGGAAAATGTAATATATACCCAGCTTTTCAGCCATCTATCCAATACTACCGTGGTAAGCTTTCACTCTAATGAGATATTGATATTCAACTTTCATAGATCAACGGTCTGCTTGACCCATCCACAGGCTTACCTAGCCAAGAGCGGCTTAGCTTTGAAGGGCATCCTATGCTATGAATATTATTAAGCTATGACCTTCAGCACTCGAAATATTCATCAAAGTTAAGATTAAAACACTTTTTACCGACCAAAAAAAGTAGGTTCTCAGTTTGACCCGCATGTTTGTATGAATGTATATTTTGACAGGCCTGTTGGTCTAGTGGTAAATGACACTGACTGCTATGCCGGGGGTCGTGGGTTCGATTTCCACCCAGGACAAATGTTTGTGTGATGAGCACGATCATTTGTTCTGTGTCTGGGTGTAATTTATCTATAATGTTTATGTATTTAGCAATATGTATATAAGTATGTTTATCAGTTGTCTAGTCCCTATAACACAAGCTCTGCTTAGCTTGGGACTAGATGGCGCTGTGTGATAGCTGTGGAATATTATTATTATTATTTGTTTGCAATTCGATGTTTTTTCGATTCTCGTGTTTGCCTGATCCGATTTTGATGCGATTTTTATGTACAGCAGTTCACCTCAATTTCCTGCCTCAAACTTACTCAAACGCAACACAAACCATTTTTGACACATTACCCAACGAATAAAATTTAACCACCAGATAACATCTTGCCGGATGGGGAATAAAACCATTACAAACCCACCCACGTTACCTCTGACGAGGGTACGGTGAAAATAACACCATCGGGCAGAATTGCAGGCTTGCTTTTGCTAATTAACTTAATTTTCGATTACCATGATCTCGATATGCGGTGATTACAAGTAGAGGGCAATAATTCGATATTATCTGGCGGTTATGTGATTTACTCGGGCAGTTAAATTGTCATTTGTTTGGTTAATACTTTGCTTATTGGGTTGGATCTCGTTGTCTGCGATTTTGTGCGCATAATTTTATTTACAAACTCCTCCAAATTGTTATACTGGGACAATAATCGGGGTCACGAATCTGGAGTATTTCAACAAGTAGATATATTTTACATTTCATGTTATAGACTTCATATAATTAGGCTATAGAGCAGGCTATAAGTGCGGGTGACGACCATTGGGCTTAATCGTCGCCCGAACAGCTAGGCTGTAACAGGAGGCACGCTGTTTGAAAGATGACTTAGCGTCTTCAAGGAGAACGTGCGATGGACATCGCACTTGAAGATAGAGGCCGCCGTGAATAGCGGGCGGATACCAGAGGGGGGTGCGCGCGAATCCTACTAATATTATAAATGCGAAACTTTGTGAGGATGTATGTATGTGTATGTGTATGTAGGTATAGGAATGTTTGTAACTCTTTCACGCGTGAACCACTGAACGGATTTGGCTAAAATTTGGTATACAGATAGTTTATAACCTGGATTAGCACATAGGATAGTTTTTCCCTATTTTATGTTCCCGTGGGATAATTTTCGAGTTGTAGCGGGTGAATCCGCTGGCAACAGCTAGTGTTTCATATATATCTCGGGCCCCCGACCAATGGTACAAGAAGGAATAGTGGGTTTTTAGTCGGTTTGAGTCCGACATAACCCTCCGCCCGCCCCAGTCGGAGGGTATCCGTGAGGATTTTCCTACCCAAAAAAAAGGCTATAAATGCAGATTCGATTTCCCTTGCTACTTAATTAACCTTTCGGACATATTAGAAGTTGGCTGCGTGATTGTAACAGTGGCTGCGATTGACTGCCGCGCATTATGTCGCAGGTTTCATTCGTGGCCCAAATAATTATTTTAATGGCCTATAGCTAGTTGTTCTGTGTCTGTGAGTTTAATTGTTAAGAAACTCATCAAGTGTCATTCAATAATTGTAAACAAAAAAAAAATGAATATCATTTTGATCACTTTATTCACCTCCATCATTGTAGTGGCATTATAAGACAGCAGGTTTTAAACCCAATAACAATACAGTACAACAAATGCGGTTCACTCACACAATTCCCATAACACACATAGATAAAAAACTACTAAAAATAAACTACGTAGAGAGGTAAAAAAACCCATTTTGTCGGATCATATCTCATTCCTATTAATAGGGGACATTTATCCGAGGGAAAAAAGAAAAAAAAAATGTGTAGGCTCTAGATATTATTATACCATACTTTTATACCGAATGTATTGTGTTTGATGACCAGGGACTTGGAACTCCCTCATCCCCCTTTTATCTCATAAATTGTATGTGACTAAGGAGGTCTTCTACTGTGTGAGAGAGGTCTTGTTAGACTGGCGCGCCAGTCTAACAAGACCTTTCCATCAGGTTCTTCATTACGGCGTATGAGGATTATTTTATAGTAAATATAGTTTTCTGAAATCAGTTTTCTGAAATGATTAGTGTTCTGAAATCGTGTTTTTGTGGTTGTTAAATAACAAAAATAAAATATCAATTTATGTAGGTACGTAAATTAATTTTCACTATTTCAGTTTTTTAATCAACTTTTTATTTAGCTATTAAGAGCGTATATTCCGAAAGCTGGCAACGTCGCAAATGGTTGTCAAATATTAACAAGTTTTAATTAATTTAGCATTGTTACTGTATGAAAATAAGAAATATGGCTCTGTAGTGCACTAAAAAATGATAAGGGAATACAATAATTAATATCGTAACACCGAATATACAGTTTTAGATGTAAAAAAAGCATTTGGAAGCCTTCCAAATGCCTTTTATACACCTGAAACGGTTACAACATCAAATTCAGTGTTTTAATTGCATTCCTATATCATTTTTTTAGTGCACTACAGAGCGATATTTCTTGTTTTCATACAGAAAATTTGCCAAATTAATTAAAATTTGTAAATATTTGACAGCTTTTTGCGACGTTGCCAACTTTCAGAATATGCAGCCTTAACTGAACCATTTCAATCTCGAAATATATTCGAGCGAAATACTATTTGTTTTGAAATGGGTAAAGGTTTTATTTTTGATTCCTCGATTACTAAAAAATTCCAACAGGTAAACTTGTTTTTTTTTTCAATGATAAATAAACGTTATTTACTTTTTTTCAGAGCAGCGTTGTTGTCCCCAACTTACGAGTTGTAGGTCGTGGGTTTGAACTCAGCCAGATGCATCAATTTTTGTAAATGATTTCATCACCACTGCTCTCAAAACGGTGAAGGAAAATATCGTGAAGAAACTGGCATGGTCACTGGTCCTAAAACCAAAAATTCTAAGAATATGTAACATCTACCAACCCGTACTGGGCCCGCGTGATGGATTGTACCCCACTCCCTATCACAGAGAGAAAATGTTCCCATAGCTGGGACAGAGGCCTCCTATGTCCCAGCTATGGGAACATTTTCAAATAATGATGATGATTTACTTTTAAACAGTGAATTAATGAACCTACCTCTTAATACATTACTATACAATACAGAACGAATATTTCACGTAAATTTTTATCGAAACTTGACCATGCTCCTTTCTTCTACCTACAAGCTAAAGCGGCAACATCTCAACAAACAGCTCGAAACAACATTCAAGCTACTTTACAGCGTACTGTGACAAAGCTAAAATCTTAAATGCGCACTGGAAGCAAGCCAGTTCAAGCCTGGCGATACAGTTTCTTACAGCTCTGCGTTTGAAACTGAAACAAATGCTTGATAAATATTGGATGCTGACAGAATTTGTGGTGATCTTCACAATTACACTTGTAGAAATGCTGTAGCTTGGATAACTTAATCATCCATGACAATGGGTCGAAGAACCTCATGCTTAACATTAGCTAATTTAACTGCTAGTGCCACAAGGGATGCCATCATAATTATGTAAATCTAAAAAAAACATTAAAATTAAATAAATTTTATTACATTTTTTAACTTATTCTTTAAAAAAATCTCAAAAAAATAGCAGTTCACTAAATTAAATTAATGTTTATTATTATAATTGCGAACAGTGGTGACCCAGCATGCGCAATCACTGTATGTATTTTATTTCACCACAACTGATAATACGAGTATAAGAACGGTGAAGAAAATATCGTGAAGAAACGATGTACTATAGAACCAAAAATTCGAATCTACTAACCCGTACTGGACCCGCGTACTGAATTATACAGCCCTCTCACAGATAGGTAGAGGTAGTCTGTGTCCTAACAGTAGGAACATTATAACTTGATTATGGTAATATGATACTCGTAATTATTACAGTATCAGCTACAACGTTACAAATTGCTATTGTAAATTTAAAAAAAAAAACACAATACGAAATATAAATCAACCAGTAATGTACTCCACACGGAACCAACCATTTTTTACGAGAAACATCAACCAACTGATTACAGCGCTTAAAGCGCTTTTCACTTAAAAGGTAAAGGACGATTTATCACAAACAATTTGTACGGTGGCTTCGATCGGTTGAAGAATAACGCCCTGGAGTATTCCAGGGGTTCGCCCCACAAGAATCCTAAATAAGTTCTGTGAAACGTATACTTTGGGACTTTAGTGATGTTAACAGGTATCGGATAATATCGGGAATTTGAGTAGAAACTATGACAGCAGGTGGCCCATTAGTCCTTTTACAAATTGCCTATTTTATGAATCTGGCAAACGCGTTTGTAGCATGTTAGGCATTTTTAAAATTGGGCTTGTTACAACAAGGGTGCGAACCCAGCTAGACCCATAACTTTCTGAGTAAATCACAAGGCTGCTCTCAAACACAGTGAAGAAAACATTGTGAGGAAATTGTCATATCAAAAAATCTAAAACGAAAGCTAGGTGACACATTTTACAAATGCGTAGGTACTGTGGTGGTTATGGGCCAGTCCTGCTCATACAGACCTGTGTCCCAGAGAGTGATGAGAACATTACAGGCTGATTATGCTTATGCTCAAGAACTATGATGTTTTATATTATAAGAAGCTCATTTGTCTCAAATGTACAGTCAGCATCGAAAGTTGCTGACCACATTCAGATTTTCAAAATGGCTGTACACCGTATTATTTCGTATTGGGACGGTGTACGGGGATTTTAAAAATCTGAATGTGGTCAGCAACTTTTGATGCTGACTGTACAATCGACAAAGTTGAATCATGACCCATTTTGAAAATAAATCGTTTGAATCCATCAAATTGATAAAGATCAAAGTCGTTACCATGGATAATTATGTATGTTCATGCGAAAGCGGACCTAATTGAATTTGAATGTCTGTAAGACACTGTACATACATTTTTCTGTTGACTAGCAAGCATCTACAGGGTGAATTGTAATTCGATGCGGTCCTTGAAATGGGTGATACTAGACCTTATTTGCATGTTTTTATTTCAAGTGTTTTTGGAGATATCGACGTTTAAGATTTTTCGAAAAATGTCCACTCATTTCAAGGACCATATCGAATTACAAATCAACCTGTATAATCCTACTAATGTCAGACACAAAGTCCCGCAGAACCGTTTACTCGAAAATGAAATTACGGGACGTTCCGGGAAATGAACACAACACTAGTGACATACTTTATTGAGCCAATGCTTGTGTTAAATTTATTGTGTTCGGTGTAAACAAGTTGCCTTGACTGTCACCGTTAATTTTGTTTATATGCAACACCGAATTTAAGAGTGTGGTTCTGTTTTTAAATGCGGTGAGATGTTCTTGATATTGCGACAAATGTTACTTTGTTTAGGAGATTGTAGATTGTGTTGTTTCGTGTTTTAAAACTGCAAACTAGAGACAAAATAGTTTTGTCTATAAATTATAGCAGTGGTGGCCCAGTGCTATTGGCCCAGACTTACGAGTTGTAGGTTGTGGGTTTGAACCCAGCCAGGCACATTACTTTTGTGTCAGAACCATCAAATTAGAAGACATGTGACATCTACCAACCCGCACTAGGCCCGTTTGGTTGATTATGGCCCACTCCCTCTCACAGGCAGGAGGCCTGTGTCCCAGCTGTGGTAAATTTTGTTTCGTTTACAGAACGATTTTTTTTAAAACATAATAAATGTCTCAGATAAAACTTGGTTTGTAACTCTGACTTTATTTGATTTTGGAATTCGATTGAAATATCCTTTTCAAATATAGAAAGTCTCTTATTTAACAGTACTACTTTAGTAACACATTAGCATTCTACTTTATTATCAGCATAAAATATAATCACCACACTCATTAGTACCTACCTACAACTTAGCTTAGTACCTTTCGCATTTGAATTTCTAAAGAGAATTTTCCCGGCTTCTGAATCGCACAGTTGCACAATTTAAAGAAAACTCAAGCTCCGCACTTTATAAATCACTATATCGCGGTCCGACACCTCAATCTCTAACTAAATCACTTAACAACTCGGAACTCGGAATTCAACATTCAAGACTTGATAGAGCAAAACGTTACTGTGATTCTTGATACAATGTATCTCGAATAAGGAAACTTTTCCATACAATCTCCTAGATTTTTCGTATAATCTTTGAGAAATAAGTTTATTAAAACAGTATTTATGGAACATTTTGCTGTGATCAACTGAAGTGGAGCACTTAGTGGTACCTCTTGGGCGGCCGTCTTCAATCAGGCGCACCGTATACTTGTCAGTCAACTTTAATGGCGTAATAAAAAAAAACTCAAGGTCAGAATCTAATAAAACAGGTTAGTCATATTCCTCACGCTAGATCTGCTATAAAAATATACTGAAGAAAGATACATTACAGTAAAAGACTCGCATATCTAGAGGATATAAATGTTACAGACTTTCAAAAGCAAATGCATATCTGCATCACACCCTGACACCTCAATCACTACAACAAACTCTGAACCCGAAATTCACACTTCAACACAACACAATATCGGCCACAGTCAGCGCAGTTTCTCAAAACAAACAACTATGCATGGGAAAATTTCAAATTGATACAAGAAAAGCGTTGCTGGCTCTCTGCCAGGCCCAGTTTCGTTTGGAGTGGGCTTTTGTAGAACCTACCCACAACGTGCTTGCAGCCTGAAGAACTGAAAACGCTGGTAAGCAGCCTGAAACTGAAATAGTTGGTGCTTTTATGTAGCTGACCGGGCTGTGAATGGCGGGGATGCATAATATGAATTTTCGGTTTGATATTGTTTTAGGACTTTATTCAGAGGCGGTTTTTGTAGATTCGTATGTTCGTGAGGTTTTCTGGTTATGTTGAGCAATTGAAGCAAAGTTAGATAAATAGACAAAGTTTCTATGACTATACTTTTGACAGCACAGCTGGCGCAGTGACTGAGACATTGAAGACTGCGTGTTACGGGTTCGATTCAGAGAAGAAACAAATATGATTGTATATGACTTACAAATAGTTGTCGTACGGCGCATCCATGTTACAGGATAATATTCTAATGAGGGGCAACATTTTTCCTAAACAAGAAAGACAAAACAAAATATTTTCAAAATGTCTCATCAAATATGCATCGTAAAGCTTTTTAGTGACTCAGCATAATATTGTGACATGCAGAAACTAAAACCATGATTTTTCAAAAAGCAAAAAATAAAATATTATGTAGAATTTTCCTAGCACACACGCTCGAAAACAAACCCCCTTTGTCCCACTAATTAGTTCATCACAAATTCACTAGATGTCACATTTTTCAACAATGCAAATTGCAAATCATGGCGCGAAATTAAAACAAAACAGCAATTTCAACCTTATCATGTAGTAAAGAAGTCTTAAATTCCTAAGTACGCATTATGTAATAAAGACTTTTTAGAACAAGTTGGGATTAGTGGTAAATGTTAACGAGACTCATTAGGCAAGGAGAGTTTGCGTTTTATTGGCCAAATATTTTTTGGTCTTTTCGTCCGGTATAATTGAAAAATGTTGGAAGTGTACAACGGGTTGGCACGCTTGGGGGTAAAAAGTGGAAAATATTTATTTTGAATACTAAAATGTCGGTTGGGATGTGCAACTATTAAAGCCAGTGGGTTTTGTGGTATATATTTGAGCACCTTTATATAAATACTTTAGAATATTGGTTCAAATTAATAGTTATATTAGTTGTACTTTAAATACTTTTGGTAATAAAAATATATCAAAGGAAAACTATTCTTCTAATAGGTTTTAGTAGCTTTAACCAATAAAATCAATGTATGATACGATATACGTATATCGCAGGAAATTAATTAAATATCTCACTTGCTATTTTGATTCCAATTTTTGTATGTGATCAATCAAACACCAAATTTTCCTATCCGAGTCATAAAGGACTCATTGGACACCTGATGAGAAGCAGCCTTCGACAAAAAGGAACCGGATTTCGATTAAGGGCCTTCGCGCCTTTTAAGCCGTAAAAACGTAACATTCTAAAGCATATTCCTGATTAACGGCTGGGTGTAAAGATTGAAAAAAAATATATGTTGAATGTATATTCATGTACAACAATGTGAGTAAATTTTATTTTCTTATGACAAATAGTTGAACTGTAAAAAAATATTTAACAACACGCTATTTTGTTCAAATAAATGCTCACTCCTTCTAAACGGCTTCATTTATTTAAAATATTTTTAAATAGATCAATCGGTGTTAAAATTTACTACAAAGTGAGCAACGCTCATGTAAATCAGTCAATATTTTACAAAGAATATGTTAAATATTGAGGTTTCCATATATAAAAACCGGGCGAAGGCGGCACGCGGCAGTCGTTCCTGCCTCGCTGCATAGTCTATGATATCGTTTTGAGGTATCGCAGTATGCTCGGGACATATTAGTTTATGTGGTGCAGATATGAAAGTGTGCTGAAAGCTCCGCCCTGATGCTCAAGGTCATTGAGGGTACTATGCGCCTTAAGATAAAATATTAATGTTGGGGGTAAACACACGAAAGAAGAGAAATAAACTGGTCACGAAATAAAAAATACAAAGATCCGATCCCAAACACAAAATACATGTAAATGAAATAACCAATACATAAATTAAGTGAAACAACAGTCTTTACTTTTTACATCCCGTCCTGAATATAATTTAAACATGCAAAGAAGGCTCATAACAAACCAAATCAATACCCCATTACTTGCCCATGGGTACCTTATGGATGAACCTACATAGTACATACATGTGCCATACAAAAACGGTTTCATAGATTTTCCCTTACAATCTCTTATTTATTTCATATACAAAGCAAAATAGACCGTACACGTACACGCAATGAGTCCCTTTTCTTTTGGCTCTAGGAAATATTTTTACACAGTTAATGTGTTCGCAAATGAGAGATAGAGCGGCATTAAATAGATGACGTCATCGGATGTTACGTCACAGTACAAACGGAACAGTAATTCAACTCGATCGGGCGATTAACGTTTAAAAATGTTGATTGTTTTTCTGTTCGTTGTAATTATCTGAAGTTGTTTTCGTTTCGTGAGCCTTTGAGGAATTAATTTATTGCCTTTCCACATGAAGTGTTTCATCAACAAACAAACCCATTGAAATATTCAAAATGAAATTTTCTACAGATTACCCACTCAATTTTCCTGAAAAAAAGTTAGGAAAAAGGTACCTAATTTAAAAATCAAACATCATTCAATTTTCTCAGAAACGAAAAAATGGTATTAAATATCAAACAAGGGCATGCCTATTTTACTCTATAAAATATCAGATTAGGAGGGTCAACTTCAGGGAAATTATTGAACCGCGATCGACCCTCACATCAGCCTGATTGATACCTCAGAGGTACTCATACCTCCCTTAGCGACACTGACTCAAATTATTTCAAAGACGCAGCGAAATTGAGTTACTTCGTCCAATTTACTGTGAGGTAGACTATAGGCTTAACAAAGATGGAGCATGATTGTGATACATAGTGTGTATATGATGAATATTATGTAATACATTGACTTGTTACCAGGAGGAAGCTGGTTTTGTTTCGAGGTCATATTTTGTTCTCAGTTTATTCATAATATCTTTTCTATAGGTGCTGACTTTGGGTAAACTGAATATTATCCTAACCAATGTAAGCAATATCTAATCTTAAACTACAGAACCGATTTTGTAGAATTTTCGTAAGGAAAAAGATGTAACTTTGGAACTGATTATGGACGAGCATCTATAATTATCACCAGTTAAATAATCGTTCCAGCTGCTTGGCGGGGGCCCTACAATACGTCGAAGTTTCTTCTCAAAGACACGTCTTCCCCAACGATTGCCGGTCCTGCGAAAGATATGGCTAGCGCACTGCCACTTCACTCACTAAAATCTTTGCCCACACTCGGAATTTCTGAAGTATCATAGGTGTATTTACAAACATAGAATCTCACTTAAACAAACACCCAGAGCCGTAAACACGTCATGAAGAATGATCATAAAATTATTTGTACCATGCAGGGATCGAACCACACGACGTGTTGCGCAGAAGTCGATCGCTCAGTCACTGCACCAACCGTGCCTTTAAGTAATTCTTTGAGCTTTATCAGCAACTTTGGTGCTGTGCCGAATCACCTCACACTGGATTTTATCCACAGCGTCTAATTACTACGTTTTTAAACGCGCTGCACCGGCGCGTCGACGGCGCGTTTTCATCAGAGCAGTTTGTTGTCATTTTGTTCTAGGCTGCGTCTGACTTGCGTGCGTATCGCGTCACACGCGCTGCACCGGCGCGTTTAAAAAACGTGGTGTGCATAGGCTCTAAGTAAGAATATTCAGACCAGTTACGATCAGAAGCTTTGAGATTATTTCTTAGTTTTTCTAAAGAAAACGCCTCTGTCGAATTAGAGCTCACAGTAAAGCCAACACAACAGACCTACCTAATAAAATTAACAAGCGTTTTACTATACAAACAAATTAATTACGCGGGAGCTTGTTAAAGAAAAACATTTTCTATGGCTTTGCAATACGATCCATTATGATCAAATGTTTGAAGCCTTAAAAATATGAAATATTTCAATACCCTTTTTAGGTTTTAATCGGCAACGTAACTAGAGATCGGCTTTTGAGGTACTTTTTCAATTAAATTTTAATATAATTGAAGGTAGATTTTTGGCTCTATTAAGAATGATTACGAATTTTTGTAAGTCTTTCTTTGATGTAAGTCTTAATTGTTCATTTAAATTCATGCATCAGTATATGTATAAAGTGTATCTAATTAATAAAAACTGTTTAGTTTTGAGGTGTGAAACATCAACCAAGATGTGATTGAAATGTTTTTATTTTTTTTTGTTATATTAAAAACAATATATAGGACACCTGAATTCCCCTTTACGTATTCGCAAAATCGTTTTGAAAGTTCGAAAATACAAGCGAAACTGCGACATTTCCACCAATCTCCAAATGAATAAAAGCAATAATATTTCAAGCATTCACACCTTCTAACTCTAAAAAGAGCAAGCTGATACCATCGGTAGCTGGGTGGTTAGTGAAAACTTTCAATCCACTACGACAAAGGGGGTTGGCAGAGCGCCAGGGCCCACCAATCAGCTGACTGGGTACTGTAAACTGTGTTAAAAATGTGTTCGGAAACTGAGAATAAAATTCCTGTCATAAGATTTTGTGTCGACCATTTTTATTCATTTGGTACGAATTTATTTGGATTGGTAAAGGTTACGTGATATTTGGTTGGAACTCATTTCCAACCAAATATCACATAACCTTTAAGGATACAAAATGTCACATTATCTTAACATAGGATTTGAACATTATTATATTCAATATCTTCGTCGTCGTTCTAGGGCCGCGGTGTCTTTTTAAGTTAGTTTTATAACTCCAACAGGCAGCCCTATAGCGTGCACGATAAACTTAGAAAGTACATAAATTATGAATTGAAGAAGACACATCAATGGTACTTTTCAGGGTTTGAACTTGCTTTTGTATATGAGAGGCGAGATGTTAATTAACATCATAGAGATTATCAGATGTTACCTGCATTGCCAAATAAAAAAAAAACTCATAAATTATTCATCTTTACTAAAAAAATACCATTCTCTCATGCAAAAATGTTCTTAGAAAAATGACTTAAAAAATACAGAGTGATCTATATCTACCATGAGGATCATTAACATATCAACGAAGAATTTTGGCTTTCAGCCAGCGAAGATTGATGGCAGAATGTATGCATATCTGTAACTCGAAAAAAGATTTTTTCGAGAGGTACAATGTTTTATTGCTGGCCTATTTGATGTTTTAGGATTTGCTGTGTGGCAAAAAAAATCTAGTATGTCGACAGTTTTTATTTTAATACGTAAAAGCCAAAAAAAAAAATTGTGATTGCCAAGTGCCAGTATTTATGTTTCATTCCAAATAGCTTCTGATGTTTCAATTAATGAAAGATAGACTTGTTTTCTGCACGACGGATTCACCATTGTCTTTGTCTGACAGAGAAGTCTTGTGGTGGCCATGGAATGATACGGGACCAGTTCGCGTCTTCAAAAATTTTATTCGAGAACTTTATCTTGAATACTTGTATAGATTCTATAAAATCATTATTTTATAGAATCTATACGAGTTGTTGAGATTCTATAAAATAATGTCGATGGCAGCAAAGTAGAAACGGACATCTATTTTTTTTCGAAAATGCTTTTTTTTCAAAAATGTGCTTATTATATTATAAATATCTGGTTGACCGAGCTTCGCTCGGTTTTAAAAATGTCTATATCTTGGGAACCGAGCTTTTCTCGAACCTGGGACCTTGATAAATCGATTCCTTGAGCCGAAAAACCCCTAATCTGTAACTTTCATGAAAATCCTTGGAGCCGTTTCCGAGATCCTGATTATATATAAATAAATATACAAGAATTGCTCGTTTAAAGATATTAGATTATGTACAAGTCTGTATCAAATTATATATATATATATATATATATATATATATATATATATATATATATATATATATATATATATATAATTATAATAGAAAATTTCAGGTTAATCGGTCCATAACTGTCAAAATAATCACTCTTTTCAATTAAATCTGCTCTCCTGTAAAGTTACGATTTTGTAGATGTCCGTTTCTACTTTGCTGACATCGATGTGCAAACAAACCACGATAAAATAAAATAAAACAATTTCAACAACTATCACCCCATTTCACTTTTTATTCTATTGCCAACAACAATAAAAATCAAAATTCAACAACAAAAGTATAGAGGACAAACCTCTAAAAGTCATTAGGCGGTGCACACCAGCGGAGTCGAAACTCGTAAAAACATTAAAATAGCGTATAACACGGTCGTAAACACCAGTTAATATGCGCCAAATGCCTGCAACAAAACGACTGTGCCAACTTGCTTTGTTACTTTTGTGAAATCGCCCTAAATCGCTCGTGTACACTGTTCTTAACTTCCAATTCTTTTGTACCGTCTTAATTTTGGTCAGGTTACAATTTTGTATTTTTTTGTATTTCTTGTGTTTGAATGCCCTGCAAATTACTTTTTAGCTGTTTTCAGACCGGTTTTGGGAATTATTTTCGAGGTCTATCGATATATTTTTTTAACGCATTAGTGATTAAACTCACACATTATTGATGACACTATGATTTGAGAGAAAATGTGTTTTGTTTTTAAATTTGGAATCACATTTAAACCCAAAATCTATAACATACACGACACTGACAAATACGAAAACAAACTTTATACAATAGCGTTGCTTGTGTGAAGTTTGGTAATTATCTCACGAGAACGTTGTACCTGGATGCAGAGTGTAGTATTTGGATTTGTCAATCCGTGTGTTTCACCTGAATTTGTTTGTTAGTTAATATTTATAAGAAAGAGTAACAGACATCTCTGATCCATCCTCACAAACTTTCGCATTTATACAGAAGTTAATTAACAGTAAGATAGTGTTGTAACAGAGAGGTATTCCGCCTCTTCTGTTGAATCAACCTTTTTGCTTTTGGATCTATATTGATTTAATATTTTTTAAATATTTGTATTTCGAGTTCTCATTCTGTCACTGCGTCACTTTCAATTCTTTTTTGGGCATTACAATTTTGACCACGGCAAGCGCTGCATCTGCATTTTGCTACAATTATGTTATTTTCATTTCTCATTTTATTTGAAGTATATATACGTACAACAGGCAGCCTGTCCATAGCGTTTACCAGCATCTCGGTGGACGACGTGATACCCGTGTCCTACTAGAAGGTGGCGCAACGCCACAGTGTAATTCTAGATTTTATATTCTCTTTGCTAGAATAATTTAAAAAACATCTTTAACACTCTGTAAAAACTTCCAAGCTTTAAAAAATCTACAATCTACTCGTCTCCCAAGATCGAACCCAAGGTATAATTACCTAACTACTGCAAAATATTCATCAAATTGACACCCAATCAAGCCTCTACCTACCCCCTAAACAACGCCGTAATGATACTCCACGTCACTAAAACGTGCCACTCGTGTCATAATTCTCACTAAGAGCATTACAATGAATCTGACAGTGAGGGAGGGAGTGCCTAAGCCCTCTTTAACCCTTCGGAGGAAAGAGCGGTTAATGTTTTTATACCGTTTAACTAATGTATCATAACTTGGGTTAAGTTTGTGGATTTATGGATACTGAAGATGGTGTGGTGTAACTATTAAAATATAAGGAACAAGGTTTTGACCTTTTTCAAATATTTTGCAGCAGGATTTTATATCAAAATTGTTGATTTTTGTCTTCTGTGTGTCAATTAGTTAGCAATTAATTTAATGGAAGAAATAGTTATACCCTATTTTCCATGGCTCTAATTTACATTATGAATTAACCTGTGTATCAAACATCGATAGTCTTTAAATTAATTTTTTTTAGGCTGGCCACACTGGTAGCCGGTTGTCAAAAGTAAACGGTCTCTAGAAATAATTTATTAAAAATAGTAAAAAGTGTTAAAATAAAGTTAAATAAGTGTTATTTAGTTTAATCTAGGAATAAGATACATGAAACAGTAGTTATACAGTGTTTTTTATCGCGAAATCTTCGTAAAATCAGTGACTATAAAACCAGCTGTCAACAGACATCTCAACGGTGACGGATTTCAAACAATCATCGAACCCGGGGAGTATTTTTATATGTTTTTGTAATTGTATATTATATTTACATTACACGGAACATAAGACAATACTGCTCCGGCCTCTGAGCAACGTCCATCACACACCGGCACTGGTTTATGACTCCTTTTGCTTGACAATTGGTGGAAGCAGAATCGAAGACGTAAACGTTCGCCCAGACAATAAACAGTTCAATAATATACTACACAAAATAGGGCTCATCAGCTACGTTATTTACTATAATACTTTTAAAAAAAAACCCTGTAATGTGACCAAACCTTTACTGTCAAACTTCAAAAAATAAAATTCAGAATTTGAGCAGTTTAATTTCCTGTAAATCTCTTTAAATTTGCTTATTACTTTAGTTTCTAATCAATTTTAACTTTTGTAACTAAGAATAACTTTCAATTTAATTTCTTTTCTTTTCCATTTTTATATTTATATATATTTTTTTTCCCCAGTCTACCTCCCTTTTTCTAAAATATCACATCTTTATTTTTCAAATAAGATTAATCTGCTTAACTTCACACATTTCAGGTGACATTCCAAAACAAAATGATGACCCGCAGTGCAACCATCAAGGAGCTGGAAGCAAAGCTGAGAGCTACATTGAAGGAACTTGACCGTTCTAAAGCAGAATGCAAGAAACTTCTCCAGGAGATGGATGACAGCGAAGTGGAGGTGCAGAAGGTTGTTGAAAAGAACACCTTCCTCAAGAACCAACTGGCTGAACTTCATATTGAACACATGGACTTAGCCGATCAGCACAGTCAACTTAAACATCAAGTATTGACTTTCCAACAGTGCAGTGAAACTTATGATCTGGCCATGCACCGTATATCAGAACTGGAACAGGAGCTATGTGATGCCCATAAGGCCCTTTCGCTCTCAGAATCTGCAAAGATTAGCGATCAGGTTTCTAACACCAATAGCCTTTTCCAAGAGTTGGTTGGTAGTCAGTCCAATTTAGTGTGTGAGCCATCTGTAACCATAGATTTAACTGGTGATGACACCATACCATTGTGTCCTATTATTATGAGTCACAAAAAACTAAAGAAATACATTAAAATTAAGAAATTTATAAAACGGTCACAAAGATCAATTAAAAAACAAAACCTCTTAAAATTAAATATTTCCCTTAGAAAGGAACGTGTGATCCTTACAAACCGTCTTAATATATGCTGTAGCGAGTTAGATCAATGTAGGGAAAAATATGATACTGATACTCAGCTACTCCAAAATGATTTATTATACAAAGAGTGCTTGCTGAAGGACATTTTTGAAAAATATGAAAAATCACAGGAACAGTTGAGTGACCGTCTGTTTGAAGCCGGGGAATTGTTGGATTTGGTGAAGTACAATGCAGAGAGATATGAGTCACTGACAAATAATCTCCCTTGCAGCTGTGCCAATAAACCACCTCCCCCTCAGCCCCAACTTAACTTATCAGCTTCTCCAGCAAAGACATATAATCACAATCAAACAAGTAAAACTATACTTTTCAGTGATGAGTTAGGGTCTGGCTTTGGAAAAATATTATATAACTACCTAAGCCATAGTTTTACTAACCACTGTTATCATAACATAAGTTTTAAACAAATGATAAATAGAATAACTGAAACAAATCTGGAGGACTGTTCTTCTTTAGTTCTACTTTTAGGAAATAGCTTTAATGTAACTAAAAAGGACATAGTGGATGGTGTGGACTCCTTATTGAAGTTAAACATAGGAAAGCTGATGTTGTGCGCTTTTCCTTACTCGGATAGTTTAAGTGAATGTGAAAATAACCATATTTATAAGTTAAACTGTTGCATTCACATGTTGACATGTTGTCATAGTGACAAATTGTTGTTTTTTGATTCTAACAATTTTGTTAGTAGTTTTGTTTTGCATCGGAGACATTTATCTCTGTTTTTGAAATGTCGACATTTGATTGCTATGTTGATAGCATATAATATTAACCATGTTGTTGCTGATGTATTAGATTCTAGGTTAAGTAGGTTAAGTAGTAGTTTAAGTGACGAGTCTGTGTTGTTAGGTTGTCCTAAAAACATAGTGATGCAGTGTTCTGTACTTGCATGCTGTACGAAGGAGGGTCTACCTAATATACCACCGGCCTTGGAGACCACTACTACTCAGATTGGGCATTCCCTTCCTGCTGGTACACTAGACGGTCCCGTCGTGGAGATCACTCCGGATATTACTTTAAACTAGATTGTAAGACAACAGAAGAAACCTCTGCAATTAGTAACTCATTATCAGTGAACAATAAACAGGTTTCTTCTAGCAAATTAGTTAAGTATAAAATAACAAGTGGAGAGCAACACACTTTAAAATTGTTTAATCAAAATATTCAAGGGTGCTCTTCTAAACTACTGGAAATAGAAATGTTTTTGGAATCAACCAAGTTTGATATTGTTTGCCTTACCGAACATTGGTTAAAAGATCATCAAGTTTTGTCAATTTGTTATGATAATTATTGTGTAGTTAGTCATTTCAGCCGCAAACGTATGTTACATGGCGGATCTTTAATATTAATTAAGAAATCAATTAAATCTAAAACTCGAAATGACATTGTGGAACTGTCAGTTGAACACATAATTGAATTGTCCTGTGTTGAGCTTGATAGGCATGTTATAGTGTGTGTATACAGACCCCCAAATTACCAGACTCTTCCTATATTCGATTCTATAATGGAAGATGTGTTAAATAAAGTATGTAGTAGTAGTAAATCTATCATCATCTGTGGTGATTTCAATATTAATATATTAGAAAATAACTCCAATAGTATCAAATTGTTGAGTCTTTTTAAATCATTTAACTTATCACATATTTTTATGGAACCTACCAGAGTGACAGCTTCTTCTGCCACTTGTATAGACAATGTTTTTTCTAATTGTGATTATTTGCATAAGGAAATTATAAATAAATTGCCATCTGATCACAGTGGCCAAACAATAACGTTTTGCGCCTACACACCTACGCAAAAAACCCAAATAAGGTATAGGCCAATTACATGTAAAAATTTAGAAAAATTTAATGATACACTAGCGAGTAAATTATGTGATCAAAATATCTTTAATAATATAAATGACCCAAATGAGTTTTACGCCGAGTTTTTTGCAATTTTAAATACACAATTTACTCACACGTTTCCAGTTAAAACTAAAACTATCGTCACAAAATTCTTATTTAGTGATTGGGCGACACCTGGAATTCGTAAGAGCAGAGAAAGGCTTTTTGAACTTTATGGTCTAAAGAAACACATTGTGAATGATACCTTTCATCAGTATGTTGCTAAATATTCTAAAACTTTTAAAAATGTATGCAAAACAGCTAAAGCTATTCATATTAGTAATAAAATTAAATCAGCCGATGATAAAATTAAAACATCTTGGAAAATTATAAATAATGAGACAGGTAGGAATAAACAGCGCAATAACGAATTTAATTTAGAAACTGCACATGGCCCTATAAGCACAGACGTAGAAGTAGCTCAGGAATTTGAAAAGTTTTTTTCGAATATACCTCTTAAGACGACTGCGTCTTTAAATTCGTCACCCGCACTCTCTGCTGCCTTACTTAGAAATAATGTAAAGGCCTGCCCGAAGGAGTTTAGGTTTCAGCACACGAACCCCCAAGCTGTGATTAAAGCATTCAAGGATCTTAAAATTAAGTCAACAGAAGATCTCTGGGGAATGTCTGTAAAGGCCTGTAAATCTATAATAGAAACCGTGGCACCTTATTTAGCTTTTATATTTAATAGCAGTATAGACCAAGGAGTGTTTCCGGATCTCATGAAGCATAGTAAGGTAGCTCCACTTTTCAAATCGGGTGATTGTAAAGAACCGAACAATTATAGGCCTGTGTCAATTTTGCCAGTCTTCAGTAAAGTGTTTGAAAAGTTAATGCTTGCACAACTGCTATGTCACTTCAATAGAAACTCCATCTTTCATGATCAACAGTTCGGTTTCACCAAAGGTCGTTGTACAACTGACGCCGGTGTTACCCTATTGAAGAACATTTTTAACTCCTGGGAGGAAGCACAGGATGCCATAGGAATCTTTTGCGACCTCTCAAAAGCATTCGATTGCGTTAACCACGAAACGCTTTTGCTGAAGTTAGAACATTATGGTATTAAAAATAAAGCCCTTGATTTACTAAATTCATACTTAAAAGATAGACAGGTTAAAGTTCAGATAAACGGTACTAACTCATTGGGGGCTGAAATGACTATGGGAGTGCCTCAAGGTTCTATTTTGGGTCCATTCCTCTTCTTAGTCTACATTAATGATTTACCTCATTTACTAAAAAATCAACCACAGATGGTGTTATTTGCTGATGATACATCTATAATTTTTAAAATTGACAGACGTGCACAAAATCTAGACACTGTTAATGACTGTATTCTTAAGGTTCAAAATTGGTTTACTGTTAATAATTTAGTTCTTAATGAAAAGAAAACAAAATGTATTAGATTCACTTTACCAAATGTTAGAAGTAGCGAATGTGACATCTTATTGAACGGAAAAAAATTGGAATTTATTGATCAGACAGTTTTTCTAGGAATCACGTTAGACGACAAATTACAATGGGGCCCCCATATAGCATCTCTAGCAGGGCGACTAAGCTCAGCCGCTTATGCTGTTAGAAAGATAAGGCAGTTAACAGACGTCGAAACTGCGCGTTTGGTTTACTTCAGCTACTTTCACAGCATTATGTCATATGGCATCCTATTGTGGGGCCGTGCAGCTGACATTGAATCTATCTTTATTTTGCAAAAAAGAGCTGTCAGAGCAATTTACAATCTACGTCGTCGCGAATCTCTTAGGGAATTATTCAAAAAGATTAATATAATGACAGTGCCTTGTCAATTTATTTATGAAAATATAATGCATGTTAGGAAAAATCTTCATCTTTTTAACAAAATAAGCGACAGACATAACTTTAATACGAGAAATAAAGATAAAATTGATCAACCATATTTTAGATTGTCTAAAGTACAAAAATCTTTTATGGGGTTCTGTGTTAAATGTTACAATAAAATCCCGAGTGAAATCTTAAATCTAAATGAAAAAAAATTTAAAAGTTACATAAAAAGCACACTTAGTAAACAAGCATATTATAAATTAGAAGATTATATTCAAGATAAAAATGTTTGGAAACATGCTGGTCCTGCTCCATAGTACAATGTAGGGCTTAAACAAAGTCAAGCTGGTTGAAATTTGAATGCTCACACACATAAATTATATTTGTAAATTTCAATAAAAAACAAAATATTGTGTATTTCAATATTTTGTTAAAATGTGAACGCCATGTACCTTTTTGCTCTTATTATTTTTTTAATTTTAGTCTAGATTTTCAGGGTACATTGCTTTGACATTAATTATTTCAAACGCTGTTAAAAAATATTGTAAAACATTTTTTTAAAAAGAGTAAGTATGGAGTTTCTTGCCCATTCTTCTCCATACAACCTACCTTAGCGAATGGGTGTAGAATCAATCCCTTCCCTTCCTATTCCCTTTAAATTTAAATATCGACGTTCAAAAGTGCCTCTTTGATGGCCTAATTGGAATAAATGATTTGACTTTGACTTTGACTTTGATTAATTTTAATAAAATTTGACCCAAAACAGAATTTTAAATCTGGTACCACCCTCAAATATGATGTATTATAATATATCGTCGTCATCGTTTTGATAGTTAAATGTTATGAAAAATATTTAGTTTTAATTCCGCGACAAAAATCCAGGCTTGTTGCAGGATGCAATCCCACCCTATGCAGTCATGCATATGCACATGCAGCAAACCTTTGCTGCATGTGCATATGCATGACTAATGTCATGGATTTCCGCAAAGTAACGCCTGATTCCATAATTTATCTTTTGTTTTGATAGTTATTTTTTAAACTGAAAAATAGTTACTGTGACACAACGTGCCAAATATTAGTCTCACGGACTGTGTTTCATAGATTAGTAATGAGAGTCCAATTTTATAAGCCCAATAATGTTTTTTTTTTTGCTCTAGCACATCAGTTTCTTAATTATTTATCCCTTCATCAACTTAAAAGTAGTGACTTTAGCTGGCCGAAGCCTGCCGGGGTATTGGGACTGTCTCATTGAAGGACACCATGGATTTTAATAAGTACGAGTCTGACAGTCCCTCCCGTCCTGCTCTGAGGAGGACTCATTAAATAATAGCAATAGTATAACACCGACGACCAACTAAGATTAAATTATTATTCCTTTAGTAATTATAATTGGTTGTTCACGAAGCCGTAGTTAATTACTAAATAAATAAAGTAAAAAAAAGGTCTTACGACAGCATTCGCGTCTATCCTCCTTCTATCAATAAAATTATCAATGCAGAAACTTAAACACAAACAATATTGTCTATTCATAGAATTGAACAAAACAATTGCACTACGATGTTCAAACCACGGTCGGAATGCTTATAATCCATCCTGATTGAAGGATCATGGGGCTTATGCGGATAAAATCGGATGATGGCAGATAACGAATATCATTTTGAAAATGTTACTCTCTAGCGTTGTTTATTTTTATTGGTGTGGTTCAGTTATTTCTGTTTTAATACGGTTCGGAATTGTCGAGGTTATAAAAGAAAAGAAAAGAAAATAATGTTACTTTTTTTAGTAAACAACTCATTCTTTAGTTTACATCATAATTATTAGCATCTTAGAGTCTGTCTCAACAATGAGGAGTGATTTATAAGATTTTGGTAAGTATTATACTTTTTGGTATAGGAGCCAATATAAATTAATTTTTCATCAACTGTTGCTCTGATAGAACGTGATTTTATTAAGTTTATCAACGTCACTCTATGATAAACATAAAAACTAACATACACAAACACCTAGACCCTTTGAAAACTTATTTATACTACTCCCATACCTTGATTGTTTTTGTTTTGGCTTTTCATCGCACGGGTAGCAGCTAGATTCGCTTTGTTCACCGAAACTAACTGGTCTTATTTGCCTGACAATAATATTTTATGTGATAGTTTCAAAAATATTTTATGTGATAGTAACAAAACAACCATCACAATGTTTCACATTTATTGGTACTACGATATTCATTCCGACTAAAGTACTTATTTAATTAAAACATTAAAATCTAGACAAAATTAAAGATATGAAAAACATTACAAAAAAAAAAATCAATGAATCAAACATTTTCTCCTCAACGCTGACAGCAGGTAATGTGCTCAAACAACTGACGGCGTCTCTTCTTTGTAATGCAATGCCTTGGCCAAGGTAAGGCCTTTGAGCCACGGAAGACGTCCAATAAATGACTAAATTTTTATAAAAAACGAAGGCCATCACATCTCTGCCCATAAAACCCCAAAAACATCCAACATCAACAGTAACCATTCCGCCGTCATCACAAAAATTGCATTTCTAATCTTAATCACTTATCAATTTATTACACCGAAGTAGGCAATAAAATGGCGAATGCCATTTCATCATCTATCGTTCGATCATAAAAATTTAAAAGAGATATTAAGTAGGAGAAACCAGTAAAGTTTATTTGATGTATCTTGGAGCTGGAGGGGATCTCGGAGTTACGTTTAACCCATCATCAAATGTTTATTGGGTTTTATTTATTCTGTGACTGCCTGTCTACCGGTGGTAACGGTCATGGCTTGGATATGTTAGGTCACGGGTATGATACCAGGTCAACGTTGCGCAGACACGACGATGACGTCGCGTTTCTTAGCCATAGGATTATGAGGTTCGAAGTTGACCTCAACGCTCGTAAAACGCCAGAGGGATAGTGACCTTGAAGTCGGTGAGGTGAAAAATAATTAAGACAATAAAGTCATCAGATAACGCACGAGACTCAAGATCGAAATGAATGGTCTCCGTGCTCCATCCAGGTGAAGAAACTAGGTAGAGCACGGGTCCACCGCCAGAAACACATATGCTAGAACCAAAAAGCTGAGGGTGGTGTGGTGTGCTGGTGTCTTGAGGGACAGTCTTCATCGAGCTTTGTTAAAACATTTGTTAAAGTCATGCGGCGTTACCTCGCTCTGTAGCGTTCCATGTTCCATGCAACGGCGTGTCAATTGTTTGTTTATAGCAATGTAAGTGCAGTATTTTCTTATGACGTTGTCACGTTTAACTATTGTCAGTAAACCGACTTTACAGACAATCGATTTTTTTTAAGTACAGTCTTAAAATTTCTGCTGTATCGTGGGTGTGTTTCGAAACTTAAAAACTCGCATACACAAACAAGACCCGGAAAAACTACTTGTACATAATACAAATATTTTCTGCGTGCGGAAATCAAACCCGCGACTTTTAGCGCAGTAGTCTAATCGCTACATAACGTTAATTGTTTGAAATTTCCAATATTTCGGCACAATTACAAGTGGATAAACTGCTGCTAAAATAAATTAATTAAACATATTATCTGTTACAACTCAAACCACTCCACCGCAATACAAACTCCGCACTTTTAGGAAACGACTTAAACACAAACAATACTATCTTCCCCGCAAACAGAAAACCTCATAAATTTTGATAAACGGCGATCCATCAAAATTCAAAAGTACAACTTTAACTAAAACCATAAAATTTTTAAGCGACCACAGACGCTCAAAATCCTATCCTTTCATCTGAGATAAGAAGCAGTGTTTCAAGCTGGAATTAAATGAATTATTATACTGTATAAGGACCATTTCGTGAAGTTAATGAGAAGTCTCTGGAACCTTCTGGAAGTTTTCGACATTTCTTTTGTATTTTTGAATTAAGTGCACTGCGACGATTGTAATGTAGTTACGGAGTTGCTAGTTTCTGTTGTTCAGTTTTTGCCTTTTTTTCTAGTTGTAAAATTGTATAATGGCTTGACTAGATTATACGATGCATTATGCACTAAGACTCTTCGACATATTATTGGAAAGAATATTCTGATAAAGAAATAAACAAAAATAACTGATAATGGGAAGATAATTACATACCAGCTAAGGAGTGGAATTCTCTGCCTATTTTTCCAGACAGCTATAACCTTGGGGACTTCAAGTCGAGATCGAATAGGTTACTTCTAGGCAAGGCTTGCTTCACTGTCGACCACAGGCAGGAAAGACAGCTATCAAACGCGAACCTATCGTTAAATAAAATAAAAAATCGTTATTATAATACTTACACTTCGTACCAAAAAATACTGGAAATTGAATAGCACCAACAAATCCCTCTCTTTGAGTGCGCATACAGACAGCGTTACAAAACCCAACCAGTGCGTAACATTAAAAAACCAATTCAAAACTAATCTCAGAGATCTCCACTCTCAATACCTTTCCGAAACATTAAGTTCATACACACCTATGTACCCACATACAACAAAGGTCACATACAAAACCACAGCCTATTCAAAAGCCCATAAAAACCCATGTGGCCATTACCAGAGAAGCAATAACAAGAGAATAGAAAGTCATTTAAAACACTCGAAAGCACTACAGAGGAATAAACAGACCCATTTTATGACCAACTAGCGACCCGCCCCGGTTCCACACGGATGCAATCTCTACTATATTATGCATGTTATATACATACAAAAGTTCCTGTTGAATCATCACTCTAACTATTAAAAAAAACCGCATCAAAATCCGTTGCGTAGTTTTAAACATCTAAGCATACATAAGGACAGACAGCGGGAAACGACTTTGTTTTAATATGAAGTGAAGAATTTTTTATCGACCGGAAGTTTGGAAGAGAAAGGGGTATGGCAAGAATCGGCCCGGTTCATGTTGTGTTCAACAGAATTCCTAAATTAAAGATAATTCATAACATAAAACAACAAAACATATAATATTATGAGATTAATATGTAAAAAACCATTAATTTAATTAATAATTTAAAAGTTTCTTTTATGTTAACGTTAAAGTTAGAAGTACTCAGTGGTCAACTCAATACAAGCATTTTTTTTTTCGGTGTACTTTCTTATGGAAAACTAATTATACCATTAAATTCTATAATTGTTTTCCTTTTTAATGATGTATAGTTCATCTTTGTTGGGGTTTATGAGCCGAGGCTTCAAGGGAAACTTGGCAATGTCTTTTGAATGAATTAAGTTCAAAACCTAGCCGATTATTCGTGAGAACTCTTTTTGAGGGGGAAGGGAGGGGGACTTACTTCTAGCTATTGTGGGTGCACTGACCTAGGTTTCTGCTCAGTGACTTGCAATTGAAGAGGACTTTGACCATTAGAGTAAGCTAATTTAAATGCATTGACCTGCTAAATCTTGATGATGACAGCCAAGAAACAGATTGTGAAATCATTCGTGGGATACTCCCGTCGTACTGTATATTATAATAATTATGTAATAATTTATTTCCAATAACAAGTATTTGTAAATATCAAAGGGTACTAAATCTATAATATGAAACATGTAGGTTAAAACAAATCTGTGGGTGTAGTTCTAATCTGTTCTCCTAGGCAAGTTAAAGAAAGGAGTAGGAAATACATTTTTTCCGTAGAGAAACGTATGATCATCTAGACACACGATTGGCTTCTACGATCAATATTGAATCTAGATTTTTTTAAAGCTGAAGAGTTTGTTTGTTTGAACGCACTAATCTCAAGAACTACTCAAAAACAATCAAAGAACGAATCCAATTAAAAACACCTTTAATTGTGTTTGAATCACACTACGACAAACAGGAAACGGGTGAAACCGCGGGATCAGCTAGTTTGATTATACACCATCCTGCCTATCGAACGATCGATTTGACGCTTGCAATTGTTTCAAATTGGCAGTTCGTCCATATACACCATACACCATCCTGCCTATCGAACGATCGATTTGACGCTTGCAATTGTTTCAAATTGGCAGTTCGTCCATATACACCATACACCATCCTGCCTATCGAACGATCGATTTGACGCTTGCAATTGTTTCAAATTGGCAGTTCGTCCATATACACCATACACCATACTGCCTATCGTACGATCGATTTGACACAACGTCAAATCTGCAGCAGCGATGCCAACTTAGCAACTTTATAGCTAGATCTAGCTATTATTCGGTGACCGATAGCCACAAATTTATAAAATTGTAGCTGTCGTCACCGAATAATAGCCAAATGCATCACTGCTGCCGATTTGACGTTGTGTCAAATCGATTTGATGACCTATCAAATTGGCATGTCATGCCATCAAATTGGCATTTTTAAACACATGCAATTTGAAACAATTGCAAGCGTCAAATCGATCGTCGATAGGCAGGATGGTGTATGGCTACTATAATACTCGTCGGGCATTTACGTGCTCTTCTGCTAAAACTATCAGTCCATCTTAAGAACCTGCTGGGGTCGCGGGACTAACGAGTATCGGTGACCCCGGAACGTACGGCTATTGAAATACAACATGGATTTTAGTCAGTACAAGTCTGATAGTCCCTCCTGCCCTTCTTCTTCGTCGTGTCTGTGATTTCTTATGTTTAAATGAGTTTCCACCAAAACTCTGCCACATTTACGGCGTTGGATGGATGGATTCCTCCTGCCCTGTCTTGTGGATTTATTCGATGATTTTACCTATTTGAAAAAAATCTAACCTAAGGACATCCTTACTACTTTACTACTGTCACTTTGCAGTCTTCACAAGTACGCCAATTGATTTTTTTTATTTTTTTGAACTGACTTGTTTATTTCACGGTGCTGCAACTGAGAAGGGCATTCATCTTTTCTTCTAATCCTGCCATAAAACCCGTACATTGGCTTATTCCGCGGTAAATCACACTATTCCTTCGTCTTCTGCAAGCGAGTTTAAGTGTCGTTAGACCGATACGCCATTTTATGAGCTGCGTTCTAAAGATTTACTGTTTGTTTGGTGATTCGGTTTTGTATGTAAATTCCTTTTTGTTGAGTGGAGTCGAAAGGATTTTATTATGCGTTTTGGTTGTGAATTTAACGGTGCGGGGTTTTTATTTCGATCGAAATATACCTATAGAATTTTGTTGTACATACTTGCAGTATCATGAGGTCTAATATTCTTTAAATGGGAATATTAATACTCGTATTCTATTGATCAAGCATTTTTTTTCACAATTCGCATTATGATTATGCTAAAGTATCCTTTTTAAAAACCCAGGTCGATGATTTAAAGTAGTGAACATTCGCGTTTAGTTCGAATCTTGATTTGTACAGACGTCAGCATGTCAATCTATCCCAAACTTTAATGTGTACTAAATCTACGATGAACGATCGTCTTTTGTGATTAAGTTAAAATCTATTACAGAAATATGACAGATTGGCAAATGTTGATGCCAGCATGCGTCTGTACAATGTACATGCTAAGAACCAGTTCCTGAAAGACTTTATAATTACAAATATCAACACTGAGTCCCGTATTACAGAGCGCCGCTCAATACTCAAGCATTATTTAAAACTAGATTCAAGCCATCTGATTGGTTGAAACTAGTTTTAAGTAACGCTTGAGTCTTGATAGACGTTCTGTAATACGGGCCTAAAATAAGTTTCAAATTCATATTTTTTTTTATTTTTTTTAAATTTAATCAATAAAAAATTGTCCCTGTAAGGTTAAATAGCTCTAAATCTTTCAGAAACCAGCTGTAATTCATAATAGACTACAAAACTAAACATAAGAAACTCACAAAGTACATCCATACTTCGTAGCATCTCGTAGCACGTAGTTCGTAGCGCGTAGCACCGTAGCCCGTAGCACCTTCAGACGACTCTCCAGCGATTCAGTTTTAGAATCCAAACGCTTTGCCCAAATACTTGGCAACGGTAAAGCGTAGGAATTCTAAAACCAAAAGACTGGATTTCTTCTCTATCTCTTCTCCTTATCTTGGTTCTCTATTTGATAAGGTTATTCTACTTCGATGGGGGTTACGCGAGTCGGGGTCAACGCTCGATCTTACCTGAAATGAAGAAACAATAGAATTTAATCGAGTTCTAAGACTTGTTTAGATAAGAAAGGTCGTTTGATTGTTGAGAGTTGTTTTAAGATGGTCCTTTAAGGGAAACGTCAAATTATTTCGAATTGTTTGGCCTTAATAAAAACACATTTAATTAAGAGGTGTTTTGTTCAATTTGTATATTTAGAAGCACGATAAACGAATAAACCGTTTTATTTCGTTTATATGATCTTTTGAAAAGTTGTTGTATTTATTATTAAACAAGAGAAACACAGAAAAATTTTTTTAACCAAAAAAATTTTGTAAACACTAGTATATCCCGGGAATCTTTAAACAATATCATAGATGGTGAAATATTTATATCCATATGAAAATTATATTAAAATACATAGATGCGTGTTTATGGAGGTACCTAATTATAAACATTCTATATAATATTATTTTTACACAAGAATTTATTATCGTGACAATTACTCGTATTTATTTTTATAAATACGAGTAATTTAACTTTATAAATAAAAAAAAATGCTTTTTCTAATAAAGATAATACTACAAAACCTTAAGCTCAATTTCAGTAACGGATTTAATACCGCCATTTTGTATAATAATACAATTTGTTTAAACTAAAATGTTTTACAAATATTTTATTCTAAATGCCAGAAAATCCTTTGCAGTGCATAAGAAACAATTCTCACATCATTATCACATTATAAGATTAAAATCAACCATAATGACAGTAGCATCCTGTCAAATTGTTGCGTGCACAGAAAATTCAGTGGCACAGATAAAAAAAGGGCGCGTTTACGGAGCTCGCCAATTACAAACCTGCGTTTAAATGAAATTATAATTTTATACAAAAAGGCATTTATTGTGGCGACTGATAACATCGGGACTTGAGTAACGGGCTTCGTAAACGGTCATTTTTGTACAGGTGGAGTATTTTTTGCTTTTTGAGAGTTTTAGTTAATGTACTGGTTAACTGATGTTGTATTGTCCCACTAAACATGAAACTTACAAGAAGTTTCAGTAAGTTTGTTTATCACGCATTTGGAAGTTACAAAACAAATGTACCGATAATATTGTGGTAATTGTCAAATATTAGCTAAGACCTTATTTTCGAAACTTATTGAAATTTATATTTTAAATAATGTAACTATTAAATTACAATTGAAAGTTTTAATTTTCATTTTGCAACAACCTAAGTCACTTAACTTTGTAAAACGTTAAATTATAACGTCGCTACAACCATTTAATTATAACGTTCCTAAATACGTGTTGCAACAACGTTACTCTTTTAACATCATTATTTAATATTTGCCTCTACCTTGCTGGTGAAAGCTACTGAAATGTTAATTAGTGAAATTGCATCAAAACGTCTTTTGTAATATAACTTTTTTCATTTATTGACAACGTACAAGTGATCGTTCTGTAAAGTTAGCTTAAAAATTTTGCTGGAATCATATATTTGTAATTGCTGGAAAAGTTTTTTGGTACGGTACCTAACATTGGTTAGATTGGTACCTAAGTACATATACTAGCACCCGAGTTTGTACTTATAAAAATGATATTATGATGGCTGTCCTAAATTAAATGTATTAAGTACAAGAACAATTTTAATAATAAGTCAATTAAGTGACTCCGCGGACCTGAATGACGGTCAGAACGACGGGTGTACATATAGACGATGGATAAGAAGTGTATGAGGAACTTGTACCTACTTACTTAATAGTAGATGTCATAATTAATGTTAATTATATATCTACCTTATATTTTTACCACAGAAATGTGCATGCCTTCAAATGTACCTATAGGCTTATACACCTAAGATACCAACCTAATATACCTCCCAAAAATATTATAATAACAATAATAGGTAATTATTTTTTTGGCTGGTTTGAGGTGGAGATCGCAAGAGGAAAGAAGTATTATCTTAAGTACCTCATACAGAGCCTTAACACACTACACATGCCCTCACATACGCTATCACATGCTTTAAAAAGCCACCAAACTTAACACCTGTCGTATCACCCGGAAGTTTCTGAAGCTTCTTCGACAATATCACTAACTTCTCAATTTATTAAACTTCCCTTTACACACTGGCCCGTGTGTAAAGTCTCTAACTTTATAACAAGAGAAGAATAAGAACTTGAAATAATAATCAGAAAATATAATGCGACGAGTACTATACCTACCTATGAAAACTTTTGACGCCTACCAATTTTTTCATAGCAACAATTATGTCGAGTACCTAATTTTGCTCTGCTTCATACTTTTTCCCCCAGTTTTTTTTTAATGCGCCAACCGTGCCAAATGCCTCTACTTTTATATTGGTGTACAGAAACAAATTAAGGTGAAGGCTAGGCTCCAACCAGACCGCGATATTCAAAATTTCGTACGTTTTTTGCAATTTGCAGGCCAGTGCTAGTTTGTATGTTGATTATAATGTTAATTGCGGCTGTAAGACGTATGTAGTTACAGAATTAGAATCATCAATACAAGCTTCCAAGTTCATAGAGGTATAAAAATGACTTTTTCAAGTTCCTGCACCTTTTTATGTAGTATAAGTAAACACGATTGCGTTCGAAAATAGTAGATAAATAGCTAAGATAATTTATTTTATCCGCAAGCCAGCAAATACGGGAGCTGACTGCCGTTGCATATTTTTCCGTTGGCCGCACCCACGGTAGTCTACTACCACAGTATAATATTACCGTGCTACTACCGTTCGCGATCAAACGCGAATATTTTAATTTGGAGTGGGGATCGCTTTGCGCATCGTTCGACAAATGAAACGCACAATAAAAGGCACAAACATTGCGCACAAAACAACGAATCCCGAGTGGCGGCTATGACGCGATGCCAATGGGCCAATCACTACACTTTCCCCCAATGAGGTTTTACCAATAGAGACGTCATACACATTGTAAAGAAATAAAAACATGGCGATATTTTAGAAACATATTGTTGACATGGCAATTGTCAACGACAGACAATGACGTTTCATCGGCTCCCAGCTAGAGTGAAATGGGGAAAAATAGGCATAGAAGGCAGAATGAAGAAAATAAACAGTTTTTTTAAATAAAAATGTTTATTTAAAAATTTTATTCAAAATCAAATCAAAAGCATTTAATTCGAGTAGACCAGTTACAGGCACTTTTGAATTGTCAAAGACATAAAAAATATAATTAATCATTACAAAGTTAAGGTGCTACAGTCCCAGTCACAAGACATAAAAACTGTGAAAGTACAGTAGATGCCTATTCCAAGAAGTAGATCTCTATGGAGAAGAACGGGCAAGAAACTTCATGGGCACACTCAACTTTGGTTGTGCACCACGATTCTGAAAAAAAAAAACAAAATGGCGAGTGACCGATAGGCTCACCCTCCATAATAAAATCTGCTATCCCCTTTGTATAATAGCTTATTTTCTTAAAATTTTATTATTCTCTAATATAAAAGTCGGTGACAAAAAGTCAATGAAACAAAAAATAAAGTCACCGACTTTCGAAACAAAAGTTTTTTTATAGGTATTATTTATATATTTTGAAGTTTTTTTGTGGTTGTTTTGAAGTCGGTTACATTTTTTTTGAAAAAGTTTTTTTTTTGTAACGTACCTACTTGTCTCTTTCCACAAAGTGTTGAGAACAAATAGTTGAGTAGGTATGTCGTTGGCATCCATTAATCTTCTCGTCGTTGTTTTCTTACCACTTGTGTCCATTTTTCTTTTATTAAACCGTCTTTAGGAAATCTAAATCAAAATAGAAATTAATTTGGAAAGTCAATTAATGTTGTTGATTGTTGTGTTGTTGTTGTTGTGTTTACCTACAATGGAAATACCAGTGGTGAAAAATAATATTGGAGTCGTACGGCCATATGGGGCCATAATTATGGCCGTACGACCCCAACATCCTCTAGCATCGTTCAAACTGACAACAACGCGCGCCATTTTCTCGTTCTCTCTGTCACTCATACATGCAACGCACTATTTGTCTCGTTCGTGTAGGTGGCAAAACGGCAACCGCGCGACAGTGATTTTTGAGTAAAATAAAATTTTTGATTTTCCGTTCTAAATAGATTAGACGATACTTACAAATGAAAAGACACATCCTTCTTGCTTTTTACAGCCGGCCCAGTATAAGTATTGCAGTTTCGAAAAACACAAGTAGGCATCTTTGTTTATTTTTTACCTATCAAACTCCCGCTGACATAAATTGGCATCGCAGCCAGACGCAGGACGGACTGAGTTGACTCGATCGAGATAGTTAGCTTGTATTTGTATCGCCACGCAGACGTCAGTAAGACGTATCTACCTCAGATTATATATAATATATCATTGCTTTCCCCGACCCTTCCTCACTTCATCTACCAAAGGGACCTAATAACTCACAGGGCTGCGTTCAAATCAAAGACATTAAACTATATACGAGCAATAGACGGGACATCACGAAGAAATTTGTGATCCAAAACTTTTTACCAATAGGTAAAAAATCCCTCAGTTTAGTAGTCGCGTTGCTATGCAACGCTTAGATTGTGCTACTGACGCATGGCATCAACAATTTTGTATGACAATCTTCCCAATGCCCGCTCTATAGTTTCTTTTAAATCTCTTTGGTTCAAATCAATTATCCAGTCTTTTATACTGACTAAATGTCAAACACCCCGTTCAAGCACACCGAGAGGTGAAAAATAAAACTAACCAAAATTTACCACTGCCAGCGTTGCCAGACCGTAGTACGGTTTTCCGTACTATTCATCACACAATCGTACCACAACCGTACCTCAGAGTAGACCGTACCTTTTTCGTACCTTTTCTATACTAGTTATCTAGACACGCGGGAGCGTGTCCAGCCAAAGCAAGGCGCGCTCACAGTGTGTAATATTACACGAACCATTTGGAGGCACTTTTCAGCCCCTCATAACTCAAAAACTATTTAACCTAGACTGTTGAAATTTGGCATACATATTTAGACTGGCGAGATACAAGTGTGTTCCAAATTTTATAAACATATCTCAAACGGTTATTTAGATATTAACGTCCAAAAATCGTCATTTTTATGACTGACCTATAGATCAAAACTATATCCCAGTTCCAGATGACCTAGAAAGTTCAAATTTGGCATGCAGATAGGTAATTAGGTGAATACAAAGGGAAAAATCAGAAACTGGTAATTTTCTTATATTTTATTATAATTTTCACTTAACTTATAATTAGTGCCTATAAATCTCTATTTGTGGATTTTATGATCTTTACGTGAATATTACAACGAGTAAAACACTACCCTTATTTTTTATATATATTATATAAAAAATAAGGGTAGTGTGTATATGAGAAATAGCCAAGCCAGAAATTAGGCTACAATGTATGATCCTTAGTTATAAAAAGAAATATAGTTTATGTCGTTTTAAATAAATTTCAGAACTGACCATTGAACTTGGCACCCATTTAGATTTCACTTCTTTTTTTGTGGAAGTTAACAACCAAGGCATAATATCAAACTATTGTGCTTGGCTTTGCTTTGGCTCTCATTTCACATTTATGTTTTTGATGGGATTTATTTTTCACTACACAGGGTAAAAAAAAAAAATTGCTTTTTCCTGTTTTTATCAGCATTTTGAATTTGCGTTTAAAAAACTTTTTTCTTCCAACCAAATAAGACTTGGCTGTTTGGGTTCCCTTTCATTTGACACTGAAATTTATACACAAATTACTTAAATGTTTTTTTTTAGTTCCTTGAACATTATTTTCATATTTTTATGAAAAACAACTTGTTTTCGCTGTAGAATTTGAGTGGACGGAGTCGACCATAGCATTTGCCAAAATTCTAGCAAAACCGTACGGGTCGGAATACTTTTGCAAGAATTAGATCAGTTTTTTCTTCTTCGAGTTGCGATTGATTCAAACTTCGACTAAAAAAAATAGATGTAATTTGATGTTTTTAGACCTAAAAATATCAAATTACCTACATCTAACTTTGTTTTTCCGGTATTTTAATTCAATTAAACAACATTATTATTGTAATTTCTTTTCAAGCACATACTCGATAGGGATTCAAGTTTCTGATAGGTATGTAAACAGCAGAATTTTGCACACCCAACTCGAAGAAGTAAAAAACTGAGTATCCCGAATTCCCGACTTAACCGTACCTTGAAGTTAAAAACCGTACCTTTTCAGAAAGCCAACCGTACTTTTTTGGGAAATCATACTGGCAACACTGGTCACTGCGTTGTATAACCCCGTCGGGCGTCGACTGTTAATTACATATTACTGTCCTGTATCTATTATGTCTGGCTACAATTAAACATTGAAGATCAAGAATCATCTCCATAATAATTCCCCACATAAGCTGTCAGAAGTCCATTAAAAGAAATCGAAGAAAATCTGAAGATTGTCGAAAAAATGCTAAATCAAGGTGGCGTCGTCCTTAATCAAGATGGCGAAGGAGAAAAAAGTTTAAATTCTCAACTAAAGCAATTGAATATTTCATCAGATCCAGCTAAAAACAATGCCGAGTGGTGGAAACGCTGGTGGCAGCAGCTAGAACTTTATTTGCTAGCTACAGGCCTGGACAAGTCTAGCGAGAAACGGGAAATCGCAATTTTATTCCATTTTAATTGGTGAACGTGGATTAAATATATTTAATACGTTCAATTTAAAACTCGATGGGAGCACGCTCAACGAAGTCAAATCCAAATTCGACAATTACTTCGAGCCGCGAATAAATGTGACCATGTGCAGTTATACATTCTTCACACGTCGGCAGGACGAATCGAAAAGGAATCCGAAAGCATCAAAGAATTCCTTACGGATTTGGAGATCAAAAGTAAAAATTGTGAGTTTGGCACAGTCAGAGAAGGGCTCATCAAATATATTTTTATTGCAAATTTAAATACATGACTTGTCACAATATGTTCGTCAAAGATTGCTGCAAGAACCTGATCTGACATATCAGAGACAGAGGATGTAAGAGCTAACAAAAACGCTCATAGTCGCTCAGCAGGATGCTGAAAGAATCATCAAAGACAGCAGTGTCCCTGGTGAAAATGTCATGCAGTCGGAGGAGCCGTGGTCGAAGAGACAGTCGACAGCGAGCTTCCAATGCAGGTCATGTAAATCTTTTGGTCATTTTGCTAAATATTGTCTCAAGAATAAAAAAGTCAGTCAGTTACAACCATTGCATTATATGGCATTATATTTTCAGCGCAATTATATGGTGGTAATTTTTACCGCCCAAGGGGAAGAATTTGTGTCAGCTGCACCATCAAAATGGCTTCTTGAAGACACAAAACTGATGTGGCCACCTGCAAAAAATATGGAGAGAAAAGCCTGAAATGATTGGATATGTTACAATGACGTTCGAGTAGTGGGATATTATGGTAAGTATGATTCACGTTTCATTTCCAGAGGAAGAGGCAGAGACTTATAAAAGTATAATAATAACATTAACTTTTAATTATTATTAAACTAGCGACCCGCCCCGGCTCCGCACGGGTGCAATATAGATGTGTAAACCTTCCTCTTCACTCTAATGTATTGATGAAAAGTTGAAAACCTCATTTAAATCCGTTGCGGAGCTTGAAAGATCTAAGCATACATAGGGACAGATACGGCAGGAAGTAACTTTGTTTTATAATATTGTAGTGATAAAGTTGAATATTTACAGCAACGTTAACAGAAGCCAATGTGGAAAAAGACAAACAAAACAGTACCACTTGCAGCGAGGCAGAAGTCAGAGAATCAGAAGTCAGAGGAAAAGAAAAAAGAAAAATAATCCTCCACCTGCAGTTGACGGTAAGTATTATTGTCACACGTTTAGGCTGTAGTGCGAAGTGCAAAGATTTCATATTTTGGCCAATTTTTAGTTGTTTGTATTCGGTTCACGTGCGAAGTATCTAGGTACACATGATATACATCTCATGTAGCACATGAGAATTTGTCATTTGCAAGTTGAGACAGTTATGTGAATTGAAAAGAAACGGTTCAAAGATTTCTCTCATTTACCTAGGCGGTTGTGTATTTTTTAATTTTTCTAAGTCTGACAATGAAAAAGCTGTAGTTGTTTAAAAAAAATCTCCGTTGAACCTCCTGTAAATATTAATATGTTCTTGTATAAATTACATCATACTGTACTGTACCTACATGTTTTTAGGGTTCCTTACCTCAAGAGGAATAAAAACTTTTTCAAAAAAGTAACCGACTTCAAAAACAACAACAAAACAAAAAAGGGTGAAATAACCTAATTAATAACTTCTTTCGGATGTCGATGGCTTTATTTTTTATTTCACAGATTTTTAGCCACCGACTTCCGAAAGAAGTTTACTTTTAAGGTTACTTTTTTGAAAATATTTTATTTTACCCTTTTTAGTTTATTTATTAAATATTCAACCCAAATTCTTGTAAAATACAAAATTTTCTTACTATGCACTAATCTTGTAATCCGTCACAACATAAAAAAATCCATATCTCTAAAACTACTGAACCGATTTTGATGAAACTTGCAGTGTACCCTAAGTTGAACAATACCTAGTACAACAAAAAAAGAATTACTTAAATCGAAATTTGGCACATTTGTTCGGACGCTGATATAGACTAACATATATGAAAACTGGGCGAATTGATAACCTCCTTTTTTTTGAAGTCGGTTAAAATGGAACCCTTATGGGATCACTCACCTGTCCGTCTGTCTGTCTGATTAGTATATTAACCTATATTCATAATACCTGCTTATAATGATTATTATTTATGTTTTTGCAGAAACAGATTTTCCTACTGTAAAAGACATAATCAACGCGAAAATTTTACTGGAGCCCCCTCCAGCAGTCGTCTTGGAAATTGAAGGACATGAAGAAAATACAAAAAAATCAGAAGATTGCATTGTCATTTCTGAAGCAAGCGGTTCAAACTTTTTTGGAAATGATAATAATATGGCGAGCTCATCTGTCGACGTAATGCAACAATCTCCATCAATTAACAATTTAAAAAAAACACCGAGTGACACAGAAAGTCTTCAAAGCGATTCTGCAAAAGGCGGTTCAAGTTTTTCTGGAAACAGCTCTATAGGTATTGTTATTTAACTGTATTCTTCTTTAATTCTAGATTGTTTACATAGTCAACTTGGAGTATTCCCGTTTGAACAACTATTTATTGAGCACCTATGCATTAACCTATGGGAATACTTTGGTGCTAAATGCATAGGTGCTCAAAAAATAGGTACTCAAACAGGAATACTCCGTCAATTTATGTGCTTAAGTAGGTACTAAGTGTTTTTATTTCTTATTAATGCAGATGAACTTGTATCGGAGATGAAACAGATAAAACATTTTGTAATGTATACTATGCGCAAAGTTGAATCATTGGAAATAACTCTGGCCAAGTACAAACCAGTTCCGTCACTTGAGCCACAAAAATCTCTCTTACCAAAACTCCCATTAATGGAAATTGCGCAGCTTCGTACCCTAGAAGACAATCTCGAAAATGAGAGCATTCGGAGAGAATTGGTACGTGATTTATAGTATAGCCTACCTACTAATAATTACACAAAAGAGACAAAGGAATGTGACACAAAACAGTAGACACTGATAATAATATTTATCATATAATAATTGAATAAATATTGTTTTTTAATTTTAGTTTGACATGCTGAGACACACCGGAGGAGCAAAAGAACGTGACTGTGTCACTCGATGCTTAGAAAAATTATTTTCTAATTACCTAGGGCAATACTGCTCATGGACTGGAAAAAAGAACAATTACAAACTGTCATCAATGAATTTGATGACTACAATAAAACGTAAGTATTTATAACGTTATTTTTAAGCATTATCATAATAATATTATACTGGTATTAGTTACACCAAGTGATTGAGAACCAGTAGTTGTCATCCGAGGCTCTTGTGAACCTGTTTTAGGAGAGAGAAGGAAGACAGTTTGGTTCTATGTATACAAGTTTTTTTTTTTTTTTTTTTTAGCGTGGTGAAATCATCAAATGAGTCCTCCAACCCCGGGCAGGGCGGGAGGGACTGTCAGACTTTTACTGACTAAAATCCACGGTGTCCTTCAATAGCCCTTTCTGTTCCGGGGTCACGGTAAGGAAATAATCCCGCGACCCCGGCAGGCTTTGGCCCTCTGAGAGGGGGGCCCCGTCATTATGCTGACGCTCTTTGAGGCGCGCGTGGGACACAACGCGCCGTCGACCCGGGCATGGTCCTTGGTCGGGCAGCGAGTTGCCCTTTACTCGCTGCCCGCATGCCCGCGCCTACGGTGGCCGGAGATCATCTAGCGACGTCCGTCGCCGTGGGCGTCTACTACCGCGGATGGGGCGGAGGGAGGACTCTGTCCTCTCTCGCTCGCGGCCCGCCTCCTCCTTCGCGAGCATTACTGCTTCGCAGAAGGAGGCGACCGCTTCCCACTCCGTCTCGCCCCGCAGCATGGCCGCGACCAATGCTGGGCGCGAGAGGTCTCCGCCTATCGCAGCCGTGAGGACACGTCGGTGCTCCGCCAAAGCTGGGCAGTCTTGCACCGTATGCTCCACCGTGTCCTCCGGGCGATCTTCGCAGTGGTGACACCCAGGCGTCTCCTCCTTTCGCATCAGACACAGGTACCTCCCGAAACTTCCGTGTCCGGTGAGGACCTGCGTCAAGCGGTAGGTCAGGACGCCATGACTTCTCTCCAGCCACTCCTCAAAGAGGGGTCTTACCGCCGCAATTGCGGCGTGCCCGATGTATACAAGTTTAAAAATTAATGTTATTATTGTTTTAATTTAAATGCTTTTGTTGCTTAAATAAAATTCTTATGGCATTTCTCTTTTCTAACAGTTGCCGTTAGGGAGACATTCCCTAATATTACCGACAATAGCTTCGAGCGTCACGTTATGGGGTGGTTCCAGCACGCCGGTAAGAGACTGAAGCGTGAAAATTAGTCGCTGATTTATATTCCAAATAAGATTGTATTTTTTAAGTATTTTTACTATGTATAGGTTATATATTCTGTGGTATAGGTATATGTTTGAATATGATGTTATTCATAAGTCTTTTGATCAAACGCTGCCACCGTCTAAGCGTGATTGGTCCAATGGTGAAAAATAACAAATTCGCGATTAGTCCAATTTGCAATTGTTCCAAAATAAAAGGATTTATCCAAAATTAAACAAAGGAGGTCATATAATTGTATGCTTTAATTGTACATAATTATAAGTATCTTGAAGCCATTAATTAAAAACTAGTTTCGTATTGTTTATCGTTTATAATTATGTAGGTATAATTATAATGCATCCAAATAAATCACCTCCTTTGTTTAATTTTGGATATCCTTTTATTTTGGACCAATTGCGAATTGGACTAATCGCCACCCTAAGCTGGATACTCGGAAAACGCTTGTCCATCTATCCACCCCATCATACTATCGAATCAAGTACGATGGGGTGGATAGACACGCGTTTTCCGAGTATCCAGCTTAGGGTGGCTGTCTCAGGGTGGATAAACGATATAAGCCCTCATTCTCAATGGTGTATCTTTTTTGCTGTTTCCAATGAAAGTGTATACCCATCTATCATTGTACTCACCAATCTCACTATATCTCTTTTCGATGTCAAATATTGTCTGAATGGAAACATTAGAATTTGACATAGTTTCCCTATTGAATACAAATGACATAGTTTAATAGTGAATACATGTATATTTTTTTTAAACCAAAGTAAATGCTTTGGTAGCATAATCCACTTGTAGAAGTTCCTATTGGTTCAGATTTAAAATGCACCTGCAAGCCTGATATCAGGCTAGCCACTCACTTTGTTTCTAACTATTTGGATCTGAAGTTGTGCATTTGTGACCATTGTGTCAAGCCAAATTACAACGTAGGTTACAAAAATAGGATAAATATCAATAATTATATTGTAATAATAAATATAAGGATAATGATAAAGATAATTATTATAAATTGTTTTTTTTTTAATAAATGTATGGGCACTGTATTACCTCTTATTATTTAATTCCTATAATTACTAAATAATTTGAATTTTTGTATTTACTATTCGTTTTTAAATGTTTATTTTTTAGTTCTGTTTTATAAGTGTTTGATTTCCTAGTATGATTATTAATAATAAGTTCCATGGAAGTTTCCTTAGCAAGCTACCAATAATGTTACGATTATAACATGCCATGAATTGCAGCTTGTTGCAGCTGAAAGAATACAAGGATATACATACAACACGAAGGTCCATTGCAAAAATCCAGGAACTATCTGGAATTAGAGCATTATTTTGTCTTTCGAAAATATATAAATAATATTATCAAAAGATAAAATAATTCTCGTAATCAGGTAGTTCCTGGATTTTTACAATTGATCTTCGTGTTGTATGTATCCTTGTATTCTTTCTGCTGCAGCAAACTGCAATTCATGGCATGTTATAATCGTAACATTATTGGTAGCTTGCTATGGAAACTTCATGAAACTTTTATTTGCAACATTGCCGCAACAAAAAAAATTCAAGTTACTGGAACCTTACAACTGAAACTTTGATGCAATATATCTAGATAAACTTACACACAACTTTTAAATACAACTTTGCAGCAACTTACTGTACGCATATAACTGGAAACTTACATTTGCAACATTAATGCAACTTACTATTTGCAAGTTACTTGAAAGTTATTTAGAAAATATTAATGCAATGTTAAATTTGCGACGTCCATGTAAGTTACATTTGCAACATTAATGCAACGTACTATTTGGAAGTTACTTTAAAGTAATTTACGAAATATAAACGCAATGTTAGATCTGAAGCATCCATGTAACTTACATTTGCAACATCAATGCAACGTTAATGACATTACTTACATAAAAATTATAAATGTTAAGTTGTGACAATGTAACACTCAAAAGTTTTTGAAACTTTACCTAGATACTTATTGAAAATTTCAGCTGTAATATTACCGTGACATTGCGTTTGAACGTTACTGAAAGTTTTATAGATTAGGGCTGGGTAAGTTACGGGGTATATATAATGGGTGGCCGTTAGGGCTTTGCGTCAACATTGCTCACACATTGCAGGGGCTTTGCGTGCTCCCGTTTGTGACGTTCAGCAATATTGCTGCGATTTCTGCTTGCTTAGCGGGGTGTTTATATTTTTTTGCAGTCAGTACTTTTACAGATGTTTTTTTTACATTGTAAAATCATCAAATGAGTTCTCCCATCCAGTTCAGACTTGTACTGACTAAAATTCACGTTCCACGTAAATCTTTACGTTCCGGAGCCTCGGTTATCTCGTTTATTGCCCGTGGTACTACCCGTTGTTCTACCAGTAGTACCACAGAAAAAAAATTACCCGTGGTACCTACTACCAAGCAATCTAGTAGTACCACGGGAAATTTTAATTTACCCGTGGTACTACTCACTTATTTTATATTATAGATTAATTATCGAAAATTCTCTGTATAATCTTCCGAATACCATCCCATTGCTTTGCACTAGTTTTTATTTTTAGTTTTTAAAATCGTCATATGAAGCCTTTCACCCTGTGTGGAGTGAAAAAGAATGTCGGACTAGTACTGACTAAAATCTACCGCGTTCCTTCAATTGCTATTTTCATTCCAGGGTCATGTTTTACTGTGTAGACAGTCCCGCAACACCGGCATAGTAAACGAGTAGTACCACGGGTAAATTAAAATTTCCCGTGGTACTACTAGATCTCTTGGTAGTACCACAGGTAATTATTTTGTTCCGTGGTACTACTGGTAGTACAACGGGTAGTACCACGGGCACGGGCAATAAACGGGTGACCTGATATAGGACCACAATAGTAATTCTAGAGTTACAATTATTTCATAAATTGTTTAAACTGTTTCGTTAGTGTAGTAATCGCAAGAGGTCTTGGGTTTGATTCCTGGGCTGGGTTAAGTGTAACTGGACTTTTGCAGAATTTCTTAGAAGCAACCACTGAGTGCCCAGTTGATGGTTTTTCGTCAGTTGGTTTAAAAATTATTTATAAATAACGGCTTTCTTTCTTTTTTAATAACTAAAGTTTAGAAAGAGAAAACTATATAAATCAAAGCATTTAAAACAACAACTATATAATTCAAACAGGCCAGTTACAGGCACTTTTGATTTGTCAAGAAATGTATTTCCACATCAATTTTACAAGTTTTACTCTAAAAACAATAAAAGTCCTATATAAAGTTATTGCATAAGAACTTTAAAAACCGCATAAAAACAGAAATTCTTACAATACTGTCGCTCTACATGTAGAGCCTACCTCTACATTGTGGAGTTGCCACTCAAAGCTTCCTTTGTACACGCTCTACATACCACGAGGGCCTTAATAAAGCCCCGCCCAAACTGCGGCGGATTATAAATATCCTAGGATATAGCAAGGGATGATAGAGTTCGAAACTTGGGTGTTACATAGTCGGTGGTCATTTGAATGTAGAGAAAAGGGTCAATTTGGGGTTTAAGAAGTTTCTGATGGGACAATTTGGAAAGGGAAGTTTGGTCAAGATTAACTATGTGGGTGCAAATTGAGGGTGACTCGAGTGGACCGGACTTACTTAAGATTAAGTGATTTGATGTTAGTTTAAGTTTAAATTGATAAAACTTTTCAAAAGTTACAGAAAAATGTGATCTGTTGACACTTTTAAAGTAAAATGATAAAACTAAGATTGACTCGTTACTTTTGTGCGGGTTTTTTTGTCCCTTTGACAGGTCTAGCGAATGTATTATAAAAGTCTTTGTCTTTTATTCCAGAAAATATTTTATAATGATTTACGTTTTTACATTTTTAAAATATGTTCTGGTTTCTTTGTGATTTTATAAGACCAGTTCCTATTACAACATAATATCTTATAATTTCTTGTAACTTGTACCTTCGACATTGCACATGCATTGAAATGCAATTTCAGATAAAATTTTAAATTGAGTTACAAACATAACGACAGGCACTTCACCATTCAAGTCCTGCTTACAAACTGAAAATCGAAACACGCCAATCCCAACCAAAAGCCTCCCCAGATTCCAATTTCAAAAATTCTTATTCCAAATTCAAATTATTCCCGAACAGAAACCGAATTCCGTGCAGAACCAATATCACGTTATGAATAAAGGTAAGTGGTGGAATTTAAAGACAGAAGCAAAACGGTCGGGTGAGCTCGGGCGGTCTCGGCTCATTCGGCCACGCTCGGGAGGATTCGGGATTTAATCTCGCTCAAATTGCCTCCGCTGGACCGCTCCGGGCTTGAAAAAGTTCAAGATAGGCTTGTAGAGGTTCCAAGATGTGAAATTTTATCCTCAATTTTTTTGTGACTCCTTCCTTCTTCCTTATTACTACTCACTGTGTCTGATATTTTATTATTTTTTGGAGTGTTTACATGCAGTACATGAAATTAGTTATTGTGAAATGAAGCTATTCGAGTATTTTTGGGGAGACGGAATTGTTAAAAATTTAAAATATTTTTTCCATAATTATATAATTATGTTTCCTATAAAAAAGTGGATTGTATAATTGGTTTGTATAATTGTTCCAGAGATGACCCCTACATACCAACTCTATACATAATTATAACATTAACATCTAAGACATCTAACAAGTATGTCCAACAATTATGATAGATTAGACTTTAGACTTAGAGAGGGCGCCACCTTGCGTAAACAAACAATTTGCTCTGTGTATTTATATTGTAAAAAATAGTATAAGTCACTCAATTCAGAAATAAGTGATTAATTTTAACGTATAAGTTACATATAGTGTGTGATATTGGAGAACGCGCGAAATACTTACCCAGTGATATAAAAACAAACAATAAACACAAAAAGTTGTAACGGCTCAAAGTTTGAAAAGCTACGAGCAAGAGTGCGTGAAAAGTTTTTGGAACTGTGTCATATGCGAAGATATACATAAAGGAATCAACAAAACATCCAGATAAAGGTACATAATCATCCAAATAACACAATGAATATGAACCCGTTATTATTTAAAAACTGTCAGTGATCATCTTCAACACTGTAAATCAGCGCCATCTACCGCTGAAGGTCAGAACTAAGTACCAAAAATCGTTCAGAGAAGAAACTTTTGCCACTATACGCTAGATGTCGCTTATTCGATTTTTGTCACAGTGAACACCATCACAAAAATTGGTCAGAGAAGAAGTTCTGCTACTACACACTAGATGTCGCTTGTTTGTGCTTGAGGCTTGTCTCAGTGAACGAATCGTCTCATCACAAAACTACCCATAAAAAGTACTAAAATGGCATCTACACCTGTATGCGCTGGATGTAAAAATAAACTACCTATAAGAGAAAACCTCATTTGTGTGCTTTGCAAATGTAGATACGACCTAGAGTGCGGCGGTGTTTCTAAAGATTATTACACCAAAAAGATGACACTGGAAAACAAAAATACATGGAAGTGCCAGACATGCATCTGTAAAATACCGAAGACTGGAAACACAAACACCCCTTTACGCATCCCTAGAGACACTGAAATAAATCAGACACCACCTACACAACCTGAGGAAACAAACGTTACTTTGAGAAAGAAAACTATAAATCCAAATAACGACACGACCTACTCAGACGATTGCAGTTTTTTAGGCGACACCATACCTGTGAACACCATCCACACAGAAGAAAATTTCAAGATAAATGATACTCTTACCCAAATAACAATGGAAAGTTTAAGTAAATTGATAATCACACATCTTAAAGAGAACAACAAATCGATAATCAAGGAACTACAAAACACGATACATACAGAAATATATAGTGCTATTACAGAATTAAGACAGGACTTGGATTTTAAAACAAACACTTTAACAGTACAGAACGACCAAAGAAAGCAAGAAATAGAAAACATTAATAAAAAATTACAGAAACTTCAAATAGAAAATGAAAACTTAAAGAAAGAAATAAGAAAGCTAGCTATAGAAGCATCAAGAGTCCCAAACAAACAAGAAAATAATCACAGAAAAATTGTACTCTATGGCCTAGCCGAATACTACAAAGAGCCTGAAAGTGCACTTCACAACAGATTGATAGATCTATTCCATGATATAGCCAACATAGACGTCTCAGGATACATAGAAGACCTGTATAGACTTGGACGACCCGGTGGACCAAAGAACCGACCGCTTGTTATTGAATTTATTAGTAAGAGAATTACCAAATATATTAAAAACAATAGCACTTATTTTCAAGGAACCGGACTATTCATATCCGAATTCTTAGATGCCAGCGCCCGAAAATACAGAGCACAAATGCGGGAAAAATTGCTTAAAGCCAGGAAAAATGGATCTCATGCAGTAATAAGGAACAACCAATTATATATAGACGGAAAACTGATTAGGATAGAGAACAACAATCACCTATGCGATGACTACACCAAAGAAGACGACATAACACCGAACAACATCAACCAAACTTGTCCTACAAATATGACTAACGAAACTGAGAACCAGACATTTCGTAAACAACGTCCAACCATTTAAAATAATGTTCCAAAATTTTCAAAGCCTTTTTAATAAACAAGATACACTTGAAGCATTTCTGAATAAAAATGTAATGTATAAAGCAATATGTATCTCAGAAACATGGCTAACTCAAGAGAAACTAGATCTCCTCCATTTTAGTGGATATAAATTCGCATCTTCCTTCTGTCGCAGCACTAGGACAGGTGGCGGTGTTTGTATACTCCTACAAGAACACATTGACAGCATAAATAGAACTGATATCTCAGACATGTCTTTAGAATATATAATTGAACTATGTGCCACAGAATTACCAAAAGAAAATCTATTGATAATAACTATGTACTGGAATAGAAGAGAGGAAGAAATATTTTACAGACAATTAGAATTAATTTTAAAATATATAAACAATAAATACTACAAACTAAATATAATAATAGGAGGTGATTTTAATGTTAACATAAAAACAGACAATTCAAAAACAAATAATTTTTTAAATCTTATGCTAGAACATAACTATACTCAACACGTAAAAACCCCCACACGTATTACACCAAACACTGCAACATGTATAGATCTAATATTCACTAACTTCAACAACAAAGACATGTACACAACCACTGAACAGCTAGGCTTCTCCGACCACCATAGTACAATGCTACATTTAAAAATAGCCGAACAGTCCGAAAAATATTATTGGTACACAAAGAAAAGACTGTTCAATAACACGAACATATCAAAATTCAAAAAAGAATTACAAAAACTCAATTGGAATGACATTCTTACAAATAATAAAAACATTGACAAAAATTATACAATCTTTCATGACACTCTTATTTCTATCCTAAACCAATGTATGCCGCTGCGTAAAATTAAACTAAAAACAAGTAATAAAAAATATTGGCTCACTGTAGGTATAAAAAAATCTTGTTTAAATAAAAGGCTATTAAAAACATTTACAACGAAAATAAAAAATCCAATATTAACAAAATACTATAAAACATATGAAAAAACATTAAAAAAAGCTGTAATAACCGCAAAAAAACTTCACTTTAAAAATAAAATGATGCAATCGAACAATAAAGTTAAAACTATGTGGGAGATAATAAATGAACGTACAAACAAGAAGCAAAAAAGTGAAAAACACAACATAACCCTAGAAATAAATAACTGCCTAACCTCAAAACCAAAAGACGTAGCTAATATATTTAATAAATTCTTTGCCTCCATTGGTGGAAATAGCACACTGCCTACCACCAGCCAACCAAAAGCCCCCACGACGATTCCAAGTACTCAAACAACTCAAAATACACTATACCTTAGCCCAGTAGATCCTTACGAAGTAAATACAATAATTAAAAATCTAAAAAACAAAAGAAGCCATGGAATTGACGAACTTCCCCCCACCTTATTAAGACAATGCGCTGACGAACTAACGCTGCCATTTTACATATTAATTAACCAATCTTTTGAAGAAGGAGTTTTCCCCGATTTGCTAAAAAAAGCTCTTATAAAACCGATCCACAAGAAAAATAAAAAAACTGACCCAAACAATTATCGTCCCATTGCTCTTCTACCAACAGCCTCTAAAATATTTGAGAAAGCAATGTGCAATCGTGTATATGCATTTTGTGAAAAATATAATATATTTAATGACAGTCAAAATGGTTTTCGCAAAAACCGATCTACCGTTTTGGCTGTGTATAAATATATACAAGAAGCACTCAATATAATTAATAATAAAAAATATGCTGTAGGTTTGTTATTAGACATGACTAAAGCTTATGATAAGGTACAATTTGATATTTTATTAAATAAACTATATAACATCGGCATTCGCGGAAAAAGCCATGAATGGTTTACATCATATTTAAAAAACAGAGAACAAGTTGTAGAAGTTGAACATTACAATCACAAATCAAAAGAAATAGAACTAATACGATCCGAAAGTATACCCATTATTGCTTCTATACCACAAGGAAGCGTAATAGGGTGTCAACAATTTCTCGTTTACACAAACGACCTTCCAAACCACATCAATGAGTCATGCGTATTATTCGCCGATGACATCTCTATCTTAACATCTTGTGATAATAATTTAAATTTAAACCAAAAACTTACTTCTATACTTGACACTACAACACAATGGATGAACGAACACAATCTTGAAATTAACTTTAATAAGACTAAAATAATATCTTTCTACCCACGACAAAAAAACCCTTTAACTATAAATTTCAAATACAACGGATTACAATTAGAAACAGTAAATAAATTCACACTTTTAGGTCTCGATATAGATTCACACACAGATTGGAAATCACACATTCAAAAAGTTAAAACGAAATTAAGTAAGTTTTCATACGCACTCAGAGAAATCAAGAAAACAACTGACCTAAAAACATCTATGGTGATGTACTACGCGTACGCATTCGCATGGCTCAAATATGGAGTTATACTATGGGGAAACAGTACAGACGCGCCACAATTGTTCACCCTTCAGAAAAAACTGATTAGAATCCTAACAAATATCAAAGAAACAGACTCCTGTAAGCCCCACTTTAAAGAGCTTCAAATATTAACCCTGCCTTCCCTCTACATACTTGAAATTTGTAAATTTGTACGAAAATATCCCCAATTCTATACCAAAAGAGAAGACATCCAAAATAAAATTTCACTAAGACATGGAAATAGACTTAACATACCCACTTCACGATTAAAAATGCACTCTTCTAGCTCATTTGTCATGTCTATAAAAATATACAACAAGCTACCGGAAGACATTAAAAATACTAATAATAATAATATATTTATCAATAAATTGAAACGATTATTAATCAATAAATGCTACTACACAATTAACGAATATTTTGACGACAAATTTAAACAATAATAAAAAACTATTCTGACATAATTCTTTTTGACATAATACCGACATTTCACTTTAAATTTTTTACATATGAACTAATTAATTTAATTTAATTACTAACTTGATAACGCGGAAATATGTCTTATTTAAAATAACTATACTAATTTAATCCAATATTTTATAAAATATTCTGTGTATTAGTAATAATAAATATTCTGTACATTAAATAAAAAATAAATTCAACAAATGCATTAGTACGCAATTAAATATAATTATGATCTATATTGTTAAAACCAAAGAGCCATTTTACTATTTTACCTTCACTTATAATTATTATTATTATTTAAACAAAACAGCGCTTTCATCCTCTCTCCTATCACCAACTAACTTTGCTGTGCCCGACAGGGTCCATAATTGATTCTATGTCTTACCAACCAACCATACCAACTGTTCTATTTACATTATGGAATGCAATAAAGTATTGAGTATTGAGTATTGAGTATTGACTATTTGATTCCAAACATCGAAAAAACCCTCCATAAAAAGAAAAACAACCCCACAACCACATAAGCAACAATTAAAGATACCGATCAGTACACTGCCCTACATTAGCAGTAGACGCACGTACCTACGCAGTTATGCGGGCCTCTTGTAAGTTCATAAACTTACCGTTATACCTCCGAATGTATTGTTAATGTACCCAACAGTTTATGTACCTTATAATTGGACTTTTAGAGGCATTTTTTATGGTCCCTTTTAAGGGTCGTTCGATTTTTTGTGGAGGTATTTTTCTTTTTTGACGATTGCTTGATACTACTGTGGATAGAAATATGTACGTTTAAAAGTGACTTGGTAATTTGATGTGGTAATATTGTACAGCTGACAAATAATAATAGTCTTGTGATAGTAAATGTACTGTTCGAAGACCATTATTTAAATCTGATTAACTTGGAGAGCTAGAAAAGTTCTGATAAAAAAAAGAATCAGTTGCCCCATCATCATCATGTTGAAAGTCATTAATTTCGCTTAAATTACTCGATACCAATAACGTTTGAATCTCAGCACAATTGTCATTGTAGCAGAATCATGCCACCAAGAACCGGTATAGTTACTTTACTCCTAAGATTAGAAACAATAGGATAAGAAAGTTCTAATCTAGGGCCAGCCTCGAGTCGATGCCGCATCGTGATCCACACTTCGAGGAGCTGCCTGCAAACTGAAGGAAAACATAAAAGGCTCATCTCCTGCCGGGGTCGCGGGACATGAATAGAGCTGGTAACTGGAGGAAAAGGGTGGTTTTAAGTCAAATTAAAATTAAGTTAAACAGTAACTTCTGCACTTCAACAAACTCTCAAACAAAAAAAAAAGAGGACCGAAGCGCAAACGTAAAAACGAACTACTGCGGTTACAAATACATGTTTCTCACTGTCCAATAACTTGTATCATTTCACATTATGATTCATAACAATGCATCCCAATACCATTCCGTTGGAATCATCTCGTTAGTTAAACGACCGAGAGATCATGAGACATATCCTGCGACTCGAACGTGAGATGTATCCCGCATTGCAGTCACGTCCTATCCACCCTTGTGTGAACCCAATTGTAACTGTTGTAACTACAGTTACCTTTATAACGCTTTTAGTGGTGTATTAATTAAGTATTGTTTTATTGTAATAGTTAAATTAATTGGATGTACTGGTTTGTTTACATTTGACGGTCGTGTTCTGCTGTGATGTGATTTTGGTTACATTCTAAAACTTTATCGGAATATTTTACAACAAAGTTATTAAAATTAATAAAAACTTGTTGATGCATGAGTGTGAGGAAGTATAAAATAATCATTCTTGCATAATCGTGAATTTAAATATAAAATTACTTACGAATTTTTTTATGTTTTTGCTCTCGGTCTCAATTTAGCCCGGAAGCAATGAGAACTAAGAAGAGGCCGAGCTCACCCACAAATAAATAATTGGAACTCCTGCGCACCGGGGAAACAAAGAAAAACCTGGTTCACCCAACAAAGTGATGTTATTGGACGAAAGATGGCATTAAAAGACGAAGCATAACAATATAATTTTCCCCATTTACAGCAAATCTTCAATACATTTCACTCTTTAGCTCCGCCATACTAAAATCTGAACGTAAACTTGGTAGAAGCACTAACGTGTAGTCGTATCACCTCTTAACCCTAAAGCGGCGAGTCGTTATTTACTACAAAGTATTTTACAACCCTCCAAACGTCCAATGTATTTGTAGCTGTCACGAGTTTAAAATGTTTGACCTCAGATGCTCCCTTCTATATGTTTCTTCTAAGAAGTTTGAAATTGCAATTTCTGAAAAATCATTTTGCTTACTTTTTAACAATGTTTCTTTTTTGTCTTAATAGTGCACTCAGAGACTTAAGGCGCTTCTCACACTGCCCCGCATGATGCAGCGTAGCGCGTGGATGTTAACACAGTCTAACACACAGAAAATGCATCCACGCGCGTTCATGCGGATGCGGTGCGTGTTTTCCATACAAACGGAGACACGCATCCACGCGCTACGCTGCATCATGCGGGGCAGTGTGAGAATCGCCTAACTGTAGAATAAATAAAACATAATATTTGTAAATTAAATTTAATACAAAATGTATTATTTGGTTTTATGTTGAAATATTAGCAATCGCTTTAAATATACTAGCTTTTTCCAGCATCTTCGTTCACATGAAGTCCAGTAATAATCCCACTGATTCGTGCTACGTTTCTAAACTAGCTTATGCCGCGGTTTGGATCGCGTTACTTAAGAATTTGACAATCAATTCATGTCATTCATCATACATGTGGCGCCATCTATTATCATATAAACTTTATTGTTGTTTTTTCTCAGAAACAGTACTTTTCGGGACGAAAGATACCCTGTATCTGTCTCTGAATAGCTGACAACTTACATGCATTTCAGGATTATCGGTTCAGTGAAAATAAAAACATACTTTACCATTTCTAATATTAGTTACAATTCGCTCAGAGTTATTTACGGAGAACTGTAAAAAAAACATTTAACCATCCCAAAAAATCACATTTTTTTCATAATAGATAGTAAGATTCACGAACAAAACGAAATAACTCAACTACAGAATAACTTCAGCCGAAGTAAAGCTTACCCAAATCACTCTTCCCTGTTGAACCGCTAACCCTAAAACTACTACCCTGAATCTAGGGCACCCCGACACGGACGGGTTAGGTCCGAAAGGGATCATCACTCTACATAGATAGGTAGTATTCTAGTAGATAGTTTGGTTTAAAATGAAAATGTATAAAGATAATAAATAATATTATTATTGTTTCTAATAATGTAGAGATTCGTATAGTATTCGCAATAGTTATTTGTTATGCAAGGCTGCAAAGTTGATTTTTGGCGCGAGTACTTGAATTGAAAACTGAGCGAGCGAAGGATTCTAAGATTGAACCGCGAGAGAAACGAGCAGTTTAAATATAGAATCCTGAGCGATGCGAAGTTTTCAAAGGTACGAGACGCAGAAAAACCTTGCTGCCGAGTGCAACACACAACTTTTCACCTCACACAGCGAGGAAATGTAGTGGGGGCGGCTCCCTGTCAGTGTACCCAGAGCGGGACGGGAGGTACTGTCAGACTTGTACTGACTAAAATCCACGGTGGTCCTTCAATAGCTCTTAACGTTCCAGGGTCACGGTTACCTGATGGGACAGTCCCGCGACCCCCGGGCTTTGGCCCTTTGGGGGGTCCCGTCAAATTGCTGACAGCTCTTTGAAGCAGGCGTGGAACACGACGCGCCGTGAACCCGGGCATGGTTCATGATCGGTCGGCGAGTCACCCATTACTTACAGTCCACATGCCTGCGAAATCCGCATGCCCTCGCAATGATAACTTTCTTAGGTAGTAAATGGCACCAGGTGTTTTTGTAATCAATGATGATTGAATTATATTTGATTGTCATTCTAAATAACTAATCAAAGACTAGTTTTTAATATTATTTGCGTTTTTAAAACAAAAACTCTGGAACACCAGTTCTAACACATGGTAAAGAATAGAGCCATTATTCCAGCCAGCAGTATGACAACTATGTATTTTACGAGCACCCAAACACGCCATGTATCTGCACTTGTCACGAAATTTCAATTTGCCGCCATTATGTCGCCATAGCGCTTTACGATGTAATTCCTTCAATGGCTGTTAAAAACATTGTTGGGTTAGCGAAACGTAGTTTAAGATACTTGTTAAGTTTTAACGCTTGGTCGTATTTGGTTGGTTATTTGAGTTTTGACGTTTTTGATCTTGGATTAAACGAGAGTTTTGGGGCTAATGAGTGTAGGTAAAACGTGTTATTGCGATGAAGATTATGTCACGTGGGTGCTGGGAATTTAAAATGGATACGAGTATGTCATAATTATGTTTATTTTGTTAATTAAAAAAATATAGTGTCATGCAACAGAACGTTTGTGTCTATTAGAAACTAATAATTGTTATTTATTTTTTACTTTTACTGCCAGATCACTTCAGGTTCAATAATAGATTAGTCTAGAAATTATGTGTTATGTAAAGAAATAGATAAAAAACAAAGAAAACACTGCATTTTTCTGCTACTGCATGTATCAATTTCTGCAATTCTATACAACAAAATAATATCCCTACATGATTTCCCAAGAAACAACAGTGAGTTAAGAATCAATTAAAAATCCTTCCAACAAATAATATCCACCGTTCCTTCAATTCAGCAAACTTTCTCTACATGTAGAAGATTCTAGCAACTTTAGTACTTCTTACTATACTGATATAAAAGTTATGAAGGTAAACTTTAACATCCTCTTCAAACGTGATAGACTTGCAAAGGAAACGGGTGTTTTTATCTAGTTTACGTTCGCTTTAAACTCAATGTTTAGAATTAGTTTTATTTTATACATGGTGATCGTAAAAAACAAACAAACTCAAAATGTTTTGTTTGTAAAGATATGCTTTTTTACTATCTATATTAATATTTTAAAGTCCAATACTCGTAATGGCGACTTCTCGCGCCCCGCATTGGTCGAAGCCATGCAGCGGAGCGAGAATGAAGCAGTCACCTCCTTCCGTGAAGCAGTCATGCTAGCGAAGGAGGAGGCAGGACGCGCAACAGAGAGGACTGTCTCTATCCCACAACCAAGCCGCCGCGGGAGACGCCCACGCATCGAACGTCGAAGAAGATTAGACAAAATGACAGAATGTAGAAAAAAATTTGTCGTGTCTAACACGGCGATGTTTAAAAATGTGTGTTTTTTTTTTCTATTTCTCAGTTATCCGGTCGTGCCATAGAAAAATAACCTTATCTATTCTTGGTAGAATAGAGGTAGACTTGGTCCTGCTACGCGTGCAAGCTTAAATTACGATCGTATTGCGCACTATCCAGTAATGTCCATTGGAGTTTTCAAATGTCCACTACAGAATTCGACCCTTAATATAAATAACTCAAAATGAACGGTTACAGTAGATATTGTCGTTTAATTTGGGTTAAAACGCTTCTAAGAGAAATGGTTTAAATATTTTACGAGCATTCAAAATACCGGCAAAGATTTACTTCATACTTGGTCCAAAATAACTAGGACTATGCATTCAACAAATGTTATAGTTCCTCAAGAAGTTTTTAAACAAAGTCCTTTTACGTATTAAAACAATGTATGTTTACTTTTCGATTACAGTCATTCGGTATTTAACCCTTAAATAGAAAATAATAAAAAAAACTAAATAATCTAACTACTAAGTAAAATAGTAGTTTGTATGGATGGATGTTTGTTAGTCAGTTACGTCAGAACGGCTGAGTGGATCTTGATGGAATTTGGAGCAGAGATACATTAGTCGAGAATCATCATCATCATCATCTCAGCCGTAGGACGTCCACTGCTGAACATAGGCCTCCCCTTTTGATTTCCACTTATACCGGTTGGAAGCGACCTGCATCCAGCGTCTGCCGGCGACCTTTATAAGGTCGTCTGTCCACCTTGCTGGTGGACGTCCTACGCTGCGCTTGCTAGTCCGTGGTCTCCACTCTAGTACTTTTCGACCCCATCGGCCATCTGCTCTGCGAGCAATATGGCCTGCCCATTGCCACTTCAGCTTGCTAATCCGGTGGGCTATATCGGTGACTTTAGTTCGTCTACGGATCTCCTCATTTCGGATTCGATCACGTAGAGAAACACCTAGCATAGCCCTCTCCATAGCTCGTTGAGCGACTTTGAGCTTTGAGATGAGGCCGATAGTGAAAGACCACGTTTCGGTGCCGTAACTCATAACTGGTAACACACATTGGTTGAAGACTTTCGTCTTGAGGCACTGAGGTATGTCGGACGAAAAGACATTGCGTAGTTTCCCGAACGCTGCCCAACCGAGTTGGATTCGGCGGTTGACCTCTTTCTCGAAGTTGGACCTACCTAACTGGACTACTTGTCCTAAGTAGATATATGAGTCAACAACTTCGAGTACCGAGTTTCCAACAGAGACTGGGGTGGGCACAACATTGGCATTTGACATAATTTTCGTCTTGTCCATGTTCATTTTCAAGCCCACCCGTTGTGAAACTCGGTCGAGGCCATCGAGCATCATGCTGAGTTCCTCCATCGACTTTGCCATGACTACGATGTCGTCGGCAAACCGAAGGTGAGTGATGTATTCGCCGTTGATGTTGATGCCAAGTCCTTGCCATTCCAGGAGCTTGAAGGCGTCTTCCATTGCGGCAGTAAACAGTTTCGGGGAGATAACGTCCCCCTGTCTTACGCCTCTTCTCAATGGAATCGCCTTCGTGCTCTGCTCCTGTACTCGGACCGACATGGTGGCGTTATTATACAAGCACTTCAACACCTCGATGTACCGATAGTCAATACGGCATCGCTGGAGTGACTCAAGTACCGCCCATGTTTCCACCGAATCGAAGGCTTTCTCATAGTCCACAAACGCTAAGCATAATGGCAAGTTATACTCTTCGGTCTTCTGTATAATTTGCCGCAGCGTATGGATGTGGTCTATGGTACTATAGCCTCTTCGGAAACCGGCTTGTTCGGGAGGCTGGAAGTCATCAAGTCTGTGTTCGAGACGGTTCGTGATAACCCTTGAAAACAGCTTATAAACATGACTTAGAAGCGTGATGGGTCTGTAGTTCTTCAATAGGCTGTTATCACCTTTTTTGAAGAACAGCACCACCTCACCTCTACTCCATGTTTCAGGCGTTTTGCCCTCAGAGAGGACGGAATTAAAGAGCTTCTGGAGGACTTTAAGTACCGGTGTTCCACCCGCTCTCAGAAGCTCTGAAGTGATTCCGTCCTCGCCCGGCGCCTTGTTGTTCTTAAGCTGCTTCAGGGCCATCCTAATCTCGTACAGACTGATGTCCGGGATATCTTCGGTATAATGTCGGGACAGCTTGGCTCTGGGATCTCCTACCAAGCGGTCAACGGGCTTTGCGACCGAAGTGTATAACTGTCCATAGAACCTCTCGATCTCGCCTAAAACCTCTGCTTTGGTCGACGCTATGCTGCCATCCTCCCGTTTCAGCTTTGTCATCTGGCTCTGCCCAATAGACTTGTCCTTTGCGAACACTTTAGAGCCTTGGTTTCGCTGTATGGTCTCTTTAACACGATTCGTATTAAAGAGACGCAGATCATGTCGCAAGGACTTAGATATCCGTCTATTGAGCTGCCTATATGACTTCGCGTCATCGGAAGACTGCAACTGTAGCAAACGTCGTTCAGCCATGAGGTTTAAGGTTTGCTCGGTCAATTTCTGGGGTCTATCTTTACGACAGGGTCCAAAAAACTTAGACCCTACCGTGCGGACAGTTTCCACTAACCCGTCGTTGATCTCGTCCACTGACACTAAGTTCTCAAGGCAAGCAAAGCGATTAGAGAGCTCGAGTTGAAAGCTTTCGGGGTTTTGAATATGGGGCCGAGTAGGTCGGAGCGTAGACTTCATCAGGCTGGACCTTTCAAGTTTAACATTGATATTCAGCGAGCCTCTTACGATTCGGTGATCGCTACCGGTTTTTACCCTGTTGATCACAGAGACATCGCTGAATATCCGTTTCTTGTCGGTCATGAAGAAGTCTATCTCGTTTCTCGTGAAACCATCGGGACTCAGCCAGGTCCATTTCCTGTGAGGCGGCTTCTGGAAGAAAGAGTTCATCATAAAGAGTTCCTCTTTCTCCAGATAGTCGGCCAGCCTCTGTCCCCTAGGGTTCCGTTGCCCATACCCAAATTGCCCCACTCTCAACTCATCACCGCTTTTCTTGCCCAACTTTGCGTTAAAGTCCCCCATAACAACAGTGAAGTGGGTTTTGGAGCTATGTATGGCCCTACTAACGTCCTCATACATAGTCTCCACTTCATCATCGGAGTGTGACGAGGTCGGTGCGTATACCTGAATGACCTTCAGCGAATATCTTTTGGATATTCTGAGTATTAGGTATACCACCCTGCTCGACACACTGTCGATGGTTATTATGTTGTTTACGAGGGACTTGTGAACGAGAAACCCGACACCACCTTGGGGCTGTTGGTCGCCCTCCCGGTAGTAGAGCAAGTTACCAGACTTCAGGGTTACGGTGTCCTCCCCCTCTCTTCGGACTTCGCATAACCCCATAATGTCCCAGTGTAACTTGCTCAGCTCCTCTTCCAGCTCGCAGATCTTTTCGTCAGTCCTCAATGTGCGTATGTTGTGTGTTACCAGGGCCAGTCGTCGTGGGGGTGGGTAGCCGGATCTCTTCCGGAGATTCTTAGCACCCCCTGCTCCGCCGTTACCTTGACCGCTACCCGCGCCAGGGATAGCGGAGCTGCCGGGGACTGGGGGCCTGGTTTCTGTGGTTTTCATTGTAGGGGGTTATTTGCCTTAATCGCCACGCTTGGCAGGCGGGTTGGCGATCGCAGTGAGGATGTGCAGTACACGGAGGACGCTGCTGCCCGACCTCCGGTTTGTCCCTTAGTCGCCTCTTACGACACCCACGGGATGATTTGGGGGAGCGCAATTCTAAGCCGGCGCCCCACGGCTAGTCGAGTATAATAAACAGAATATCGTATATGACATTACATTTTTGAGGTAATATTTACGAGTTAAACGCGGTAGGAGCCGATAGCAATAACGATATGTTACTTTCTACATTAATTTAAAATGTTTTATTATTATGTATAGATTATCTCACGGAAAAGTTCATTCAAAGTAAAATAATATAATTAAGAAAGATTAAGGCAGTTATCCATAAGGTTATCTATAAGGTAGTTATCTAATATACCAAACGTGACTTATCGAAATCCAGCAAAGGAACTCAATTTGACATTTTCTTTAATATATAAAATCTTTTGTTTCCACGTCTTTCCACTTCTAACACACATTTGCATCTAATACTTTAAATCCTTTAAATACAACCACAATACAGAATACTAGCATGAAATTGAGCCAACTGCAAACGCATTTGATAATGCAGGGACCATTTGCATGGGCCGAGTCGCTCGCTGTAAGAGGCTTACAATAATGTAAGCCTTGCGAGCTACTGTTAGCATAACTTTATTTCTCTACAACAATGTTTGAGAACTGCTTGAGCTGTTTATTCAATATTTGTTAGATAGTATTGCTTAGTTTGACGGTTTGGTCGACTCAGTGATATCGGCCCCGATTTATGAGTTGCAGGTTTGAAGCCAGGCGAGCGCAATTCTTTGTGCAATTTATTTCATCACCATTGCTCTCAAAACGTGGAAGGAAAACATCACGAGGAAACCGGCATGTCCTAAAACTAGAAAATCGGAGTCATGTCTCATCTACTAACCCGCACTGGACCCTCGTGGTGGATTATGGCCCGCTCCCTCTCACAGAGAGGAGGCGTTTGTCCCAGCAGTAAGAAAATAATAGGCTGCTGATAATTGTTGTTGGGCTTAAGAAAAAGAGATACCTAGGTTAGAAACATAGGGGACTTTGATGTCACAGTTGACGGAGCGATCAATACATTGCCTAAAGAAAAAAACCATGCAGGTTAAGTTTAAAAATGAACTGAACAATGCTATTTAGTATTTAGTAGAAGCATAAGCCCGTATGTAGAACAATTACGTCAAAACAAATGATACCTGGTTAGCCCACACTTCGGGAGCACTAACGCGTATCCATTAGGCTAAAGCTTTTGCCATCCTTAACGTCTTCACCTCACTATTTGTCTAGCGTTTCGGTCTAGACTGTAATCCCCAAAGTGCTGGTCGAAGCTGTGGGCATTTTGATGGAGACAGCTTGCCAATAGACAGATTGGGATGTATTGCTACCCTTATTTAGATGAATTTAGTTGTAGTAACTTACTGAATCTCTATACTAGCTGTTGCCAGATGTCAGCCGCTGGCAACACCCGCTACATCTCAATTTTTTTCCACGGGAACATAAAATTGGTATAAAAAATGTGTTTAATTATGACTTTGAGCAAAGATAATATAATACTAGCGTACAGATACCCCATCCCATACAAAGAAACGTGACCGCCGTAACTACGTCATTTACTCGGCCTATATTGAGATGGCGGCCTACGCTAGATGGTGCTAGCAACGATGACTCGCTAGCTTGTGGGCCGCGAGTAGTTTATTTTACACAAACACCAATAGATGGCGTTAAAATCAAACAGTACTTTTGCACTACATAGCCCCGTGACCTTGAAGCTTACGTCGTCAGTCACTCGGCAGATAAATTCACGTTCTTTCATGCATGCCTACTTTGCGATAGCGCAGGATTTCTTGAGCGTTTGACATTTGTATAAGAACCGCTATTTGACGCTAACTGTTAGAGAGCCAGCCAGTCTTGTTGGGAACCTGCTTGCTTTTCGTGCATTGGGTCTCGGGATCAAATCTTGCATTTTGGTTACACTTTTTGCGTTACTTTTTTTTTGTTTTTATAATTATAATCTGAGAATTTCTCATAATTAAAGTAAAATGCATACATTTATTTTAATATTATTTTCAATTTTATTTTTCTCTAATATTTTTTAAAAGTTCTCTAGGATAAAATGTACGCTGATTTAAATTGTAGGTTAGTAAGTTGGATATTGTAGGAATGTTAATGGTTCAAATGGCCCGCGGCTTCGCTTTCATTAATTTCGAATTTGAGAAACAAGACGGGTCGTGTCAGTGGCGCCATCAACACCAATTCAAACATAGATAAGTTACACAAAATAACAGATTGATTTGATTGCCATTAACATTCCTACTCCTCAAACAATAAATTACAGTTTAAAAAATATCCAACTTACTAACCTACAATTTATCCTAGAGAACTATTAAAAAATATTATAAAAAATCAAATTGCAAATAATAATATTGAAATAAAAGTATTTGAAACTCTCAGAATAAATAAAAAGAAAATCAAAAAGTGAAAAAGCAAGTGCAAGATTTGATCTCGAAACCTAATGATCATGAGGCAAGCAGGTTTTTAACCAAACTAGCTGGCTCGCTAACATTTGTTTTAAAATAGCGCTTCTTATACAAATGTCAACAATTACTGAAAACCAACATAGTTATTAAAATTTACAACATTGCTAATCCCCTAAAGGGAATAGCATAAAAGTAGGTTTGAGGAAAAATTGATTAAATACTATCCAGTGGCCGCCAACTTAAAACAAACATACATTTAAAACGACGAAGTTCTGCGCGAACAAACTTAAAAAGCATAATTATATTATACATACGGTCGAATTGAGTAACCTAGAAGTACCTAATTCAAAATTGCATATCTCCCAGTTGCAATAGCTAGCGTAATAATACATAGCCTATTGACAGAAGCATATTATTAGGAATATTTGATCGGAAAGTTTTCAGTAGTTTAGGAATTAACGCAAAAGAAAAAACCGTAAAAAAAAAACGGAAAAATAGTTGATTTGTCATCAGAATCGATCCCATAACTCGAAAAAAATACAAAAAGAAAAAACTATTTATTGTACAGGAATGACAGCTCTACAATTTTATTACACATAAATGTATAGATATAGATTTGCATTTCATAATTATATTTCATTCTATCAAAATAGGTACATACTCGTAATTTTAGTAAATGGTAATGTGAGAAATTATAGATTATTGAGCTGTGTAGTAAAACTGTGAAAATGAAAACAACGCCATCTATAAACATTAAATGAGTGAGCAAACGACAACGTAGTACAAATTGTATTCACCAGAGGCAGCACAGTAAAATTATTTAATGAAATCATGGAATTTGGAACTAGGAGCCCATTATTCCTTTTTATTGTGCTAAGCGAATTTTTAAAAACAAGGACATACTTTTTTCCAGGTCAAATTTAAATAGATACAGAAACTTCAATAACAAATCGATACATATAACGCCATCTATTGAATCTTTTCTTGAACTACATTTTGTTTGTATGGAATAAGAGCCCATGCTTTGAGACAGTTCTTGCAAACAAGGCAATTAAGACCGGTATAATAATCAGTCTTTTGTTACGAGTATATAAACGTCTCATAATCTTTGAATATGTTCAGCAATGGACGTCTTACGGCTGATATTATGATGAATCTATGAATGATCATTTTTGAGACATACCTGTTTTGGGTCGACCCTGAAACGTAAATGACGAGTCTGGCAATGCCTTCTATCTATTCCTCTCTACCCAGGGCGACTGATTTGATGATTTTACCACCTGCCACTCACCTCTTTCTCAATATAAAAAGTTTTAAAAGCAGTGGTGACAAAACCATCATTATTATGACTTGACACCAGGCTACCAACGTTATATTATGCCAACATGATCTGTGGTCATGGAGGCCTCTTCCCAGAACTGATGAGCCGCAATATGGCTAATGACTACCGGAGTTATAGCATTGCCCTTTTAGAAAGCCTTTTGAGAACACTGCAGGCATGTGAGGCACTTATCACAGTGTGAGATCTCTGCCTAAGGGCCCATAGGGAATTGAAGAATCAAGGTGGGTTTTAGTCAGTAAAAATCCACCTAAAGTGGAAAGACTTATTAACCGATTTCCCAAACCAAAGGAAATGTACCTGCATTTTCCAGCATTTAAATCCAATATGCCAACAATTCAACCTCTTTCACAAAACCAGAATAAAATATCAAGTTACAGTACAGTATTGTATTTAATTACCAGTCCTTTGTACTGAATCGTAAAATAAAATGTAAAGCGACTGCGAACACGGCTTGTTTAATTTAAAATCAGGTATGAAGCGAGTATGTAGGGCTCTTAATTAATTTGAATATACAAACAGTTAATGAAAGCGGGTACTATTTTTCTTTTTGTTAGATATTTTTGTTAATTATTATGATTACGATTAAACTTACAACAAATACGGGGCTGGTATTTCACTCATAAAGAGAACTGTTTCCCAGTAGTGATGAACTTATTGACGATTGTGTGACGTTAGTTAATAACAAAAATACCTACTTTAGTATTGAGAATAGTAATTTTTCTTCAATTGTAAAATTCAGTTTGAAAGAGGGTAGAACAAATGCTTCGATTTTATAATTGAAAGTTCTCATTTCCTAATGTTATAGATTGATTTTTAGCTTTGAGAAATACTGATTCACTTTTTATCAAGAATAGAACCTTTCAAAAGTTACCTACAGGTATTTTCGATTCAAAAATTTATGTATATAATTGACGTATTAGGGTCAATTTAAACCGTGACGCGACGCTGCGCGCACTTATCAATAGGGCGACTCAAAATCAAACCTTATTTACAACACAAAAAGATACATATTTCCAGTATCGTCCCATCACGTTGCGTCGCATCGCATCTCGGTGTAAGCTGACCTTTGGGTTTTATATATCGTGTGCCTCAGATGTATACTTGCTTAGACAAAAATGTGTTTGGAGTTTCTTGCTACAGAAAACAAGGTTTTAATAACATCAGAACTATTTTGATACAACTTGCGGATAAACCTAGGTTTTTAAACTTCTACCAAATCATTTGGGGTATGTTAAATTATCATTTTAGATTTTCAGCTTAACTTCGAAACCCGATCACCGATACCCAAAACAATACCATATCTATTTAAAACAACGACGAAATTATTTCATCGGAGTCCCAATATTTGTTTATCGTATACAGATATTTGAAAACATGTTCGTTCACGTTTTATTTATATTTTATTTTCCTTTGGTGGCAGCCATTACTTGGCCAAATATTTGTTTTACTGAAAGCCCATCATGTTCCCGGATTGTTTGTGTTTTAACGCGTTATTATAAGGTTATTTTATCGTCTGCTTTGGAATCGTGGTCTTTGTTGTGTACGTCTTTTACAATGTTTAGAGGTGATTTTTGATTGTTCGGTAAATACGAGTCGTGTTTTTTTATCTTAAAACGTGTTTGATCTTGTGAGAAAGTAATATAATGGCTCGAAGATGTGCAGACTCGAATTTTTCAAATTAATGGGACTGAGTCCTTGTTGCATGTTACTTTGGGGAGTAATTATTTATAACGAGGACAAAAACGAATTTCATTTGTGATTTTGTCGTGGATAGGAAATTCAAAAACAAATAAGATTCGTAATAGTATAGTCATCAAAACAATGTTTGTAAAACAAGCCAACAATTTAAAAAAAGAAACAGCATTAATGTATTTTTGTGCCCATTGAGCACCACGTTAAAATATTGATTAGTGCTCAAATGGGAATGTCTTTAGTGCTCTGCATATAGGTGCTCTAAAAATGCTACTCATACAAGAATATTTCTAATCAGGTAACATTTCTTTATTAAAAATAAATGTTAAAATATTTTTTTAATCCAGTACGTATTGTACACGTAATCGTGCCTGTTCCTTCATTTCTTTGAAGACAAGATAACCTAGGAAAAAAGGAGATAGCTATAGTGCCCACATAAAATAAACCCAAATACTAAGATACAACCCACAAAAATGATACCCCACGTCCTAAATACCTCACTATCTTCAACAATGCTCCTCGTTCATAGACTCGTAAAAGCACATTTTGACGGCAAAAAACCTAGTGATTATATAGTAAAATAGTCAATAGTAGCCATGAAACCTCGGTGGCTCCGTAAACAAGTTTTACAACCACATTTAACTTGATTACGATATAACTAACATTTTTTTTATACCCCATTTGTTTTTATATTGTGAAAAACAAACTGATTTTGATGTCCTAGCTGGATAAAGGAGTAGCGGTTATTTTTTATCGTTATAGCTCTGTCTATCGTCTGTCTCGGTATTCCAATTATACTTGATCTTTATCTGAAGCCGATAAGTTGTGGTAAACAAATAACTTCTCAAAATTATGCTATGGTTATACCATTGTAGACAAATCAAAAACTTACTTCTTTTTTCTTTTTAAACTTGTTTTTTTTTTTATATTAACAGATAGGTTCGCGTTTGACCACTACCTCGCCTGATGGTAAGTGAAGATGTGGTCGACGATGAAGCACGCTTGCCTAGAAGTAACCTGTTCACTCTTGACTTGAAGACCCCAAGGTTATAGCTGTCGGGAAATACAAATGCATAGAATTCCTCTCCTTAGGCCCTTCGTAGTTCGGACACAAGGCGACTCAAGTTTCCGATACCTTACCACTTCGGTATCCAAGCAGCTATCGCAATACAAACCCATAGAGGTTCGAACACAAGCACGCGTCAATGAATACCAAAATCGTAAGGTATCGGAGACTTGCGTCGCCTAGTGTACGAAGGGGCTTATCTGTGCGCACAATAAAGGTATTGGCAAAACGCTTTGTACGGTTAAAACTCCTCGGGAGATCTGCATGGTTGGCGAAGTTCTTGAGAAAAGATGAGTACTCGTGACAAGCATGCTTGTATGACCAAATGTATGAACGTGGAAAGGAGTATCTGTGAAGAAAAGGGCAATAGTTTATGTGTGTTATCTCATGATATCGACGTTGCTTGCACTAGGGTTGGTAATCGGTCACTCCCGTCCCACCTTGAGACAGGAGAACTCATTAGACGATTTTACCACGAACAATATCTTGTGTGTTAATCCAAGTTGTAAACTATCTTTATTCTTTTCATTCAAATTCGTTCGGTGTTTTTTACGTGAAAGAGTAACAAACATCCATCTATCCTCCCAAACTTTCGCATGAATAATAGTAGTATGACAAGATTACCTTTTTCTAGGAACTACAAAGAACCATCGTTTTATTCTTTTTCAATATACATATACTAAATAATCCCAGGACAAATCCTACATAGATAAGTACTACTTTATCCATTATAGAGATGAGAGTCAGTTTTTATCCCGAGCGGTCTAACCTCGACCACCCTGAGGGAAATCAGGAGTTTTACATAACGAGTTGTTTACATTAAGTGGGTATGAAGTACCCATTGAACTGTCATTGTTATTTCTGGGTATCTAGTACACCTCTAGTCCCATACGACCCCTTAGTTGTGTCGCCATAAATGGTTGTACTCAAGATAATGAGCAGCATTTTTGTAAAGGTAAATAAAATTGCTCTTATGGTATTACCGAATATTTAGTTTTCTTTTTTTAAAGTCTCTAGGATCGAAACTATAGTTTGTGAATGTAGTCGTTTGATGAGTAATTGACTATAGTTGGTGCCAGTTAAGATAGCAATAGCGGTCATTGACCTTTACCTAATAAATCGTCGTATAATGACATAAGATCAGAATTAGCATTTTTCTGTGAAATGATAGTGTTTACTTGTGAGTCTTAAATATAAAAATAATATAAAATCTTAGTTATAGGTGAAATATTTTTACCATTTTGATATCTTATGAATTATAGGATACTTATATCCTTACAATATACTTACTAATTTATTCGGTATTTTATAAAAATGCTAATTCTGAGCTTATGTCATTATACGAGGACTTATTAGGTAGGGGTCAATGTCCGCTATTGCCATCTTAACTGGCACCAACTATACATAAATTATTTCCTTCGTTTAAATTCTGTACTACTAAGGACATTTCGTATTTTCATTAATTAATTAGGATGTATATGATGTGTTTAGGAGGTATGCATATAGACAGATGTTGAAATAATGTCCCTTGACGACTCTTTGGAAAAATTATCGACTGGAAGCATAAACCATATGACATCAAATCCAACATTAGGCCATATAAACAAGTAAATTACAACACTTCAATTTATTTTTATTCTTGACGAACCTCTCATGAATATAACGCCTCAGTTACTGATTACAGCATCCGTCAACCAATCTATCACATAGACAGAAAATCCAACCTAAATACCATGTAATCCTGTATCAAAAACATACCCAACAAAATACCGTTCGATATTCATGATAATACGAACATCTAAGTTCAAGTTAACATCTAATTAAACCTGAAACTTACATAATATTACCTGTATTAAATTCAATAAATTAATTTAAAGTGTCGTACATTGACAGGTATTGTTTTCAGGAGGAGTTGGGAAATTAAACAAGTTTCGGCAAGATATATTAATAAATCTTGAAGTGTGGTTTGAAGTTGTAGCATCAGGGCCGTTTCTTCAAAATAAAGAGCAAAGGTGTATCCATGGGAACACTGTATATTTCGCTATTTATCTCCATGTTCTAAACTCAGGGCTGCCTACTGAGAACTCGCTGTCTCAAGGCTAATTCACGTAATTTTATGACGCGCCGATGAAGTAGTAGTGCAGTTGCAGTTAAGTTCACGTTCGAGTGATACCTAAACGGTATGTAATTTTTGAACTGCGCGTAAGCTGCGCGTGAACTGCACGTCAACTGTACGAGAACCAAACCAGGAGAGAAAAATTATTGCCCACTGAATAATCGAATGGAATCGATTACATTTCAATGAATATGACATTAAAGCTGCACGTTAATCGAATTGAAACTTGTATACTGTCATTTTGAAACGTCAAACGAATAGTAGAATACCGATCATGTTGCGATCCAAAGATCCAAAACACGCACGCGTGACGCGAACTTGACGCGAGCGTGTCTGACAGCGACAGAGAATACGAAAAGCGTTGTTTTGATCGAAACTTAACAGCAACTGCACTGCAACAGCACTTCTTTAGTTACGTGAATTGCCCTACAGATCAAGGACCCAGGCTCGGGTCGACAACTCACACCTCTACTAGTAGGTGCTGTCAGGAAACTGTTGGAGCCAATTCAGCCGAATGCCTGCAAGGGTTGAGGGACAGTCATAAATAACGACCAAGACCGCGATGTCAGTAATAGTCTGACAGACCCTTTTTCATGAGCGCGATGACTCTTTTTATGGTAAATAGATCGCCAAAGCACAAGTTCACAGTTCTATAAAAAATCCGATAAAACTCTAAAACATTTTGCCTCAATAGTATATATCGAACTTAGATCCTTATCCTTGGTAATAAGCACTTACAACCTCTATACCAACGAACAGCATCAGTAATTCCAAAGTAAAAATAGGAGGAATCAATAAGGTCTTATACCTATCAAACTAGGACTCAATACAAGCACATTTATGGATTGAACATGGACGGGGTTAGAAATTTTGGGGGTTGAACATGGATTAAAACCGTATTTTCTGCCCCCACACCAACGTATTCGAATCTTAAGCAGCCATTTTGAATGCTCAATACAAAAAGCAAAGGTCACGTGGGATCGTTAAACCTCACGTCATTAATATAGAGCCTATATCCGGTTCTGAACAAACAGATGGGTCTCTGTATAGACAGGTGAAATAAAACTGAAGTCTTTTTTTTTTTGTCATTGCTTTTGACGTTTACTTTCATTTTTATCAAAAAGTAGCAAACTCCAACGTGGCTTGTCAGTCTAACGATTAATGCAAAGATTAGATGGTTGTTACTCAATCAAGTTATAACAACTGAACGTATCTTGACATAATTTGTAATTATGATCCTATGGGTTAATTTTAGACTTAGATTAGGGAGAAGCACTAGCTAGTAGTATCATAATCCAAGGACAATTTAAATGACTCAAATAATGTCCCAAGTCAATATTTTTTATTCTTTCGTACTTTCTTTATTGAGTAGAAGGCTTTTAGTAACTTTAAGAGCAAGAAAGTGTGCCAAAGGTCTGTATTCTACTTGGCAATGGGTGGAAGAAGGCCAAAATTATTAATTACTTGTTTCCGTTTTCTTGGCTAAAATAGTTCTTCACAAATATTACCAACCTGTTATAGTAATTATGCCCATGGAGCGTTACGTCTTGTAGGTTTATGTCCGACCATAAAAGTCCACTGTCTCGCTTACTTACCGAAGTACCCCATAAATCTAAACAACGCTAAAGTACACGACAAAACTCAACAACAAGGAAATCCGTCCCATTTTTCTAAAACTTCCTAACACACAATACTTTAAGTATTCTCCCTTAAAATTGTAATAAATTAACATCACGACTCCCATTTGACTATTTCCACCACACATTTCAAAATGACAATGGACGTGGCGCACAGAAAATTACCCAGAAAATTGGGAAAACCACAGCTTTGAAAAAACTTTTTGGCGCTAACAAAAGGATGGAAGTCCGAATTAGTTTTGGATGAGAATGGGCTCAATTCTCTGGATGATAAAGTGCAGTTTCGTTTGTTACATGTGAGGGTTGTGTTTGGGTAGGGTGGTCTCGGAAGGCTCCTCACGTTCGGTCGGGTACATCACGTAGGTTGGCACTACGTTTATTATTCAATAGCTAAACGTAACTGACATGTTTAAAGTTACGGACTAGGCTACGTTAAGTAGATGTTGGATCTGATTTTAATCCAAAAAATATTGTGTTGTTTACGATCTGTGTTGTGTGAATTTAGTTGAGCGACGTGGTGGAGCTCGGTTCAAACATAAAACTATCGTGTATTTTCATGTGCCGGCCAATTTCAAGTTATATTTATCTAGCTTTTAAATCAGGTTTATTTGATTTAGCAACGTTTTGCTAGATCGCTTTTCTTTACAATGCGAGAATTTGTTTCTTTTTAGTTTTTTTTTGGACTATAGTATATACTAATCAGAATTAATTTTATAAATGCAAAAGTTTCATTGGATGGATGGATGTCTGTTACTCATTCACGTCAGAATGGCCGAACGGATCTGAATGAAAGAACAGAGATAGGATATTGTCTGGAGTAACGCTAAAGGACACCGATATCCGTTTCAGTGGGATAATTTCCGAAATACACGCGGGCAAAGCCGGGCGCAACAGCAACTACAAAATAATCCTACTCGTATATGCTGTCTGTAACATTATTTTGAGTGAAAAGTAAAGGGGATTAGTAGGTGGGTGGTTTTCTTTTTAAACCTTTTTATTTATTCTTCATCATTATTGGGGTTTTTATCCACACGGATAAGTCAACCCCATCATACCTTATTCTTAACTTTTTATTAGACCTTCCACTTCATTGAATACGTTCTCTTCTTCAAAGTTCTGTATAAAAACTTAAATTCGTTGAAATAAGCGGTATTTGTTTTATTTTTAAAACGTTTTCTATTCATTGAATTCGTCCACGTCTTCAATTTAAACTTTTTCGTCACATTTCAAACTAGATTCCTCTCCGAAAGATCATTAGTCTATTAAACCGTGCTGCATCTGAAGTTCCACCAAACTTCGGTTTATCAGGCTCTTATCCGTTTTGTGACCGCAGACTTGAGTTATTTGCCTGAATATCATTTGTAGCGTTAAATCCAACTTTGTCAGTTCCATGGAAAGATAGTGGGCCATTGTGTACAGATGCCGGTCGATGCTGGTCAAAAGATTCACGTTTGAGATAGTCGTGAGTTTAAGTTATGGTGATCTGAGTATGATGGAGTGGTAAAGTCAGCGGTTTTGTTATGGCATTAAGGGTTACTTTAGCTTTTGGACAATTAAACTCTGCTTATTAACTGGACGTAACTTGCATTGAAATTTAAGTTAGAATAGTTCAAATCAGATTGATAAACTGTAAACCGTCACTAATGTACTGACTTGGTTAATATAGAGCAATTCTCTGCTTTACAACGATTTTATTATGAGTATTTATAATAATATGACTGTAATTTCTTCCGTGCCTCAAAAACATATCGCTACCCCCACCGAATAATATCGTAATGTGATATAACGATACTTTGCGTTTTATTGCATATTCATCATGTAGGTACTCTCTTACACCTTGTCAATTTTTTTCACATTTTTCCTACGAGTACTTTACAAATTAGTATTTTTTTAATAACCAAAGCCCTAATATTCCGTTACAGATTTATTGTACTTATTTACGTGAATAACATCGCTTCTAGTGATTACGGATAGCACTGCTAATAAGAATTTCAATATGTTACGATAACGATATTATTCGAGTAAGAACAGCAAACTCGTTCTATAGTAAAGTTTTTTAACAATACTATTCCTGTAGAGATTTTATTTCAAAAGTACGGTAATGCTGGTTACTGTTTAATAATGTATTTTTTTTAAAATAGCAATTACTTTTGCAATAGTTTACCGAGGTGATATCTACACTCAATCTACGATTGCTGTATTATCTATTATGCATTACGCATCGCTTTCTTTTTTCCTAATGATAAACAAAGAGACAGAATAATATCGAGTATGTGGCGTTGGGGGGTGGTAACCCCCCAACGGACATTGGCCCTGGTAACACACAAAATCCGCACACTGACGACCGATTAGAAGATTATCGAGCTGGAGGAAGAATTGAGCAAAATGCAATGAAATCCGAAGAGAGGGTCAGGATACGATAGTTCTAGATTCCGGCAACATGCTCTTCTACCGGAAAGGAGACCGTTAATCCCAGGGTGGTGTTGGATTTCTCGTCCGCGGGTCCCTCATCAACAACGGTATGAAAGTCGACAGTTTGTCGAATAGGGTAACACACACCTTATACTTACAATAATCAACCGGTATTCGTTAAAGGTCATAGAGGTATATGCGCCGACCTCGACACATTTTGATGATGAAGTAGAGGCATTGTATCAGGAGATATCCGAGGCCATACATACCTCCGAAACATACTTCACCGTTGTTATGGGGAACTTCAACGTGAAGGGTGCACGGAATGGCGATGAGTTGAGAGTGGGGCCATTTGGGTATGGGCAGCGAAACCATAGGGGCCAGCGACTGGTCGACTTCATGGAAAAGGCAGAACTTCATTTAATGAACTCCTACTTCCAGAAGCGGCCATCCAGGAGGTAGATGTGGATGAGCTCATGGTACTATCAGAAATGAGATCGACTTCATCATGAAGACCAAGAAGCGAATATTCAATGATGTCTCTGTGATCCCCAAGGTAAAAACCGCTAGCGATCACAATATTAATGTAAAACAAACTAAAACTTGAAAGGTCTCGTCTGGTAAAGTCCACGCTCCAACTTGGTCCTGCCCACATCCAGAAACCCGAAGATTTTCAACTCGAACTGCACAATCGCTTCCTGTGCCTAACCGAATGCGAAACTGTGGACTAGATTAACAATGGGTTGGTGGAAACTGTCCAAGCTGTGGGGTTTTTTAAGACCCGCGCCGCAATAAACCTCAAAAGCTCTCGAACGGAACCATCAAGTTGATGCAAGACCGAATCGAGATGAGGCTGCAATCTTCAGCTGATATGTCGGAATATGCAAACTCAATAGACGAATCTCTAAATCAATGCGACGTGACCTGCGTGCCAATAGTGCGGCACGGATCAAAGAGGTAATCGAGCGGAACCAGGGCTCAAAAGTCTTCGCAAAAAATTCGTCTATTGGGCAAAGCCAAATTTTAATGACGAAGCTGAAGATTAATTACGGCAGCATCATTTCGACGAAACCGGAGATTCTGAGAGAGCTTGAGAGGTTTTACGGACATTTATACACATCAACACCCAGTGTCGGTACAGCTCGATACGCAAAAGCTAAACTGACTCGACACTGCACTGAGGATATCCCGGACATCAGCCTGTATGAGATTAGAATGGCTCTTAATCAGCTCTAGAATAACAAGGCGCCGCCGGGTGAGGACGGAATCACAACTGAACTTCTGAGAGCGCGTGGAAAACCGGTACTTTTAGTCCTCCAGAAGTTATTTAATTCCGTCATGTTTGAAGGTACTACACAGGTTGTTTTCAAAAAGGGTGACAACGCTTTGCTGAAGAACTACAGGCCAATCTCACTTCTGAGCCATGTATACAAGCTGTTCTCAAAAGTCATTATGAACCGTCTCGAACGCAAGTTTGATGACTTCCAGCCTCCCGAAAAAGCCGGTTTCCGAAAAGATTTTAGTACTATAGACCACATACACACGCTCCGCTAGATTATACAGAAGACGAGGAGTATAATCGGCCATAATGTTTAGCGTTTGTGGACTATGAAAAAGCCTTCGATTCATTCGAAACCTGGGCAGTATTGCAGTTCCTCCGACGATGACATATCGACTATAGGTATATCGAAGTGGTGAAGTGTTTGTATAGAAACGCCACCATGTCCATCCGACTTCAAGAAGAGAGCAATTGCAGTAAAGCGTGAGACAGGGAGACGTTACTTCTCCGAAACTGTTCACGACCATGTTGGAGGTCGTTTTCAAGCTCTTGGAATGGAACGGACTCGGCATCAACATCAATGCGAAAAATATCAGTCACTGTCACCTTCGTTTTACCGATGATTACAGTCATCATAGCAGAATCGTTGGAGCACCTCAATGCTATGCTCAGCGACCTCAGTATCGTTTTCCAACGGTTCGGCCTTAAAATGAACATGGGCAAGACGAAAATCATGTCGAACGTCCATGTGGCACCCGTATCGGTTATTGTTGGGAATGATACCCTCGAAGTTGTAGACCATTATACTTACCTTGGACACATTGTTCAGTTATACAGTTATACTGTAATGAGGTCACCCAAAGAATCCAACTCGGATGGGCAGCGTTTGGGAAGCTACGTGATATCTTCTCATCAGAATCCCACACTGTCTCAAGACAAAGGTGTTTAACCAGCGTGTGTTCCCAGTGAATACGTAGGGCTCCGAAACGTGGTCTTTCACTGCTGGCCTTTTAGACACTCGGAGTTTCTTTGCGGGATAAAAATCCGGAACATGGATATTCGGCGAAGAACCAGAGTCACCCACCGTAGCTCATACAATTTACAAGTTGAAGTGACACAATGGGCAGGCCACATCGCTCGTTGAACTGACGACTGATGGGGAACAAAAGTTCTCGAGTGACGACCACGGACCGGAAGACGCAGCGTAGGCCTCCCACTAGGTGGACCGACTACATCGTGAGGGTTGCGGGCAACCGATGGATGCAAGTAGCGAATTGTCGTTTGGCGGGGCAGTCTAAGGGAGGCCTATGTTCAACAGTGGACGTCTTCCGGCTGATGATGAGTGTTCTTTTATCAGAAACCCATAGTTTTATTGAAAGTTATATTTCTAATAATGGATATTACTTAACAGGCAATTTAAGAATAAAATAGTATTCAAACAATAATATAAATTAAAATGTATATTTTATAGGCGAAAATCCCAGTAACAGTCAATTACCGTTTATGTTTCGATGTCATTTTTTGACGAATAACATTGTAGTGTACTATTATTGTGCACGCTGTCTTTTTGTTTTTACGCGAATAATATCGTTATGTTTTGTTGCGAAATAATGTTTTTCTAACGTATCCAGTAAAATATATTTTCTTTAATAACTCGGTCCTAATAAAATAAAAAAATAATATGTTTATTTAGAATGATTCTATAAAAAAATAACTTTCATTTGATATATAAATCATTCCCTTAGGTTGGATATTTTTTACAATAATCATAAAAAACACTGTTTTATTTTTCCTGTAAAATTTCAATTTATCGATTACGATATTATTCGGTGGGGGTAGCGATATAAAGCCGTTCAGCTTAGGAGGAGGTGGCAAAAGACAGCGCCCACCTCACGACCCAGCAGCAGTGGTAGACGCTCACAGCAACGGACGTCGCAGGACGTTTTCCGGCCACCGTAAATGCGGGTACGCGGAAAGCAACTAGTCTAACCAAGGGTATGGCGTTACCCGTTACTGGATTGTGAAAGTCAGATAAGCAGATGCCCTATGTAAAATAAAGATTTTGAGAGCTTGGTTAATCAAGTTTTGTTTGTTGTCAATTCAGTCGATGTTCTTACACAGCGTATATCCTACTATAAAAGTTACATAACATAGAGTTCTCACGAAAACACCTCATTACATAACTTCATCCCTAACCAGCATTAGACATCTTAAATAATCCAAATTGGAAACGAGCGTAATAATAAATTAACCCAGTTATTCCAACCCAGTAATGGTTATTTTAGCTCATCAATATTAAGAGGTTACAGCAGTATAATCGTAGGGGTGCTCAGGCCGCTAAGGGCGCCACAATTTATCTACTTGCCTTGGGGGGATGAAATAATCAGGGGAGATTGGCTAACACTCTTTGGGGGTAAATATTTTGCGAAGAGTGCCGTGTTAGAGAAGATAGCAGGTTTAGAGGTAAGTGGGATGATTTAGGGTGCTATAATAAATGATGACAGGTGATTAAAAAAAATATGGAAATATACAGTAAGTAAATTCCATAAACGAAATGCAATTTCATTTTGGTAAGTATCTTTCAAATCTGCACTGTTATGAAAAAATACTGTTAAAAAAATCAATCATAAATAATAATGAATTAGTTCGTGAAACTTTGAACAGAGAACATCGTCATTAAAACCACATTAACATTAATTTTCATTTGTAAGCAGATATTAAAGAACGCGTGATGTTTTCAAACAATATGTTTTTGTAGGATAAGCCCACATTACTATATCCGACTACTGTATAAGGCAATTTTCTCCGAGAAATCACCGATTCAATGAAGGTCGACGAATCTCAGAAATAAAGATGCATTTCTTTTGAATCCCACAACGTAATTAATCAGAAAAGCTCACCAAGAAACCTTTCATTTGATTCACGTTCACACACGTGCCGATCTTCAGCCTAATAACCTATTTCTCACACCCTCGTAACCAACAAAGGTTCTATTTATATCCCTTTAATCAACCATCAGCGCCATCATTACATCCAGAGTCTAAAGGTCAACTCTAGGTAACACTAGCATCAAAGGGACTAGATGGTGCGATCAGTTGGCGGATATCCGGTCAAATTGGTGCCGTAACAAAGACCGTAGCTCTCAATGAGGCGCCACTGATACACGCTAACGAACAAAATGGGTGTGGTGGAGCTGTTAGCGGTGACATAAGAGATAGTAAGGATACTATGGAGATAAATTATGACTAAAAAGGAAAAATTGGTGATTTTCACAACTTTTTATTTGGAGGATATGATTTTTGAATTTAAAGTAAAAACTTTGAGAGGTAATCCAGTTTTATGAGTGAAAGATGATTTCGTATTCAATAGTGATGATACTAATAAAAACAAAAATGCAATAATAACGACGATTAATTTGACAAAAACCTTCTTTCCGAAACTAAACAGCATGGGTTTCAAATAAAGCTTGTTTTTTTTTTTAAAGATACAGCTGTTGTAGCAATTTTCTGTTCAAGAGCTTCCCGGTATAAATTCTTTCGTTCAAACCGCTACAACTGAAACCCCACCTCACTTAAGGTGCTAACCAATACATTGGCCGACGGGGTTCAAATTAAACTTTAGCTTTGTACACAATTAACGTCTTCTCTCCTCTTTTGTGCTCCACAGACTGCAGTGATACTTAATTATTATTGCAACATAAACGGTACTAGAAACAATGTTGTATTGTTTGCGGAAACGGTTTCTGTGAAGATGCTTTGTACGGTAGGTAAATGTTAGTTAGAGTAGGAAACTAGTTCTTTGAGCTGTTCGTTATATAAATTGCTTTTCTTTCTTATTAAATTGTGTATTTTTTTTTAATTTATTTGTACCTATCTTCTACTAAGATTTTCTTTGGTATCACTGCTGTCGGTGAACGAAAACATTGTGCATCGGCAGTGAGAAAATCCCATCCGATACACCTTTCATCCTTCCCACCTTCCGTCTGTTGCCTTAGGTCTCATGGTAACAGGCATCCCGCACTATATATATACGTATATATTGTAGCTATATGGTCAGGGCTAGGTTGTTAGGTGCAGATAGGGTTTCTGCTAGGTTGTTAGGTGCAGGTAAGATTGTTGATAGGCGACAGTCAACCCCCTCACTGTACAGTTAGATACCTGACTGTACAATCTGAAACCTACAAATCAGAGGTTGATCGTAAAATTCCCAATTCAATCAACAAATCAATTTCACTTTAAAAATGTTACTGGATGCTTCTCAACTCAAAGCTGCCATCACCCGGTCAGTTGACAGTGTCAATGTGCCGTGGAAACAATAACCAGAATTGGCAGCCGCGTGGAAAGTGTAAAAGAGAGAACGTCATCGAATGTTAGTTGATTTGTCGACCTGTGTAGGGAATTTTATTAAATGGGTGTGATGAAAATGAAATCCGACATCAAAATATGAATGGGTTTTGTAAAGAACAGAAGACATATTGGCTTACTGTTAGTTTCTAAATAATGTAACGCACTAATATTAATGTTAATATAGAAGATTTAGACAGGTTATAGACAGGCCTGTTGGTGTAGTGGTTAGTGACCTGACTGCTATGCCGGAGGTTGTGGGTTCGATTCCCACTCAGGACAAATATTTGTGTGATGAGCACGATCATTTGTTCTGTGTCTGGGTGTAATTTATCTATAATATGTATGTATTTAGAAATATATAAGTATGTTTATCAGTTGTCTAGTACCCATAACACAAGCTCTGCTTAGCTTGGGACTAGATGGCGTTGTGTGATAGTTGTGGAATATTATTATTATTTTACAAGAGTGATAGAGAGACGACGACACGATCGGCGCAGTGACTGATCCATTAACTGCTACGCTGCGAGTCGCGGGTTCGTTCCTGCACGAAACTTATATGACCTAAAAGTGGTTGTTTGTGAATGTGAGTTTAAATGTTTGAAAATACACCTACGATATAATAATATTATATCGTAGGTGTGTTTATATATTATGAGCAATTATCTAAAAAATTGAAGAACAAATCAGAAAATAGATAATTGATTAAAGAGTAATTTGAATTTAGTTCGGATACTTAAGCTGCCGATACGCACTTGTCAAACTAGATCAATAAACAAGACAAAAATATCCGAGTCCGATAAGGAAAACGAGCGTAGGATAAGTGTTATATCATAAAATATTAATACACCGTCTATAACTGAGCCCACCTACGAGGAAAACAGAATAAATATTATACTTAGCTAGTAATTCTTACAAATAAACGAAGAAGATTTTCGTCATGACGACGATAGCACTCAATGAGACGAGCTTGTATTTATTAATACAATTGGAGCTACTCAAAAGGATTCTACTAAGGCCTTCGAATCCCTCACCCATTTACATCAGTTGAAAGTTTACGCTGTGCAGTATACGTTGGAGCTATACTTGGTGATTTCCCCGGAGCATGCCAACGATTACGGAAAGTGAATCGCATCCAATTTTTATCATCCACTTACATATCTGTTTCGGCTTTTTGTTAAATTACCGTGGAGTGGTGAATGATTCACTCAGCTTTGCCGGCAGTATTTACGACAATTACCATTTTGATCGGAACACAAACTTTTTTTTTTCATCATTAACATCTAAACTTCCATTATAATGTATTAAGAATTCCAGTTCGGGTCGGAAATGGTTCTTGAGCCCAATTAAGAGGACCATAAACTTCGTACTAAAGCCGATTCTATCATTACTCTGCTTATCTCAGTAATATCGTTTCTTTATTATTTTAACTGCCGTCGTTAGCTTTTATGTTAGTAGTTATAAATTGTATAAGAAATAGACCCGGAAAGTGGCTATATATTTTGCTACTGTCACTGATTATTTTGTAAGTTACACTGACAAGTATTTTCCTCTGGGGAAAAATCTAAGCAGATAATCTTATACAGCTATATTTTTAAAACCCTTAAACCCAAAATTTTATTATGAAACTCACTGCGCATTGCAGATTTTTCGAAAAGCCCATTTTAATCTGGCTTATCTTCAGCTTGTTCCATTTTCTTGGCCGATTTTACCAATTGTAAGATCTGCACTTTCCTAATCCTTGATCGAAATTTTTGTTTCTTTTTCTATTGTCTTTGTTATTTTCAACAAACAGTTTATCTTCATAAATATAACCCTTGCAAAACCTAATAGTCACTGCAAGCAAACTTATAACTCAAAATAAACCCACGACCTGTTGCAAAGCAAACAACTTGAAAAAAATATGTTTGAATAGGTTTCTGTTTGTCCTAACCCTACATTGAATTTTCTTTGGCAACCCTCGTATTAAAGTATGTCGCCTAATATCATAGCTTACAGCGCTACAGTATTCGGGTACTGGGTTTGTTTAGAAGATTGCCAACACTTGCGTAACTCCCTCAATTTGGATGACTATGCATGGTACTTACCATAAGACTATGGGGCTCCCCTTTCAACATAAAAATCACTTTGTATGCCTTTCGAGTGCTTACGACATACAAGGAAACCATGTTGTGTCCATTTCATAGCTGTTTTTAGGTCTGCCAACATATGAGCACAGAAACAACTAAGCAAGATTTCTATATTGCGTTGTTCTGTAAAGCTACATAACAAGCAAATTGGGTACTCTATTCCATTTGTATTTATTTTCTCTGTAATATTTTTCAATCAAAGGCACCGAATCCGAACAAAATTAATCTTCTAGACTCACTAATATTAAATTCAACAATACGCTCCATCATAATAAGACCATCTTGTCCTAAATAGGATCTCTTAGTTACTCAAAATCCGAACATAATCTCCATATTGTGTCCACTTCGTCATAACAGAATTGTTTAGTGTCACGAACAATAGAACATTTTACTGAATACAAAGTTAGTCCTTAATACAGCTTGTGGATATCACCAAGTAGCTGTTTATGTAAGCAAGCAAGCATGTCGTCTTATAAATGGATCCTTATATCAGGAGGTCGATCGTTATGATTTCCCTTGGCGCATATTGCTTTGAAACGACTCCACTACAACTTTACTGCAAATTCTTGTATGACATTTTATAAAACTAAGTTTTTCAACTATCTGGACGACATACTCATAAACAGTTGAAAAATGGTCATTAGCGAAACATTGCGGAATAAGTTTTAAAAGCATTTCTTGGCAGCATTTATTTTGTTTGTGCATCTCTTTAAGTTTTTGTTACAGTGAATCATAAATCGTGTAAGTTAGTAGATATGATTTAAGCTAAGTGTTTTTGGTACCTTGTCGACCAAGGCCATAATAAAAAAACATAATAAAGTTTTATTCAAGTCAACGTTAAAAACGTTATTATATTTTTAATACGTTTTACATTTAATATGCACACAAAAACAGCAACATATATTTTATAACCTCACATCCAGATAAAACTTATGCCACAAAGTATTGGCTTAAAAGATTGACCGTATAAAATATAAAAGCGTCGTACAAGACCTTTAAGAAATAAATTCTAAGAACCTCTCCGATACAGGAAGAGACATAATTAAACTCAAAATAGATTTAGGTCACGTCTAACACAGAGTGAAACCAATCGTGGAGCTTACGGAATAGACCTGCCGGGTTGAATCGGCCCGCAAATCGGATGGAAAGCCGATCTCATAGGCATTGCAGGAATCCTGGCGGCGCGCCAAAATACATTACGAGTCGTACACGTCTCTTATACGTGTCGTTACAGCCACTGACGTAGAAATAGACACGGTTTGAGATAGTGGTGACGCGTTTCTTTTCAGTGTTAATATTTTTAGTGAATAAGTTGAGATTTATGTTAAAAGAAAGTTGGCACTGAACCTCGAGGAATAACTTAAAGAAAATTATAATGGAAATGCTTTGTTCAGTTTCGGATGATTAATTAATACGAGCACTGAGTTGTTACTTCAGGCAAGTCAGAAGCGGCTTTTTTGGGCATCACTTTTTTTTTCATTTGGCTTCGTATACTACCAAATTAATATTCATTTAGGGTTCAATTTTTTAGGTTTTTTTTTATACCTGTATGCTGTTTGTACCTACTGTGCGTGGTATTTTTATTTCTTTTCTTTCAGCTGTCAGCAAAACCCAACTATTACTTTTTAAAGGATACCTCCTTTTATGGAAGATCTCATCCCGAAGATTACCGAACCTTCGAGTTTTCGGGACCACGTTACATGAAAGACACCCATATTTTATGTTAAAATACCCTTCAAACATTTCAGAAGGCACACAATACCCCAAGAAACATGGCTAACGAAATACAGGATGACCTAATTACGACAAATTATCTATTATTCGTCCGACGCCAACGGCTTTAGGAAATAAGGTCGTCTCAACAATAGGAAATTAGTACCTTGCATCTGACAAATAACGGTCCAAGTCAGCTTCCTATCTTTGACGGAAACTTATTTTTGACGTAAAAGGGGGTAAGCCAACAGCGCAGATTATTCGCCTAAGGCCGTTCTTGGGTTCTGAGGAACTTCCAAGAGGTTATGTATAGGAAAATGTTCTTTAAGAAGAAGTTATAAAGGATATTTTTGTATATTTTTGTGAGAGTTATGGTGATGACGTGGGTTGTACCTTGTATTGCTTAATCATGTATGTTTAAATAGGTAAATAAGTCTCGCAGTGGTATGTGTTTGAGAATAATCAAAACGTAAATCTAATTTTTATTTGCGTTAGCGACATTTATGTTGACTAGAGAGTACGATTATGGTTAGGTCTAGTAAAATCATCTCGGACTTGTTTTTTGTGTAAAAACTAACGAAACTATTCTAGAAATATAGTTTATTACTAAAAATCATTTTACTTTAGAGTATACATAAATAGGGATTCTTATAAAGACGTCAAAAAATCAAATCTGTCAAATTTATTTTCACTTTATCACAATGGTCTAAGTTTCATATTCGATTAGGAAAAAAATACTATTGGAGTGGCTTGATATACTGGCATCTTGTACTTGCTTGACGAAATATCGATGGGAGGACGTTTTGAAGGACTCTGTTTTATAAACTATCGTTGAAAAAGTGCAGATTTTTTACTAAATATTCTGCTATTCCTTTTATGAAGCTAAACACACCAAATTAAATCTTTTTTGTCATAATAAGTTTTAATCAGTTCAAAGAAACTTTTTGAAGATATTGTGACAGAAACTGAAAGCTTTGTTGTTTTATAAAGAAGTAAAATGAACCATCAGTACTGCTCAATACATTTTTCTATTCCCACTTTAACAATGTTTCATAAAATAGAAAATATTTAAAATTAATAAACTTTCAACCTTCCAAAGCTCACGCTAATTTAGCACATACTTTGAATTTATTCCCCCAATCTTGACAAAAATGAGGTACTTAATTCAGTTTCCCTTCCAAGGTCTAAACGACAGCAGTACTTAGTCACGGCGTATTCTTCAATAAGAAGCTTAAAAGTAAACCAATTAAGATTCAAAAGAGCTTTTTCTAAAAATACCATTCAATTTACCTCAACGGTGCACACCAATGAAGAAAAGGAAAAAAATGGACTCCTGAATTATGAAAAGCTACGAAAAACTGAATTAATAATTTACATTATACATCTGTCGAGGTGTTACTCTGTAGATGATAACTTCCCGCCCGCCCTTCGGCAGTTTCCGGTTTGGCAGGGCGGGCGGCATAATCGGGAATTTACCGAACAATTGTAATAAGAGAGAAAACATTTATTTAGCGATGGAATCGTTTTATTAAAATATTTAATTAGTTTTTTAACACTTTTATTACTTCATTTAATTTTGATCGGAAGGTAAACGGAAAGTATTTCACTAGAAAGGAGTTTCTTTTGTTCAATTTTGAAATTAAATTGATAGGCAGGAGTTAATTTAATGTAATCATGACTATAGAGTTTTTTGCCAATAGAGATCTACACTTTGGAATAGACAATCGTAGTAATTTCACAATTATTTTACCTTGCCTCTTTTGCTTCTGACAGTGCAAAAAGTACCTACTATATTCTATTTAGTTTTTTTTTGTTGGTTATTAAAACACTTCGAGATTAGGCTAAATAGCAAAACAATGTTACGATTAATGGATTTGGTCGCAAGAAGTCTCAAGATATTTTTTTAAACGTTGCGCCTTCTGTAGGAATTTCTACTGTATCCTGGGTGCATATACAAACATTTGAACTCACATACACAAATACCAAAGCCCGAAACTACTATTAGTATATATTGTTCCTTGGGTGGATCAAATCCGCGACACGTAACACAGCGCAGTCGCCACTGCGACCACCGTGCCGTGGAGTTTTGTATTAAATCTTTCAAATGTTTAAACCTATTTTTACGCGACTCATAACTATGTGATAGTGTGATTCTGGTCATAGAAAACAATACATTTGATTTGACTAAACACGCATCACGTTTCGTCGGGTGGCGTCGGGTGTTAATAATGTGTTTCCGGCTTAAAGATCACGAACAAAAATGAGTTGCAAAAGTGGCCACATTTGCACACACGCAAACATCTAAATTTCATAAAAAAACATGCTCAATAGTATTAACAACTTCAGTTTATTATAAACCTTAACGCTCATAATTATACAGTTTAATTACCATTGCAAAATTAATTTATTTAAGTTCTTTCATCCGAGAAAGGTTTAACGTTCACAATTAAAAAATGTTTTTTGAAGATAAAATGTCATCAGTAGAAAAGTACTCATTAAAATGATACTTAAGGTTTAAGCAATAAGGATTCGAAATACCGTCACAAAACCGTTTGTGGCGTTAGTTTTCGGGCCGTTTTTGAAGAGCTCATCGGGAATCTAGTACTATTATTGATCGAAGTTTCCAATTAAAAAAACAAGCATTTTTCCCATAGTACGAGTACCTATTATCGTACATAAAACACCTAACTTTCCCGATGTTTCTCGAACACGAACGGACAATACCGGACGATATAATGAGTTATGAAAAGCGCCCATTGTACCAAAAGGAAATGAAGTCTCGAACTTTCGATATTTGCACGAGAAACACTGTTTAAATGGGGATCAAGCTTTGTTTGTTAAACTTGTGTTACAGCAATTGTTGTATGCAAACACGTGTTCAGTAATCACGGAGGATTTCCTCGAGCAATATTGTGTTTTTATGTATGTTCGTTGCATGTTCGCAAACTTGTTTGTTCGTAATGTATTCTGTTTGTGACACGTGTTTAAAGTTTGAAAATGTGAAGTCAAATGTCATATTTGATGTTTTATTACATTTTTGTGTGTTTGTTTTACACGTGCATTGTGTTAAGCGGGGTTCTGGGAAAAAAATAAAACTACTTTAATATTTGAAAGGTATTTAATGTTTCATATTAGTATAAAAGTGTCGATGTCGTTTCTTTTTTTATTTTTAGCGATAAGTTGGCGTTTAACCTCTATCTCATCTGATGGTACGGGAAGATATTTATAGTCGACGGTGAAGCACGCTTGCCTAGAAGTTACGTATTCTTCATTTGAATACTCGATAGGTTATAACTACTCGTATTAAGAAAGATCCTGGCAAGGAATTCCACTCCTTAGCTGTGCGTACACTAAAAGTATTGGCAAAACGCTTTGTACGTACCGGAGGGATGTCCATCATGTAACGATGGTGCGTTGCCGTACGTCTTGTAGGCTGATGATGGAAAGGGCCAGACGGAACTGCTTGCTCATTCTTCCCTAAAGTCATCATCATCATCTCAGCCATAGGACGTCCACTGCTGAACATAAGCCTCCCCTTTTGTTCTCCACATATACCGGTTGGAAGCGACCTCAATCCTACGTCTTCCGGCGACCTTTATAAGGTCGTCTGTCCACCTTGCTGGTGGACGTCCTACGCTGCGCTTGCTAGTCCGTGGTCTCCACTCTAGTACTTTTCGACCCCATCGGTCATCTGCTCTGCGAGCAATATGGCCTGCCCATTGCGACTTCAGCTTGCTAATCCGGTGGGCTATATCGGTGACTTTAGTTCGTCTACGGATCTCCCCATTTCGGATTTCCCTAAAGTGCTTTTATAATATAGTATTTTCAAAAGTTAATTAGCTTAATATTACAGAAATAGAAGAAAATAAAATTTGTTTCTGAACATAAATTGTAGCAACATTTATGTCAATACATAATTATTTATCGGTACATGAAATTCGTTTTTGCGATGTATTAACATAATTACTGCTTCTGACAACGCCTGTCATCGATCAAGTTAAGCTCATTACATTATTAGTTGTATCAAGGGGCGACATGACACTGCCAACGATTTCGATAGCCAAGTGCAAAGGATTTTAATCTTTAGTGACCCACTATTACTTAATTGATTGGTTTATGAAGGATTAGATCACGGCTGCGAACAGTTTCAAGAAGTGGAAAGAGTGGAGGAAGTACTTCGATCGGTAGTTGGATACCATAAGTTGCTGATAAACTTGATATAAGCATTCCCTTGTTATGAGCATTCTTACAAAAATGTTACATGACAGAAAAATAAACGAGAGCGTTTTAGCGAGCAATGTAACAAGCGTTCTGGCTTATAGCCGACTGTCAAGTCTCACATCTTTATTACCTATATGTTTTTTAACGAGCATCGATACAATATGTTCGCAAGAATTATCGTGAAAATCTTCTTTCTATAAAATCTTGTCTATGCTTTTTTTTTGCCGGACTGTCAGACATATATGCTGACAAAAATCTACGGTGTCTTTCAATAGCCCTTTACGTTCCGGGATCACGGTAATTCGTTAGTCCCACGATCCCGGCAGGCTTTGGCCCTCTACGTCTGACGTCTATCGCCGTGGGCGTCTACCACTGCGGCTGATGGGCTGAGTACTGTAAGGTGGGCTTGGCTCAATAAAATTCGTTGTTCCGTTTGACAAAATTAAAAACGGCAAATACTCGATATTCTGGTACTACTGAATGCTCAAGTCTATCAGCACCTATACTTTAACATGTAGGTATACTAATGTAAAACAAAAAACGTGTAACCCTTTTACGAAAATCACGAGGACGGAGCATTAGGGAATTGGGCACACTTAGTAAAGTTTATAAGGAGAATGAGCGCAATTTCGATGACTATGCGCCCACAGGTAATAAGAGTTTATGCAAAATTCTATACTGTCTTGTCATAATAATTTGTTTACATTGTTTATTCGTCACAATATAGATCACCTTTCACCAAACACCGTGGGATAATTTACGTCCCAAAGGACTATTATTCTCCTATTCCCAGGCAACCAATACAAACAAAAAATATCTTCAAAAACAGGACAATAGAAAACATTCGGCGATTCAAATTTATCCGTATCGTGTTTATCCTCGCCCACTCCACCCGGGCAAAGTTGATAAAACCCAATATCCGTTGTTTATTTATCCGAAAGTGCTTTTATATCCGGTTCTCATATCGATTGGAGATATTAGCCGTAGTTAGTGATTGGATGTTGTTGTGATTTTGGCTCGGTACGATGTTTTTGCGCAATCTAGGTCATGTTACGAGAGTCGGGAAAATTACTGTGTAGGTTGCAGCATTAATAAAGGCGAATGATTATAATTGTATGTCTGTACTAGTTACAATATAAAGATATAAGAGATAGTTACACGTGTTTGGTCTTAGAAGGATGAATCAATAAAATATTATATTGGGTACACATTTTACCTACACGTTCACATTTTGGCATTACAAGGAAGAAGACCTGCCATTAAACTTACTTTGCTATGCTATTTTGTGTTATTAGCTAAGTGGAAATAAGTAAATATTATGACGAAAACGTTATAAGTGTGGCAAATACCAAAAACGTTGACCGTCTTACTACAAAAAAGTTAATTATCTGTTGAACACTCTCGTCTAAAAAAACTGTAAACTGCAAAATGGCGTTTTACGTTGACATTAAGGTCGTTTTGCAGTGAGACTTTTTTTATAAAATGTTCAACAGGATGTTTAACTTTTGTGGTACCAGCGTTTTAGGTCATGATGAATTTAACTGAACTAGAACCGAAGTGAGTTTTAAAGTCTCCTCTTTTAAACATTTAACTCCAACAATTTTGATAACATCCGCACGGTTCGAATCTTTGAGATTAAATTCTACAACGCAAAATTTAAAAAAAAACACCGAGATAATGACTAGAATATTTTTAGATTCCATCAAAAATGTTCGTCAGACCTCCACCATAACATGAGAGCTCAAAAGTTAGGTGGCACCATCAATAACAACTGTTTACACTTAGCTTTTTACGTAATCAAGTTAAAGCTTTGTTTTCCAACTTTGCCACCCAGAGGGCAGCAGGTAACGAACAAAATAATTTCAGGAAAGTTCCCTGAAAATAATTAAGCCATTGAAATGACTTCTAAATTAATTTCAGGAGTTCAGTATATCCGTTGGTGTTAAAATTCCGTTCTTTTGTTTAAAAATGAAAGTGAGGTGAGCAGATCTGACGGTTTCAACGAGTTTTGAATTAATAAGATTTGTTTATGTGAATGAGAAGTTTGTTTAAATAGATTTTCGTATTGTTCTGGTTTTAATTAGAAATTAAATTGAAGTGATTTTCCTTTAAGTAATTGGAATGACAATTGAGTTTACGCCAGATAGCGAATCTTTTGCCTATTTATAATTGATAATTTTCTTTGTTCGTTTTACGGCAAATCCCTAATCATTGTTAGAGCAATACTAAAAACATATAACGAAATATTTACCATATTAGTTATTTGTACGAGTTAAGCCGCGCTTGCCAAGTTGGTCTGTGGACCATCTGTCATAGCGAGTTTTCTCCGTGTCTCGGAAAGCACGTAAAGCCGTTGGTCCCGACTGTCATTTGTAGATCTTTGACAGTCGTTACTGTTAGTCAGAAGCTCTAAAGTCTGACAACCAGTCTTACCATGGAGTATCGTATTACCCAGTTACTGGGTTGTGGAGGTCTGACAGGCAGTCGCTCCATGTAAAATGCTGATATTCAGCTGCATCTGGTTCGACTGGAAGCCGACCACAGTATAGTTGGGAAAAGGCTGGGCAGATGATGATTAGTTATTTGTACGTAGCACAATCATTATCATCATCATCTGCCTGCCTTTTCTTAACTATATATATTGGGGTCGGCAGTCGAGCCAGATGCAGTTGAATATTAGTATTTTACATGTAGCGACTGCCTATCGGACCTCCACAACCCATTAGTAACAGGGCAATGCGATACCCCATGGTAAGACTGGTTATCAGACTAATGAGTCGCTGACTAGCTGTAACGATTGTCAAAGACCTACAAATGAGAGCCAACGGCTTTACGTACATAGCAACTTATAAACTCTTAAAATAATACTGTTGGCGACTCTATCAGTTTTAAAACATTATTAGTGTTTGAAAACGTAACTTGTTATTTTTTATTAAAAAAAAGCGAACACAAAATAATATTCCATTGCCACTACCAACAATTTCTATCCAAAACGAAAAACAAATCCTACAAAATTCAACGAACCGTAAAAAACACTAGACAACCAACCGCCACATAAAAGCACTAACGACCAAAACAAAAACACAAACATTATCGACGAAGTTACCGCCATAAACCTGTACCACGGACCATCACCATTAAATACTAGAAATGATTACACCTCTACACAAAAATAATACGTTTTTAAGACAAACTGCCAAATAAAAAGGTGCGCTCATCCAGCATCGTTTCGCTGAGTGTGCCGCGCGTAACGTTATATATAACGTTATCGTAACGTTTATAACCGCTATCAAAAGTTAGCAAGGAGAAGCTATAAAACTCATAGTAAGGATAAGGTGAGTCAAAGTGAGGAACGTTTGGGTGAAAGCATGCGTGGCTGGGAATTTGAGGGTAATTTTCTGATGTGGAAAGGTTAGTACGGTTGCTGGTACTTTAAAAGGGAGATTCGCTGCGATTTCTGGATGATTTTGTCTCTATGACTGTTGGATATTTTTGAGAATAGAACACAACTGCGATCCCTGGCCTTTGTGCCCGAGACTGTACTCGCCCCTAATACATGAGACTTAATCTAAATAATTATGGGTGTAACAATAGGTACTATACTAGGACCTACGTGGAAATGTTTTTTTTTTTTATGAAATCCCACTAGAATTTCTTCTATACTGACGGGTTATTTACACACATTTAAACTCTCTTACACAAATACCCAGAAACCGAGACAACTATTAATATTTGATCCGTGCAGGAATCGAAACGGTGACATGCAGCGCTGGCAGCAATCGAACGCTAGTCCATTTACCAACGGTGCCGTCAAACGAAGTACAGGCGTGATATTACAAGATAATATGGAACTGGGTTTACTGTATTATCTTATACCCTTATTAATAAAATGTGGACTAAAGTTACAACCAGGATAATCTTCGGACTAACCATAAATTTTTAAGGATTAACCTTGGCGTAACTTTACTGCTCGTTTTATCAATAAGGGGGATATTGTGTAACTCCTATAGCAAAAGTTAAAGTATAACAGATTCAATTATCAAGCTAATAGCAGTTCCACTTTACTCGCAATAATCAATGTGTTGGAGTTCTGTTCCTCCGTCAGAGGATATCGTTGCGGCCAATATTCATTAAGGTATATTAACATTCATGTTGTTTAGGAGTTTGTTGTTTCCAATTATGAATTAGCCTACCTACGGGATAACACTTAGAATAACTGAGAAAACTGATTACAATAAAGTTCCTTTCAGGTAAGTGTTACTTTGGAAATCAGTCATGTTTGCTTAGAAATCTCTAAGAATGATTAATTTCTTTTAGCCCCTTCATAGACAAGGCGTTACGATTTTGGTATCCAGGCGACCATCGAAATATAAATCCATAGAGGTTCTTATTCGGAGACTTGCATCGCCTTGTGTACGAAAGACGTGACGGTGACTAGTGTGGTCAAATACCTATTGCAATTGAGCAACTCTACAACTGTTATAACATGAATCCTCTCACCTTTACACTTGTAGTTATCTGAATTATAGAACAAGCTTATCAGGCCTAAACATAAAAAAAAACAAATATTCAAAGAACAAACGACGAAAAACAAAAGCATAACGAAACTACTAATACAGCCAGCCAAAACCCCACCCATATTAGTAAAACAGCATTTAAAAACCGAAAACAATAAAAATATTGTTCTGTATCCTTACGCTGCTACAACGCGGGGCTGGCACGCGGCCAGACGACGGCAATTAACGAAGATATCGCAACACCCCTCCAATCAAAAGTAGTTATTGTTAAAACTGAGAATAATAAACACAGCTTCAAAATGGAAGCTTACACTTGACTTTATTTGGAAAACGTAATAGGATTGGAACAAATTGCTGTTGGGCAACTCGTGGAGAAGTGGACAAATAACTTCTTATAAATTGGAACTAAATTGTTGATGTGAGTGTTATTTTTTGAGTCTTTAAAGATAAACATATTTTCAAAGCAGCATTTGGATAGATTTAAGGAATGTATAAAGATTTTTTAACCATTAAAGACATTATTTTGTCAAGTGTTTTACTTTACGTTTGGTTTAAAAAATATTATTATAATACTAGAATAATGCCCTTCCTTCTTATTTGATTTAAGATTAATAGCAATGACCTTTAATAACATAATTAACACTGAACCTAAAATACTACCCTGTGGTACACCACTCATTTTCCTGAAACAAAGCTGCAGATTTATTTTTTTAAGCCGAAAACTCAGCCACGATGAGAGGAAAGTCTAGGTTTTATTTTATAAAACCCAATTTATGGAGCAGAAAATTTCGTTGGTCTAATAAAAATTAAACTTGCGAAAATAATTGCCTTTAAAATCTTTGTTTGGTTAGTTACTTTTAGTGGTACGGAAAATGTGATTTTAGGAAGAAAAGGTTGCGGAATCAGTATTTATGGCACTAAGGGTTTGAATTATTGGGCAATGAAAAAGAAGATGCATTGGAAAAGGAAATATATTTATTACTGTTATACCAGATTCAAACACTTAATATTGGGGTAACAGGAAAAGTTGGATGGATGCTGGGATTGAGAAACAGAGAACCAATCAATGAAGCGATGCTTAGGGGAAGATATGTCAGCAACGGGAGATTTACATTTGAAATTATAATTAAATTCGGTAAACTGGAGATGATGATATTACTTTGAAAGCGTTTAAAGCTGTAGCCGATCATCTAACAAGTTAGAAATACCAAATCTGATGAATTAAAGCAAATCTACTGAATCGTAAGTTCTAAGTACACCGTTTATATTTTTAAGAGCATTTTTGTAGTATTTGTCTAGAAAAATTACTAGACCTCGAGCTCAGAAGCCAACCAGAAAAGATAAAGCCAACGACGATATTAACCGAAGCTCATCCAAAGAGGAATGGTCGTCTTCATAATGGAATAATTTAAATTATATGCCGTCAAAACCTCAGAGAAAGCTACAATAAAACACAATGAAGATATCTCGTCTGCAGCTTAATCCGAGGTAGGCCGTGAATTTATAAACGCTGACTTGGCGCTCTGGACGGCTGGCTCTGAATTCTCGGGTAACGTTGTTGAGGGATTTAGCCTTGCATATTTTTATCTGGTGACGTCAAAGATGACAATAACATTGTAGCATTTATAATACTTATATATGACTTATTGATTTAGCCAACGAAGATTGACTAGACAGCAAACGACAAAACTATTGATAATAAAGCTGGCACAGTCCCCATAAAACCTGAAATGACAAAACTCTTAAAACAGCGATTCTGGATCAAAGTCGACAAGAGCCAGCAAAATTCACTTCTAACTCGAAAACTGGGAAACAAAACACCAATCGAATTCAATATAGAGAACCGCATAATCCCGTTGAAGTGAAAAGCTGAACTGTTGGCAACCAGCCAATGGGCGAACGGGACTCAATTAGTGACGTAATAGCCTACGTAGCTCGTATTGATTTTCGTATTATTGAAAATTACACATTATCACCGAATATTGGAGGGTACGGGGGTAATTTTATTTGCGTGGGACGGACGATGTATGATACAGCAATATTGGCAAATGTGGGAAGTTTATATGATGGAAATGTTTGAGTGAATTTTTACGGAAAAGGCGTGGCTTAATAAGGCAAATTTTGCTCTTATTGCTTGTAAATTGATTTGTATTTTGGCAAGTGGAGCTGCTGGTCATAACTGCAACGAAACTGATTTATCTAACTTATGTAGATAAAAAATATCCTTTGTTAATAACAGCTATAGAGATTATGAAAACTAAGGCAGTCATGAATAGTAACACGTCTTTATATCTTATTCTATGTTCTCATTCTCACATAACAAATTTTAATGCTGCCAAGATAACATAATATTGTCAGGTCAATCTTGCGCCTTCTCAAAGCAGCTATAGAGTTAGTCAGAAAATATGCCTTCCAGGTATTCACTAGGCATGATTTAGCTGTAAATACCACGTTATTATTATAATTAACAAACAGGCAAATAATATCAGCCAAAACTATACAAAACAAGCTCAGTAAGTTGCAACGCTAATCCCCAATGCTTCACGCTCAATTCGCTCCAAATAACAAGCAGGTGCGCAAACAATGATATTTCACATGATATTATGGTCTCATTTCGTAAACGAATGCCGCCGGCTATTAGGAGTTTGTTGTTAAATAACGTCTGTTTTGATTGCTGCCGTAATTGAAGGCAATCTAGCATATTTGTTAGCTGTAATTATTGTGTTATTTTGTGGGGGTACACTACGATAATACGAAAAACTTTATTCCGAAATTCATAAGTACGAATTTCAAAATACCGATTTTCATAATTCCGAATGGTTCAAAATTCCTAATATAACAACTCCGATGGATCAATATTCCTATTTTAATAATTCCGAAATTTCAAAATTCCTAACGTTTATAATTACTATTTTCAAAGTACCGAATTTCAATAGACCGAATATCAAAAATTCCGACTTAACATATTTTCCGAAACATCAAAAACACGAATACCGAATATTAAAATTCCGATTATTGGAATTCCGATTCGGGTCCGTCAGGTCGAAAAGTCCCAGTCGGGGTGCCTCAAGACACATTTTGCTCGCTATTGCATCCTGAGTTATAGCACCACCAAGGTGGTTCAACGGAGCCCCGCTTCGCGGGGCTCCTATTTCTGTGAGCAAGGTTTAAAGTAACCTAACACGAAGGGGATGGCGGGGTCTTTCAGACCCCGCCATCCCCTTCGAACCTAACCTGTCCGTGTCGGGGTGTCCCCAGTCCCGAGCTCGCTTCGCTCGCTCTTACATCCTTGGTCGATTTGTTGACTACCACCTACCAAGGTAGTTCGATGGAGCCCCGCTTCGCGGGGCTCCTATATCTGTGAGAAAGGTTTAAAGTAACCTAACACGAAGGGGATGGCGGGGTCTAAAAGACCCCGCCATCCCCTTCGAACCTAACCTGTCCGTGTCGGGGTGTCCCCAGTCCCGAGCTCGCTTCGCTCGCTCTTACATCCTTGGTCGATTTGTTGACTACCACCTACCAAGGTAGTTCGACGGAGCCCCGCTTCGCGGGGCTCCTATTTCTGTGAGCAAGGTTTAAAGTAACCTAACACGAAGGGGATGGCGGGGTCTTTCAGACCCCGCCATCCCCTTCGAACCTAACCTGTCCGACTCGGGGTGCCCCAAGTCCAGAGCTCGCTTCGCTCGCTCTTGGATTCTAAGTTCTCCTAATAACAATAAAAATCCTGAAAGAAAACAGCGAAAGTTAAGAGGATACGCCTCGCCACTCCGTGCCTACACGGGTTTAAATAACACTCTGGGAGTACGGTAGACAAAATTACGTGGAGCCGGTTTTGCACCAATTCGTTTCTGTCACTGACTTTGTGGAATGAGAAACGAAATTCTGATTTTCAATATTCCGAAAAAATCAGTTTATTCGGAATATTGAAATTCGGAATTTCGTTTTTCGGAATGAGAACTCATCGAGCATTACATTTTTCGAATATGTAAAAATCGGAAAAAGAAGAAATCGGACATACGACTTTCGGTCAAATAAATTTCGAGATTCTTAATAATAGATATTGTAATTTTTAGGTATTATGATATTCGGAGTTTTGAAAATCGAAATATCGAAATTCGGAATAAAATATTTCGGAGTATTTGGGTGTTCCCATTTTGTGGAGTGGTGTGTGATTTTTGATGAATAAATACGTGTATAAGTAAAACTGTATTTTGTGGGGAAAATAATTAATTGCTCCTTTCAAGAGGGTCGTGTGGTAAGTGGCCTAGGCGCAATGTAGCAGTGACGTGCAGTGACGTGTTATATTTTGCCTTTATTTCCATTACTACAATATAAGCTGATGACTTTTCCAATGGAGGTAGACAAAAAGTAACCTCAAATGTTAACCGCTACTCTATGATCCATACATATTTCGTTCTTTTCCATTAATGAAGCTTGTTTTTGACTTAAAATAGAACTCTGAAATACTAGTGTCGATGAAATTACTCGACCTATATTTTTTAACCGCATGTTCATAAAGCGTTATGTATGAAAGAACCTTGCAGAAGACCTACCTAGGTTGTCTTCTGCAAGGTTGAAAAAATATCAAATGAGGACACGCCATAGGTGGAGCAGAAGAGACTGTTAGACTTCACTGACTAAAAACAAACCTTTTCCTCGCATTCATTTATAATTGCCAATAAACATGTTTACACATAATATTTATTTAATAGTCTATATGTATACATACTACCTTTTCCTTCATTTTCTCTGCGTTCCAAGGCAGTGGTGCTCTATAAGTTAGATAACAAGGAAACAGAAACACGTTACTTTCTCTTCAATAAATACCAAGAAAAAGAGCTTCTATAGTAGATACCAAAATAAACCTGCTTTTCAGTGTCAGCCACCTCACCAACCTGCACATTTATATTAAAGGAAGCTTCATTAGCCATTAAAAGGCAATAACAGGCGGAATCGAATCCTCCCTTCGTTCTCAACGGTGGTAATGAAAACGTACTGCTCCTAACTCCAGTAATGGTTTAGTTTGTTCCCCTTAACGGACTTTCTTTCGACTATTTTGGGAAAACGTTAAAATTTAAAGGTGTGAAAGTTTCTGAATTAGAAACGTTTGTGGCGGTAGAAAAAATAAATGAGTTAGGCAGTTAATTTTAAAGGTTCTGTTTTTCTTTTGTGTTTTTAGTAACGTACCTAGGTACTGCCAAAGTTTGTTTGTAAGTGATTTCAAGAATGTTTTAGTAAATGTTCTTTTTACTTTCCCGATTGTATTAATTAATTGTTTTTTTTTTTCTCAAATAATTTTATGAAGATTTCAACATTTTGGTAGGTGACCAAAAACCCGAAAAACACATTTAAGCTGAATATTTGCCACCGTGGACCATAGGACACTATGGATTTTAGTCAGTACGAGTCTGACAGTCCCTCCCGCCCTGCCCGGGGTGGGAGGACTCATTTGATGATTTTACCACGATAAAAAAAGAGTCTGATAAGTTTACTAGATTTCATATATCTTAAATCATATGTCCTTAAATTGCAACAAGTTGGTAAATCAATTAGGTAGACTCGGGTACGTTACAAAAAGAAGATTTCTCTAGATGTCACCTTTCTTTTTTTTCCAACAACATGGTGTCAAATTTTACCCCAAGAAAACGGCCAACAACATCGCAACAACAAGAATATTCCATTAACTCTAACTAACAGCATGCAACCCGTCACTCCTCGTCCAAAAGTCGGCTCCAATCCTGGTTCTTAAAGGTTTTTGTGACGTCACGCTAGCTGTCATGGCGGACCTACGTCACTTATGTCAAACTCGGGACCATTCGGACACGCGTTGATTTTTTTATGTGTTTCTTGTGTTCCTCTCATTATTGGTGTGTTTGGGTTCGTGGCTGACGGGTTTTTTTTGTTGTTGTTGTTGTGGTTATGTCTGTTGTTAAATCTATCTGAAGCTTGATTGAAATATGCCGCTATGAGCGTAAACACCTTCACTATAGTCACGGATCTAATCAACATTGTGAGAAAGATTATGTTGTATTATAAAAAAATAAGTTAAAAATAACTTAAACCCGACTACGACAAAAACGTGCACTGAAAAGTATAAAACAAGAACAATATTAATTTGAGCGATATTGTGCTAACGAAGATTGTGTGAAACAACCGCAGGTGGCACACGACCACGGCTAGCACAATATCGGTCAAATTAATATTGTTCTTGTTTTATACTTTTCAGTGCACGTTTTTGTCGTAGTCGGGTTTAAGTTATTTTGGGGTTAGGTATATTATTAATTATTTGATAAGTATATAATAATATAAAAGCAGAGTAGCGAGTAAATTTCAATTGTACTCATTAAGCCTTTTCATTTGATACCCATGTTGACACTGTTAGAAACAGGCAAAGTAGCTATTAATGTTTATAAAAGCTATATAATGTATATATATTTCAAATGTGCTCATTAAGCCCTTTAATTTGGTACCCATGTCGATACAGTGCGAAAAAAAATTTTTTTTCGGTCACGACTTTACATAACCTAGAGTGCGCCATATTAGATTTGGTGACACGTCACCTACCCTATAACCAGCGGACAACTGAGACGCTTCTAACGACACCTTATTTGTCATGTAATGAAAAGTAGTTTAGAAGATATGAGGGAACAGACAAACATACATACATACATACATACCAAAATCATAACCCTCCTTTTGGCTTTGCCGTAGTCGGGTAAAAATATACTCACATTATCTCCCTTTAAAGAAACCCAAAGTTTAATTTAGTACTTACATCAACTTCCAAAAAAATTTATAGAGAAAATCCAACTATTATGTTCTTATTCTGTTCCGTTGCTATTTTATTTTAAACCCTTTTCTGTCAACTTATTATTTTGCCTAAGACGTTTTAATTTCATCACGGCAAACTGGACTATCTAAAGAAACCAATTTTTTGACAGTATTGACGTAAAATCACGCCTTATTAATAATCATGTTTTCTCAATAGGCGTTTTTTCTAGTCATAGCAACCATCTTTTAACTACCTACCTGAAGCTATACAAATCAGTTTTTCACCCATTCTGGTGACAGTTATAAAGGCAAAGACAACGCTGTGTTACCTCAGGCAGCAGTAACGCGGGTTAGCGCAGTGAGCTCTACGCTCTACACCTGTATGTAGCTCTACCGTGATTCTACAGAGAGAAGTCAAACGTTACTAATGGCTAGCTCTATCTGCAATGGCTAGATATTTTGTCTCTGTTGTAGAATTACTGAATAAAATAAATTGAAGTCAGGGGCGCCGACTCTGTGGGTGCTCGGGTGCTCCAGCACCAACGAGATATAAATACGAGTACTCGTAATAATAATAATAAAAAAAAAAGTTTATTTCATTAACATTTCGGGTCTCTCGTACATATAAGTAGCTAGGTATGTCAATAAAAAAAGCTGGAGCACCCACGGGAATTTTAAAAAATCGGCGCTCCTGATTGAAGTATAAAAATTTTTCCATTGGAATTTACCGTAAATAAAAATAAAATGCCGTACAATTATAAAAGACGACACTATTATCGCAGTGGCTGAGCAATTGGAACAAATATTTGTATGATCTGCAATTCGTTTTTCAGGGTCTACGTGTTTGTGTATGTAAGTTTCTATGTTTGTATATGCAACCACGATACAGGAAGAAATTCCTAGTGTGGAGAAACGTTAAAAAAAACGATATATGTCCTAATAAGTGACTACATATTAACTAAAAATATCGCGAAAATATTGTTACCCCGTAAACATCACTATAGCCTTCGGTATAAAAAATAGAAGATAATTGGATTCCCGGGTTAGAGTGCAGCGCTCCGTTTATAATATGATATTCGACAGCATTTTGTTAGATTGGAAGCTGACCCCGAAACGTAACCTTTTATAACCTGACACTATGTTTTGTAACTTTTAGAATTTAAAGGGTTAGACTGAACTGATCTTCCCCTTTAAATTCTAAACAAAAGCACCCAATATTTCACCAATAGTTTTTAAGACCAATGTTATAGAGGATAATAATCAACCGTGCTCTAAAAATCATGACCATGCCCAAGTCGACACCAACCTTAAAGAGCTGTCAGTAACCTGACCGGGCCAATACACATAGCCAAAAGACTGCCGGGGCCGCGAGACTGTCAAAACAGGGTACCGAGGCCCAAAAACGCAAGTGGAACCGAAGAAACACGGTGGAATTTAGTCAGTGCAAGTCTGACGATCCCTTGCAATCTAGCCAAAGCGAGAAGACTTAATTGACTGCCAGAAAACCTCCATCAAACTCTGTTCGGCCAGAGAATTAAACTCGGGACTTAAATCTCAACAATAGCGTTTGAGACGACTAGACAAATGAGCTCTATGTCATCGTGGTTCGTTTAAATCTTACAAGGTTTAGTTGGTTGTGCAGGATAGGTAGGAAAAGAGACACATCTTACAGGGTTTCACAAAGTTTCCATCCTGGCTCACCCTGCCACCATAAAACTTACCTACATCGCATGTCCCAAGTGAATAGTTTATATTTAAAGTAGTAAAAACATCATAAAAACTGACAGAGATAAAACGCTAAGGATGAGCAGTAAAACTAAAGTAAAAGAGACATTTCTATAAAATAACAGATGCATGTCAAACTGGCTTGAAGTCAGAATGGCGACGATATTTCTACACCTTTATAAGATTATGTTTTGGTTGAAGAATACAGTCATATATTTATGAGTTTGGCATCTTTGGAGCAACATTTACCGCCTTACCACAAAAACTTAAACATCTGTTGAACACTTGTTTGAAAAGTGTGACTGCAAAACGGACCTTAATTCAGCGTCATAATCTGAATTTTTTTAGACAAGACGTAATCAACAGACGTTTAAAAGTTTTTGTGGTACGACGGTTATAGTTATTGCAAAAATGGAACCCAATAAAAACTAAAACACGTTACATAAAATTAGTACAAATGTTTGTATAGGTAATTTTAAATTAAACCCGAACATTTATAAAAACAAAAACATTTGGATAGAGAACCTCCTCTTTTATTAAGTTGGTTAATAATTGACTGAGCTGTGCTCAGATGCAAGTAACGAAAATCCCTAAAAAATAGAGGATTATGGCCCACTCTCTCTAACAAAAACCATACCAAAGTCCCAGCGATGAGATCGCAAAATAATGCGTAAAATTATAAACATCAACACTATTTACCACAAACTAAAATATTCACAAAAATCTTCATCAACAGCCAACTTATAAACTGGCAGCCATCATAAAAATATTCGGCTTGCTTGCAAAAAGTGACAATAATGAGAAGTAAGGGCCAACATTTATATAAAGTCGAGTAAGCTGCGAGACCCGTGTCAACGCCATAATGCGCTGAATCCACGTCTGAGGTCCATGGCTGACCTGGTGGCGCGAGGGACGGGACGCAGCGGTTTAAAGTCTTTAAAAGTTCAAAATTAATAGATATTACATATTTGTAAATGAACAAACACATACATTTACTAGTTGTAAATGGATTCCATGTGACACTCACTCACTATTAGGTGACAGAAGAAATCGCAGTTGGCATTTGTTACTGTTATAATTTCCATTTATAACCAAAAATATTCCTCCTCAACGTTGTCAACCAGTAAAGTGCACTTAAAACTGGTAGGTATACTACGTTGTAAGCCACTTGCAAAGGTAAAAAACTGGCTGGCTCTTGAAATTAAATCGTTTTAAATTATCAGATTTTTTTTTATATTGGAAATCAAATGTCATCTGAAATCAAAAGGACTTATGATTACTAGAGGAACATAATTATGTTTGACAAGAGGAGGAAAGAATGTGTTGCTCATCAAAAAGTTACGACGTAGCAGAAGGGAGCTACGCCGTAGCAACAATGAGCTAAACCGTAGCAATGACATAACCTGTTTGATTTTTAATCATTGAGCCGGGCCAAGTACACATCGCTTATGATTTTACCGAAAAGCATTTGCTTTAAATATTCGTCATCACAGAATCAGCCCCAGATTGCAGCATCCTGCTTTAATCTTAACATTCGTATCACAATCTCGAAATCCACTTCACCACACATAACGAGTTATAAAAATGTTTTGTAAAATTTTAAGAGCGAATCAAAATAAATATAATATTATTTACGACACCACTCATATCCACATAACTTTATAACGCGTCCGCTCGTAACTTAATCCGCATAAAAACAAGATTTTTCTTATATTCCTCTGTTATTTTAGCTCCGGTGTAAAAATATTATGTTTTGTGTCATTGGCAGAGCTTGAAAAATGAAGGCTAAACGAAATTTTTCATGAATACGAAATATGACTTGACTTATAAAATATTTTTTATGAACGGATTTAGTATAATTATGTAAACTTAATGAGATGAATCAGTATCTTTGTATAAGTACTACCATGTTAAATATTTCATAAATATTATTAAATGCGTTGCAAATTGCAATCTGCGGTCACCCTTAATTATTATAACTATTTCAAAATAATAGTAGGTTTTCAATAAAATACAGCAGATATATTTATTTTTAACGTACATTAAACTATATATATCTTTCTTCTGAAAAATCTTATGTCAGTGGACACATTAAGATAATGTATAGTTTTAAAATATACTATTTTGGCATATTAATTTAATGCAGAACAGAAATTTTATTTAATACCAAAATGTAAGCAAGTTCAGCAAAGATTAAAATTATCTCAAACATCATAAAATAAGTACAGTCGCGCACAACGCCAACAAAAATATAATTTACAGATACATTTTTTAAACTCTATAAATATAATATATTATACTAAATCGTGCTAACACGAAGCGGTGTTAAGCTGCTAACGATTTATGAGGCTAGCACCAGATACCAAAGTTGGTTCGCAAAATAAACACCAATATATCATTTTAGTTTATTTTATATTTTGCGCTCCGCTCTCGATCTGAAACGGCAATTTAATTTCCTTGGTAAATGTTTATTTTTGTAACGTAAATAATGTTATTGACATCTATTTTTGTGCAATAAATGTTTAATAATATTAGTTTTATAAATTCTTTAGAATAAATTTTTAATAGCCCATATGGATGGACAGATTTACTCTAAATCTACTGAACGGATTTTGATGAAATTTAAATAATGTTGACCCCTTTGTGATGTTTCCTTTGGGATAATTACAGAACGTCATGCAGGTCACGCTATTATTGAAGCAGATTAGAAAATGTTGTATTTTTATTATTATTGAACAATGCCGTGGGATATGTAGGAACATATCCCACGGCATTATAATGAGAAACGAAACTATATCCCACACAATAATATATGCACTTAAAAAATCCTAGAAATCACCTTTATAAGAACCATTTAAAATACTCCAGGAAAACGTCCCTAAATGAAGATTAAGACAGCCTTAATATACCCTAAGCCCTCTTTTTGCAGCACCGGGCAACGCCCCGCGCATGTTTCAACCAACTTAACTTCAATTAAATCCGTCGACGAACCATCACAGGGTTCCATTAATTAAACGTTGGTCCTTGACGTTGGTCCTTAAAGGCAGTCGGACCCCGTGCCTTCACTTGAAATAATCGCAGGCCGAAATATTCCCTTTGATTGTCTATTAAAGAGCACGCCTTTGTGATATAATTGCTGTGGATTACGAATGATTACGGATTATTACTGGCTGTTGTGCGGCGGATTTGCGGATCAAACAGCGGCTTGATTATAGATGATTAGTGGCACTGTGTTAACGCAAGGATGTGCTTACATTTGTTATGGTGTCATGGATATTGATAGAATTGGTGTAATGTAGAAGCTAAATCTGTCACTTTTTGCTTTTAAACCGTCTATATAGTATTGTGATGGTGGAGAAGGAAGAAGAAGGCCAAAGAAAAGATAGATGGATTATGTGGAGAAGAAGGAGTACAAATGATGCTGTGACGTCTGACAGGGCAGAATGGAAGAAAATTAATTACGTAAATCAATTTTCTTTTTCAGTAAGATGTCATAAAAAACAGTAGTTTAGGTAACGGGTTTGCTTGCACGATTATAATTATTTTCACTAACCACTCTCAACTTATCATCACAGAAAGAGGAAGACTTTGTTATTATAATCTTTTGTTATCGGTTCATTATGATTACGTTTAAAACGCTAATCGCGTCGCAATATCGGGAACTCAAAGAATTATTTCATCAAGGAAGATATCCCGTAAGTGACCTTTAAAATTTCATTTCATTTTAGAACAAACCGTGATAGCCTAAAACAGTACGATAACGTTATACTAAATTTCAGTGAGAGTACTATAGTCTTGTCAATACCTTAATGAGGACTACAAATCAACTACAAATTGAGAAACCCAATGCATAAATACCGAAATGAATAATTCTTTGCCTCTTTGCTTGCTTAATACTAAGTTTTCTTATAATCTCTTGCAAATTCATAATACAGTACAATTTGAACTCTACTCAAAGACTTGACGACTCAAAATCTAATTAGCTTTACAAAATGCATCAAAAGCCCCAGTGCACCAGCGTCACCTCATCTCGTCCAGCCAAAGTTTTAAGCACTTTACACTTTTCCACACATAAACAAACATATATAATGTGTATGACGTATAGTTAGTAGTAGTTGGGTTAGCGACACAAGTTCGCAACTCGTCTTCGGGGAAATCTAAAGTCTTGATACGGAGGCCGCCCGAAATACGGTCAACGTGTTGAAGCGCTTAGTATCGCTAATAAACGTTATGTGTTTTGTTGTGAATTTGATATGAGATGCTGGGGCGGCTGTTCCGCTTTTTGCAGCGCTTTTTTTGCTTGTTATGGCTCTGCAGGATTTTTTGGTTAATGGTTTTGGATCTCAGAGTCGAAAATATGTAATTGTTTTAGAAAAGTGACCTTTAGGCTATAAACATTGCTCACCTTCAGTATACATTTTTGTATTTTTTTTTAGAATTAGTATTTATAATAAAACATTGAACAATGGTGTACAAAAAGCCACTTAAAACCAAACTACATTTCTAAGGTAATTTTTGACATAAGTTATTTATTTTTTGACTAATAATAATAATTTTGGTTTATATTGAAGGCAATATATAAAACTTATACAAAAAGATGACTGTAAACATCCTCAATCCCGTACAATCGCGCACACCACAACTAACTCAGGAGTCTAACAAAAGTACAGTCGCACACAGCGTCACCTTGCGCACTGTGCCGGAAGCGGACACCGGCTGTCGTTTACCGAGCACTCCGCGCTTCCGCGGCGCTTTTATCGCGACGACTGCACTCGTGTGCGCGACTGTACGCGAGAAAGTCATAGGTTGTTATAATAGTTTCTTGTATTGGATGGGCTTCTTTATTCATGGTATCGTCGTGAGCAGTTTACTTTCATACTTGTTTGTAAGTACGAATGAAAACGTGGGTTTAAAAAAAAAGTGTTGTACTGCAATATCGGTCAGTGTTAGAGATCCACAGCCGATACACAATTTATGTTGAAAGATTTGAGAGAAAAATGTGTGCGTTAAAAATGACAGAGGTTTATCTGAAATGTACTTAAAGTAATTTTCTGTGGAAATAAAGGTGTGTTCTTGTCATACAAAATACAAAGTAAGTAGTCAAAAGTCAAGTATTATGAAATCCACATTTTTAAGGTTCCATAGCTAAATGACAAAAAACGGAACCCTTAGAGATTCGTCATGTTTGTCTGTCTGTCCGTCCGTATGTCACAGCCACTTTTCTTCGAAAGTATAAGAGCTATCCTGTTGAAACTTGGTTAGTAGTTGTATTATGTGAACCGCATTAGGATTTTCACACAAAAATAAAAATAAACCTAATTTCGGAGGTTGCCCCCATACTTACAATTGAAACTCAACATTTATTTTTTCACCAAACCCATATGTGTGGGGTATCTATGGATAGGTTTTTAAAAATGATGTTGAGGTTACTAAAATCATTTTTTTCTAAACTGAACAGTTTCCGCGAGAGACACTTCCAAAGAGGTAAAATGTTGGTCTCCCCTGTAACTTCTAAAATAAGAGAATGATGAAATTAAAAAAAAATATATGATGTACACTACCATGCAAACTTCAATTGAAAATTGGCTTGAATGACATCAAGTAATTAGTTTTTTTTTAATACGTCATTAATCGTTAACAGCAATTTACCTTTCAAAGTTACAACCAACTACATGAACTTTTATATTATGTTACTTGCTGTTACGGAACCCTTAATGGGTGAGTCCGACTAGCACTTGGCCGGTTTTTGTATCCAACAAGGCTTCCTTTGATAATTTGAAATAATAACACGATAATAAAATAAAAAGAGGAGAGACCCGTTGTCGCAATAACTACTGTGTTATTTCATTAGAAGTTCATATCCACACATGTGTGCGTACATTTGTTTTTCCCATTCAATCATAAAACCTCTTTCATTTCAATAAAAGTGTACCTCACGACTGTACCTACCGGTGCAGAAAAGTTCCATGTTACATTTTCTCTATTTTTATACGGAAACGAGTCATGTGTGTGACTGTACAAATGTACACGGGTATACCTCAGCGGTTATTGCAATATTTTCTTATTTACGTAAGACTTCCTCCACGCTTTATCGCATAAAATTGTAAAATTGACGTTTGATTTACTATGAAGTGCTTCTACAAAATATGATTATATTAAATTGCCGCTCGTGTATTGCTTTGAGTTCGTGAATGTACTTTGATGATGTGTAACGGGATTTAATTTAATGTTAATCACATAACTGTCTCTCAGTGCTATTTAGATATTAAAGTCTATAAATTGACAAAGCTTTTATAAGTAAACCGACTTTTAATGTTGCATAAAATGTGTTAAGAGGACATTTTTGACCATTCTCAAACTAAAATGCATAGATATAATCGCCCTTAATGACAAAATACCCAAAAAATATTTTCTATTTCATAAGAATAATTATTATCTTTTTGAAAATAGGACTACATACTTTAACGACACTACATCATCTGTAGCAGCTGAGACGTCGCTTTGCTACCCGATTATTACTAAGAAGCTATAGGTTTACAAAATAGTTCAACATGTCTGTACATGTGGAGCTATTTTATACATTATCACAAATAGAAGAAAGGTCATAATCGACTGGGATAATTTTACAGATTTAAATAGGTTGCTGTGCTGGCCTTTGTACAATTTTCATCCCCTTAGTCAAGGAATTTCCACTTCACAAAATTGGCGTAAAATCTGCCCAATTAGCGTCACAAATAGTTCAGTAATGTCCGAGTACACTACAATACTAATTAGTACTAGTGCTGACCTCAAATCTTCCCATCTGGAAACCCAATTATAACGCCAAGATTAATGCTCAATCCCAAAGAGCCAATGAGCATGTAAAGGTGATGATAAACTAGAGCATTCGCTTGTTATGTGCATTCTTACGAACGTTACAGAAAAACAAATGAGAGCGTTTTAGCGAGCGTTCTGGCGGGTTGTAGTAAGTTCGCCACAAAATTAAGTCCCCACGGCAAAAGTATGTATAAACTAGTCAAAGGTTTTTGTTTATTTTTGATTATTGTAAATTCGCCCGCTTTCATTTTCCCGCACGGATAGCTGAACAATTAAATAATTCAATCTAGCACAAAACAACCAAAAATGATGCGAAATCTGAACAGAAAGTACTTGGAGGATCAATACTTTTTTTCACTTACAACAACCCGTTCTGGCGAGCTTTTTGCCGAGATGAATGTCATGTTTGACATCTTCGTAAAGATTTTTTTTTCTGAGTTCTAGACTATCGACTAGAGCGTTCGCTGGAAAGCTCGTGAAAATGTTCGTAGCGATGTTTGCCTCTATGCTTAGCTCTGTTCGTTGTTCAGTAGGTCAATGTTGTGTAACAATTGAGTGCTCAAGTCTATCAGCACCTTAATAGCGAAGCGCTCTGCCAAGGATTAAGGCCTTTTTCAAACAGACAGGCGATAGCGAACCGAACCGAATCATGTCATATATAAAGCTATTGTCAAACAGACAGGCGTGACGAACGCGAAGCGAGGCGTTTTTGTTTGTAATGTATGGAATTGTTTGAAGCCTGTCACATAGAGTATCGGATCGCTTTCGCATTTTTATATGACATGATTCGGTTCGGTTCGCTATCGCCTGTCTGTTTGACAAAGACCTAAATGCGAAAGCGATCCGATACTCTATGTGACGGGCTTCAAACAATTCCATACGCACAACAAAAACGCTACGCCACGCATTCGTTTCGTCTGTCAGTTTGACAATGGCTTAATAGCGAAGTGCTCTGCCAAGGATTAAGAGTAATATATATACCTACGTAATTAATTTCACATACCAAGATAACATTATAATTATTGATTCAGAATAATTAATTATCTGTCTTATTAGCTTTGACTCTGACATCATGCTTGGTTGCTAGTTCAGTGTTTACAAGGTAACAGTGTTTAGTAGAGTGTGTTTGGATAGTTTAATTATGTGGTTAGTTGCACAAGATGTCACTAAAATGCTTGTTTACATTGTGTTAGTGCTTAGTTTTAGTATCGAAATGAATAATTATATTGTTAGTTGTGTTTGGGGACGAGTAATTTTGTTTAAAATGAATTGAATGTACTTAATCTACTTGATTAAAACAATGTACCTAATATTATATGACATTTTTAAGCAACAATGGTCTATGTAGAATCATGGAAGCCGGCTCAGAATGTGCTTTTTATAACGAGGCATTCCATAAAATTCATCCCTTGAAAGGATTGAACAATAAATTAAAGTTTAAAATGGAAGCTTGTCATTATTTCCACTGGAGAATCTCATTTTGTATATTATTTACTAGCACTTTGCCCGCGATTTCGTCCGCGCGTATTTCGATCTTTTCCTCTGTGAATCTTCCTCTTTTACACCTTGGATCCGAAAACCCAAATATCGTACGGACCCCTTTTTTTCTAAAATAAAATATAGCCTATGTTACTCGCAGATAATATAGCTTTATAATGGAGAAAGAATTTTTAAAATCGGTCCAGTAGTTTTTGAGTTTATCCATAACAAACAAACAAAAATACAATTTTTTCCTATTTATAACATTAGTGTTGATCAACAAAACGCTACATAAACTAAATCCTTGCAAAAAATGTACTTACAAACTATAAATGGCGGAACAATAATTCTTAATTTCCCAAAAATATTACACTTTCAGATTTATCTTTACATGCGCGTTGGAAAATAAGTTAATTACCAATATTTATAGCTATGATTACGCACCCGGCGCCGCTCGCTCATTACAACCATTAAACGATCGTACCTAATTATAATTACTTATCGCCATAAATTGTCTACTTATTGTCTGGTGGCTTATTATTTTCTTGGTGATGTCGTTATTTAATTAAAATAATTGACAAGTTATGGCTAAAATACGAAACGTGATCAGATTTGGCTGCGCTCTAAATTAAACTTTCTAGGCTGTAAGTTACGGCTCCAGTGGGCCTGTCGTCGAGACAGTTTTTTTTGCGAAGGACGCGAAGGGGCGAAGGGACTATCAAACTCTTATTGGCAGAAAATCAGAGTGCCCCTTCACATGCCCTTTGCGTTTTAGGACCGCGACATTATCCTACTAAAACAGAGACCCGCGACCTCAATACATAATTATAGCTAAATGGGCAAGCAGCTAGTGCAAATTAAACAATAATTCTGTAAGTATTTGTTTCAGAGAGCATATTTAATTACCATTGCTATCAAAACAGTGAAACTGGCATGTCCTAGACCCAAAAATTCGAAGACATGTGACAACATTCAAACCGCACTTGGCCTCCTGCTTCTTTTAGAGAGAAGACCTATGTCCCATCAGTGGAAACATTTTAAGCTGATGATAAGAATATATTTAAAACAACCTGTTACTACACAATAATATCAAGTAATCCCTACAAAACTAAACTGAAAAATTCAAAGCTTACCACGATATCATAACGAACAAAATATTGTCACAAACTCAAGAACATGAAGATTGCAAGTTAGGTCACAAAATTCTCTAAAGCGTCTGCTAACCAATTCTATACTCAGTAACGTTTCATACAGATTTTTCAGAAAATTCTCATACACTCCTGAAACTTTTGCAGTCACGTCGTTCGCAGTTTTAAATCAAGTGTGGCTATTTGAATAAATGGCTTTTTGGCTGAGATAGGTAGAATAATAAAATATCTTTAAAATAAGGAAGAACAATGAAGCCTTCCGAGCCATGGTGGAGTAAAAAATATACCCTGTTCTTCACGTGGTTTTTGCATTTCAGGGCCGCGGAAATCTACTTAGACAGTCACGCGATACTTTAACTTAAATTCTAATGTTCGAGATAGCAGAGTGGCCGAACCGAATTATTATTATGCCGCCCAACTGTGCCATACCGACCCGAAAGTGTTTGTAACACTACCTCAAAGAATAACGAAGAACAAAGAAAATTGTATCTTTAAGATTATCACTGTAGGCGCTTCTATCTTTCTTCCAAGCACCACTTTTCTTTGTGACACAAAAGGTCGTATATCTCACACAAGTACCAATTGTTATGCCATATTTCTACATTAAATCAAGGGCTACTAGAGTTCACGATTCCACAATATCAAAGACTAGTTCTGCCAATCCGTGCAAGCCTCACTCAACATTGGCAGCCAGCAAATCAAAGCAAACCCACTTGATCCATAACATTATTAATTTTAATATGGACCTTTTCAATTTGCAGAAAAACAAAGAATACTGGAGGGCTAATAAAAAATTCAAAGGCGAATAAAAATCCTTTATACATGAAAAGAGAATTAATGTTTGAAACATTTTTTTCTATTCTCAGTTTGTCTAATTGGACCAAGTTTTTGAGTCCTTTCGTCCAATTCCGGGGCCTTATTGAGTGGGATTTCCAATTTTATTATGAGAAAAGGGCCGGAGATGTCAGGAATCTTGTTATCCCTACCTGTCTTGGTTTATTAAATCAGGTGTTGCTTGGGAGGCATCGTATTATATACGGGATCGGCTACGAATTTGCATATGAAGGCGCATGGGACGTTCATCGGGTATCAGAATATGTATCGTTTGGCGGTTGTCATTTTGGAATGTTTTTGCGGGGTCATATTGGTACCGCTGCCGCTGCTGTACTGACCTATTGATGATAGCATATGCTTGGGATATATGACTTCTTAGTTTGTCATTGCGACATCGTACAACATGCTCTATGTTAACGAGAAAGTTTACCGTCCACTACTGGGAAGCGAGTCTCTTCTTGGACCTCTCCAAGAGGAGGACCGTGTCCCATCAGTGGGAGCATTTAAGGCTGCTTGTAGTTAGTTTTGTACTTCTCTGCGTGTAATGTTAATATTGGTGATGTATTAGAGCGGGAGCCAGGCCAAAATATCGTTAGTGATTTCTTCTCAAGCCATACTTAGTAGACTACATAAGGGAGTCATATCATAAAGATTCGTGGAAGTCAGCTGCTGTTCCGTTGGTGGGATAAGCAGCAATCGCCGTTCAAACACGTAGAAAAAATATTTTTTTTTAGTCATTTCCTCCCAACTGAAACCTGGTTAATATTGAAGATTACCTTGTATCACGAAGAATAAAACCAATCAGCCGACGATACCATGGTGGGATACACGTCAGCTGGTCACTCGAACATGTAATTTTTTATTTTATTTTCAGTGATTTCCTCTCAACCCAAATTTAACCCAATGAAAGTTTACATGTAGTTATGGCTAAAAACAGACGTCAGCTGGCTGTAGCTCGGTGGAAAGATCGTCAGCTGATGCTTTGAAAATTACAAGTAGGACTACCGCTCTCAGCCTAAATCTGCATTCAGTTCAATGTTTTCAATTCCTCCCTACAGAAAAACTGTTTATATTGAGGCTTACTCAATATCACGATGAAAAAATCCATTCATCTTATGTTTACAGACAGTTATGGGTCAAAATACAGAGTTATTCTTATAAAGCTGGGCATCAGGAACATATGTGATTCCGTAAGAGATACGAAAAAACTTATTTAGATAACTTTAGCTCTTTTTTCAGTATAAACATTTTGGCATTTTTATTTTTTTGGTCAAGTGTGAATTGTCCACTAAAATGAATTCGCTAGGAACAATATTTGGATTATACAAATTGTGCAATACCTTAAAAACTACTTAACCGATTTTCATGAAACAAACTGTACAATAGTTTTTAAAACAAGACCAACACATTAAAATTAGTTCCATTGCAATAACCCCATAAACCAAAAAATACATTTTCAAGTTACGTAATTATGATCAACATATTTATCAAACTTTAGTACAATTTTCTAGTTAGTTTAGATACGAAATGTATTTTAATGAACTCTAATAAGAAAAATACAGTATTCTAATAAGAATTAAGCACAAACAAATAACATACAAAATTCTAATACAATTACAAAAAATAATCTTATCTCCTTACAAACAATATTTACCTAAGTACATCTTGTCGCACCTCCCACTACGTGCACCTCTCATCGTAGCGGGCGGTGGTGGTCTCATCGCTGAGTTTTAATACCTACTTTGGCCGGCACTTTCAGAAAAGCCCAAAAAATGTATGGAGCGTGATGAATGTTATGTCCTTTATCCAATTTCCGCCTTCCTGATTTTTGTCTTCCGATACATCGAAATAATAATTGACATGAAACAGAGTCGAAAGGCATTAAAAAATAAATCTTATGATACCTAATTATGTTGATCATAACTACGTAACTTGAAAATGTAGTTTTTTGTTTATGGGGTTATTGTAATGGACTTTATTTTAATGTGTTGGTCTTGTTGTAAAAACTATTGTACAGTTTGTTTCATGAAAATCGGGTAAGTAGTTTTTAAGGTATTGCACATTTTGTATAATCCAAATATTGTTCCTAGCGAATTCATTTTAGTGGACAGTTCACACTTGACCAAAAAAATAAAAATGCCAAAATGTTTATACTGAAAAAAGAGCTAAAGTTATCTAAATAAGTTTTTTCGTATCTCTTACGGAATCACATATGTTCCTGATGCCCAGCTTTATAAGAACAACTCTGTATTTTGATCCATAACTGTCTGTAAACATAAGATGAATGGATTTTTTCAACGTGATATTGAGTAAGCCTCAATATAAACAGGTTTTCTGTAGGGAGGAATTGAAAACATTGAACTGAATGCAGATTTAGGCTGAGAGCGGTAGTCCTACTTGTAATTTTCAAAGCATCAGCTGACGATCTTTCCACCAAGCTACAGCCAGCTGACGTCTGTTTTTAGCCATAACTACATGTAAACTTTCATTGGGTTAAATTTGGGTTGAGAGGAAATCACTGAAAATAAAATAAAAAATTACATGTTCGAGTGACCAGCTGACGTGTATTCCACCATGGTATCGTCGGCTGATTAGTTTTATTCTTCGTGATACAAGGTAATCTTCAATATTAACCAGGTTTCAGTTGGGAGGAAATGACTAAAAAAAAATATTTTTTCTACGTGTTTGAACGGCGATTGCTGCTTATCCCACCAACGGAATCGCAGCTGACTTCCACAAATCTTCATGATACGACTCCCTCATGTAGCCTGCTAATTATCGCTTGAGAAGAAATTGGTCACGGACATCTGTTGCGGGCTCCCGCTCTAATATAATCTCAGCTAAGAAAGTTAATTGCAATCTTATATCTTTCTTTAAAAATACTCTGATATATTTATGTACTAGCTGTGCCCGCGACTTTGCTCACGTGGATTTCGAAACTCAACAATGTATTTTTTATTAAAATAAAAGATATTTTCTAAAATAAAAGTAGCCTAAGTTACTCCTTATTACATCAGCTACCTGCCAATAAAAGTCCCGTCAAAATCGGCCCAACCATTTCAGAGCCATTACAAACAGACAGACGGACAGACAAAAATAGTAAAAAAAAATATTTTGGTTTATGTACCGTATATATTCGTATGCATGTAATAAGAAACGGTTATTTCAATATTATATACAGACACTTCAATTTTATTTAAATGTATAGATTTAGGGTCGCGGGCAGCCGATGGATGCAAGTGGCGAATTGTCGTTCCGCGTGGCGGTCTAAGGGGGAGGCCTATGTTCAGCAGTGGACGTCTTCCGGCTGATGATGATGATGATGATGATGATGTATAGATTTGTATTTTTTATTAAAATAATATCATAAAGTCATAAAATGTTTCAAATTATTCTTGCAACCTCACCGTACCTATCAACCGAGTTTAAAAGTTAAAAGACCTCAGCGGTGATACGTCAACTTATCAAAATGTTTCAAACCTAAATGATTGGGAAGTGACGACGCAATCAGTGGACAAAATACGAAAAGTTCCGAACTCTGCCGAAGTTGGTGAAAAAATGTTTCTTTTAAAAATACCCGCACGACCGCCTATTAGTAGGGTGTTGATGTGTGTAATTAATATTTGAGACAAGTTGGGATAGAAAACATTACATTTTTGTTGGTGTGAAAGCTGGGCTTTTTATCTGCAAGAAAATGATCAGCACAGTTTTAAACATTAAAAGATACCTACATTTTTAAAGCAAGATGGTGAATCATGGTATCTCAAGAAGAAAACTGAATAAAATGTCTTAATTTTACTTTTCTTTATTTCATCTATACGTCGTTTGTCTATTACGAGTACATTAGACTTTAAGATGTGTTCCTTCTCACTACTAATTATATTTTAAACAGGAGGCACAACTACGCCTCCAACCAGCACTTCCCTTCACAAATATCTTCGCTCTCACCCAATCAGAACCGTCACTTCCAAGTCACCCACTGTCCAAACTAAAAATAATTCATCCTCATCGCTCCGGGACAAATCCGTGACAAGACGAACGGATGGCGGCCCTAATCGTGACGTACCGCGCCCCCTGTGTTGATATTTGACAACTTTATTGGATCCATAATTGAATTTTCACAAGCTTTTATACTGATAAAAATTGGTATATTGGAGAATGTTCGAGAGCCTGTTCTAATTTCGCCGGGCGCTGAAAAAGAAAATGGCAATATTGGCAGACACCGTACAGACTGCTAATTTGATTTTTTCTTGCAACGTCATTTCGGTTTTGGATTAAGTTTGAGATTGATCATAATGGTTTTAAAATGACCCACTAAATGGTGGATAGAAGATGTTTTTATCCAAGTTAATTAGTTAACACTCAATATTTATGTGACCAAAGTCGATCCGCCTATCCACTGCTACATTGGGCTAGGTTTTTTTCGCTAGTCCAGTGTGACCACTGACAAAGGACCCCTTACACTCCTTCCACTTCTATATTTATTGAGGACCAGTCCTTCATGAAGACCGCTTCATGAAGGACTGGTCCTCAATAAATATAGAAGAAAATATATACATAATTGGGTTATTGGGTGAGATGGTGAGACAAGTTGGACCGCCAACTTGTCTCACCATCTCACCCAATAACCCAATTATGTATAATGACTGGGTCACATCGGAATAGGTGTCACAAAACGCGAAAATTCGATTGTGGCAGTCCAGCATTTACAAAAAATTTTTCGTCTTGTGGCAACAAAAGTGGCCAAAAAGACTGCAAAGTTACGCCATTTGTGACAGTAATTTTTCAAAAAAGCAAACCTTCCTTATTAAAATGTGAACTAATATAATTTTACAATAGTTGTGGTCAACAGAAAACTAACATTTTTGCTGCATTAGGAAGAAGTTACCTACGTTGAAGATTTTTATTAGTTCCTGAAGGTAGGTGCGCGAATCGAAACCCCGACATACAGCGGCAGTTGATCGACGTTGCCACTGCGAAAACCGCGTCGTCAAACTTGATTTATTAAAATATCTATTATGCTGAAAATTGATAAAACCAGAGAAAATAAAAACATTCCTCACAAACACTTTAATTCTTCTCACCAGACTGACACAGATCAACAGCATTAAATCTCCTCTTTAAAACGTTCACTGTCCAATAAATTTACTGTTGACCAACTCGAGGCATAAAGAATTCAGATGCACTTAAAATCCAGGCAAGGCAGGTGAATTTTGTTGCAGTTAGGTTTATATCCAGGCAAAAGTATAGCACTAAACTCCGCAACAGAATACGGCAGTTTTAAAAATAAAGTTTAACTTTATTCTTCTAGGTTTAGTGAATCTTAAAGTTATTTTTTTAAGTGGAGAAGTTAACCTGTTAAGTTCGTGTGGAAGTAATTTTGAAAATATGCCAGAATTTTTGAGATTTTTTCGGGATAAGTGTTCTAGTTAAAAGTTTTGATTATTATGTAGTTTTGTTCTTATTATAATAAAAGATTTGCGTTGCTTGCTTCAATAGATTAGCCACAGACATTCAAATGTAGACGTATCACTAGACAATTCTTAAACAAGTCATCTCATGATACCTATAATGGGTACGGTATGGGTATTTCCTCACTGAGTTATGGGGTCACAGATTTTCTACGACATTATTTTCATCTAGCAGCCTCTTAAAAAATCTTAAATCTATGTGATTGCCATTACTTTGAGTAACTAATTTCTCTATTAATTTGAGTAACTAACTTTACTCGAAATAACAGTAACCACGAAGCGCCAGCCTAACACAATTACACCTAACAAATTGACGCAAAATTAACAGTAGTATATAGCCTATATTAGTACTATCTACAAGACCTAGCAAAGCTTAAATTAATACCTAGTCAGATATACTATCTAGCGTCTGAATCTAGTGTTACCACAGAAACCACATATTAGCTGTTATCGTAATAATATTGTCTTAAGATAATATATTATTATCAAAGACGTTTAATGGTAATGACAAGTACATAATATATAATTTGAGTACATAGACAGTAATTTATTACGTAGGTGTTTACATGTAAATAGCGAATATAATTATTATACTTTATTATCTTTATCTTTATCTTTACATATAATAAAATCGTAGAGCTGTCATTCCTGTACATTGAATATTTTTTTCTTTTTGTATTTTTTTCAAGATGAGGGATCGATTCTGATGCCATATCAACTTTTTTTTTTTTCGAAACTTTTTATGTTTTTTTGAGTTGATCTATCTCAGAAACTACTGTAAAGTTGTCGATCAAATTTTCCTCAAATATTCCCAATAATATGCTTCTGTTAATAGGCTATGTATTATTTCGCTATTTGCCCTGGGAGATAAGCAATTTTGAATTTTGTTGTTTTTAAATGTTTGTTGGGAGTTGGAAGCTAAACCAGTGGATATTATTTATTATTTTTTTCCTCAAATATTCCTTAAACTGCTCTTCAATTAATAGGATATGTATAATTACGCTATTCCCCTTGGGGGATTAGCAATGTTATAATATGTTGAATTTCAGTCATTGTTGACATTTGTATAAAAACCGCTATTTGAAATCTACTGTCAGCGAACCAGCTAGTCTGGTTGGTAACCCGCTTGACTTTCGTGCAATAGGTCTCAAGATCAAATCTGAAATTTTCTTTTTCACTTTTTGGGTTTCTTTTTTTTTGTTTTTATTTAACCTGACAGTTTCATATAATTAAAAAAAAATATGCATACTTTTATCTCAATATTATTCGCAGTTTTAATTTATTACTAATTTTTTTCAATAGTTCTCTAGGATATATTTACGCTGTTTTAAATTGTAGGTAGTAGGTAAGTTAGATATTTTTTTAAATTGTAATTGTTTCGAGGTGTAAGAATTTGAAAGATTCGAAAACAATCAGTGTTTCTATTATTTTGTGTTTATTTATGTTTTGAATTGGTGCTCAAACCAGTGCATAGATTTTATTTTAAACGACGACAAGTTGTACTCATCGAGTTAAATAATTAGCTATTTTTAAGAATCACGCGGTATGCTAAAGGGAGAAGAGCAATGCTATCGTTCGTTTAATTTCGTTAACAAATTGCAGCGATACTGTAAATTGACCAAAAAATGATAGTCTAATGTTTAAGATAAACACGGATCTTTGAAATTAGTGTCGCTCAAATGGTCAAAGGATGTTTCCTATGCAAACTATGTTCCTATAACATTATTGATCTATTTTTTTTTTTATTGTGGTAAAATCATCAAATGAGTCCTCCCACCCCGGGCAGGGCGGGAGGGACTGTCAGACTTCTACTGACTAAAATCCACGGTGTCCTTCAGTAGCCTGTTATGTTCCGGGGTCATGGTAAGGAAATAATCCCGCGACCCCGAACATTATTGATCTAAACTAATATTATAAATGCAAGTATGTTTGTTTTTTGCCTTTTCACGCATTACTACCTATTACTGAATCGATCGTCCCAAAATTTAGCATATACGTTGTCAGGAGTATAAACACGGATATAGGGTATCTTTCATCCCGAATAACAGAAAAGAGCTGTTGCCGAGAAAACAATTACGTTCATATTCCAGATGGCGCCACTTACACGATCCGTATTGTTTCTCAAATTCTAAATTAACGCAAGCGAAGCCGCGGGCAAACACTAGTACTTAATATGTGAACAACTTTTTATTGTATGAAAAACATAACATTTGAAGAGTAAAAAATATAGCAAAAAAGGAATTTAGTTTTTGAATTAAAGCAAAATATTAAGTTTATATTTATTTGATAAACTTAGCTCTACACTATGAATTTCTTCTGTGACTTGAGTTTCACACTTTTTTTTGCCTTCTGTACCAATATCTTTTTAAACTTCTTCTGTTAAAAAAAAATGTTTTAAATGTATAAACAATATGCTTCGTTTTCAAAATGTCAATTTATAATGTAAACTCCAAACACCGAAAGCTCTCGCTCTAAAAAAGTAACTTAAAAATACACATTAATATTTTCCCCAAACGTAGATAATACAATAAACAATTATACCTGTAAATAATTTCCTCCACCACAGAGTACTGCTCCAACAATTTATGGCGGCAACAGGACTTGTGCGTCAAGATCCTTTCCCGCCCAATTTGTCGCAAGCGCCCGAATGTCGCTTACGACATCTCCCACCGTTAATGTACCAAGTGTCTCTCACGATAACTCGCTCGTAATGGGGGCCATCAAGATCGTTTAAAGGGTGCCCTGAGTGATGCGTGCCATCTCCTTCACTCGCGGAAGTGCTATCGATTTGGTGATTTCTTTTTAAATATGATTATCAAGTGCCATCAGAAGTGGCCAAGTGGTTGACGGCTTCGAATAATGTGTTGTTTAGAAACCAAGGTGAATATTATTATAACTATTTGCATTTTGTTTTATCCAAATGATGAAAGGAAGTATTGTGAAGCTAGGTAAAGGAGGCTAGGATATATTGTGAGGATAGGAGGATACTAAAATGTCCTAGAACCAACAATGCGGAGACATGTGACATCCAAATGTACTGGACCAGCTTTGCGGATAACGACCAACTTTCTTTCCATATCCCTACTGTGTAAACGCCCAGTATCGCGGAACTGTCTCATTAAATAACCGTGACCCTGGAACGTAAAGGGCTATTGAAGGATCACCGTGGGTTTTAGTCAGTACAAGATTGATAGTCCCTCTCGTCCCGCCCTGGATTGGAGGACTCGTTTGTTGATTCTACCACAATAAAATAAAAATATTTGTCTAAATGTCATAGGGTATGAGAAGTGTCCATCTTTTTTGTTCAGTCATTTGACAAGTTTGTTAAAACATGTATGTGCTAAAATCTTTGTGAAATTTGTTCACCTATATTACCTTTACAATTTTTGACATAGAATCCGTCTAGAGAAGTCTCTAAAGAACGGAAACATTACGAGAAATCGTACTCATGAGCATTACAAAATATGGACAAAGCATTTTTGTATTTCAGTCACTAAACTCTTCATAGTATTAAGAACTATTATTACCTATTAATACATTTTGGACTATAAAATGACCAGAACCCGTTTTCGAAACAAAAAATAACGTTTTTAGAAAAGCGACTTTTTATAAATGTGTGAGTGAGCCGACAAGCACACATTTGAATGTTTTCCTTGGAGATGTTCAGTTTTTTTACGTAAAAATCGATCGACACTACCGGACATTTTTTTTTAAATGCTTTCGGCTTTAATGCCTTTGTCAAACTGACAGACGAACCGAATGCGTGGCGTAGCGTTTTTGTTTTAATATATGGAATTGTTTGAAGCCTGTCACGTAGAGTATCGGATCGCTTTCGCATTTTTATATGACATGATTCGGTTCGGTTCGCTATCGCCTGTCTGTTTAACAAAGGCCTTATTGTCAGTGGCCTACTAAGAATCTGAACATTCTTTAGTCTAAGTATTACATATTATTATAAGTGGTGATATAACTGACAATTATTATAAAATTGATAAGAAAATAGAAAAAAATTGTATAAATCTCTAACATTGAAATGAAAATTGAAACTTAATCCACTTTAAAACTAACAGCAGTAATTCGAGTAATATCGTGAAGCTAGATTTTTCTAGGAAACATTATAAAGAAGTGGATTACAAAGGGATAGTCCTGTAGCCGGCGACGGGGTCTGGATTTAGCGTGGCGACCACGGCTTAAGGGGATGAGAGTGAGCCAACGTAATACATATTAAATAAGACTACATTTTGTAGACGATTTAAGTATGAGGTCGTTTTAATTGAGGAATACTGATAAGGAGTGCAGCTAATGAGTTGTTAAAACAGTGGCCTATGTGGGTAGATTGATGGTATATCATCACCTGCCTTGTTTGTTCCCAACTTTGTTTGAGTTGGATACAGCTGATTGAGAGATTGTTGATGCACATTGCTTAAAAATGGTATAAAATTATATCATTTATACGCAATGTGCCACTACAAGTCAAAGAAATTTTGGAAAAATAAATAAAAGCTATGGTTCTGATAGGTATTGTAAAAAAAGAGGTTAATTTTCTGATATCCAATTAAATACACAAATGTTCTTATAAAAAAGGTTTTATATAGAATTAGCCAACTTAACAGATTTGAGGGCGAGCTGACTTAAAAAGGCAAAAGTGTAGGAAGGAAATTTAAATATCTGCCTGTCCCAAAAATTTAATTTAGAAGAAAAATATTTAAAATATTTGTAACACTAAGAGCACACTCATATAAAATTCGCATAATAACATAATTTCTATGCCAACTTTTTGTGTCAATTGGCATAAAAAGGGGCTCGGTGCGTTATATTGTTTTGAGAGAAAAGGGTTACCGTAATTGATAACCTGAACACGGGAAGGGTTTGAAAATAAAATTATGTACAGAAAAATATGCTTCCGGCGCCATAATGTAAGGTAAAGAGGGTCTTAAAGGGTTCACAGTCAGGGTCCAGCTAGTCTGTTTCAGTAATGAGTTTTAATATTCTGAAGTCTATTTTGAATATTTTAAAAAATTTAACACTTGCTGTGCCCGCGACTTCGTTCGCGTGGATGTTGGAACTCAACAATGTATTTTTTTTTATTTAAAAAAATAAAAGTAGGATTTTTTCTGAAATAGAAGTAACTGTACTCCTTATTACATCAGCTACCTGCCAATAGAAGTCCCGTCAAAATCGGCCCAGCCATTTTAGAGATTAGCCATTACAAACAGACAGACAGACAGAAAAACAGACAGACTTATGCTAGTGCATAAGCTGATAAAAAAAAATTACATTGTGACACAAATCTTTGTTGTAAGTTTTCTTTATTTAAAAATACTCTGTTTGAAACAAAGAAATCACGATATAATATGCTATAAAAAAAAAGATTTTTCGAAGTAATCGCTAACTTTTTTTGATGTGTCGATGTGTGTATTTGTTTCTCAACACCCAAAAGCCACTGAACGCTTAACATTTATTTTACATTGAGTTTTTTTTTCTTTTAATTACTTGTGTATTTTAAGGATTCAATATGGCCGGAGGTTAATATTTTGGGATTGATAATGGACTAAACCATAATGTAGCTCCGATGTTAATTGGAGTTCCAATACTCCGATTACAATTCCAGTCAACGGCAATATTATACGAAAACATTTTGTTTTTGGTAAAAACAAAATCCTTTTCAACAATTCTAAAATATATTGACTGCTTTAAACGTGAAAATATATTAAGCTGATTTTTAAATGTACGAGTAAAAAGTTTCTCATTGATCTTTATATCATCACACTTTTATTTGAAAAAGCCATTCAAATCAGCTTTACAAATGTAATGCAATTGATCAAAAACAACCAAATTTAAAATCAAAAAGAAAAACGACAGCAAAGTCAGGCAACTCTCAATTTAAAATCGAACAAAATCCACCCTTGAGTCATCAATACCAGCTTTCTCAAAAATAATTATTTTTACAAGCGAAAAAGAAAACAATTTAATTCTTCACTTTGGACCGTAGATCTCAGCTCAAGTCTGGCATCGGTCCAATTTAAGAAAAACAATTAAAGAGATCGCTACATTTTGTTTCTGCAGCTCACAATGATATCTTCGAAAACTAATTGTATATATTTCCATAGTAATATTTGGAACGAAGCCTCAACAAATTGGATTAGTAAATGTTTCGTCTTTTTCATTTTTAAATTGAGTTTTTTTAGTAAGTGTTTTCTGTTAATGACATTAAAATAAGGTTTTTTTAATGTCACCTTCAGTCTATCGTATTGTGTTCTCTATTACCATTTTATTTTCAAATGTATTGTTTTTGTAATTAAATGAACCAATTTATTTTGCACTTAGCTTGAAAATTATTAATATCGTTTTTATTACAATTTTATTGACCAAGAAAAGCCTACTTTGCACAATAAACTTATACTTAATATTTGATTAGACCTTAGTATTACTTTGTGAAGCAAAATATAAAGAAGGTTGGCATAATTTCTACACAAAAAAAATACCAAAGAGTAACACAAATCTATTAAAATAAATCAAATCGACTCGCATTAGTCCTGGCGGTACTAAAATTCAAATACAAAAACGTTCTTAAAAAAAAGAACATGGACAGCTGTTATAGCTATGTGATTTATAAACGTTAGAATACCCATGGCGTCTGAGGACTGGAAACCATTTAGATTGATTTTGAATTTATTGGCAAACTCCTGGCAGACGGAGATATAGGGTGCTTTCATCTAAGACGGACCATTTATCTTGCATCCAGTGGAATGGAATAGAAACGTAGAACGTATCTTTTTGTGATGCATTCGGATACGCGATACAGTGAGTGCTGTGATTGTTTATAGCTTGGGAGTGGAGCTGGGGAGGAGTGCCCGTTCTATTTATTTAGGTATTCTATTTTATTTATTTACGTTCGGATTCAGCTGAGATAACAGTGTTTTTGATACATTCGTCAACTTCTATTTAAAACTAAAATTAAGGATCCTGGTGGCCTACCATGATGTTTTAAAGCGAGAGTTGTTCCATTGTGCGAAAGAGACAGAGCTATACAAGTTGTCTAGCGCCATCCCGTTTCTACAGTGGAACTACTTTTGCTTTAAAACGTCATGATGGGCCACCTGAACACTAATTCATTAAAAGTGAAGAAATAACTTATTAATATTAGGGTTTAAAACGGGATATTTACCATGTTTAATAATTGTTTTGAGTTTCCGATATTTCGGCACTGTTGCAAGCACCATGATCACGGATGAACTGAAGTTATTGCGGGTGGATGTTTATGAGCAGACAAATCGGTCTACCCTCCTTCTCGTTCGTTGAAATATCGAAAACTCAAAACAAATAATAAACATGATAAATATCCCGTTTTAAACCCTAATATTTATAATAGTGACCATGTCAGTTTAAAAACGTATAAATAACTAATTATTGAACCGATTCAACAATGTGTGCATTTTCGGTTCTTGCTCGTACACTAGCGCTTCAAATATTGAAAAAATGAAATTAAGGGAGCAATTTTATCATGTGATCGCGAACAAAAATGAACATTCACTTAAGTGAACCTTTAAGTCAAGTGAAGCCTCTTGCCTTCTCTTTCTCTTCGCAAAGATTACTATCAGCTTAAAGATGATTGTTATCATAAGATGAACTGGTTGACTGCTACTGACTTTTTCCACAAAACTATTGATTTATAAAAATCATGTGTTACTCTGTCATACACGCTGGTACTCGAAACCACTAAATCAATTTAAATTAGTATTTTTTTTTAGTTTGTTTACTCACAAAGTATGGGCTGCTGCCTAGATATGCTGCCGGATAAAACATTGATGTTGAGTTGCGAGCTAACGTTTTTCCGTACCGACACTAGTCTGAACATAGGAACGCACCACCGCACTGTAGAAATAAACAGAAAATAGATTGACAGTGAAAAGTTATAACTCCATCCTCGCGTCTCTGGGTCGACGCAGTTGTTCTATTATTTTTCGAATGGCTCCAGAGGCCTTATCATGACTTTTCAGTTATTCTGACGTAAAGTAAACTGGAACTTTGACATTTTCAATTGTCAAAGTTCAAGGAAAAAATTAGTTCCGTCTTCGCACACCAGAGTCGCTGTTCCATTTTTCCATACATGAAACGCAGTAAATGCTGGAAAGACGCTGTAAAGTAAAATAGTGAAAATTCGTGATAAGGGCTCAGTAACAATTGATTACATGCTTGTCTTAATTATCACTTACCGTGCACCAAAGCCATTGGAAGAAGAAAAAGATACCTATTTCTGGTGAAACATACCTGAAACAAGAAAGTTTGTCATTAGTTCTAATTGAATACAAAACTTACCAAATGATATAATATCGGTATAATAACTTGAGTTTCTTTCAGTACATTGCGTGGAATATATCCATTGCCTTGACCTAATCATATGAAATACCTACCGTTTCTTAATAAAATGGGAGAAAAACGTAGATAATATCAAGGTAGACATCGGGAATATTTCGATGATATTACTAATCTATTCGGTTTTGTTTTATGACAGGTTTCAAAGTAATCTTTATTTAATTAATAACAGTATTACTCTTATCAACGTACCATAATTTCATGGGGGTAGGGAGGAACTACGTAATGTCACCTGCTTGTAAAGGATCCATATAATTATGATTCCTGCCCGTTCATAGATCCACTCTGGTTATGTACGGTAAGCTTCAGAGAAAAGTCAGCCTCTTTGGTAGAGATATCAGTACTGAAAAGGAGTCACTTTTCTCTGAAGTTGACTGGACAGGCTCTGTGTTACATGTAGCCAAAAAGTGGTATGCAGACGCATTGAAACATATAACACAACATTGGAAAACTGATTAAAAGTTTTTGAGTTTATCCATTACAAACAAACATTTTTTTTCTAATATTAGTGTAGAAATGTAGATGACCAACCGCTGGCCAAAAATATCAACTCAGTGGGTGCCAGACGATGGATAACGCTGAGACCGGCTCAGTAAGAGGCGCGCGGTGGTTCGAGCTGGTGATCCAAAAGAGTGGTAGTAACGAGAATGGAAGATGCTTTTGCCAGGCAGTGAGATATTATTGGCAAACGATGTGCAACATAAGCTCATCTTCTGCTGACGTTTCAATTGAATATTGCGCTGCAAAAAAAAAATGCACCGGACTGGACCTTATTTTAACGTCAGGGCTTTATCAAAAGTGTCGGATTGAATTGATAACGAATGACATGATCCAAATTGAAAGAGAGGACGGCAAAATGCATATATATGGAAAGTACTGGAATTCTGCTGCATCCGTTTAGATTGAAAGCCGTCCCAACATTTTTAGTTAGACAAAGGTTAAACAGATTACGTGGTGGTAAAATGGATCATCTTAAAAGTGCACTCTTCCTATATTATCATTGGCTGGTCTATGTGACTATTTCAATAATTGGTTGTGCATTGAACATTTTTTTTTATTGTGAATCGTTAAGAATTTCCTCTGTATCATGGGTGCTTTGAATACAACGTGTTGAAACGATGACCAGTTATGTTACTCATATTATAAATTAGCTATTGCCAGCGGCTTCACCCGCAAGTAACTCGTAAATGATTCCAAGAGAACGTCATGAACGTTCATGTGTCATTTTTTTATCAAATGAGTCCTCCCTCTCAGGGCGGGATGAGAGGGACTGTCAGACTTCATCATTTGCCTGTAATGTTCCCACTGCTGGGACACAGGCCTCCTTTCTGTGAGAGGGAGTGGGCCAGTGCGGGTTGGTGCATGTCACATGTCTTCGAATTTGATGGTTCTAGGACATGCCGGTTTCCTCACCGTTTTGAGAGCAGTGGTGATGAAACAAATTACACAAAGTAATGCGCTAGGCTAGATTCGAAACCCACGACCTACAACTCGTGAGTCGGGGCCGGACCACTGGGCCACCACTGCTCTACTGTCAGACATCTACGAACTAAAATCCACGGTGTTCCTTCAATAGCCCTTTACGTTTAGGGTCATGAACTATGTCTAAGATGTATTTTGATGTCGTCTTCAACATCATATTGAAATAATTGATTTGATTTTGACGTATAAAACAAAACATTCCCGATACGCTTAAATTAAAAAAAATGAATTGTTTTGTCTTGCACAAGAAGACACGATAAATGAAGTGGCCAAGCAATTGACTGTTGCGCTGCGTGTCGCGAGTTCGATTCCCGCACTTAACAAAAATATTTGTGTGGCCTCCAATTAGTTGTTCCGAATCTATCTTTTAATTTAAAACTGTAAAAGCGCTCCCTCACCGTATTCGCGTGTAACGTAACATTATAGATTCGACTTTGAGCGTTACATTACAATACCACCTCCCTGACTGACGAGCATTCGCGTACATTTGGTATAGATTTGATACAAGGTGCGCATTGTAATGCTCGATGGTCTTCCGTCACTGATGAAATGTTCGAATCTGTAACGTTACTTACAGGTGAATGCTCACGGTTTGGGAGCGCCTTTACAAATCGTGTGAATCAGGCACTGATTGCTCAAATAATTATGATTTGCATTCTAAACAAAACACTGACAAAAGGAATGAATTTCATAAATATTTTTACCGACATTAAAATAAATTCGTTGTGCTAATACAGCGACCATTTTTACGTCCAAAATAATAATTAAGGGGAACAGGATTGGGGGAAACCAATTGATATTATTTGTAAATATCTCGTTACAATGATTTAGAGAGCAATTATGTTGCTCAGGTTCGAACAGATTTTATTTTTTGACGGAAAAAAACATTTTTGAGAAGGATTTTATAGATTTAATGACAAGGTTTTGTACTGGCTTCATCCGCGTGTATTTAAGGATAATTATTAACCACTGCTAGGACGCAGGCCTTTTCTCTGGGAGTACGAGTGGGCTGTAATCATATGGATGGCACAAAAATATTAACATTTATCTTTTTGGTTGTAAGACAAAATGTCCTAACCCAAGACATGGCCTATCGGTATGTCTAATCTAAATTTGTGCAGCCTTAAATGGGTACGTATCAAAATCCCGAATTATAAAAGACCAAAGTTCAAAATCCCGAAAAAGACGATTTTTTGTAAACCTAGCCTCAAAACATTTAAAAGTAGCCTTAAAAGAATAGTCGGGTTTACAACAAAAAAACCGCGCTTAGCTCGCTCGCTTTCTAGTTAATCTACGAGTATTGTTGTTACTGAAATGATTAAACCTAGTTTATGAATTATCAGAATATCATGATATTCTGATATATCAAAAACTAGGTTTCAGAAACAACAATAATACACAACAAAAACTCCTCAATAGAACCCTAAAATATACACTGTAGAAACACAGACTACACATAAATAAATCTAAGCTCACGAATACTTAATCGTACAAACACAAGCTGCTATCAAATACCGGTTATAAAGACAATGGAAGCGCCCGCAGACCGCGCCCGCATCGCAGCTACCGCAAGGCAGACCACGCGGTAAGCAGTCAATGGATAGTCCTGCATTTTATATGGTAATACCTTGGTGAATCGAGTAGTGAACGGAAAATCTGCGATTTACGTGATCGTGCTTGTGATGTCGATGTTTCTTTCTATTAGTTACGTGTTAGAAAATCATTTCGTATAGCTCGTTTTATTGCAAATTATTATTACAGTTGTACAAATTGTACAAAGATAGTTTGATACCTATGTCAAATTAAATCTCACGCTGTGATTTTATTGTCGAATTATTATTTTTATGAATAATCTACGATAATACGAGTATTAAACCCTGTTAATGAAAAGATATTTTATTATTCTTACGGCTTTTTACAACATTTAGACATAGTGATGTGTAAAAAGCACAAAAACAATTAGAATTGTCAATCAATACTATGTGTAACGTATCTACTGTTTCTTTTTAAACCATTTAATTTTACATAATCATGTTCCGGCTTCGATTGAGTTTTAACAAAAAAAAAGGTGTTGATTTTAAATATTTGATTTTTGAATAAGTAATGAAACCTTGGGTAGGTTTCCTCCCGGGGTAACGAAATTGACGTATTTTCCTTAATTTTAATAACTTGGCAAATAAGGCAAGTAGATAAAAAGCCCCGTTTTTCCATAAATCGGTTTCAAGTTACCTGGAAAATCATTACACAAATTAGCGGACCGCTTTTTATTAGTTTTCTTTCGTTTTTCTTTGGTAATTTCCTCTTACATTATTCTTTGCATGATAAAAATTATAACATCAAATAAATTAATTCATTCATTGAACCATTGGACCTTTAGTAAGTTACTTGTAAAAAACAGCCTAAAATGTCCACTGAAAGAAAGACAGTCTCAAGTACAGCCTTATACCACATAGCTATCTATTACTCCCATCCGCCCACGTCTACGACGGGTGGAAAAAAATTAGAGACCTTTACTATAAAATATTAAGAAAAAAAATCCAATATGATTTCAGAACATTTAATCCTCCCCAACTTTATAACATGGCGACCCTACGTGGGGTCTCATGGACGTACACAAAAGCGCACATGAAGGATTTGCTGTCTTACATGATCAAAAGGAGAATTTCTAATACATTACGTTTTAAATCTATGTGTTCGAAAGACTTTGATGGAGGCTTAAGAGTTTCAGCCATGTTACAAGCGCCCGCCGCTGAAATGAATGAATTTTAGATGTTTTTTTTTTTTTTGTTATAAGATGGAACATTAAGCCTTTTATTTATGGCGTGTATTTTTAGGTAGGTAGCTTTATATTTAGAGGAACGTTTTTTCTTTCTTTAAGTAATTTTAAGCCTCTCTGTTTATCATCACAATTATTTTTCTTATGAAAAGAAAAACGATGGATCTAGGTTTTATAAATGTTAGATAAAGCTTATTTTATTTAATAATCCTGCTTTTTTTTATCGTGGTAAAATGATCAAATTTTAATGAGTCCTCCCACCCAGGGTAGGGCGGGAGGGACTGTCAGACTTGTACTGACTAAAATCCACGGTGTCCTTCAGTAGTACTTTATGTTCCGTGGTCATGGATTCGTGAGTCCCGCGACCCCGGCATGCTTTGGCCCTTTTAAGGGGGGTCGCGTCAAAATGCTGACATTCGGTGTTAGCTGTGCAGTGATTCTATTTTTCACACATTTATTTTTATCAGATATTAGATCACTCATCATCTGCCTAGCCTTTTCCCAACTATATTGGGGTCGGCTTCTAGTCGTGCCAGATTCAGCTGAATATCAGTATTTTACATGGAGCGACTGCCTATCAGACCTCCACAACCCAGTAACTGGGAAATACGATACCCCATGTTAGGACTGGTTGTCAGACTTATGAGCTTCTGACTAACAGTAACGACTGTCAAAGATCTACAAATGACAGCCGGGACCAACGGCTTTACGTGCTTTCCGAGGCACGGAGGAAACTCGCTATGACAGATGGTCACCCATCCACAGAACAACTTCGGCAATGGCGGCTTAACCCGGAAGATCGGCCTGTGCGGCTGTAGTTATATAGCCACGAGCTCCTCCTGATCCAGATATTAGACCACTGCGAAAATAAATTATTCAATAAAAAAACACATTTTAAAAACCAAACCGCAGTGCCTAACTTACACACTGTCCATATTTCTAATAAGTCCATTTTGAAATAAAATGAAATAACACAAAACGTGGCTGACTCTACTCCATATCTATACAAAGCAGTGTCCACATGGAGATTCGACACAATGTGATTTTCTGTTTCACTGACTTTCAACGCACGGCACATTTGAAAATGTCCTGAAATTCAGACCTGAAACTATTGTACGGAGACAAAAAGGATCATTTTTCACCTCATACTGTATAAGGTTTCAGTAACTTTGAGTCAATGAAATAAAAAATGTATTTTGGTTGATATTTTAAAGACTTTAGAATTTTCAGTAGATAGGTGTTATCTACCCAATATGAATCTTTTTTGCCCTTCAGACGCTTAGAGATTTATTTCTGAAAATTATAATTATGTAAAAAATACATGAATATAAAACTTTTACACGAAAAAAAATCTTGGCAAGTTATAAAAGCGATAAAATCAAAGGCGGGCAAATTACCTTCCATTAGCATCAATAATAAAGACACTGAAAAAAATACCGAGTATGGAATTTCGCCAATAATTTCACATTGATAGTACCACTCCATCATATCCCAGCCCGTCTTAATTTAGACATTCAAACACACATGACATTAATGCAATCCGTAATTGATTGATAGCCAATACACAGGTAAACAATGTTTTTCCATCAAACAGTTAATCCCGGCTTACCAGATCATCAAACGTTATCCGTGACAAATATTTGAATTGTCGTAAGTGACATTAAGTTCGACATTTAATTTGCAACCTTCAACTAGTTGTTCTAAAGTTCAATATTCAAACATACCGTCATTGTCACATCCGACAATTCTATTTTCTATGGTGAATATGCGTAATAATGTCGTATGTATACGTACACATTAATGACATTAAATACAGAGCACGTAATTACCTATTGATTCTTGGACCAATAAGCAATTTCCGTATTAATTACAGTCTGATAATTAAGTAATAAAGCTTTGCTTAGAGCACTAATATAGACATCTAAGGTAAACAGAATGTTCCATCTTGATAGATCTATTTAGAAAATAATTAACTACAGGATTTCTGGGTATCGAGTAGTAGCTGTACCTGCGGTTTCAGCCGCTGGTACTATTTGTCCCGCGGTTGAAATATAATATAGTTCTTTGACAGTCGTCACTGTTATACGGTGGCGACATTATAAGGAAATACCTTTAATTTTCGCGATAATTAGACTGTCTTACTACAAAATTGTTTAACATCTTTTGAACTCTATAAATTTTCTAAAAAGACCGTCAAATCAAAACGGCATTTGACGTTGATATAAGGGTCGTTATACAGTCACAGTTATTTTAGACAAGACTAAGTGTTCAAAAGATGTTTAACTTGGGATGGTAATATGGTTCAATGGTAAATGTTCGTACAAACGTCAAAGCATCGATCGCGATGCTTTGACGTTTGTACGAACCACGTTTGTACGGCCACACTAACGAGAAGACGTGTCATAATTATCGAATTATGACACGTCTTCTCGTTAGTGTGGCCTGGGGGGGCCCTTATTGGGAAGTCTGAAAAGTATTACAAACGTTCTTACCAAGGGGTACTGAATTACCCAGTAACTGGTTTGAGGAGGTCATCCAGGCAGTTGCTCCATCTAAAATACTAGTATTCATGCATTTAATTTTACAAAATTGTGGAATAAGTTGAGCAGATGATGATGTTATAACAATTTCTAAACATGAAGAGAAATACAGACAATATACAAGATACTAGATAAACTTTTCCATTTACATAAAAAAAACCTGTAATTCCAAGTAAAGTGCACAATCGCGTGAAAGAGAACAATTTGTTTACTTCAGAGATAGCCAAGCAGGTAAATGTGTAGGTACTGCTTATCTCAGTTCCGTAAGTAGACGGAATAATTGCTTCTTTTACTTAGAGAAGCTACCTATTGTAGTACAAACTAAGGCTACAGAATACACTCGATTAGTTGTGTAGGTAAATTTTTTCCTCCTAACTAAAACGAAGATATTTTTTTTTTTTTTAAGTATAAGTTCGCGTTTGACCTCTATCTCGCCTGATGATAAGCGAAGATGTGGTCGATGATGAATTACGCTTGCCTAGAAGTAACCTGTTCATCATCCTTTAAACCCCTAAGTTCATACACTAATCTTCAAAATTTCACATAAAAACCTCCAATACCGAAATTACCGTTAACCGATACTTTAGAACGTATAAAGTTAAACTCACAAATTGGCGGCACAGGTAAATTGATACCGGCCGGCAAATTATCGGCGATTGCACTAATCACCGCGTCGTACCGCACCGTACCGCGCTATTACCGCGCCCGGAATTAGGAGCCGACGTGGTTTATGCACTAATTATGGTGATAAAGTGGTTCGGTTTTATGTTTTCGGTAACTGGACCGGTAATAACATAACTCTCCTTCTGAAGCAGTTGGTTAAACTAATCCAGTCTGTACGTGTAGGAGAGGTGAGCCTAAGAAGGGTAGCCCGGCTAAAACGGGTATGCGGCGGCGTACGGGCATCGTTCTTGTTAATGAGAATGTAGGCGCCTCATAGGGAGAGGCGACGCGTCCTGCACGCATACCCGTTTTAGGCGGGCTACCCGTCTTAGGCTTACCTCCCCTACGCCTTATCTTATCTAAGACATTTAGAAATGTTTTGTCAAGCTACACCGCTTCAATTCTGTCCGGGTATCTAGCTAGGCAATACTAGTTGGGTCTAGTATTTTTTACAAAGCGTTCAAGTAGTATTATAAATGAGATCTTTTTTTAAGAAAAAATAAAAATCGATGTCCCTCACTAAGAATTTCTCCTGTGTCGTGGGTGCGTTTACAAACATAGAAACTCACATACATAAACACCCAGACCCGAAACAACTATTTGTAGGTTATACAAATATGGGGTGCTATGACCGGAAACCTCCACGTGCGCCCGTGGACTGGAGTTCCCTCTCGGATACGTCCGGGGGGAAGACCAGTTTTTCGGGCCGGTGCACCCTGGGATGCGGGCAAAAACTCTTCCTTAGGCACTGTGTGCCTAAGGGGTCTCTTTGCCCGTATGCGAATAGCCTGTCGTGTGGACGCTCCAAAGGTCATCCAAATATTTGTTCGGTGCGGGAATCGATAAGACGCAGCGTAGCAGTCCAATAGCTCAGCTTATGCACCAACCGTGCCGTCAATCTATCTATTTATACAATGTGTCGGTCTGTACAAACTCAAAAAGGGTAAAAGTAGAATCAAATTATTTTACATTTATGGGGTTAGAAACCAACCCCCGTTGATGGATAGCCTTGTAGCGTATTACGTATTACGTATGTTCTGAATATATTCGCTTTTTCTCATTAGAATCAAACAGACGGGCGAAGCGAAAGCGATCCGAAGCGTTTTTATTTGCAACGTATGGAATTGATTGAATCCAGCTACTTTTTTTTTACGTGGTAAAATCATCAAATGAGTCCTCCCACCCCGGGCAGGGCGGTAGGGACTGTCAGACTCGTACTGACTAAAATCCACGGTGTCCATCAATAGCCCTTTATGAGTGAGTTTTGTGAGGACACGTCGGTGCTCTGCCCAAGCGGGGCATTCCTGCACCGTATGCTCTACTGTGTCCTCCGGGCGATCCTCGCAGTGGTGACACCCAGGCGTTTCCTCCTTTCTCATCAAACACAGGTACCTCCCGAAACTTCCCTATCCGGTGAGGACCTGCGTCATGCGGTAGGTCAGAACGCCGTGACGCCTATACGACGTCTTACCGCCGCGATTGCGGCGTGCCCGGCCGTCGTCCCCTCCATATTGCCCTGAGATTGCGCCTGAGCTCTTTCCGCCGCGCCTCGACTTCTCGAGGCAGCGGGGTTACACCCCGGCGCTGCGCCTCCACGCGCCACTCATAGACGCGAATCCAGTCACTTAGAAAAGCAAAAGAATTCTGATAATCTATGTGACTGGCTTCAAACAATTCCATACATTACAAACAAAAACGCCTCGCTTCGCGTTCGCCACGCCTGTCTGTTTGACAATAGCTTAACTGGTACACAATTAAACTATTTCGAAATCTATTATGAAACTCAAATACGATTTTTTAACAGTTGATAACTTTTAACGAACGAAAATAAATAAACAATATTTTTATTTTCAACCAAAATTAGTGACTTGCAATCTCAATAAATCTATAAAAAAAATCAATCAATCCAATTAAACGAAGACTGAAAGGGGCGGAAATAAATAAATTGCCTTTCTAATTAAGGAAAAAGTAAATAAAATTGGACAAAAATAATTTTATTGATAACAAACAATGTTGACGGGATGAAAAGGGAAATAAAATTGAGAATTGATGTCTTCCGTTCAATATGTATATTTTTTAATACCATTTCAAAAAAAATGGCCACGTTTTATTCTGAACGAGAATTTTAATAGTCAATAGCTCTTTTTGATACTGAGTAATGTCAATCGAAAGATAAAACTGTCATTGTTGATGTTTTCACATCAGAATTATTGAACGAGCACTTATTGACAGCTTTATTCACAAAGTTTAATGTTATTTTTATATCATAAAGGTGACGAACAAGTTAACAACTTGCCTGATGGAAAATGGTCACCGTAACTTATGGACGCCAGCAACAGCAGAGGTGTAGTCTGCACGTTGCCGACCTTGTATCTTTTTTTCATGCCCAGCATTTCTTCCTACGAGTACATCCTTAAATAGGATGTACTCGTAGGAAGAAATGCTGTTCCTACAGTTAAACGGACAACAGTTTTGGTGAAATTTGTAAATAGGAGGTATAATTATGACTGTAAATATAATGTTTTGTATTCTACTGCAAAATTAGATTTTGAGTTTAACGTATAGAATACATGGTTGACGGTTTCATAAAGACTATTTACATACTTATTTGTTCATATTTCAGTACATCTCTTGTAAAATGTAAACAGCATTTTTCTAATCTATTATAGAAAGGCCATACAAGCAACACTATCACCTCAACTTCTCGTAGAAGAACTTACTACCGACATAATAAATAACTTACAAAAAAGGTTTTCTTTAAAAAGTGCCCAGCTCTTCCAATAAAATTCATAGCCAATATAAAGCTGCTAGTATTAGAAGTAGCCACTTGTGCAAGCACCCTTCATTTAAAGGGGTTATCTGCTAGAGTTTGTGGCCGAGCCTCTCGGGTGGCATAGGTAAAATGGTGAGAACAAGTTTCATAGTGAAAAGTAGTTTTATTTTGTCAAAAGTTTCGTTTTTGCTCGGAAAACCGGTGTTGACTAAAATTATCGCCTTACCTTTATTTAGGTTAAATAGTACATGTTTTTATTTAGAAAGAATATAGATCCGAGTGTGGAGCTGCGTTCACACTTTGTTCTTTGATTTTGATCTATTAATTTCACGTAATTATTTTGTAATTGTTAAATAAGATGATGATTACGTACTTACGTAAGTGCAAACTTCGTCGCGGAATTAAAACTAGATATTTTTTATAATATTTAATGTCATGGATTTCCGCAAAGTAACGCCTGAGCTGGACTCTTTTTTCTTATTAACATGTGTGGCCACTAAAAAAGTAGTGGACTATAATGCAACAGTTTCTGACGAAGAAATACTTATTTCACCTTTAACTAACTTAAACTGAGTCAGTCTCTTCCAAATCTCTCCACTTTTAGCGGTTTTGTCGTCGTGGTCGTGGAATCGAAAAAATGTTTTAATTTCGAAACAAGACTTCAATCATGGTAACCGGTCGAAGAAATAAATAAAAAAAAATAGAGATACAAAGCTGACAGACGAAAACAAATTACCAATTCAGTCTTTCTCAATGCAAACACAGATCAGTGTGTAGCAAGATATTTCAGCAACTCATTTGCAATGCCTGAAGTTTCAGGCGCAGGCTGAAGCGGGAACCCGGGATTTGTGCTAAGACCTCGGAACCCGGCGGTGCGTCGCTTTTGAAATTTTTATTCGTTACACAACACTTGTGGGATTTCAAAACGAGTTTAAACGTTATATGGGAGGTTGAATTCTATTCCGTTTTGTATGGCTTGGAGTGGAGGTTAGGTGTTTAGTGAAAAGGAAGTATTATATTTTTTTTTGCTTTGAAAAAAGTTTAGTTTTAGTTTCGTGGGATTTTGCTCTGCAGTTGCAGAATTACGTTTTTCTATAAGATTTATAACGCTGCACATAATATTATGTAGGTACCAGGTAGTTATTTTTTTTTTTAATTTTGAGCGAAAATATCCACGAAAGAGTATTACCAAAACTAAAAAGTTGTGGTTACTCGTATTTTAGAAGTTACTAAATTTAGAAAAATTCTAAAACAGCCTGCACCATAAAGAACATTTGTTGTAATTTTTTATTTATTACAAGCGAGCCGACCCGATTTGAATTGAGTTGAATTGGCCACGCTTCACACAATTTTCCCCGATGTATTTTGCTAAATCTTTAAACATATAAATTTCTTACAATATTTACCCAATTTGTTAATATGTACAAATAAATTTCATCGATTATGTTTTCTACTAAAGAAGTAAAGATGTTTACCTAAAGCCTCTGAATTGAACTTACAATAACAACATAGGTACATCACTAATTCATTTTTTGCCTGTTTGACGAATGTAAATAGAAAAATGACTCCAAATAGTTCAGTTATACTGTCTTCTAATAATCAGTAAAAGGTCCACTTTTAGGCACCTGTTCCACTGCTGGCGATTAGCGAGCAGCGAGCTGTTTGTTTGTCAGAGATCTCGTCCGCGGCTGTTGTAACAGTCAGTATTGATGACTTGACCTATGTTTGTGACCCTACACTACAACTTAGATACGTTTTTTAACTAGAAAATATCAAAATATCAGGACCGTAAGAGTTCTGCCTTATAGTACAACAATATTTTTCTAGGTATGTTACGTCACATAGAAAAGGAGATTAGCGATGAACTTAATTATTGCCATCAACCAGACTCGATAATTGCTACTGAGAAATTTCAGACAGAAAAACCCATTATGATTACTATACCTACATGCCCACGCAAGACGATTTCCAGCCACCGTAGGCGCGGGCATACCGATGAATGGGCGACTCGCTGTCCGATCACAGACCATGCCCGGGTCGAACGACGGCGCGTCGTGTGCCATGCTCGCCTCAAAGAGCTGTCAGAAAATGACGGGTCCCCCTTGTGTGGTACTTCCTGGAAGTACCACACTCCCCCTTTGAGGGTCAAAGTCTGACTAACGAATACCGTGACCCGGAACGTAAAAGGCTATTGAAGGACACTGTGGATTATAGTCAGTACAAGTCTGACAGTCCTCCCACCCGAGGCAGGGTGGGAAACTCATTCCATGATAATACCACGATAATAAAAAAGATACATGCCTGGAAGCTCGTGCAAGATAGTCGATAACGACTCGCTAATAATGGGACAAATGCCTTAGGGCCCTTAATTAAAACATAAACGACTTTCTTATGGGATGTGTTTACGAAGCCGGAATTAGGAACGTGAATTGCATGTTTTTCTTTTGGAGTATTTTTGTTTAGTGAGTGACGCGTTTATTTTCATCATGGCTTAGTTCCGATGTTCGGTTTTGTTTTATATTTTGAAGAACATCATCATCATCATCATCAGCCGGAAGACGTCCACTGCTGAACATAGGCCTCCCCCTTAGACCGCCACGCCGAACGACAATTCGCCACTTGCATCCATCGGCTGCCCGCGACCCTCACGATGTCGTCGGTCCACCTAGTGGGAGGCCTGCCTACGCTGCGTTTTCCGGTCCGTGGTTGCCACTCGAGAACTTTTCCTCCCCATCGGTTGTCAGTTCTACGAGCGATGTGGCCTGCCCATTGCCACTTCAACTTGCAACTTTTATGAGCTATGTCGGTGACTCTGGTTCTTCGCCGAATATCCATGTTCCGGATTTTATCCCGCAAAGAAACTCCAAGCATAGCTCTTTCCATTGCTCGTTGAGTGACTCTTAGTCTCTCTAAAAGGCCAGCAGTCAAAGACCAGGTTTCAGAGCCATACCTATGTCATCACTGGCAACACACACTGGTTAAACACCCATGTCTTGAGACACTGTGGGATTAAAAATTAAGAACAAAGATAGGATATATGGATCTCGCTAGCTCCTTTCACACACCATCATGTGATAGGAATGCGAGTAAATGATGCTACGACGTCTGACAAAAGAATATAGAAGAAGAAATATAGTTTTAGTTTTTGTCAAAATCGGCCTCGAGACTCGAAACGTTTTTTTGATATTCCTCATAATTTCGGATATAGACATCCACGCCCAGTTGAAAAATTCACCCTGGGTATAATATTAATCATTTTTAAAAGCGTTAACGCATGCGACATGCATCGCAAAAATGATTTTTGAGGAATACTTAGTAGTATTAGTATACTTGGATTACTTATCCAGGAGACCCACTCGCAGCTAAATTTTTCCTCCTCACAAATTATGTATATTGATAAAATAAACCCATCAATCAGCCATGACAATGCCTTTACAAGAATTCATAAGAGAACAATAAACACGGAAAAGGCATTATTATGTTTATTTATTTATTGACACACCAACGACTTATCCACGAGTTCTACATTGGTAATTTTGGTGCAGGTGTTAATGATCTGTGGTGAATTTGTCACTTATAGGTGTGTACAGCACTTACATTATTAAACTAAATTACTTTGGAATACATTAAAATATGACATAATACAATACATTAAATATGATTTAAATTAGTAGATAAAAATTAAAATACATTAAAGAATGTGTTAATATTACAATAAAATCAAGGCTAAGATTAAAATGAATTTCAAACACATAAGAAAATTGAAAAAAATCTAAATAAAAAAAAAAAAAAAATTAGATTAAATCAAAATCAAATCAAAATCAAATCAAAATTAAATCAAAATCAAATCAAAATTAAACCAAAATTAAATTAAAATTAAATCAAAATTAAATTGAAATTAAATTCAAATCAAATTGAAATTAAATCAAAATCAAATCATTATAAATCAAATTAAAATCAAATCAAAATCAAATTAAAATTAAATCAGATCAAATTAAGAATTACAATAATCAAACATATATTTCATATATTTTATAACTAAGGCAAACAAATCAATCGAAGGCTGAACCAAGGATACGCCGTCTGAACTCATTGAGACCGTTCGAAAATATGTCCAAGTTGTTGGTACGTGTACAAAGCTTGTTGTAACTACACAGAAGCCGGTACAGAGGAGCGGAACGACCAAGATTAGTTCTAGTTTTAGGCATTTCAAATGTTTCCGTTCTGAAATTGGATCTGAAAGAAGTACGACGGGGCACGATTAGACTGATCTCTGAAACCAACTCCGGGACGTTCGCCAAATTATGGATAATCTTAAAAAGCAAGACTAAATCTGAGCATTTTCTTCGTTGCTCCAAGGAGCTCATCCTGAAATGACAGAGCCTCTGAGGATATCCTGCTTCGCGATCACAAGTCTGTGATCTGTAGCATAGATATCTCGTGAACTTTTTTTGAACACGTTCTATTCTATCGATGTGCACCTGATACGCTGGGTTCCATACAGGGTATCGAGTCTGCTAATTATTAGTCAGAATGGCGCCACAATGGCGTTTCAATTGTAGTGCTTATTCGAACCATTTTTTACTGCTGAGTAAAAAATGGTTCGAAAATTGAAACGCCATTGTGGCGCCATTCTGACTAATAATTAGCAGACTCGACACCCAGGTGATGCGTATTCCAGTACACTTCTCACCAGAGAGTTGTAGAGTACTTTGAGAGTGCTAGTTGCCTGGAAATCCTTACAGGTCCTTTTTACAAATCCGGACATCTTATTCGCTTTGGCGATGATGATGTCAAAGTGATTTCTAAAGGACAGTTGGCTGTCGAGTTGGACTCCCAAATCACGAATTGTGTCAACGCTCTGAAGGGTTATGCCCTTTAAATGATATGCTGACGGTTGAGTCAACTTTTTACGTGTAAAAGTTATATGATAGCACTTTTTGGCATTGAGAGTCATCATGTTAATATGACACCACTCGTGAATTGCGTCAAAGTCTTTTTGTAGCAACGCAATGTCAGTTCCTGATTCTATTTCCCTGTAAAGTTTCAGATCATCCGCAAACATGGAGAATTTTGAGTGTTTTATTGAGTATATGATGTCGTTCACAAATACAAGGAAAAGAATAGGGCCGAGATGGGATCCCTGCGGTACCCCAGAGGTTGAATAATAAAGTGGAGATTGGTAACCCTTTATAACCACTCTCTGATGTCGCTCAAGAAGGTATGATTTAAACCAGCGTAGCAGTTGACCATGTACACCATAGTTCTCTAGCTTTTGTAGTAGAAGTGCGTGGTTCACTTTGTCGAACGCACTACTGAAATCCGTGTATATTGAGTCCACTTGTACACCCAGTCCACGGATCTACTTATATCATTAATATAGTGAACCAGGTTGGTGGAAGTGGATTTGTTAGTACAGAAACCGTGCTGTTCTGTGGCCAATTGAGTTTTAATGAGCGAAGTCAATACAGGACAAGTTTCGAGAAAATTGAGAGGAGTGATATGGGCCTATAGTTTTTTTACATCATTAGGCTCCCCTTTTTTGAATATTGGTACTACGTTTGCTGTTTTCCACTGTGTGGGAAATTTAGAGGTCATTAAGGACTGGTTAAAGATAAGTTTAAGGGGTAATGATAGGTATTTGGAACATTTCTTAATGAATTGTGGTGGTAGGCCATCAGGCCCTGGACCTTTGCAAGTATTAACTTTTTGTATTTCTTTAAGTACGTCTCGCTCTGTGAAATAATGGCTCCCTAAAGCAAGCTGTGGGTAGTTTTTTGTCTTGGTTTGTACCGCGGTGGTACCGGCTGGAGACGCAAAAGTGGAAGAAAAGTGTAAGGCAAACAGTTTACTCACTTCTTCTCCAGACGTAGCCACTTTCTGGTTCCAATGCATCTCAGACGGAATATCATTTGACTTAACCTTCTTGGCCTTAACGAATGACCAGAATGCCTTCGGATTATGTCTGATATTCTTTTCCGTGTTATGGACGTACGTGGTGTAGCACATTTTGATCATTACTTTAGAACGTTCCTCTAATATACGGTATTCATATTTGTCCCTAGGGTTTTTGTACTTTTTAAAACGGAGTCTTAACTTTTCTTTTTCGTTGAGGAGTCTGATTAAACATTTTGAAAACCAAATAGGAAATTTGCTATTACGTATAGCATATCTGGGAACAAATTCGTCCACTATCCTATTCAAGTGTGCATACAATGTGTCTACCATAGAGTCTACATCCGCCATATCAGAAAACAGACGCGTCCAGTCGATGCTCCTCAACCTCTCATTTACGAGTTCATATTTATTATATTATTATTATTCATGTTAACACAAATATCCCTGGAAAAAGTATTGTGCGCGAGTATTTCCAATAATTTTCGGGAATCGGGAATGTGGTGTTGCCAGGGAAAATATTGTTATTTGTTTCGTTTTCAGTGCAGTAAAGAGGATAAAATAGTAATTAAATCGTTGTTAATTATTTTTATTACATTGCTGTATGTACGAGTACGTAAAATAGTGATGATTAAAGTATTAAGCTGATGGGATTTACGAGCTCAATTCAGTCATGCGTTAAGTCAACTTTTGTATGTGTATTTTAATATTTCATTTCATTTCAAACATATGTATTTAATTTAAGGGTGTATTTGAATTTTTCGGTCTATTTTGTAACTAAGCATAATATTGAATTAAATTAAGGTGATGTTATTTATTGCATAATAATTAAATCAGACTTTCTTCATTGCATAATTACAGAAAAATTATGAAGAAGAAAGATAAATGTCGTGTAAAAGAAAAACAAATCAACAAAAATCTACGACGTAGCAGGCAGCTAAAACGTAGCAGGCTGCTACGACGTAGCAAGCAGCTACGACGTAGCAAGCAGCTACGACGTAGCAAGCAGCTACGACGTAGCAAGCAGCTACGACGTAGCAAGCAGCTACGCCGTAGCAAGCAGCTACGCCGTAGCAAACCGCTACGACGTGACGTAGCTGTCCGAAGACCGCGCAACTATATTCGACATGCACATTGAAAAACAAAAAAGATCCATCAAGACATGTTTAATGTCATACAGCTTCATCTGTGTGGCTGTCGCTGATTTAACCCAAGGGGACGTATTTGGGGTAAAACATATCTTACATCCTAACCTAGGCCAAAGCCTGCCAGGGTCGCGTAACAGTCTAAGCAGGTGACCTGACCACGACACGTAAAGGGCTATTGAAGGGCATCGTGGATTTCCGTCCTGCCCTGGGTGTGAGGACTCATTCAAATGAGTCCTATACGAGTGATTTTGTCAGCATCATGACGGGGGCCCCCTTTAGAGAGCCAAAGCCTGCCGGGGTCGCTTGACTTGCCTGACTGGCCTGTTGGTCTAGTGGTTAGTGACCCTGACTGCTATGCCGGAGGTCGTGGGTTCGATTCCCACCCAGGACAAATGTTTGTGTGATGAGCGCGATCATTTGTTCTGTGTCTGGGTGTAATTTATCTATACATATAATAAATTTGTAGAAAAGTGGTGTCTGAACAATGGAAATATATAAAAAAAAGTATCAGGGATTGTTATTATATCGATGCCGAACCCGAAAATGTAGTTTTTTTTTTTGTCTGTTTGTCTGTTTGTCGGTTTGTCTGTTTGTCTGTTTGTCTGTTTGTCTGTTTGTCTGTGTGTTTGTGCACGCTAATCTTCGGAACTACTGGACGGATTTGAATAATTTTTTTTTCGTTGTATAGGTATTAAGTCCCGTTAACATATAGGCTATAATTTATCTTGGAAACTTGAAGACCTGATGCAGAACCGCAACAGACCTGCTTAACTATAAGAGATACAGAAATGGTGCCATAGCAAAAATTGTTCCACGTGATGAGCATTTTCTGCTGAGAGAATAAATTTGAAGATCCTGGACACCTGATGTGGAACACCAAGAGCCCAGCTACACTATGACATATACAGGAACGACGTCTTAGCAAGAGTTGTTCAGCCTGATAAGCACTCTCTGTTGCTGTGTAAAAATTTGAAGATCTGGAACACCTGATGTGGAACTCCAAGAGCCCAGCTACACTATAACATATAAGTGAATGACGTCTTAGCAAGAGTTATTCAGCCTGATGAGTACTCTCTGTCAACGTATAAAAATTGAAGATCTGGAACACCCGATGTGGAACTTCAAGAGCCCAGCTACACTGTAACATATACAGTAAAGACGTCTTAGCAAGAGTTGTTCAGCCTGATGAGCACTCTCTGTTGACGTATTTAAATTAAAGAACTAGAACACCTGATGTGGAACTCCAAGTGCCTAGCTACACTATAACATTACAGTAAAGACGTCTTAGCAAGAGTTGTTGAGCCTGATAAGCAACCTCTGTTGTCGTATAAAATTTGAAGATCTGGTACACCTGATGTGGAACTCCAACAGCCCAGCTACTTTATAACGTATATAGGAATGACGTCTTAGCAAGAGTTGTCGAGCCTAATGAGCACTCTCTGTTGACGTATGAAAATTGAGATCTGGAACACCTGGTGTGGAACTCCAAGAGCCTAGATACTCTATAACATAAACACAAAAGACGTCTTAGCAAGAGTTGTTGAGCCTGATGAGCAACCTCTGTTGTCGTATAAAAATTGGAGATATGGTACATCTGATGTGGAACTTCCAACAGCCCAGCTGCTTTATAATATATATAGGAATGACGTCTTAGCAAAAGTTGTCCAGCCTAATGAGCACTCTCTGTTGACGTATGAAAATTGAGATCTGGAACACCTGATGTGGAACTCCAAGACCCCAGCTACACTATAACATATATTATATAGGAATGACGTCTTGGCAAGAGTTGTTCAGCCTGGCTCTTAGAATTCGACGTTTCAGATCTTCGATTTTGACGACCCCGTCGTCGCCGGCATAAGCAACAGGATCCGCGTACGAAGTCGCGGGCAGAAGCTAGTCTATAATATGTATGTATTTAGAAATATATAAGTATGTTTATCAGTTGTCTAGTACCCATAACACAAGCTCTGCTTAGCTTGGGACTATATGGCGTTGTGTGATAGTTGTGGAATATTAATATTATATTATTGTGGAATATTATTACTTACCGAATTACCGTGACCCTGGAACGTAAAGAGCTATTGAAGGACACCGTGGATTTAAGTCAGTACGAGTCTGACAGTCCCTCCCGCCCTGCCGTGAGCGGGAGGACTCATTTGATGATTTTACCACGATTAAAAAAAATACGGATGATATAAGCACGTAAAAAAATTTACTAAATACATAAGTATGTATGTATATGGTACATAGGTTCAATCATGTTACCAGGTGATAATTTCCCATTACAAAAAGACTTGTAATTTTGTCAGTAACACCATGATTACGTTAATTTGGGAGCCAGCACATGGCGGAATGGTTATGGCAACCCCAAACAGGTAACAAGCGGTGATGTGGTCGCTGTTAGCTTGTCGTTAGGACAAAACTTACATTTAATAAATGGATCTTCCTTTACTATCTAAAGCGCCATAACACATGATTTCATAACATTTTCTGGTGTATGTGATTTTCTATGTTTGTAAATGCACCAATGAAACAGGAAAAAATAGTGCAGGACAACGTTAAAAAAAAATTGGTAATATTTGGTGAAAAAAGGTTGTTGCCCCAGACTATGAATTTCTCCTTCTTCAGAAGGAAGAAGAAGAACAATTTCTCTTGTATCGTGGGTACGTTTACAAACAGTAACAGTCAGACACAGAAACGACATGTAGGTCATACAAACATTTATTCCGTGCCGTGTACCCGTGACATGCAGCGCAGTCGATCACTTGATCAGTGCGCCAATCTTACCTTGTCTTTTGCCTAGGATAAGAATTGCATTATGTAAAATTTAAGAGATTCATTAGGTTGACTGGATATGCACACTTTGTACCAACAGTTTATAAAGTTATCCGTATTATCAATTTTTATTTTTAAGTCATAGACATGCTCTGTCCAATTACACTGTACATTTATCCCTTATTGTGAATATGTACGTTTACAAACATACATTTAAACACACATACACAAATCGCCTGATTAAATATCTACCTGTAGGCTATTCATATATTAATTCTGTGAAATGGAACCCGTGATACGCAGTGCATCAGCCAATAGCCTCCTCAGCCTAGGTGAAACATTATACCATTGTCTTATCTTCTTTAGCTTTTTTGTTAAAAAAAAAAAAAAGACGTGTGGCACTCGGGGACTGCCGCGGTAAAGCTATTGCATAGCATTTTGTATCAACTTATGCAATTATAATTTTATTTATTTATTTTATTCATGCAGTATTGCTTTTTCTTTGATATTAATTCAAGTTACATTTTTAAATATTTCTTAAAAAAAAAAAAAAATATTATTATTATATTAATAAATTAATAATTAATTTAATAAATTAATAATTTAATTAAATTAAATGAGCGTGAGGTTTTTTCGTTACGGAATTTCTGGATTCGGTCCCCGCGCTCAAGGCCCGCGATAGAAGCTATGCAATAGCTTAAAATAAACTTCGTAAAAATATAGGTACATTAAGTAATTGTGTTTTAACATATTACTCACATCTTCATATCATGATATTATCTTTTTATTTACTACTCACACATTCCCAGTTCAAAACAACCCATTTCTCATTTAACACATTTCATATTTTTTCTCCAACTCACTAAAAATTATCACGCAAAAATGGTAGAAGCTACATAACGTAAGATCTTATTGCGCCCTCGAGTATTATTGCAGGGCCAACAAATTTACCGGGACCAACACATTTACCGGGGCCAACCTGTTTACCGGGACCATAAAATATTTTACTGGTACATTATTCTCTTTTCGCTCATGTTCTGGCGCATTTACGGAATGCTGGTAATGTTGGCCACTACATATATAAAAAAGGAAGGTTAACTATGTGCCTGTTGGTGTTATACATTTATATGACAAAGCAATGTAATGTGTCAGTTAGATAATTTAATATCTCCCCTGTAATCCCCGAAGGGTAATGCAGAAATGTATTTACTGACATTAGTTACTTTTGTAGACTAACATCTCAAAGTGTTGGTGGGCAACATCCGATAGCTAAAAGTTATTTGCCGTTATTCACAACAGTTGAAGAATGTTACCCAATGTTATCGTGCTACATTCTGTTGCTCAATATGTAACTGCGCTGTGGAGGCACCTTACAGTTCGCATTTATTTTACCAATTAAGTTGAACAACATTAAATGCCTATTTTTCTTAACGAAAGTAAATCATTTTATTTTTGTTTTACAATATGCATATGAGTACGGATTTCTTTTATTTTGCTTGGATCATGCGTATAAACATTTATGTGTAAGTTCACAAACATAAAAACCCAGACTCGGAAAACTATCTAATAGGCCTTAAAAGTATATTTTTAGAGCGGAAACCGAACCTCGCACTGCTCAGTGCTCATCAGTTTGACTCAGTTGCCAAACTTGCAGTTTTACATTATTTTTTCAAAATAAATCCTCCTTTATATACATTTTCTTCCATCCCTCAACGAACAAGCCCACTATTAAGGGGTTGCCCTATAAAAAATAATATTTTATTTACCCTAAGTGCTACCCAATGATACCTGCTCACTTATTCATGTAATCGTGTACTAAGAAGCTCCCCTTCGCGTATATTTCTACTGAATTTGTGAGGTTTATTGTCGGGGAAAATACACGTAATGTAATGTACCGCAGCCTTTGTTTTATTTGATGCATTTTACCGCGGTAGAATAGAACAGTTGTCCTTTTTTAAAATTATTGACAATATTTACAACATTAAAGCTATTGTCAAATAGACAGGCAAAGCGAACGCAATCCGAAGCGTTTATAATTGTAACTAGCGGCCCGTCCCGGCTTTGCACGGGTGGACATGATGATTTTCGTCCTCTAAAACCTGGCGCTGATGGTTACAAACACAATAAAAAAAGAGGTAGCCGAGTCGGTCCAGCCGTGTTCGAGTTATGAGCTTAGCAACACATTCTGTGATCCATTTTTATAGAAGAAATAGAAAGATAGATAGATGTATGGAATTGTTTGAATCCAGTCACATAGAAAAGCGAAAGCGATCCGATAGTCAATGTGACTGGCTTTAAACAATTCCATACATTACAAACAAAAAGCTCAAAGGTCTTAGGCTGTAGATGTATTATTATGAGATTCGTCAACGTCGTCGAGACAAAACTGTTTTCCTGGGAATGACGCTCGACTCGAGGCTGCAATGGGGTCCGCATTTAACATCTCTTGCAGGACGCCTGAGCTCAGCAGCATTTGCTGTTAGAAAAATCCGTCAATATACTGACATAGATACCGCGAGACTGGTCTATTTTAGTTACTTTCATAGTATTATGTCTTACGGTATTTTGCTATGGGGACGTGCTGCAGACATCGAATCAATATTTATTCTGCAGAAAAGAGCTATCAGAGCCATATACAATCTACGCAGGCGCGATTCTTTAAGGGAACGGTTTAAGGATATAAACATCATGACTGTACCTTGTCAATACATCTACGAAAACATCATGTACGTTAGAAAGAATCTGCATCTATTTAGTAAAAGAGGTGAAAGGCACAATTATAGTACTAGAACAAGGGACCAATTAGTTCAACCAGGTTTCAGGTTAGCCAAAGTAGACTCATCCTTCATGGGGTACTGTTTAAAATGTTACAATAAGATACCTCCTCACATACTCCAACTGAATGAGACGAAATTTAAGACTTCCATTAAACGCACACTATGTAGTAAAGCGTATTATAAGTTGGGGGATTACATTGCTGATAAAAATGCTTGGCTTAATGCTGGTCCTGCTCCACAAACACAGGGGAAACTGGTGGATTAGTATGTGAAATTATTCTAGGAGCTGCAGAAGATCGTTAGACTATTTTTGCATTGTATACATGTGATTTATTAGTTTTAACTTCCGGACGAGTTATATGAGTCCATATAACTGTTTATTTATTTTATATTTTTATCTGACTTTATTAAGTCATTTCGTTTTTTATTTTATTTTTATGTGTTTGTATTTGTTTTATTTTATATTGATTAACGGACATTATTGTCCTATTTTATTTTAGTTTTTATTTTCTTTGTGCAATTTTTTATTTTAATGTCTGTGGGACATTTGCTATGTAGGTTATCTTTTTATTAATATTTTCGAAGCGGATGAAAACTGTATAACTGTCCTTGCATTGTATAGAGTCAATCTGCCTAGTATTATATAACTTCATAGCCAGCATGGTGTGAGAGCTATCATTGACTAGATACCTACGTCTTTATTGACTTGAATGACTCTGGCGGTTGAGAGCATGTCATGCTCACTCAAATGTCTCGCTGATGGTGGCATGTGTGTCGGATCATTTAGTTCCCTTCAAAATGGTTGAGCTGAATGGTGCTGATATATGTGTCATGTTCGTGAACGGGCGCTGTCAGTTGGGACTGGTCATCTCTTAGCTGCCACGGTCTATTTTAATTATTAATAACTTTATTTTTGAATTGTCTTTTTATATTTACTATGGACACTAATAACTTGCCACATCGTTCTCACATAATGTACCATCTGATGATGAATGATGTAACAAAAGATCTGTAATAATTTTGGCGATTGAAAAAGAGTGTCCATGGAGTTTCTTGCTCATTCTTCTCCATAGAGATCTACGCTTTGGAATGAGCACCTACGGTACTTTCACAGTTTTTATGTCTTGTGACTGGGACTGTAGCACCATAACTATTTTCTAGTACTAGTTTTATTTTATGTCTCTTGACAATTCAAAAGTGCCTGTAATTGGCTTAGTTGAAATAAATTATTTGATTTGATTTGATTTGATTCTAATTTTAGATGTTCCGGGGTCGCGGCACTGTCTCATCAGGTAACCGTGACCCTGAAGCATAAAGGGCTATTGAAAGATCACCATTGATTTCACTCAGTACAAGTCTGACAGTCCCTACCGTTCCGCCCTTGGAGGACTCATTTGATGATTTTACCACGACAACAAAAGACCATAAAATATATTACTATAATTATGATTCTATTTGTTCTAAGGTGGGACTCAAATCATAAATACTATAATTGTATTCGTATCATAGAAAAACAAAAAGTTATCTTCAGTTTAGGTCGGCTATTTTAAAGTGAGTTATAAGTAAACAAAAACTCTTTCAATTTTTTAAAGTGAAATCTATATTTAAATAAATAAGAATCAGTGCTTTACATAAGCTTTGCATAACTTTCAAAAATATTTGGCATTCATTTTTTTTGTTGCTTCCTCTCGACCGTAACACGCACTGATTAAGTCGCCGTCAAAAAAGGTGCGTTCGTCAGTCCACTGTAAATAAACTGATTAATAGGTTCATGGAACAAATAACCCTCCTGGCACAGTCGGTATCCCCGTGATTTCCATTAGTAATCAAACGATAAGGGGAAAAAAAAACTTTTTCAAAAAAAAATGTAACCGCCTTCAAAAACAACCACAAAAAAGGGTAAAATAACCTTCAAAACTTTTCTTTCGGAAGTCGGTGGCTTTTTTTATTAATTTCATTGTCTTTTTGCCACCGACTTCCGAAAGAAAAGTTTTGAAGGTTATTTTACCCTTTTTTGTGGTTGTTTTTGAAGGCGGTTACATTTTTTTTTTTTGAAAAAGTTCTTATTTTACTCTTTTTAGTTTAAATATTCAATCACAATTCTTTTCAAATACGAGTACATCATTTTCTTACATGAGCACTATAATTTTGTAATCCGTAACACCTGTAATAACATCGTTAAAATCTCTTACATTCATAATTCCCTATCTCAAAAACTACTGAACCGATTTTGATGAAACTTGCAGTATTCCCTAAGTTGAACGATACTTAATACAACAAAAAAAGAATTACTTAAATCTGACTTGTAGTTCCAGAGATATGCGAACACAAACATAATTTACTAAATCAGTCGATGCCAAGTCCTTACTAGAGGAGTTGTACCTTCCATCATCAGCTCAGCTACATGAGATGATGATTACCATACGCAAATACTTAAATTACCGGGTTGCCCTCGATTTCTCCAGGATCCAATCATCAGATCCTGACATGGTGACAATGGGACCACTCCTGAAGTATCTCCTCTCGAACAAAAAAAGAATTTTGAAAATCGGTCCACAAATGGCGGAGTAATCGGGTAACAAACACACAAAAAAAAAAAAACATACCGTCGAATTGATAACCTCCTTCTTTTTGAAGTCGGTTAAAAACCAAAGGGGGTAAAATCTCACAGCAAAGGAAGTAAAAACAGAGTAAAATGCCGCACAGCCTGCCTAACTTCAACGAATCCTGAAAAAAGTTCACGAAATAGCTCCTCTTAGTCCGAATACATACCCCACATACTTCCTTCACAGTCTTCCACATGCGTGCTTCTGCTTACTTCAAAAAACTCAGAACTCGCAAAAGCAAAACTTTCTGGCTTATTTAATTTTCTCTCTGGAACGAAAAAATTTATTTATGGAAGAGTAACTGAATGTGACTCCTGTTCACTGAACCATTATTTTTTCGTTCATTGTCTTCGTTCGTTCATTCATTCGGTATAAAAATGAATGAGTGTATGGTGGAATTATTTGTTTGCATGCATCCTTTTTAACTGCATTCTTCTTTCATGGGGAGGTGGATTTATGTGAGTTCATTGGCCGTGCGGTCGGCGGGTAATATGAGACACGTATGGTTGATTTTGATGTTTAGATTGTGTTCCTTAAAACATTTGTACGATTTTTTTTTTCGTTTTGATAAGAATTATTTTTTCTGTTTCTATGGATACTTTTAGCGAGCACGTTTTACATCATTATCACATATGTAATTAAGAATAAGATTTTCAAAATCGCTGTACACATATTATAATAATACTTTGTACAGCGATTTTGAAAAACTGAATGTGGTCAGCAAGTTTTGATGCTGACTTACATGAAGTGCTTAATCCAATAAATAAACTTACACATTTGCGTGAGACTGGTGCCTTTAATTATGTATGATGTTACCAAAACATTATAACAACCATGGACTTTCTTGCACATTTCTTTCCAAAGAGATCTACGCTTTGGAATGTGCAACTATAGTAGTTTCACCAGTTATTATGTCTTGTGTCTGGGACTGTAGCATGATTTCTTTTTTTTTTCTGTAAATTCATAAGAACCTGTAAAGGTCAGATTGAAATAAATTTTGCTTCGATTTTGATAGATACATTTACGAAATATTTTTGCCTGCGACTTCGAATTTGACTATCAACTCAGCAACACGTGGCGCCATCTAATACCATTACAGTCACGTTATTTTACAAATTAGCCTCGGAAAACAGTACTTTTTTCGTTATGAAAGGTGCCCTATGTCTTTTTCTATACATTTGGCATCGTTATGCAAAATAGGGGGATCCGTTCAGTGGTTACAGTGTGAAATGGTAACAAACAAACTTGCTTTCGTAATATTAGTAAGGATCGGGATTGTGACACTACATTACAATGCTTAAACTTATCTCACAAAGATCCGTTTGTCTGTTTAGATGAATCATAAGAGAGTTTTTTTGTTTTGCTTTTTAAAATTCCTGTCTTGTACTTTTAAGTCCCTTCCCAAATCCAAAACTGTCACGACCATTCTTGGTCGAAAAATACAATACAAATTATGTTACCTTATTTTTCTTACAACACTACTGAACCTCTCCAAAGTAAAAGCACCACGTAACATTCTTATGTTGTTTCAGGAAATACTCTCATCTCGACAACAAACAAAGAATCCACTCGAAGCCGACCAAAAGCGCAAACAAACGACAAATCACAGCCCACCTTTTCCTTCACCATGAATCTCGAAATACCTGATACAAAAACAACTAGGGGAATATATCCGAAAAATAATGTCGAAAAACATAAAATATTTCTAACAGAAACCCCTCGGTACCCTAATTTGAACACTCATCACTTGGACGGAGTACGGAAACAAAGAAAGTTATTAATGTCTGTACCCATTGTCTACTTTTCTGACTGCCACCACTATAGAAAGACCTCTCCCCTACAACCAACGGATAAGAAAAGCCTAAAGACCGCCAGCTCTACCTCCCTGGTCCGTTTTGTCGGGTAGAATGTAACAGTTTCTTTTGTCCCCCGAGAGATTCTTCTTAGAGTTTATTTTGCCCGTTTCAATTGCAGCGTTTTGTCTTTATAAATTGTGTTGATTGACGTTGTAGTTAATGAATGGTGTTACAACGTTGATTGGGAAGACAAATATTTTTAATCAAGAACGTTTTACGAGAATAATAATTTCTTGAGCGAAGATTGGGGCTTCCAACCTTATAATAAATGAGAATGACGCATGGATGACAACTGGGAGTGTAGCCTCATAAAATGAATATTGATTAAGAATTTTAATAAATATCTCTTTGTTCGAACTTTGCCCTTTGCCAATAATAATAAAGTGGAATCCGTTTTCGTTTCTCATCATCATAAAATAATATTGGAGTCGCAGTAAATTCTATCTTAGTTTTAGGTATCTGTTCTAGACGGAAGATAACTAGATATTCCCCGCGACTTCGTTCTCTAACAAAATTTAGCCCTTCCTAAGATTTGAAGTTTCAAATTATGAAATGTATTTTCATCGTCGCGCAAATACTTACTACAAAGAATATTAAGCTTGATCTTTCTGAAGGCTGAAGTAAACCTTTACCACTTACAACCCAATACAATTCAGTATCATGTACCTTACGGACCTATAATATCCAGGGACGAACATATAGCACCTCTTTTTTTGGGTGGTAAAATCCATAAATGAGACTTTCCACCCTGAATGGATTGAAAGGTATTGTCAGTGACTGTACTGATTGACAAACAGGGCAAGCTAAATAAAACTTTTTAAAAATCAACACTGTTCCTTCGTTGTTTTTGTTTTACAGGAGCCACAGGGAAGACAACCCCGCGACCTCAGCAGCTGGGATATACCCCTGCGATCTAAACAGACAAAAGCAACTATGAGAACCAAAACTAAGAAAAAGTACCCTACTTCCCCAAGTCTATACCGACAACAAGAAAGAAATGATGTCATGTCATAAACAAAAAAATAAGATAAAAATAACTAAAACCCGACTGCTAAAAAATCGCGCACTGAAAAGTCCTAAAAAGACCAAGAAAAATCCGTGTTACAGATTTTTTTAAGTAATAGCCGTGGTCGTGTGCCACCTGCGGTTGTTTCACATAATCTTTATTGGCAAGGTGCCAATAAAGATTATTACCCTAAAACCAGCGGACAACTGAGATGCTTTCAACGACACCTCATTTGTCATATTGTAATGATAAGTAGTTTAGAAGTTATGAGGGAACCAACAAACATATGTACATACCGATCAAAATCATAACTCTCATTGCCGTAGTCGGGAAAAAAAAACATTAATTTCATTACTAACGGTACTGCCCATCCCAAAACAGAACACAAAAGATACTTAACCACACAGCCTCCTAAAGAATTTATCACATCATTAATCTTTTAACAAAGAAACATCGACGAGAACTAACTACCTGCTAAACTGCTTATACCCTACGCATTAACGTCGCAATAAAGGGTAATATATAGTGAAGGAACGTAACTGGTGTTGACCCTTCCGATGGGGCATCATGGTCGACGATTATGGCAATATCTATGGAGCAGTAATGTTTGTGACGTTATCTTAAATTGCAGAGGATTTCAACAATAGGCATTTAAAAAAAAAACTTTTTGGAAAAAGGAAACCGACTTCAAAACCAAACACAAAAAAACTGTAAAATAATTTTTCTTTAGGGTGGTTTTGTTTTTTATTTCATTGACTATGGCCACCGACTTCTGAAAGAAAAGTTATTTGCAGTTTTTTTGTGTTTGGTTTTGAAGTCGGTTCCCTTTTTTTCAAAATGTTTTTACTTTTCCTTTTTAATTTAGATATTCAACAAAAATCTTCATATAATCGGCGTCTCTGAAAATCTACAGTCTTGGGCCCGATGCTGCGTTAAACGGGCGCCACGTCCTTGGTCCCGCGCGTGGCCCGGTTTTTGTTTGTAATGTATGAAATTGTTTGAAGTCAGTCACATAGACTATCGGATCGCTTTCGCTTTTCTATTATGTGACTGGATTCAAACAATTCCAAACATTACAAATAAAAACGCTTCGGATCGCATTCGCTTCGCCTGTCTGTTTATAACAATAATAATAATCTTTATTCAGAATAAAAGGTAAAAAACAAAATAAATCTAAAATTAATGATGTAGGTCACTCAAAGATGCCTGTACTATGATAAACCTGTATCACAGGCGAATGGAGCTACGACCAATTCTATTTGTACGACCATAGTTATTTTGTTAACAATATTCATCACACAATGTTTGTCAATAGCATAAGCGACTATCGCAATAGAAATCTATAGAAGTTCGTGCACAGGCGTGTCAATGGATACCAAAGTCAGTAAGGTATCGGAGACTTGCGTCGCGATGTGTACGAAGGGCCTAATTCTTGTAATTTGGCCGGTGACGATGACGGTGATACTGATGTAATTACAGTGACTAATAAAAGCTTGTTTGGTTCTTTCATTTTGATGCGACCATCGTTGGACCATAAGGCCCCAAAGATTTTCTATCGGGTTGAGGTCCGGCGATCTTGAGGGCCACTGAATTACCCTTACGTCAGTGTGTGAACGAAACCAGGCTCTTACGATCCTCGCATTATGAATTGAACAATTATCTTGAACAAAATCAAATTGTGGCACTTCGTTCTCCGGGTAAACATTACGGACTGTCGGTAGCATTGCATTCTGAAGCACGTCGATATAATTTACAGCCGTCGCTCGAGGAGGTAGAGAACACAATTCTCCTACACCATCCGCACTCATCCAGCCCCAAATATTTACGGAAATTCGACCTGATTCTCTATTTGTAATTACATGATCATCTTTATACCGTGTTGAATTATATCGCCAAAGGTGAAGACGTCCATGCTGACTGGATTTAAACGTTTTTTCATAACAAAACACTGTATTAGACCAATCAAACTCTAAGTGCTCTCTGGCGAAGTTCAGACGAGCAAGTCTGTGAGCATCCGTCAAATATAATTATTTTCTTGGCGTAATGCCTGTGGTGCAACCCCATGTAATGTAGATGATTCCTTATTGTTTGGGCACTCACATCGAACATCTCCGCAAAATGTTTTGTGGGCTTAAAACCATTGATTTCATATTCCCGTCTCATGAATTCTCTATCGTTATTGGAGAGTGCAGGCCGGCGACCACTTCTTCTGTGATCCAACAAACTTCCCTCCTCTCCTTCACGACGAATCCAAAAGCGGACAGAACGCCTCGATATATTCAAATTCCGGGATATCGCACTGATACTGCTTCCCTCATTAAATTGGGCAATTATTTGTGCTCTTTCGGCAATGGTCAAGTTGGCAGGCATTGAGATGATTTTATATGCAGTTGTTTGAAAAATAACACGGAAAATATATCGATTTTTTGCATATATTTGACAAAATGTCAATTGTCAGTTTTCTTTTTCAAATGGAATTCGGTTGTCTATTTAAATAGTTTTTATTACTTTTGTTTGGAAACATTTCAATTGCTTTGTAGAAACTAATGTTCTTTTCATTTATACTAAAGGTTAAAATGTCATGTACTTATATGTGACATATGACGTATGAATACTAAATACATAGGTTTACGTCATGATAATGTTGTCTCTTTCAGTAATATCTTTTTATAACGAACCTTGTTGTAATTTTCGATGACCGGGAAACTAAATCAAAACTGGTACACCACTTTCTTGGCTGACCGTACTAACGTTGCGCCCGTGACGCGTTTCTTCTGTGTGTTTTGCGTCGCGACGCTTCTACACTTTTTGTATGAAGGGGCGATGTAGAGATAAATGTCTCCGCCTCGTCTGCGTCTTACGTCTTTTCTGTGTGACCAGCGCCTTAGAAAACTTTGTCTAGCTTTTACGAGCTGAAATTGCAGAGTACAACTCAATTTGATTGTCAAATTCGAAATGAATGCAAGCGAAGTCGCTAACAACAGCTAGTGTAGCAATAATTTAGCGAATCATGTTATAAGTTTTATCATGTAACCAGATAACTAGCCTAATAATGAGCTTCGTATAATCAAAATCCATTATCAGGTAACATACAAATCGTGGGCTTCAACTGAGAACATGAAATATAATATTAAAATAACATATTCTTAAAATAAGTATTCTTCGAATTACGTCTGGTACGAAATGTTTTAATATAATTATATGTAAAGTAGCTTATAAACGCGGCATTGCCTGTTGTCTTTAAATGTTGACTAGCTGAACGCGGGGTTGTTCGGTAGTTATCCCCTGTAAATGTCATAACAGGATAAAAATAATGCTATATGTTAATTCAGGTTATAATATAATCTACAAGCTACTGCCCGCGACGTCGTCTGCGTGAATGCGTTGAAGAAATAAAGGTTCACTGCTTGTTCCCCCGTAGATGATAGCGTAATTATATGTAGTAGTGTGTATTATGTTTACCCGACTTCTTAAAATATTCGTGCCAAAGAAGTAAATCCATGCAGTACTTTTTGAGGTTATCCCGGATTTACATGCAGACAAAAATTCTAAAAACTATATTTTTGGCTTCAGTATCGATTGTAGATCACACACCAAGTATTCTTTTAAAAAAAATATATAAATCAATGTACAGTTTTGGCTTTCCTACCATTTTATTTTATGTATAGATGTGTGCGTAAATGTCATCCAAATCGATTCAGTAATTTTTGTATGAAAGAGTAACAAACATCCATCTATCCTTTCTCGCAAACTTTCGCTTTCACAATAACGACTATAAAATAAACCAAAGTAAATAGTTTATAGTATAATAGGTAAACATTACACTGCGATGACTAGGCTGAAATAGCGCATGAAAAACATAATATCTAGTTTTTTTTTCAGGACACTTTTTCATTTTGAAAAATTCTTCTGTATCGTGGGTGCGTTTACATATAAATATTTAAACTCACAAACAGACCCAGAACTTGTAGATTTTACATATATTAGTTCAATTCAACAAAGAACACGCCTTGCAGCAGCCAGTTACTTTTCCACTGCATCAACTATGTTGCCAAATAATGAACCTAAAGATAACTAAAACATAAAAACCACCTTCAAAAAAACTACAAAAACAAAAGCTACAGGAAAACAGTTTCCCGAATAACTCACTGTTTACTACTGTGACAACAATTCTTAGTAGAAAACAAAGGACTATAATAATACCGTGTTAACGAGCGCAAACTATTGTGGGGTGACCATTATTACGGTCGGGACAGTCCGGGTGAGGCTATATCGAATAATGTTGGGCAGTAGCAATTGGGTGGTTGATGGATCTGGACGTTTGTTGAGCTTTGTCGGTTACAAATACAGAATAGGTATATATACAAAAAATATAAATACATTGAATATTTTCCATGTCTAATTAAAATGAACCTATATTGGCATTACTGAAACGGCTTAAAAGGCATTTAAAATGACTTTGCCTATACAAATATCACTCACATACACAATCAACCAAACCCGGAATAAGTACCATGTAAATATTTGTCTCATGCGGGAATCAAATCCACGACTCGCAGCGTAGCAACCAATCTCTCAATTACTGCCCTAAACGGCACTTTGAGAAGAGATAACCAAACCTGCCCTACCACAGCTCAAATGAGGATATGGTATGCGTGAAAAGGTTCCTAAATCCCAACCTTGAATAAATCCATCTGGGATATGACGAGCTGAATTTTATAAACACATTAAAATCCGTATAACGCAAAGTGAAGTGTTTTTAATAAGTACGGACGCGGACGGATTCAGTCATTCACTCAAATCCTTTATTGACAAAATATGAAAGCATAATAAAATCAATAACGGCTAAAACGGAACAGAAAAAAGCTTTCAAACAAGGCATTTTTTCACTCAACAAATTATAAATGGCCTTCACTTTTCCGGTAAATTTAACTTTACCCACTTCATATCGGAATATAGACCAATATTATGTAACAGGGAAACACATCAAAGAGCATGTCAAAATACGTACCTACCGGTAATTTGTCTTTGACAAGGCATGATCAAAGAAAAATGCCAACAAGTAAGTTAAAATGGTTTCCTGGTGGCCATTTTTGTTTACCGTTAAATTATGTGGATATTATTTTAGAGAAAGTGTCAGATAATTTTGTTTGGGCAAATGAATTTATGTTTTAAATCGTGTTTTGTATTTTATTATTTCTTTGTTTATAATTTTATTGCTTTTCTTGCGGCCATGATTTGATATTTTCGACGGTGTTGTCTCAACAACTAATTCATATTTAAAATATTATTTAGTAACACAGACGCAAATTTCTGTATTTAAATAATACTAGTTTAAATAATATTACCATTACCATTGTATCTACGTTAATATTCAAGTAACTTAAGTTCACTATTAAGACATTTTATAAACAGTTGAATCTTCAATTGTGGCGTGATGCAATTAAGCAATGGCAAAATGTAGGAATAGTAATGGTATACCTATTTATAATATCAGCCCATAGTGTCCCACCGCTGGACAAAGGCCTCCCTCTACTCTTTCTACTTCTCACGGCTTTCTGCGACCTTATATCACCCGAACTTATATTATCTCCTCAACTTGACAAACACAGCAATAATTCCATAAAATACATTGTATATTGCATCGGCTGTTATCAATCCTTTTGTATGAGTGGTATGAGGTAACAATTGCCATTCATTAGATTTTACCCTTCATCTTTCGTGAATCAACTTTAAACCCAGAATAACTATCATCAACTAATTATCCCTCAAAAACCTTAAAAATACTAAACTGGTACCACGTGTACGGTCTACAAAAAAAGCGAGGATGTTATCTTAATATCTAATCCAAGTACACACACCAAAGCACAATAACCGAAAGTACCAAAAAAATTCAACAAAAACTTTCCCAAAAACTTAGCGATAAAATCTGGTAAAGAAAAAAATATCCAACGAAAAAACTCCGCAAAGATATCCACAGTAGCCTTGACGTCCACTTTTTGCGAACAACTCCTGTTTATGATGTTGTAAAATTGTTTTCTCTCGCCTGTTTAGCGATACGTTTTGTTTTTACTCTCTCCGACACTTAATGGTTTTAAGTGTTAGTCACTTTTAGTTTCTTCTGTGATCTTATTTTCGTGCTGGGAATTTTAATAAAGATTGTGAATGTTCAATATTGAACGGTAATATGAATACGTTATGATTTTCTGAGCCTGCTTTAGTATAGATTCTTGAAATGGATGTACGTGGAATGACAAGAATGATCAAATGCAATAAATGTTGGTTGATGGCGAGGAAGAACAGCAAAGAAAATATGGTAATGGTAGATTGTGTGAGGAACGATATGAGTGAAAAAGGAGTAAATGACGCCGTGACGTCTGATAATTTTGAGAATAGAAGACGAAATCGCATTGTGCCAACCGTAAGTAAAATAAGGGCAAGAAGAAGGAATACAAAACATAAACAGGGTAACAACTATATCCAGTGATGAATGGATTACCTTGGAAAGGGTCATAGTAGAACTAAAGGCCATTCAGAAAAAAAAAACGAGTGGCACCTAAGTTATTATGTAAGAATATTGATAATTTTTGGTACCTTATTCTTGCACACCAGTCCACAAATTGATGAATTCCATCATCATTACTGGATATCCTGTGTGTTTATTGTTGAAATCAACGACTGTCTCCTTCAATCTAAACCAAATAATAGCAACTATTTGAAGTCAATTAGCCCATTGTAAATTTATTATAATAGAGTCATAGAGTAGCAACTCACTCACTCAAACTCACTCTGTTTGAACTCTAATCACTGGATCTCTAACCCTATCGATGCAGTGCACAATAGTCAGCCACTAACTGTCTCTGGACGTTATCTACAGTCAACCCTGTGCTCGCATCCTTAACAATCGGGGTCCATTTGATCTGCGGTACAAGTTTGATTGTTAGATTGTGAAACTGTGCAGGGTTAAGGTGTTAGTTTGATAGTGATACTGAGTTTCGAATTGTGTAACAATTGTATAAAGTATTATATCTTTGCAGTTGGGTGATTGTTGAATAACTTGAATTAAAAGACCATCAACGCTTTGACCTAGTGGGCGCTTTTACATTGGACGATAACAGTCACGACACGACACTGATATATTGCTCGCTCTCGCTCATTTTCCCTAGAAATGTATGAAACTACCGATGTCGTATGTTGTTAACGTTATTGTCTTATGTGAAAGCGCCCATTGTGTCACCCTATTTATAAATTTGTCATTTAATACTTGTAATAAGTATTGTGTGCATATTGCATAATAAAGTACATCTATCTAGCACCACAAAATTAATGTCATATCTTGATATGGAAGTAACATACAGTTACATAACATCATCAGACCTGATTCCGAAGAAGTGTCTTTTTAAACATTACTTCCATATATTCTGGCACATTTTATCGTGTAATGGAGGACGAACCCTCAAACCTGGGACCGAGATTTTGAAATTCCTAATGGGGAAACCATGAATAATTTTTAACCCCCTTGATAATCACATAATTATCAGTATGATGTTCAGTAGTAATACTTGTGAAAAGTAAATTGGCGAGGTAGTCAAAGCTGATAAAAATGCGCACTGAAGAAAAAAATTACAAATAAGTTTCTTTTTTTCTTTCAAATAACTTGATTTCGAAACTTTCCCCAATTTCCTTAAAATTCATACATTCCCTGTCTCCCAAATGACCAAAATTAATATTTCCATAAATTAACAGATTCAATTTATATTTTAAAGATTGCGTCTCAACAGAACCTTGGAGAGATTACAAGGCAAATACCAATTAAATTTCAATTTCAACTTGTTTGACAAAATTGAACTTTACATCGTTAATACTAAGGCAGAGATTGTGTTAGGGAAAATGAGGCACTTGTAATTAATTAAACATTATTGGGATGTTCTCGTTAACGTGTTTGCAGAGGGTATTAAGAATTTTTTTAAGTGTCATCTAGGGGGTAAGCTGGGGTGTAAGATGACGGTGTTTTTTTAAAGGTTTTTATTTTGGATTATTTTTAAGTAATAAAAATACGCGCCATGTTATTTTTTTTCCTTCAAAGAATTTTTAATTACTGACAGTACTTTAAAAAAATTAACATGGGGTACATTTTTAAAAGGTTGTCCTTTTAAATTAATTAATTAAATTGAGTACCCGAAAGCATGCCAACTAATTGAACGCGTTGATCTCAAGAACTTCTGGTGCGAATTGAAAAATTATTTTTGTGTTGGGCAGTCCATTAATATTGAAGAAGGCTATAGGACCTATAGCCTTCTTCAATAAATGGACAATGGACTGCCCTATAGTATAAGTTACATCACACTACAACCAATAGGAACCAACCAGCGGGGATGAAACCGCAGGAACAGCTAGTTTTAAATAAACATAATTTCTGTTGGCAGTTCACTTCTTTAGTGTCACACGCTATCGTGATATCTGTCAGTATTTTATAGGCCAAGTAAATTGCTCACTACAAGTCATAAAATTTACTGCCTCTACAACAATTTATGTATCATAGTGACATGATCAAATTTGTTGCTATAAGCACTACATTTAATTTACATAGCGCTCGTTTTATTGAGAATGTGTGACGAAAAAATTGTTTTATTTTACCTGGAATCGTTTTTATTGCTATGAATAGTTCTTTTCCCTTTTTTAATTCCGCTCAGGGAACGAGATGGCGCTAGACGACTTGTATAGTTCTGTCTCTTTCCCACAGCCTAACTACTCACGCTTTACGATATCATGGTAGGCTACCAGGGTAGAGTGGAAGGGACTGTGTCATTCTGACTAAAAATCCACACTGTTCCTTCGGTAGCTATTTGCGTTGTATTCAAATCTCAGTACCTTTCTACCTAATCTCTATTAAATACCTCATAATAGGGGATTTCACTGCGAGTTTTAGCCGTCAGTGGCGCTACCAGCGCATAACGTAAACAACGTTCAAGTGTAGCTTCGAGTGCATAGTTATATTATCTGTGGTGTAATGTATGTCAAGTTAATCATACAGTGAATGACATCATGCGCTGGTAGCGCCATCTGAGCGGAGCTTTGCGTGAAACCTCCCATTACTTAAATATTTGACAAGTTTTTGAGTCATTGATTCCACCTTCTTTTTGATGACCTACATGTCATGTTTATAACTCATCATCAAAAGGTTTATAACTTCATCAGTGCCAATCATGAAAAAAAATCTTTAAGTTCAATTAAAAACACGTTTTTCTTTAGAAAAAAAAGAAAAGTATGTATTCCAAATTGTTCCCACTCCCCAACTGGCGAGGACTACCAAATACCCCAGTTTTACCCAATTTCCCGGGGGGGTTGTAACTGAAAGCGTTTAGAGATTTATTTAGATAGAAACATCTAGAAAACAGGTTGGAGAGGGACGGGAGATCGGATGTCACTTCGTTTAACGGAAACACGATGTTATTGAATAAAGACAGTACTCGTAAGTCTGAAAATATACTTATATCTTTCAATGAAGAATAAGAATAATATAAGAAAATGTTATCCCTAGAATCGGCTTGTGTTCTATTTACTATTACTGCGAGAAAGATATTTTTCTGACCTTAGGTTAAAGATAATGTTTACTTATTAAGGTTTCAGTAATGAAAATAACCTTATTCATTGCCAAAAATAGGCCTCGAATCGTGTTTGGCCTATTAATTATTTGTTCGGGGTTTCGACGTTTGTGTATGTAAGTTCAAATATTTGTAAACACACCCAGGATACAGGAGAAATTCGCCTGATTTCGAAACTCGCTTAATGTTGGCATCATAATATTGTATTTTGTTATTTTCCTCATTGAAATCTTAAGGCATAAAGATAAAACAAATTAGAACAATCAAAATCAACACTGAATCTGCAATTCTATCTCATTTTAAAATGCAAAAGTTTTTATTTTTGTTACTATGTACTCGTATATAATTACGTCAACACGGCTAAAAGTATCTTGATACAAATTCGCTCAGATGAATAAGCTGGAAAAACAAAGAATATAATTTATCCCTGTACTTACTTCTCTTGGAATAATTTTCTACGAGCGTAGCCATTTTTTTTTTTAGCGTGGTAAAATCATCAAGTGAGTCCTCCCACCCCGGGCAGAGCGGGAGGGACTGTCAGACTTGTACTGACTAAAATCCACGGTGTCCTTCAATAGCCCTTTATGTTCCGGGGTCACGGTGAGGAAATAAAATCCCGCGACCTCGAGCGTAGCCATTGGCAAAAGCTAGTATGTTATTACAGTTACTTATTAGAACGATCTTCGGCTCACACAGAATCAATTTCCTCTCATAATAAGAATGCATTCTCCTGACTTACGAACCCATTAATCACGTACTATCTCCGCATTATAATTCATCTCATTACAGCTAGCCTCTATATTTATCCTCCTTCTGTAAGAATATCCCCCTAGGGGATATAGAAAGTAATTTTCTTCACATAATTATTAGATCGCCAATATTTATTGATCACCCAGTTCTACGTCAGATACCGTATTTATTTTTGGTATGCAACATACTAATTATTTATTATAAGTATGTTTTATAACTAGGGTTGACACGCACAAGATGTTGTGGTGTGTTTCATAAATACTCCCTTTATTTCGGTGATTCTAAATCTTCTAGATTTTATATCTTATGGTTTCATTGAACAAAATAATAACTATTACTAAAATATCGGTAATTAAGGGGAAGTTTTTAGTGTGGAGTAAAGTTTAAAAGTAGAAAAATCTCAATAATGAGCTCGAAAACAATAAGTGACATTATTAAATGGGTCCTAAACACCATTGGCAAAATGTGTGTCTACTATTAGGTACATCATCATCAGCCTATAATGTTCCCACAGCTGGGACACGGGCCTCCTCTCTGTGAGAGGAAGTGCCTTAATCTACCACGCGGGCCCAGTGCGGATTGCTCTATCAGGTACACCTCTGCCTAACTATTCGAGGATTATAGGTGTGATATTACAATCTTTACCAATCACTCTATTCAGAAGTAAAGACTTTAATGACAAGAAATGTTCTAAAATTAAATTATAATTACTTACGAGTGCCACCCCTATCGCACAGCCCCGCTCACAGGCAGTTTAATGAGGCATCTTGTGCTGAGATAACTTAATTACAGATTATTTTGAATCTTTATACTCTTGTCACATTACTGTTGAATTATGATAGAAGTATACGCATGAATGCTAATAAGGTGAACTGAATTTGAAAGGTAAAATCTGTATCGGTATTATGTTTGGGATAAAATGACTAATAACAGTACTAAATAGGGTGCAAATTGAATGAGTACACTATTTTTAACATGAACCATTTTACAGATTCGACAAGATAAATAAAATAAGAGCGTCAACCCAGCCATACAGGTTAGAAAGATCGGTACAGAAAAATATCCTATCCCATTCATATAAGTGTGCTATAAAGTAAACAAGAAAAGTAAATCATATTCTCTTGGTAAATTTGATATTAAATGAAAACCACCTTTTGTCAAAAACTTCGTGCTCGCAGCTTTTCGTCGCAAATCGAGTTATTACACGTCAAAAACACACGCCGTATACGTGTTAACATAAAATATATAGTTTACAAACATTTAATATTCGTATAAAAAGGAGCTTTGATGTGAAAAAGGAATTTTTGTGAAGTTTTTTTAGGTAAAAAGGTGTGAATTGTAGCAAGTTGTCGTCATGTGTTTTTGCCTACTGTAACACAAAAAGTCGTAAGTAAATGACGTCTAATATGTCTGGGTGAAGGGTACACAAGATTTAGAAAATAGTTCTTGGGTTAGACAAAAAATATCACTAACATCTGCGGTAGCCATTCACCTGGATTGGCTTCCAGTCGAACCAGATGCAGCTGAATATCAGTATTTTACATAGAGCGACTGTCTACCTTGCATCTACAACCTAAAAGGCAACTGAACAACCCTTTGGTTAGACTGGTATCAGACTTTCAAGTTTCTGACTCACAGTTACGACTGTCAAAGATCAACAAACGACAGCTGGGACCAACACTTTACCTGTTATTTAAGGCACAGACCAACGGTAAACCTAGACCAATCTAGACCAGCACTGCTTATCTTTAAATTATCGACCGAACAGTGGCTGTCTTCTCCCCTGAAAACCACATTTTGAAATAATGTAAAATAAACTACACTTGAGTGACTTATACCTACTTCACAAACGACAATGTCCGTAAACTATCCGTAATCTATCCATACCGGTTCAAGTGAACCATTACCGGTCCTAGCCTCCAACAAAATTATTTTAATAAAAATACAGAAGGATACCTTTTCCTGACATTCAAAAAACAAAAACTTGACTTCATTACATATTTATGAAAATATTATATTTAGTCTTGACAATCAGACTATTCCGAGCATAATCTGACATGATGAGGGATTCAGTGAAAGGTCAACTGTCACAGATACATGTTTGTCAATGACAGCATTAGGCACTTTATTTCCACTGTCAAAATAATATCAAATAGAAAATTATTCTTTAGTTGGTGTGTACAGACATCAAGCTATCCCTGAAAAAAATCTTAAATAGATTTTCAATTTTATTACTAAAGAAGAAGGTTCATGTTCGGTTGGGAAAGTTTTACAGTTTGAAGTACGTTAAATTTCTGGCGTTTGTACGTCACATTTAAAAGCCAGACCAGTTACCTTTGTTGAATAAAACATTATATATTTTTGCTTCAGCATAAATAAACAATTCTAAAAATCGGAAATAGAGAAATCAAAGAGTAAAAGACAAAGACTACCATTAAATAAAGATAAATCTATCCCTTCACAATGAAACCGATGATATTTAAATTCTATTGCCCAGTTCCCAGTTCCCAGACATTCTTTATTCATAAGACGTTTCAATCAACATTATTATCATAATAGATGATGAAGGAGTTCTCGATATGTCATTATTTAAACTTAAATCAATGTCCAAGTGCCCAGTTCCCAGACATTTTTCACTAGAATTTTCAATCAACAATATCATAATAAAATTGAAGACGGAAAGAGTTCTTAATATCGCATTATTTATCATAACTCTTTGATAAATATCCAAGTTCCCAGTTCTCAGTGACAATTCACGAGAATTTTGATTCAAAAATATCGTAACTGATGATGTTAACAGTTCTCGATATCATTACTTACCTTAAAACTATGATAAATGTGTAGGTGAAGCTCACTGCACCTGGCAGACAATAAAGTAATGGGTGCTTTACATTGCGCGCTACAACCCATCAGCTGATTAATGGATCGCAGCGGGGCCGTCGGTCGATACGATAATTCGAGATTGGTTCGGTTGAAGCTGATATATGGAGAGAGTGAACTCAGCAGTGAACTTGCTGAGTAATCTTCATTTTCTTAATATGGTTTTCTTTTTTTAGGTTTTCTTTTAGTGAATTGGATGGTTTTTTTTTTTAACTGGGTTTTCATTGGATTACAATGCATATTTTTTCATCTCTTTACAATGCGACAAATCTTCGTTTATTTAAATAAAACATAAACAGCGTTACCACAAAAGATAAACATCTGTTGAACGCTTGCCTAAAAAAAGTGTAACTGCAAAACGACCCCTAAATCAACGTGAAATGTTGTTTTGACGTTGACAGTTTTTTAGACAAGTGTTCAACAGATGGTTATCTTTCTTGTGGTAAGACGTAAAAACTGCAAACGCTGCAAAAGATTTATTAAAATCTTTATCTACTATCATGCTATTAATCCTCTAGAAACTATAACAATTAGCTTATTGCCAACATTAAAACACTCAATGATATTAAGCCGGAAACACATTATTAACACCCGACGCCACCCGACGAAACGTGATGCGTGTTGAGTCAAATCAAATGTATTGTTTTCTATGACCAGAATCACACTATGAACACCCGACGCGACGACACGCGCTCACTGCACATCGGGTGTCGACACGTTGCGTCGCGTGGCGTGTTAAATAATGTGTTTCCGGCTTTATGATCATTATATCATCCAAACGCGTGATATTATGAATTTAAAAAAAAAGAACATTCTCGTGCAATGACATTTTCACCACCAGATCGCTAAAATTTTGAAAAAAGAACAATAATTCTTTTACTTATTAAGGTTTGTTTATTTTACATGCTTCGCAATTAGACTTTTCTTGAATTTACATAGTTCTTACAACACTGTACAACACCCTATGGTATGAGAATCTTTTATAGAGGATTCACATCATGATTGTAGATAAAATCTTGTATGCAACTGTTATAATTAGGTATTAAAACACTCATGTGATACTATTATCACACTCGGCTACGCCTCGTGTGATAAACCCACATTCGTGTTTTAATACCCCTTATTATACAACAGTTGCATAAATAACTATTACAAATTCTAAACAAAGAAAATAAAAATTACTGGTTAATAATAAGGTAGGTAGGCTCTTCAAGTTAATATCAAACGAACAGGCTGGTGGCCTACCATGAATTTTTAAAGCGAGGGTAAATCCAGTGTGCGAAAGAGACAGAGCTATACAAGTCGTCTAGCGCCACCTCGTTCCCACACTGGAATTCTCTCACTTTAAGATATAATGTTAGGCCATGCACCAGGTGCCTTCTATGAAAAGGACATGGCCAATTTCTTTATGGGCGTTTGCATAGTTATTGAATTCAATATACACCAATGATTTTTGGTGTTTATATTCGTGAATATGGGTACATTAAATTGCAGTAAATAAAACACATAACGAACTTGTCATTACAACAGACTAGACGAAAGTAGTTTCACTAAACCTTTAGTCAGATTGCTGGCAATATGTGTATAGAATATTTGCTATTAAAAACCATAAGGCGCTTCAATGAATAAGGTGGTCGTGGCTAAATAATTACAGCCGCACAGGCCGATTTTCCGGGTTAAGCCGCGCTTGCCGAGGTTGGTCTGTGGATGGGTGACCATCTGTCATAGCGAGTTTCCTCCGTACCTCGGAAAGTACGCAAAGCTATTGGTCCCGGCTGTCATTTGTAGACCTTTGACAGTCGTTACTGTTAGTCAGAAGCACTAAAGTCTGACAACCAGTCTTACCATGGGGTATGGTATTACCGAGTTACTGGGTTGTGGAAGTCCGACAGGCAGTCGCTCCATGTAAAATACTTATCTAAAAATCCTGCTGGAGCTTGGATATTGTTATGGTGTCTTTTTTTTGTTTAACGTGGTAAAATCATCAAATGAGTCCTTCCACCCCGGGCAGACTCGTACTGACTAAAATCCACGGTGTCCTTCAATAGCCCTTTATGTTCCGGGGTCACGGTGATGGAATAAGTCCCACGACCCCGACAGGCTTTGGCCCTCTGAGAGGGGGCTCCGTCATTATGCTGATGCTCTTTGAGGCGCGCGTGGGACACAACGCGCCGTCGACCCGGGCATGGTCCATGGTCGGGCAGCGAGTTGCCCTTTACTCGCTGCCATGCGGGCAGCGAGTAAAGGGCCCGCGCCTACGGTGGCCGGATATCGTCTTGCTACGTCCGTCGCCGTGGGCGTCCACCACCGCGGGTGGGGCGGAGGGAAGACACTGTCCTCTCTCTCACGCGGCCCGCCTCCTCCTTTGCGAGCATTACTGCTTCGCGGAAGGAGGCGACCGCTTCCCACTCCGTCTCGCCCCGTAGCATAGCCGCGACCAATGCTGGGCGCGAGAGGTCTCCGCCTATCGCCGCCGTGAGGACACATCAGGACGCCGTGACTCCTTTCCAGCCACTCCTCAAAGAGGGGTCTTACCTATTGCAGCGTGCCCGATTATTTTGGTGTCCTGCCAACGGTTTTGTTCCCTACAAGGCAATTACAATAGTACCCTAAAATAACATCCAAGACAGAATCACCATCATGTTCTGTATTAAAGATCGCTATACAAATGTGTTTCACACACTTTGAACAGGTGGTAATGGTGGGCCAACCACTTGAACGTTAGAGGCTGCTGCATCGTTGTCGGCCAATTCCTGCACGTCGTCTGAAGCCAATTCCTACATGTTGTCTGGTACAATTCCTGCACGTTGTCCGAAGCTAATTCCTGCATTTTTCGTGATTAGTCCTGCACTGCCTGTATATTTGCTCGCATACATTGATATTTAAAATAATGAATTAAAAACAAAATACTTACCAACTTAATAATATTACACACTGTCAAACCAGTAAACTCGTTCCGTTTTAAAGTTTTTTTTTTCGGGTTATTGGATGAAACGCATTAAAATATATTGTTATGGTATGAGTATTTAATAAAATGTAACAAATACCAATGAATACAGTTTCGTATGAATGAAACGTTCCTAATATAATACATTAATTGTCGACCATATCAAACGTTTTGTATAAGTACTACACATCATTACTTAATAATTTTTGAAATATTTAATAAAAAAACCTTTTTGAAGAAAAAGTAACCGACTTCAAAACAAAACACAAAAAAGTGTAAAAATCTTTTCTTTCGGAAGTCGGTGGCTTTGTTTTTTATTTCATTGACTTTAGCCACCGACTTCCAAAAGAAACGTTATTTTACACTTTTTTGTGTTTCGTTTAAAGTCGGTTCCCTTTTTTTTTTCAAAAAACTTTTTATTGTACCCTTTTTAATTTAGATATTCAACAAAAATCTTCATAATTATAATCGGCGTCTTTCAAAATCTACAATCCTAGTAAGCAACAAAAACGGATCTATGAGGGCAACTTCAAGAGATATCCGTTATTGTTATTATCAAAACCTTCCCCAGAATGTAACAAATATTTTTCTGAAAACCGCACCAAAATCGGTTCAGCCAAACGCGAAATGATCGCGGACAAACATGCAATGGTCACTAAAAATCTACAATCCAAGTAAGCAAAAACGGATCTACGCGGGCAAATTCACGGGATATCCATTAGTGTTATACATTAGAATCTTCTCCAAAATGTAATGAACACTTTCCTGAAAACCACATTAAAATCGGTTCAGCCAAACGCGAGATAATCGCGGACAAACATACATACAGGTTGAACTGAGAACCTACTTTTTTTTTGAAGTTGGTTAAAAACTGACAGGTTCAGAGAGGCTAAAACCTACGTAATAATTTATTTTATTATTTCTATTTTATAATGTATTTACTATGTACGTGTACACGGAATGCAATTTTTGTCCATGTCCTTTGTATACAGGGCGTCTCACGGCTATGCCACATGGAGGGAAAGCACCTTGAACATTTTTTTTTTTTTTTTTTTTTTTTTTTTTACGTGGCAAAATCATCAAATGAGTCCTCCCACCCCGGGCAGGGCGGGAGGGACTGTCAGACTTGTACTGACTAAAATCCACGGTGTCCTTCGTTAGCCCTTTGTGTGCCGGAGTCGCGGTATACGTATGTCCCGCAACCCCGGCAGGACTGTGGCCCTCTATAGGGGGGCCCCGTCATCATGCTGACGCTCCTTGAGGCGCGCGTGGGACACAACGCGCCGTCGACCCGGGCATGGTCCATGGTCGGACAGCGAGTTGCCCTTTACTCGCCGCCCGCATGCCCGCGCCTACGGTGGCCGGAGATCGTCCCGCGACATCCGTCGCCGTGGGCGTCTACCACTGCGTCTCGGGCGGAGGGAGGACGGTATCCTCTCCCTCAAGCGGCCCGCCTCCTCCTTCGCGAGCATGACTGCTTCGCAGAAGGAGGCGACCGCCTCCCACTCCGTCTCGCCCCGCAGCATGGCCGCAACCAATGCCGGGCGCGAGAGGTCTCCGCCTATCGCCGCAGTGAGGACACGGCGGTGCTCCGCCCAAGCTGGGCAGTCCTGCACCGTATGCTCCACCGTGTCCTCCGGGCGATCCTCGCAGTGGTGACACCCGGGCGTTTCCTCCTTTTTTATCATGCACAGGTACCTCCCGAAGCTGCCATGTCCGGTGAGGACCTGTGTCATGCGGTAGGTGAGGACGCCGTGGGACCTATCCAGCCACTCCTCAAAGAGGGGTCTTACAGCCGCGATTGCGGCTAGCCCGTACCTCGGTTGCGATAGTCGTTCTCTCCAAACTGCCCTGAGATCGCGCCGGAGCTCTTCCCGCCGCGCCTCGACCTCTCGAGGCAGCGGGGATACACCCCGACGCTGCGCCTCCACGCGCCACTCATAGACGCGCAGGAGGGCAGTCGCCTCCAGATCCCAGGGCAGTGATCCGGCAAGAAGGTTGGCCGATTCGCCGGCGATCGTGCGGTATCCTCGGATCATTCGGATTGCCATGACCCTCTGGCATGCGACCAGCTTTGCCGGCCGCGTCCGAATGCTCAGGGCACCTTGAACATTGTAGTTAAAACATTTTACTGAAAGTAGATATTATTTTAATTGAAAAAAAAACAATTAAAAACTACATTCATAGATTTTTTAATAATTACATGGTTGAACCGGGAATCAAACTACACGAGAAAAAATAATTACCAGTGGCTTTTTTATACCGAATTACCGATCGAAAGGAGTCATCATAAGGGTTATTTTTTACTGAATAACATAGTGTCAGAAATAGAAGGAAGACCATGAATTTTAACATGACATGTGATGTGAAATTTTGTTCAGAAAAAATACTGTATTTAGAAATACTTGAGATTTTAAGAGAAGAATTAGGTATTAATGTCCACGAGCTACAAACAGAACTTAGAAGTATTATTAGAAATATCCACCACAACAAATAATCAAAAGAGTGCGACGTTGTATTCAACAGTACGTATGGGACTCATTTTGAGCATTTGATAAATTGATTAATTTTGTAACAAAAAATGCTATAATTCATGGTCTTCCTTTCTAGCCCTATGTTTTAACAAGGCCTTTTTCCTAGCCTTCCAAGGAGACTTCATCGTTGATAATGCGCTCCTCCCCGTGCCTATTAACATTCCTTGACCTTGCACGTTATTCGTGAGTCCGATCTCCCTTTAAGATAAATCTGCGGTTCTGGTGCGAAGTTCATTAATGTTGTCGGTAAGAAGCTCATATTTTTTCGCATTATAGACTCCCTGTGGCCTCTGTCAGGCCGTATTTAGATATGGCCTGATATATTAAGGATTAACGGCCCGTTCATAATCTTGGCGCAGTGAGCGGTGACTTAGCGAGGAGCAGCAAGCTGTAAGATCAAAATGTTTGAAACAAGCCACGTGGCGCCCCCAGTGGCGAACTCTCGTTAATCCAAGTAATTAATATCTGCATGGAGCACTAGCTGCTTTAACTAACCATCCTCTCTAGAAAGAGAGCAAACAATTGTAGGGCCATCTATCTCTTTCTTTACAACATGGATAATGAACACTAACAAAGTCTGTTATGCTAATTCTACCATCATACCAAGCTATTTGTCAGCGGTTTCGTACACGTTTTAATTGAAAATTATTATAGGAACTTAAAACCGTATGCTGTTTTTATTTAGTCTTTGAACCAAATTCATCGTGATCCATTCAGCCGTTTTGACGTGATTGACTAATACAAATTCATCCATCCATGCGTCCAAACCTTCGGCTAATACAAATTCATCCATGCGTCCAAACCTTCGGATTTAAAATATGAGTAAAGAAAATAAGGAAAAAGTTTAATTCTTGCCCAAGGACAAGAAAAACAAGCAAAGACAAATCTAATTGCAAAAACCATAAATCCAGTCCCAAAAAAGCAAAATAACCTTCACAGAACGAATTCATAACCTAAATAACAAAAAAATAAAGTGCGAAAATCATAAATTTAAATAAAACTAACGTACATTTTAAAATTTTCGCTTTGAACCTTTTTTTTTGTTATCATGGCAAACATGGCCGGGATTCCATTTTGGCATGCAAGCTCGCACTCTCCGTTGGCAATGCTCCAGACACGTCTTGGAGGTATTCTTGTATGCCGCAAGGTGCGAGCATAGCGTTGAAGTGAATATTAAGTTACGTTTTAATCTCTTCGGTTTAGGGGTGAGCATGAGCATGTAAAATATTGGGAGCTTGTTTCATATTTCAAGTTGATATATTTTTTTTGAGAGCAGTTCCACTGTGGGAAAGAGACAGAGCTATACAAGTCATCTAATGCCATCTCGCTCCCACAATGGATCTACTCTCGCTTTATAAAGTCATGGTATGCCACCAACCTACTTACGCACATTGACGAGGTGAAAAGTTAGGTGTAGGGATCGTAGCGTGTTACATGGTTTCAGTGTGTGGAAATGATACTTGCTGGATGGTGATGATCGAAATTCAAGTGAAATCGGGATTCAAGGCATGTCGCGAGCGTAGCGAGCTCGTGTAGGAGCAACCCTTTTATCTCGGCGGAACCCTTCACCTCCCGTTATCCATTATGTAGAGACTATCACCCAGCGGTCATTATGCTTATGTCTAAATCAAGAATCATCTATATTATAGAAGAATAAAGTTGCTACTAGCTTGAAACTTAAGTCACACTCTCCACATAGCTCAACGGGTAGGTAACGGACAGTCGGACGGCCGCACTCCGCGGACGCTACTCAAATTATTTCTCCCATTCTTATAATGTAAGTAAATCATTCTGTTTTTAGGTAAACGAACGTTAGGACGTAAATATACCTACAAATATTCGTAATTATAATGGTTAAAAACACGCTATTAAGTTTAAAAAATGAAAGAAAATAATATGTGCTCATTGGGCAACACGTTATTTATTTTAAACTGCTACCCTCCCCAGTTTCGGAAGAAAATAGTTTCAAATTGAAATAAATAATAGTACTTATTGTTGATTTAAAGAACGCATGATTTTTTTAATTGTTTTTGAGTTTACCCGTTACAAATAAACGTACAAAAAATCTAATCTTGATGTACACACAGTACATACCGTATTTTCTTAACTTTTTATATTTACTAATAAAAAAATAGCCAGATAGATACCGATAAAAAGAAACAGTGCTATCTAACTATGGAAACATTAGATCCGATACTTACCCTCAAGCAGTTTGGATGGTTTGCTTTACTAAGCAAAATCTCTCAGTAGAAAAAAGTAAAAAAAACACAAAATACAATTTTGGCAGGTGATTTCAATCCAAACCTTATAACTAGAGGCTGGAGGTTGTTTTTAAGCTTTTATCGCCTCTATGTACTGTTATTTTGATAATTTTTAACGAAACCTTTATAAAACAGAAACAAACATAGTCTCATATTTCGCAGATTTATGTTCTAAAAATTCGTTCGGCTAATTCACAATTCATGTTCTCATTTGCATACATAGAGATTGGTGGCCCAAACATAACATGCCGTTAATCACATACACACAAAAACAAATACATTTTACATTATTATCATTTACTATTTGTGTTCTGAAAGGTCAGGTGCGTACGCGTACCCAGCGTGCCGCCATCTTGGGGAGGCCGCCATATTGGATTTGTTATGACGTATCTTAGCTAGCTAACCAGCTTTGCTATTCTCTATAAGAAATCTCATCGCTAGGCTGTACACACGGCTACATATCAAGCTATAAAAAACAAGGTTAAGCTGATCGTTGTATGCGCGGAACGATCATACATAGCAAGACCACGATAAACTGGTTTTGTATAGCTTGATGTGGCCGTGTGTAACTGTGTACAATGTGCTCTTCGACGAGGCGGCATTGAAATCGCCCGATCGTGCAGCGCGGGCGGTGAGCGCTAGTGTCGCTGTCAGTAGCTCAGTGTATAGCAAATTCTACTCCTCGCCTTCAAAGAGGCAAAAAAATTAAAGGACTAAATAAATATTTGTCGTAAAAAAAAAGACATGAAAAAATTCTGCCAACTTTACGTCACTCCCCTGCCAACAAAAAAAAGTAAAAAAAGCGCTCGATGATCTAAATGAACCGGCCATCTCAAAGCTGCCCACAATAACTTGTTAACTTATTACGGCCTCAAGCACTTCGCTACTAATTTACATACTTTACCGCTTTACATTTTTTTCATTATCTTTTAATTAGTTGCTCAGACATCTTAAGGTTGAGTTTAGAAGTAAGAAGAGAAACAAAAGATGGCGATGAAGCTTCATTAGCTGTGCCATTTTTTTGGGGTCCTTAGTCAAAATGTGTAAATTGGAGGCTATTTTTAACAAAATATGTGTATCTGACAAACCATCTCGATCAAAATATCTGTAACTTTGTAAATAATTAATCTATTCTTTGTAAAATATTAAACATCTTTCAGTGATTTAAAATTAAAACATCTGTGGGATCTGCCTTCTCCATTATTAAACAGCGTGAGTTTATCAATTTTAACAAAAGCTATAACTCCTACAGAAAAAATTCTTGATAAACTCAGAAAGTAAAACTCATTACCATACCATACTCATCTTTTTACCATGTCAGAAACACAGAAATATTAACTCAAAATTAGGTCACCTAAGTTTACACAATAAAACTAGATCTACTAGAAATCTACTTAGACCTCAGTAATGTAGATTTTAACCAACCAATTTTAGACCATAACCAAAATTGCGTGTTCAGTTCTCCTAAACACTTTTTCCAGCGCTCATTACCATCAATTTCTACGTTAAAGTATATTTATTGATACAAAGACTGCGTGTAAATATCAATTTAGCACGTTCACTGTGCCAGGGAAATATAAAATATGTGGAGAGGGATTTATTGGGCCTTGGGCCTCACGAGGGACTGTTCCGACCCACCGGTGGGATATATAAATTTGCTGCTGTGTAATACAGTGTTTCTTGTGTAATTTATGGTGTTTGTTGTAGGGTGTGATTAATTTGTGCACGGATTTTGAGGGAAACGTGGTGTCAGGTGTTTATTCTTTTTGGGTAAGCAGGATATATGGGTTTAGAGGCGGGGTGAAATGTGTGTGTTTTTAGAAAGTAAAGGATAGTGTTGTGACCGTTTTTATCGACAATCATTTCTTGTGCGTGTTATGTTGCAAACGATATGAAATTTATTTTTAACTAATTTGGAGGTTTTGGCCCATGTGAAAAAAAAAAAGACTATAAAGAATTATTATTATGTCACATATTTTTAAGCTGAAACATTGCTAGCTTGGGTAGATTGCATCTTTCAACAACGCACGGTTTGTTTATTGCACCGTTCTCTGTTTAAACCTATGTTCTTTACCAAACTCTTTATTTTGCTGGGGTTGCGGGACTCACGAATTACCGTGACCCCAGGACGTAAAGGGCTATTGAAGGACACCGTGGATTTTAGTCAGTACGAGTCTGACAGTCCCTCCCGCTCTGCCCTGGGTGGGAGGACTCATTTGATGATTTTACCACGCAAAAAAACCTCTTTATTTTGGCCTATTTGCCGCCATACTAGGCGACAACCATGACAACATACAATTTGAACCACTATATTGATAAAAACATGTCTACGACGACAAAAAAGAGATGTAAACTCCTCTTTCCTACTTCGTCGCTAAAGTTTTCCTACTCGCTAGTCAAACTTAAAATTACTAGCTGTTCCTCATTAGATAGCTGGGCTAGTAATTCTTCTATCTCTGACGTCACTAGCTTCTAGTTTCCCAGGAAGCAAGTCATTTGACCTGAGAGGTCTCCGACGGTACTTTTAGTAAAAACTTTGTAGAAGGATGTTTGAGGGGTGCGCGAGGTTTATTTATTTGCATAGCATTTACCAACGTTTCTCGTAATAATATTTATTAAAGAGAGTTTCACAAGTATTGATCCAATAAATAGTATGGATGTTAATGCAATTAAAAGAATATTATTAAACGTATTTATCGATAACGTTGATTTTTTTTTAATTATGCGGTTGTAACTATATTTGGTGCACGATTAAGTGTTTTTTGCTTAATTTTAGTACCAAAAGTCAAATAATTTATTTAAATTAGGCTAACAAAGGGGTTTGTCTCCACGGATTCCGGTATGAGGCGTTTTTGAACGTAAACTATTAAAATTAAAGGAAACGGTATTGATTATACACCCATTCGTAAGGGTAGGTTTGTTTGGAGAAATATGGGCAAGAAACTCCATTCTTGCAACTTAGTTATTGTTAGGAAGAGTCAACATTTAAATCTCCAAGATGACAACAAATAGACACGTGGCATAAAATAATTTTACAACATAATTCTATATCTTAATCATCTTCAAATAAATCAGTGACAGATTTTGTTTATACAAAAAACACACTGCTTTTATGCTATATTGAAAAACATTACGGATTCAGCACATTGAAAATCGGCTTAACGCTAGACGCATCTATTGTGCTTTTTTCATGCACCGTGAATATATCCAGAAGCACACAACCCACAAAACAAAGCTCATTTCTCTCGACCATCACCACCACCCACCTATCACAATCATCGATCTATCGATACCCGACAAATTGCACATCACTAGTTGTCCGTTTAAATTCCGTTCACATAATCGTATGCGCGGACAAAGGATACCGTTAAAATGGCGACCCAATAATAGAGGGTTCGATGGAATTTAATTATACTTTTGTAATAGACTATTTTCTTAATAATATAGACTTTTGGTTATACCGTTTATTGTAAAATAGTAAGTACGCATGGTTGAGCAAAGGCTGTCAAAATGTACTAGTTAGACTTTTAATTAAAGTTTTTTTTAAAGTCTGTTTTTGAAGTGTAATGGAGTAATAAAAGAATACTAAACTTAAATTATTAATTGGTATAAGTAAATTACTGTTCTTTTGTAATAGGTATCGAAAAAGTTCTAATTTTCATTGTTTTTTTACGCAGTAAATTATTAGACTATGATCAGGCGAGGTGAGAGTTTTTTTAACGTAGCCAACGCAAAGCTACAAAAAAAAACTACAATATTAATGAAATAATGACTATCGGTAAAATCGAATAGTACTTTATGTAAATTTTCCTACCTAGTCAAAACATTTAACATAATTATCGCACTTTCTAATCCATAAACGAATTGACAAAGGAATACCTAAGTACCCTCATAAAAGAAGGGCAATTAATAAAAAAATAAACTACACTTTTCTCAACCGAAGTATCAGACCTTAGACTAACGAAGCAGTCTAGACAGAATTATAGACCTTCTAACGTTGACTTACAAAAACGTTTACTAACAATCTTTTATTGTCAGCAATAACAATCTCTTTTGTTGTTAAACTCAACAGAAATGCTCTACGTTCAGCAACGGACATTTCCATACGAAAGCCAAACCAAGTCATAAATCCCGTATTCAGCAAATCTATGCTTTCCGTTACACATTGGCATGCAAAAATTCCCATATATAATAATGACTTGAAATAAATCCGAAAAAATCTTTTGTTCAAACCTAAGTTATAACGAATATCAGAGACAATAACATTAAATCATCCCTTTTTCGATTTTGGGGTTCTGTAGCCAAATGCGAAAATTGGAAACTTTTTGCCATACCTACCAGACTGTCTTATGACTGTATACAGTCATTTTCACTTCAATACTATTGGAAAATAAATAGCTTAGTGAATAATTTCTTATCAATTTTTGGCAGTTGATAAAGCAATACCTACTGTGTTTTCTATCAATATGCGTTCAAAATGAGTAGAAACAATGTACTTTTATTTTATAAAAACAGTCACTCACTCATTACAATCTGTCCACTCGGTTTGTCTTCAATATTTATCAAGATTGCGTATTACGGAACCCTTCGTCTTACGTGATTCAATACGCACTTGGCCGGTTTTTTTATAACCCCTTACTTTGACAATGATCTTGGATCGTATTTTTTTTTCATATGTAGCAGTAAAAGTTTCGATGACTAAGATTTAGAGATTGAATGAGCTCTTTTGTAAGCTTTTTGTATTAAATCTTTATGGAAGTAAGGTCGGGACATTGTATTTGGTGAAAATCGCAAGTAATGGAGTAAGTACGGCTGATGTAGGTCAAAATCTGAGAGTTTTCGGCCTAAGACTTACTCTTCAAGCAGCATCGTGTAACATTCGGTCTATTTTCAAGTTCTATTGTTGAGATTTGTGTTTATTTTGGTCAGATATTTTGTCTAATACTCAAAAAAAACTTTTAAGTTAAGTCAAATCGCCAATGAGTCGGGATGTGAATAGCAAATTAGTTAATAATGTGATAGTCAACAGCGTCTTGCACCACCATACTCCTTGAGATACTAGTACACACGGGTAGGCTATTCACTGGTGATTATTGCGTATGAGACATACTTTTGAATGGCCTTGTTGACGGACTTTCTGCACACAACCACAAATTGGAACTACGACAACAAACATATATCACTTTTGTGGGAGAAATATCATCAAATAAGTCTTCCTGCCGAAGTGGAGTGGACAGGGCACACAGACTCGTACTAACTAAAACCGACCTTGTTTCTTCAATAACACTTCATTTCAGGACAGCAGTAACATTATCCTAAGACATTCTGGCAAGCCAAGCAGGTTTGGCCGCATCATTCCCCGTCCACTATACTGACAACTCCTTGAGTCTTGCATGGACTTATATTCCTGAACAAGTATCTAATAGTCCCCTCTTTAAAAAAACATAATAACTTCAAAACCACTCCATTCAACTCAAGACTTCCTCAACATTACGTCAACTTGGCAGATGTCATAACAGCAAATCGAGGTAATTTTACCTAATCGCGTCAGCTTACACGCGATTTCCGTGAATTAATTCCAATCACTCGTGTAATAGAACATTTGTTGGCGTATTAAACCGCGGCTTCGGACTTATTGCGTGCTCTAAAGTTGAGGCTACACCGGATTTTCTGTAATTATTGTTTGCTTAAAGTTATTAGTGGTGCTAGAGTAATCAGATTCCATTGTTTTTTAAATTCCTGCTGCGCATTGGCAGTGAAAAGTCTGATTAAATTAAATGCCATAAATTATTATTTAAATACCCAATGTACTGTAGAAGCGTTATCTAAAACCTTCGTAATAATTCATACATGTTAGCTCCGCAAATGAAATTGCTAAATATTCTTAAGATATCGTCAAATTGTCAAGAAATTATTTTATTGAACCGTTTTCACAGTATTTGATCACATCTAATTTTTATAAAAATATTGACATGTATAAAAATATATGATTTTGTGACCTAACCTTTATACGGAATTGAATACGAAATATAATAGCTACAGTGTTACAGTGCGTACAGACTATGTAACATAACATGTTATATAACATTTTACATACATTTGTAGTGTTATATAACAATGTTATATAACTTTGTTACATGGTCTGTACGCACCTTTATACCCTACTTTGAAAATAATTTTTTTTTATTGATGTTCGATAACACTTATTTTACATAATATTAGTATAGATAAGTCTTAACTAGATCTAATTAAATTTATTGTAATAGTTCAACGAATTTCGTAAATAATACGTTTTGACTTTTGTTTTTCTAAAATATTAACTGTCACTTCATGGACAATTGGGCACACAATAAATAATATTTCATTTAACAAATAGCCCAAAGCTGCAAGCAATTTTAAGCTACCATATAAACACACCTCAACACATTGCGTTGGGTTGAGTATTAATTGAACGCTTTTCATTATGCGGCGGTAGTTTGTTCGATCGATTCTAATTATCTTCTATTGTTTTGCTTAAATGAGGACATATTGTGCTTGTTGTCAGAGCATTTTGTACTGCTCCGTTTTAGAAACTGGTTCTGACAATTTGTAATATTTCAATTCCCGAACTCTGACATGTGGTGGTCTGTTGTGTTCAGTCGATATTGGTTTAATGTTACCTACAGCGATAGAAGCTAAAATAGTTGCTTTTCCTTATGTTTTTGTTTTTTGGAATAAATGCGGAACTAATTTTGTTTTTACAAGCTTTTATTTACTTTAACGTCGTCCCGTTGTCTATAATCAAATCTTGCAAGTTACATTTTGATCCACTTCCCGGTTTCCGGTAGAGCTGAAATTTTGCACGTATATGTATATCGCGTGACAGTACAATATTTTGATGACATGGAGCTGATTTGATGATGGTGCTGGAAGGTGTCCATAGAAACTCTGCAATGAAACGCCGGTAACCCATCGAGTTTAGACTCGTTTGATTCGTCTTGACGAGTACTTTGTCCATCGTAAGTATTTTTTTAACAATAAAAGCATTTTTTTTAAAAAGAACAAGTGCCCTACCATGAACTCTTAACGCGATCCAGTTTAGGCTGTGGGAAAGAGATGGCGCTACACGACTTGTATAGCTCTGTCTCTTTCCCACAGCCTAAAATAGATCGCATTAAGAGCTCGTGGTAAGGCTCCAGGGCGGCGTCAGATTACTGACAGCTCTTTGAAGCGCACGTGGAACACGATGAGCCGCTCTATCGGACGGCGAGTCAAAAAAAACTTACTTCCGATTTTGTACCTAATAAATACTGAAACTAACAAAATACAAAGAAAATATGTTCACCATTTTACTTTCTCAGTTACAACTAGCCACTACATAATCCATTCGCCATAATTGATAGCGTGTCGATGTGCCAAGAGCAGGAGCTCTCGTTATCAACTACTTAAGTCTAACTCCTGCACCTCATATATCAGTGCAGGCTTCGATAAGATTTATACCCTGCACGCTCTGACGGTTAATATCCTTGTGTGGATGGCTAGGTTTATGGAGATGAGAATTATGAGATTATGTTGTAAATTAAGATGAAAGTTTAGAAGTGTATGGGAACGAAAGACAGTGGCAATCCTGCTTAAAACTTGATTGGTTATGTCTAAATTACCTATTGTCTGAATGATTATGAGACGAGGTCGTATGTTCGAATCTCAAGCCTGTCGAAGTACCTTCTATTGGTTCTACATTACTTTACTTTATATTATTATTTTTTCTATATCAAAAACTCAGCAGTAAATTGAAGACCAATTATGATTTAAGCCGTCGCGTTGGTGGCCCCCTTTATCATGAAACTTCAAAATAACTAGCTTAGTGTGTATTTATGTAGATAATTATTGCACCTGTGTTAAGTGCAGCTTGTATGTATAATTATTTTTCTGACTACTCTTATCTCCTTGTATGCACGTTTTTCTGATTACTACTTGCACCTCATTCATCAGAGCAGCATCCACTAAGATTAATGTACTGCACGCTCTAATGTTAAATAACCTTGGACAGAACCCCACTCACTTCATTTTACAGATATAACCTTGAATTGTGGTGGGAAGGTTAACTTGGTCAGTGAGAATGTGTTACATGGCGAGGAATAATGCTCAATGGTCTGAGAGTTAATTATTGTGGTTAAGAATCGAGCGTCTGACCTCTACATAACTAAAGTTGTAACATTTTTTGTTAGATTTTTTCCTCAAATCAACTCAAATTAAGTTCTTGAAAAGCTAATTGTTGGTTGTGAGTTCCTTTATTGCTGATTGTTTTCTTTAAATTGACTTCTGGGTACGCTGAGATGTAACAGTGAAGACTACTAAGAGTTTAGTGATAAAGATTGTGTAATGTATTTTGAAGCTTTTTTTGAAGTGAAAACTTCTTTAGCGGCGTTGTACACTTTTCTGTAATGGGTAAAAAATTTAAAACTCGCGTCAGGGTCACGTGACCCTGATCGAAAATGAGTAAGACGTCATTCAAATTAGTTAATTTCATATCTGTACTACTCCAGTTTTAAAATAAAACATAGTAACAAAAAAGTTTTCACTTCTACCGGCACTCCTGGAGTGCAACCTTTTTTTTTTTTTTTAGCGTGGTAAAATCATCAAATGAGTCCTCCAACCCCGGGCAGGGCGGGAGGGACTGTCAGACTTCTACTGACTAAAATCCACGGTGTCCTTCATAGCCTGTTATGTTCCGGGGTTACGGTAAGGGAATAATCCCGCGACCCCGGCAGGCTTTGGCCCTCTGAGAGGGGGGCCCCGTCATTATGCTGACGCTCTTTGAGGCGCGCGTGGGACACAACGCGCCGTCGACCCGGGCATGGTCCTTGGTCGGGCAGCGAGTTGCCCTTTACTCGCTGCCCGCATGCCCGCGCCTACGGTGGCCGGAGATCATCAAGCGACGTCCGTCGCCGTGGGCGTGTATTTTGAAGCTTGGTAACATATTTTCAAAGGCTTTTCTTGATAAAAATAGGCGACCTTGCGTCGGTGAAAAACCGTCATCCTAACATCACTGCCATCCTAAGAATTTATCCTGTGTCATGGGTGCGTTTACAGATCTTAAAAGTCACTCATACTTGAAACAGATTACTGCGCCAACCATGCCGCAATTGTGTTCAAAATTGGGCATTTAATGTTATCCTGCAAAGTTCCTGGATCAAAATTAAATATATTTACAAAGCATGCCTGAAACATACAGTTAAAGTATATTTAAACCTCATTCAATTTCCAAAGCATAATGAATTTCAAGAACAAAAACTGCTATAAAAACTTTCATCCTTTCTACTTCACTAAGACGCATTCAAACCAATCTTATACCAACACCCACAGTTGTACTCCTACAAAAACAAACACGCACGACACAGCTCCACATCCAATACGCTAAGACTTCGCACTGGCCTGACACTCCATTTGTCACGCCGCCGTATTTATACGGCGTGAACGTCGAGCCACCACAATTCACACGTACCGAACACTTGATATTGATGATTCGGTTGTATTGCCGGTGAAAAATTGGGCCTGAGTACAACCTGGGGGTTTGGGAAAAATTGGCCTTGAAATTGGAATCGTTAAAACGGTTTTAATGTTGTTTTGAAGAACATTAATCTGTTGTGAGTTAATATTGCAATGATTTAATATAACCTGGTATTTTTTTATTAGTAGTTTTTGCTGTTGTTATGTTGAGTTAAAAATGGTGTATAAACATAATTAGGATCAAAAATTCGACAACAATGTTGTCGAATTTTTTATGTGGATGACCATATCGCATTGAATCTATGTGGTGAATAACCTTCAATTCCTTGTCACACAGATAAAGACATATGGCTTTTGTGTCCTAGTACCTGCATTCGTTTAGTTTTAGCCGTAAGTTTAAGACAGCCCCAGTAACACGCAAAGACATATTTCTTTTTTTTAAGTGGTTTTTGGTGTAAAATTTTTTGATTGATTTATTTGGTGAAAAATTAACAAGCATACGACCCACCTGATGGAAAGCGGACACCGTAGCTTATGGGCGCTTGCAACATCAGAACTGCCTGCGCTTTGACGACATGGCAGAAACTTTTTTATGCCCTCCCATCTCTAAAGAAGCATTTCAATTAGGCAAATCTTGTATACAAGTATGACGTCACATTTGCACACAAATACCTTGATTTGGAAACATGTTTTCAAGAATGGGCAAATTGTTTGCTTAATTCACAAATGAGTAAGTTGACAATTACGTGAAACAAAGTGTACAAGTTCAAACTACCTACTAGCAACTTGTAGCTTGTATGCACGTTTGTTCACGTTACAACTTGTTAACAAGTAACTTGTATTATGGAAACACGGTCTTACTTCAAGTCCACTAACAGTAAAACAACATACACTAATAGCACCTCCCATACACGAATCGATATGTAACCTCTTTGCTTTGTTTCTGACCAGCTCCAGAGACTGGCAAGCTCCCGGTTCATTTGTCAGCGTCAGCCAACGTGACTTCGTAGCTGACCGTTGATGTTATAGCGTTCGCGGAAAGGCAACAATGTCGATAGTGTTGTAGAAGTGTTGTATATTGATTGGTTGAGAGCATTGCTTTGTTGTATGTGACTGGACGTTTTAAAGAGTGCATGGATTTTATTTACAGACTAATAATTATTGTTTTTAATATATTTTTCCCACGTTTTTATAAACTCATTATTTCTTTGTTGGTGCCGTGGCTAAAGAGGCAGTTCATTACGTTTTTTATTTGAGATGGGTTTTGTCTCGACTCTAGTCCAGGTTAAAGGTGACTGAAACAAAGCCTACGATGGAGCGAGCTTACCCAGAAGAACCTTGTTAACTCTAAGATCGTAGAGATCACCCGCACACTTTCTGAAGTAAAGTCTATTGAAGACCAACAAGCACGAAACCTTGCGGCGATGATTCCAACTTTAAATCTTGGCACCCACCAGTTTTACGTCACCAATAAGCCCCTTGACTCTGCCACTGACTCAAGTTACAGTTACACAGGTTGATCTTGAAAATTAAGTAATGTTGAAAAGTATCTTGAGGCTTACGTTGTTGTCTTGGTCATTACTTTATAGATATATTGAATAGATAATTGTTTTCTCGTTAGAAATACGACAACGACTCTTATCACGGGATATTGAATTCCCCAGTTACTGGGCTGGAGCGATGTCATAGTCAGTAATTTAATTGATAGAAAGCTAGTCTAATGTCTTATCGATGACATCAATCCAGGCAGCTTATACCACCAGTTTTTCATTTCCATTGTTGAGTAGATGCAACCACATAGTTCAATGTGCGTGTAGTAGTCCCTTGTTCTGCCTCAAACTGACAAAACATCAATTTCCTCACACAAACAAATTCGTCCAGCACCTACAAGACACCAAGAATATTCAATTGAAACACAATTCCCCAGTGGGGCCCTAAAATGCCGTGTTTCACTACCAAGTTTGAAGCTTAGCCGTGCGCCAGCCCACACTCAATTTGTCACCGACTCGTACCGCAAAGCGTTAACAGCGCAAGCTTTGAAGCGCCACAGTTTAGCTCAGCGCTGCAACGAAACGAGCCATTTGTTTGATTGGGACACCAGTGTTTGTGCTAAACAAATTCGGTGAATTCTTTATTTGGGATCGGCGATTAGTTTAATAGCTGTGCGGCATTTTAGAGGCGAGAGTTTGTTTCCTGTGATGGTGATCGTAAATAAGTAAGTGCCTAGAATATAGGTAGAATTTAACGATATGCTAACTATAGACACGCCTGCCGGTGTCATGGAAACGAAAAATAGGGAAATTATGACCAAACGAGAAACGATGACCCTGGAATATAAAGGACTATTGAAGAAACACGATTGAATTTGGCCAGTGTGAATCTGACAGTCCTTCTTCATCCAGGAGGACACGTTTGATGATTTAACCATTGCTAACTATAATATAGGAACACGATCCAATTTGATCGAGTCTTTGCAGCGCACTTGAAACGGTGTACGATGAGTCTTACTATAAGAATACATGACAAGTCTACTTCTGATAGTCAATCATTGTCAAGTTTACTGCATGCCACGTTCAGCCCACTACAGACTTGAAGCCCTCAAGTCTGTAGCGGGCTGAATTTTAGGCAAACCTCATTTCAGGGAACTTTAATATTACATTGCCTGTCTAAGGAATTTCTCCTGAATGGTGGGTACGTTCACAAACATAGAAACAAACATACACAGACCTGGACCAACTACTTGTAGGTCATTCAAATATTTGTTCCGGATCGAACCCGCAACACCTTGCGTAGCTATCGCTCAAGCTAGGTTCATATTGCTGTGTCGCCAGAACGCAATCGCTTACGTTCATTTATTATGAATAGATTCATAATAAATAAATCATACATTAGTAGCAGAACGCGCCACAACACAACACAACCTACTAATGTGAATCTATTCATAGTAAATGAACGTAAGCGATTGCGTTCTGGCGCGCCCCAACACACCCCGACACAGCAATATGAACCTAGCTTTAAACACTGTGCCCACAAATGCCCCTTCTTGAAGAACTGACTCAAAGATTGCCACACATTTGAGTACGCAACTAACGGTCCAGAAGTCACTATAATGAAACACACTTACTAGCTCAAAATAATCTAGTTATATTAACTACGTGGATAAATGTATCATCGCTTCGAAAAGAACAAGAGAAAGGAGGGTTAGTTAAGGAAAAGGGTCGTGACAAAACTTATTAATATCTTTCATAGTATCTTATGACACCTTTGTTCTAGAGATAAATATAACTAGTTGTTACTAACGGCTTCCCTTGCGTGTAAAGGTCCTCACCAGGAGCATTCGTGTGTGTGTTTCATATTCGAATTTGAGGGTTACATTACAATACTACCTCCCTGACCGACGAACATTCACATGTAATGTAACATATGTGACCCGCCGGACACATTTAGTTACAAGTATAGCGTATTGATGATACAGGTTATATCAAGGTATCACACATTGTATCATGACAAAGTGCGCTTTGTAATGCTCGAATGTCCGACGTTACATTACAGATTAAAATGCTACCGATGAAAACGAGCAAGGCTACTCTAAAAAAATCTGACGGGAACGTAATGCCCTGCCTATATCCTACCTCCGCGCTTCGGTTCAAATTTTATCAAGATCCATTCAGACGATTTGATGTGATCAAGTAAAAAACATCCAAACCGTCACGGCGTATATAATTACTTCCCAGAATTTGATGTTAAGTAGCAACCCTATCGAATGGTGTATTAACACAGGGTGTGATTTTTTTTCCAAAATCAACGGCTTCGATTCCTGGCCAGGATTATTGAATTTTCTAAAATCCAATGATGCAGTTTTAGTTTTCGTCAAAATCGGCCTCGAAACTCCTTTTAACGTTTTTCGATATTCCTCATAGTTTCGAAAATAACCATACTATTCTATTATTAATAGATTTACTGCTAAAATTTAATTATCAATACTCAGATCCATGTATCACGCAAAACCCGATATGGAAACGTCAAATTGACTATAATTAGTACTAATTCTACATAAGCACCGATTTATATCAATGATAAACTGATGTAATAAATTATTAATAATTACTGTTGGCAAACATGTTATGTCATCTATGATTGATTTCAATAATCAATTTTATCTACCACAACGACTTAAAACTTGGTGTTCAAGATTTAGTTGAAAATTATAGATACGAAAATAAATTCGACTAAAACTTTCAAGCAGATTTCGACGTTATCATGAAAATGTCAAGCTTAACATGTAGCCTAGTTTGACAGTTCTGAAATTATTTCATTATTCTATTGATACTGAAAATACACTGAATATTATGTCTAACTAATTTAAATTAAAAAATATTCTGAAATATCCTAATTTGCTTTATTTTTTGGGTATGCTCTGTTTTTAGGCGAGTAAACAGAAAATAATGAAAATCAGTATATTTGATTCAACATAGACTGGATTGACATTTTCACAATCAAGAAGAACCTACTAGAAACTTCATGCTTACAATTTTTTTTTTTTTTGCATTATTTTATTGTCACAGTAGGTAAGTGTTTATTTTAAATTATGAAAGACTAAAATGAGTTGATAATTCTTAAGAAAATTACCTTCAACGTCCTTACATCATGTATTCATACAAAAATGAGTGTATTGAAGTGTTACCAGCATTGTGTTACAATCATGTAAGTCACTTACAGCAGCTTTTCAATAAAGCTACGGCGTAGCGGTGTGTGCTACGGGGCGTAGTGTATCGTATGCTACGGCGTAGCGAGGCCGACTTCAAAATTATTTTATTTGATTTGTTCAATTTCTTCTTATTAGAATCAACGTCAAATCTTGCAAACTATCAAATATATCATAAAGGAATGGCTCTCAGACTAATCTATTATTTTATCTGCGATCTGTAGCTGTGTCATGCAGAGAATCACGTTAATGCAACAGAAGCAGCTAGTCACGATGATGTGGACACGTTCTATCATTTATCACCGTCCAACTATTGGTAAGCGCAGTAGGAGAGAAAGAGATAGAGGATCTGGTGTAGTTTTGTGATAGTATGGTAGGTTAGGACATAGAAAAATGTTGCGCGTTCGAAAAGAATATTAGAGACCCGTTGATCAATAAAGTTGTAACTTAATTGTAATTTTCAATCCGCAGAAAAAAGCGTGTTATGCCAATAGCAAAATGTGAATTGGGACAGGGGCAGAAGAATTAAGATCACTCTACCCCGCAATCACTCTCCCCGGCAATCTCTTGAATATCTCCCCCGCTATCGTTCTACTCTTGGGGAAATCACTTACCTCCGGACGCGGCGAGCAGGCCGTGCGCGCGCAGTAGCGCCAGCAGCAGCAGCGGCAGCAGCGGGCGGCGCCGCATGCCGCGCGACACCGCTGCGCCCGCGCCGCGTCGCCGCTCGCCCCCGCGGTCGCCCTCACCTGAACAACAAGGAAAAATAACAGTTAGTTTACGTGTTTATTCCAATTTTCTTTTTTTTAACCATACAATTTTTAGACCATGTAAATCTTTTTATCAAATCAAATAAATAAAGAGTTAAAGTCATAATAACACGGTCATTGGTTGAATGATCAATGTTGATTCATATCCGCGAATCGGTTAAACGTAAGGACCTCAGAATAGATGGAGTCACAACCTTTCAAAAGTGGTTGCTAACAGCTCGGTGAGTGTTGCTGTACACCGAAATGGCGCAATGTAAGCCGATGATCATAAAAGTCAATCTGATTTCAGTTTAATATTATGTACTCGACCGAAAAAGCAAAATGCTTATTCCGATATGTTTCCAGAATCCGATTCCTACATAAGCTATGCAGAATAATGATATTTGTATTCTAATAAACCATAACCAACAAAACACAACATTTTAGAAAACAAAAAGGAAATGAAAACCGAAGTACTCGTATTACCTAAGAGTACTTATATTCTTATTGTAATAAAAAGAAAATCTTTAATTAACGAACGACAAGAATACACAACGCAACAAAGATTCCATTATTAACACACCGATTCCTTTCTTCAGATACACTTGAGGCCAACAAAAGGAACCCACAGAAAAAAAAAATCATTACAATATCATTGTTCCGTACTATTCACATGGAAAAATCTGCCCATTCTCTCAAAGTATGTACGAGAATTACTTTAGATTGGAAATTCGATGAATTCCATTAAATATTTTTGTCCGGGGATTCGGGAAAAGAATTTCTGAAATATTTTGTTCAGTCTCCAACAATAAAGGTGTGATTTCAGACGGAGACAAGAGCGACTTGCGTTTAGATGTAAAGTGGGTATTTATGAGATTAAACCACAGATATCTTAAAGAAGGAGATATGGCGTTTAGTTTAAAATGTATAGAAAACCAGTGAAGCCGCAACAGCCCCACCATGACGATTATATTGCGCATGTAGTTAAATCAAAAAACAATACTACGGACAAGTGCACACACGCGCCATCGATAACTCAGTCATTTAAATATAAACCTTATTCTATAAACCACAGCGTACTTTTTCCGTATAATTTACTCACACCAACAATTATCATTGTGTGCTGTCGCGACACGCGGGGGGCGGTACTACTTCCGCTCAAATACAACGGACGCACTACGCGACATTACGGCTTGATGAGGTATCGTTATGTCAGTTTTACATTGCTTGTCCAGTCACTCAGTGATAGAGTGAGGTGGTTGTAAAAGAGCAATATATTTAATGAAAAACAATATAGTCGGAGTAATATAGGAAACAAAAATAAAGTAGTCCAAGTCCAAGCTGGCCAAAACGCTCAGCACCACGTGGTCACCGACACGCCCCCTTGCCACTTCTCCTGTTTTTAATATTTCTGTGGATTAAACTAAAGACATTTATTTACCAAATTACTAAAATATCAAATACATTACTTCACGTGGTATATCAAACTTTATTTAAGTTCTCAGAAACTAAAAGTGAATAATGGCAGGAGGTGTCAATTTTGGTCCAGTAATGGGTCAATCATCATCATCAGCATCAGCCATGTTTCCACTGTTAGAATACGGTTATCCTCTCTCTGACAGGGAGTAGCCCACGCAGACCCAGTGCGAGTTGGAAGATATCACATGTTATCGAATTTTTGGTGTTTCGATGACGTTGTTTTCCGTCATCGATTTGAGGGCAGTGGTGATGGAATAATTTACAGAAAGTAATGAGTCTGGCTAGGTTCGAACCCACGACCTTTATACAACTCGTAAGTCTGGACCTGTAATACTGCTCTTCAGTGCCGCTTAAAAATAATTATGTCTATCATATCACATACCTATTTTTATTCAAAACCTTTTAACTGATAATTCAGTTCATTTCAGCCTAAATAAATGAAAGGAAAAATCCTTTCTGATAACAGATTGTTATCAATATAGAATACTATATTAATACGTGTATTCGTTTTCAAGATGTCTGACTTTCATTAAATATGTAGGACGAAGCTATTTATGAACCAAGATATTTTTATCTAATACGATTCCATGATTTTTCTAATACGATTCCATGAGTGGGACGAATCAAAATAAAACATAAAGAACATTAGCAATGACTAGTCTTTTTAACGAAACCTTTGAAAATATAGAACTAGCTTACACCAGCGGCTTCGCCCGCGTGATGTTCGAGAAATATCCCAGGCGATGATACTACCGGAATAAAATGTGTCTTATGTGTTAATTCATACAAGAGGCCTGTGTCCCCGCAGTGTAATTTTTGTAGGCTGATGATGATGTGTTAATTCACATTGTAATCTAATTCTGTTTTGAAGTGATTAAGTAACACACATCTATCTATCGAAACATTCGCATTTATGATAAAGAAAGAATTGAAGAAACCTTTATGGTGACATAAATAAATCCTACACGTGGAATCAGAAATTAATACAGTGCTGTTCACAAATAGATCACATATCGTTTATCCCTATTTCAGTAGGATTTCATACGAAAATATTATGTGAGTAAATTCAATTCGAATGTTTCACCAAATTCTCAACTTTTATTCTCTTTTTTCTTTCATAACGTTCCTCACATACTTTATAAAAAAGTCCAGTTCAAATGAATAATGAAACAACATAATGGATATTAGTTGTGCCATTGCAATTTAAATTTTCAGTGCTGACGGTCAAGATTTTATTTTCCTTAAGGCATTACAAAATTCCACTATCGAAATTCCAAAAATATCCTGTCCAAACAAATTCAAAAACAAATCAAGCCATGTCACAGATAGGGCCCTTTCTTAACTCGCACACCCCATATTTTCTTTTTATCAAGATGAACCCAAACATGTTTGTCGAAATCAAACGGTATATGAAACGTCAAATCGAGTTTGTTGAAGAAAGAAAAAAAAGGGAAAAACCGGCCAAGTGCGAGTCTGAATTGCACAGGAAGGATTCCATACCATTATCTATAAAAATGGCAAAAAAAAACGTTTTTTTGCCCCTCTTTAATAATTTAATTCATTATTTTACATGAAGTGCCTTTTCAAACGTCTACTTGCGTTATCAATATCGGGCAAAAATGACCAATAAAATATCGTTTTTTGAATGGGGTTCCCATCCCTTAAATATTAATTTTATTCCGTTTTTTAAGTGTTTTTTGTTACAGCGGCAATATACCTATAAATACATCATCTGTTAGAATTTCAACTGTCTATATAATATATAAAATTATAATATACAACGTGTAAAGTTAAATGCGCAAAACCTCGCGTGAGGTAACTCAGCCCATGTTACTGAACAATGTTTGTTCTAAGACTTTTGGAAATTCGGGAAAAAATAATTTGGTTTTTCATAGATAATGAGAAATTGATCGGGGTCATCAGTATGAAATCTCATTTTTTTGTGAATTTCCAAAAGTCTTAGAACAAACATTGTTGAGTAACATGGGCTGAGTTACCCCACGAGAGGTTTTTCGCATTTAACGTTACACGTTGTATAAATCACGGTTCATTGAGATACAAGCCTTGTGACAGAAGAACAGACACACGAACAGTAGAGCCTTAGTAATGGGTACCGTTTTAACGTTTGAGTACGGAACTCTAAAAAAAGAAAAAAAGCTCGGTACAGCATTGGTACATTGTTTGAATCAATCGGCTGGGCTCAATATCGGACTGGAGTAGTACAGCCGGTTGTTTGTAATTGAATTGTCAGTTTATTGGGCCCTGGACGGAGATCGAACTCCGGAGCTGAGCGAGGAGCGGCGGCGGGTAGTCTTGACAAACTTTTTGATATCATCTCGTTTGATGTACGGAGTTTGGTAAGAAAGTTATAGTTAGGTAGGATGTTTTTTTTTTTTGTTGTGAAAAAAAAGGTGATATTTGAAAATTACTACATATATTTTGCTTTTTTTTTTCATATACCCGTAACAATTTTGAGGACACCGGCATGTCCAGAATTCAAAAACATGTAGCATAATTTTACGCATTGGGCCCGCGTGGTTGATTATAGCCCACTCCCTCTCAAAGAGACCTGCGTTTCGGCAGTGGGATAATTTTATACTGATGATGATGATAACTTCTTAAGCCTACATTCACGATAGAATCAGATAATACAACATTAAAACTATTGTCAAACAGACAGGCGTGACAAACGCGAAGCGAGGCGTTTTTGTTTGTAACGTATACAATTGTTTGAATCCGGTCACATAGAAAAAGCGAAAGCGATCCGATAGTCTATGTGACGGGCTTCAAACCATTGCATAATTACAAACAAAAACGCCTCGCTTCGCGTTCGTCACGCCTGTCTGTTTGACAATAGCTTAAATGAACATCAAGTAAAGATTTACTTGATACTCATATGAATTGAACAAAAACCAACTCAAATTTCACCTTAACCCACCTTGCAACATTGCGTGGGTTAAATTAAAGTCGACATACCAAAAAACCAAGTCCATAATCAAAACCCGGTCTTCAATTTCAAATGGAACTCGCACCCCTCTCAAAGCTTGCCCCGGCACGCGACCCTTTGGCGAAAATCACCTTCAGATAAAAGTAGAGATTCTACAAAAAGGTCCCGTATCTACGGGCTCTAAGACATTGTTGTGTAACTGCATAACACACTTTCCCAAAGACCCCGCCGAAATTATTTCCATAATATTTTGTCGCGAATCAATGGCAACAGATTTGTTGGCAAAATTGTTTTGATAAAATCTTCAGCTGTGTGCTTTTCTTTTGTTGAAATGGGACGAGATGGACTAAATAAATAACTAGTTGTTCGCAATAGCTGTCGATTGAAAGGTCTGTAAATATTTAGAGAGTACTAGTAAAAGTATCTGAGGATGTATTTGTTTATTGGACGACTAGCTCGAAAATTATTCCACAGGAACGTTATATCGATATAAACCTCTTATAAATTCCTTTGGAATGCGCTCCCTCTGAACATCAGGACGGTTACAAACAGGTTCACTTTTAAGGTTAAAGTGCGTGAACATCTACTCAAGAAGTTGGTAGATTCGACTTAAATTACTTTGTTGTTGGAATTTTCCCTTCATGTATTTTTTCTCTATTTGATTTATAATATATTTTGTTGTATGTATGTATTTATGTATTTATTATAATATTTATATATTTTCATAATAAGTTTTCTTGCTGCACCTACTGTGTTTTTTTTCTCTGCATCACCCTAAGGTTGACTGGTAGAAAATGCCTAAGGCATTAAGTCCGCCTATGTACTCTGTGCATGAAGTTTTAATAAATAAATAAATAAATAAATAAACAGTATCTCATGTTTTATCCTAGACTATTGTCTAACTCTGAGCTAATTCATCAAATCTGTTCAGCCGTTCTGGTGTGATTGCGTAACAAAACATGCGTCAATCCATTCGAACTATCACATTTATAACATTAGTTAGACGAATACTTCTGACCTCTGAACTTCTCTGTTTAGGCTAAATAAAACTGTATTTATAAATCTTAAAAAAAAGCCTGAAACCTAAACGTCCTATAATTTAATCAGAGTTTTCGAAAGAAAATAAAAAGTGTCAGCGACGACATTGAATCTTTTCCCAAAACTCTCATCTAATTACAAAAGTTGAGAAAATAACTTTTAAAGTAGAACTATAAAAAGTTATAAAAAACGCCATCAATCTTCATTACATCGGACGTTTATGACTAATATGAGTAATGACATTTAACGTCTTCGTGCAAATAAACTAATATAAAAAGAAAATTGTTTTAAGACAATTTATTACGAAGAAAAATTGTCTTGTCTGTGGAATTGTTTCAACACAATAATAATGGAAGGAAAACATAATGCTGAGGTCATATTTTTCTATCTGTCTCGGAAATTGAATGAAAACATATAACATACCGATTTCCGGTTAACCCACATACGAATTGATAAAAGTAATAGGTACAGACGCCAGCATCAAGCTAGCCCAATCCATCAGATTTCTTTAAATGTTTCAACTATAACACAATAAAAGAAGGTTCATTTTTGATTGGGAAAAATTGACAGATCCTTGTGCTGGCATGTGTACCAACATATTACCATATGCATACGTATGTAAAACATACGCAAATAAATCTACGACGTTTTCCCATAGGGATACAATGAAATACTTATTAAAACATTCAGCAAACAAGATATACATTTGAGAGATTCGAATAGACTAATATAAATCTATCAACGACATTAAAGAAATTCTGAGGAAAAACGTCTTGCTTATGTTATAAACATAGATGTTTTGTCAAATGTCATGAATAAGAATATGTTAAAATAACTGATTAAAATCACAAAAAGTCATGTGCCTGCTTGCTGAGCAACTGCCTGTCTGCCCTCCACAACCCAGTAACTGGGTAACACGATACCCCCTGGTAAGGCTGCTTGTCAAACATTTGATCTTCAGACTAACAGTTACGGCTGTCAAAAACCTACAAATGACAGCCGTGACTATCGGCTTTACCTGCTTTCCGAGACACGGAGAAAAATCACTCTAGTAAATGGTCAATTGGTCACCCATCCATAGACCAACCAGAGCAAGGCTGGCTCTATCTTGAAAATTGCTATAAAAGACTGTTGATTGATGACTGATGCCTAAACAACACGGCCTGCGTTTCCATTATACAAGTTACTTGTATACTATTTATAAACTGTATACAACTTGAACAAACCTGCATACAAGTTACATGTTCAAAGTAGGTAGTTTGATCGTGAAGATTTAATTTTGTTTTCAATTCAAGCAACTTGTATAGAAGTGTGACGTCATACTAGTATGCAGGACTTGCCTAATGGAAACGCGTCTAAAGATTATGATAAGACAAAAGAACACCTTTTCCAAAACAAAAACGAATCATAAACGCAAATCTCAGAACCCAAACTGCATACAAACGCTCAAATTCCTCTGAAACAAAAAAATAAAGAAAACCGAATCTCCTCGCTTTATTAGGTAAATCACCTCTTACCAGCCGAAGCTGACTCGACTCACCCTGATGTATGACTGATGAATTAATCATATTCGGCCAAAGCTCCCATCTATGTGAAAATGAAGGTTATATACTGGAAGGACGATGCGATGTGACGGATCAATGTCCAAAAGATTTCGACTGTCAGCGATATTTCTTTTGTTTGATTGGAGAATGTTTAATTGATGAGTTTTGCAGGTATGATGTTGTGTATAGTGTTGATAATCTTAAAATAAGTGAATGGAGGAGTGTTAAAAAAAATTCAATCATGTTTGTTTATATTTGACATCGAGAAGAGAGTAGCTGGTCATGACACAAAACAGCTCTGGATGTATGTCGAAGAGATCGACACTATTCAACTCTTGTCCAAAAGTTGAAAAAGAAAGACGACAGAGAGAAAATGTGAGATTTAAGTAATTCATGATTAATACCAATTTATGCTAGTTAGATAGAAGAATTAATTGTATGTATTATTAAAAGGGGAAGAATTTTTTTTTAGCAATAGGCTCGTGTTTGACCTTTGTTTCGCCTTGCCTAGAAATAACCTATTCACTCTTGATTTAAAATCATCTTTTCACTTTAATATGCATTCTTACAAGAACCTCAATTTCAAATCTCAAATCAACCGAAACCTCACAATACAGCAATGTCTTATCAGGTGAACTATAATGCAATAAAAACAACAATAAAATTTGAGCAGTAAAGCCATTTTGAGTAGACAAGAGACATTATTGCTGTTATAGTGGCACAAAGGACACAAGTTAGCTAATAACGCCCCGTAAGTAGATATGTTATGTGCTTTGACTTTCAACTCTAATACAAGTTGCTTAAGACTATTATTGTTTGTTTATGAATAATTTTTATATCTGAAAACACACTTACGTAATGCCTGGCATACACGAACCAGTTTATCGGCAAGTTTGAACCCTAGAACGCCGTACAGTAAACTTGACGGTGTGAAGCTATACTCAGTAGACTTGACATGCACACTGGTAGCCAGACTTACTGCATGCCGCTTCCAGTACCCAACTCGATGGTAAACTGGTTCGTGTATGGCTTGCATTAATTTTCAAGCTAGCAACCCCACATTCCTTTTTGATTCAATTAAAACACAGTTTAAATTATGAACAAAACTAACGTCTTGACTAATAAGAAATACGGCAGTAAACAAATCTTGGAGAAATGGGGTTGTCAAACAAGCAACAAAGTCCTCTTCAAGTCCCACTTCTGGGACACAGGCTTCCTTTCTATATTTAAGGAAAGAGCAATCATCTACCACCCAGGCCCAGTGCAAGTTGATTGATGTCACAATCAGTTAGATCACATTTTATTCCTTCACGTTTTGAGAACATTGGTGATGAATTAAATTACATAATACGCCTGGGTTTGAATCTACGACCGTAAAGACGTAGTCGTTCACACAGTCTCGTTACACTGCTCTGAATTAGTCCATAGGTTTAGAAGTAATCATGTATCTAATGTTCATTAATTTAATCAATAAACACAGAATATTTATAGTATAACAAGATTACAGAATACAGTCCAAAAGTTAGGATTCGTCTACAGATCAGCTGTCAGTCTAACAATTTTATCGCCTCTCGATTCGTCCTGAGTACTTGTCTATAACTTTTTGCCAGCCCTGGTCCGCCAAATTGTCTGGCACTTTAGTTTTTCCAAGTCTAGTTTAGAAGTACGGAGAGAATTCTTTGATTTTTCGCCAATCTTGTGTTTGGCGCGATAATTTTCGTGTTTTTGGTCCTTTTCGACACCTGAGGTGTTAAAGTGGCTTTAGATATGTTGTTTAGAGTCAGATGTTGTTCCAGTTAAGATGTTCATTTACCAAAGAAAAGTCTCAGCGAAAATAACAGGAAAAATCGACCAAATTGATTTACAGAATTCAAACAATTTCGCAGTGCATAACGAAATAATCAATCATTAAATTAACAAATACAGAAAATGAATGAGACTGCCCACTTTCAAGACACTTCATCTTCCCAATATAATGGTGTTTTATTTATGCTGTGATAGAGGCGCGTGGTGAGGCATACATTATCTTTGATTTATGGACGATGAGTAGTAATTATACAAGTCCAATTTTGGCAGGAACATCAGATAAGTAGGCATTATGTAATGCCAAAGCTCGTACAAAAGCTTTGCCCCTTATCTCCTTATAGGCATTGTCCGAACTATGCAATTGATGAAAGAAAGAAAACAAAGGAAGACGTTATTTATTTAAAAGCGCATTTATTCAAAAAAAGTAAGTTCTTAATCTTCAAAGTAACTTAAACGATTATAGTGAAATAAGATAGAAGTGGTGAAATTACGCATGGTCCGTTCAGTAGTTTCTGAGTTTACCTTATAAATGATCGAAGTAGAAGGTAGATGGTACAGTCACAAGTTTGTAAAAACTAGGAGGAGGGAAAAGTCTTTGCTCAAAAGAGGAGAGTCTGAAGTGGGAAAGTGCAGGTAAAACATTTTTTTTTTTTTTTTTTTAGCGTGGTAAAATCATCAAATGAGTCCTCCAACCCCGGGCAGGGCGGGAGGGACTGTCAGACTTCTACTGACTAAAATCCACGGTGTCCTTCATAGCCTGTTAAGTTCCGGGGTTACGGTAAGGGAATAATCCCGCGACCCCGGCAGGCTTTGGCCCTCTGAGAGGGGGCCCCGTCATTATGCTGACGCTCTTTGAGGCGCGCGTGGGACACAACGCGCCGTCGACCCGGGCATGGTCCTTGGTCGGGCAGCGAGTTGCCCTTTACTCGCTGCCCGCATGCCCGCGCCTACGGTGGCCGGAGATCATCAAGCGACGTCCGTCGCCGTGGGCGCCTACCACTGCGGCTGGGGCGGAGGGAGGACGCTGTCCTCTCTCGCTCGCGGCCTGCCTCCTCCTTTACGAGCATTACTGCCTCGCAGAAGGAGCTGACCGCTTCCCACTCCGTCTCGCCCCGCAGCATGGCCGCAACCAATGCCGGGCGCGAGAGGTCTCCGCCTATCGCAGCCGTGAGGACACGTCGGTGCTCCGCCCAAGCTGGGCAGTCTTGCACCGTATGCTCCACCGTGTCCTCCGGGCGATCTTCGCAGTGGTGACACCCAGGCGTCTCCTCCTTTCGCATCAGACACAGGTACCTCCCGAAACTTCCGTGTCCGGTGAGGACCTGCGTCAAGCGGTAGGTCAGGACGCCATGACTTCTCTCCAGCCACTCCTCAAAGAGGGGTCTTACCGCCGCAATTGCGGCGTGCCCGGCCTTCGGTCGCGACAGTCGTTCCTTCCATACCGCCCTGAGATCGCGCCGGAGGTCTTCGCGCCGCGCCTCGACTTCTCGAGGCAGCGGGGTCACGCCCCGGCGCTGCGCCTCCACGCGCCACTCATAGACGCGCTGGAGGGCAGTCGCCTCCAGATCCCAAGGCAGTAGTCCGGCAAGGAGGTTGGCCGATTCGCCGGCAATCGTGCGGTATCCCCGGATCATTCGGATAGCCATGACCCTCTGGCATGCGACCAGCTTCTGTGGTCGCGTCCGGATGCTCAGGGCCCACACAGGGGCCCCGTAGAGGGCCATGGACCGCACGACGCCAGCGTACAGCCTATGGCAGGAAGCGTTTGGCCCGCTGAGATTGGGCAGCAGTCGCCTGAGGGCGGCTGCTGTACGGTTCAGCTTTGGGGCCAAACTCAGGAAATGCTCCCTGAAGTTCCACCGGCTGTCGAGGACAGGTAAAACATTTAGTGAAAACAGGAAATTATTTGTCTATTGCATAATAATAAATGGTCTTTACATCTCAGAAATCATCTCAAAATCATCTCAGAGCAGTGGTGGCCCAGTGGTATCGGTCCCGACTTACGAGTTGTAGGTCGTGCGTTCGAACCCCGTCAGGCGTATTACTTTGTGTAAATTATTTCATCACCACTGCTCTCAAAACGGCGAAGGAAAACATCGTGAGGAAACCGGCATGTCCTAGAACCAAAAATTCGAAGACATGTGACATCTACCAACACGCAGTGGGCCCGCGTGGTGGATCATGGCCCAATCTCTCTCACAGAGAGGAGGCCTGTGTCCCAGCAGTGGGAACATTATAGGCTGATGATGATGATGACATCTCAGAAACAATCTTTAAGACAGTTCCAAACTCTTGTTAATTGCTATTTAAATTTTACAACCTCAAAACCATTCCGACTAAAAAACACACACTCTTTAACACAAAACGTCACACAATCAATTACAAAACCTTCATTAACACACAAGTCATTCCAAAACAAAAATAAAATCTCAATTATCAAAGAGCTCACATCCGCATCCGTTCCGAAACTCAAACACAAGTCAGGTGCGAGCACGAGTTCTCGTGTTGGTCTTAGACCCGAGTCTAATGTAATCGCAAATACATTACCCTGATGCCTTCTAGTTGGTTTAATTGAAATTGTTCGAAGTCTGCTTGCTTATGGTAATGCTGGCGAGACGAAACTCTTGAACTACTAAGTGTTCATTCACACGTACTGGTTATATACTTGGTTTTGGAGATTATACTGGGTATGTACTTGATTATGTTGGGTCACGAAGATTTTGAAAACTTTTGAAATTAATAATATAATAATATTCCACAACTATCACACAACGCCATCTAGTTCCAAGCAAAGCAGAGCTTGTGATATGGGTACTAGACAACTGATAAACATATTTATATATTTCTAAATACAGAATTATTATAGATAAATTTCCCAGACACAGAACAAATGATCGTGCTCATCATACAAACATTTGTCCTGGGTGGGAATCGAACCCACGACCTCCGGCATAGCAGTCAGTGTCACTAACCACTAGACCAACAGGCCTGTCTGCGTCTGTGTTGGCCTGTGTGTGTGTGTGTGTGTAAATTATTGTTTAACTGTCGGAATAACGCTCCTTCTTACTTACTTCACACTATCTAAAAAGTCGTGGAAAAGTTGCAAGGGCGGCAAACGCGCGAGCTATACCTCTTTTTTTTTACGTGGTAAAATCATCAAAAATGAGTCCTCCCACCCAGAGCAGAAAGGGAGGGACTGTGAGACATGTACTGACTGAAATCCACGGTGTCCTATAATAATCTTTACGTTTCGAGGCCTTTCTTAGCTTAGCCCTTCACGGTGACCTGATAAGACAGCCCCGCGACCCCGGAGGTCTCTGCTTAACATTTGCCGAAAGTATAAGCTTGATGTCACGTTCACAGACGTTTTCGGTAACTTATGTCAATCAAGCACTTTTTTTATATCATACGTTGTTACTGCTACTAAGTCACTTTGTCTGTGTCTTCATATCATTTTTTTAAAGAAACAGTCAGTCACTTTTTCGTCTTAAGACTGCAAAATAAAAAAGTGTATTTGAAATGGAAAAGAAAATTGGCAACAATTAATGAACATCACTTTATAGACCTACAAAAACAGCTGCGTGGAGACTGAACTAGGTCTGTCGGTGACAGCTCCTCTCACCACAAACAAAAGAACATCACTTGACAAAGAACTTAAAATAACGAGTGCCATTTATCATCACCCACACCCACCCGAAAGAAACATAGCCACCCACACCAGCCAGTAAGTACTAAAATAATACTTATTGTTATTAAAAATGCTTTTAAACTTACAGTCGAAATAACACGAAAAGCATCTGCTGCCGTTCTCCGAAAGAAATTTTTCATTATTTTAGTGAAAATAGAAGATTTTCTTTCATAATTCTGCCAACAAAGAAACTTGTGGCCGCGGGCATCTCAATAACATTTACGTTGTTGGTTTTTTCAACAAAAACTGGGGCTCGCGACATTTTTGTCGTTCGGAAATGTAACTGATATTTTAAATCATATGCTTTTCCCCGTATAGTTGTTTTAACTTCTTTTGGTCCATCTGAAAGCAGCTACCTGAAAGTTTTCAAAGTTATATCTTTTTTTGTGTATTTTTTGCTCAAGGGTCTTTATGGGTAATTAATAGATTATTTCTCAGGATGATGACATGATAATATCGAGTTTAATAAAAAAATGAAGGTAACAAAAATATACAATTCAGGTTTGCTATAATTGTGTTGTTCAAAGTTAGTAGTTTTAGTACATACTCCTAATTGTAATAACTATGTGGAGCCCTATTACATTCAGCCCATTCTTCACAACCACATTCATGATTCAAAATTCGAACGAAACCGATGGCAGTTCTATGCATGTGGCATGTCATGTTGGTCTGACAAATTTTGGGAATCGGCACGTAAATAAATCTTTTTTTAAGCTTTTCAACGTTTTTCACTTACAATAATTCCTGTGACTTGAGTGACTAGGTGCGTTTACAACTATTCAAACAATAAGTGAAACCCGGTACAACTACCGGGCTAGGTATAAGGCTATACAAATATTCGTTTTGTGCGGGAATTGTACCAGCAACCGACAATGCATCATTCAAGCATTACGCCTGCTTTACCCACTATATACGCGATATATTTTCTGTTATAACCAACATTAAGCTCAGTTTACCATAACACGTTATCATCCCTACATTCAAATCCCACCAAAAACATTAAATGTAAAAAATGCCAAGTCTCTCGATGCAGTCTTTCCATCGTAAAAAGTTTTGAGATCTCACAGAAGCCAAGTCCTATTCAAATTATTTTGTAGTTATAAATCAACATTTAGTAATTATATCAATAGTTTTCTTTATATTATAACTATAGTGACTTGGCAATGAGCACAAGTAAAAACAAATAAAACGGCATATTTGGAGGAGTTGAAAGTTACACACACCGCATGCGTAAACATTCTCTTTTACTTTATAATATTCTCTTAACATTCATCATTTACTTTCTTATAGCGATGGCCCGTAAGGTATTCTTAATTATTGTATTGGAACATGTAGTCGGTAGTGACCATCATGATTCACACATAACAAATAATCTGATCACAGGTCTCGTCAGTAACATTTGCACATAATTCCAGGCAGCAAGTTAATTTGTGCTCATTGCCAAGTCACTATAGTTATAATATAAAGAAAACTATTGATATAATTACTAAATGTTGATTTATAACTACAAAATAATTTGAATAGGACTTGGCTTCTGTGAGATCTCAAAACTTTTTACGATGGAAAGACTGCATCGAGAGACTTGGCATTTTTTACATTTAATGTTTTTGGTGGGATCTCATTTATTTTTTGTAAGTGTATTTCTTTCTTTTTTTTAGGTGTCCTCATAATTTCTTGGACTTCAGCTACTTTTTTGCTTAGGACCCATTCTCTATCTAACAAACTAAACTAACTAACAAATAACTTATAAATATATATCTGCTAACTTACAAACTAAATATAACTAAACTAAATAACACGTAAACAACTAGATATGTAACTATGTCTATGTTATATTAATAAACTATTTTCCTAAATAACTGTTTCAGTAACAATAATAAATCTACTCCGAATATCGCTACAATATTTTTTTTAGTTTCGAAATGGTTGTTCATAGATAGATGGCGCTATCAAATGAAAGTTATTGAATTATTTTAAAGTACTACTTAGACTGCGCTCTGTAACAACACCATAGCGCGATTCAGACAGGTACAACGCCATCTATCGAGCGCGCATACAATATTTATCGCAATACAATGGAGTTTTAGCTTTATTAATTTAATGAATTATGAACTCTATGTATTAATTTATTTTAATTATAGTATATGTATTACATTTATATTATTCCTTTCTATTCTATGTATGTATTCATCCAATTGAATACTAACTTAAACAACGAACAAAGTTAACAATGCAGTCAAAATCCATACACAATGTTCTTGCCAAACCGCAAATATAAAATTGTTTTCTATGGTATGTTATTTTTTAATGTTTTTATAATTTTTCCTTTATATGTGGCTAATGACCTATCTTGGTGCAAAATTTTAATTTTCTAAGTCTGCTAGAAGTACCTTAGATTTTTGATGATCGGTCAGTGAGTGAGTGACAAAATGGTGTAACTTTGATCGACCGTAACTCCTAAACTATTCATTCAATTGGCATGTAATTTCGAACTTAAGCTTGTTCTAATGCCTACTATTATTCACCGAAAACCTAAACTCCTAGCTTTGTCCACGTCGAAGTTATAGGGGGGGCGAAACAGCCGCGAATCGCTTCGAGAAAAGATGGTACGGCCGTGCCCTTTTGCTCGAGACTTGGCGGGGCACTGCCGTGCCCCAGATGACATATCTACAAAAATACAATACAAATTAGAAGTCCGCAGAGCTCCACAAAGGGGGCATTATTCAGCAGCCGACAGACAGACGACCATTAGCGGATTGAGAGCGGCACCATAGCGCTGTACCCACTACTTGTACCTACAGAGAATAGCGGGAGGAAAGGATGGGTATAGAGTAATAATAGAAATAATGATGTGATTAATTAATAATTCTTGTTTGAATGAGAGGAATAGATATGGCATACAATCAGGCATATAATTGGTTGGTAGTTGATTGGGGCATGACCTGATTCCAGAAATCGTATGGGAGTTAGTCGACTGATCGTAGTTAGATAAGTTACTAGTATTGATATCTATCTTTCGCCAATCTATCGTGAAAATAAACATTCGCACAAACAAACAGATATAATTTTCGCATCTTAATTAATGTAAGGGATATTTAAAGCATGAAAGCCACAAATTGACAATGATATTTTTTTTTAAACCGGGATAAAGTTTTCAACCTGGACGAATTAATTGCTCAAACAGCTCTAGATGTTGGAACCCTGTCACAAAAATGTTTTGAGGTCAATGGCGTGTGTCCGCTTATATCGTAAACTGTCAGTACCGATTTCATTGAACAATTTAATGAAGAGAAAAATTAAATGATCAGTATTTTACTGCGCCTTATCGTAATACATTTGGGGTTGTCCCAGCATGTATTTTCCTACACTTTTCTTTTACTCGTCATCGCACTAGTGCCCTCCTTTATATCCATATAATCAATCACACACAGTAACAGACAACATTTCTTTCCAAAAATCCAAAAAAGCTGTCACCCCCAGCAAAAGTCTCCGAACAAAACCAACTTCCTAACACTATACAACTTGTCAAAGAAACAAGAATACATAAATAAAACATTACAATGACTTCGAAAACTTGTTGTAACAAGTACAAATCTTATTTGTAACGTAGCAAGCGCTGTAACATTGTAACGTAGTTACAGTTTCAGACTGTAACATGTCTATTGTAACCTTGCGAGTCTGAACGAAGAATTACGCAAATTTCTTGAGAATGAAACAACTGTTGCGGAAGAAATGTGGCTCCAGAAGTTTTGTTTCGTTGAGAAAGTTGGAGATTTTGGAAGGAATACTTGTTTGTGCATGCTTGCTATTTTAGGGTTGATACTTTACGTAATCTGTGGCATTACTTGGTAGTTTGAAGAATAGTTACCACTGTATCATGTGCATTGTACCTATGAACTAAAAACAGCTTTCATTATGAATATAGAATATGCGACGACGATAACGAATTCACATTTTATTTTTAAACGTTTGTCTTGCACAAGGTGTTTCTCCTGTGTCTTGGGTGTATGTAAAAACAGAAACTGACATACACAAACATCCGGACCCGGGAAAACAACTTGTAAGTCATACAAATATTTGATTTCTACGGTAATCGAACCCGGGTACAGAATGAGGATGAAAATACTTAAAGATAAAGCGTAAAATAATACAGTTCTAAAATAAATCTACGATAATTCTACGTTCAGAAAATTATTACTTACATTATTCCTAGATCATTTTAAATACAGCTTCCATCTAATAAATGGTCTAGGCTAAAATGTTCAGTTAAACATTGATAGGTCTAAATCTACTTCACTCATTTGTCAATTTAATGCGATTTAAATACTCCTTTTGGTTGCATAATTACTATGTGGCCATTAAAACAGCGGATATCCTTCCTTTTAACAAAAATATCTTGGCGTATTAATTATTTTTAAGACCACTTCGAAACTGGTGTGTCAAGCTAATTGATGGGCAAGAGACTTTACCGAATAGAGATTTGGTGAAAGGGTATGTCTAACTTTTGCCTAAACATTGAAAAAATACATGGTATGGCGCAGTGGCGGCACGATCGACTGCTGCGCCATGCCACGCGATTTGACACACGGAATGAATATTATGTATGATCTATTACTTGTTTATGTATATGATTTACAATGTTTGTAAACGCATCCATGATACAAGAGGAATTCCTAGTGTGTTTCTAAGTCATCCTAAAAAAATCTTTAGGTATATTTTGCTGGAAAATCGATCTTAGCAGTGACCTGCCTGACACAGTGATAAAAACCAAAAGAAACAACAACCAAATACGCTAATTTCCTAGCCCCACATCCCCGGAGAGCCGTAAGCTTATTAAAGATGTCTCCACAAAGACTGTCTTAACTCAACAAACGAGCGCCATTATTATTCCTCCGTGCTGTTTGGTGAGCTAAACGATGCTGGGGATTAGTCAATAGGTGTCGATTCTATGAAGATTGGAGATAACTAGCGGAAAATAGCAGAAAAAAAGCTTTATTACGGTTATAATAGCATTCAAAATTGGCATAATACAACGTTCCTTCCTACGTTCTTCACACCCTGAAAAAGTGCGTGTAAATGCAAGGTCGACAACGTGCAACCGATACCTCTACTGTTGCAAGCGTCTTATAGGCTATGGTGACCGCCTTCTATCGGGTGTGGGAAATTTATCGATTGTACATTGTTTACCTATACATTAAGGTGTTACTTTTAACACAACTAGATGTTTTGAAAATCGTAGGAGCTACAAAAATAGCACAATACGATGGAATGAGGATCCCATATTTTCAGAAGCCAATTGTTAAAATATATTATTACAACACTCAAAATGAATAGCTTATCTGAAAGTACACATAACAAAACAGCATATAATTCTAACAACAATAAGTATCAGTGATATCACCAAGCAACAATAGACCTTTGGGTTTTACAATACCCCGTAATTTTAATAACAATAATTATGATCAGAGGCCCATAACCACGCGTCAGGAACATCAAATAAGGGTAAGATCAAATAATTTCCTTGTGTTATAAAATGATAAATAAGTCCGTTCTTCTGGAGTACCTACTTGAAACGTCGTTAATATTTAATAGTGAAGAACACAAATTGGGGTAAAATTATTTATATAATTATACTTCATGTACAAATCAATGGTACATAGGCGGACTTAATGCCACAAGGCATTCTCTACCAGGCAGCCTTTGGGTGTAAAACAACACTGAAAATTACTGAAATAAATATTATTTATCACTCGTATTATACATATTTACACAACATAAGTAGGCTAAAGGATAAAATTCACGCTTAATTATTATCTTTCCTTGTTACCTTTTCAGGTTTTATAAACTGTCTTTTTATTTCAATGTCACTCTGCTACTTTTTTTTACATGGGTAAAATCATCAAATGAGTCTTCCCACCCAGTGCAAGACAGGACGGACTGTCAGACTTGTACCGACTAAAATCCACGGTGTCCTTCGATATCTCCTTTACGTTCCGAGGCCTTGGTAGCTCGTTAGTCTCGCGACCTCCTATCTGTTATTTTGCGATCTAAGCCAATCAGTTGGTCTAATTCACTTCGTAGTATTTACTAGCGACCCGCCCCGGCTCCGCACGGGTGCAATCTTTATAATATTATTAAAATTGCGACTATAATTTGAGATTTAAACTATCCTATCTCTCAAGTTGGATCGAACTGCACATGGTGTGCGAATTTTATTATAATCGGTTAAGTGGTTTAGGAGTCCATTGAGGACAAACATTGTGACACGAGATTTATATATATTAAGATTTAGATATAATATGTAGGACATACAAAATTGTTACGGTACATAGAATAGTTGATCCATAACTACCATCGAATGAGACGACTTCGTAACATCATCAGCAAAAACTAGTTTTCATTTAACTTGTTTAAACGGGCTAAAATATAAATATTCTAAGACCAATACAACGAATTCTAGACGTTGCTGTTGTTGACGTGGGCGGGCACAACATGAAATAACCACCTTTATATCATAGAAACATTTGTTAATTAAAACAATTCCCAGAGGGATGTTTAAGTGTATTATCATTAAATTAGATATTAACAACAATCATGTCGGAAAAGCTATATCAGTACACCTATAAGAACGTATTAACCGATCGCTGCATAGTTTACAAGATACCCCTAAACATCCCTCAGCGCCAAACCGCGCCATTATCATTTATACCCATTCGTACCCCTATTTACCCCTATTTGATAACTCATAGCTCAAGCCAGGGGGTAACTTTCCACCCGCCATCAATAAATGTCTGCGGGGGCATTAATTACATTGCTCAGGTGCTCTGAAAGAGCACGATAGAACTTCTAAATAAATACGGGTATCTGTCAATCCGCGGGGTTAGATTCTTTTTTTTTTAAATTTTGGTGAAAATGTGTGTTTGTCGAGGATTTTTTAGTTTATAAGAACAATCAGCCTAAAATATTGCCTCCGTAACGTTCCAATTTGAAGCAGAATTTAGAATTTTCGATTCTATGACATACCGGTTTCGCATTAAATTTTCCGCTACATGCTTGATAGTGATTCACACAAGTTAATGGTGTGCCTATCTGGGTTCGAACTCACGAAGATTCATTAATTGCGGTCGTTTCATTTTCTCAAAAGAACTAATCCACTTTAATTTTGCATAATAAAAGCCGAGTGACATAAAACAAGCGTTGGTATCATACGAATCTCGATTCTCATTCACACAAACATTTAAAATGAAGTGAATGTTGCTACTGTATAACACACATTTTTATCTACTCCTTTAAAACAAAAAGTTGTAGCGCAGAACAAATTGCAACACAAAAGCATATAAACTGAAGAACAAAGCGCAAAGAGAGTCACCGACTAAACGAAACAGGTTATCACAAAAACACAACACCTGGAACTAAATAAAACAACAGAAAACAGAACCTAGTTGAAATAAACCGCTTGAGGAATGTTTTTACTTTTATACTAAACGAAACACTTCCACCTCCTTGCTTTGGAGATGTGAAAGTTAAGAGTATTTCAGGCTTGTTAGGGTCATACGATTTAGAATTAAAACGCCGACCCGAAGTAATCACTATTACATAAACTATCATCATTCACCTTTTTTATGCCGTAAGGTAAACACAAACCGCAGACACAATTCAAGCTTCCTCTTCTTTCGACTCGATGCAGTAACGGACATTGATTTCAATACTGACATCAGCATGATGTTCAATAAGACCCCATCCATATGTCAGATATTGATACATAAAGAGCTCTCCAGATAATAGATCATAATTCATTCATACATTTTTAAGCACATTCTATTTGACCACCCAAGCTGTCACCTGTGCCGAATCGTGCCGAACCGTACAAGTACGCAAGCACCGCTACAAAACTTGTTTTATTTCAACCAAGTGTATGGAGTTAAAATAGCTAGCTGCATTCTAATTAAGTAGCGCCCGAATTTCTCGCGACTCACGTTTGCTAGGTGCAGTGTTGATTTACTGGTGTGTGATTACGGAGGAAGTTGAGTGTGGCTAGGAGCGTATGTGGGTTGCGGAGTTGATGTTATCGGGGGGATGCTAACCCGTGATAATTATACAAACGTTTTCAGTGATAAATAAATGGACAGCTAGAATACGCACACAGTTTAAAAAGTTTTGACAAAACGATTGTTGTCAGAACAAAAAAAAAACATAAAAATTGGAGATAAAAATGACTTGAAAGATAGCGCAAAAACAGATCTACTTCGTTCAACAATGAACATGAGCAACTACAGTACTTCCACAAGTTATTATACGTTGTGACTAAAACTGTCCCTGACTGTCCATATCTCTTGCTGTTCACTATTCAAAAGTGCCCTCTGTTTTCCAATAAAATTTTTAATGGGTTGAATTTAAGAAATTTCATCTAAGTATCAGTTTTTTGATAACATAGACCGTTACTAAAAAACTAACCTAACCTAGCCAGAACATCAAAATCGCTCCGCTCGTCGCTTCCACAACGGTCTCACCTTTACACATTTCATTTAAATATACATGCGAATTTCACGAGGCGACATTTTCTAATGGAAAAACTTCACTACCTTATTTTATTCAAAACCTGATGTTTTTTAACGGCACACTCATTTTATGCACCTGCAATCATAGTGTCATACATTTAATGCAATGAATTTTTAAAATTATGAGTTTGTGTTTGATTACTACTTTTCTGGATTCCTACCTACGTGAATGTTAACGACACGGTTCGATTCCCGCTTGGAACATTTTTTTTTTATGATCAGCAAGTAGTTGGTATCTGGGTGTTTCTGTCTGCGAGTTTATCTGTTTGTAAACGCACCTACACCACAAGATTTATCCCTAGTCCAGTTCCTGTCTTTCTGTATGTCTGTTTGTCAGTTATTTTTTCATACCTCAACTACTCAATGGATTGGAGGGATAATTCATGGCCTTTTGTATTCCCACCCAGGGCAGGAGACTGTCAGACATGTACTGACTAAAACCACGGTGTCCTTTAATACCCCTTTACGTTCCGGGGCCACGGTAACCCACTGGTCCCGCGACCCCGGCAGGCTTTGACTTAAATATCATGGGGGCCTGGATGGTCTGGGTTAAAACAATTAATTAAAACTCATAACACATTCTATCACGACAATACATCTTCACTACTAATATACACCCACATCCTACCGTGAAGAAAATGGCTGTCGATACCTTCTATAACCCCATCTCTTTTCAGTAACTTTTACGCTTATTGTTCAGATATCCATTGACCTCACGAAAACACAAAGCACGCCCCAATTCGAAAATAACCGCACACACTTTCAAACTGACATGTTTTTTATATGAATGAACTTTGACCAATATAATGTCTGAACCTTAAAAGAGACAGTGACCTCTGAGTTTCTTTCAGCTGTTTTTCAGAGTCAGGTACGAAACACTGGCCTCATCTAGTTTGTAAATAAACCACGTGTGAAAGAGTTTTGAACTATTTGCAAAACTAAATAATAATTTATCATTTCATTTCATTTCAAACTGCCGCTAAATATTTCCTACCGCGGCACATAGCAACACATACTCTAAAATCGTATCTTATCGTTCCCCCCGACGTCAAAAGCAACACCTTCTTTCTCCATTTCTTGTATTTTTTACTAATTACTCACACGTGCGAAACGTTCGTTCTTAAAGATAACATAAAAGGTTGTTTTTCGCGGAAGTCATGTTTTTCTTACGGAGTTTCGCTTGTTCATACTTGGCTTGTTCAAAGAATTTTGATTTTGTGTTTTTCTGTTGCCATGTGGGATGTGATGTAAAAGCTTTTTATGTTGTTCCAATTGTTTCTTGATTTTTAAATGGAGATTGTTTTTTATATTCTGAAATTTTATGTTAAACGCTTTAATTATATTCTTTTTGGAAATGGTAGCAATGTGAGTAGTAACATCCGTGCTACATAATATCTAGTTAGGTTTAGCAGCGTTTGCTAAACTCAGGCCGTAGAAAGACATACCGAGTTTCCTGCTTACTTCGAGAAGCCTGCTGTTCGATAGTTCCGGCACAGAATATATAATAGTACCTAAAGGCACAGAAGCATTACTCCCAAAAAGAAAACAAACAAATGTAAAATCTATACACGAAAGAATAGAGTCCATTTTTACTTGCACCCGCATCACCCACCTACTTTTATAATAGCCTAAACTTCCCATTCGCAAGCAAAAATGAACTGAATAGTAACGCGCGAGAGTTCATTTTAGTTTATCTGACGCCAACGACATTAAAAGGTTACTGTCGGTCAAGCTCAATAGGGTTGCGACTCGCGAGTTTGGGCACAGTTAGGTAGGAATACGTATTTTATGCATTGTTTAATTACATTATTAATTAACATAAATAATTATATCACTCCTCATTACCTCCTTAAGTCCCTCAAGGAATTTTGTTTTTATCATCAGCCTATATCTTTTTTCTGTTTCGTCATCGATTACTTCATATTCATATCGATTGGTAGCACAGAATGTTAACAGTAGGTACTAGGGTATCGAACCGGGAATTCCCGGTCCCGAAAATCCCGGGATTTCCCGGTTCTTGAAGTATATTTTAAAACCCGGGACATGCGGCTGAGAACCGGGAAAGTCGGGATTTTCGGGACTCAGAAAAACAGTATAAATAATTTGTTTAAACTTGTTAATTCTTTTATAGAACAAAAGAATCAAATTGGATGTAAGGTATTTATTCACTTCGTCGTTATACAGTGTGTCCGGGCACGGGTTAGCGATATTTGAAGGGGATATACTAGGCTCTTTTTCATCGACAAAAATGCTTTAAAAAAAAACCTTACTCCAAAACTTCGCGAATGGCAGCCATTTTAATTTTTTGATCTATCGAACTGGGGTGTGTACAATAAAATTCAAATATCTTTAAATCCAAGAGACCTATATTCATGCAAATGACTTTATTGCAAAGTTAAACGTTGAGGCTTATAAAAAACTTACGAAAGTTTTCTAAATAATATGTAAAAATAACCAAAAAACATGGGCAAACACGAAATTGTACACAAAAATTACTGAATAATTTCACATTTTTAACTCTAGCTCGAAAAGTACCCCTGAATTTTGCCAGGGTTTTTGCGTTAAATTAAAAGTGTTTGAATCAGGCTATAAATTGATATCAAAATCATCACTCTACGTTAAGTATCTTAGGAGTTATTCTCACTTGAACATCACCCTTCCGTCTCGCCCCGCAGCAATAATTCCTAGAAGTGGTTTCATATAATAAAAAAAAATGTACCATTTCAGTTTATGGATTATGGTGGTCAATAATGCCAGCTGATAAATATTCGTTGGAACGATTTAGCTCGCCCAAAGAATGCGACGCCTGTAATATTGGGGTACATGCGCTAAGGAAGGGTGATGTTCAAGTGAGAATAACTCCTAAGTTACTTAACGTAGAGTGATCATTTTGATATCATTTTATAGCCTGACTCAAACATTTTTAATTTATTGCAAAAATCTTATCAAAATTCAGGGGTACTTATCGAGCTAGAGTTAAAAATGTGAAATTATTCAGTAATTTTTATGTACAATTTCGTGTTTGCCCATGTTTTTTTGTTATTATTACATATTATTTAGAAAACTTTCGTAAGTTTTTGATAAGCCTCAACGTTTAACTTTGCAATAAAGTCATTTGCATGAATGTAGGTCTCTTGGATTTAAAGATATTTGAATTTTATTGTACACACCCCAGTTCGATAGATCAAAAAATTAAAATGGCTGCCATTCGCGAAGTTTTGGAGTAAGAATTTTTTTTAAAGCATTTTTGTCGATGAAAAAGAGCCTAGTATATCCCCTTCAAATATCGCTAACCCGTGCCCGGACACACTGTATACCTACGGAATAACATGTTCAGATACAAGTGTGGTTGACAGAGAAGAAAAGTTGATAATGTAGTACTGGTTATATCTCGAAAGCCTTTGACAGGGTCTCGAGACAAAAAGCTTCCTTGCTTTTGGTATCCCAGTTGATTTTTGTAGCTGGATATCAGACTTTCTTAGTGAACGATCAATCAGAGTTGTCGTTGATGACTGATCCTTTGAGCTTTTGGTTATTGACTCTGGAGTTCAACAGTTATCTGTTTTCTTTGCAACTCTTATTTTACTGCACATTTCTTACCCACTTCAGCCTGGTATTGTTGGATAGGTAGATAACAGTACTGTTTCAGTGACATATGTTCTTGGCCACTGCAAAATCCAGTGGGGATGAAGTTCATTGCTTCAGAGAGACCATGGTAGAGCGAACAGATTTGATACTTAGTATCCCATAAAAGAGAGAAGTTTCTTGTTCGCTCACACAAGAAACTTCTCTCTTTTAACGCCACCAACATACAGGCGTATATTTCCTTAGTGAAGTAGGAGTAAATCAAAACTACATCTTTTATAGAGTAATTTGGACCAACTCCTATTTTTCCTGTTTCTGTAACTGATGACCTTGAGCTTCTGGGCATGGAGCTGACATCCAGTGTCAACTTTGACGTGGGCATCCTAAATAGAGTGAAGCGATACCTTACACCTGGATAGCCTATGTGCCCATTCTGCATAAGGTGATTGCGTCGTAGTAGCCCGCGAAATTCGAAGTTTCTTATGTTTTTTCTTACGGAGTATTGCAGCAACCTTACTCAACTTAATCATTGGGATGGCTCAGATAAAATACAACTTACTGCACTAGACCCAGTGGAACGCAGAGCTCCTTAGACTAATTGGCAACGTGAAACTGGTGGATGGTTACTCTACAGCTTAGCTCATCTCATCGACGCAAGCTTACCCTCTTTTCGTTTTTTTTTTTATTGGGTTCGCTCGTGGCTAAGATGAGACCCGAATAGGTCGAACTCATGAATTCTGCAACCTACTTGCATTACATCTAATGTTCAGTATTGGACATCTAGATGAACTGCAAGTTTCCATAGTTAGTACAGGGCCCCTAGTCTGCTAATTTTTATAAATTCGTCATTCCAACACGATCCCATTGTCATTTTGATAAAAGTTTGTAATCTGCTAATTCATAATGGTCGATCACTGGTCGGTCAGTGGTCTCGTAATGGAATCTTGGCAGAATTATTGCCATTATTATAAAACCCGGCAGTAGAAATGATTTTCGAAAAACTACTACTCAATTTGAACATTAACTCATGCCAGATTTCATTTTTAAACATTTTTACATATTATTTAATAATAAGCAATCTGAAGTAGTAAGAAGTTCGTAAATAGCAAAAACAAAATTTTAGCAGATTACCCCTTACGTCAGTCATTCATTTGTCATTATGTACGAGATTACCATTCTAAGCCATTTCTTTCAATGGAATGTCAGTGGTTGACCATTGGAAAGTCATAATGACGCCATTATAATAGTAGATTACCAAACTTGTCAAATTCAACAATTATGAAATCAATGATCGACCATTCTGACACTATTGTAATAGCAGACTCGAAGCCCTGTTAGAGTGAATAGATTTGCCACCTCTGAATAGAAAAGAGGCTAGAGCAAACCCATGTCCATGAGGCCGACGAATAAGTTGGTTGTATGATTTTAATCAGAATAAATACTTACTGTACCCTAAAGTTATCTTATTATTTTCATTGTTTTCTAATGCCATGGAAAAAATGCATTTTTGTCCCGAAAGTCCCGAAAATCCCGGGATTTCCCGGTTCCTTGGACGCCTGTCCCGAAAATCCCGGGACTTCCAACAAGGACCGGTTCTCGATTCCCTAGTAGGTACCTACGGCACCTTACGTGAGGAATAATATATACACCGTGACTTTTTAGTCGCCTTACAACGGCAGCCCAGTTCATGTATCCAATCACTAAAACACGTTTATAATATAAAATATGTATTTAAGAGATTTCAAAATTTAAAAATAAAATAATATAAAACCTGCGGTCTTTGCTTACATCAAATATCAAAGATTTTAAAACGTTGTCAGAAACAAAAAGATTAGTTCCGTTTCAATCCGTTCTGGCCAAGCTGTAGTCATAACTTTAAAGATCGATCGTTATCGTTTACGGCAAAATAGATAACTAGTCCTTATCATTTCATTCATTTCATTGTCACAGGCCCCGTGTTGCGTGTCTTTGTAGGTAAGTAGGTAAAAAAGTCGCGAAGAGAATTACGATCGCTGACCTTGAATGCGTAGTGTAGCCATTTTCTGAGTTTGAACGTGTCTAAACAATAACGTAAACATCTTCCTACTTTCTACCGGTCATAATTCGACCTACCTACGTATTCAGCTTAGGTGAGTGAGAGTGATGTCAGGTTTGATAATCGTCTATTTTATTTATCTTGGTCGTCTTGTAGGCCAAATTTGTAACCTACCTAATCATGATTACTAGCCGGTACTTGAATGACATTAATAAGCACGCCACAAGCAGGTAGATAGTTTTTTGATCATTATTAAATATGTACTACATAGATAAATATTCACTTTTTTTCTTACCTTCCGAAATCACGCGGTAGTGTGTGAAACGTGAGGCTCCTATCACTGTCATTATTTAAACAACCAAACGTTATGCAGTATTTTTTTTTCTTCATCATAATTATTATAATTTTTTTTTAAACTCATGCGTAAATTCAACCAAACACCAAACTTAAATATTATTTAAGTAAGCGCGTGCGTAGTGGGCGGCGCGCGGCAACCGACTAAATGTCCACTCCGAAGTGGTCCCCGCCAATGCTTGCAGTTTTATACCTACACTGCGGAGTGAGCCAGGCCTGGTTCCGGCATTCATTTGTAGGTCTTTGACAGTCGGTAAAAGTTTATCAGTGGCCTGAAAGTGTGAAAACCAATATTTAAAGGTATGCAGTCAGTCTGGGGAGGCCTATGTTCAGCAGCGCACGTCTTACGGCAGATATGATAATGATGAGTCAGTCAGGGTATCGTATTACCGATGACTGAGTTGTGTGGGTAAAATAGCCAGTGACTCTTGGTGAAATACTGGTTCGAACTGCTTCAGGTTAGTTAGACTAACCTGAAGCAGTTCGAACCAGTATTTTTTTTAACGTGGCAAAGTCATCAAATTAGTCCTCCCACCCCGGGCAGGGCGGAAGGGACTGTCAGACTTGTACTGACTAAAATCCACGGTGTCCTTCAATAGCCCTTTCCGTGCCGGGGTCGCGGTAATGAGATAAGTCCCGCGACCCCGGCAGGCTTTGGCCCTTTAGAGGGGGGCCCCGTCATCATGCTAACGCTCTTTGAGGCGCGCGTGGAACACAACGCGCCGTCGACCCGGGCATGGTCCATGGTCGGGCAGCGAGTTGCCCTTTACTCGCTGCCCGCATGCCCGCGCCTACGTCTATGACTGCCTTAATATAATTGTGAAAAGACTGCCAAACTTTTTTTTTGGTCCGTCGTCCTACACTTAGGATTTTTCTGTATCGTGGGTGCATTATCTTGGTTTAATGTTCCTGTGAGATCATTTTCGAGTATTAGCGCGCGAAACCGCTATCACTAGCCAGTCATTGGGTACATATTTGAATAACGAACATTAAAATATCTACGCTTAAAATATCGATGTTCAGAATATCGAAAATTAAAATATTGATTGTAACAAAATGGGTCCACCCTTTATAGCAGAACTTTTTACGTCATAATTTTATTTTGCATAGCAACGGATAGCATAAACCTCTTTTCGCAGAAAATCGTTTGGCATACACTCATTTACCATAACACCGAAACCCATAATTTTGTAAGTCAGAATCATCTTTAGGCATAAATTTCATTTCCATAATAATCAAAAGTATAACCATCATATCGTAGAAAGTTCACAACCAGAATCATCTTTTGCATAATTGTGTGGTTTTTATTTCCCAGACAGTAAGATGATGCAGTAAGCATGCAGCAAGCATTCAGCACATGCAGCAGGCATGGCTTCTGTCACGGCTCCGGCGCTGCGGGTCACTGGCGGTCCCACGCGAGCTAATCGTCGCAGATGATTTTACGCCCGTGCGTTAAAACCACCTGCTCCTCAGCTCACGGGCCGCCTCGCCCCTCCGCGCCTACGCGATTATAAATTACACTCTAGGGGTAGGGCAGACAAGACTACGTGAAGTCGGTTTTGCAGCGATTCATTTCTGTCACTAACTTTTGTAGCACACCATATTGATTTTATAAAACAATTTTTTTTATTTTTTATTATGACTATTAAATTATTTCTATTCTGAAATTCTGTGATCTTCGAAGTATACCAAGTCAAATTATTCCAAATAATCGGCGCTCTAAATAAACGTTATGCTAAATGAAAATATGCAAAATTGTAACTCTGACAAAAGTAATTATGCCCAATACAATTCTGCCATCTTAAAAGTATCCCAATTTAAATTCGGACATAAAAACATTAGTCCAAAAAACAATTATATTAAAAAAAATTTATACCATAACAATGTTCGTTTAAAAAAGTTTCTGCCAAGTGAGTTCTGCCAAATAGGTTTCGGAGAAACAAGTTTCTGCCAGATAGAGGGCACCCTAACAAAATATCTAAAAATGTTACATCTACGCTTAAAACGTCGAAGATTAAAATGTCGACTGATTTAAATGTCGAATGATACAAAATATCGAAAGACGTTCTAACGAAATTCAAAATATCAACGTTTAATACATCGCAGTTCATAATATCTAATTTCATAATATCTACGTTAAAAATACCTACTAGTTGAAATATCTTGCGTCCTTAGTCAAATTGCTGATTGGTTATCAGCAATTTGACTACCAAGGTAAGTCGACGGAGCCCCGCTTCGCGGGGCTCCTATTTCTGTTTGCAAGGTTTAAAGAACCTAACCTGTCCGAGTCGGGGTGCCCCAAGTCCCGAGCTCGCTTCGCTCGCTCTTGCGTCCTTAGTCAAATTACTGATTACTACCCAACAAGGTAGCTGGACGGACTTCGGATGCAAGAGCGAGCGAAGCGAGCTCGGAACTTGGGGCAACCCGACTCGGTTACTTTAGGTTACTTTAAACCTTGCAAACAGAAATAGGAGCCCCGCGCAGCGGGGCTCCGTTGACTTACCTTGTTAGGTTCGATATTTCGGACATTCGATAATCTGTACTTCGATATTTAGGACATTAGATAATCTGTTTTTCGATATTTAGATCTTTCGATGTAACTTTTGTAGATATTTAGATTTTAGATACCTATATTGGACGTAGATCATTTAATCATTCGATATTTTAAACTTTCGATATTTTAATTTTCGATTTTATGGTCATCCGATATTTTCATTTTCGATATTTTGAACATCGATATTTTAAGCGTAGATATTTTAATCTTCGACATTCAAATATGTACCCTAGTCATTACTAGTAAATAAATTACTAAACTATTTTCATTCAATATTACACCATTATCTCCATGTAAATTAGAACAGATTTATGATTATGTATCGGCTCAATAGCCTAAATTACAGGCATACCCAACTTAACGAGGACACAAAGGCGAAACTGGGAAATTCCTAATCCAATATATGGAATTCAATACAAGAAATTCCTGCGGGGTAACAAGATGTAAGGGTTAATTTTCGCCGGTTCATTACGAATTTGGCAACACCGTGAATTTTGTACTTAAGTTAACATATCAAAGTAGAGTAAGGCGGTGTCTAAAGTAACAGTGATTTGTAATAAGTATATTTATAAATAATATTTCAATGAATGAAAAATACTGTTTATTATTTAAATAGTACCTAAGTTAATTACTGTGAGCGTCTTTAAATCTATAAAACTGCATTCTGAAAACGATACTCATTGGAAATTTAATTATATATTAGCTCTGGAGACAAATTTAATAGTTTTCAGTAACACAAAACAAAAACAATATGACTACGAAAACAAAGAACGCACTTTTTTATATTTTAATAAGCAAGAAAACAACAAGCAGTATTTCATAGATATTGATACAACTGCAATCATTAAATACCATGAAAGTTCCACGATATCAAATAACAGTGATCTCAAACCTGTTCCATACAGTTACGAGTATATCAGTAACAGTAACACTCCCATCACAGCTCAAGGATGTAACCGAATATATTTGATGGTATACTTGAACATTTGACTGTTTCTCTATATACTCGTACGTTCTAAGTATGTATGTATGCTCAATAATGCTCATCTGTTGTGGCTGAGTTAAGCATATGAGTTTTAATTAAACCGACGACGTTTGAGTATCGAGGCTTTGTTCGTGTTGTTGTTAATGATACGTAGGTACTAGGAGTACAGTGTGATATTGGAGTTCGCGAGTAGGGTGGTATTTATAACTGATATTCTGTTTTGGAGGAAGTGCGGTAACGTAACACAAGTGTGTTGCGTTGCGAGTAGAGAGGGGAGCTAAAACTTTCATAAATCTTGGCGATTGTTTGGGACAATGCTGCGACGACCACCACACAGATCTCATTTCATCGCCTGATATTATTGAAATTCATGGGAAATCGTATTATCTGTGACTGGATTGTGGAAGTTAATTACGCAGTTGCTGTATAAGGAAATAGTTAATAAGTCAAGTTAACGTTGAAATGGGTTAAGTATTGATTGATTTACTGTAGAAGGTCAAAGTTGGAAAATCAATTGACTACATGATTTTTTTTTTTGACTTATTCCTTTCCAACTGACTGACTTTCCTGTTTAGAAATAGTGTCAATGTATTCCATGCGTGAATAAGCATTTTTTGTCTGCGAAAACGAATCGATAATATCCTGCATCTAATGGAAGCATGTTTGTTGTTTCATACTAAAACTTATGTGCGTAAAATCATCAAATGAGTCCTCCCGCCATGCCAGGGCTGGCCGAGAGGTACTGTCAGATTTGAATAAAATTGTCTTTTAATAAAATTTGCATAACATAGCTTAACACATAGGATTCGATATCCCAGTACGAGGTCCACGTGGGCATAAGCAAAGCTAATAATACAACCCAATAAAACACTCATACTCAATGGTATTATTAGAGCCACTTAATTGTATAATTACCTACGAACATCAAGTAATTTAAGATCAAAAGATTCTATGCTATGCCCAAAGCAACTTAAGACGCTTCTAATTTGACTCCAAGGACCGAATAATATGACGATAGTAATGAGAAATGTGAGCGTTTGAAATGCGCAATCTAATTTCGTTGAGTGATGTTTTGTGTATTTTCAATGATGGTAATAAATAAATCGGCTTTTGATGTTATTTTGGTTTGTTATTTGTTGTTCTGCTCTTAGGGTAAATTGTAAAGAGGTATATTATATACCAGAAAATAGAACAACATGTGAATTGACCTCGGTCACGGATTACACAGTAGCCGAGCGAACAACTGCTGCAGCGCGTTCCATGAGTTCGATTCCCACACGGTACAAAGGTAGTATGGGGCAGGGTTGAAAGGAAACATTACATTTGGGTTGAATAGGTATTGTAGTCATTATATTATGACTGTTTTAATAATCAAAACTTGCAATGTGTTTATGTCATACGCTAAAAACTTGAACGAACCTGTCCCACTGTAAACCTTATTAAAACCCGAATTACCATACACACGCACGTGCAAAATAATCATTTAATTAGGTACACACTTTTCACACCCAAGCGCGCTGACGTAAAAATTTCTCACCAAAAATAAAAACATCAAAACGACAAAATGAATTATAAAAATTAAATATTTAAAAAATACGGGGCAAAACAATGGGATTACCATTGCTTCATTTGAGTAATGGGGGTTTGTAATCCTTCACGGAATTTATATTCCGTCTCCCATAAACTTTTATTTGCCTTGGAATACGTTCAGGCTTGTAAACGTTGTAATTTTTAATAACTTATTTATTCCTGTCCCTACTGGCGACACGTTGTGTGTGTTTTTTGTAACGATTTTAAGCTCAAAGTTAAAGCTAACTGGGCAACAGACTGGCTATAACAAGTTTGTACTAAGTTTTGTAAAAAAATAAAGGTCATTACAACTAAAGTTTCCATGTAGCTGTGCTCTGTCTTGGTTATTACTTTTTAACCGACGAAAAAAGGAGGAGGTCTTCAACATGTATATTTTTTAGGTTCCCAGATTGTAGGTCACTTCAATATACAAAAACAGAAAGTCGGCAATATAGTCTATATTTTTTCATTAACGATTCAGCTAACAGCTATTTAAATGGATACCAGAGGTTCCTCTCTGTAAAAGGGAATGGGCCATAAAACATACAAATTTTAAGTAACGTAATGTTGAAAATTTTAATAAAATGGCTATGGGTGACCAGAGAATATCCCTCTCTATCTTGTATCTTGTACAAGATTGGCACAAGGGAAATGAGGGTTAAGCTTAAACCCTAAAAGGGACGATACGGGGCTAAAGACGGATGATTTAGATCCCAAAAACAAAACACAACGTAACCAATAATTCACACCTGCCTTTGAGCGACCGAAACAAATACTTTTCTGTCCACAATATTATACAGGGTGTTTTGAAAATTAACCTTAGAGGTAGAAGGATTTATTTTATCCTACTTTTTGCCCACAAAATCTGTTTTAATTGTCATGGTTACTAAGGTATTATAATCTTTTTTTGAAGTGAAAACTTCTTTAGCGGCGTTGTACACTTTTTCTGTAATGGGTAAAAAATTTAAAACTCGCGTCAGGGTCACGTGACCCTGATCGAAAATGAGTAAGACGTCATTCAAATTAGTTAATTTCATATCTGTACTACTCCAGTTTTAAAATAAAACATAGTAACAAAAAAGTTTTCACTTCTACCGGCACTCCTGGAGTGCAACCTTTTTTTTTTTGTATTTGCTTCCTAATGATTAATATTATTTATTTGATATCATCTACAATATAACATACCATATGCATTATAAAATGAAGTTTTGTAACTAAAAAAAAAGATTACAAAAATTGTTAATTTCTGCTACGACAGGAATTTGGTCTGAATAAATGCCTCAAACAGAAAAAAATGTGTCGATTCTTCTACGAAACACCCTACATTTTAACCCTCCAAACGCTATCGATTGACGGTAGGCGGTAGGTGAAATTCCATCGGTTTATCCGTCGGATTAATACGTACGTCCGATCCAACTATTCGGCGTTACAAAGCCTTCGCTAAATGCCAGGTGAATATTTGTACCGCGGTGGCAACGTGGCGTAGTGGCAGGCTAGCGTGGCGTAGTGGCAGCGTAACGTGGCGTAGTGGTAGCGTGGAACCCTGACATAGATCCGTTGTTGTAGCGTTGGTTTGACGGATGAAAGTTTTAGAGGGTTAAAGGGTACATTGGGATTTAGATTTTAGTAACAATTCGTGCGTTAAAACCCGTTTACAACAATGGACATAATGTACATATTGTGGACTTCATAATTGTTTTATTACAGAAGGACAAATATCGTTAAGTGTAACATTAAACCTTCAGTTACAAGGTTGGCTATGACTCAGTTGTCGAATACATAATAATGGACATTAAAAGTATGTTTATACTACAATCTTCTTAATTTAATTTTTTATTTGGGAATAACATCATCTGCCTAGCCTTTTCCCAACTTTATTGGGTTCGGCTTCCAGTCAAACCGGATTCAGCTGAATATCAGTATTTTACATGGAGCGATTGCCTATCAGACCTCCACAACCCAGTAACTGGGAAATACGATACCCCATGGTAAGACTGGTTGTCAGATTTATGAGCTTCTGACACAGTAACGACTGTCAAAGATCTACAAATGACAGCCAGGACCAACGGCTTTACGTGCTTTCCGAGGCACGGAGGAAACTCGCTATAACAGATGGTCACCCATCCACAAACCAACCTCGGCAAACGAGGCTTAACCCAGAAGATCGACCTGTGCGGCTGTAATTATTTAGACACTAGCTCCTCATTATTCGGGAATAACAAAATCACTATTTTATAAATATTTGTGCCGTGCGATAATCGAACCTGAAACACGCAACTCAAACAAAAGACAGAATTTTCCATACACATCATCCCAAGATGAAATTATCTGACGTCAGAAAAACCAAACACAAACAAAATGCTTCCCACACGAAACCATTGAATTGGAACCCAATTAGATTAATATAATAATCAATCAAGCCGTTCCACACAATTGAACCAATAACGTAGAAGTACCAAAATCAACCCTATATTGGTACCTGACCCGTATAACCGTTGACATGGGTACTTTACGTACCGTCTTCACTTATTTGAGAAAGAATAACTTATAAAATGTGGCGGTTTTAGGGAGAATTGAATTCATGGAATGAAATGTTCCCTTTCTGGAGAGAAAAGTATTTTTTTTAATTTAGTTACAGGTTCGCGTTTGACCCGTTTTTCGCCTGATGGTAAGCGAAGATGGGGACAACGGTAAAGCACGTTTACCAATTTTATACAGGGTGAATTTGAATAAATGCGACAAAATGAAATGGGATCTTCAGTTACAACAACATAGTAATTATATACTGTTTTTTCTACAATCTAAAAAAAATTACGAGATGATCGTTTTCAAAAGGTTCATTGATGTTATTATCTTTATTTAAGTACGAATTATCGGTATTCCAGCATTTAATATGCAAAGTAAATAAGAAAAATTAAAGTAAGTATCAAAAATCTCATCCGACTCATCGCAGTGCTCAATAATCGTCTCCACGACGATTATTGAGCTGTACTCATATTATTAAACGTTGCCGTTCATAGCGTAACACTGATCAATTATTTTTTAATTTTACATTTGATATTTTATACATTTTCTTGACAACACGTATTATTGTATATTTAAAGTCGTATCTATTCAACTTTACCCTGTATTTTAACTGCTGTTACAACTGGCAGTCAGTTAAACGAAAGTGTGAAAACCAATCTCATCAAGGCATACCGAATTACATAGAACTAACTGGGTTGTGAGGGTTAGATTGGCAGTCGTTCCATATTAAATACTGGTATTCAGTTGCAACCTCTTTTTATCCATTTTCTCTTTCCTGGAGCCAGTGTTAGACTTGAAATCGGCTTCAATATAGCTGGGATAAGAACTCGCGCATGAAAGGATCCGTGCCATTTATTTTTATTCTTTAATTTTCTTATCTTATTACAGTGTGGCAACAAAAATACAAATTCTATGAAAATTTAAACTGTCTAGTTACCTATTCCAGAGGCTTTATCACAAGATTTCTGTATTTTATTTATAGCGTACTTGAAATATTTTACGGCGTGTACTTTATGGAAAAATAATCAGCGCCTCTAGTGTATAGTATGTAAACACTAAGCAGTATTCAAAAGCGATGTTCTGCTACCATATTGATTAAACTTCTGATTTTTTCATTATACTTCTATTTTGTAAGCCATACTATAATGAAAAAGGTCTTATTTCAAAGTCGAGACTAGTATTTTACGAGTAAATTGCATTTGAATTTTGTTAAGTGTTTACATGTATATTTGTGTATATTGCTCGTGACTGTACAAACAAGGAACAACTTTTTTACTTTGTTCCATAAAAACTGGAAAGTCATGACAAAGCCTCAGATTATATGAGATACAGCCCGCTGACAGACAGTTGAACAGCAATAGTAGGGTCCCGTTGATTACGGAACCCTAAAACAAAATAGCTCTTTGCCGAGCTAGGAAATCGAACCCAAGAGTCTAGCTAGAGACCCCTATACAAAAATTTTACTGCTTTTCTGGCCTACATATCAAATGGATCACAAAACCAATAATACTTTTACTACTATATCCAAAACCTTTGTGTCATGATTACTCCAGGATCTGATAATTTCTCGCGGGGCTCGTAGAAGAGACTTAGACGCAGTCGTAAAAGATAGTATCGTAGAAAACGGACAGAAGCTTGACTATAAATATAAAATGTGATGATTTGTGGACGTACGAACACAATAGAATATACTTTATTGTTCACCATAAGTTGCAGTATTGTTGATATTGCCAAGATCATAATAGATACTATTACAATAATAATAAAAAGGGTACGCCACTAAAACCGATTAACATTAAAATTCATTCCACAAAAAAATGCTCCGATGAATAGTGAACCTGAACTTTATTTTGAAGTCGGTTAATTTAAATTGAATCAGGGCTTGTTTATTTTAAATGTCAATTTTTATTATTATTAGCGTCCCGGCTTCGCAAAGGTGTAGGGGAGGTAAGCTCAAGAAGGGTACGCCGCCTAAAACGGGTATGCATGCTAACGTTAACGTTAGGACGCGTCGTCTCTTCCTATGAGAAGCTGCGTCTTGCTCGCACACATTCTCATTAGCAAGAACGACGCCGACGCGTAATTTAACATATATACCCGTTTTAGGCGGGCTACCCGCCTTGGGCTTACCTCCCCTAAATGACATAAAGTCTATGTTACTCAGCGTGAATATAGCTGTCTAAGGGTGAAAATGTTTTTGCAATCGGCACATTAGTTTTTGAGTTTATTCATTACAAACATACACACACACACACACAAAATATAAATCTTTCCTCTTTATAATATTAGTGTAGATGTAAAAAATTACTGTGGTGACTATATTATAAAGCAAGCAGATAGTGACAAAAGGCAACAGGTAAACACGTTAAAAAATAAATACCTGAGCATAGTTGTGCCAGCACTTATCCTTGAAGCTAAATAAATAAAAAATAAGACAGCAGCACTCTTCCCATCCACTTTTCTCACAAATATATCTATTTTCTTGAAAATACGAAGACGGGAAACAAGCACGAACTAACAAATAGACCTTGACTCGAGGATTAAATTCTATAATCAGAGGGAGAAAATCGCAATAGCTCTATTCAGTACTTGAAATATCTAGATTCAAGATAAATATCTTAGCCTGAATTTCTCGCATTTCTGACTTATGTAAAACGAAGTTAACTCGGAGCAGCGACAAGGGGAGGATTGGTACCGCTTCATTTAAAAGCGTAAACTTTAATCAAAATACGCAATTAACTAGTTTGTGGAGACCAAACTTTTTTACTTACCTATATGATTTTTTTTTAAGATGTCTGTTTCTCTTCATATTCATACGCCTCACAAATTAAATCAAATTACGAATCTAATCATGACGTTCAGTTTTGAAAAATAATGGCCACATATTTTAGAGGTTAGATTTTTCTTAAACCTAACTGACTTACTAATTAAGTTTTTTCAGTCAAATAACATATTTCCACATGTAACAAATATTATGGCCTAAAATTAGTTGCTAAATAAAATAAAATGCTAATGTTTAAAATGCACCCATCATGCCAGCGAAATATTTTTTTACCGTGGTAAAACCCAGGGCAGGGCAGGAGGGACTGTCAGACTTGTACTGACCAAAATCCACGGCGTCCCTCAATAGCTCTTTCCGTTCCGGAGTCACAGTAATTCTAGTCCCGCGACCCCGGACTAGCGAAATTCTTAGTACGGGACAATGTTTTTTAAAGAAAGAAATGAAGTACCCCAAGAACTATACAAGACGCTATCTTCGGAAACATGTAAAGGCAGTACATAAAACAGTGTGTATATAAAAATAGTAATAATAATCAGCGCACACAGTGATCCGGGCGCACGTGACCCCACATAATCAAGCCGTCTCGAGTACGAGCAGACCGCTCCGTTTAGCGGCGCAAGCGACGAGAGAAGAGCGAGTGAGAAGGACAAAAGCAAGAGAGAAGGACAAAAGCGCGAGAAGAGTGAGATTTAAGAAAAATACAATGTGAAATATAAAAGTAAGTTGGTTTCTGTCCACGCGCCATACATGATATCTTTTTTCGAGAAATGTTTCTTGACAAATAATTGCTTTTACGTTATGCTGATGTACAGGTTATATTGCTGTTACGAGCTGTTCACTAGTTTAAACTTTTGACATTCTTCTTTACAATATTAGTAAGTGAACGCATATTTCCTCTAAGAGAAAGTGAACCTCAATGAAAGTTATCTAATGCGTTTCCCTTCCGGTCGATACATTAAAAAATATGCCTATAGATAAAATTATCACTCATCATTATGAAATATTTTTTACGACTTAATTCGTAACCTTTCAGAGTACCATCTTACACTATTGGAAAGGCCAGAAATTTCAACAAAAATCATGTTTCAATTAAAAATAAGTTCATAAACTTTAAAAATGTACACCACTAATATCCACAAAATAATCCTGGCCGACAACAAACCAAATTACCACCGTGTGTTTGCTGATCCTCCTAGTCGCAAGTAGCAACGCCTACAGGCACAACAGAGTCACGCGGACCAATAACTTGCGATCCCGATCGAAGATTATAACTTGGGGTAAGTGAAAACAAACTGGCCTGTAAGTTAATATTGTTTTAAGAAAAGCAGGGTTAGATTATAATAATCTGTTAAATGGCTTAAGACGGTTGAACTAGTGACTGATTTACGTTTAGTTTTTTAAAATTGTTTTGCTTTAATTTACCATATATAATAAACACAAATAGCTATGTCCATTTCATACAGACTTTATAGCAATAAAATAGTTTTATTGTCACACAGTCTCATTTAGTGCTGCATAAAACTTGGAAATCCAACTCCTGTGCTTAGGTTTTTACTGGCTGTACATTTAATATGCTATCAGCTACCTCTATACATTGTCGATATGAAGGGAAATCTCACCTTACACACAACACACCTAACCATATTTGTGAAAAAAATAATAAAACATTATACGGTACAACACCAACAAAATCAAAATTACATCAAAGTTAGAGTGAAGAGCCTTTCTCTAGGTAAGCTCACTCCATGGTAGACTTTGTCTCCTGCCACCTCTGACATAGATTAGAATCAAGAGCAAATTTATCTCAAATCTATACTAATATTGCAAAGCTAAAGAGTTTGTTTGATAGGACACGCTAATTTCAGATACTACTCTGATAGTCCATTTATTGAGAACGGCTATATTATATAACATCACGCCATGACCAAAAGGTGCCGAACAACGGTGATGAGAGACGACGAGATCCGCATGCTAGTCTCAAAAATTAAATCTAGGTACTTGCAAGAGCCAAATGGTTACTATCGGTACAAGTTTAAACGTATCAAATTGCATTATCTTACTTAACTTTAAAGTATCAAAGAAATGGAATCACATTCTATGACATTTCATCTGATAGCATTTCCATTGTGTCTTAAATCTCTTTACAAATAACCTATTTTTTTCCTACAACCGCCAATCACTCTTATCTTAGACCCCACGTCAGCGCCGCGGGCGTCAGGCCCAGTCATCTCAATCCGTGTTTGTAGGACGACCCCCTCCCTGCCGACCCCCCGACGACCCCACAGACCCCGCGACCGATTCAGTCAGTAATCAGTACTGGAACCGGTCTAGAATAGTGTGGATTATCAGTTACGATCCGCTGACATTTTGTGCGATTGAGTGGGTCTGTCTATTCTTGGTGTGAATAGACGGTGTAGGTTTTCTTTTGAGAGTAGATTAGCTTGGAGAGGAATATAAGTTTTCTTTTGAATTGGTGGTAGTGACAGATATATTTGATATTTTTATTTAACTACTATAATTGGAGATGGATGGACTTAACTATTTACGCCTGAGTGACAGAACGGATTTAAATGAGATTCAGCACATAGACTATTTACATACATAAAGGACAACTATTATCGTTCGCGTAAGAGAATTTCTGACTTCTACTAATAATCCACATTATAAACTATCTGTATGCCTTCTACCGTAGGCACGGACATGCGGACGACGAGTAATGGGTGACTCGCCGTCTGCAATCTAACGGGGCTCCCCTTAGAGGGCCAAAGTCTGCCAGGGTCGCGGGACTGACTCATGTGCTAACCGTGATCTTGGAACGTAAAGGGCTATTGAAGGACACCGTGGATTTTAGTCAGTACAAGTCTGATAGTCCCTCACGATAAAAATAAACTGTGTTTGCTTTTCATCCAAATAGCTTTTGCCTGAAAGAGTAATTAACATCCATCCTCACACAGTTTCGCATTTAAGATAAACATTTTGTTAATCTAGTTCATGAATACGGGGTCAGAAAACTCTAGGACTATTTAGAATACCCCTGTTAAGATACTAACTTACGAATGAAAGTGAATTTGTAGAAAGAAATTATACTACCAACTTCCAGTTTATTTTATTCCAGATCTAGGTTAGTGTGACTTGGGTCTAATGTCTGACAGGCTGCCCACCCTTTTCCTGACCCAAACAAAGATAAATCTAAAATTTCTAGGTATGTAAAGTTTCTAGGAATCTAGAATTTACTGTTAATACAAACAAAAACTAGTTGGTTGTCGTTCTACTGAAGCAGTGAAAACAGAGTTCCAATGTTAATACAATGGTTTATAAAAAAATCTTTAGTTGTTGTACCTATATGGTGGTCACTCACCATCGGCTTTATCTACAAAATCAAGATTGATGGCACTGGATGGAAACTGTGCTATGTGCATACGTTTGTTTATCGCAATATTATAACATGAATATAACACAAAATGTAAATACATAATACAATACGGTGCATTTGTGGTAGGTACAGCCACCTGTTATCGTGAGTGTGACCACGTTATCACAGTGTGTGGCTCTCAGCATTGCCAACGCAACGACCGAAAATTGTAACCGATGATGTGGTACCAACATTATAGTAAATATACCACATTTTTACTCAATGTTTTTTTCCTAAAATAAAACTCTATTGTTTATTTTGTCAATTCTTGCTAAGTAACTGTCATTTCAATTATGGCAAACAGATTAGCATTTGTAGCCGAACTAGGCATAATTTATGTTGTAATTCACACAGCAAAGTTTCCCTCAAGTATTGATCCAATAATAGCAGCCAAGCAATAAAAGCATACACAATTAAAACAGTTTTACATTAAAATTCTCATTTTACCTGAAGCAGACCTACCCAAAAAAATAAAATCATAACCATCAGAATATTCCCCTTTATCCTCAAATGATTACCCTCTCATTAAAGCAAGGACCAAGGTTGTCAGACGGTCGCCTAGGGACACTTCAAAAAATAGATTTTCGACCTCCACTCAAAGACTTTAATAGTACCCTCGAGGCAATTTAAAAGGTTTCTGAACATCGTCTAGGTTAACTTTGGAGGCCTTTTTTATTGAACAAAAGGTTTGATCAAACAGCTCTGATCTAACGAAGTTTCTGTTATATAGTAATAGGTAATACTTGAGGAGATCTTGTTCAAAATTGAGATTCTAACTCTTTATCTTTTAGAGTGAAATGGATGTTTGAAACTATGTTGATATTGTGTGGGTGAGTCACGTAGCTAAATGATTTTTATCAGCCAACTGTGATATTTTATCAAGAGTATAATGTAGTATTTTTTTATCCTACCTGCTAAGCTTTACTTTCTGCATGTAGTTTAAAGGCATTTCATTTTACATTTTGCTTTTCTATTTTAAATCCATGGAAAGTTAACTAAGTTTAGTCCCTTTAAATTTTAATTGTGACGCATTTATCACTAACATTTGCACGGTTGGTGTATACATCGGCCGAGAAAAGACATTCCTAGTGTGCGGCAAAGTTTTGTAACTTTTTCAGTCACCATTTTTTTGTTTGTTTTCGTATTTCCTTTTGACGTAAGATTTTCGCCAAAAACACGCCAAATTGCTTTTTTGATGAATTTAACAGCAGACAAAGCAAGTAGCGAACGATGAATTTCAATCGAACATCAACTACATTCGATAGCATACAAAAATACATCCGAAACTCAATCAAATAGCCAGAAACTATAAACTAATTGGACACTAACTAGACAGAATTGGTGACTCAAAACTATACACGGATCTTAATATAATCCCCAAGAAACTATCTCAATCAGCTAGGAGCCACTATCGATACAGAAACACAAATACGGCCTGATTACGAAGGCGACCCTAGGCGATTAATCAATTCGTTCGTTTCCCCGCGGGCGCGCTCTACTGACGGGAACACACCGCTGATTGACTCCTTTGATTATCTTGCCGGTGAATGAATAATAAACATTCCATTGCGACGAATATTTTCGGTTGTGTTTGAGGGTGAAACCTATGGGTGATGACTGGGGATGGTTGGCTGGGTTGGTCGGTTCTTAGGTAAAGTTGTAGCTCAAATTGAGCCGACGACTTTTGGTGATTGAAAAAAAGTGTCCATGGAGCTTCTTGCCCATTCTTCTCTATAGAGATCTACGCATTGGAATGGGCACCTTTTTTTTTTAGCGTGGTAATATCTTCAAATGAGTCCTCCCACCCCGGGTAGGGCGGAAGGGACTGTCAGACTCGTTCTGACTAAAATCCACGGTGTCCTTCAATAGCCCTTTATGTTCCGGGGTCACGGTAATGAGTCCCGCGACCCCGGCAGGCTTTGGCCGGAATGGGCACCTACAGTACCTACTTTCACAGTTATTATGTCTTGTGACTGATAATTTTTAACCTGTTTTATTTTTTTGTCTTTTGACAATTCAAAAGTTCCGGTCGCGGGATTATTTCCTTACCGTGACCCCGGATCATAACAGGCTACTGGTCAGTAGAAGTCTGACAGTCCCTCCCGCCCTGCCCGGGGTGGGAGGACTATTTTGATGATTTTACCACGCTAAACAAAAAAAAAAAAAAGGGTGCTTGTGCACGGCGCATGTTAACCCGCGCAAGTGCCTCAACATGCTCAAGCTACATGCGCCGTGTACAAGCACCCCGCGGATAACTTGATCGAGTAGCTTGCGCATGTTACTCGCGCGGGTAACCCGCACCTCTACTTGCGCGGGTTACATGCGCCGTGTACAAGCACCCTAACTTGCCTACTTGAAAGAAATGCTTTGATTTTTGACTATGAGTCGTCAACTTTCATCTCTCTATAGCTCAATCATCATCTGCAAACTTTTTACCCAGCTATGATGGTGTCCTAACAGAGGCTCTAGCATGAAATCTACGTATTTCGTGGTAAAGCGTTCTTGCAGTATTACGACGTAAATTGTTACACTGAAAATGATAAGGCGTCTCTAGTGTACGAACTAATTTTATCCTCCAAATTAACGTCAAAACGTGAAAACTCGTGATAAGGCGTCTGGTTTTTGCTATTGCTTATCTAATCAGTAAACCTAAAACCGGCAGTTCCGCCATTCCTGATAACCATAGCAGCCACGGTAAAGGCGGAGCAGGGGTTGCGAAGAATTACCGGCAGAATGGCTGGATTTTTTATAGGATAGTTCTGTGTTCAGGAGTGAAGGTCTTACGGCTGATATGATGAAACCTCAAACACTAAATAATACCGTACAACATAGCAAGACATATTATCAAACTTTCATGTTTCTCACTACACCTAACGCCTGTCAAACATCTATAAATGACAGCCAGGAATAACAGCTTATCATGCTTACGAAGTACAAACTTCCTAAAATTATTCCTAATAATTAATCAACCTATATCCTTAAAAGCATATCCGTACTCTAAGTAACCACCTCGCATCAAATGCTCTCACAAATAATTATTTAATGCTCCTCATAATTGTTTTCGAGTGTTCTCGTTAACTCTAAGGCCCTTCGTACACAAGGCGACTCAAGTTTCCGATACCTTACGACTTTCGTATCCAAGCGGCTATCGCAATACAAACCCATAGAGGTTCGAACACAAGCACGCGTCAATGAATACCAAAATCGTAAGGTATCGGAGACTTGCGTCGCCTAGTGTACGAAGGGGCTAAGTGTATTTTATTATTCAAATCAGATTGTGCTGAACAAAACAATTAATCAAGGCGGTGGGATGCAAATGCATCTATCAACGACACCACGCCACCGTGTTCGTCTTAAAATTCTACAACAAATGCAATCAACCGCTGACTTTTTTAACCGCACGATATGAGGAGTAAGCGACAGCGGGATTTTGTGATAAATAACTGTTTGTTAATTTGTTTTTGTTTTCTAACAGACAAGAGAGAGAAAAACTGTAAACTAATAAAAGAAGTGGCTTGATAAGAACAGAGGACTTACCACGAGCTCTTAACGCGGTCCAGTTTAGGCTGTGGGAAAGAGTTAGAGCTAAAGAGTCGTCTAGCACCATCTCTGTCCCACAGCCTAAAGACTCGCGCTTTAAGAGTTCATGGTAGGCCACTAGCACTTTTCTAGAGCGAAGTATGTTAAAGGCTTGAATCCCAATAATCAAATCACAGCACACTTAGTGATTATCACTAAGTACACCTATATATCGCCGGTTAAAAGCAAAAAACCAAACTGCTCAGGAGAACAGTTTATAGTTTGGAATTGCAGAACATTGTTCGTAATTCTGCAGTATTTTTCTTAGGTATTAATAAAGAAAAAATCAACATTTAGCTATGGAAGGAAACGCATTCGAAAAAGCGGAAAATTATAAGTAGAATGGAATTCATAACTCATTTCCAAACTAAATGTAGCTCATTAACTTTTATTATTTGATATCAATCAATAAGGTTTAATAACTCAAAATTTAGTACCAACAGGAACAATAATACGAGTATGTTTTTCTCTTACATGCAAACTAAAATATGCCTATCAAGTTTTTACCTGCTCCCGCCACCGCCTATCACCCACTCCTCACCCACCATCGTCCGTCCGTCGGCCATCAGTTGCAGTACGTAATGTAAACAAGTTTTTTCCCTATTGTACCAAAGAGGTTGCCTTAGTACCACAAATAATAGACTTACTTGCTTCCCTCCTTCACTTTGTATCGCATTGCGACCCTTATACAAATATTATACGTTCTTACATTTAAACGCTGGAAGTTTCTCAATATTAAACCTTTTGAGATGGTTTTATTTAATCAGTTTTCTGAGAATTGTCGTCTCTTTGCTATCTGTGGTAGATGTTTGTTGATTATGTTCTGTTGAGTGTGAAGAGTTCGAATGAGGACACTCTGTTTGAAAAATGTTGAATAACAACTAATTGTAGGATTCTTGAAAGTTGTAAGAACATTTGTTTGTTACTGTACTTGTTTACCTGAAGACAAACGGTTAAGAGGATCGTCTACCGAGTGCTCGTCCATACTAAAAGAGAAAACGTTTTCGTACCCCTAAATGTTATCTATCTCAATGATTTTTTAGAATGCTTCTGACACAATAAAATATTAAGTTTATAGGTTTTCTTTTTTTCAAAATTTAAAATACTTTGAAAGTTACAGGCGCCTAAGAGTTACTTTTGAAAAAAAGAAAACCTATAAACCTAGTTTTTACTGTGTCAGAAGCATTCTAAAAAATCATTGAGATAGGATAACATTTAGGGGTAGGAAAACTTTTTCTCTTTTAGTATGGACGAACGCTCGGTAGACGATCCTCTTATTAGTAGGTTTTAATTTATTTATTTTTATTCGTTTACTAATATTTTTTATAATAATGCATCTATACAAATATTATTAAACTGAAGAGTTTGTTGGTAAGGTTGAACGCGCTAATCACAAGAATCTATGGTGCGCATTAAAAAAAAAATTGTGTTGGATCGCATGTTTATAGAGAAAGGCTATTTTAAATCATACTTTGACCAATACGAGACAAGCAGCTGGGACGAAACAACGAAATGAAAGCAGCTTTATATACAATATTAAGTGGTAAACACTACATCTGCGTAGGTTTGAGATAAATAGCTAATATAAAATAATTATAAAGTACAAACAAGTATTACATAAAAGGTAAACAATAAAGAAATATCTAAAATAGCCAAGAAGATAAAAAATAATCTTTTCTAAAAATATATTATAATCAATTTAAATCTCAATTCTATTAATGTTCAACTCAAGCTGGATAAAGTAAGGTTATTCCAGGAAAATAATTTACTCAACGCCCGCACAGTTATTCCATGAGTATTTTACTCCTAAAAATACCAAAATCCCTGTTATTTTTACTTTTAATTACAGCGAAGGAAAAACGATATTCTATACAAACAAACAAAGGCTCTTATGTTGACATCGTGCAACCCTTATTTACGAAAAAGGAAACGAGCAATGCGTCACGCCTTAGGCATCTGAAACACGGACCAATATTCCTTGAACCGTGCCCATATCTTAATCAGTACAAATTGTTCTACAGCATCGATAATCAACGCGATCGGAGAGTTCAATGTAAAATGGACGGTGGGAGTATTTGGAAAGTATCCAAAGTGTCTGAAACGGCGCTAGTCACTGTGACATAACGGTTTCTGTGTCGAAGACGACAAACAAACAGGGCGAGTTTACGCAAGTAATGCGTTTTCTTTAAAAAAAGATATATTAAATATATATTTGTTTCTATGAAACAGTGTTCTGCTAAAATTGGTTTTCTATCGAAACATTACTTCTTGAAAAATAAATGTAGCGCTAAAGTTCTGTAATAATTTCTTAACATCATGCGTGGGCTACACATGATGTAATATGTAAAGTTTATTGTATCTTCTTTGACCTGGACTCGTTATTGTCAACAATTTTATGCACAACATTATGTAGGTTACAGATTCAGACTGCGCAGCCAGGGAGAGGCCTAAGGCGCCTGCCACATGGAAAAGACGTAAGACGCAGACGGGGCGGAGAGATAAATGTCTCTTCGGCGTCTCTTTCATACAAAATGTATAGAAGCGTCGCGACGTAAAACACACAGAAGAGACGGGGCGCGGACGCGACTCTCATACATTTTCGCACGTCCGCGACGCGTTCTCGTCTTACGACTTTTGTCCAGTGCCTTAAGTCCAGTCTGGACTGCGATAGTCTAAATTGATGAAAATCGAATGTTCAAGAAATCAATTTATTGCTACTACGATTTACATTGCCTTCCAAAATCACCCTTCAGTAAATATTTTTTTCCGAAATCTCGCTCCTTTTGAATATCTTATCAAAATGAGTACTTGACTGTAATTACCAACCTTCTATCATACATAATATCTATCTCGCTTTTACTACGGGTCTAAAACGACCACCTGAAGCAATATTACTTCATGAATTTCCAACAACGTCATTAGCAATTCTGCTAAAATTCGTAAAATAGATGAATTTCATGAACGTAGATTTATAACATGGACTGCTTAAGAATGAGAGAAAGTTGTAGGACCAGCGATCTCTTTCCTTTTAATTGCCAAATAAATTATCTAAGTCGCATAAGAAAGAAATACATGGTCCTTCAATTGTCTATTTCTCTTACAATAGAAGGCATAGTCCATGCTTTAGGTCTATGTATTTTGTGAATAATTTTCTAATTCTTTAAACAAAACTGTCAAAAAGATGAATGTTCGGTATCAAAGATACAGCACCGTTAGCGCATTGCTGCGCAACATGTCGAGGGTTCGATTCCCGCACGGAAAAAATATTTGTATGACCTACATGTAGTTGTCCTGGGTCTGCGTGTTTTTATAAATAGTATAAAATAGCAGTTTGTGTAATGTATATGTGAGTCTCTGTTTGTAAACGCAGTTACGATACAGGAGAAATTCCTAGTGTATGGCAACGTTTTTTATTCATTAATAAAAATAAAAAAGTAGTTTGTCAATTTAAAGAATCTTTACGATTAGTATTTGGGATTCACATTATAAAACATTAGTGAAATTACCAAAGTTGCCTTTTTAGACCCGCCTTTATATGCCAATTTAATTTATTATCATACTGCCAGGTAAAAGGAGTTGTGACAGTAATTTAATTCCGTACACTGCTATTCGCTTGCGACAAGACCCGTTTTTATTATGGAAGTATCTGGATCATTTTATTATATTATATTATTATATAGGTGCCAGGTACCTGTCGACCGGCAATGTGAAAACTGGGCTAGGTAAACCGTGTTTTTTACAAAGAGGTGTTTATGGAAAGCCACAGAAAGTACATCACTATCACCATCAGCCTTTAACGTTCCCACTACTGGGGCAGAGGCAAGGTCATCGCCAACTTATGACTAAGGGGGGGGGGGGGGGGCAATGGGACTGAATTATTCTGAATATTTTAATACTTTGTACAATATACATTAAACCTTGTGAATTTATTAACGTTTTGCCATGCGATGCGGAATTTATGAATAGGTTAGAAAGTCAATTGCTCGCACTTTGGTCGCTTTACGGCTAGCTACATTTGATCTCGGCAACTGCCCCCCCTGCCCCTCCCTTGGCAATGCCCTTGGGCAGAGGCCTCCTCTCTGTGAGAGGGTAATCCACCACGCAGACACAGTACGGGTTGCCGGTTGGTTGAAGTCACATGTCTTCATTTTCTGACAGGCCTGTTGGTCTAGTGGTTAGTGACCCTGACTGCTATGCCGGAGGTCGTGGGTTCGATTCCCACCCAAGACAAAATAATGTTTGTGTGATGAGCACGATCATTTGTTCTGTGTCTGGGTGTAATTTATCTATAATATTTATGTATTTAGAAATATATAGGTATGCTTATCACTTGTCTAGTACCCATAACACAAGCTCTGCTTAGCTTGGGACTAGATGGCGTTGTGTGATAGTTGTGGAATATTATTATAATTCTATATTATTTTATTTCGCTCTATAAACATATTTTCGATATTTTCCTTCACCGTTTTGAAAGCAGTGGTGATGAAATAAATTACACAAAGTAATGGGACTGACTGGGTTCGAACCCACGACCTACAAATCGTTAGTCAGGACCTAAAACTATGTTGTGTTTTCTATCAGGAATAGCTCAGTGGAAGCTGCAAAGTCTCTTATTAAACAAACAATTGGCGAACAATATTTGAAGAAACAATAATATTATGTAAGAAAATATATAAAACACAACATATTCACAGTAAGAAAGTGGTTGTACTATTAGGTACACCTCTACCTAACCCTTTAAGGATTACAGCGTGATTTATTATGTCATATGAAACAGTTTATTATAAATTATGTAGCTGTCGGCTTAAAATGTAAAATATGAGCGGCGCTGTGATTGGGTCGTAATAAGTTTGTGAGGAAATATTTTGATTGGTGGCTTTTTTTCGGGCTTACGACCATGAGCCAAGCTCAGTTTTACTGTTATCTTCCACGCGCGCCTCAAAGAGCTAACAACAAACTGTCGGCCATAGGGCCAAGCGCCTGCTGATCGCAGGACTGTAGCTCGACCACAAGGTTTCTGTATTTTATTTACAGCGTACTTGTATTTACTGCGTTTATTGTATGGATAAATGGAACAACGCCTCTAGTGCACGAAAAAGGTACTATTTTTTTCCTTGAAATTAATTTTAAAGTTCCATTTTACGTTACGTCACAAAAACTGAAAAATCATGATATAGCCTCTGTCTAAAGATGTAACCGTAACCTAAAATTAAAAGTACCATTGAAGGAATGTCGTGGATTTTAGTCGAGTATAATGGCAGTCCTACCCGCCCCGCCCTGAACGGGAGGACTCATTTGATGATTTTACCACGACAAAAAAAGGGATAATAATATAGGCTAGAGTTGACGATCGATACTTAATGCATTCTACACTATGACGTTAGCAAATTATTACTAAAACACACAGAAATAACTGGAGTAAACATGGTATCGCTAACACTATAGACAGGTATCATGGCTATCAATATTCATTAAAATTAGTGATTGAGAAGTAAAACCATGACTGTTATTAACTTTATGGCGATTGTTTAATTGTATTCACGTTTGTATTTAGCAAAATGAAGGCGGGCATTTATATGGTTGATCGAAACGGTTACCTGCTTACCATTTACTTAGAAAGCTTCTAAGGAGGTAATTTGTGGGTTAAAATCGCATCATTGTTTCCCAAAGTCATTTTTTAAGTCCAATTTATTATTAAACAGATTTTTTTTTCAAACGATGGACGGTGCTCTAAATTGTGTAACAATAAGGTCAAGTTTAAAACATTGACTTACTAAAACTTAAAATATTTTAAAATCATGTCAGCAATATCAGACGCAAAAAAAACAATGCTTCCCCTTGTTATACGAGTACATATACGTGTGCCTTAAAATAGCTCGGGTATATGAATGCATTCTATTTCACGAAGGTCAGTGCATAGCGTGCGACACGGCACGGCGACAATGCACAGCTATCTACCCAAACATCGCATTTTACTCGATATTATATGGTGTCTATGCATTTATTAAATTGCTCGTATTGAGTCATAGTTATGTTAGGCAGGTTTAAATGTGTATAATTTGGTGTAGGTCCTCGACTAAATTACTTATAATTATTAATTATTTTAAACGCATTAACGCATGCGACACGCATCGTAAAGATGATTTTTGAGGAAAGAAAAAATTTTAGATTGCAAGTGGGATTCGAACCCGCGTCTTCTGGATAGGTACTCCAGACGCCTTAACCAACTAGGCCATTGCAACCCACAAAATCATCTTTACGATGCGCGTCGCATGCGTTAATCCGTTTAAAATAATAAATAAGTATGGTAGTTGCTATCTCATTATACAACATTGATTTGGCTGTAATGTCAACGTGTTGGGTGGAAATTAGTTAAACACTAATCCAAGAGATGGCGCTACGCTACCGAAAAGCGTTCGAAACCAGGAATAGAAAATTTCAGCTTGCAGGTGTGGGTTGCAATGGCCTAGTTGGTTAAGGCGTCTGGAGTACCTATCCAGAAGACGCGGGTTCGAATCCCACTTTCAATCTAAAATTTTTCTTTCCTCAAAAATCATCTTTACTTTAAATATTTTTTATCAATTTACACGCAAAAGTAATAATTATGGCGTCTCAAAATCTTGATCTACGTTCTTTAACGACTGCTTGTAGTTGGACTTCCTGCCCTTACCCCATTTTACTTGGGGTTGGCGTAACACGTTTTTTTCTTCCATTCTGCGCTATCAGTTGTCACAGTATCATTTACTCCTTTTTCTTTTACATCATTCCTTACGGTCAGTTCACACCGAGAAACAACGCGGCGCGACGTGTTGCAACGATACTGTAAATGAGTATCTTATCGTGTAGTAAATAAAGCTAGTTTTTGAGTAGCTCTAATGAAATGTGCGCGCAGTGCCGCGTCTCGGTCTGTGCTGACCCTAAGACAATCCACCCATCTTTTCTTTGGCCTTCCGCTTCCTCTCCATCCATCAACATTCATACTCATCACTCTCTTTAGTCTCATGAGTGTTATCTCTCCTAATCACATGTCCATACCAAGACAGTAGTTATTGAATAAAATTTTATATTTAGTTCTAGGCTGTATGCCCTAAGTCGTTTGCCTGATTACTTTCATATTATAGTGCTAGGTGGCGCTACTTTGTATGAGTTTTTGTTTCATCTTGTGTAGTCGAAATACTTTTTCTGTGCAATGTGTGAAGTGGCTAAATAAAACGTTTATTAAGCTAAAACTAAAGAAATCTTGTTTATTTGACCAAACCTGAAGTGTAGTTAGACGTCTTATGATTGGATAACTAGGGTTATTTCTAAATGTACAGATTGTCGTTTTGTCAGATTTTTGTTTCGACAATAAAAGCACAATCACAAGTAGTGATTACATTTGTTTTTAAAATACATTGAGAACATCTCATTAAACTTAACTCAAAAATATATAATGTCATTTCAACCTCGTCAAATTATAATTGTGTCTCTTTTTGTAATCCCCTAAAAATACTAATTCATCTGTATTTTTTTCACATCACTCGTCTGAAAACAACATTAGAACCTTCAGGGAATCCTTCATAAATTCAGACGCAATCTGTAAATAAATGGAATTTGGTGAACTCGAAACCTATTCAGAATGAGACTTAAATAATTACGAGCAAGCCTTCCTGAAACAAAGTCCTCTTGCGCAATCGGACAACTTTTTTTTCACAATTAACCTTTAAAACCGGCCAAGTGCGTGTCGGGCCACGCACAGTGTAGGGTTCCGTAGTTGCCCATCAAAATACTTATGCGAACTAATTAAACTGATTCGCTGAATTTAATTTTAAAAAGAAGAATTTTCAAAATCGGTCCAGGCGTCTTTGAGAAATCGGGGAAAATACATAAAAAAAAAGATTACGACGAATTGAGAACCTCCTCCTTTTTTTGAAGTTAGTTAAAAATAGTTGACAATAAAAACCTACCTATCCCCAAAACATACCCACCTATTATAGCTGTAAAAATAAAGTTTACAAACTTACATTTGCAGTTGAAGAACATGTTCTGCGATACATTTTGTTTAGGAAAATATGCTATCCAAGTACGTTTTATAAGTTGGTCGACTATTACTCGTAAACTTGTAAAGCCTACTTAGTAATGATAATTTTCCTTCAAACTTCGTTATATATACTATTATTGTGAATTTTTTCATACCCCCAAACATAACCGTTTAGCTGGTAGAGGGGGGGGACACTCGAGTCGAGCAAAAATTAGCACTTTAAAGCTTAATATTTCACAAACGAATCTTTTTATCAAAAAATTGTTAATGGAAACTATCAATATTTTTTAAAGACCTATTTAATGATACCCCACACTAAGGGGTACGCGAGAAATAAAAAAAACATCCCCACTTTACTTGTACAGGAGGTACCCTAAAAAAAAATATTTTACGAGATTTTATTTTACCACTTTTTCGGCACAACAAATCCGTATATTTACACCAAATTACAGCTTTCTAGTACTGGGCGTCTCTGAGCTAAACTGCGGACAGACGGACGGACAGATGGACGGACATGGCGAAACTATAAGGGTTCCTTGTTGACTACGGAACCCTAAAAATGGTGCTTAGAAAATAGCACTAAACTAAACCTAACCGGATATGAATCTGGCAGGCTCCTAAAGCTAATTTTTCACACTTTTCATTTCGAATTTTTCGTGGCCCGTGGGTCAGATTTTCAGTTTTGTTTTTGTAACATCTGTGTGTTATTCCTTTGCCAAGTGTCGATATTTTTGTCAAGATTTTCGAGCAGACTATTTCAAATTCCACTGAATGTGATTTTAAATAATGTTATGAAATCGGGCTTTAGTTTCAGGACATTTTTGAAAGCAGTGGTGGCCAAGTTGCAGTGGTTCGACTACGAACTCAGCCAAGCGCATTTCTTTGTGTATTTTATTTTATCGTCCCTTTTCCTGAAAATGATGAAGAAATACATCGCAAGGCTACCAACTAGGCAAGCTTGTTTTCGACTACATCACTGCTTACTATCGAGTGAGATGCTGGTTATACGTGAGTCTATCGTTGTATACCTACTTAAATGCAATTTAAATATTTAATTCAAAATCTAAATCCAGATTTAAAGCAGTATCCAGTTGTCAGTATACGCCAACGTAAAAAGTGCGATAAGAACGCAATAAATTACCCCTAATTCGTTTAAATAATATTCACTCTAAGCAATATATTCCAGTATCTAAAGATTATGTTAAAAGTATTTCAAATGTGGTACTTCAATAGCTTAGCCAGTCTTAGTATAATACTACTTATGACATTGCGTCGAAGTCATTTTAAAGCTTTATACTTGAAACTAATAGAAGATACCTAAATAGCAAGATTAAGGCCTTGCATTAGTTTTATTGCTGCAATTTATTGTGTAATCTCTAAACATTTTGGGTTATCCTCTAACATTGTTATAATCGTCGACGATACAGACAAGTGCTTTAATCATTACAAATACCTAATATGCGTTTCATTTAAGAATAGGACGCCCTGGGCATATTATGTCTTTATGCACGTTTTTCTAATAATTACATGTTGTTACATTAAATAACAATCAAATGAAAGTAGCCGAAAGTATTACCAAGATAGTAACGAAATCAAATATTATGAAACATTATTTTCCATAAAAGGTTTTTTTTTGTTACATATGTCATGTCACAAACATGACGGCAAGGTCATCGTATTGCTTGTTGAACTGCTTAGTCCTCGACATTATATCTTGGGTTTGAACAACTATGTTAGAATCAACTTCGACGCAGCTAGTACGATAAAATGCAATTGAATATCGGATATTTTACTAAGAGCGACTGCCTGTCTTATTACCACAACCAAGTTATTGGATATTACAAAATACCATGGTAAGACTGGTCGTCAGTAGACAATTATTAGAACCTCCTTTTTAAAGTTAGTAGAATCATCAAATGAGTCCTCCCGCTCTAGTGCAACGAAAGAATCTGTCACCTCTAACTTCAATTGCCATTTATGTGCTAGGATTACGCCTACAGACGTTCCCGCGACTATAAGTTTCTACTCAGAGTGACTTCTACCAATAAAATGGACAAACGGTCAGAAAATATAAGTTGCGTCAGGTTTTAAGGATCTTGATCGCGTAGAGATTTGCTAATAAAATTCACCACAAATAATCCAAGAAAAAAACACTTGTCACATTTCCATAAATAGCACTCCAAGCAAGAAAACAAACGCCCATATTTCCTCCTCCCAAGCCACAAGCCAATTTATTATCAAAACTACAACAGCTAACGAAGCACAAAGAAATAGTAACCAATACTCAGTACTGTAAGACAATCATGACAGAGGGTCATGTTCCAAGGTAATTTACGGCCCTCAGAGGGCAGAGGCATTACCCTCGCCCTTTTATTACATAGAGCCTTCCCACACGATTGGGGAAGACTTGTAAAAATATTTTATTGGGTGTAAAGGTGGTACTGGTTGACAGTGTGGGCTTTCACAACGGTGGCGGAGTCTTGTTCTCATTAGAGCACGTTTGGTCCCTTTGTTGGGACATAGTGCCCTTTATTCGTGAAGGTAAAAGGTCAGAGGTTGGAGAGTGGGGATATATAGGGATATTAATTTTCAACGGTACATTTCTCTGTAACTTTGATGGGAAAATTCACATGTATTTGCTTTACTCGGAATTTCTCTTGTATCGTAGATTTTTTAACAAATATTTCAACTCCTTACACAAATTGCTAGACCCAGGACTACATATAGGCCAAAATAATATTTACGGGACTATCTGAAAGCACCGCGGCCCTGATATTCGCAGGTTCGTTTTTAGTCGAGGGAGGAATTATTTGTTGATTTTCAAACGGAAATCAGACTTGCAACCCGCAACACAGCAAGCAATCACTTAGACGGCAAATATGCTGTCAATAAAAGGTATCTGTAAGACACAGAGGCGTCACAGTGAAAGAAAATATTATTCAGCAGATACGTACTCGGACACAGAAACAAGTTTCCACGAGCTACGTCATAAAATAAGTTCATACATTAAACGCCTTTAAACATAAGCAGAGATAAACTGTTAAACAGCCATATTTTACCACTGACTGTAATAAGCCCCATGTGAGCATGCTAAAAGCCGTTTACGGGCACAATTCCAAAACTTTTTTCTGCAAAAAAATAACACTTTGTCCCAAATAGTGCTTAAATTACACGCACGCCATATGTTAGTCACCAAATAGATAACAGAGCATATAAAATATAAATCACAATAGAAAACACAATTTAGAGCCACTTTACTCTTCAAATAGATTCATTTTTTCTATTTATCATATAAAAATGTGATATCAATACTTGAAGTACAGACACATGTCATGCTCCAGTCCGTATGATGTACTAAATCAAATATACAGACCAAGATTCTTGTACATAATGTCAAACTGAAGTACTATCTCCATGGGAGCATCTCAACCTATTAATATGGAAGATTTTGGTACCATAGCGAAAATTGTTTTGTTTATGTGCATACTTATACATCATTTTAAAGTGGAAAAATCGTCAAATGAATACTCCCACACCCAAGGCGGGACTGGATGGGACTGTCAGGCTCGTACTGACTAAAATCCACAGTGTTTCTTCAATAGCTCATTACGTTCCAGGGTCACGGTTAGATACCTGATGAGACAGTCTCGCGACCCCGGTAAGCTTTGGTAGAGATAAGGTGAGTCACGTCAGATTGTTGACACCTCTTTAAGGCGCGCTTCATGTATTTCTTTCGAAGAAATAGAATTCAAATTGCGTAGTATACGAAGGGGATAAGTGTTTAGTACTTTACTCTCAAAACTAGAGTGTCTCCCATTTGACATAACAAATAAGACATCAAAAAATAATGTCAATGTCAGATAAAGAAGCAATAAGTTAGTACACTCCTGTAGTATAACGTACGAGGCGCAGTAAAATCACGTCGTAAATTATAACTAGACGGGCCTACAGTATAACGTCTATGTTTTTGCGAACCCTACTCTCTAACATTTATGTTATTTAAATTATGAATCATATTTATGGCTCAGGTAAGATGTGTGGCTCAGTTCTTCATATTTCTTCGAGATTAGATTTAAACCCTTTATGTGTTCTTAATATCTGTGATGTTTTTGCTGGATTTATGTTGTATAGAAAATTTATGGGCAGCATTAAATGGATGGATATAAAGCTGCAGGCTTATTTGATTATCCTATGCTTTTTGTTGTTTTTCTAATACCATGAAATGTTGAAGCAAAATTTTGTACAAAACATGTAGTTTGTAGTGTATTCCAATGATGCTACTTAGGCACAAGGAAATAATAATGGTTTTAAAAGGAAAAGGAATTTTATATAGTATAGTAATTTTCGAAAATTTTAAATCAAAAGCGTTTTTACCTAAGATTGAACCGTATCTAGATTTGAAACAAAACTATTGCGAAAAATAAAAACAATTTACAAATACTTTATAATAAAAAACCAGGGCGCTTCAATAGTTTCTACAAGGCAGAAGCCGCTTGCTTGAGAAAACTAATCTTTCAGCAGTTATCTGTTGGCGATCTGCGGATGTGTGTCACACAGTCGTATCAGATCTAACAAATCAATACTTGGCTTGGACTGTATTCTTTACTTGTTTTTTTTTTTTTTTTTAACTTCGATTTACTAGACGCATGCTGCGCCAGTTTAGTCGACAAATGCCCAATTCGTAAAATTTGCCTAATTCGAAATGTACTTCGTAAAACGACTACTTCTTAGAATGGGCAATTCAAAAAAAGAATCCTTTTTAAAATGACCTATTTGTAACAGAACTAGTAATTAAAAAGCCGACAGCAAATGAATTGGTATTTGAACGGGAGAAAAATGGCAAGCTGTGGCTGATGTGAATTTAACATTTACTAAGTCGAATTACATGACGGAGAGAATCGTATAAAAAATATTTTCAAACGCACTTTTCTGTAATATACCCAAAATTACAAGAAAACCCTTTCTCTGTAATTTCTGACCTAAACTAGGGTCAAGAGCAACAAAACATTTAACAAAAAAATAACACGCAAAGCTTACCTTTTACTACCTTCATTAATTTAAATCTATGACAAGAAACGAAGACAAATTAAAAGTTTTGAACGTCAATTACAAAAAACAGATTCCAAAAGGCTCACATTTTGATAATTATAATAACACATTGTATTATGATATAGAAAGACTCAGAATATATTATGATAGAGTGGATTATGTACTTTTTATATCTAATATTAAATATTAACGAGACCCGAATATTTCATGAAAAGGATTGTGTACTTAAAATAATTGCAATCATAATATATCTACAAAAAAACCTTTAAAACCCCTCCCACACGAGCCGACGTAACAAATTCACTTATTTATTTTTACAACACCAAGGTGAGGTTTCAGTGCTATCGAATGACAATTTATGTGCCCCTGATATTGGCAACCCCCAAAATTTTATTACAAGCGTAATGCTGTTATGAAAATACGGCAGATTCTCTTTCCACCAAGATTTTGTGAACACTTTAGCTGTCAATGGTGGAAGGAAGAATTTTTCACGAGAATTTTGCTTCGGCTCAAAATTTATGCAAGATTTGAAGGCATTTTTGTACAGAATGTGAGGCATTGTTCGATAATGAAGACGCTGGAGTCAGGTATGGTGTATTATCGTTTTGTATGTTCGAAATATTTTCGGGGTTATATCGTTCTTTCTTTCGCCCGGGCTTTGCTCTCGTTTTCTGATTATACATGTAGCGCCACCTATTATTATCATTTGAATTTTTTTGTTGCAGAAACGGTACTTTTTAATCGGGATAAAAAGTACCCTTTGTCCGTCTCTGTATATCTGACAATGGTTTGGGCATTTTTCATTTAGAAATCTGGCCATGAAAAGGTAACCAACAAACTCACATTCGCATTTATTAGTACGGATTTTTGACAAACCTAAAGCTAAAGTAGATATTTCACGTCAAACATTCTAAATTCAGTCTAACAAATAAAAGTAATCCATCATTTTTAATATAAAAATCTAAGATAAAGAGAAGCCTAAGTCCCAAGCTGCCTTTTATGACGGGGCCCCCCTCTCAGAGGGCCAAAGCCTGCCGGGGTCGCGGGATTATTTCCTTACCGTGACCCCGGAACATAACAGGCTACTGAAGGACACCGTGGATTTTAGTCAGTAGAAGTCTGACAGTCCCTCCCGCCCTGCCCGGGGCTGGAGGACTCATTTGATGATTTTGCCAAGTAAAAAAAAAAAAAAAAAAAGTCCCAAGCTGCCTATCTGTCAAATTTTATAACGATCAAAATTCAGAGGTATTTAATATTTTAATATTCATTTAGAAGTTTGTATTTTACTCTACGCATTTTGTTCACGTCATTCAAAGTCACTTTAGAAATGAGCTAATTTTGACGCACGGTTGGCGCCGTGGCGTGTGAGCGTTTGTCTGCTGCGCAGCGGTTTGATCCCTGCATTGAACAAATATTAATGTGAATGTGTGTTTCTATGTTCCAAAACGCACCCATTATACAGGAGAAATTCCTAGTGAAGGCCGAAGCTTAAAAAAAAACTCCAGCGACCCAAATCCAACTCAAATTAAAAACAAAATTTTCTACATTCAAAACAATTAACCTGACTTAAACACTCATAAAACCTAACCGAAGCCTTCAAACACAATTCTTTTATCGTCAATTCAGTTTTAAGTGCTTCTGCACTCAAGCACCTGTCTAGGCAATGCCTAATGTTGAGTGTAACTGCGTCAGGACGAGGTTAATGTCATCGTTAACTTAGAAGTTTGTAGTATGTTGGAGAAATAGGTGTTTAGGTAATTATGTGATGGTTTGTATAAACTGTAATATGTTAGGAGTTGTAGTAAAAGATAGATTTTCTTTCTTTTTTTAAGACCTATCTCTTTTGACTATAACTTAAAAAAATATTTCAAAACCTTAATTTTTTAAGACTAAGGGTTTTTTTTTTAATGGAGAACTTTATTTTAAAACATTAACTTTCAAAAGTATTTTTTTTAATTAACAAAGGAAATAACGCACTTTAACTAAAATACTAAGTTTTTTAGTCAGTCTTGCAGATAAGAATTAGCCCAGTTATCAACATCTCTGGTTTTAAAAAAAGACAAAATATTAAATCACCAAGAAAATAACAGAAAAAAGTGAAAGCAGAAACTGAATATCGCAAGCACAAAATTAACTTAAAAGTCAGGAAAACCCATTATATTCACACTATGAAAGTCGAACAAAGCCCTAAGAAGAAAATAGCTAAACGGCTTGTAACAATTTCACTAACACGGTAAAATCTAGCGCAATTACACTGTATGCGATTAACGTAGCGCGCTACGCCGTAGCGCCGTAGCACCGTAGCACTAATCGCTACGGAGATTAGTTCCTGGGGAGGCACGGATTGTTTTGTCCGTATGTATTTCGTGGCAAAGATTTCCAACTGAAATTTCACTTTCTACGAACAAATTATTTGGTCTTTATTGTAACGAGATTATTTCAATTTCAGAATCTGTTAAAATTACAAACGTACTTGACCGTTTTGAAAATAGTTTTTTGTTTGTTTTCTTCCTGAGAAGCTTTTATATTAATGGATTATTTTTACTAAAATCTATAGCCTATACTACATACCGTATTCTTTTTCTACCGAAGATTCATAAGACAAAAAATCCATTTAATTTCTAAATCATAACTATTTGTTCAACAGTCCTAAAATATGTCATTAAATTACAAATATACCCTCAGTATTCCTAAAAGTGAATATTTTTAAAATTATCGCAAAAACTGTCATTTAGTGAGTATTTTAAAAATTTTTCCTCATCATCCCACCATCGTTCTAAACGCCCATAATTACGTAACGTAACGTCTATGTTGCTACGGCGTAGCACTAATTGCTACGCAACTCGTAGACCGCTACGGTTACGCTAAAGAGCGTAGGTTAATTGCTACGCCGCTTTTCTGCTCAACCCTATGCGGCTGGCGATAATATTCAGTATAAGGCTTGAAAGTAGGAAAAATTACAGCGAGAATTTCAGGAATTTCCATTGAATTTTATTTGCAAAATTAAAGTTTTGGTAATTTTATAAAGGTGTAAAAGCAGAAATAAAATTTTAGTTTAGTTTAAATTGAAAATTTCGTTTTCCTTAATTTAAGTAATAAAATTGCCTCTTTATATTTATATTATATTTCTGAGCAATTAGAACTCTAGTTAATACTTCTAAATAATTTTAAAAAAAATCTAACAAACATTTTAGTCCGTAAAAAGTACCCGTTAAAATTAACACAACTGAAGTTCTCCTCAAATCGCAGAAGCAAATGAATGCAATAAAAATCTCAAACTTCAAAAGTTATTAAAAGTACCGAAATAATTAAATTTAAAAAACTTACTCCTATTTAAGAAACTAACTTAAATATCCACATTACTCACCGATGATCACTATAAAACCACAGATACCTCATTATAATACATTTTCTCGTTCACAAAACTACTTTGTAAATTCTCAACAATTTGTTAGTAATGGCGACACACACTTCCACTGTATTTCGTTTCTATCCAAACATCACGACGTGGGCACAGTCATTTCGCGCGAGAGTCAGTTCTCGTCATAATCGGCCGAGCATGACGCGTGCGTCTCGCGCCGAAGTCGGCCGCCGACTGCCGCGGACTGCCTGTGTTACCCCCCTCCATCCGTCAACGCTACTAGAAAATTTCTACCATTTTTTCTTTTGGTTTGGTAGAATTTTCTTTTTATTACTAGTTTTCTGAATATTTATCCGGACTTCATCTTGATCAATTTAATACTTTTTTATTCAGGATTCAATGGTAGTATCTCTAGTTTGTATTTTTTTTCAACAAAATTAGAAAAAAAAAAAACTATAGTAAAAGGCAATTAAAGTACATTTTAAGACTTTCTTTTTTGCCTTTAAAAATCTGCCGATTCTCAGCCTAATTTAATTATATGCCTATTAAATTCAAATCAAACAAAAACGCAACATCATGCCTAACAAACAAGAAAAACCCAAATCATATCATTACGCCGTCCTCAAAGGTACTCGACGTCAAAATACATTTGCCAAGTACTTTAAAATTAAATTCTCAACAAGTAATTGTTCCCGGAATTATGGGGAAATCGTATTTCAGTGGGGAATACATGGCTGCTCGGTGCGCATGCGTGACGGAGCCCCGCCCTGGCCGGGCTTACTCGGGGAAGTTTCTCCGGCGAGTCGAGTTGGTCGGCGGGTCGGCGGTTCGGGTCCCCGGTAGCGCATTGTGACGTCATCAGCGTGACGCGGTTTTATGATGCTGTTTGTTTGGACGTACTTAAGTCTTACGTGTGGCTGAAGTGGGTGACGTTTTTCGTTATGGATGATTTTTTGGGTTATGAGATTGGGAAGTGAGAGCGTCGCACTTCTTTTTTTTTTCAAATGTCTGGATTTTTTTTTTTATTTATTACTTTGCTTGGCGAATTTTTTTATTCAAAAGTGCACACCAAATTGTACCCATTATTTAATATGTAATGATTTTGACGAATTATTTTTCTTTTTAGGACTTGTCGCTTAGCCTAGCCTTTTTCTAATGTCACTTAAGTAATGTTGTTTTTTTTCTGCTTACCTCTTAAATCCCGTTAACCCCTTAGTAGGACTGGTTACAAGACCATTTTCTGACACAAAAAGAGGAAGATTTGAATATTCACCATCCAATCTTGCAGTAAACCAACCGACCAGAAACTCTACATAGCTACAACAGAGCAATTTGTCGTCCAAATCGTACCAGAATTATTAGAGCATGCTACTAGAGATGTGCACCTTACAATTTGGCTGACGTCATAGCAACAGTATAATGTATACGGAACTTTAGAAAGGGGTATTATGTACCGAAAACTTTAAGCTTTAGTACGGAACAGTACTTCTCGACTTAGTGGAATAGTATATCTGAACTTTTAGAAAAAGTTGGTGTGTTGTTATTTGATAAACATATGTATTACGGTTAGTGTATTTTTGTGGGGTTTGCAGTACTAAATTTTATCACCTCTGCTCTCAAAACGGTGAAGGGAAATGCCGTGAGCAAAAAAAATGTTTGGTTATTTAAAATGCTGGTTGCATTTTAGATAACCAAAAATTTGAAGACGTGACATATCTACCAAGCAATGATATTATAAAGAAAGATATGCCATGTTCATACTGAATGGCGTTCAGATATAGTTGCGTTGTTATTATAGTAATTTAAAACTACGACAGTGATAGATAATGCGGAACGTATTAAGATAGAAAGAGATAGCAGATAGCAAAGAGCAACAATTGTATTAATTTGTCCTCAACAATTTGTGCGTGCTAGTGCGATATCTACCTCTTTTTATTTATAATATCATTGCTACCAACCCATACAGGGAACGCGTCGTAAATTGCAGACCACTCCCTCTCACATACAGAATGTCTGTATCCCAACAGTGGAAACTAATTATATGTTCGTGGAAAGCAGTTAAACCACCATCATTTTACTTTTACGCAAAGGCTAAATAGAGAAACACAGTTAAATTATTCCAACCTTTAGCATTTATAATAATAATAATATTCCACAATTATCACACAACTCATCTAGTCTCAAGCTAAGCAGAGCTTGTGTTATGGGTACTATATCATATCAGAAGTGTCTATAAAAATTTCGACGACTTACAAGTACTACTCGTTCAATTGAATTTTAATCCAGACTTTGTGGTACTCACTGAATGTTGGATTAATGATGACAAAACAATCCCAAACCTGCCAAACTATGTTTCTTATAATAGTACCCGGCATTTTAATCAAAACGATGGCGTTATTGTCTATGTCAGAGATAGGATTTCGGTTAAATTGAAAGGAAATTTTGCTGGATGATGCATCATGTCTACAAGTTGAGTCTAACAGCTATACCATCTTAGCTATATACAGATCACCCTCGAATATCAATGCACAAAGATTTATTAACTCGCTGAATTCCCACCTTGAATCAAACGAATTGAATAAAATCTTAGTTATTGTAGGTGATATTAACATAAATATAATTGATAGCCTTAGTGACCAAACTTATATGAAAAAAAACAGGCTGGAATACCTTAACACGCTAAGTATTCACGGTATTATGCCTGGTCTCATTTTGCCAACTCGGGAAGGAAGCTGCCTGGATCACATTATGCTTAAGCTAGATAAAAGTAGGACATCTGCAGGAGTAACAGTACTCGAGACCTCGATAACAGACCACTTAACGACATTTTTACACTTGACCAACGTAAAGACTAAATCCAAGATTGCAAAAGTGGCTACTGTTATTGACTATGAAAGCGCTTTAGACAGTCTTCTAAACAAGAACATTTCCAACTTACTGCTTTGCGACGATCCTGAAATACTTTGTTATGGCTTAATATCAAATATCACAGAATCACTGAGAGAGAACACACGTGAGAAGCCAATACCAAAAAAGAATCGGGTTATCAGGCCTTGGATAACACAAGGAGTGTTACGGTGCATTAGGAATAGAAACGATATGCAGAAAAGGTTACGTTCTAATCCCCATGATGAAATCCTTAGTGTTACGTTCAAACGTTACCGTAACTATTGCAATAAATTAATAAAGAAACTCAAACATAATTATGAAAAACAATTACTGGAAAAATCCGTTAAAAACTCAAAATGCCTTTGGAGAAACATTAAAAATATTACTAACATAAAACAGATTAAAACCGATAACGAGAAACTACTTAACATCAAAGCCTCTGAAAATGAATCAATCACCTATGTTAATAACTTTTTCGCAGGAATAGGGGCGGGCCTTGCTAGTGAGATTACACCTTTAAGTCCCATACAAAATTTATCTGACTCCCTTTTTCCACGTAAGTCTCAACTCTCGTCCTTCGTTCTACTGGACACTGATCCACATGAGGTATTAGAAGTTTTAATGAGTTTAAAAACAGATAGTGCTCCTGGATGGGATCGTATTCCAGTTAGCTTCCTCAGAATGGCTAGGCACATACTAGTTCCAGTAATCTCCCATCTAGTTAACACATGTTTTAGAAAGGGAGTTTTCCCTACTCCGTTGAAACAAGCAGTTATTACTCCTGTGCATAAGAGTGGGAACAGAGAGGATGTCAATAATTATAGACCGATCTCCGTCCTGCCTTCACTGTCCAAAATACTGGAAAAGCTTATAAATAATAGGTTAACAGATTACCTCAATAAATATAAAATTTTATCAGACTCTCAATATGGTTTTCGATCTGGCAAGTCAACCCAAGATGCGGTACTGGCTCTGACTTCTCTAATAACAGATGAATTGGACAGTGGAGGCAGATGCCTAACAGTTTTTTTGGACCTGAAAAAGGCATTTGACACCGTCTCTGTTCACGTTCTTTTGCAAAAACTTGAAAACATTGGTATACGAGGCACTGCCTTGGATTTGCTTAGGGATTATCTCAGAGGGAGGACCCAGAGGGTTAAGATAGGGCAATTTGTGAGTGACGAAGCTGGGCAGACATTCGGGGTGCCCCAGGGTTCAGTCCTAGGACCAACACTGTTCCTCATTTACATAAATGATCTCTGCAATATGAATTCAAACAACGCTAAGATATTTTCATATGCGGACGATACTGCCATGGTAATAACAGGAAAATCTTGGGACACCGTAAAGAAGGATGCTGAGTCTGCCTTGGCTACCACTGCCTTGTGGCTGAGGAAGAATCTGCTTACCTTAAACACATCAAAGACCAACTACATGTGTTTTTCCATCGACAGTAGAACTCAACCTCGCCCTGAATATGGTCTAAGAATACATCACTGCCCTAGAACTAGCAACAACTGTAATTGCCCTAAAATAAACAGGGTAGATACCACGAAGTACTTAGGAGTCATGATTGACGAAAGACTATCTTGGCACTCTCAGATAGATCTAATAGGTGGTTGAATTAGGAAGTTGATCTGGATATTTAAAATCCTTAGACATTCGGCTAACGTTGAACTACTTAAAAAGGTCTATATTGCCTTGGCTCAGTCAATCATGATCTATTGCATTCCAGTATGGGGGGGTGCATCTAAAACTAAATTCCTCGAGGTGGAACGTGCTCAAAGGATACTCTTGAAGGTTATGTTCTTTAAAAAACTTAGGTTTCCAACAGCTACTCTTTACTCAATAGCTAACGTGTTAACTATTCGTAAATTATATATCCTACATGCCATTCTAAAAACACATAAGTCGCTTACAGTTGATCCCACTATATCAACGAAAAGACGGAAGTATTTAGTCATTAAAACACGTGCATGTAGGACTTACTTTGCTAGTCACCAATATTTAAATCAATCTTCGCATTTATATAATTATATTAATAAAATTCTTAAAATATTTACAAAAACTAATTTAGAATGTAAGCGGATGGTGACAGAGTGGTTGAAAACTCTAAACTATGAAAGGGTACATATTTGAATATCGAAGATTAAAATATCTACGCTTAAAATATCGATGTTCAAAATATCGAAAATGAAAATATCGAATGACCATAAAATCGAAAATTAAAATATCGAAAGTTTAAAATATCGAATGATTAAATGATCTACGTCCAATATATCTAAAATCTGAATATCTACAAAAGTTACATCGAAAGATCTAAATATCGAAGTACAGATTATCGAATGTCCGAAATATCGAACCTAACAAGGTAAGTCGAAGGAGCCCCGCTTCGCGGGGCTCCTATTTCTGTTTGCAAGGTTTAAAGTAACCTAACACAAAGAGAATGGCGGGGTCTGAAAGACCCCGCCATCCTCTTCGAACCTAACCTGTCCGAGTCGGGGTGCCCCAAGTTCCGAGCTCGCTTCTCTCGCTCTTGCATCCGAAGTCCGTCCAGCTACCTTGTTGGGTAGTAATCAGTAATTTGACTAAGGACGCAAGAGCGAGCGAAGCGAGCTCGGGACTTGGGGCACCCCGACTCGGACAGGTTAGGTTCGAAGAGGGTGGCGGGGTCTGAAAGACCCCGCCATCCTCTTCGTGTTAGGTTACTTTAAACCATGCAAATAGAAATAGGAGCCCCGCGAAGCGGGGCTCCGTCGACTTACCTTGGTAGGTGGTTATCAGCAATTTGACTAAGGATGCAAAAGCGAGTCCGACTTTTTATGCGGTTTCTGTCCGATATTTCATCTAGTAGGTATTTTTAACGTAGATATTATGAACTTAGATATTATGAACTGCGATGTATTAAACGTTGATATTTTGAATTTCGACATAACGTCTTTCGATATTTTGAATCATTCGACATTTAAATCAGTCGACATTTATAAATTTATATAAAAACAAAATGAAACACTACTATAGAAATGTGTCTCGTATATATTTCACACCCACACACCCACACATACACTCACACACACTCACTCACTCGCTCACACACACTCACACACACCCACACACTCACACACACACACACACATAGGCACTCAAAACTTCGCACACATACTCACAGCGTAACTCATTCTCTTATTTGGTATAGATTAATTATAAGTTAATACGTTATTAAGAAGATACATTTAAACAAAAATGTAAACTAGCTAAGGGAGAGCGGCCACTTCTGGCACAGGTGTTTTCACACTTAAAAGGAGAGGTCAACCTCAATATTGTTAAACCAAATGTGTTACTGAATAAAACATTTTTCATTTTTCATTTTTTTTTTCACTAGACAACTGATAAACATACTTATACGAGTATATTTCTAAGTACATACATATTATAGATATGTATGTACTTACATATTTTATCTATAATATGTAAGTACATACATATTATAGATAAATTACACCCAGACACAGAACAAATGACCATGCTCATCACACAAACATTTGTCCTGGGTGGGAATCGAACCCACGACCTCCGGCATAGCAGTCAGGGTCACTAACCACTAGACCAACAGGCCTGTCAAAAATTTATAAACAAAATAAACCTAAATAGCAACTAAAATTGTATCTTGTTAGAAACTCGATCGGTATTCAACAAAATAATATTTGTAAAGTAAATTAGAATGCTATTAGTTAGCTTGTTACAATAATGTATCGACATCTTTAGATATTGTCAACAACCTTGATTTGACATACATGTGAATAATAAAAATCTCTTAGGTTTTGTACAGGCGATTAAATAATTACAGCCACACAGGCCGATCTTCCGGGTAAAGCCGCGCTTGCCGAGGTTGGTGTGTGGATGGGTGATTATCTGTTATAGCGAGTTTCCTCCGTGCCTCGGAAAGCAAGTAAAGCCGTTGGTCCCGGCTGTCATTTGTGGATCTTTGATAGTCGTTACTGTTAGAAGCCCTAAAGTCTGACAACCAGTCTTACCGTCGGGTATCGTATTACCCGGTTACTGGGTTGTGGAGGTCCGATAGGCAGTCGCTACATGTAAAATACTGATATTCAGCTGCATCTGGTTTGACTGGACGCCGACCCCGAATTAGTTGGGAAAAGGCTAGGCAGGCAGATATAATCTGACCAAGTGACCAATCTCGAAAATGAATCTTCAGTTATTATGAAAAAGTTGAAAATCTATTAAAGAAACTACCTGTATAGTAATTTGTTTTCTGACTGATATCTTTGGATAGTTGGTTTCTTTCGGGTATAGAACCTTAATAATACCCAAACCGTAAAACAGAACAATCAGCAAATAAACCCAGCAATAAAAATCTTGAAATAACAAATCACAGCCTCAAGAAGTACTGAGAAAAATGTCCTTAAAATTGTGTGTAACGCGGGATTCCTTCCCCCCCACCCACTCCCCCCTTGGGGGTGATCCGGGGGGTGTTTCATACGCGATCCGCATATCTAGCGCCAAATGTTTTAATGATAGCTCTCTGATTGAGGCACAAAAAACGTGAGATGTGAACAATTTTGAACACGTTCGGGATTGCGATTCCAGGAATAAGGAAGGGGTAGAGCTGGGATTTTAATTTTTTTATTGTAAGTGATTCTTTTTTTATTATTGTGGTAAAATCAACAAATGATTCCTCCCTCCTCCAGGGTGGGACCGGAGGGACTGTCAGACTCGTACTGATTAAAATCCACGATGATCCTTCAATAGCCCTTTGCGTTCTAGGGTCACGGTTATCTAATTAGACAGTCCCGCGACCTCATTAGTGGAAGTGATGGATTTAAGAGGACGGTTTACACGCTGGTGAAATATTTTTAATTTAAAGATATTTTTTTCTAAGACATAGAAAAATACTGGATTAGCTAAATGTGAACCTTCTTTGTTCAACAATGCTTGTCGCAATTGGAAAGTGTTATTGAAAAATTTTGTATTTTTCATTGTAGTTAAATACATTTTACATAAATAATACCTAACACTTATACAGAGTGGAAAAGCTAGTGTCCTGCAGTTAGCAACTCACGGGCTATAATATTTCTTAGACTTACTTAAAGTACTTACCTAATAAATCTGTTTTTGTGTCTAAAAATTTTGTTTTGCGCAAAGTTCTTGCCCGTTTTGGGAAAATAAAACTAAATAATAGGGAAATAAATCTTAAGTTTCAAGGAAACATTTTTAAGTTCTAGAAATGTGTATCAAGAGAAAAAACCTTGCCAGTCTATCTATTTTTAGAAAGAAACAACAATGTTGTATTTTATTCTATTACTTTCTTATCTACCCACATATTTCTAATTATTTACATAGTTGTCGGAGGAAAATGTAGCGGGTATATTTGCCAATTTTAATGAATTATGTCTGTCTTTGTTTATACTTAATTATCTTGTTTATTTTCCACAACATTTTTACATAAATAATAATTTAAATCATTAGAAATATTACTTACTAACTTGTGCCTGCTGCTTCACTCGCGTTCATTTATAATTTGGCTATCAATTCGGAACTTATTTTTTTCGGGATGAAAAGTAGCTAATGTTCGCTTCTGGTTTGGTTAGGTTAGTTATTACCTAGTTTACCTACCTAGATTTAATGTTATAAGTTTGATGAACTACGAATTATGACCATTACCAGAAATAAAATAAAATAACACATTAATAAAAATCAAAAGAGTACATCCGGACATAGAACGCTAACCAAACAACCCATCTCTAGTTGCTCAAACGGGAATACAATCGTTGCTCTAAACAGAGGTGCTCTAAAAATCGTTGCTCAAACGGGAATATCTCGTCGATCCATATCTACAATGTCACCCACTCAGCTAAACACGAATCCGTCACTAATTCATAGCCAGACACATTTACTTCCAATCTCAAATCACCAAAAGGTACCGAAGCAATATTTTGCGAGTCGAGTCACAAATTGATTGTGCCTCGACACGACCGGAGGGCATTGGTACAGACGGAAATCGAATCCGCTACCCGATGGACACCTGCGCGAGACGCAAATTCTCGTTCCACTAATAAATAGAGTGATGTGTAGGTAGGTAGGTCGCGTTGTGATTAAAATGTGTGTGTGTTGGGCGGTGAAGGTACGTGAATACGGCTATTATAGAATGTTGAGTTCTGAGCACAGAGTAATTTTATTATATATGGTTCTGATGCAAAATTTACAAGCAGCAAGGACTGTATGTAAAGGCAACGCAAAGAGCAACTGAAAGAAATTACTGTGCGTTAGAGAAACAGTCTCTTTTTCTCCGCTCAGACCGTGAGGACACGTGTAACGATTTTGCTACCTAAAAAAGTCAAGAGTTACAAGTTTTAAAACATATTTGCTACACTTTTTTGCTGGACAAGATAATTTTGAAGAACCCTAAATGTCGCTACAAGTCTGGGTTTCTTACTTCCACTCTCCCCTGTCAATGGTACATTTTGTTTATTGTATTTTTGAAAGGTAGCACAGTGGCTGAGCTGAAATCAAATGCGTTGCGTGTCGCGAGTTCGGTTCCCGTACGAAACAAATATTTGTACAATCTACAAACAGTTTTTCCGTAAACATTTAAACTCAAATTAACAAACACTCGATATGTAAAACCGATGTGTTGAAAACGCACTCATGATACGGGAGAAATTCAGAGTATGTAGTAATAATTTAAAAAAAAAAACAGTTTCTTTGAATAACACTCTTTTTCGACAGTTATGAATAGGTATGTAGTCATAACCAGCACTTTAGTATCACCCCATGAACACACCCCTATTTCACCTGCATTTAAAATCACCCCTAACAATTAGCTCTTTGACAGTGGCCGCCTGATTTCCAGATGACTTGCGAACAAATCACCCGTGCGGCGGCCGGCGACTGGCCCCGTCAGCCATTGTACCTGTGACAGCATATGGTGTAACAGCCAACTAGCTGAGGCTTCACTGCACATTCATAAACGGGAAATTGGGAGCGATTAGAAGGGAAAATATGGAGTTTTAAGGGTCATTTTTCTGTGAAGTTTTTGTTTAGGAAACTGTGTTTATATTGAAGGAGAACAAAGAAAGAAGAAAGCTTGATGGCACTGTTAGCGCTGTGGCTGCTGCACAGTGTATCGCGGGTTCAAGCCATTGCTATTGTGGCTATTGATAGCGCTAACAAATTTTTACCCGACTACGGCAAAGCCAAAAGGAGTGTTACGATTTTTCTAAACGAAGTCGACCCGATTACTAAGTTTATGAAAATTAAGATATGAAAGAAGACATACAATACCTACTGCGTCGATTTCAAACAAATTAGAAAAAGGAAAAAAATGATTACTTGTATTACATAAATAATCATTTCAAATCCGTGTTTTTAATTTTTTTGTATTATCGATACATTTTGGTGACAGAACATTTAGCACAGTAGCTGAGTGTCCGACTGCTGCACTACGTGTCCCGGTATCAATTTATCTTTTTGTAGTAACACGGTAAGTGTGCTACACGAACTGATGTCAAATAAAACTTATTTCTATAATACAAGTACCGTGATGGGTCACTGAATATAGTAATTAAGAATATCTTAAACCTGTACTTTAACCAGGCCAAGTCGTTAGTACCATAAGATAGAGCACGAGTGTGCAGTTTTTCATCGTTTTTCGTTCCTGCTTTATCGCGAAGAACCTTCTGGAGATTTACGTACTTGGTTTTATTATTTTCTATATCCGAAACCACGTTTACTTTGAACTAGGTGACTGTTACCTGACGAACAATAATTAAATAACAATGGCCAAAATACTTAAGCTATTGTCAAACAGACAGGCGATAGCGAACCGTACTGAATCATGTCAGATAAAAATGCGAAAGCGATCCGATACTCCATGTGACAAGCTTCTAACAATTCCATATATTACAAACAAAAACGCTACGCCACGCTTTCGGTTCGTCTGTCAGTTTGACAAAGGTATTAAAACATAGTCATTTGAAGCCTTGGATTCAATTGTGGAATATTATTATTACTTAGCTGGCGAAATATGAGTGGACTAGCTTGGCCCTGTGGTTTCACCTCCGCTGCTCGGCACCTTCTGACCGTAGCGTGATGTTATATAGCCTGAAGCCTTCCTCGATAAATGGACGACCCACCACAAAAATAAATTTTCAATTTGACCCAGTAGTACCTGAGTATAGCGCGTTCAACCAAACAAACAACTGTTCAGCCTTATAATATTAAGTATCTTAGATTATTAGTATAACTCTGTCTATCCCTTCGGGAACTACATGCAGGCGTGATTTTTAATATTTATCATTTTTTTTTTTGTTAAAGTTCGAGAAATGCTAATACATAAATATCCTTGAGGTATTCTTGTATTACCCTAAAGAACAAAATGAACTTGAACATAATAATTTGAATAAACATAGACAGGGATATACATTCGCTATCAGGCATATACGAGTATAAAGCTTCTTCAAATTGTAATAGATATGTATGTATACACATAATTTACTTGATATTTGCGAATATGTGAGCGAAACTATGCGAATTAAAGGTCAAAGACCTTTTGTCAAATACTAAAAGGTCAAATGTTGTGTAGTAACGACCTTAAGATATTCACGGAATGTAGGTAATAATAATATACTTTCTTATTTAAATGTCACAATGTCACCGTGTAAGGAAACTGTAGTTTCAGGAATATACGTAATTATTATAATCTATGACTTTCACAAATGTCAGGTGCGTTTTGATGCCGGGGTCGTGGGACCGTCGTAATGTCGCCGTGGCCCTGGATCGCAAATGACAATAGAAGCAACAGTGTAGAATTTAGTCAGAAAAAGTCTGACAGTGCTTCCCTATCCACTGAGTGCGGGAGGACTTATTTGATGACTTTACCAAAAGCATAAAAAGAAGCTTCGCATTGGCGGCGTACTTGTATGACTAGATGTATGAAAGTAGATGAGTCAAAGGAGTTTCTGCCTATCACATGGGAACAATTCGTGAGTTTATGTAATGTCGTTCGTTGTGAATTTTACAAATAATAATAATATTCCACGACTATCACACAACGCCATCTAGTCCCAAGCTAAGCAGAGCTTGTGTTATGGGTACTAGACAACTGATAAACATACTTATATATTTCTAAATACATACATATTATAGAAAAATTACACCCAGACACAGAACAAATGATCGTGCTCATCACACAAACATTTGTCCTGGGTGGGAATCGAACCCACGACCTCCGGCATAGCGGTCAGGGTCACTAACCACTAGACCAACAGGCCAGTCAGAATAAAATGAAACTGAATGCGATCACCACACCTAACCTCGTTCAGAAACATAATCATCAAATGACTCCTATCGACTAGAAACCACCATGACCCTTCAGTTGACCCCAACTTTTCAGGGCCGCGGTACGCTATTTAGACAGTCTCGCGACCTAAAACCTAAAAAACTACTCATGTATAATGCAATATTATTACAAAAAAAAAAAATCTCTTTCGTATTGTCAACGTCATCTCAGTTGTCAAACCAAATAGGACCGACAGATGTCGCTCTGGCTCACTTCCGTCAACACAAGGAACAGAGCGCACACGTCTCTTGTAACCAATAACTTTTGATATTAATAAGTAGTTTCTAAGAGTGCCTTCTCCTATTTAAAGTGTAACAGTGTCCAACTACAGTCCAATAAACATTATAATAGTAAACAGTGCAACATGGTTTCAATCAAGATCCCAAACAAAATCCATGGTCGAAATGTATGCAACAGCTGAGGGTAGGTACGAGTACTTTATATTCTACTCAAGTTTTTTTTTTCCAAAAGCCAATGAACTAAAATTCAATCTAAGTCTAGATTTAGTTTTCATCACGATCTTCTATACACCATGTATTAACTTTAATCCTTCCTTGAAATCTAGTACATAAATTATAAATATAGGTACATACTATCAAAATTGGTTCCAAAGCTGACAATATTCTAAATATCAAATTACACGATACCTACTAATTACGAGGCGTTACATTTGTTTACCTTCCCATGTACATGGTGTTTGCTCTATTAATTACCATCAACATTGTCTAACAACATTCTGTAGTTCACATGTAGCTTATACAGGATAGTTTCGAATTAATTACCTGCTTTTACTATCGCTGCATATATCCGGGAATAATTTTTATTATTTAAAAGTGGAAATTCTTTCTTTGAGGTGAGATACTAAGCCGGTAAGGTAGAGGTCCTGAGTTCAGTCCCTCTTGCCCTGCGCTGGGTTCTCACCCTGGACTCATTTGATGATTTTACCACGCTAAAATATACTTTATGACTTACAGACTGGGTGAACCGATTTTGAGGATTCTGTATTATCCTATCTTTCGGAAGTTGGTGGCAAAAATGAATTAAAAAAACAAAACACCGTCTCTGAAAGATAAGTTATTTTACACTTTTTATAGTGATTTTTAATGCAATCAGTTTAAAAAAAAAAAGTTTTTTTGGTTTTAATTTTAGTGGAAGGGACTGTCAGGCTCTTACTGTTACTTCAGTTGCCTTTTACGTTCCAGGGACACACACCCTTCCGCTCCACCAAGAGCGTAAAGACTCATTTTATGGGGTTCCCCTTTCTCTTCCTCTTAGTCCACACAGCAGATAATGACATGCACATTAACTAAAACACCCGCACTGGAACACATCCCAGAACTATCGTTTAATCCTGTAACTGAAACGCACGCTAACCGATCGTTAAGTTCCGATAATCGTTTCTTTTTAGGGTTCTGTACGCAATGGGGTCCTTATCACGAAGGCTCTGCTGTCTACCCCTCGCTATCTACCGTCCGTTTGTTTGTCACTGGACTACAGTCCAGTTACTAGTTACAGTTAGTAGCTACAGGTTTTCATACCCGTTATTATGAAGGTAATTATTAAAAAAATATCAAAGGTGTGTGAAACAGAAAACCAAATTCTTAATTTCTTACTATTATTATAAATGCAAAAGTAAGTCTTTTAGTTACCTTTTCAAGCCTGAACCGATCATCAGCATAATACTCGTATATTATGAAAAAACTCATCTCGAAACGGGAAAAAAATTATCCCAAAAAATCATCATTAATTTTTTTGCGAAGAATAGTTTTGGTAATAAGTGGCGCCACGTGTCTTTCTAATCATTAAATACAAGCAAAGTAGAACCCGAATATTTGTAATTTACAAGTTTCTTTTTTATGTTTTTTTGCGGTGCTGAAACCCCTTGTGTAAGAGTCTGAGTCTCGAACTTAACCAGTTTTTATTGTCTGTTTACCTTCCGCCTAGTCGTTAGTCCGATATCTTTTGCCCGACAGTGTGTAACTGGCCGTAAATGTAATTAGTACATACTGCGTATAGTGATTTGGGAATTGTAAACGAAGGTTTGAGTCACCCTACTGGGAGAGAGTTTCACGAGGTGAGGTATATTATTTCCTTGGCTTATCTTTGGCTTATTTTCTGGAAAACGATACTATTTTTGGAGAGTTTTCGAAGTAAAACTTTAGTAGTTTTTATTTAATAATATTTAGTTTTCTCGGACCACGCATTTATGTTAATTTTACTATGTCCATAACCTGCACAAAAGAAAGCAATAAGTTTACGTAGTTGTATCATAATCGAATGCACCGCATAGCTCTTAAAGAGAAAAACTGACCTCTTTGAAAACAATTCAACAATACCCATAGAGCCTTACGTAAACCACAGAAAAAAAAACTACTTTGATATTGGAGAACGTAAACTTTCTCAGGTAACCTTTAATTATACAGGGTGGAATCGAAATCATGGGCAATATTTTAATCTAAGGCTCTACTCACGATGCTGATTGCATAACGGCTAATAAATCGCAAATCTATACTAATATTATAAAGCTGAAGAGTTTGTTTGTTTGTTTGTTTGTTTGTTTGTTTGTTTGAACGCGTTAATCTCAAGAACGACTGGTTGGAATTGAAAAATTCTTTTTGTGTTGGATAGTCCATTTATCGAGGAAGGCTATAGGCTATATAACATCACGCTATCACCAAAAGGAGCGGAGCAGCAATGAGAAATGTTTCAAAATCGGGAAAATGTATTCCTTTTCGAGAGCTTTCGTTGCGTGCGCTGCGTAAACGGTTAAAGATACGCAAAAAATATGTACTACGGAATTATTCCTCATAAAAAGTTCTAAAATAAAGTCCGCGAGAGCATATATCTATCTTTTAAGATTAAGTCACTATAACCTTTTTATGGAAATCAAATTTGTTTTAAAGTAATGCATTATTTGCAAAGGTATTTTCATTAATATGATATTAATCCTTATCAAAATAAATACGTTAATCATCACAAGCATTTAATTTTGAACAAACTTGCCCTTGACATCGTTTGATTTCAGTGAATATTTTAGGAGATATCATAGTTTCAAAATAATGTCACAACAAAATTATTATTGCCTGGGCAATTAAATACTGAGCATAATATCATAATTGCGCGTGAGGGAAAGGGCAACCTCTACCGAGAGGCTGGGATGAGAACCCCAGCCACCGCTGAAGACGCCCAGGGCGTCGGAAATAGTGGGTCATATTCCAGCCGCTTACGGACGGGGAGTAATGGGTAGCCTGCCGTCCGACGGCATGTATTTATAAAGAAGCACTTGCCAATCCCCGCTGCATAGACAAGTCGAGGCGCGGCGGGAAGAGCTCCTCCGCCATCTCAGGGGGCGGTATGGATCCTGTATCGAATGGGGAAAGAAGAAACGCCTGGGTGTCACCACTGCGAGGATCGCCCGGAGGGCACGGTAGAACATACGGTGCAGGACTGCCCCGCTTGGGCAGAGCACCGCCGTGTTCTCACAGCGGCGATAGGCACTGGTCGAGGCCATGCTGCAGGGCGAGACGGAATGGGAAGCGGTCGCCTCAAACGGTCGCGCGAAACAGTAATGCTAGCAAAAGAGGAGGCGGAACGCGTGAGGGAGAGGACAGCGTCCATCTCACGACGCAGCTGCCGCGGGAGAGGCCCTCGGCAACGGACGTCGCTAGGCGATCTCCGGCCAGCGTAGGCGCGGGGATTCGGGCGGCGAGTAATGGGTGACTCGCCGTCCGATCATGGACCATGCCCAGGTCGACGGCGCGTTTTGTTCCACGCGCGCCTCAAAGAGCTGTCAGCAATCTGACGGGGCCCCCCTAAGAGGGCCAGAGCCTGCCGAGGTCGCGGGACTGTCTCACTCGATAACCGTGACCCTGGTACATAAAGGGCTATTGAAGGAACACCGTGGATTTTAGTCAGTACAAGTCTGACAGTCCCTCCTGTCCCGCCCTGGGCGGGAGAACTCATTTGATGATTTTGCCACGATAAAAAAAAAGGGGGCGGTATGGAGGGAGCGACTATCGAAACCGAGGTTCGGGCACGCCTCAATCGCGGCGGTAAGACCTCTCTTTGAAGAATGGCTGGAAGGTGTCACGGCGTCCTGACTAACCACCTGACGCAGATCCTCACTGGACACGGAAGTTTTGGGAGGTACCTGTTGCGGATGGGGAAGGAAGAAACGCGTGGGTGTCTCCACTACAAGGATCGTCCAGAGGACACGGTAGAGCATACGGTGCAAAATTGCCCCGCTTTGGCAGAGCATCGCACATGTGCTCACAACGGTGATATGCGGCGACCTCTTGCGCTCGGCATTGGTTGACGTGAAATAGAGTGGAAACCGGTCGCCTCCTTCTGCGAAACAGTCATGCCAGCGAAGGAGGAGGCGGGACGCGTGAGGAAGAGGACAGCGTCCACCTCACGACCCACACCCAGCCGCCGTGGTAGACGCCCACGGTGACTGACGTCGCAGGACGATCTCTGGCCAACAGGCGTGGGCATTCGGGCGACGAGTAATGGGCGACTCGCTGTCCGATCATGGACCATGCCCGGGTCGACGTCAACGATGTGTTCCACGCGCGCCTCAAAGAGCGTCAGCACAATGACGGGGGCCAAACCCCTTAGAGGGCCAAAGCCAGCCGGGGTCGTAGGACTTACGAGCTACCGTGATCCCGGAACGTAAAGGGCTATTGAAGGACGCCGTGGATTTTAGTCAATACAAGTCTGACAGTCCCTCTTGCCCAGCCCTGGGTGAGAAGACTAATTTGACGATTTTATGACGCTAAAAAAAAGCATAAAGAAAATGATTTGTATCGGTATCCTCCAACAGCGCTTCGCACTAAAAAATACATTGTTAAGTTCCGACATCCACGCGAACGAAGTCGCGGGCACAGCTAGTCAAAAATATCACTAATGTAATTATGGACACCTTTAAAAATGTAGTATGTCACACTGCAAAGGCTTATTATTGCAAACAAACACGTAAAAGTAATAAAAAATAAATCATAAACCCGAAAAGTCCTAAAGTATCAAAATTTTAAAGCGCAACACACCGCACGCGGAACGAAAGGTAAACAAACATCAATGATATTAGGCGAAGATACTTGCATTAATAACGTTTTTGAGTTCCGTCATACGATTAGTATCGTTAGTAATGCCCGAGTTTAAAATATTGCTCATTAATAAAATTTCACCCTGTATATCTCACATTATTATAGATATTCTATATCTTTCCCTGTATTTAGATACAGCAATTTCTACAAGATAAGACGAACATAAATCAATAAAATATATGAACACGTAGCATTTATTAAATACTGTGTGAATACTCAGTTTTTAATAATTCACAAAAACCGATCTGGTTTTCAAACTCACACTTCCATCACTCCCACCCCAGTGTTCCCACATCAAAACCGTATTTAACCCTCTGACACACCTAACCCCACCTCAAACTGCATTGTACATACAAAATTTAAATAGCCGAAACATTCTGACATTTTAGGTGCGAACCCGAAATGTTTTCCATTCCAGGAAATTTTCCCATTGCTGGAATTTTCCCATTCCAGAATTTTTTCCCGAATATTCCTGAAGGTGTTATATTTGAGTGAACCGTCTCTGTAGGTACGTGTGTATAATTTAAGAGCCTGCAATTTCCGCACGGCGCCGTCCGACAGACCGCCCGTCCGATGTACGGGGGCACACTCCGATGTGAATGGTTTTATTTATATTTAGTATATAGCTGTTATGTGCAGTCCTAGTTTCGTCTGACGAGCTGAATTTTGTAAGTGAATAGGTATTTAAATCTTGAAACGGTTTGTGTACTGGGAAGATTTATACCTAATACATAAAGATAAGAGCAACAACTGAACGTGATCGCGGTACACTTGGAGTAGATCACACAGATTTACCCAGTTTTTTGAATAGTTAAAATTCAAAAACTATGCGACTATCACAATGTGTACATGCGACTATACCTTTAAATAAAATCTGATGTGATAAATCTCATCAGATTTTTATATTTTATCAATCGTTTAAAAATCGTTTTTGATTAAAATCAGTGGTCCTTTGGAACCTAAACGATTGATAAAGGCCCGTTCAGTTTTGACCGTTCAGACTTAATATTGTCCATTTTGTCTTTTTTACCCAGCAACAACACATTCAAAGATCTCCGCACTCTACCACTGACAGCCGCATGATAGTGCCAAAGTTAAAGTGCCTTTAATACGCAAAGAGTACAAGTAAAATAAAAGCCATCTTAAAACGATTAAAAATTAAAAAAACCATGTTATGTTGACCATTTGGGATTGGTTCAAAAAACCGGTTATAAAGCCCAAATGGTCGGTTCAACATTGCGCGGCGCGCAGTCATTTTTAGGGTTTCGTAGCTAAATGGCAAAAAACGGAACCCTTATAAATTCGTCATGTCTGTCTGTCCGTCCGTATGTCATAACCACTTTTCTTCGAAAGTATAAGAGCTATCCTGTTTAAACTTGGTAAGTAAATGTATTTTGAACCGAATTAGGATTTTACACAAAAAAAATCGGGGGTTCCCCATACTTAGAACTCAAACATTTTTTTTCACGAAACCTATACGTGTGGGGTATCTATGGATAGGTCTTGAAAAATGATATGTGGTTACAAATATCATTTTTTTCTAAACTGAACAGTTTGCGCGAGAGACACTTCCAAAGTGGAAAATTGTGTGTCCGTCCCCCTGTAACTTCTAAAATAAGAGAATGATAAAACAAAAAAAAATATATGGTGTGTGAAAATTGGTTTGAACGAGATCAAGTAATTAGTTTTTTTTATACGTGATTAATCGTAAACCGCAATTTACCTTTCAAAAATACAACCAACTACAAGAACTTTTATATTATGTTAATTGCTGCTACGGAACCCTTTATGGGCGAGTCTGACATTTTTAAACAACAAATAACTAGCCTATTTTATTTAAGGAGACGCTGGACAAGAATACTTGGGACCCTTGGAGGAGGCTTTTTTCCAGCAATGGGAAAGTGTGGGATAGATAAAAGAAACTTTAGTTACAAAAACTTTACAAACAAGGCATATATTATTCAAGAACAAAACATGAAGTTGTTTTCTCCTTTTAGTAAACACGTGGAAAATGTCTTATGGCTCACAAAATTTATGAGGAGGTGTAGTTGAATACTGAATGTGACAGGCTACACGCCGCTGTGACACGCTCCCCCATGCTTCGTTGGGGCATTTGTTTTTAGGGTTCGTCTTCTGATGATCTCCCATAACTGGGCTTATAATAATATGAGGTCATAAAGTTTTGAAAAAAAATGGTATGTCGGTGTTTTTATTTTTGACGTCGGTGTGTTACTGCTGCCCGCGACGTCGCGCGTCATCTGCGTGAATGCGTTGAAGAAATAAAGGTTCACTGGTCGTTCCCCGTAGGTGATAGTGTGATAATACGAGTATGTAGCCTATATGTTGACCCGACTTCTTAATGATATTCATGCCAAATTCTAAGTAAATCCATGCAGTACTTTTTGAGTTTGTCCCGGACATACATACAGACAAACAGACAAAAATTCTAAAAACGATGTTTTTGACTTCGGTGTACTATTAGGTGTTCTATGCTTCGGTATCGATTGTAGATCACACCACACGACGTATTCTTTAAAAAAATATTCAATGTACAATTTTGACTTTCCTACCATTTGAATATGTGTATTGATTACTGATGACCGCTTTTACAGAATAATACTTTTTTTAGCGTTGCTCCTCTATGATTTTATACATATATCGTGAGTGTAAACCCACACCACATAATCTATTACTAGCTTTTGCCAGCGGCTCCGCGCGCGTTTAACTTGAAAATTATCGCACGGGAACTAAATACCGGAATATACGGTATCCTATTGGTTATTCCAGGCCATATACTGTCACTGAGACCTTTCACCGTCTGGCCGTTCTGATGTGATTGAGTTATAAACATAGTTAGGTAATAATATTAATAATATTCCACAACTATCACACAACGCCATCTAGTCCCAAGCTTGTGTTATGGGTACTAGACAACTGATAAACATACTTATATATTTCTAAATACATACATATTATAGATAAATAACACCCAGACACAGAACAAATGATCGTGCTCATCACACAAACATTTGTCTTGGGTGGGAATCGAACCCACGACCTCCGGTATAGCAGTCAGGGTCACTAACCACTAGACCAACAGGCCAGTCAACAGGTACATCCATCAGTTCAAACATCCAATTTGTAATATGTATCTATTAATAGTTTATTAGTACTTACAAGCTCTGCTTAGCTTGGGACTAGATGGCGTTGTGTGATAGTTGTGAGATATTATTATTATTATCTCTCTATTCATTAGTAGGATTACTAAACAACAATATAAGCAATAATTTCAAAGGCTTTTTTTTTAATTATATTATCTGCGCAAAACCAAGGCGTGTCGCTCGTATGTCATATTCAAAATGATGTCAAAGAACGCATCTGTGTTATTTTCCAAAATAATAAGAATATGCATTATATTAATAAAATGTTACTTTAAAATAAGAGGATTCTGTCATAATCCCGTTAAAGCATTCATTGAGTTTCATTGTGAAACATAATTATTAAGGTACATATAATCAGCCTTTTCATAATAAATATGTAGGTACTCCAAAAAGAGTTTTACCGAGAATAGTAGTTATTAAAATGAAAACCTGTTTCCTGATAAATTTCGTGCATTATTATGACCACTGGGATACATTTTCATAAATAATACGAGTATGTATCTATATGTTGTATATTAATGAGGAGATTCGTAGACGAACCAAAGTTGCCGACATAGCCACGCGCTTGAAGCGGTAATGGGCAGGCCACATAGCACGCAGAACTGATGGCCGATGGGCCCTTTTTGGGCCTTAAAGTAGGTTTCTCGAATGGAGACCAGGCACCACGCATGCCTTAAGAAGACCTAAACTGGCATTATTGGTGAAGTGCTTCATAAAGGCTGTAGTATTCGCAATCGGCGTGCATGTATCACCAGATGTATGAATGTGAATGAAGCTAAAGGAGAAAGAAAGAAAGCTTTTATTTGCATAAATTTTAGGTACATGACATAAGATATTAAAATAATTTGTGATACTTCGGCAATTTACCTAAGAAAAATATACAAGAAAAAAATTACTGTATTTATCCCCGAATATCATGATTGATCACGTGGAAAGATCGTACCACGTGGCAATTTGTGGTTACTGTCTATGCCCATGGGATAACGGCGTGAGTTTATTTATGTGCGTATGATATTTTAACCAACATTTCTAATTACTTTAAATGCCTAAATCTCCCACGATTATTTCAACCCGCTATTACCCCCGTTACCCAAACTTACGCCCCCAAACCCTCATTGTGTACTTATCCTAACAGGCCACGATTCTACGCAGGGGTTGGAGCTCGAACTGCAATCCCTCACGTATGCATACATACGTGTGCACCTTGGTTTACATAGATGTACTTTGTATAGTCTGGGGTTCTAAGTATAACACAATGATTTTGGAATAGAAGCTAACGATTGTAACTGACTGTTTTTATTACAGCTTTGACTGTAATAAATACAGTCAGTTACAACTGTATAAATCAAGTTAGTGTACATAATAATTAGTAGTCAGTCGGGACCAGTACAAGGACTAGGACCAGGACATGGACCATGACTAGGACTTGGACCGGGACCATGACAGGGAACAGGACCAGGACAGGGTACAGTAACACATCATGGGTCGGGACCAGTACAAGTACCTACTGGGACCAGGACGTGGACTATAGACAGAACATGGGTCGGGACCAGTACAAAGACCAGGTCAAGGACAGGGACCACGGACATGGCCCTGGATTAAGACCAGGACATGGACCGGGACCAGTACAAAGGCCAGAACCAGGACTTGGACCCCCGGTCAAAGTCTTGGTCCCGACCGGTACAAAGACGACGACACCCACTAATAAGTCGTGGGCCGGGACCAGGACTAGGTCGTGGACAATAGCCAGGACATGTGCCGGTACCAATACAAGGGCCATCAGCACATCAAAATCCGCCAAACATTCATGGAAACCCAATACTCCACGAACTCTTCAGAATTTCAAACAAATAAAAATTAAAACAGGCAAATATTTCTGTCTACTTTTACTACGACACTGGTGTTTCAAGACACACTTTCCATGATATAATTTACAGGTTAACGTTTACCCATTCTCAAACCCCTCATTAATTCTCCGAAAACCAACAGATATCGAAAACCCATTTCTATTCTACACCTACTATGTTTAAACCTCCAACCATCCCCCAGTGTATCCTCTACGTACATGGATAGTTCCTGAACGTGCACTACCTCCCCCCTGCTCCCCTTCGCTTCCTACACTCGGTATTATTTTCATTCAAATTTTATGAACTGGGACGGACGGTTTAGGTTGAAGAAGGAAAATGGATAAGTATGCTTTTAGTTTTGTAAGTGTTGGTTAAAATGCAAAGGTTGTAAACGTACCTTCTTAAGGATCAGTCCATGGAGTATAGAGGTAAGGACTATATCTGTGTGTGTAAAATTTCACGTTTAAATTAGCGCACGGCAAGTAAAGGCGCTCCCTCACCGCGAGCATTCATTTGTAATGTAACATAAAAGTGCGCAATTTGATACTCTATTGTCTTCGAATTTTCGAATCTGTAACGTTACATTACAGGTAAATGCTCGCGGTGAGGGAGCACCTTAATGAGTAGCTTACCGTCCGATCAGGGACCAGGCCCTAATCGACGGCGCGTCTTGTTCCCCGCGCTCCTCAAAGAACTGTCAGCAATATGACGGCACTCGTGCATAGAGAGCTAAGAGCCGGTCACCGAACTGTCTAAGCAAGGACAATTTAAGGAATAGCGTGGATTTATGTATAGTCAGTAAGGCCTTTGTCAAACAGACAGGCGATAGCGAACCGAACCGAATCATGTCATATAAAAATGCGAAAGCGATCCGATAGTCTATGTGACAGGCTTCAAACGATTCCATACATTACAAACAAAAACGCCTCGCTTCGCGTTCGTCACGCCTGTCTGTTTGACAATAGCTTAAATGTGTAACGGTCACTTCCGGTCCACCCAGGCCTGAGGACTCATTTGATGATTTTACAAAATCAAAAAAAGTGGTGCTGCTAATGGCATCAGGGTATTTTTCAGGGCCAAAAGTTTTTATTTTAGTCTACATAGGTACTTTTGAAGATTGAAAAGTAGAAACCTTTTTTTTGTATTGGCAAAATGAATTTAGGGTACTTATAATACTTTGTCTGTAATAATTGTTTTATACAAGACATTGCATTCTACGCCTGTATCTACGAGTACCTTTGGGCTCAATACTTACAATAGCGCATTCCTAAATAACCTCCATTCGTTGGACAACCCTATTATAGCCCACATATGCAGCACGTGTTACTAAACTAACATAAATAGTCAAGTACATGTAAATTCGACCAGTTGATACACCTACATGGTCCCCAGTGACGTTACAGGACCTTTATTATGTCTGTACATATTTCAACGCCTTCTGGGATAGCTCTCAACTACAAATAAGAACGAACATAATTATTCAGTTTGAAGATAAATGACTTAAAAATATTGATTTTGGACCCAGTGTTTCCCCTGGAAGGAGAAGGCATGCTAGGCCGCCCACTAAGGAATTGGTTTAAAAGGCCAGAAGAGTAATGACAAATAACAAGATATAAAAATTAAATAAAACACTTTTCTTGTAATAAACGAAGTCGAAATCCAATCATTTCCTTTTTATTTTATCAAGGGATATTATTCTTCGTGTTGTACCTTTTTCTTACGAAAACAAAACTGGATTTATACATCCAGAACAAAGAAATTCTAGATCAAATTCCCCTTTTCCATTTGCAATACATATTTCCCAGCATAAAGTCGAGTATCGTAATAACATAAAATATCAGTGAAGAGTTCCTAGTAATAATAAATAACTGTACTACATATTATTGTGTTATAGGGACTTGTAGCATCCTTGGGTATTGTGCGATGTTCGTAGTAGTAAGGGGTCCTATATTTTATACGTACTTTAGATAAATCTGTTATATTGTGACTGTTGTATTATTTATAGCTTTGCTAGTTTCAGACGTAGGTATGTAAAATTGCCCACGTGAGATTGATTTTAGTAACCTTGTTATAATTCCAGGTGGGCCGTAGGACTATTAGAACGCTTATGGCAAACAATTGTTGGAACAAGGTATTTGTAAGAGTATGTCAGTCGCGGGACTATCTCGTCTGGTAATTAATTGTGACCCTGGAACGTAAAAGGCTATTGAAGGATCACCATAGATTTTAGTCTGTATAAGTCTGACAGTCCCTTCAATCCCGCCCTAGACGGGAGGACTCATTTGATCATTAAAGCACGATAAAAAAAATGTAATTCTCGGTCATGAGCTTTAAGATTCAGCAAAGTCCATCCGCTTATACACACACATACAAATTGTCACATAATGAAACAATTTAAAAATGGCGATGTGTACAATGTAAACAATTTTCAATTATAATTTTTTATCAGCAAACAGAAGACTTTCTTTTTTTTTATAATTTTTAAGAAATTCTTCTGTTTGAGAGAGTTTTAGAAAAGTTAAAATAGAAATTTTAAAACGTTTGAAACACTAAAATTATCTGTTTATTCAGTTTCTTGCGTAAAAACTACGGAATAAAGCGATAGTTTCCGCTGTTCTAAGCTTTGTAGCGAACTATATAAGTCTGAATATATAACTGGATGCGAAATACAATAATAATGAATCGCAGTGTAGTAAAAGAAGAGGGCATTTTCCTTCTAATTTCACGTTCAATACAAGCATAAGAAAGAGCCTTATTATAATGAACGTTGGTTGCTTACCTGATGGTAAGCATAATAAGATCATAAAATGATCTGTACTAAACAACAATTTATTCTAAGATTTTGAAAAAAGAAAACAGATATTAAATATATTAGCAATCATATTTTTAAGGTTTGAAAATCATCTATAACTAACTCATTTCACCCCGGATTTGACTAACTTAGAACCGGCCAAGTGCGTGATCTATATCAAGTACTGAGAGCGATACTATAAACATCCGTCTCACAACAAGCAAGATAAACATATGTTGAACACTTGTCTAAAAAAATTGTCAAATTGCAGTTACACTTTTCATAGACAAGCGTTCAACAGATGTTTTTTTGTGGTAAGGATGATGATGATGATGATCTTGATGGGGTATTCCCGTTTGGGCAACTATTTCCTATTAGTAGGAAATTGTTGCTCATATGGGAATACCCCCCTTGTTTAACTACGGAACTCTAAAAACCAAATATAATATAATATTCCACAACTATCACACAACGCAATCTAGTCCTAAGCTAAGCAGAGCTTGTGTTATGGGTACTAGACAACTGTTATACATACTTATATATTTCTAAATACATACATATTATAGATAAATTACACCCAGATACAGAACAAATGATCGTGCTCATCACACAAACATTTGTCCTGGGTGGGAATCGAACCCACGACATCCGGAATAGCAGTCAGGGTCACTAACCATTAGACCAACAGGCCTGTTATGCATTCGAGGACACGATATTGATGTGGTAACTACACACGAGACAGCCCTAACCAGTTTTTTTACCCCAACACCGTTATTAAAGACAAAAAGTACTAACATAAAAGCCATATTTCTTTTAAAACGCCTCTTCCCATGGAAGTGCCATGAGAGTTAATATTAACGCGGTCCCGACCACCTCGAGGAAACTCCAGCCTCAAGGCGCTCCTGATTTTAAACGAAGTAAATTTATCTTCGCAACTTAGGAAGTGTTACCACCTTAGTCTTTGAGAGACTTTAAAATGTAACGCTAAAGTTTTATAATGTGGACTAGATGTCTGTGAATTGTTTAGTGGGATGAGTTTAAGAGAGTTTGTCTATGTTTATTTTTAGAAGTTAGATTAATTCTAAACAATCGTACACATGCAGAGACTGGGTGAGAAAACTTCAGGAAAGGGCACAGTGGTGAAAATGGTGATGATGATGTACACATACAGTCATCGATCAAATCAAATGTTGATATATATCACCTCCGATATACCTATGATATTTATTGTTATTTTATAATATTATATTTTTTGTAATGATCTTTCCATTATATTATTGCGATTATTGTTTTTGTGTCTGTCTCCATTTGAATAAAATATTTCTTTTCTAATCTAAAATGTAAATGCATACTAATAACAGAATTTAAAAAGGGATATTAAGTGTTCATTCGTGATTCACTTGCAAAGGTGCCTAAATAACTAAAACCAATTTACGTCACAATAACATAAAACTCGTAATTAGGCCTCATTTTAATTTAAAAAATATATATAAAGACAGTGATCTAAAACAAATAAGTGATTTCAAAGCGACCGTATCCATCGTACTAGAAAACGTTAAACATCGGTTGACTTGTTTTAAAAATGTGTTAAATGCAAAAAGGCATTTGACGTTGATAATTTTAACTTTTTGTAGTAAGACAGATTCCGTGATACTACAAAAGGGTAAACATCTGTCGAACACTTGTCTAAAAAAAACTGTCAACCGTAGAATGGCATTTTACGTTAATATAAGGCTAGTTTTGCAGTTACACTTTTTTAGACAAATGTTCAACAGATGTTCAACTTTTTGTCGTAAGACGGTTTTATGTCTGAGTCCGTCGTGCGTCAGTCTCATTTATGACTTGACAAGACGATACACAATCTAAAATTAAATCCTTTACTAATTTTCCAAGCTCCAAAAACAACAAATAAAAATTCAATAAACGCCACATTCTTCAGTACTTTGAACCACAAAGCTGCCCCGACTTTTGAGATGAAGTGAATTTATCGTGTAAAGTCACCCCAGTGTTAGAACCCTCCAGTTTACGACAAGCTTTATTGCGGTATCAAATGGGGTTTAATTTAAAATTTTAACACCCCCTCCATTTATGGGCGGTAGTGGCATGTTATTGGGCAGGTAATAGAAAAATTATCGGCTGCAGCTTTAAATTGAAACAATATATTGTGGGTATCTGAAGTTTTAATCTTCTTTAAACTCTGTTCCTATAAAGTACAAAGCGTAAGCCTTTACAAACATCATTAAAAATATGGACCGATGACTTGAAAAAATAGCTGACAGTGACTGCATGAAAAAACGGGGAGAGTAAGTCTCTCCCAGAGAGTGCCACAGCGCACTCTCTGGGAGAGACTTATGTCCAGCAGTGGACTGCAATAAAAATATACTGAACAGTAGTTCCATTAGTAAGTGACTAGACTTGTTGTCGTAGAATAGTTCAGGCAGTTAATGTTAAAGCAAACCAAAGAACACGACTACATTCAACTTGATTAGGCCAAAAAATATGCGTCGACAAGTGTGGTCTCTACACATTCAAGTGCTGGGAGATAAATATGTAATTACGATCGAAAGTCACAAATAAGGAATCGCGAGGGTATCCTGGATGAAGCTGGCATATGAAGAACGTGAAACTTAGCACAGAGGCCTTTCTTTTAACTTTGTAAAATCAACTTAATGAGTCCTCCCGCCCTGGGTAAAGCGGAAAGGACTGTCCGAATGGTAGTAACTAAAATCTACTGTGTTCTTTCAATAGTCCTTTACGTTCCAGGGTCACGATTTCGTGTTTATACAGTCCCGCGGCCCCGGAACAAAGAGCAGCCTTTACCTTACAGAGAGTAACGCTAAGCTGTGGATGATGATGATGATGACTTCAGACGCATTATAATCTACCTACATCATCTTAAAACCAGTCTACACACTTCACCTTCACCCAATTCCCTCACCCACCCAAAAAAATTGCTGGCTACAAAACAGGCGGTGAGTATCAAAAGGTCTATAATACACCTGCGCCATGACACCTCGGCCACACAAAGGCGGGCTATTTCGGCGACACAGCCAAGGGAACTCAAATCAAGTGGCCGTTGACAATGTACGGGAAATAAGTAACAATAGCCGCCTGAAGTATGGCCTCTTCGCTCTGAGATATAGCGCCGTATACATTATAAAGGAGGGCAGCTAATAAAATTGGATGGGATTGCTCAAGGAGGCTGATCAGGATGGTGTTATCTAACTTCAAAGTCTGTATAGATGGATGTATGTCTCACGTCACTACTAAACGGATCTTAAACTTGACTCAAAGATAGGTTATAATCTGGAAAAATACGTAGGGTACCGCTTATTCCGGTTTTACTTTTCCTTGGGATAATATTCAAGTTACATGCAGGCGAAGTCGCTAACAACAGCTACAGTAATTAAATACAATCCACGGTTGGCGTAGTGGCTGAGCAATTGGTGTTACGGGTTCGCTCCCCGCACGAAGCACTTTATATGTTACCTACAAGTAGTTGGTCCGGATCCGAAGTGTTTGTGTGTGTGTGTGTTTTTGTGTTTATAAATGCACCCTGGGCATGGTGCCTGGACGGATGATTTTACCATGAAAAAAAAGGTCGTGCGTCTGTGTTCCTAGATTTCTCCTAGGCAAGTGTTATTAACGTCGACCACATCATTGTCAACTATTAGGCGGTATAATGGTCAAACACGAACCTATCGTTAACAAAAAGAATATCGGTATGTTTATTTATTTTATTCTTTGTTCGTTTCATGCATGTTGCATAACGAATGGCAGAGAGTCGAAACAATTTTTGTATCAGCAATCGGCACATAGTTTCAACATAAAATCAAAGTGCAAGCTAGAATCAGAAGTGGAACAAAAATGTTTTAGAGTCGTGTGGCCCGCTGAGTGCGTTTGAAGAGCTTTCGGAGTGACGATATTTTATAAACGATAGGTTGGCTCAACCAGGGCAATCAGTCTATCGACTGGGTGAGTGGGTATCGACAATTTTTGTCATGATATGAACTTTGATCATTACCTTCCTAGCCTTTTTTCAAACTTATTGCGGTGGACTTTTACACATGAAGCGACTGCTTAAACGAGAATTATATGTTTAACCTCTACAACCCAGTAACATTCGTGTTAGTTAGAACATAAAAAAGGTAACATTATTTGAACAAGTTTTGTGTCTAATAATTTATTCTTAATGCAATGAATAATTTACACGATTCAAATAAATTAAATACTTACCTACCCTTTCCAAATTAATTAAATTTAAAACCGTATGTTAAATTGTCTGTCCATTTCCTGAATTGAAACGTAAAATTAAAATGGCCGAAACTGCCCGCGGAATGTAAAAACGGTATGCGTCTCTCACCTTTACAATTCAGAATGAAAATAATATTTAAATATCGAGGAAATTGAATTGAAATAATGGAAAATGATGCTGTTGTAAAGAGGAGTTTTATTTACTTTTAGTCCGTTACTGATGCAGGGCTTATGTATGTGGAAACTAGGCCACAATATACAAAAACACCTGTTTTTGTGCTAGTAACAGTGCCGAAATATCGAAAACTCAAAACGAATAATAAATAAGATTTTAATTCTAGTAATAGTGAATTAAAACAAAAGATAAGATTAATTTTTTACTTACATTTTTTGTTTCGTTGGAAAACGGGTTATTTTTTTTACTGAATGCGTCTGTGTACAGCCTTCATAAATTGTGTCATTATTTAATAATATACATTCTTTTTTAATTTAATTATCATCGGGTAAATGATGATAATTTAATTTGACATCCTTGATGGTTTGATTTTATTGCTGCTTTTAGGAACTGTGTAAACGCTGAAATGCACATGTTTGCTTAAAAACTCGAACCCTGTATCACAGATTTCCAATTCTGCAGTAGCAACCAATCGGCTTATCAAGAATTTTGATAACATCGAGACCCTAGTATTGTTTTAATGACGCATACTGTATGCACATACACATCGAGTATTAATTTTGTGCCATTTATGCACATTCAGTCATTCCGGTAACTGTTGAGTTTCAGTGACTCGATACGATATATTTTAAATGATGGAATCAGGCGTTACTTTGCGGAAATCCATGACCTTAAATGTTATGAAAAATATCTAGTTTTAATTCCGCGACAAAAATCCAGGCTTGTTGCAGGATGCAATCCCACCCTATGCAATCATGCATATGCACATGCAGCAAAGGACCCACCCTCCCGCCCACATGCATATGCACAAGTGCAAGAAACAGAAAAACATGCCATGCAATCAAACCTATACTCGACACATGTTTCGCCCCTCCACGGGGCATCCTCAGGAGATGTTGACTCGACAAGCGCTCGGCCTCGAATGAGCCAGTTTGACAGCTCTCGCCTCTTTATATAGCGTGGTGATGACGCATTAGTAACGGTCGATACAACCGTTATAAAGACGTTTGTATCGATCTACCTGTAATCATACTTAAAAGAGGTGATGTAATTAAGTTTGTTTGTTCATTCAACAGTGTATTATTATTCACAACCGGAAGTTTTTATCACAAACATGGAGAATCTTAAGCGACAATAACACGTATAAGATTCTCCATGTTTGTGATAAAAACTTCCGGTTGTGTGTGTTGGAGCAGTTAGAAATCTCTAAACATAATAATAATACACTGTTGAATGAACAAACAAACTTAATTACATCACCTCTTTTAAGTATGATTACAGGTAGATCGATACAAACGTCTTTATAACGGTTGTATCGACCGTTACTAATGCGTCATCACCACGCTATATAAAGAGGCGAGAGCTGTCAAACTGGCTCAGGATCGGCTCGAGGACGCCACAACAAGTTTAGTTCCCAGTGAGAGAGTGCAGATTTCTCAACCCACTTGTGGGTACATGGGGAAAAACTTTTTATCCGCCCGGACCGCCTTTTTTGTGAAGTGCCTCCGTTGTGCCTGCGCGAGTGCCTAGTGTTCGTGCGTGCACAGGGGGGGACACACCTCGCCACCCGGCGCCTGTGCGCCGTCGCGGTCGCGGAGTCCCTCGCCACGATGAAGCCGAAAAAGAAGCCAGGCGCCCGTGGCTCGCTGGAGCCCGACGCCAGCTCACCACCGGACCACGCGGAGGGCCGGGCTACGTCGCTCCCATACCTGGGGGCCACGCCGCCGGGCGCCCCACGTCGATCTCCCGGTGCAATTGCCGCCTCCAGCCGAGGTGCAGCCGCACCTATAACAAGACCAGCCGGTTCCAGCCCACCGACGACGACGTCATCAGCGCGCGAGACGCCGACGCCGTTGGGTCGCCAGCCGGCGGTCCCTGTCCGCCCCCCGGCCTTTCGTCCCGTGCCCATCCAGGCCCCGGGGCCCGCCGGGAGTCTAACTCGCGCGCAGTCCGCGCGTACAACCCAGGCCCGCGCCGCTGCCGCTCCGACAGCACGCGCGCCTCAGCAACCCGCGCCCCGCCCGGCAGCCGCGCCGCCTGCACCGCCGCCGGCCCAGCCGCGCCCGGCGCGCGAGAAGCCTCCCACCACCCCTGCCGCGCCCCGCCGTACGGCCGCCGCGCCCTTGCCCGCGAGCACCGCGCGCCCCGAACCCCGCGCACGCACCGCGGCCGCGACCGCGTCAACCAGCGCCGGACGCACCGCGTCGCCCGCCCCACGCCGCATGCTGGCAGGCTCGGCCGCCGCACCGGCAACAACCCCAGCTCCAAGTGCTGCCGCGGCCCCTATGGGACTGTTCTCCCCGACGCCGCCGCGAATGTCAGCGCAGGACTCGCCGGCCACGATGACGCCCTACTCGTCGAGAGAGGCGAGCGACCTCTCGTTGCGGTCGGGCGATTCCGTGGCCGACCACTCCATGGACTACTCGCAGGAGGAGTACGACCTGGGCCACGAACTTGAGCAGCTGCTTGAGGCCAGGGCCCAGCGTCGCCCTCGCAGCTCAGATGACGAGGCCACCGAAGAGGCGAAGCGCATGTGCGCCGGCTCCCCGCTCCCGCAGCGTGAACCGCGCGGTCGAGCCGGAGCCGGCTCGCCTACGTACGCCGAGGCGGCCCGCCACTCGCCAGTGACGACCCCCGGACGTGACGCGGCCTCCGCCGCTGCTGCCGCCCCGGATAACATGGTGAGTGCCCAGCCCAACTCCTCTAGGAGCCCGGGCACCGCCACCGCCGCCACCACCACCAAGAAGCAGCCTCGCTACCCTCCGCTGGTGGTAGAAAGATTGCCAAACTGGGCCGCTCACTTTCGGGCCCTGAGGGAAAAACTGGGCCACTCGCCTAACGCTCGGCCTTACCAGGGGGGGATTCGTTTCCTCCCCGAGAGCGGAGAGGAGTACAGGGTGGTCCAGCGTTACCTCACGGACCAAGAGAAGGAGAGCGGCCTACATTGGTTCTCCTACACGCCGCCTGCGGAGCGGAGCGTGAAGGTGGCCATTCGGGGCCTGCCGGCGGACACGGACGTCGCCGACATCACTGAGGAGCTCCACCGCATGGAATTTCAGCCGGAGTATGTGCGCAACATCAATGCGCGCAACGGACGTCCCGGCTGCCTGTTCCATGCGGTCATCAAGAGGACAACCGACTTCAGGCGGATCTACGACACCACGCTGTTTCTAAACATGCGTGGTGTTCGTATCGAGGCGTGGCGGAGCAAACGTGGGCCCGCCCAGTGTCACCGGTGCCAGCAGTTTCGACACAGCTCGCACCAGTGTCACCGCCCGCTCGTCTGTGTCAGATGTGGAGAGGGGCATGCCGCTCGCGACTGCCCACGCCCCAAGACGGAGCCGGCCACCTGCGCAAACTGTGCAGGTGCCCACCCGGCGTGCAGTAGCGGCTGCCCCGTCTTCCAAAGGGAGGCCAAGAACAGGCGGGCGGGCACTGTCGCCATCACGCGACAGCCGCGCCGGCCACCTACCAACGCCGATGACCACGAGGCCCCGAGCGCCACGCTGATGGCGGCAGCCAACGGGCCCACCACAAAGGACGCTCCCGCCACGGGGCGGAGAAAGAGGAGGAACCGAAAGCGCGGGGGAAGGAAGGGAGGTAAGCCCGAGTCCCCCGCGCCCCCAACACAAGAGGACCCTGCCCCTGTACAGGCGCAGGCAAAAAAGGGCCCCATTGCGGAGCCCGCCGACGCCGCTGCTGGCGCCGGTAACAAACGGGACAGGCAGGCTTCGAAGCCCGCCCAAGCCGCCCGACTCCCGGAGGCGTCCAGAGCCGCCCCCTCAAGCACCACCGGCGCCCGCACTCAGCAGCGGCGCCGTGACCCAGACGCCGCCGGCACTCCCTCGGAAGAGTGCCGAAAGAGAAAACTTACTGCCTGCGCCGTCAAGCTGCTGGTGGACCTGCTCAGGGCCATCAGACAGGGGCAGGAAGTTGAAGACCTTGTCCTCGACGGGCTCCAGACGTTGCTGTCTCTCTGCAACGAGTAGCCCGCCGGGGACAGCACATCGGACATCCGCGGCCCTATAGGGCCTTGGGCCGCCCCTCTCTCCGCCTCCGCCTGAAGATCAGCGCCCACCACCGGATTTGACGACACCGGGTAAGTCGCATCCCCGGCTACACGCGACTTGCTCAACAAAATTACTCCGCATGCATGACATACATGACGTGCGCCGTGTGCTAAGTTAATATAGGCACGGCGCACGTCGCTACTGACACTCGCTACTTCACAAGCGCTATACTCACGCGGTGACTGTGCGACTACGGGCTCGCCTCTCACTCGCATACATGAGCGGTGTTACGCAATACAATGCCGCTCATACTCACCCACCGGCTCTCTGCCTGCGCCGCTACCGGCTCGCTCTGGAAAACGGGGCAGGCGAGAGCCACTCTTCCTTGCAGGTGCGCCGTAAGCCTGCGTCCCTGTCGCTGGTCGCTCTCTGCCGGGCCTCCCCCAGGTAACTGGGGGTCTCACCTGGCAGGGGCGGACCGCCGGGGCGCAGTGAAGCAAGCGGCACTGCCGACAGTGTCGTGGCGCGCCTGTAAGCAACGATGTGCAGCCACACAACCTGGCGCGCGTCACATAGCACGCGCGCCCGTAGGATTTTACTACGGCTATACGCCACCCCAGCGCGTGTGCCTGTTGCTGCAGGCACAACACCCCGATCCCGCGGGAACACGGACTAAGTCCATACCCGCCAGCCGCGCCCCCTGGCGGGGGCGCCGCGACTACTACGGAGAAAACTGGCTCATTCGAGGCCGAGCGCTTGTCGAGTCAACATCTCCTGAGGATGCCCCGTGGAGGGGCGAAACATGTGTCGAGTATAGGTTTGATTGCATGGCATGTTTTTCTGTTTCTTGCACTTGTGCATATGCATGTTTCCTTTGCTGCATGTGCATATGCATGATTGCATAGGGTGGGATTGCATCCTGCAACAAGCCTGGATTTTTGTCGCGGAATTAAAACTAGATATTTTTCATAACATTTAACGATATATTTTCTTTATGTTGCATGCCGTGACGTTGCGTCGAACTAAAAAGCAATCGCATTTTCACTAGGAGACATGTCGCGGAGACATATCGCCCAAGATTCACGTGGTATGTCTCTGGAACTTTGTGGGACAATGTCGCTCAACATTTCCCTTGGCCAGTTTCTTCTACAGTCAACTTACGACAAGTTGCGCGAACCGAGAATTTTGTACCGAGCGACTTATAATGTTCCCACTGCTAGGACACAGGCCTCCTCTCTATGAGAGGGAGTGGGCCATAATCCACCACGCGGACCCAGTGCGGATTGGTGAATGTCATGCCTTCGAACTTTTGCTTCTAGGACATGCCGGTTTCCTCACGATGTGTTCCTTCACCGTTTTGAGAGCATTACCACTAGGCCACCACTGCTCTCAGATAAATAATAACGCATCAAAATTCGATAGTGGGATCTCGTGACGTCAAAAGCAAGTAAAAACTGAACATGTGACGTATTACAAATGTTAAAAGCGTCGTATCTTCTTCATATCAGTATTTTACATGGAGTGACTGCCTGTCGGACCTCCACAACCCAGCAACTGGGTAATATGATACCTCTTGGTAAGACTGGTTATCAGACTTTTAAAGCTCTGACTAGCAGTAACGACTTTTAGAGATCTACTAATAACAGCTGGGATCAACGGCTTCACATGCTTTCCGAGGCAGGAATCTTGCTATAACAAATGTCGATCATCCATCCACAGACCAACCTTGGCTTAACCTGGAAGATCGACCTGTGCGGCTGTAATAATTTAGCCACGAGCTTCTTGATAAATCTAACTAGCGGAGTAATTTTTGTTGACAGGCCTGTTGGTCTAGTGGTTAGTGACCCTGACTGCTATGCCGGAGGTCGTGGGTTCGATTCCCACCCAGGACAAATGTTTGTGTGATGAGCACGATCATTTTTTCTGTGTCTGGGTGTAATTTATCTATAATATTTAATATTTATGTATTTAGAAATAATACCTATATATAAGTTTATCAGTTGTCTAGTACCCATAACACAAGCTCTGCTTAGCTTGGGACTAGATGGCGTTGTGTGATAGTTGTGGAATATTATTATATTTGATTTTTTCAGTTAAATACTCTTTTGTGTTGTCGCATCGCGCGTGTGGTTCCACTCTTATGTAACAGGTCTGAACATGTCAGGCATGCCGTGATAAATGGCTGACAGCCGATGTTACTGATAAATGTCCAGGGGGACTAGTGGCACATTTAATACGGACATAACAACGTTTTATTTAATTACTAGCTTCTGCCAGCGACTTCGTACGCGGATCCTGTTGCTTATTCCAGCGACAATGGGGTCGTCAAAATTGAAGATCTGAAACGTCTGATGTCGAATTCTTAGAGCCTGGGGACGGGCAAACAACGGGACGCGCGTGACGATTCCAGAAGTTCTAGATATTTCATTTTTGTAAGTCAACAGAGAGTGCTCATTAGGCTGAACAACTCTTGCTAAGTGCTAAGACGTCATTACTGTTTAAGTAATAGTGTAGCTGGGCTCTTGGGGTTCCACATCAGGTGTTCCATATCTTCTAATTTATTTTCTCAGCAGAAAATGCTCATCACGCGGAACAATTTTTGCTAAAGCGCTATTTTTGTATCTCTTATAGTTTAGCTGATCTATTGCAGTCCTGCATCAGGTGTTCAAGTTTCCAAGATAAATTATAGCCTATATGTTGCTCAGAGTTAATGGCTATACAACAACAAAAAAAAACAGTCAAATCCGTCCAGTAGTTCCGAAGATTAGCGTGTATGGAGTAACTTCTCCCGTTTTCCTAACATTTCCCTTCACTGCTCTGCTCCTATTGACTGTAGCGTGATGAAAAGTATACTATAACCAGCGCAGGAGTATGAAAAATAATTGTACCAAGTTTCGTCAGAATCCGTCGAGTAGTTTTTGTTTCTATAACGGTTATACAGACAGACAGACAGACAGACAGACCGACAGACAGACAGACAGACAATAATTTTATTAATTGCATTTTTGGCATCAGTATCGATCCCTAATCACCCCCTGATAGTTATTTTGGAAATATATTTCATGTACAGAATTGACCTCTCTACAGATTTATTATAAGTATATAGAAGAAGATTTTTTGTGTGAACTGCGACGTCATGAATTTTATGTTTGATTGTGTTTTATTGCATACGCAATGTAGTAGGCTTTTGACGTGTATTGATGACTAGCTTTTACTTGGTGCTTCGTTAGCGATTTTAGAATTTTAAAGGTACAAGTGGCGCCATCCTTTATGATATGAACGTAATTTTTGTTTTTCTCCGGAACATGACTTTTCGGAATGAAAAGCACTGTATTTCTGCCTTTGGACACCTGAAGTGTATGTAAAATATCAGGATGATCGGTTCAGTGGCTTAGGCGTGAAAAGGTAACAAACAAAAAACCTTGCTTTTTTATTACTATGTTATGATACAAAATGTCGTTTTATAGATACTGTCTCAAATGTTGTAGAGGTTATCGTAGCACGGCTACGGCGTAGGCCTGTCTTGCTATGAGATCCCGATTGCGTACCAGTTCAGACTGTAGAAAGTTGTTTCGCAGACAACCCGTTATTTTGTATATTATCAGTTTTTAACTTCATTGAAACCCGTTCAAAATAAAATAAGTAGGAATATCCCTTATGGAAAAAATCTAGGTACATTATTGCAAAAAAATTAACCATCAAAATAATTTAACATCCATAAAACAATTTTAACTGACGGCACTGTTGGCTGTGTGGCGCGAGTTCGATCCCCAGTTTGATATAGCAGAACAAATATTTGTATGGCCTACAAATAGTTATTCCGGATATGTTTTCTTGTGTTTGTGAATTATAATTCCTATATGTATGTACCCAATAAATAGGAGAAATTCCTAGTGTGTGGCAATTTTCCTTTTTTGTAACCAAAAAAGAACCTAGGATCCTGGAGGCATTGCGCCCTTACACCATTTACACGAAACACAGCGAGTAAATACATAAAATTCTCCGTGTATACAGCAATCAGGTGGAATTCGGTCGTTTCGCTCAATCCCGCTCGAAACGCGACCAACTGTGAACGTACAAACTTGCCTACAGAAGTACACACCCCTCATTAGGTGTTTGTCTTCCTCATAAAAATGTTCTTAAAGGCAATATTTAACTGCTATTATGGGCAATATTGCCCGCTTATTTTTGACTTTGATTTTTTTGTAGGAATATTTTTTTAGGTTCAAGTAAAGCTAGCAATTTGATTAGTTTATGGGTATTTTTTTATTAGCTTTTGGTAGGAAGATCCTTCTTCTTATCGTACCAACGATGTTCTCTCTTACCTATGTATACTAAACTGTAATAATAACATTGTAAAAGCAAATATTTTAAAAGAGTAACCATGGAGTTTCTTGCCGGTTCTTCTCCATGGAAACGACCAACCCGAACCGTGCCAATTTTTCGACGTTTTATAAGTGCCCACTGAGGCCCATGTAAAATAAAACATTTTTATTTTGATTTTGGGGATGATGTTTACGTGTCAGAATTTTCTTTTAATAAATTAGTTAATATATTCTTCCCGAAAAAGTATTTCCCATGGACACTGGGAAATGGAGCTGTGTTCAGTGACGGCAGGGTTGGAGCAGTGACTGAGCGATCGACTGCTGGGCTGTGTCACGGGTTCAATCCCCGCACGGAACAAATATTGATGATACATGCTCTACAAGTAGTTGTTCCGGGTCTGGGTGTTTGTGTATGTGGGTTTCTATGTTTGTAAACGCACCCATGACACCGGAAAAGTTCTTGATGAGGGGAGACGTTTTTTATTAAAAAGAAATTGACCTCGTAAGAACTGCTCCGACTTAAAGTTGTAGGTTGTAAGTTCACAGCTCTCAAAATGGTGTAGGAATGTTTCAAGGAAACCATGTCTCACAGTTACACTGAAGACATGCTACATTTACCGACCAGTCCTGGGTCAGCATGGAGGATTCCCCACATTACAAAGTATATACAGGGTGCAATCTTAGTCGTGGGCAATATTTTAATCTAATGCTCTACTAACGATACTGAATGTATAACGCAACTCAAAAGAATTATTAATGCAAGTATGTAAAACCTTAAAAAAATTCATAAGTGTCTCAAAGTATCAACGCGGCGCGTAGACGCGTTAAACTGCGCTTTAAAATTTGGATACTTCAAGACTTATTGGGGATTAAGATTTTTTTTATTACTTTTAGTGTTTATTTGCAACATTATGCCTTTGCAATGTGACTTAAAACATTTTTAAGGTTTTCCAAACTTGCATTAAAAATATTTTTGATTTGCGAATTATTAGCCCTAATGCAATCAGGTATCGTGACTAGAGTCTTAGATTAAAGTATTGCCCACGACTCAGATTGCACCCTGTATAGAATCCAGTGTCTCTTATAGGCGTTATAGGCTGATTCTGCATCACAGTTAATCTATATGTCCTGCAAAACTCCATGAATTTTCCACGCTGAGTAAAAGCAGAAAAAGCTGAAGGAATAGTGTGGCAAGCTTTTCCCATTAAAAAAGTAAAATTACACTGTCCTAACAGGTATAATATAGGTGGATGAGTGATCATCTGTCATAGCGAGTTTCCTCCGTGCCTCGGAAAACACGTAAAGTCGTTGTCCCCGGCTGTCATTTATAGATCTTTGACAGTTTTTGCTATTATTCAGAAGCTCTTGGTAGCCATACACAATCCTGCCTATCGAACGATCGATTTGACGCTTGCAATTGTTTCAAATTGGCAGTTCGTCCATATACACCATGCACCATACTGCCTATCGTACGATCGATTTGACACAACTTCAAATCTGCAGCAGCGATGCCAACTTAGCAACTTTATAGCTAGATCTAGCTATTATTCGGTGACCGATAGCTACAAATTTATAAAATTGTAGCTGTCGTCACCGAATAATAGACAAATGCATCACTGCTGCCGATTTGACGTTGTGTCAAATCGATTTGATGACCTATCAAATTGGCATGTCATGCCATCAAATTGGCATTTTTAACCGACTTCAAAAAAAGGAGGAGGTTCTCAATTCGTCGGAATCTTTTTTTTTTTTTATGTATGTCCCCCGATTTCTCGAAGACGCCTGGACCGATTTGGAATTTTTTTCTTTTGTTTGAAAGGGTATACTTTCCAATTGGTCCCATGATCACCAGGTCAGGATCTGATGATGGGATCCTAGGGAAATCGAGGGCAACCTTCAAATTTTATAGGCACATAGGACCATTTTCATATATTTTCTAAAGCTGTTCAAGTATTTGCATCTGATAATCATCATCTCGGGTGAATGACCTGATGATGGAAGGTACAACTCCTTAACAGTAAGGAGTAGGCATCGATTGATTTACTTTGTGTTCTCATATCTCCGGAACTACAAGTCCGATTTAAGTAATTCTTTTTTTGTTGTACTAGGTATCATTTAACTTAGAGAATACTGCAAGTTTCATCAAAATCGGTTCAGTAATTTTTGAGATATGGAATTTTATTAGCTTACATGAGTGATGTAAGTACTGGTGCGAAGGATTACAAAATTCTAGTGCACATGTAAGAGAATAATGTTCTTGACAAGAATTCGGGTTGAATATTTAAACTAAAAAGAGTAAAATAAAAACTTTTTCAAAAAAAATGTAACCGCCTTCAAAAACGACCACAAAAAAGTGTAAAATAATCTACAAAATAACTTTTCTTTCGGAAGTCGGTGGCTAAAGAGACAATGAATAGAAAAAAAACAAAGGCACCGACTTCCGAAAGAAAAGTTATTTTGTAGATTATTTTACACTTTTTTGTGGTCGTTTTTGAAGGCGGTTACATTTTTTTTGAAAAAGTTTTTTAAACAATTGCAATTTGAAACAATTGCAAGCGTCAAATCGATCGTCGATAGGCAGGATGGTGTATGGCTATTTTATAGTCTGACAATTAGTCATACCTTGGGGTATCGTATTACCCAGCTACTGGGTTGTCCACAACCGGTCCGATAGGCAGTCGCTCCGTGTAAACTGCTGATATTCAGCTGCATCTGGTTCGGTTGGAAGCAGACCCCAATATAGTAGGCAACAAGATAGGCAGACGGATAAAAGTAATGTAGGCCCTCGAAAAAGACCTTAAACCAGGCAATATTCAAGATTGAAAATAGTCGGAAATAAACTACAAAACTACAGCCAAAAGACAAGACAAGAGCCTTCAAATTCTGCTCTAACACAAAGGCACCTCCTCATGTCATCGCCCAACCATTTTCATATCGTTCAATAAAAAACTTGTTTCCTCCGATACTTATTAGCTGCGCAGAATATATTAAATTCTTCGCCCGGCCGCGTGTATCTCGCAATATTCATATTTTTCATATATCTCCTTGTATATTATGATTCTCTTTGTGTTTTTACGGGCTGCTGTGCTCTATGGAACATTATGGAACTAGGAATAGAAATAGGCTCGCGATTCTAGGTTTGCTCTAAGAGGGTAGTTTTATATTTACGCTTTTGTACTAAAAACGATTGTCCTGTCTTCTTTCATAGTCCTCTAAGTTTAATGTATATAAATATGTGTAACATCGAAATATATAAAGGAAAATAATAAAAAAAAAAACTTCTAACTCGTTGTCAGCATGATGACGGCCCTCTAGAGGGCCAAAGCCTGCCGGAGTCGCGGGACTTATCTCACTACCGTGACCCCGGAACATAAAGAGCTATTGAAGGACACCGTGGATCTTAGTCAGTACAAGTCTGACATTCCCTCCCGCCCTGCCCGGGGTGGGAGGACTCATCTGATGATTTTACCACGTAAAAAAAAGCCCTAGCACTAGGATTTTGTCCTGTATCGTATCGTAGGTCCGTTAACAAACATTTAAACTCAAATACACAACCAATTAAATCCGGAATTACCTTATTTGCGGATTATAGAAATATTTGTTCCGTGCGGGAGTCAAAACCGCGACATGCAACGCAGCAGTGAATCGCTCAGCCACTGCGCCCGAGGGACCGAGGGACAATAATCAAATTCCAGCGGACAAAACCGCTGGCATAAACAAGTTTAAAAAACCTCAACAGTAAACCTCTCCATAATATCAATGTCACAAAATTCTGTTGCCTGCTATAAGGTCATACTAATTCCTGAAGCTAGGTTGAAATTGATACTGCTGTTTATTACCAGATGTACTAATAATAGCAGATTTCCGGAAAATTATGTTTGATTGACGTTGTCTTAATCTAGCAAACTGTTGACTTGTTATAACTTGAAAATATACATAAACGTGTAACGCCAAGAGCACAAAAACTCGGCCCGAGTTACCCCACGAGAGGTTTTGCGCTTTTGGCGTTACATGTATATAAGCTAAGGATTGGAATTCCTTAATAGTTAGATTTGTAGATAATTATGTCTCCTCAGACATATCTACAAATCTAAATATAAATAATAATAAATCTAAATATCTTTAGAGACCTGTCTTTAAGACAAGAGTGAATAAGCAACTTCTAGGCAAGCATGCTTCACCGTCGACCCCATCATCACTGCCATTAAACGAGATAGGGGTCAAATGTGAAACTTTCATAAAAATTAAAAAAAAACAACTCGACTGATAGTAAGCGATGATATTTTGCTTGATGGTGAAGCATGCTTGCCTAGAAGTTACCTTACTTGAAGGTGTTTTCTGATAGCTATAACCTTGGGTTGGATACACCGACCGCGGCAGGGAATTCCACTCTTTCCATGTTGGCATAAAGAAGAATAGCAGCTCTCCTTACAGTATGCATTTCACAACTTCGTTTTGTTCAAAAATGTATTAATAAAATAGATGTGACACTCGGAGACTGCCGCGGTGAAGCTATTGCATTAAATTTTTTTTTATATTTTAAAAGAAAAAAATCGCCTACCGCGTATATTTAATGAGAATATAATTTATTTATAAATGTTTGCGGTGCACTACTGTAATAAAGAACTTCTTTGTTGTAGGAGAATTTTATAAGTAGGTTTCATTGTGAAAACTCCTTTTGTAGCTGGCCGTTTAGAATCAGTGAGAAAAAGTAAATTGTCTTGACGGATATTTTTATGATTGCAGAAGTCTCCCGAACCATAGAGTACATTTGTTTATAGTGTCCCGAACTGAAACGACGTTAGACGATGCGTGGTGTCAGGTTTTTTCGTTAAGGCCAGGTTCCAGTACAGTCCGCAGCTATGAGCGCACTACCTCAGCCCCCGCAAAGGGGCGGGGCAAGTCGACAGCGGTGCGGGCGGGAGGGACCGTGTGTGTGTATGCCACAGCGTAGCGTAATGCAGTAAGTCAATTACGTTCGAGTGTGTCTGGATTAGATTTTCGTAAAATGATAGTCGAGATAGTTTTGATTTTACAAAGTGCATACAATGGAGTACTTTATTAGGCAGCAGTATATTTAATATGTGCCGAGTTTGGGCTCATTTTGTTAGTTATGGTGAGATCTTACGTACGGACTTGATGGAGTGACCTGAAGGTCTACATCGGTGACTGCCACTGGAACTCGGCGACGGATCGAACTAGATGTGCCGAGCTTGGGCTCGTTCTGTTAGTTATGATGAGATCTTACCTCCGGTCTTGATGGAGTGACCTGAAGGTCTACATCGGTGACTGCCACTGGAACTCGGCGACGGATCGAACTAACTGTGCCGAGTTTGGGCTCGTTTTGTAAGTTATGATGAGATCTTACCACCGGAATTGATGGAGCGACCTGAAGGTCTACATCGGTGACTGTCACTGGAACTCGGCGACTGATCGAACTAGATGTGCCGAGTTTGGGCTCGTTTTGTAAGTTATGATGAGATCTTACCACCGGACTTGATGGAGTGACCTGAAGGTCTACATCGGTGACTGCCACTGGAACTCGGCGTCGGATCGAACTAGATGTGCCGAGTTTGGGCTCGTTTTGTACGTTATGATGAGATCTTACCACCGGACTTGATGGAGTGACCTGAAGGTCTACATCGGTGACTGCCACTGGAACTCGGCGACGGATCGAACTAGATGTGCCGAGTTTGGGCTCGTTTTGTAAGTTATGATGAGATCTTACCACCAGACTTGATGGAGTGACCTGAAGGTCTACATCGGTGACTGCCACTGGAACTTGGCGACGGATCGAACTAGATGTGCCGAGTTTGGGCTCGTTTTGTTAGTTATGATGAGATCTTACCACCAGACTTGATGGAGTGACCTGAAGGTCTACATCGGTGACTGCCACTGGAACTCGGCGACGGATCGAACTAGATGTGCCGAGTTTGGGCTCGTTTTGTTAGTTATGATGAGATCTTACCACCGGACTTGATGGAGTGACCTGAAGGTCTACATCGGTGACTGTCACTGGAACTCGGCGACGGATCGAACTAGATGTGCCGAGTTGGGGCTCGTTTTGTAAGTTATGATGAGATCTTACCACCAGACTTGATGGAGTGACCTGAAGGTCTACATCGGTGACTGCCACTGGAACTCGGCGACGGATTGAACTAGATGTGCCGAGTTTGGGCTCATTTTGTTAGTTATGATGAGATCTTACGTCCGGACTTGATGCAGTGACCTGAAGGTCTACATCGGTGACTGCCACTGGAACTCGGCGACGAATCGAACTAGATGTGCCGAGTTTTGGCTCGTTTTGTTAGTTATGATGAGATCTTACCACCAGACTTGATGGAGTGACCTGAAGGTCTACATCGGTGACTGCCACTGGAACTTGGCGACGGATCGAACTAGATGTGCCGAGTTTGGGCTCGTTTTGTTAGTTATGATGAGATCTTACCACCAGACTTGATGGAGTGACCTGAAGGTCTACATCGGTGACTGCCACTGGAACTTGGCGACGGATCGAACTAGATGTGCCGAGTTTGGGCTCGTTTTGTTAGTTATGATGAGATCTTACCACCAGACTTGATGGAGTGACCTGAAGGTCTACATCGGTGACTGCCACTGGAACTCGGCGTCGGATCGAACTAGATGTGCCGAGTTTGGGCTCGTTTTGTACGTTATGATGAGATCTTACCACCGGACTTGATGGAGTGACCTGAAGGTCTACATCGGTGACTGCCACTGGAACTCGGCGACGGATCGAACTAGATGTGCCGAGTTTGGGCTCGTTTTGTTAGTTATGATGAGATCTTACCACCGGACTTGATGGAGTGACCTGAAGGTCTACATCGGTGACTGTCACTGGAACTCGGCGACGGATCGAACTAGATGTGCCGAGTTGGGGCTCATTTTGTAAGTTATGATGAGATCTTACCACCAGACTTGATGGAGTGACCTGAAGGTCTACATCGGTGACTGCCACTGGAACTCGGCGACGGATTGAACTAGATGTGCCGAGTTTGGGCTCGTTTTGTTAGTTGTGCCGGCAGAGTTTCCGACTCCCCGATGTAGACCTTCAGGTCACTCCATCAAGTCCGGTGGTAAGATCTCATCATAACTAACAGAACGAGCCCAAACTCGGCACATCTAGTTCGATCCGTCGCCGAGTTCCAGTGGCAGTCACCGATGTAGACCTTCAGGTCACTCCATCAAGTCCGGAGGTAAGATCTCATCGTAACTAACAAAACGAGCCCAAACTCGGCACATCTAGTTCGATCCGTCGCCGAGTTCCAGTGACAGTCACCGATGTAGACCTTCAGGTCACTCCATCAGGTCCGGTGGTAAGATCTCATCATAAGTAACAAAACGAGCCCAAACTCGGCACATCTATTTCGATCCGTCGCCGAGTTCCAGTGGCAGTCACCGATGTAGACCTTCAGGTCACTCCATCAAGTCCGGAGGTAAGATCTCATCATAACTAACAAAATGAGCCCAAACTCGGCACATCTAGTTCGATCCGTCGCCGAGTTCCAGTGGCAGTCACCGATGTAGACCTTCAGGTCACTCCATCAAGTCCGGTGGTAAGATCCCATCATAACTTACAAAACGAGCCCAAACTCGGCACATCTAGTTCAATCAGTCGCCGAGTTCCAGTGACAGTCACCGATGTAGACCTTCAGGTCACTCCATCAAGTCCGGTGGTAAGATCTCATCATAACTAACAAAACGAGCCCAAACTCGGCACATCTAGTTCGATCCGTCGCCGAGTTCCAGTGGCAGTCACCGATGTAGACCTTCAGGTCACTCCATCAAGTCCGGAGGTAAGATCTCATCGTAACTAACAAAACGAGCCCAAACTCGGCACATCTAGTTCGATCCGTCGCCGAGTTCCAGTGACAGTCACCGATGTAGACCTTCAGGTCACTCCATCAGGTCCGGTGGTAAAATCTCATCATAAGTAACAAAACGAGCCCAAACTCGGCACATCTATTTCGATCCGTCGCCGAGTTCCAGTGGCAGTCACCGATGTAGACCTTCAGGTCACTCCCTCAAGTCCGGAGGTAAAATCTCATCGTAACTAACAAAACGAGCCCAAACTCGGCACATCTATTTCAACCCGTCGCCGAGTTCCAGTGACAGTCACCGATGTAGACCTTCAGGTCTTTCCATCATTCCGGAGGTAAGATCTCATCGTAACTAACAAAACGAGCCCAAACTCGGCACATCTAGTTCGATCCGTCGCCGAGTTCCAGTGGCAGTCACCGATGTAGACCTTCAGGTCACTCCATCAAGTCCGGAGGTAAGATCTCATCGTAACTAACAAAACGAGCCCAAACTCGGCACATCTAGTTCGATCCGTCGCCGAGTTCCAGTGGCAGTCACCGATGTAGACCTTCAGGTCACTCCATCAAGTCCGGAGGTAAGATCTCATCGTAACTAACAAAACGAGCCCAAACTCGGCACATCTAGTTCGATCCGTCGCCGAGTTCCAGTGGCAGTGACCGATGTAGACCTTCAGGTCACTCCATCAAGTTCGCATCCTAGCTAAAAAATAAGTGGTCCATAAAAAAAAATTACATCGTTTCAAAATTAGATCACTTGACTATTTTATTCTATTCCCGCAACTAACACGTTATCGCTTGTGTGTGTGACTTTGTTTCCATGTAGTAAGTTCAGTTCTATGCCTGCTTACGTAACCGCGCGGGGGGAATTTTTGCGCAGCAACGACGTACGTCCATCCTCTATCACGCCTCGGCGGGTACTGGCGAGCGCCCGGTGATCGAAATAATGCCAATATTTTGGGTATTTTATTTCTTGGAGAAAAATTATAACGAAATTTTAAAATTTGCTTTTACCATGCACTTCCAAATAATGAGCTGTTTTTATTTTTATAAGTTTCATATAAATTCATTGTGAAATCTCTAAGCAGTGGATGTTTGAAAATTGTGATTTAGTGTCATGTTTGAGATTTTTTTCTATCGAGCCAATTATTCCAATTCGTGTTTCTATCTTTACCATTCACTCGAGGATATGTTCAACTCTAATATTATGATTTTTTTTTATTAAAAATATCATTGTTAATGAGACTTTCAGACGTTTGAAAATCTTAAAAAATACTGAAAGCCCGCCTTAAGTATTTTCGTTAGGTTTTTGGGAAAATTCTTGATTCGGTCGCCACGCCGCGCCGCGCTCAGAGCCCGCGATAAAAGCTATGCTTAATATGGATGTAAAATTCACGATAAAACAAAAAAGTTTTACCGGATCACGTCTTTAAAAACTTTTGCCTATCTTTTAAGCTGATACTATCAAACACTTTCTGCTTGTTATAAACACACATAACAAACAAAGCTAAAGGGTCAAGTGTTTAGTTAATTCAAACCATTTCTCAGCAAGTTGTTCGTTAATCGTTTCGCGCAAGTATAAGTAGATCTCTCCCGGCGGACAGATCCCGGGCTTGATGATAGATACTCCTGAATAAATTATCTGGCGGTTAATCGAAGCTAGTTGGGAGGGGGGGAGTTCTGATGCCTCATTGATTACGTGATTAGGCGTAAACTGTTGCCGATGTATGGGAGAAGATGAAAGTGTATCGGAATAGCAGCATCTGAAACGTGACGATGGGGTCTTTGGCCAGCAGTCGGAAATTCCGTACCAGGCGTGAATAGGTTGATAAGTTGACTTACATATTATCACATATTTTTATTATTAGTCGTAAAAGTAAGAGAGTTAAATTAAAATTCACATGTTTGATATGTGCAGTAAAACAAACCTATCAACTTAGTCATTAATTCAACCTGTAAAAGAAGCAATCCTAATGCTTATTAAGCATTAAAAAAAATGTAAGTCGACTTATCAACCTATTCACGCCTGGTACGGAATTAATGGGTATCAAAAAAGTGACGATACTCATCAAATGAGTCCATGAATGAGAGACTCAGAAAAACACTCGCGCTGACAAAAAACCACTGCGTTCCTTTATTGCCCTTTACGTCATAGGGTCACGATTAGCCGTTTTGTCAGTTTATGTGGTCGGATATACAGTTGAGAGCAGTGGTGGTCCAGTGCTGGTATCGGTCCCGACTTAAGAGTTTTAGGTCGTGGGTTCGAACCCCGCCAGGCTTATTACTTTGTGTAATTTATTTCATTACCACTGCTCTCAAAACGGTGAAGGAAAACATCGTGAGGAAACCGGCATGTCCTAGAACCAAAAATTCGAAGACATGTGACATCTACCAACCCGCACTGGCCCGCGTGGTGATTATAGCCTGATGATGATACAGTTGAGTTGGACAGTTAAAACCTATGTAAATAATGAACTTAGATGTATATCAATAGGTACCATATATTTATACAAAAATGGAATTAATGCGGATAAATTACGCAGTGAAATTGGAGCTGTTCAGCATTAAATTATTATAATGCTTAAGGACCTATACATATTATGTATAGGTCCTTAAAGGATAATTTATTCTACTCTCAAGAGAAACGCCTGTAAAACTAAATACCTGAAATGATATTTGCAGCATTGCCATTTCAATTGAACCTAGAGCTAACTTTCGGTCAAACGAAATTTAACTTTTATATTTGAATTAAAACTATATATCTGGACGTGTTTGTTCCCAACTACTATGATTAAAAACTGAAAACTGACTGGATGCTTCATAAAATCATCTTTTATCCGTAACTGTTTCACCCAACCTTTACAAAGACACCATTGGCTCAAAAGGTAATATTAATATAATATCGACTCACTTGATTGTGATAGCATTGATGATGTTGGTGTAAGCAGACATGAATCTGGAACGAAGAAGAAATAAAGCTTAGAACAAAAGAAAGAGATAGATATAAATATCACAGATACATAATATGTTTTTTTTTATCGTGGTAAAATGATCAAAAAAGTCCTCCCACCCCGGGCAGGGCTGGGGGCCTGTCAGACTCGTATTGACTAAAATCCACGGTGTCCTTCAATAGCCCTTTATGTTCCGGGGTCACGGTAATGAGATAAGTCCCGCGACCCCGGCAGGCTTTGGCCCTCTAGAGGGGGGCCCCGTCATCATGCTGACGCTCTTTGAGGCGCGCGTGGAACATAACACGCCGTTGACCCGGGCATGGTCCATGGTCGGACAGCGAGTTGCCCTTTATTAGGTTAAAATTAAAGTAAACAGTCTTCTGCATAAGCTCAACTCCATTATCAATTTGACTCCTGTCGCTTTTGACCTAGCCCAGAGTTAAAAAAAAAACGATGAGCAACCCAAAGATATAGACTTCCGTAATTAGTAGGGCTCTTTGGTCGTTTGACCCCGCTCTGGCGGGACCCGCGGGTCCAAACGACCAAATGCGTTTTTGAATTGGTCGTTTGGACCCGCTTTCAAAATTTGAGAATGTAGATTTGTAAAAAAGAAAATAAAAGCCAGAGATATAATATGATTAGTCCGTAAAAATAATGTAATGATTTTGACTGCCTCTTTGGTCCAGTGGTTGCAACTGCGACTGCTGAGCATGAAGTTCCGAATTCTATTCCCAGGCCGGGCAAAGTGAAATTAGGTTTTCCCATCACTAAAATTTATTTTATTTGCAATATTTTAATGTAGAATATAAAACTTTTTCTAAAAGTTTGCAATCTAAGTTTTTAAAAAATATCTTCAAGACCACCCGTCACACGTTTTGGTCCCACGACAAATTTTAATTACACGCCAAACAACTCCCCTCCACTCGCACACAAACACTAAATAATTAATAACATGGGGGAGCCACCGTCGCCAGATTCACACAATAGTTCATACATAAAGCGAATCATGTCTCTGGAGGGAAAAACAATCCATCAGTTGTTGGGTCCCTCAAACGGCACTCCATACACCGCAGAGAAAGCACACATAAACACACACAACACGAAAAAACACACACAAACACATTCCCACATGAGCATAACGTACACTCAAAAATGTAGGGAACACACACACGCACACCGTATATCGACATACATTGCATCTCTATGTAGCACACAGATGGAACACAATGCTCAGTTGGAATACAAATGTGTGTGTCATAAAGGTTGTTGCAAATGTCAGATTCTGTATTTAAACAGTTTGGGAATTAATTAGGGGTTATTCAATTTTAAAACTGAATTAGTGCTGAGCGTTTATTTCTGTAGTTGAAATTTAAATTTATTTTCTATGGAAGAGAATTACAGCCAGTAAATGATATAAACGTATTTATTTGATATGAAACATTTCTCGCGTAACTGACGTTAATCAAATATTAAGTAAAGAATAGGAAATTGTTACTTGAATTGCAATGTTTTTTTTTTTAATATATCCTAAATTGACATGTTTAAACATTGTATACATTTTTAATCTACATAATACATTTATATGAAACTACAGTAAAAGCATGCAACCTCAAAATAAAGCAGTAATAAAATTGAACTATGTACAAGCTGTTGAAATGGAATGAAATGAAATGATGTTTAATAACTTGCATAAATAAACATCAATTCATCATTTCATTTCAAGAAAACGGGAATTAATACGGATGAATTTTTGCAATGACAATGAAACAGTTCAGTATTTTTTTTACAAAATAAACTTTTAGTTCTCTGAAATGGTTTAAAATAAAATGTTTTTACGCGATCTGCATTTAACATCAATCACAAGCCATCTAAATTTTTTACTGAAATGGATCTATTTGGCACTGCCGTCATGCAAAAATTCCTGTTTAAATTTTCAAATTCTGTTATAGGAATTTATGTGAGCATGTTAAATTTTATATAAAAACTATTTATCTGTTCCGGTTTCACATGAATGCAAACTAATCAATAAAATAATAAAATTATCATTTATATAATTTTGCGCGTAGCAACGCATTTAGCTAGTAATTTTTAGTAGTACTAGCGGCGGCCGTAGAGCGTAAGGGACTGTCACACCCCTACTGACTAAAGTCCACCGTGCTCCTTCAATCGCCCTTATTACCCAGGGCCACGGTTTCCCATTTAGATATTCCCGCAATCATGATATTTTGTCTTCGATTCTGAAGTCAGGCAAAGTGACTTTGGGTTTTTCCATTAGATATTTCTTAATAACTACCGAAGCTAAGAGGAGAGGAGATGTGGATTTCTGATTGGTTATTCAAACACATCTCCGCTTTGGTGAAGTCCCAGCCTTACCTATTGATGTGAACAGGTTCGACCCATAACAGGACATTAGACATAAAACCACGGCATAAATTTTAAAATTTAATGTTCACTAAAATCCAGTACAGATTTTCATTTGTCGCGTTGGCACACGATGCGCAAGTATGCAGCAAGCCTAAAGGGGTTCCGAGTTTCACTTGACCCACATAGGGCTGCAGGGAAAAACTTGCAGATTATCGGCTGCGGTGGAAGTTGGACGCCCGTAATAACGCTGACCAGTTTGCAGTTACCACTTCTCTGTACTGTGCGGGGCATATAGGAATACTGATTATATAACTGGGGATATCATTTGTCCTACGACGTGCACTGGGCGTGATGGGTTGTGTAAAATACGTCTTTAAAGAGATGAGATATAAACCTGCTGGGATGTCCCAACATTGGAAATATTACTAAGTAATAATTATTTTAATTTATTACTTTTAAGATTGGTCGTTTCAAGTACAACATAACACTCTTGTCAAGCACTTTTCCAAAATTTCAAGTAGTTCTCAGGCCATACAATAATCGCCGTACATATTTCAAGTACGCTGTGGATAAAATACGGAAATCTTGTGCTAAGGCCTTAAACTCGCAAACAAGTAACATCTAAAACTAAACCATTCGAAGCATGGTATTACCAAAAAATTACAAAAAAAAATGTACAGTCACACACAAAACATAAATGCAAGAAGAAATATTATAGTACCATCGAGTAACTCCATATTAATTTTCCGGGCGGCTTGCCACAGTCGGTATTTCAAAGAGAAACTCTGATACCTTCAGTTTTTTACATGTTTCTTGAGAACTCAAAGTAGATGTAAGTACCCCAGGGACCGGTCTATTGGCAATCATTTTTAGTTTAGCATTATTAACGATACAGCGAACGATCCTTGATCCCTTTTCGATGTAGGCATGTAAGGAACTGATGTAGAAATATTTTTTTGATTGTGGTCTATAAATTGTAGGTAGAATTCTATAGCCAATTATGCTCGATTCAGAATCGATATCGATATGAAAGTGGACTTTAATGTCTTCGATATATTTCCTGCGAGTAAAGCATCATTTTCTTTACTTAAAAAAAAACACAAAATATTTTTCCTACCCATGCCCGGGTCGACGTACGGCGCTCCAGATTCCACGCGCTCATCAGAGAGCTGTCTGCAATCTGACGCCCCCCCCCCCCTTACAGGGCCAAAGCGTGCCGGGGTCACGGGACCATCTTATAGGTAACCGTGACCCTGAAACGTAAAGTTTCTTGCCTGTTCTTCTCCATAGAGATCTACGCTTTCGAATGGGCATCTACAGTGCTTTCACAGTTTTATGTCTTGTGACTGGGACTGTAGCACCGTAACTATTTTTAAACTATTTTATTTTACTTTTGTCTTTTGACAATTCAAAAGTGCCTACTATTTGATTTTGATTTTGAAAAAAATCCTATTGAAGGACAAGGGCCAAGGATGTGATTTTATTCTGATGTTATATTCTTGCAGATAATAAAGAAAATTAAGTAGATTAATAAAATAGCAGCATTCTAATAAAACGTAAACAAATATAATAAAAATACACATCTTTTCTTAACGTACTCAAGTTTTTCAGTTAGCCAAATCACATTTAGTCTGAAAGAGTTTATCCCAGACACATCTCCTGAGGGAACCAAAAAATACAAAAGTATTCGCAAGTAAGTCGTAAGAGGGGATGCTAAATTAAAACTATTATACTGAAAGCAGTTCAAAGAAAACTAACTATGAAACCATTTGGAATTATTTTCATGTTTTCATCAAAAAACATTTTCTCTTATGGTTAAAATTCGTTCTAGTACTAACAACAGTGGTATGTATTCAATGAGGGACAAGTGTATGCAATAGAACTTGGCTTGTCCAGTTATAATTATTATTTTCTTTGTTATTAATTTATGAAAGTAAATAATAATAGGTAATTCTAGCAAAAAATTGCTTAAATGTGGCATTAATTTGCATCAATAGATTGAGTGATTCGAAAAGAAGGTTTTAGCAGTCGTGCAAACCCGGGCTGGGTCGCTAGTTTTGTATAAAGAGTAACTGTACCGCCACTATAAAAAAATACTTATATAAAAATTCTTAATAATAGGAGTACAGCAGTAAAACCAGACTACCCTAAAACATGAGAATTTACGAGCTCAAATCTATAAATAAACTGATGACACTTACGCGGCTCCCAACACCCTTAAAACTTAATATAAAACCGAAAAAGTGTTAACATAATCCCAATAAAATCTATCACAAACTGTGATCGATCATGACACAACTGTGCTGACCCTTCCAAATAAGATATAGGTTATAAAACGGTGGCTTGGTTTATAGCGTTAGATGTTCATTGGAGTCTGAAGCATGGACCATGATTTCCTTCTGAGTTTGACGTTTAAAAAGATGGGGAATAAAGAAGTGGGACTGTTATGTATGTATCATTTTCGCGACCTCGGGCTTACGTCTTTAGACTCGCGTCTGTAAGGTTTCTTTTACGCAAGTAACGAGAAGCATGCTTCAAAACAGCAGAAAAAAAAACTGCACTGAAATAATTATGGACTGCTGCCGACACAGAACTTAGAAATTTCTGCGACCATTTAATACAAACTTAGTCTGTCAGTAGGATATTAAATAATTTATGAAAAATATCTACCTAGTTTTAATTCTGCGACAAAAAACCAGGCTTGTTGCAGGATGCAATCCCACCCTATGCAATCATGCATATGCACTTGCAGCAAAGGACCCACCCTCCCGCCCACATGCATATGCACACGTGCAAGAAACGGAAAAACATGCCATGCAATCAAACCAATACTCTATAGTATAGGTTTGATTGCATGGCATGTTTTTACCACTGGTTTTGTCCTGCTCGGCCTGCCATCTCTTACAATCAAATTGTACCATAAGTAATTTATTTTGTATGTTTACTCCTTACTCATAGTCATAGCGAGAGCGATGCGAGTGTAGTTTGTGGCTAAGACTTTATATTTGGTTGAATTAAATACAGGGGTACATTAAGCCCTGTGGGCTTAGGAAAATATTATTGAAATACGCATTAGAATAAACATGGAGAAAATACAAAGAATTATTGAAAAGTTTAGATCAACCCTTTTTGTTGATAAGTATAGGAAATTACGCAACCAATACAGTACTATAAAACATTTTTCTGTTTTCATTAAAATTATAATGGTAAAGAATTCGATCATGATATGTGATGGAGAATGATGAATATGATGATGATGCGAGGATAAGTAGTAAGTAAATATTATTTTTCTAATGTGAGTCTCAATGAACATTCCCTAAGAAAATCCTACCTACGTATATGCTTATATGTACTCGTATATGTAGCCAGACTCATTTACATTCCACAAGCGACGTCAAATTACAAAATGAAACCTAAAGCCAAAAGCCACAAAATCATTTCTGAATTTTCACCTGAACCAAAGATTTCCGCCAACAAGACGGAATATCAGGTCGCAAGGTAACTCGATTGACCCGTATGTAGGTACCACGTACGTATGTACCAGTATTTAGTATACACATGCGGGCAGGTGACTGTAGCAGCATGCATTTAAATCGAATATTACAAAGCGGATATCCGGTTATAACCGCCTTGAGATTCTTTAGCTTATCCGGTGCGAGTGCACTTAATAAGAGAATGGGTGTGGGCAAGTGGTTTTCAAAAATAAAAGGTTCAGGTTTGTAGTACTCGTAATTGTCTGTAATTATTTTTTATTTGTTTGGAGAATTTCGACGAGGAAAGACGAGAATAAGAGAAATATGGAAAGAACAAAAATGTTGGTCGCGGGACTTAAGAATTACCGTGAACCTGGAACGTAAAGGACACCGTGTATTGAAGGACACCGTGGATTTTAGTCAGTACGACTATGACAGTCCCTCCCGCCCTGCCCCTGGGTGGGAGGACTCATTTGATGATTTCACCACGATAAAAAAAATAGAACACAAATGTTACTCCTCTTTCAATTAAACTAAAATAGAGGTAGAGCAGTGATGAGTTGAAATCATCTGTCAATACTGCCAAGGGAAGCATTTTTGAACAGGCGATTACACTAAGATGTTGAACTATACATACCTACATTAATATACTTGAGTCTTCTTTTTTTGATGGTGTGGATAAGTTCAACTTTTAATAGCATACATTTACAAAGTCTCGATTTTATTTACACCTGTATAAAATACTTTTTGATAAATGTTCATTGCGATATAGCAATCAACGACATCAACATATTGAATTATTCGAAAACAATATTTCCGTTTAAGTAAATAAAAATGTCTTTTCATAAAACCCAATAACTCGGTAACTCGGTTTTGTTATATTTTTCTATTCAATATTATAATACCAAACACATCATTTCAGTTTCAAATTTTCACCCTTAATAACGATGAATGAAAATTGTGAAGAATCTCAAACGTTCACAGAATAATGTTATCGTGTGAAAGACATCTAGCAAGGCGATAAAATGCCGTAGAAACATCAGGATTCCAAGCATTTACTCCACGTCGTGCTGTGTCACATCAAATGGCATGAGATTGGCTCAGGTTTATGTCTACCGACAAAAAGGTGACTATTCTATGACTTTAGTATCTTGTAAAAATCACGAAGATATAATTTTGCCGAGCTTTTCTTGAACGCCACTGTGAAATTTTAAAAAGATGTGTAACTTTTTCTTCTGAGTCTTTACTGACAAAAAATTATTTTTTGAAAAAGTTAAGAAAACATGTTTGAGGATCTTGTGTCAAAAAAATAGCTCCTGTCTTATTTTCTGATATCTCAGGTTCATGATCTATACATATAATAAAATTGTAGAAAAGCAGTGTTTGTGCACGCTAATCTTCGGAACTACTGGACGGATTTGAACGATTTTTTTGTTGTTGTATAGCTATTAAGTCTGGCTAACACATAGGCTATAACTTATTTTGGAACTTGAACACCTGGTTCAGAACCGCAACAGACCAGCTAAACTATAAGAGATACAAAAATGGTGCAATAGCAAAAATTGTTCCACGTGATGAGCATTTTCTGCTGAGAGAATAAATTTGAAGATCTGGAACACCTGATGTGGAACTCCAAAAGACCAGCTACATTATAGGTAACATATATAGTAATGACGTCTTAGCAAGAGTTGTTCAGCCCGATGAGCACTCTATGTTGTCGTACAAAAATTCAAGATCTGGAGCACCTGATGTGGAACTCCAAGAGCCCAGCTACACTATAACATATACAGTAATGACGTCTTAGCAAGAGTTGTTCAGCCTGATGAGCACTCTCTGTTGTCGTATAAAATTGAAGATCTGGAACACCTGATGTGGAACTCCAAGATACACTATAAGTATATAACTCCAAGATACACTATAATAAAAATATACAGGAATGACGTCTTAGCAAGAGTTGTTTAGTCTGATGGGCATTTCCTGTTGACTTACAATTTGACATCAGACGTTTCAGATCTTCGATTTTAACAACCCCGTTGCCGCTGGCATAAGCAACAGGATCCGCGTACGAAGTCGCGGGCAGAAGCTAGTTTATAATATAATCTTTTCTAATTTTATAAAGCTGAACAGTTTGTTTGGTTGAACACGCTAATCTCAAAAACTACTGGTTCAAATTTCAAAATCTTTTTGTATTGGATAATCTATTTATCGAGAAAGGCTATAGGCTATATAACATCACACTACGAGAAAAAGGAGCTTAGCAGCGGGAGTGAAACCACGTGGATCAGCTAGTCTAAATATATATAACTCAAACGTGACTGACTGACATAGTGATCTATCAATGCACAGCCCAAGCCACTGGACGGATCGAGCTGAAATTTGGCATGCAGGTAGATGTTATGACGTAGGCATCCGCTAAGAAAGGATTTTGATCAATTCTACCCCTAAGGGGGTAAAGTAGGGGATGAAACTTTGTATGAAACTTTGACAATTTTGTAAAAAATACATTGTTAAGTTCCGACATCCACGCGAACGAAGTCGCGGGCACAGCTAGTTTAACATAAATTGCATTTCATGAGTGTCTGCAGTCTGATTGTATGAAGTTTAAGTCCAATAAAACATCAGTATAATAGCTGGGATAGTAAATTTTATAGGATTTTAAACTACAATGATACAATTCAGTCGTAAACTATCCTTTTATCGGCCATTTCCAATACTATCGACCAACTTTTGTGGCCGGTTGTACATTTTGATTAAAACTCAAACTTTATGACTGACAATCGTAAACCAATTCATGTTGCCGACAACGTCCTGTACCTATAGTTTCCTTTTTTTTTTTAAATCACACTCAGATACAGTCAGGATTTCTGGATTCTGGATTTCTCCATTTCACGAGGGAACACAACAATTTCAGGATTATAATATATATGTATTTCATATTATTGATTAAAATAAAATACTTAAATATCTAAAGCGTAGGAAGCAGGAGACTGGTTACTGACGATTATAAACACTAAAACAATTATTTTTACCCTATTGGATTTAGTTATACAATTTTACAATTGGGTTAAGTTAATTTTTATGTTTTTCTATTTTTGGTAGTTAATATACATAGCTCCTTTTACGTTTACAGTTAATTCTTTAATTACTTTTTTTTTTATACAGCAAGCCACATCTTAACCCTTTACACAAAACCTAATGAATAGGTAACTTATTCAACTAACATATTTCCAACAAACACAAAGGTACGGGACTACAAATAGACAATTAATTGGACCAATCTAAGCTGTCTTAAAGACAAATCAGTTTCAAACTTGCGGGGACTCATCATCCGGAACGGATATTATCCGGATTATAACCGGTTGTAACCGGTTGTCAGAGAGCGAGTGTGTAGAGGATCAAAAGATTTCAGTTTGAGTAGTTATTGTGATTGGACGGGTCTCGTATTGGTTTGATATGTTAGTGAAGGAAAATTGGAAACAGTTTTGAAGGGATGCGGTTACATAATAATTCAGCTTTTCAAGCTCGAAAAAATATATCATCAAATGCGTTTTATTGTCTTAGAAATATTTCTACGACAAGTCAGCGTAGCACAGAATTACAATACGTGCAACTGAAGTACTTAAGTGTATTAAGAATGATCACCGCAGTAGTTTTAACCACGACCACGCTTATGCATTTACATAACCCTGAGATCATCCTGAAATTTTGAATATTATATAGGGTGACTGGTAATTAGTGAACGTTACTTAAACACGTGATTGTGCTCATGATAACCAACAACTTTTACTATGGGAACAAACCTGAAAACGCGAGAAAAAATTAATAGATTTAAAAAAAAATCTAAAAGCCCACGTTTTTAAATATCCTAAAAATAAGAAAATAACCCTACGGGGTTGAGAGAGGGGCCACTCAAAACGTGGGGGCGTATATTATTTAAGGGATTATTAATGGGATATTTTCGTGGGTGTAACTTGCAAAGATACGCCCCCACGTTTTGAGTGGCCCCTCTCTCAACCCCGTAGGGTTATTTTCTTATTTTTAGGATATTTAAAAACGTGGGTTTTTAGATTTTTTTAAATCTATTAATTATTTTATTATTTTTTCTTTGTTCATCGGGTTTGAAGCTACCCTGAAAATTTCAGCCTGCTAGCTTATCGGAAAGTGCCTCAAAGCCTGTCCGCCATCTTGGACGTCCGCCATATTGGATTTAAGTCTCATGACTATTTTTTTCGTATTCCTGACAGCAAACCCTTTCATTTGATACCCATATCATGGGGGTGGATTTCAAACAGCCACTCTGCCATCTTGGACGTCCGCCATATTGGATTTAAGTCACGTGACTATTTTTTGTATTCCTGACAGCAAACCCTTTCATTTGATATCCATATCATAGGGGTGCATTTCAAATAGCCTGACTGCCATCTTGGACGTCCGCCATATTGGATTTAAGTCACGTGACTATTTTTTTTCGTATTCCTGACAGCAAACCCTTTCATTTGGCTCCCTTCAAAATGGTTGAGCCGAATGGTGCTGATGCATGTGTCATGTTCGTGAACGGGCGCTGTCAGTTGCGACTGGTCATCTCTTAGCTGCCACGGTTTATTTTAATTTATTGATTTTATTTCTGAATTGTCTTTGTTTTAAATTTTACTATGGACACTTTTAAACTTGCTACATCGTTCTCACATAATGTACCATCTAAGAATGAATGATGTAACAATGATTCTGTAATAATTTTGGCGATCTGAAAAGAGTGTCCATGGAGTTTCTTGCACGTTCTTCTCCATAGAGATCTATGACTTGGAACATGCATCTACGGTACTTTCACAGTTTTTATGTCTTGTGACTGGGACTGTAGCACCATAACTTTTTAGTGTTTAATACTTAATATTCCTTTAATTGTCTATGACAATTCAAAAGTGCCTGTAACTGGCCTACTTGAAATAAATGCTTTGATTTTGATTTTTCATTTGATATCCATATCATAGGGGTGCATTTCAAATAGCCTTTCTGCCATCTTGGACATCCGCCATATTGGATTTAAGTCACGTGACTATTTTTATCGTAATCCTGATAGCAAACCCTTTCATTTGATACCCTTATCGTGGAGGTGGGTTTCAAACAGTCAGTCCACCATCTTGTGGAGGCCGCCATATTGAATTTGTTATGACGTTTGTTGGCTAGTCATGTATTGTCATCAGAATTCAGAGCGTGTGCAAAATTTCAGCCTTCTAGCTTATCGGGAAGTGCTTCAAAATTGAGTTGCAAAAGTCCAACCGGAACGACAAACAAGCAAACAAACAAATAAACAAACAAGAAAAGTGAGTTTATAAAAACGTGGGAAAATCAGCTGTTCAGTACATTTATGTTTGCTTAATGTACTGAACAGGTGATATTTTTTTGACGATTTCGGCTTTGCTCCCATACTAAAAATTGTTTGTTATCATGAGCACAATCACGTGTTTAAGTATCGTACACTAATTGCCAGTCACCCTATATAATTTAGTGGTCAGTTTTGTATCTGGACATTTTTTTTTAGTGTGGTAAAATGCCCTGCCCTGGGTGGTAGGCCACCCCGGGCAGGGCGGGAGGGACTGTCAGACTCGTACTGACTAAAATCCACAGTGTCCTTCAATAGCCCTTTACGTTTCGGGCTTTTCGAACCTAGACGATTTTTATTTACGGTTGAACGAATCTTCGCCCGTTTAGTTTGTGCCATTCAGACCAAGCAGCCCAACTAACGACTATAAAAATCTTCTTATTAGTATTTTACAAAATACTGATCAGAATTAATTTTATTCATCATTCATTTTTTTATTGAAATCTATTCTTTGAACTCAAATGAACAAAAAAAAACTTTAATTTTCTTTCTAATTACTTTTTAATGACATTGTTATAATTATAATCTAAAACAAAAACCTTTCTTTCTGAATACAGTAATACGTGTTTAATTTAATCCACTTTCATGTTTTAATACGGTTTGTCCGAACGAAACGTAAGTTTTTTTAATGTTTTTTTAATTACATTTGCTAAATTGGATTTAAATGGAAGATTTAGTTTGAGTTTATATTAAATTACTTTCTGAGTTCATTGACATTTTTACTGTGCAACCTGGGTACGCGGATTTATGATATTGAAAGAAATTGATCAAGTTCAAGTATTCTCGGAGGTCAGTTTAACTATTTTTAAACTAGCAAATCGTACAATATCAGTTTAAGAATTAATAAACATTTTAAACTGACGCAGGTTAAATGCTAATAATTATGAAAAAAATACTCGAAGAGACATCTTTTAAGGTGTGGTGATGACAAAAATGCGGATTTAACAAACAAACATTTCTTATAACGTAGATCTCTAGGCCTACACTATGAGAAATGTTGATTTGAATAAGTATGTCATACGCCATACATTCTACGTTAAAAATAATAATAGTTTCTTGAGGCCACCGCCATATTCGAGCTAAGCCCCGCCCATCGAAGTACGATTAAGTTTCAACCTAGGCCCTTAAGGAAGGCTCCTTTTCCGTTAATCATAAACAAATTTAATATATCAACCACTAATCTTAGTAACATACCAAACCTGTATAAGCCTATATTCTGGGTACATCATCGGTCTTATATACTACGTAGCTATTGTCATAGTATACATACATATTACATATTATTCAATGTAAATTAATCAGAGCGCGAACTTAAAGCAAAGGTACATAATTCATTCATCCAGGTACGTACAAAAGTTCTTAAGTGTTTCTTAAGCAAGGGCTTATCACAGACTTCTTTAGGGCCTGTCTACACTGTCAGCTTAGCTTTAACGTCACTTTAAACTGATTTACATCAATTTAGACGGCTTGGTCGCACGATGCCTAGCCGGAAACACATTATTTAACACGCCACGCGACGCATCGTGTCGACACCCGATGTGCAGTGAGCGCGTGTCGTCGCGTCGGGTGTTCATAGTGTGATTCTGGTCATAGAAAACAATACATTTGATTTGACCCAACACGCATCACGTTTCATCTGGTGGCGTCGGGTGTTAATAATGTGTTTCCGGCTTAAAGCTATTGTCAAACAGACAGGCGTGACGAACGCGAAGCGAGGCGTTTTTGTTTGTAATGTATGCAATTGTTTGAATCCGGTCACATAGAAAAGCGAAAGCGATCCGATAGTCTATGTGACGGGTTTCATACAATTGCATACATTACAAACAAAAACCCCTCGCTTCACGTTCGTACGCCTGTCTGTTTGACAATAGCTTAGAGTCCAGCACGCGTAGCATGGTGATTCTATCTCTATTCTACGAAGAAAAGACAAAGTTTATTCATCGTTATTTCTATACAAATCGACTGTTTTTTTGCATAAGTATGACACGATTCGTACACCATTAAAAAATAGATAAATATCTCTTCTATATTTTAAACATTGCTATGCTTAAATCGATAAAAATCTTTTACGTTCTGTTATGTTGTCTTTTCTTGCGTCGAGAAAACCCTTTTCTACGGCGCCATGCTACGCGTGCTGTACGCATGATATAGATAATTAGATATGCCTGTTTGAACTATCGTTAAAGGCACAAAGTCGACACGATCGTCATGCTTTGGTTCGGCGCATCAAGTCTTCTTTTTAGTGACATCTCAGGAGTCCATTATTTATTCCTGTCATTCACTGAGTACCTACGTCTCTTGTTGACTTGAATGACCCTGGCGGCTGAGATTGTGTCATGCTCACTCAAATGTCTCGCTGATGGTGGCGCGTGTGTCGGATCATTTAGCTCCCTCCAAAATGGTTGAGCTGAATGGTGCTGATGCATGTGTCATGTTCGTGAACGGGCACTGTCAGTTGAGACTGGTCATCTCTTAGCTGCCACGGTTTATTTTAATAATTATTGATCATTTTGTTTTTGAATTGTCTTTGTTTTAATTGTTACTCTGGACACTTTTAATCAAAAACTTGCTACATCGTTCTCACATAGTGTACCACCTCAAATGAATGATGTAACAAAGGTTCTGTAATTATTCTGGCGATCTAAAAAGAGTGTCCATGGAGTTTCTTGCACGTTCTTCTCCATAGAGATCTACTTCTTGGAACGGGCATCTACGGTACTTTCACAGTTTTTATGTCTTGTGACTGGGACTGTAGCACCATAACTTTTGTAGTGTTTAATAATATTCCTTTGATTGTCTATGACAATTCAAAAGTGCCTGTAACTGGCCTACTTGAAATAAATGCTTTGATTTTGATTTTTGATTTTGATTTTGATACCCCATCTTTTACACGCATTCATCGTTTGGGTCAAGGTAAGAATTTTAATAGATCATAAGTAAGTGTTATATTAGTTGCATACTTATGCTTGTTTATTATTGCATTACAATGCAGTCGTTTATCATACACAATTTTAATTTAATATCTATCTATAATATAAAAATCAATTGCTGTTCGTTAGTCTCGCTAAAACTCGAAAACGGCTGGACCGATTTGGCTAATTTTTGTTTTGAATTATTTAGGAAGTCTAGGGAAAGTTTAAAAGGTGATTTTAAGGCGGTCGAAGTTTGCCGGGTCAGCTAGTTTACTTATAAATATTTAGATCTAATGTTGGTTTTACTTTTTAGTCGCTAAGCAAAACAGTTTTTGACCGAATGGTGGCCAAGGTTCGGCCAAAGAAACCAGGGCCGCCCAAAAGCTCGTTGGGATATCGTTAAGATCGCGTTGAATGGATGGTTAAGAGACGCACAGAACAGAGAGATATGGCATAAAAAGGGGGAGGCCTATACCCAGCAGTGGGTGATCCCGGGCTGATGTGATGATGATGATGAAGCAAAACAGGTAACCAAGATAAAATAGATATGGTTCAGTTTGTTCTGTAGGCTATTTAAACAAATCTACGTCCACTCAACCCACTTTATTCATGTTCAATAAAAATACTCTTATTTCGTCCAAAAACCATCAAAGGCAAATTATACGCGTAATTAATATACAGCCAGAATATTAGTTTTTGAATAAACATTTTTTTTTTCTCGAACCAAATTCACTAAGTACTAATGTATATACTTTTTAGATACTCATCCATATGTATGAGTGATTCTTTTAGAGAAAATACGATATTCGTGATATTCTTTATTTTCTGACAAACATGATGAATTATTTATATAAGAGCGATCGTTGGATTAATTTACCTTGTGGTGTATGCGTATGCGAGTGTGTTGATTTTGTATTTTATTGCTAAAATCAGCTTATTATTTTTCAACTTTTGGGATAAAGGCTACCTCTCGAGGTAATGAGCTATCCACCACACGCGCCCAATGCGTCAATATGGTTTGTTCCGCGTTCAACCCCCAATATTTTCTACCCTCTTCCGCGTTCGACCCCTAAACGTTTCCACATTCAACCCCTGAGGGTCGAAAGTGGAATTTTATTTTTGAATGTTTTTTATTCCACGTTCAACCCCCATTGGACTGTGAAGCCGAAAGTGTTACTCATTTTTATTTTAAACCGACCTTAAAAAAGGAGGAGGTTCTCAATTCAAGTGTTTCTCTTTTTAACTGACTTCAAAAAAGGTAGGTTCTCTAGGTTCTCAGTTCGACCTGTATGTATGTTTGTCCGGGATTATTTCGCGTTTGGCTGAACCGATTGATACGGTTTTGAGGAAAGTGTTCATTACATTCTGGAGAAGGTTTAAGTATATAACACTAGTGGATATCCCGTGACGTTGCCCGCGTGGACCCGTTTTTGCTTACTTGAAGTGTAGATTTTCAGAGACGATTGCATGTATGTCCGCAATTATCTTGCGTTCGCCTGAACCGATTTTGATGCGATTTTCAGAAAAGTGTTCGTTACATTCTGGGGAAGGTTTAAGTGTGCAGGTTTAGTATATTAGTATATAACAATAATGGATATCTTGTGATGTTGCCTTGTTGATTTAACTAAATCTTTTTTTGTTGGAAGGAGTTTACTTCCCAAATGGTCCCGAAATCGGTCAAGCGGTGATTTGATCAAATCGGAGAAGGGGTTTTAAAAATCAACCACTGAGACCCTTAATTAAACGGGTACATTCTGTCTTACTTAACGGATATAAAAAAAAAATTTGGTATTCTCTTTAGGGACCTATTTGTACCCGCCAGGAAAAATATTTTAATTAGAGTAATCATTCGGTAAAAATATTGTTATGATATTTTTTGCCATTTAAAATAAATTCAAAGTATATTTCTCATTTGGCGGTTTTGACCTTCTTTTTGTTAAATATGTAGTTTTAATAGCACATCAGGTACTTACAAGTAGTAATTCTGGGAGAGATTGTTTTTTTTTACCGAATGATAACTCGCGGGGCTATAGATGGCCGGCGCTGATTTTACTTTTCGTGGATAGAGAATGACCCTAGCTATCATTTATACTCACCAACATATTAGTACAATTGAAGAAAAAAAATTAAACGTGATTCGCTTCATACAAAAAAATCTAATTGATTTATATCATAAAGAATCATATCAAAAAAATCGCATCGATATTCAAACTTTGTTGCCTATGTCCACTAATTTTTGGTATGGGCCCACTGTGTGCCGTATTGTTCCGTTTTAGAGTGCAAAAATGATAGCAGGAGAAAAAAATCTTAAAAATGGAGATATTTCGTATCATCGATCTAATCGGTAAGTATAATTTTCTGAATCGCGGTGTTGAGATTATTTAGAATGTCCCTCGCCCTTGTCTGCCAACAGTTTTGAGTTTTGTGCTGTCATAAAAGTTTACTCAGGTACGAGTATCTATAAAATATTAATAATAAAGAAAATAAATGTCTTAACACTTTTGGCCTCGGTATTACTTTAATGTCATTTTAAGTGACATAAAAACTAGGGGTTGAATCTGGACAAAGAAAAGATTACCAATGTACTGAGTTCCACGTTCAACCCTCAGGGGTTGAATGTGGAAACGTTTAGGGGTCGAACGCGGAAGAGGGTAGAAACTATTGGGGGTTGAACGCGGAATAAACCGTCAATATTTGGCTCTAGGCCACAATATGTCGGTTTCCTCATGGTTTTTAGTCAGCTGTAATTTTATTATATTTATTTGGTTCACCAACAATTGAATATACACGGAAAATTACGTATGATACGAACAAAATTATTTATTTTCAACAAAACTTTAAATCAATATCAATGGGAATTAAAAAAAAAAACAAAATTAAATCAACATTAAGAGATTTGTTTTCTGTTGAATAATGGTGGTTACAACTGCTATTTTGCATTACTTACGATCAAAAAATTCTATATTTATATCAAAGAAAATCGTTCATATCTCCAAAATATCCTCGCCTCGCTTCTTCAGTATAAAATGAACCTAAACCGGAATGTATTAATTATTGTCTAAGGTTTGATACTGAATTCTGTACGCGGCTTCAGTTATTTATTAGTTAATTAAAGTGACAATTTTGCAGCCGGTTACGAACTCACGTTAACGGCCCGGTTAAATTATGACGGTTAAGTTAAAATTCAACTTGGATGTTGGTGTTTTCAAGGTGTGTGGGGAATTGAAATATTGACAGTAACCGTTGTTTTACAGTAGTCAATAGTAGTCAAGTAAAACTTTTGGAATTCTGCAGATATAACTTATTCAAATCTCTTTCCGCTATTTAATAAGTAGTGGTCTCATTTTTATTCATAATGCTTTCAGAACAGTAGTAAAAAAGCTATGTGCTCAAAACAAATAAAAATCCTAAGATACTTAACGTTTTCATTCCAGAACTCTACCTAAAGTTAAATAGTCGGAGCAAGTTTCAGAGAAACAGCTATTTAACCGTTTGTCCGTGACGTCACTTGTCTCAGCAATAAATTCTCTATTAGTTTCGCAGTTGCTAAGATATTGTACTTGCTTGAAAGATGTCTACATTTTAGTTCTTCATTTGATACTAGCTTGTTTAAAATCTTATTACTTTTTGTTTTATAAAGGTCGCTGTTACTGAAATCTTTTCATTTTGGTAATGGATATCTTTTTTGATAGATAATTCACCTTACTTCTGATAATACTGATATAGAGTAACCTTTAAATAATGGAAGCCAGTTTTTTTTATTCATATCTATTACATTGGACTTGTAACTGAATGAACTGGTCGCCTACCATGAACTCTTAACGCGATCCAGTTTACGCTGTGGAAAAGAGATGGCGCTAGACGACTTGTATAGCTCTGTCTCTTTCCCACAGCCTAAACTAAACTCGTGGTAAGGCCTCAGGTTGGTTTTTAGTCGGTCAATTCTGACTGGGTTCCTCCAGTCAGATTTAACCGACTGTGGATCGGCAGGAAATAGTCCCTGCCTATCCACATTGAGCCGTCAGGACTCATTTGGTTATTTTCCAAACTGGTTGCTAAATTTTGTTGTACTGCTTGTACAGTCTGCGTCACGATGTTCGTTACTAGTGTAACAATTGATGAAGCTCACTGTTATGTGAACGAAGTAATCCGTCAGAGTACCAAAGTTCCCGACATAGCAGAAAGAATTAGTAAGCTGAAGTGGCAGTGGGCTGGCCACATGGCACACGCAGGATAGACAACCACTGGGGTAGACGTGTCCTTAAGTGGAGACCACGACTCGGCAAACGTAGTGTGGGACGGCCGCCGGCCAGGTGGAGTGACGACCTACGAAAGGCGGCCGGCAGAGACTGCATGAGGAAAGCTCAAGACAGGGCTCAGTGGCGCACATTGGGGGAGGCCTATGTCCAGCAGTGGACTAATACAGGCTGATAATGATGATGATGACTGTTAGGTATGTAGTATACGTTAGCAAAAAAGTAAGGAGATCTTTACTGAGTTAATGTTTCGTTCATTAAATAGTTATTTTCAAATCTATTAACATAAGAGCGAAAGATCACTCACTCACTCACTCATCACGAAACCTCAGAACCCGCAAGTGCTAGGAATTTCAAGTTTTCCGTGGGAACTCCCATGTATTTGGGACGTTGGTGCTCACTATGAATGGCCTATGTTGCGTGTATTGGTTGTGTCTGGGGCTGACAGTTTTGTCTGAAAAACTAAAAGCTGGAGCGGGCGATGGGATACGACGTAGTGTCAGAACGAAGTCCCGGGCACAAGCTAATACAATATAGTATCAAAGTCGTCAATTTAACCCTTCTTTAGCAAAGGCCTGAGGGAACAGGCATCTACGACTCGTTCTGTGAAAATATTACATAAGTTCGAGGAGTCAAATGATAGCAGAAATGGTGCGGAAGGAAGGATCGATGGAATATTCCTTCTCAAAGTAGATCTGATGATGCTCAAATACTTTTACTTGTAATCAATGTTAAATGTAGGTTTGTAGATAACATTTTTTTTTTTTTTTTGGTACAAAACTCTGCCTCGGTCAGCGACAGTGTCATAATAGGTACTTTCATGCTCGTCAACGCACAGGTTGCGCAGCGCAGCGTGTCGCGAGTTCGATTCCCGCACAGAACGTATTTGTATGATCTATCGTACCCACGATACAGGAGAAATTCATTTAAAAAAAAAAAACTAATTGCGGCGAATCGGTCTGTTTCAAATATCACATAATGGTTTTTTTTTCGTTCCTAAACAAAATACTCGCTATTATTTATTAATTTCTAAATAGCCGCAAAAAGGTACTTACCAAAAAGGAAAGTCAAAACCATAATTTGAAAAACAACTTGAAGTTTAACCCTAAAACGTTGCGGGTTGCTGCGGGCGCTGTCTTAGCCGTCGGAACTCCGACAAGTCGTCAAAGTTGCGCTGTCGGCGAATCAAAGTTGCATCTGACGTATAATAAGAAAACCCCATCGGTTGTGCTCCAACTTGTGAGGAAATAATTATAAGAATTTTGTCGAAATTGTGTTGTTTATAAAAGAATATACTAGCACCCGGACCAGGCTTCACGCTGGTAGCAGTTGTTTTAAATAATGTATGTTAAAAATCGTTCATATAGTTTCTGAATTTATCATTTATTTACAAAAAAAATCTATTTTTTTATGTATAAATGATAAATTTTAATCTTTTCTCTTTATAATATTAGTTTAGATTTTCAATGCCTGATGTTAACTATAGTAACCCAGTAACTAGTTTGTAAAGGTAATATTAGAATGCTTAACTCAAACTCAAAGCAAAGATATTTCAATTTGACCATTAAAGTCACTTTTAAATTGTCCAAAAAAACATTAAATAGGCGTAGATCTCTAAAGAGAAGAATGGGCACGAAACTCCACAGACAGACACTCTTTTAAATCAAGATTACAGAAATATTATAGTGGTTTTTTTTTCAAACTCTAGTACTAAGCGGTACCCAGTTAAAATGGAAACTAAACCAACATAACTGAGAAAAGGAAAATTTTAAGTCGATATCTGTCAATTTATATTCAAAACATGTTTTTCCTTCAAGATGGAGATGGATGGCAATATTTTGAGATGTTATCCGAATTTATCTCATTTTAAAAGATTCTCTCCTTGCCAGATCAATAGACAATTTTTTTTCTTATAAGACAAAATACAGCTTCTTACAACATTTCAAGTTCAGAGTTCAAAAATGTTTTTAGCTGATAAGCGAGCAATTTACACAAAAGTGCGCTTTTTACGCCAATCACGTCTAACGTACTCATTTTCTCGAGCGCTGCCAAAATATCTTGGTAGCGCTTAATTTGTACTATAAAGTAGGAGGCTGAAAATAATAATACGTACTAGGGGGTCTAAGCAGACCACTTAAACAAAAATATTCTATGAATTGTACAATTCGTAACACGGAATATTCTACTGTAATGTCTTTCACACCAAAAACATACATGTTAAAAAGGGAGCAAGTTCCTATCGGCTAATTGTTCGTCTAAATTACAATATGTCTAAATACTTGAACAAAAAATACACTAATAAAACAAAACACCAACGCATCTACAAACAACTATAAAAGATCACAAAAATTGTCATTATTAACCCTGCATTGCAGCTCTAGTTAGCTTACATCGCGATGAGCGCCTCGCAATGCTCACATTTAATATGTCGGATATTCGGTTGATTTTAAAATTAATAGTTGCTGATTTGTATTGTGACGTTGGTTGGTGAAGCACGTGACTAGATCACGTGGACAGAGTCATAGTGGGCTTGACGCTGTGTAGGACGAACAGTCTTAGACGAACTGTCGAAGCGACAGCACCACTCTGAAACTGTCTCTTCACCTACTTTCTTGTCAACGTATTTTGTTCAGTGCAAGTGTTGTGATAAATTATTATTGAGAAATACAATATTGATTTGAGTGCGTGTGGTTTTCTTGCTCGAGCACCTACGCCATGTCGGAGCCTGACCCGGGCAACACTCCTGGTGCCGGTTCTGCCGCAGACCATACGCGCGCTCCCACATCAGAATTGGGATCTACTCGCGCCGCACCACAACCACAACTCCCAGGCCTGAACGCAGAGTTATGGCAGGCTTTGCTAGAAGCCCAAAATCGCTCCATGATGCAGCTGATTGAGGCCATGCGACCGCCGCCGTGCCCGCCAGTCCTTAGCCTACCGGAATTCAACCCTGATATTGGGGATGCCGATGCACGTGCTTGGTGCTCGACTGTCGACATATGTTTGACTGAGCGCCCGTTGGAAGGCGCAGCACTAATCATCGCCCTAGGCAAGGCATTGAAAGGTACTGCATCCACCTGGCTATCGCAAGTGTCGCATGCTGGGATGACGTGGCCTTATTTTAAGGACTTGTTCATCAGTCGCTATGAGTGCGCAGAAACAGTGGCCGCAGCAGTGATCAACATCAATAACGACCGACCCAAAGATGGAGAAAGTTTGGCTGCGTACGCTACACGTCTCATTGCAAAACTATCCGCGAAGTGGAAACATTTGTCACCGGAAGAGATAACGGTATCGTACGTACTTGCCCATACATCTCAATTTGATACTCGTCTCCATCGTCTCGCCTTTACCACCGAGATTCTTGATCGGAATAAGTTGCTGCAAGAGATGAAGTCATTGATCTCCTTGAAACGGAAAAACACTGAGGATCACCACGGTGCGACAGAGGTGAAACGCTCCAAGTGGACACAACAAAATCAATTCTTGTGTCATCATTGCAAAAAACCGGGGCATAAGGCTTTAGATTGCCGCTTCAGGAACACCTCACAATCTAATTCTACGAGAGGCGACAAGCCAATATCTCCTACAACTGGAACCACTACAAAGTCTTCTGGGCAGGATTCTACATTCAAGAAACCCATCATTTGCTTCCGATGTGGCGAGAAAGGTCACATCTCCTCGCAGTGCAGTCGACCTGGAACGAGCACAACTGCAGGCGCTCACGAAGCCAGCGGTTCCGGCTCGAACACCATCCCGCAGCGACGCGTGGATAGCTGTGAAGTTCGCGGAGTCCTTGGGCAGCTACAACAATCCGGTGAGTCGTACTCATTTTGTTTTGATTCCGGCGCCGAATGTTCTCTTGTTAAAGAAAGTATAGCTTCTAAATTCTCGGGCAAACGTACAGTTTTAAAAGTTCAAATACTTGGTATTGGTAATAATTCGAATCTTTTTAGTACAGAACAAATTTTAAGCGAAGTTGTTGTGAATAATAACAAACTGTCAATTTTATTTTACGTACTACCTGACGATTGTATGAAATACGATGTTATGATCGGACGCGATATTTTGACACTTGGTTGTGCGGTACATTTAACTGAATCTACCCTACGTATTTCGAAAATTCAAAATGAAGGTTGTTGCGAATTACCTCCCGCAATTGATTTTTATAATGTTGATTCTGATATTTCAAACGCAAACAAAGGCCAATTGACGTCCCTATTGAACAAGTATTCGCATGCTTTTATCAATGGTTTACCGTTAACTCGAGTGACAACAGGTGAATTAAACATTCGATTAGTGGATCCAGCCCGTACGGTACAACGTCGCCCACATAGGCTTAGTCTCAATGAGCAGCAGATTGTCCGCGAGAAAGTCAGTGAGTTATTGAGTGCTAACATCATTCGTCCTAGTAATTCCCCATTTGCCAGTCCGATTTTGTTGGTCGATAAGAAGGATGGAGACAAGCGTATGTGTGTAGACTACCGTGAATTGAATCGTAACACAGTGCCTGATCGATTTCCTCTGCCACTGATAGGCGATCAGATTGCTAGATTATCAGGAGCTAACTATTACACCTGTCTTGATTGCGCAAGTGGTTTCAATCAAATTCCAGTTAGTGACGATAGTATTGAGCGAACAGCATTCGTCACCCCTCACGGGCAGTACGAATACCTAGCGATGCCGTTTGGTCTTCGTAACGCTCCGAGCGTATTTCAGCGAGCCGTGTCCAAAGCACTAGGTGAACTTGCTCATTCATATGCTGTGTTGTATATGGACGACATTTTGGTACCATCACGTGATGAAGAAGAAGGGTTGACGCGGTTGCAGGAAGTACTTGAGGCACTCACAAAAGCAGGCTTTTCTCTAAAATTTTCAAAATGCTCTTTTCTGAAACGTAGAGTTGAATTCCTTGGTTACGATATAACAGCTGGTGAAATACGACCCAATCCCAGGAAGACAGAGGCCCTGACGAAGTTACCGCCGCCGGAGAATGTACACCAGCTTCGGCAATTTGTAGGTCTCGCTTCCTATTTTCGGAAATTCGTTACAGATTTCTCAAGAATGATGGCTCCATTGTTTATTCTCACCAATAGTAAGAACTTCGAATGGAAAGCTGAGCACGAGGAAGTCAGAAAACGTGTGATTTCGATTATAACGAGTAAACCTGTGCTTATGATATACAACCCAGAGCTTCCAATCGAACTTCATACTGACGCGAGCGCAGAGGGTTATGGTGGCATCCTTTTTCAAAAGCTGAATGGTAAATTGCATGTTGTTGAGTATTTCAGCAGGCGAACCACGACCGCAGAGTCAAAGTACCATTCTTACGAATTGGAAACTTTAGCGGTCGTGAACGTTGTGAAGCACTTTCAACATTACCTGCAAGGTAATCGTTTCACTGTTGTTACGGACTGTAACTCCCTGAAGGCTTCACGTAACAAAGTGGATTTGACTCCGAGAGTCCACCGCTGGTGGGCATTTCTTCAGGCTTTCGATTTTGACATAGAGTATCGCCCGGGTAGACAAATGAGTCATGTGGACTTTCTGTCACGAAACCATCTTCCCGAGCCCAATACGACTCCAACTCTTAAAGCTTCCATCCAAAAGACAGAGGAAAAGCGCGTAGAACTTGTGACTCTATCTGAAAATTGGCTTTTAGCTGAACAGTCCCAAGACTCCGAAATTCAGGATATTGTCTCTAAGCTCAAAAATGGCGAACTTCCTACGGATGTAGCGAAAACTTACGAGTTGCGTAAGGGTGTGTTACATCGTAGAGTTCAGCGAAATCGTCGCAGTCGCTGCATGCCTATTGTTCCCAGAGCTTTTCGTTGGTCGGTGGTGAACCATGTTCATGAAGCTCTCATGCACCTTGGCTGGGAAAAGACTTTAGAGAAGCTTTATGAAAGTTATTGGTTCGAGCACATGTCCAAGTATGTTAGAAAATTTGTAGAAAATTGTATCACATGTAGAATCTCTAAGTCTTCTTCCGGGCGAGTGCAAGCTGAGTTGCACCCAATCCCAAAAGTCAATGTACCATGGCACACAGTGCATATTGACTACTCGGGCAAGTTGAGCGGGAAAAATGACGTGAAGGAGTATGTCATCGTGTTTATAGACGCTTTTACGAAGTTCGTGCTATTGTACCATACTCTACGTCTCGATGCAGCAAGTACTATTAAAGCATTGAAGTCCAGCGTTGCTCTATTTGGTTCTCCTAGTCGTATAATCGCCGATCAAGGCCGTTCCTTTGCTAACAAAGAGTTCAAGGAGTTTTGTGATACACACAACATAACCTTGCATTTAATTGCTACAGGTTCTAGTCGCGCAAATGGTCAGGTGGAAAGGGAGATGGGTTTGTTAAAGGGTATGCTAACCGCGGTAGAGACGTCGGAAAGATCTTGGCAGGATGCTTTAGATGATGTACAGTTAGCTATTAACTGCACAATCAACCGTGTCACGAAATCAAGCCCACTAGAGCTTTTAATAGGAAAAGTTGCTAGGCCTCTGACGCTAATGACTACATATGACGATGATGAAACCGGAATTGACTTAACGGAAGCAAGAGAACAAGCGGTGGACGGTATTGAAAAGAGTGCGGCTTACGAAAAAAACCCGTTTTGACAAAACTAAGGCCAAAGTAGTTAATTTCAGTGTTGGTGATTTGGTTTTAATCAAAAATGAAGAGAGAAACCAAACAAAATTAGAACCCAAATTTAAAGGTCCTTTCAAAGTTGTTGAGTTGCTTGAAAACGATCGCTATATTTTAAAATCACTGGCAGGAAATAGAACGTACAAGTACGCTCATGACCGCATTCGGAAAATGCCTCAAAGTAGAGTTCCTCCAGAGCTTGATCCTATTGCCGAGAGTGATGAAGAGACTAATGAAGGCTCAATTGTTTGATTGTATGTTGTATGCACACTTGTAACTATTTGGCCGCACTGCACGTCTAGTCGTAGCTGTAACTGCAGTCACTCGTGGCTGCGGTTGTCGACATTGCGCGGCAGGCGTTGTGGCGGGGGCCCGGGTCTCGTAGAGACTATTGTGTTTGGTCGACTTGGAGTGACCCGAAAGTCATGGAGACTTATGTGTTTGGGCTTGGTAAGCCCCGGGTGACAGTGTCACTAGAATTTGCTGCCTAGGGTAGCCGAAAGTCATGGAGACTTATGATAATGTGTTTGGGCTTGGTAAGCCCCGGGTGACAGTGTCACTAGAATTTGCTGCCTAGGGTAGCCGGGTTGCAAGTGTGTGTGCAATTAGTGTACTGTTGCTTTATTTGACTATCCACTGTTTGACGCGAGTTTTAATTATTTTGAATTAATGCGATTGGACCTTTAAATTCAGATGTCTTTCATAATTTGATAGTGACCTGAATCTTGGTCAGGTAGGCCGAGTCAACAGTTAACTTTAAGTTGTGTTTTCCTTGTTTACAGGTTCCATACCACCACCACACGAGGACGTGTGATTGTCAGTTCTGGCCGTGTCGGATATTCGGTTGATTTTAAAATTAATAGTTGCTGATTTGTATTGTGACGTTGGTTGGTGAAGCACGTGACTAGATCACGTGGACAGAGTCATAGTGGGCTTGACGCTGTGTAGGACGAACAGTCTTAGACGAACTGTCGAAGCGACAGCACCACTCTGAAACTGTCTCTTCACCTACTTTCTTGTCAACGTATTTTGTTCAGTGCAAGTGTTGTGATAAATTATTATTGAGAAATACAATATTGATTTGAGTGCGTGTGGTTTTCTTGCTCGAGCACCTACGCCATGTCGGAGCCTGACCCGGGCAACACTCCTGGTGCCGGTTCTGCCGCAGACCATACGCGCGCTCCCACAAATACTTTATTTTTCCCAAAATTTACTTTATTACTACTGGTCACATTTAAACTATTAAAAATAATCTCAAGACAACGTTTGTAGCTTGTTCAGGGAAAATAAATGACATACAAAACTTTTTGCCAAAAAACACACACAATCCAACAAAAACACACACACTAACAAAACAAAACACCAACGCAAAAAAAAATAACTACAAAAGATATATTGACATCATTAACCCTGCATTGCAGCTCAGTTAGCTTACATCGCGATGAGCACCTCGCAGCGCTCACATGTTTTCCTTCCATCGGCATCGTGTTGAACAGTGTATTTACATAAATCAATAAATACAGCCACTCCACAGCCATACTTTGGATGCAGGCTTGTTTTAAAAGTGTAACGAACGCTGTTACAACGTTGTAGCTGTCGGCATTAGGGCACGATGGTGGAGGTGAGTGAATTTTGTGTGGATGGGTTTTGAATTAAGGTTTGGAGATAAGGTACGCTTTTTAGGGTTGTAAATAAAGTGCAGTACATTATTTTTTTGGTTAGCAGTATTTAATTTTTACGTAATATTTAATTAACTGGTTAATGTATAGCTTGACCTAGCAGAAAAGCCCAAAAAATGCGCATGTAGAGGCTTTTCAGGGATCTCTGAATGAATGATTTTATTTTATTATTTAACTATGTATTTAGAAGAGGTAGACCCAACATCACAACTCATGTTTAGGACCATAATGTAATCGCCAACCATACTCGCATACTCATATAAGCTGCTACTGAAATATGACTGCCTAAAATACGCAGTAAATCTTTGCCTGACCAGGAAAATGAACTCTAGATATCATATTATTGAGCAGGTTTTGCAACCACACGACACACAATACCACCAACGGACTAAACAAAATATTGCAATCGCATTTTCCGTCTGAAGCATTCGTTTAAAAGGAATACGCCCAAATTCGCTAAAAATGTTTCAAAACTCATAATGTGAAGAAATCATTCAAACATGACCCATAAAGTGCAACATTGGCAAAATATTGCTTTTTCACGGACAACAGTATCAGCCAATAGGGGAAGCCGAAATCAATTCGAACATTTCGATCATACGTTATTTTTAGGGTCCCGCACTCAAATGGTCCTATCATCTTCTGGGAAAAAGACAGATATACCTCATACAATTTGGTGGGACAAGCTATATAGTATCGACGACCAGTGGTACTAAATTATCCTAAATCGGAAGAGTTGGAAATCATAGGGAGAAGCCTTCGCCCAGCAGTGAAATGACACAAGTTAGCAGTAACCTGAAAGGTGCCAACAGAACCCGCCTACCAAAGCTTTGATGTATACGTCCGATGTATCAAAGCTGTATCTTTTGAACCGTAATAGTTTCACACTTGAATTGTTTACAGAGTTTGTACTAGGATTTGGCACTTGGTTACCGATGTCGTCAATTTGTCAATAATGTCAAAAAAAAATTAATTGCGCTCTTAAAAAAATATTTCTTAAATTGTTTCCGGCCATACGGGACCCTCCGCATTCGTGTCCGATTCGCACTCAACCGATTTTTTTTTCAATTCGATGACACGGTATTTTTTTACCTTTTCAATATTCCCCTCCGGTTTTTATTCCGGTATGAATTGGATGTTACCTGTTTGCTTTGGCCGAACCTTGTATCCGAATCGTTATTAATTCCCTGAGTTTAGAACGTTTGAATATTAATTATTTGTGTTTGCTGAGGTTCTATGGAGTTGTCTGATTATTTTGTGCATAAAATGGAAAAAGTCTGTTTTATTGGGATCACTGTAGTATTTTTGTTACGTTTGTTATTTTTATAATTGAAGTTGTTAACGTAATCAAAATAAAACGTAAGTAAACAAAATAAAAACAATCAAACAGCAGAATAATAAGGTTTTCATTGTTTTAGGTTTAATTAAAACATTGTCTGACTTCGGCTTTGCAAGGGGTTTCGACCTTCGCAGTTGATTTTCCGAAAACTTTTTCACATACTCGTATTAACCTCCTAGTCCCGACAATAACGCTAACTTATATTATAAATGTGAATGTAAGTGTTTTTGTTATATTACACGCCAAAACCACGGATGCGATCATCCTGAAATTTTGTTTGTATTAAAGGAGCTTGTTTTAAAGAAGTAATCACTGAAACTACTGAACCGATTTCGAAAATTCATTCACCAGTTGAAAGCTACATTATTACTGAGTGACATTTTTTTTTACTTGTTAAAATCATCAAATGATTCCTCCCACCCAGGGCAGGGCGGGAGGGAATGTCAGACTCGTACTGACTAAAATCCACGGTGTCCTTCAATAGCCCTTTACGTTCCAGGGTCACGGTAATTCGTTAGTCCCGCGACCCCGGCAGTCCCGCGACCCCGACTATTACTGAGTGACATAGACATTTCTTATTAATCCGCGAGGACAAAGTCGCATGCAGAATACTTGAAAAAATACAAGCAGAAAACAACCCGTACTAGTTGTGAAATTCTGAATTAACTTGTCGAATTCGCAGGAAAAGCTAAAACTGTGAGTCGGAACTGAAGTCAAATTAATATAGTGTAACTGGAATTCATTTCACAATAATAACTGGAAATGTTCAAAAATCAAAATCAAAATCAAAATCAAATCGTTTATTTCAAGTAGGCCAGTTACAGGCACTTTTGAATTGTCAAAAGACAAAATTAAAATAAAATAGTTTAAAAAATAGTTACGGTGCTACAGTCCCAGTCACAAGACATAAAAACTGTGAAAGTACTGTAGATGCCCATTCCAAAGCGTAGATCTCTATGGAGAAGAACGGGCAAGAAACTCCATGGACACTCTTTTTCAATCGCCAAAATTATAACAAAATCTTTGTTACATCATTCAACTTGTGATGGTACATTATTGTGAGAACGATGTTGCAAGTGAAAAGTGTCCATAAGTGATTAATATAAAAAAGACAAAAATCTTTTTAATTAAAAATACTTCAATAACTTTTAACGAATATTTTCGCTGCTTTTATAAAAGTTTAAACCATGTTTTGTGATATGAATACTCCGACAGACAACACGTTAAATTCTGAATTTAGACGAAATAATATATTATTATTTTCTATATTATTATTAATGTGCCTAAAATAAGCGTCATTCAAAGAATTTATGTAACCAGAATTATGTGTTTTTTATATCATGTGTGGTAACACTGGTAACATCATCAAAGTGTCCACTTTCCCTTGGTAAAATCATCGAATGAGTCCTCCCACCCTAGTTGTTCCATGTGTGGGTGATGTGTACGTAAGTTTCTGTTTGTAAACGCACCCAAGGAATAAATCATAGTGCCCCACTCTAAGAATTACTCCTGTATCTTGGGTACGTTTTAACGTTAAAACTTTAGTTTTAATAAAAAAAAACGCCCGTCGAAGGCACAAAATCTCTTATCGATTTTAACGATAGAATTATTAGAACTATAATCTCTACAAGAGGTCATTCACCCACCATCCTTCAGTGCAGAGTATGAACAAAGATGACAACGTAGAGACGTGTGCAGTGTTTATTATACAATAAAGTGTTTAACTATGAACGCTAGAGTCCAAGTCAACTCGTAAACACTTCGATAGAGCGGCGAGAGACATCAGATTTACTACCGGGGAGGTCATAGCCTCTACTAGGGAGCGTATGTTTATGACAAATTAAGGACAAATCCGGTTTTTTTTGTGAAACGGATTGTTTTTCTTTAGGTTTATTTTTGATGATATTGATTGCCCTTGCTTCAATGTTGTGAGCACGGGAAGCCGTCAGAATACCAACTTCCATCTAACTCTGTACTAGAGCTCATCAAAATCAGTAAACCATTTTGACGTGAACACGAAAAAAACACACTTTCACATCTATAATATCAGTAGTGAGTAGGATGTCATAGAATCATGATGAGATACAGGCATTCAAATCTACACTACTTTAGTTAGCTGCTCTGTTGGTCTCGTAGACGCAAGAACGACTGCTAAGAATACGGTCTTGAGTTCGATTCCCACATCGAGCATTGTTCTTTTTTGTCAGGGAATTTTCTTAATTGCACCCATGCAAGCAGGTTTTGTACGTGTAAGATGGAATAAGGCTTGCCCCCCGGACATAGAATAGGAAATGTACTATTAACTAGCTAATAACTATCGCAAACGGCAATGTACGCAGGGCTACACATCAACCTATGCAAAACCAATATAAACTGGCCGTTGAATGTGCGGAAAAATCATACAAAGCCAGACCACAATTACCTGGTTCTGTATACCTTCATGTGTAACCGCGTCTACGCTCCGTGTTATCATAATTAAATAAAGGACACAGGAAACTTTTAACAGTAAAACTCGAGTTAGCCCGCGGGCTTAGCTGATAGTATTTCAAAGCTAGTTAACAACAACATCCAATTATCCCTTAACTCGCGACAACATGGTGCCCCTACTCACTTGTTAATAAACTTTTATTGTTTTAAAAACTGTCCCTTCTAATAACGCTTTAATTTGTCATGTTTTAGTGGCTCATCTGATATTACGAGTATATTAACTTTATATTTTGTTTGTAAGTTATAATAAAATTGTAGCTGTATAGATGAAAATATATTACCTACCAGCTGTGCCCGCGACTTCGTTCGCGTGGATGTCGGAACTCAAAAATGTATTTTTTTTTAAACAAAGGAATTTTCTAAAATAAATGTACATACATCAGCTACCTGCCAATAGCAGTCCCGTCAAAATTGGCCCAGTCATTTCAGAGATTAGCCATTACAAACAGACAAACAGAAAGACGAAAATTGTAAAAAATGTTATTTTGGTGTATTTACTGTATATACATATAATTATACGAGATATTCGTATGCATGTAGTAGAAAACGATTATTTCAATATTACAAACATATACTCCAATTTTATTTATATCAAAATCAAAATCAAAATCAAAATCAAAGTATTTATTTCAAGTAGGCCAGTTACAGGCACTTTTGAATTGTCATAGACAATCAAAGTAATATTATTAAACACTACAAAAGTTATGGTGCTACAGTCCCAGTCACAAGACATAAAAACTGTGAAAGTACCGTAGATGCCCGTTCCAAGAAGTAGATCTCTATGGAGAAGAACGTGCAAGAAACTCCATGGACACTCTTTTTAGATCGCCAGAATAATTACAGAACCTTTGTTACAGCATTCATTTGAGGTGGTACATTATGTGAGAACGATGTAGCAAGTTTTTGATTAAAAGTGTCCAGAGTAACAATTAAAACAAAGACAATTCAAAAACAAAATGATCAATAATTATTAAAATAAACCGTGGCAGCTAAGAGATGACCAGTCTCAACTGACAGCGCCCGTTCACGAACATGACACATGCATCAGCACCATTCAGCTCAACCATTTTGGAGGGAGCTAAATGATCCGACACACGCGCCACCATCAGCGAGACATTTGAGTGAGCATGACACACTCTCAGCCGCCAGGGTCATTCAAGTCAACAAGAGACGTAGGTACTCAGTGAATGACAGCTCTGAAGTACATAGTACTCACACAATGCCGGCTTTGAAACTATATAATACAAGGAAGATTGAATCTATACAATGCAAATACAGTTGTACAGTCTTCAGCAGCTCCAACAATGGTATTAAGTATACTTCCACTATCAATTTATTTATACATTCACTGTCTCATGGAGCAGGACCAGTATGGAGCCAAGCATTTTCATCAGCGATATAGTCGCTCAGTTTATAATATGCCTGCTTACACAGTGTGCGTTTAATGCATGTTTTGAATTTCGTTTCATTCAGTTCAAGAACGTTTTGTGGTAGCTTATTATAGCATTTTAAACAGTACCCCATGAAAGAAGAATCTACTTTGGCGAGTCTGAAGCCCGGCTGAACTAATTGGTTCCTACTTCTAGTATGATAATTATGTCTGTCACCTCTTTTAGAGAAAAGATGCAGATTTTTTCTAACGTACATTATATTTTCATAGATATATTGACAAGGTACCGTCAGGATGTTAATTTCCTTAAACAGTTCTCTTAGAGAATCGCGCCTACGGAGATTATATATGGCTCGAATAGCTCTCTTTTGGAGAATAAAGATAGACTCGATGTCAGCCGCCCTTCCCCACAATAAAATGCCATACGACATTATACTGTGGAAGTAACTAAAATAGACAATTCTCGCAGTATCAACGTCTGTGAATTGACGAATCTTCCAAACAGCATATGCTGCTGAACTTAATCGCCCCGCAAGAGTTGCAATATGAGGGCCCCATTGTAGCCTTGAATCAAGTGTTATACCCAGGAAAACCGTTTTATCGACGAATTCTAGTATCTCATCATCCAACACTATGTCATAATTACTATTTTTAACATTTGGTAAGGCAAACCTAATGCATTTAGTCTTGTTACCATTTAATACTAAATTGTTTGCTGTGAACCAATTATGGATCTGACGCAGGGTATTATTGACGTCGTCTAGATTCTGGGCTCGCCTACTTATTTTAAAAATTAGGGAAGTGTCATCAGCAAATAACACCATATTGTGTAGTTGATTTTTAAGTAAATAGGGTAGATCGTTTATATATACAAGAAAGAGGAAAGGACCCAATATTGAGCCTTGTGGAACTCCCATTCTAACTGTTAAACCCTGTGAATTTACACCATTTATCTGAACTTGTTGTTGTCTATCACACAAATAAGATTTTACTAAACTAAGCGCAAGTTTACCTAATCCGTAATGTTCAAGTTTCAAAAGTAATGTGTCGTGATTAACGCAATCAAATGCTTTGGAGAGGTCACAGAATATTCCTATGGCGTCTTGTGCCTCTTCCCATGCAGTAAATATGTGCTTCAATAGGGTGACACCGGCGTCAGTTGTACAACGTCCCTTGGTGAAACCATACTGCTGATCGTGTAAGATTTTGTAGGTGTTGAAGTGGTTAAGCATCTGATTTAGCATTACTTTCTCAAATATCTTGCTAAAGACTGGCAACACGGATACTGGTCTATAATTGTTAGTATCTTTGGCGTCCCCAGATTTAAAAAGAGGCACGACTTTACTGAACTTCATCAAATCAGGAAAAACTCCTTGATCCACACACAGATTAAAAATTAATGCCAAATATGGCGCTACAGTTTCCACAATGCCTGTACAAACTTTGATAGACAATCCCCATAAATCTTCGGTCACTTTAATTTTGATTTCCCGGAAAGCTTTAATAACTGTCATAGGGTTTATATGTTTAAACTTAAAATCAGCCGGGCTGCCAGAAACGTTCGCCTTTAATAAAGCTATTGAAATATCAGGTGAGGAATTTAGAGCCTCCGTAGTCCTAACCGGTATATCAGTAAAGAATTTAACAAATTCTTCAGCTACTTCCAGATTTGAGCTTATAGGACCACAAGATGTCTGCAAAGCATAGTTAGTGTTGGGCTTTTTTTTCCTGCCAGTCTCGTTATTTATAACTTTCCAAACCGTTTTTATTTTATTTTCTGACGATTTGATCTTATTGCTAATATGCATGGCTTTAGCAGCTTTGCAAGTATTTTTAAAAATTTTTGAATAGGCACCAACATACTTATTAAAAGATTCAGTGTTAATGACTGGCTTAAGGCCATACAGTTCAAATAGTCTTTCCCTACTTTTTCTAATACCCCTAGTCGCCCAGTCACTAAATACAAATTTGGGGTTAATGGTTTTTGTTTTCTTTTCAAAAGTTTTATTGAATTCAGTATGAACTATTGAAAAGAAATTAGCATAAAATGTATTAACATTAATATCGTCCATACTCATTACACTTAGCCTGTTTTGTAGGCAATTATTAAAGCTATTTAATAAATTATAAATATGTGTATGGATGTATAGATTACTTATATTATGATGCTGAAAAGTTTGTTTGACCACTATCACGCCACGACCATATAAGAGCCGAGCAACGGGGGCAAAACCAAGGGGAACAGCTAGTGGGATATAAAAGTGCTATGACGTCATCTATACATATAAATAAAACTGGAGTGTCTGTTTGTAATATTGAAAAAAAAACGTTTTTTACTACATACACATACATACGAATATACAACATGTAACGTAATTAATGCACACCCTCAGACACTCCAATTAGAATATTATGTTATAATCATAACACATATGTTGAATTTTTAATTTAACATGTAAATGCATTGTTATTAACTAAGTTAGTTATTTTGCAGTAAGGTTTATTTTTCTTTATTTTGTATTGAATTTGTATTGAATGACGGAATTTGTATTAATACAAATAAAATTGCACTTTTAAATCTTGCTGCCTTGATTTACGGTCTAATGTGACTATAATTTCCGTAGTTTTAATTATTTTTGATAAAGAAATTACCTTTAATAGAAATGATATAAATCGATTCAGTAAACGATTCTGAACAAACTAATTTCAGGATGTGCGTTAATTATGTTACATGTTGTATATACGGTACATAAACCAAAATAACATTTTTAACAATTTTTGTCTGTCTTTCTGTCTGTAGTGGCTAATCTCTGAAATGGCTGAGCCGATTTTGACGGGACTTCTATTGGCAGGTAGCGGATGTAATAAGAAATTAGGGTACTTTTATTTTAGAAAAATTCATTACTTAAAAAAAAATACATTGGTGAGTTCCGACATCCACGCGAACGAAGTCGCAGGCACAGCTAGTCTAATATTCAAATCATAACTATTCTGTGTGGACACGTATGGCGCAGTGGCTGAGAAATCGACAGCTGTATGACGTGTCGCGGCTTCGATCTCGGCACGCACGGAACAAATATTTGTATGATCTTCAAGTAGTTGTTCCAAGTCCGGATGTTTGTGTATGTATATGAGTTTCAATGTTTGTAAGTACACTCACGATACAAGAGAATTTCGTAGAGTGGGGCAACAAAAATCAATAAAAAAAACTTCAGAAATGTGGGTCTATATAAAAACAAGAATACCTACATCTGCTTTTTGTAGCAAAAAAATATGCAGGAAATTTTATTTAGGTCATGTTATTACAAATAGATTTAGTTCGACCACAAGCTAAATTCTAAATATAGATTTATCTGGTTTTCATCCGATAGCCACTAATTAGGCTGATAATTATAATTAACTGTAATTGGCAGTAATACGCGTTATTAATAATAGATTTACGATGTACCTTGGATATTGTACGTATTATATTATTAATTTGGACAAGGGCTTGCCGCTTTGCCCGGGTCGACGGCGCGTTGTGTTCCACGCCCGCCTCAAAGAGCGTCAGCATGATGACGGGACTCCGCTCTAGAGGGCCAAAGCCTGCCAGGGTCGCGGGACTTAACTGATTACCGTGACCCCGGAACATAAAGGGCTATTGAAGGACACGGTGGATTTTAGTCAGTACGAGTCTGACAGTCCCTCCCGCCCTGCCCTGTGTTAGGAGTCATTTGATTATTTTACCACGCTAAAAAAAAGGGCTTGCTACTTGACAGCCAATAGGCCAAAGGTCAATTTCTGGTTGCCAATGTCTATGGATGGGTGCCACCCATTATAGATTTTTGACAATCGTTGGGCTGTCAGAAATCTGAAAGTCTAACCAAGACTCGTGCTACCCACTAACTGGACTATTGCAGTCACTCCATGTAAATTGACATGGCTGTTTGCGAGTTAATTAAACCTAACTACTAGCCAGCCAGCCAGAGGCCTTATCATGAGTTTTTAGTTATTCTGACGTAAAGTAAACTAAACTTTGACATTATCAAATTGACAAATTTCAAGGGAAAAATTACACCGTCCTACCTTCTTCGTACACCGAGGCACTGTTTCATTTTTCCATTCAAGAAACGCAAAGACGCTGAAAACTCGTGATAAGGGTACTGTAAAGTAAAATAGTGAAAACTCGTGATAAGGGTACTGTAAAGTAAAATACCAACCCGCACTGGGCCCGCGTGGTGGATTATGGCCCATTCCCTCTCACAGAGAGGAGGCCTGTGTCCCAGCAGTGGGAACATTTTAGGCTGATGATGATGATGAAAGTAAAATAGTGAAAACTCGTGATAAGGGTACTGTACCTTTTTTTTAATAAAATGGGTTTGACTTTTGGTCTCAAACTAGAAGGTCCAGTCCAGAAGCAAAGTTGAGGCCTATGATAGAGTGAGCTCACTCAAAAAGTATTGAAACTCTTGTGCACCAACGCAACATAATGATGCCATGCTATCTTGTCACCGGATTGACAGGGTCATGGCACATGTGGCCCTGGTAAGGCCAACTACGGCCAGTGTAGACGGCGCGGTTGGCGCGGTGGATGAGAGATCGACTGCTGCGCACCATGTCGCAGGTTCCCCGCACGGAACAAGTATTTATATGACTTACCATGAACTCTTAAAGCGTGAGTCTTTAGGCTGTGAGAAAGAGATGGCGCTAGACTTGTACAGCTCTGTCTCTTTCCCACACCCTAAACTGGATCGGGTTAAGAGCTCGTGGTAAAGCCTCTGGTCCGCGTCTGGGTGTTAGTGTATGTGAGTTTCTATGTTTGCAAAGGCACCCCCTATACAGAAGAAATTCCAAGTATGGAAAGTGGGATTTTTGCCCAGAGTTGTCTAATGCCCCATTGCAAAACAAAGGGCTCACAAAGAGAAAAAATCAGCCCACTAAAAACTTCCCCTTTGTGATGTTTCGGGTAATAAGCAATGGCCATAAACCCGCTCACAGGATTTAGTTTAGTTTTAATGTTCTATGGACATTTCCGGAATACACCAAAATTCTGCAATAAATTTTGATGTCCTCGTAAAGCCATAAAGAGGAGTCTTCTGGGAATTCTGCTGCAATCACCTTAAGAGATATAATGATGGACTGAGTACTAAACATCACACCGGTAAGTCCCGAGGGTATAGGCATTAGGTGTGTCTCATAATAAACCCACATACCGCCAGTAATGTGTGTCCCCTAGGTGGCAATATTCCATCGACTAGAAACAAACGCTGCCTCTGAGATTTCTAACGGTCTTTCCATTTTTCCGTTTCTCTATAACTATATCGCTTTGAAAATGGAAAATAGGACATCATAATCAATAGCAGTTATTTAGCGATAGCAAACCATTAACGCATTACACAGAAATATTTGAGGTGATATTCATTTATTAGCTAATGCCCGCGGCAGAGCCTTGCAATTGTCTCATGAGATCTACTAGTACTATTTGGATAAAATCTATCCTTTTTTTTCTATGTCACTTTACTATTTATTAATTACATAAAACATAAGTACTAAGAGTAAATATAATACATAATCTAAACTATAAATAAAACTAACTAGTAATATGTACAAATAATAATAATAAAAGAATTATTCAAATCTATCCTTTGTGTTAAACTAAACTATATCCTTGTCCCAAATTTTATCGAAATCTGTGTCGTTTTTGTGTGAAAGATTAACAAATATCCATCTTACCATGCGTCTATTCAGCCTTACATAATTTCGCATCGTTGCCAACTTACATAATCCTCTCTCTTAATGGATCTATGTTAAGATTACTCGGACAACAACACTAGAGACCACTACTACTAATACTGAACAACCCGTTACACCCCCAAATTAAACCCAACACTTAAAACAAAGTATCAAAACAAACAATTTGCCACAAAATTCTAAAAATAACTTTCTTCGTGTGAAAAAAAGTGATTGAAAAATAACATAAAACTAGTTGTAGGTGGCCAAAGACAAATTTATGAGAGCCAATAAATATTTATTGAAGTCTTTGAACCACATCCCGAGCGGGGATGAAACGGGATGAAAGGGGATGTAGGGGCTGAAACTAGATTCGTATGAATGAGAACGAACCAATGCATTGTATTATGAAATTGCGGCATTTTTAAATTTTATTTGTAGTTTAAAGTATTACTTTGGGATCTTTTAGTCGCTAAGGGGGTGCAATTGTTATTTTATTGTTACATAAGTATGGTTGTTTGAAATAAAATACGTATAAAAGTTTAGTGTCAGTATTTAGAGAGTTTAAACATTAATAGTACATTACTGCCGCGGCCTATAATGGCTACTTTGCTGGTCGCACTGATGATGGCCGACAGAGCAGCGTAGCGTAGCTCCAGGCCGACACAGCGCGGTCAGCATGCAGCACTGGATGGACGAGCTGAGATAAAGGCCGAGGCCGTAGGCCGAGGCCTTTACAGCGAGGACAGCAAGGGCTGCAATGATGGCCAAGCTGGAAGGCCTAGAGCGTAGCTAGGCTAGCTCGAGGCAATCATAGCGTGACCAGCGAAGCAGACATAGTCGGCCAAGGCTTGTATAGTGCTTTACTCAAAAATGCAAGTACCTAACCTACATAAAACCAGCAAGTGATTTAAATAAAATAATTACATTAATTAACTAGAAATTTAATTAAAATAACAATTATAAAAATACAGTTACTAAAATTCAACACCGACTTTCCCGGTTTCATATTACTTACGAATAGTTTGCGATAATTTTAATGCGATGTTTGACTGCTATATTTTCTTCATTTATTACTTCATTTACTTATAGCAAAAAAGTCACTAGATAAAAATAAAAAATTCGCTGAACCGCGCTTTTGTTCCTTCTTTGTATATTTTTTTTAATATGGAATACAATCTTTTTGTGCCTACCTCTTTATATACAAACAGCTGTGTTTTAAATAAAATCTTTTCGCATTTGTTTTTTTAAAACGTTGAAACGTCAAAATAGCGGCCGGCAATGTTTTGCCGGCCTGGTAGAGCGGCCAGCAAAATCATTGCTGGCCGCTCCTTGAAACAGACCGGCAAAGTCGACTTTGCTCAAACAAGGTTGTCAAAATAATGACCACATTACATGCATTTTTGAGTAAATTATTTTTTTTTTGCATTCACAGCCGCACATCGCGCTTGTAACGTCTGAATTGTAGGCAGAAGTTTACGAAATAGTGTCGTAACTAATGATATTTTAGCAAACAGATATGTTATGAGCGCGCAAAACGTGAAGACCAAATGTCCTACGTGGGACAATTTGCTAGTCTATGATGCCGACGTGCGGGGGGATTGATGACGCGTGGCGCTGTTTGTTTATCTAGCTGTCACTTTTTTTCTTATTGCGTTTTATCAAGCTATCCTTTTTACCTGTAGTGAAATGTAATGTGTGAATAAAAAAGTGTGTATGTGTGCTGCCGCTCGGCGCGGATCAGTTTTTTCTGTTGTTTTGTAGGTGTATACCATATCTTTATATTAGAATATCATAGATCGTAACTATGATTGTGATACAATTATTCTATATAACTGTCTGCAAATCACAATACTTATAGTACCTACGTCATATCAAACAGGTGTCAACCTACTACATTATTTACAGATTGCTATACTTAATCACTCGTTATCACTTAAATTATTTCTGCTTGATTTCCTTCATTAATTCACTAATCGAATAGGTAAATAGAACAATAAGACTGATGTTTGATACTATAATATTTTGCACACTTATAAAATTAGAAGACATGTGACGTCTGCCAACCCGCACTGGGCCTGCGTGGTTGATTACAAACCGCTCCCTCTGCTAGAGAGAGGAGGCCTGTGCCTCGGTAATGGGGACACTATAGGCTGATTTCTCTGCTATTGTCCATTTAAATGGCCACAACGCTCCTTCGTACTTTCTTCATACCCTCAAAAACAGCATGGAGAAGCAGCAAGATCGAGATTGTACAAGTTTCTGCAATAAAACTTTTTATTTATTTATTAAGATCGACAATGAGCAAACTGTACCTCGGGTGCTCCAGGAGTCCATTTCTTTCACGGTGTCCTTCAATGTTCACTATGTTCCGGGGCCACGGTAACCTGATGAGACAGTCCCGCGACCCCGGCAGGTTTTGGCTCTCGTCATATTGCTGATAGCTCTCTGAGGCGCGTGGAACACGACTCGCCGTCGACTCGGGCATGGTCCATGATCGGACGGCAAGTCCATTGCCTATGGTGACTTTCTACCAGGCGGACCGTATACTTGTTTGTCATTATGGTATAAATAACCGTACAAGCATACGGTAAAAATAACGCAATCCTTGAAATCTGCTAGGTTATGTTACACTTGTATAGCGCCATGTGCTTCACTAATAAGCCGATAAGATTATCTCAAGGGGTTAATTACTTACAATGAAATGTAATCACCAACAATCGATATTACAACAACAAGGGCACTGTTTACATGTGTTACGTTTATACGTACAAACAGACGCCTTATCATGAGTTTTCAGTTATTCTCAGTAAAGTAAACTGGAACTTTGACATTTTCAAATTGACAAACAAAAAAATTAGAAAAAAAATAGTTCCTTCTTCGCACACCAGAGGCGCTGTTCCATTTTTCCATACAAGAAACGCTGTAAATACTGGAATAAGTAAAGTAAACTAGTAAAAACTCGTGATAAAGGTACAGGTACGTACGTATATGTAAAGGGGCACTCACGTCCGTGTGGCGTTTGATCTCCTTTAAACTCAAATGTAGCTCATAACAATACATACGATTACAGGTAGGTATAAAATACTACCAATACTAGGTATATTTCTACACCAGTACAGTAACAGCGGGTATTAATACCTAGTATTTATGGTACTCCGACTCTGCACTGGTACCAGGATGTCTTAAAGCGAGACTAATTCCGCTGTGGGAGCGCAGTGGCGCTAGATGATTTGTATAGCTCTAGTCTCGTAGTCTCTTTCCCACTCTGGAATTACTCTCATATAAGACACCATGGTAGGTCACCTGGAGTGTAAATGTGGTGCTACTCCACAATACAAATACAATACAAAAATATTTATTTCATCTCAAACATTGTGTCATACATAAATAGAGGCAGCTCCAGTAAGTTACAGAAGTACTTGTGTCGGAGCTGTCTCGCTCTTCCCTAATGTGCTATCTTAACAATGAAAGTAATGAAGCTAAAGGAAAAAAAAGAATAATAATAAATTAAGCAGCTCTAGATGTGTGAGGAGCACATGTGTTGTGTGAGGAGTGTATGTGTTTGTGTGCGTGTTTGTGTGTGTGTGTGTGGGTATCCAGCAAATTAGTTAATTGTTAGCTCACCCTAATCAGAATGTTTTCTGTATCTTCATAATTATGTTAGGGATCTCAACCAAGTAGTTATCGTTTTTTACAGTCGTAGCAAAGAATATATGTATATCACAATTAAGATTGAGTTTATCATAGATGTAGGTGGATTGTGTAACATACTGACGTCTGGCAAATGCTGATCGTACCCCTGAAGAGTAGGCAACAATATCACGCCCCCCGTCTGGTTTGAGTTGCTGGATCAAACACAAACGATGAGGAAAGTAATATTGTGCCCTGCCGATTGTTTGTTACAAGAGAGTACACTTTTGAAGGCGCTAAAATCGCCTGTCAGTGTCGCTAGACTGTCTAAATAGGTAACTACAATAGCTTTAACATTCCAAGGTCGCACCCTGGAATGTTAAAGCTATTGTCAAACAGACAGGCGTGGTGAACGCGAAGCGAGGCGTTTTTGTTTATAATGTATCGAATTGTTTGAAGCCCGTCACAAAGACTATCGGATCGCTTTCGCTTTTCTATGTGACTGGATTCAAACAATTCCAAACATTACAAATAAAAACGCTTCGGATCGCATTCGCTTCGCCTGTCTGTTTGAGCTGTTGAAGGAACACCATAGATTTTAGTCAGTATACGAATCTGTCCCTCTTGTTCTTTTCTGGGCGGGAGGGCTAATTTAATGATTTTACTTTAAGAGAAAAAGGGCGTTATCTCGTGGCCTCAGTTCTCGGTCGACATTCTTTAGTTTGCTATCGACACCCTTTTTTCTATTGTGGTAAAATCATGAATTGTTTCCTCCCATCCAGGGCAGAGCGGAAGCGACTGCCAGGCGCGTACTGACTAAAGTCCACGGTGTCCTTCAATAGCCTTTTACGTTCTGGGGTCTCGGTAATTCGTAAGTCCCGCGACCACCATCGATACCCTTACAAGAAGAATATCTGTATCTCTGAAACCCTCACGATTAAATAAACTTCTATGACCCACTGCAGTTAGATATCCCAACTCTACTAATACAGAATAGATTAATTATCAGTATAATTTTTACGCTATCTAGAAACGCGAGAGCGTGTCAGAGCCAAGCAGGCGCGCTCACAGTGTGTAACATTACACGAACCATTTGGAGCCACTTTTTAGCCCTTCATAACTCAATAACTATTTAACCTAGACTTGTCAAATATATTGAGTGTATACAATTACAATATACGAATTATTATGTTCGATGGTTAGTACTACCAGCAAACCAAATCGGAATAATAAAATAAAAACTGACAAGTAAAAGGTTTGGAACTTTTGAAGGCTATAATATAATTCGTATATGAGAAATAGTCACGTCAGAAATTAGGCTACAACGTATGATCCTTAGTTATAAGAAGAAATATAGTTTATGTTGTTATAAATAAACAAGACTGACCATTGAACTTGGCACCCATTTAGATTTCACTTCTTTTTTCGTTGAAGTCAACAAAGGCATAATATCAAAATATTGAGCTTGGCTCTCATGTCACATTTATGTTTTTAATGGGATTATCTATTATCAGTGAACACGTTAGCGAAATTACGCAATAATTTACTACAACTGATTAATTAGGAATTCGATGGTTGTATTTTTATCTTGTTATCTCACACGCCTTGGTCTTGGACGATTAAAACGGATTTTAACGACATTCTTGTTAAGGACAAAAACAGATACTTAATTTTTGATATTTTTTTTACCTAGGAAATTAACAATTCATCCTGTTTCGTGGCAATATGTCCCTGAAAGCAAAATCATTATAATTATGAGACTTTGTTTAAAGAATCTTATACGAAAACCAAACTTCGCTGTGTAATACGTCATAGTAAGCAGTTCAGTCATTATAAACGGATTCTACTGTACTTGTAGATCATACCCATTTTGTTCTGTACGGGAATTGAACCCGGTACACGCAGCGAAGCAGTCCAATCATCGGCTAGATGATTGGACTGCTTCGCTGCGTGTACTACGCCGTAAAATAATTTTATTTTACTCTACCGATCTGCCCCGGTTTCACATAGGTACGTACGACTGCATTAAAATCCCATAAGAAGTTTAGAAGATTAACGCGTACAGAGGCGGAGAGCGCCTTTTTTTTAAGCGTGGTAAAATCATCAAATGAGTCCTCCTACCCCGGGCAGGGCGGGAAGGACTGTCAGACTTCTACTGACTAAAATCCACGGTTTCCTTCAATAACCCTTTATGTTCCGGGGTCACGGTAAGGAAATAATCCTGCGACCCCGGCAGGCTTTGGCCCTCTGAGAGGGGGGCCCCGCCATTATGCTGACGCTCTTTGAGGCGCGCGTGGGACACAACGCGCCGTCGACCCGGGCATGGTCCATGGTCGGGCAGCGAGTTGCCCTTTATTCGCTGCCCGCATGCCCGAGCGGAGAGCGACTTAGTCTTTACACTATCGAGATACTAGATAAACTTTTGTTTATGGATGGATAACCTTAATAGCACAGACAGATGCTGCTGAATACAGGCATAGCCAATCACAACAGACCATATCTGCTCCTAGAACCCTACGTAAGTCTATTCAGTTTGAGTGGATAGGCAACAGGGATTACTCTTTACATGGCGAACGCTTTGAGTCATTGAGCATAGGAACAGTATAGCAACTGTACTTATCATCATCAGCCTATTATAATGGAACATTACATAGTACTGTTGGGACAAAGGCCTCCTCTCTGTGAGAAGGAGTGAGCCATAATCCTCCACGCGGGCCCATTGCGGGCAACTGGATAGTCAAAGATTTTGATGGTGTTCTTAAAAAAATGGATCAGTATTACAGTCTGATGTTCAAAACGGCGTAACCATATAGTTTTTCTTCTAAATTAGCCGCACGACTTATTTTAGGTAAAGACCTACGATGAGTTTTACCTACAAGTTTACCTACTTACTTGGGCAATGATTTTATATGATAAAAAACCATTTTCATTGAAATATATTCCATTATTTTACACATGTTCCGTAAACACACATAATGTAATGTATACGAGAGCATTTTAATATTCCCCTTTTGAGAACGATCCCGGCTCAAATAATAATTTTCCCTTGAAAACCGTTTTTGATCACAGTCGAAATTTTTTTTTTGAAAATCGCTCTTAATTATGTATCCCATTCTTTTGATCATAAAGACACAAAATTACTTGAAAACAAAACCTTTCCATGGACAATGTATCTCCCTCTTTTAATAAAATGTTTGTTTGTATCTTGTTAGTACACAACCTTAATTTTTAACTGATTTTATCAAAAATTATGACAAGAAACAATGCAAGCATCCCCAAAAAAAACTCCCAACATCTTTAAAACTCTAGTACATAATATACAGCATCTGCATCTAAAACTGTGTCACTCTTATCTTAAGCTGAAACTTTATCTCGAAATTACATTGTCAGAGGTGATAACGTACATAACTGATCGCGTGATAACGTGATAACGCCACATTACATAGTATCGCGAGCCATGTTTGACGTGGCCCTCGTTGTCGGCGCCGCCAGTAACCTCGGCTACCAGGTCCTCAAGAAACTAACAGAAAACTACAATGGAAAGATATACTTTACGGCAGAAGACGAATCAACAGGATTCAAAATACTTCAAAACCTTGAGAGGGAAAACTTAGATCTGAACTTCTTGCAAATGGATGTCACTTATACAAGAAGCATAATCAAAGTGAGGCATTACATCCAGGACTTGGATGAAAGAATAGACTTGATCATCAATGTGACGGACTACGTACCAGAGAAGAAGATATCACATGCCGAAATGGTAAGAAGAACGCTCAGTATGAATTTCTACGGATACATCAACTTTGGCAAACTAGTCTACCCTATACTTAGTGAAAATGCAAGAGTTATCAACGTCTCTGGTCCAGCTGGATTACTAGCAACAATAGAGAATGATGAAATCAGGAAAAGGATTAGTGATCCTAAATTAACTGAAGATGAACTGGTCGCTATCATGCAGGAGTATGAACAAGCTGCGAGGCGAGGAACAGAGAAAACTGAAGGTTGGGGGATGAGCGTCCATTCTGTCAGCAAGGTCGCTCTAAACGCTGTCACCTTCTTACAACACAGAGAATGGGCAGATAAAGGAGTAGTGATCAACTGTGTAAACCCTGGAAACCTCAGCAGCAGAGAAGGAAGAAAGACAGCTAAGATGTACGAGGAAGGTGCCAAAGCAATTTTGTACTTGGCCTTTGAAGCGCCCTTGTCAATAAAGGGAAATTTCGTTTGGAGCAACTATTCTGTGATTGAGTGGAACTCTGATCCTTATGTGGAGGTCACTACGGTGTGAATTAGTGTAAATATTTATTTTTTAGTGACGACATCGCATTTAGTGGTTAAAGTGTATATTGTGCCCATCGGAATGACTGGATGGATACTCAGTCTTGGTCGAATCCAATGTAATGAATGTTGTATAGTTCTTGAATAAATAGGCTAAATAAATAGGGTAAAGTACCCAATTGCCGACCTCCCACCAACTACTGACCGCTTAATAGTTTTTACCAAAAATAATATTAAATCTTCTTGCAGTGTCGCATAAAGAGTACACAAAATGAAGTATAATTTATCTTTTATTATATTGGTCTCATAGAAAATTTAAATAAAGCAAAGTTGCGTCCGTAAACCTATGATAATAAAATACCCTGCCAAAATCAGTACGAAATTTAACAATTTGCTAAGCTGAGGGTTGTTTTAATGTCATTTTATTTCAGTTTTACATGATAGATTCCTTAGAGTTTGGTATTATTTTCGTTATTTAAGACAGATATAATGCTTTTCTACATGTTTCTCAAGTTTTAGTGACCCTTAATTTGTTAAAATGATGGGGTCAAAATCTGGTACACTCAAAGTATGAAAAACCATTTAATTGACATGAGATGTTAATAGTTGGTAGTTAACCAAATGTACCAATATACCAGTAATTAACACCACTGTTTGTATGTAAAGTTCATTTTTAATGGTGAGATATCTTTACTTTAATGCATCTGTATAATGCCCATGGGCGTTGGCTCCCCTAAGGGGCTGCCTCCACGAGCGAGAGAATCGCGGCGATATTATCGTCGTGCCACGTATTTCCATACACTCTCTATGAACCCGTCTCCACACGGCGATATTATCGCGGCGATTTGACAAGTGGCAATGTGTGACATTAGTCGGGCGTATCGCCGCGCGCTCGTGGCGCTCTCGCAGCGAGCGCGCGGCGGGCGCGCGACGACCGCGTTACCAGTAGTGAAACAAAACAAAACTATAGCACAACGACTTGTCGCGGACTCGCGGCGATTCCGTTGCGAGTCGTCGCGCGCGCGCGGCGATTCCGTGACGATACGCTGGCGGAATAAACGCTCGTCGTGGAGATTCTCCGACGATAGAAGGACGGACTCGCAGCGTTTCCCTCGCCCGTGGAGATGGCGCCTAAGGGTGTGTATATCTGCATAATCACAAACATAAAAAAATGCCTTACATAGTAACCTGAGAACCTAACATAACTTGAGCGAGGGGCTTACATTTTCGGCCTACTGTTACATTCTATAATATCTCCAGATATTCCTCCTGAATATTTTAAACTTCTAAGTTTATAGGAAACGTGAACAAGCAAGATTATGAAAAAAAAATGGCTTTCAGATAGTTTTATAACCTGGATAAGTGGATAAACCTGGGCATAGGATACTTTTTATGCCGGAATATTGTTCCCGTGGGGCTACTAGTGCTACTACTGAACATAACTCGAACAATGCCGCGATAAGCGGTCATAAGTTGGTTTAATACATAACAGTCTAGCAAAAGTTACTCTAACTTGCATGTTTGTATAAAATGACCTATTCTATCATATCCGAGGCAAAGTGTGAGCTAGTTTTTGAATTGTATAGAATGTTCTCTTCACTTGTGAGGTCTTCCACATAAATTTAATAAGTTAGAAACGTCTTTTGTAAATGGGAAACCAGTTTTTTTAGTAATTTAAACTTTTTTAAACTCTCTTTCTACATTTAACAAATTATTTTGCCGGCGAGCGTTTTAATATATGCAGCATGATACAGAACAATGAGATAAACACTAATCAAGAGGAAAAATGGGTCAAAAAGAAACAAAAGTAACCAGAAAACTTCAAAAATAGTTGCAAGAATATTATTCGCCGCGTTTGGAGACTGAAGATCTAAATAGTTTGAAAAAAAAAAAGAAGGCTAATGAGGACAATAAGATTAGCTTTATTTGTTTTTCATCGTATAAAACCTCCTATGACATTCAAAATTAATTATTTTTAAATTTATTCTTGTCATACAGAAGATCAAAAAATTGGTCATTTGCATGAGGGTAATTGGTACAAGCATGACAGTAACTGGTCAAATGGCCTGTTCTTGCTAAACTCGAGAAAAAAAAAACACTTTTTACCTTTGGATAACTGTTTATAATGTTTTAGTTACATTCTCCAATGTTTATTTTATCTACCAAAAACATTCATTTCCACTTGCAACTCGTACATTGGTTTATTTTGAGAAAGAAGCAAGGAAAACTGCTTAAAGGGTCAGTAATTGGGTGTTTTACCCTACGAGATTACTTTAGACGTATTGTATCTATAAACTGTGTCAAACCATTTGTGAAAAATGAAAGTCATTGCCAAAACTGATAATTTTGCTATCGTACAATTAAAACAAAAACACTGATAAAAAAATCGATTGAAGTATACTCGTAAAACTATAGCCACAATAAGGTATATCCGCCACTGGATACTTACGCCCGAAATATTAATATTCTATCTCAATCTAAATCCCGTTCCTATGTTTTTGACGGCTGCTTCTATTCTATTCTATTTTTGATTAATGGCTTCCGAGCCGATGTCGACTATTCCGCCAATCTCTCGAGAACTGGAAAAAACGGCTGCTTCTGATTGGACATCTTCAAGACTCGGGTGCACATTCGGTCGTTGATTGGTTACAGAAAAGATCCATAGATTATTATTTTAGTTAGAAGAGTCACGAGATTGGAATTAAATTGCGTCCGGTTATGGGCCTACCACACGCACAAGCTTTACCACGGTTCTGCTTGCACAAGCCAATGATAAATTAAATGAAGGATGTAAGAACTTTATTAATATTTGATTAAAGGATGTTAAATTGTGTATGAGGAAAGGTTCCACAATCCTTTAAATTTCATTTTTACCCGACTGAAAACTACCGACACATTGTTTTTTCCAATCCGACGATTTCGACAAAAATGCTTGCGCAGGCAGATCTGTGGTGAAGCTTGGACATGTGGTAGGCCCATTAGAATATAAGCAGTTCCAATCATAATTGAGATGAGGTTAAACAGGTGATGAATGCGTTGACTTCTTGATCATTACAACAAATACGCCTTAGAACCAGAGGCTTTATCACAAGATTTCTGCATTTTGTTTACAAAATACTTGAAGTATTAACGGCGTTTATTGTATGGAAAAATGTAAAAGCGTCTCTAGTGTACGAACGAGGAAAAAGGTGCCAATTTACAACACCAATACAAAGGAAAAGGCATTATAAAATTCAAAGCTATAGCTAACGAACTATAAAATATTTTCATTTCTTTTAAAAATTACCAATAACTCACTTCATCAGTTGAAAATTCACTATAAAATGATTTATTTTGAGCAATAATAGGAATCACTGTATTAAATATTAATTTCTCGTAACCTGTTTCATCAGAATCTTTACAATTTATTGCAATTATATTACTAATTGCCAAAGAACTGAAGTGGAACAAGCCTTTTAATAAATTGACTGGCCTGTTGGTCTAGTGGTTAGTGACCCTGACTGCTATGCCGGAGGTCGTGGGTTCGATTCCCACCCAGGACAAATGTTTGTGTGATGAGCACGATCATTTGTTCTGTGTCTGGGTGTAATTTATCTATATCTATGTATTTAGAAATATATAAGTATGTTTATCAGTTGTCTAGTACCCATAACACAAGCTCTGCTTAGCTTGGGACTAGATGGCGTTGTGTGATAGTTGTGGAATATTATATTATATTATATTTATAGGAGTACTAGCGACCCGCCCCGGCTCCGCACGGGTGCAATCTTTATAATATTATTAAAATTGCGACTATAATTTGAGATTTAAACTATCCTATCTCTCAAGTTGGATCGAACTGCACATGGTGTGCGAATTTTATTATAATCGGTTAAGTGGTTTAGGAGTCCATTGAGGACAAACATTGTGACACGAGATTTATATACAACATGTAACGTAATTAACGCACACCCTCAGACACCCCAATTAGAATATTATGTTATAATCACAATACATATATTGAATTTTTAATTTAACATGTAAATCCATTGTTATTTAACTAAGTTAGTTATTTTGCAGTAAGGTTTATTTTTCTTTTTTTTGTATTGAATGACAGAATTTGTATTAAAACAAATAAAATTGCACTTTTAAGTCTTGTTGCCTTGATTTACGGTCCATCTTAGTTTGTTTTGACTGTACAGAGGTCTAGGGGGAATTTCCGTAGTTTTAATTTTTTTGAAAAAAAAAATATTACCCATATTAAAAATGATAGAAATCGATTCAGTAAACGATTCTGAATAAACTAATTTCAGGATGTGCGTTAATTATGTTACATGTTGTATATTAAGATATGCTGCAAATATAAATGTTAAAAAAGAAGTATTTTATTTCAGTTTTCATGATAACTGAATTTATTTCAGTTGAAGAGGTAACTCAATGTTATGGATTTAATTTTAATTCCCAGATGGATAATAATTTAATTTTTCCTAGATTTATTCTCGTTACTTTTTAATAGTTATTACGAACGAGCTGTTGCCAGCGATTTCACCCGCTACAACTCAAAAATCATCGTACGGGAACATAAAATTGGGATAAAAACTTTCCCATGTGTCGAGGTTATAAACTATCTGTGTACCAAAAATCCAAAACCATTCAGTATTTTTTGCGTGTAAGGGACTTTATCCATGGCGCGATGCAATGCGATTCCACCGATTCCAACTACAAGTGAAAATCAACCTTGCTACTAAGAAATAATTATGAAATTCGATTGACTTGACGTCGTCGTGGCGATTGTGTTTTGTTTTTCATTTACCCGTAGATAACAACGTGTTCTATGTCTTATGTTGTAGTGCTAAGGTTGATTTTCACTTTGCTTTGCATTGCAATCGCGTCGCGCCATGGGTAAAGTCCCTATAAAGTGTAACAAACTTCCATATACCCAACCTCACAAACTTTCATAGGTATTAGTAAGATAAGACCTCTATTATTAGTAAGATGTGGACATTATTTGTAATAAATAGAATTCAGGCGCGTTTCAAAATCAATTCATGAGTAAAGATTTTTTTAACTAATTTTGAATAAGGCCACCCGCCCTAAATGGCTAGAATTTTTTTATTTACTTTTAGGTATTGTTTGAAAAGATCAGCTGCTCATTGTATTTACAAGAGCCACAATATTTACCTTTTTAGGCCTTTACAGTGGGACTTGAAGCCTAAATCAACATGTAAACATTACATTTTATATCGTCTGCAAAAAGTACAAAAATAACCCTGTTTGTGGTGATGTCAAACTTTATCCACTCGAGCACTCTTGTTCGGGGCTCTCGAGTAATCTGTCACAATATCTTAACAAGATGATAACTATCTGACGTGTAGTGTATTGTATCCTTTCAAACAATATTCATATATTGAGTGCATTTTCTCTAGATATCTACATCTAAATCCATCGCTGATAACTGCAGGTCCAGTGGCTGAGCGATCTACGTGTTGCGGCTTTGATTCCTGCACGGAACAAATATTTAATGGAACGAAATAATTCTTTTAGTTTGATAAACGTTGGCAGCTTCGACTTGGCCAACACAGCGTCAAAATAGCTAAAGATCACAGACACATAAATGGAGGCAGATCGTCAAATACTTCGATTGATCACTTTACGATGTTCAGTAGTAACCAAACGAATGAAGATAAGAGGGTCACACTTCACCTCCGTACCAAAACAGTGTCCAATCCTCATTAAGATCGAACCTTACTATACGTTCAGCGTTCATTGCGCGTTTCCCACGTGTTTATGGTAGTGCTAACTATAGATACACGTCAATGTACAATGCGATAGCCTTTTCACAGTAGATCGAAGGATACCAAGGTAGCTCTCGTAAAATCACTTTTTACTATCTACGACGGTAATTTCGCTGATCGTTCTGTAGAAGTGCAGATTGTCTCTAAATGTCACGGCTTTCTAAAGATGGGACCTTAATCCGAGGTGTTAAAGGTGTGTTTAGAATGGCACGCTTCTCTATGACTTTCAATTAAATGAGGAGATTAGATTATTTCTTGAGTTTAGTTTTGCTGTACCTAGGTTTTATTCGAGACTTAATTTAAATGGATACCTTCAATTTGGCTTTTCTAAAGCTTTTGATCATTCTGAAATCTTCAAGATTGGGCACGAATTGACCTACCAGTTTGCGATTTCTCCTGAAATCTCTCTACTGGGGGGTCAAAGGCTACTGAAACTTTGGTCTTGTAATTTCCCTGAAATAACATAAATAAGGTAAAATTTTATCTTCAATTAACTGGTATTTGGTTCTCTCTACTTGAACTTTAGGTTGAAATCTAGAGAGCGAAGTGATGCTTCAGTAAATAATATGAAGTGTTTAGACGAAAATAAATCTTATTGCTATTATGATAATTTGCAGTTATACTTAATTCTGCATGTGAGTGTGTTTGGGTGTTTTATCAAAGAAATATGAACTTTACTTTTCAGCAAAAAAGGTTAACTTTCGCGTAAAATGTACCTACTTAGGCTGAGAAAAGTGAAAGTTTGTGTCAGTCTCAACAAGATTTACATCTTTTGTGAAAAAAGAAGTCTCTGAAAAAACACTGCAGGCCCGAAAAAGGTAAGAAATATAATTGTTTCTTTACATTTTATAATAAACATTTCCTTTTGTACAACAACAGTACCTGGTCTGCTTTTAATTAGGAAAAATTTCGTTAAGAATTACGAACCTTAGGAATAAATGTTGAAATTGCAACTTTAAGAAGTCTCCACTTGAGTGAGGTTTGTACATCTGATTTTGTTAAATTAATGAATTTTTTTTTCTTAAATTCAACCATAAAACTTTAACTTTAATAATAATTCATTTTATTTTATTAAGTCTACAATTAAGCTCCGCAAACTCATGAATAAAAAGCATGATTACACAAAGACTATAATTAAAACCAAGAACAAAAAAATAACTCAAAGAAAAAAAATGCAATCATAAACACAAAACCTCAACCACCTTTTTAATCATATTACAAAGTAAAAAGGCGAAGTGTTTCTAAATATAACGATAACAACAGGCAGGCGACAAGGCGGCGTTAGACACAAAGGCAGTAATGACGCGTCAGCAACACGCTGGTACGCGGCGTAGTACGACAACGACAGCGCCCGGTACGCCACTACGCCAACGAAAGTCCGGATTGAAATTTTATTTTTTGTTTCGTATATTAAATGAGGGTTGATAATGTTGTGGGTTTTTGAGTGCACAATTAATTTACATAGCGTTAAGTTTAATTACACGTTATTAAATTTATGTTATCTACTGCTAAATAAATGAGTATTTTTAATATTTCGAGTATTTTGTATGCTAAGAATTTTGAATCTAACATTACACACAACGATTTGACGACATAGTGATTTTATTAAGCTGTTATTGCGAATACTATGGTTTAATGTTAACATTAGAATACACTTATTTGAACAACCAAAATTCAATCATGAAGGAACAATCTGTGCAATGCTGAGCATAAACTAGTTCAAATCACCGCCATTTCATTTAGCAGAAAAATAATTCCTATTGGTCAACCCTGTAAGAACTGTAACCTGGGGTGAATGCTGAGTGATCCTGGCGGTGGTATAGGCACCACAAGAGCAGTCTGTCTCGAGACCCACCATAAGCTTATTTTCTAACAGACATTCAAATACAATTAGGTCCACATTCGCGTAAACAAACATATCCATGGTAACGATAATGATCTTTGTTATTTGCGGACGGATTCAAACGATTTATTCTCAAAATGGGTCAAGTTTTTTGTATTTAGTCGGTGCCCAGAGATTCCAGAGGTCCTTCTGGTTGAGCTCGCTTTGTCACAGGCCTCATCTTTTCTTAAATTCACGGTGTCCTTCAATCGCCCTTTTCGTTCTGGCGCCACAGTTACCTTAAAAGACAGTCACGCGACCCCGGCAAGCTTTGGCCCTCTAAGGGGGCATTTCTTCTAGGCTAGAGCAAACCCATATAAAAAATAACAAGTAACTAAAGTACAAGATAAGATAAGAGATTGTATCCAAAGCGACCCGCGCGACTGTCTTAACTTTTTGTCCGAACAGTTAATTAATTGAAGTTTGTACCTTTTTGCTCAGTCAGGCGATTTTGTTCACGGCAGCAGTAATTGGTAGCTAAGATAGAAGACTACTAACGAGGTTGCAGTACTTTTTTAATGATATTTTATGTTAATTTCTTGTACTGATGTCGTATATTATATTATCTGCCAGGATTGACCGGATGTTTAAACAAGTTATTTTGAAGGAGCAGAGCGGTAGGACGCCGCATTTCATGATTCCACCCCCAAGGAAAAGAAATTGGGAAAAAAGGAAGGAAAGGTCTATATTGACTATTTATAATAGACATGTTTGCTCTTGAACTCAAACTAAACCACAAGCAAAGATGAGCATAAGATAGAGCGAGCTTACGCAAAAGGAGGAGCTCCTACGTGTTTTGGCATAAGGTCCCAAGAAATGATGAATGGACTGCGCGAACGATGAAATGTCTAGAAAAAAAGTAACTGCTGAAATAAAACGTGATAGAGAAGTTTCGAAGGAGACAAAATGCTGCATCGGCAAGAGTTTTTTTTATGTTTCCCCGCATTATTATTTTCCCACCACATAATTATAAGAACTATTATCATACATACTTTTGTCTTGTGATGTCTGTTTTATAAACCAAAATTGCGAACCAGTAAAACAACAATACATTTACACCCTTACCCACCCTTACCGAATTAAAACGACAAAAAGCCATCGAACAGCTTTTTACCAAAGTGTTTAATTTTAATTACACACAGCTGAAAAGTCTGAAAACTTCACAATTGTAAACTCTTTGCGAACAGCTCCAGAATGACAAACAACAATCAATTTTCGGATAAGTTGGAACTTGTTAATAAGTTTATTAAAGTGCTTACCTACTATATAGATTGTTGTTTTCAATATAAGCTGGAAGTGTGGGAGAACTCTTCTGAGAAACTACTTTAGATTATGAGGCTCTAAAATCTAAAAAGGACTCAACATAAATTAAGAAAACTGTAAGAACCAAACCTAACAAGAAGTCAGACAATAAAATCTAAACTAAGTTATTGATGCCTCCATTGCCAAGTATCCCTTGATGTTTCGGTTGATTTTTTACACAAAATTAATCACTCGACACATAGTTTTAACAAAGACACTAAACTACTTCTCACTTTGGGCAGGCACGCACCACACACAAGTATTCTGCATCAGTGCGAACTTGGCCGAATCTCTCTGCAATATCACGCCGGTAGGAATCCAGCATTAGACGAATGTTCCCAATGCCTGATGCGATTGTACCCGATGTGCGGCACTATGCGGCACAAAATTCGCTCTAGTCGATTTACTCGTACTCAAGAAAACACGAAAAAATTGTGCAAGAACAATCTAAAAATGGAAAACGTTTGAGTGCCCATACGTGAGCAGTAGAATTGTTATTTTGTGTGCGCACATTGCTGAACTAAGAACAGTGAAAAGTTTCTGCACTGTGCACCACCAAATGTTACTCACAACCTTGCCGGTGGACAGAGAGGCTAAACGCATTACCAGCTTCGTACGCGCACTGCTGAAGTGCGCTAACAAAATGCTGCACACTATTTTGGTGGAATCGTATCATAATAAGTGTCAAAAACATGTTATTCGAAGCGTCGACATCGACTTTATTGAGGACTAGCGGCCCGACCCGGCTTCGCATAGGTGGACATGATAAATGGGTTACGGCTCAGGGTGAACATAGCTTTCTAATTGTGAAAAAAATTGGAAATCGGCGCAGCGTAATTTTTGAGTTTTTTATTCATTACAAGTATATACTCGTACAATAAAAACTTTTTCTAAAAAAAATGTGACCGCCTTCAAAAACAACCACAAAAAAGGGTAAAATAACCTACAAAACTTTTCTTTCGGAAGTCGGTGACTTTTTTTATTAATTTCATTGTCTCTTTTGCCACCGACTTCCGAAAGAAAAGTTTTGTAGGTTATTTTACCCTTTTTTGTGGTTGTTTTTGAAGGCGGTCACATTTTTTTTAGAAAAAGTTTTTATTTTACTCTTTTTAGTTTAAATATTCAACCAAAATTCTTGTCAAATACATCATTTTCTTACATGTGCACTAGAATTTTGTAATCCGTAGCACCGGTAATAACATCGTTAACATCTCTCATCTCTTTAATTCATTCCCTATCTCAAAAACTACTGAACCGATTTTGATGAAATTGCAGTATTCCCTAAGTTGAACGATACCTAGTACAACAAAAAAAGAATTACTTAAATCGGACTTGTAGTTCCGGAGATATGCGAACACAAACATAGTTTTCTTACTTGAGGAGTTGTACCTTCCATCATCAGCTCAGGTACATAAGATGATGATTTCCATACGCAAATACTTGAAATACTTCATAAGATTTGCGAAAAACTATGTGTCAGCCAATAAAATTTGAGGGTTGCCCTCGATTTCTCCAAGATCCAATCATCAGATCCTGAAATGGTGACAATGGGACCACACGGGAAGCACCAGCTTTCGAATAAAAAAAGAATCATGAAAATCGGTTCACCCAGTCGCAAGTTATGAGGTAACAAACATAAAAAAAAAAAAAAAAAAAAAAAATACAGTCGAATTGATAACCTCCTCCTTTTTTTGAAGTCGGTTAAAAAAATAGAAATCTTTCCTCTTTATTATAATTATTTGTGTAATAGATATCTACCCACACACAGGTCTACTCTACGAATCCCACATTCTTTACCTAAACTTCTTAAATAATATTATGTAACAAATAATTACAACCAACAGTCTCAAAAATACCGCAACTAATCCTAGATTCCCGTACAAGCTAAAAAATTCCATGTTCTAAACAAACTATATGTCAGTTCATGCAGAATTCATAGTATGGTGCAATCCTCTCCCCTGGGCAGCACTGTGCAGTGTGCATATTCCACACAGTGGTGCACTGTGCATTTTGATCGGTATGTTTGTGGAATGGTGCACGGCGTGGGCACGGGGCCTACTCCCGGTGAGTGCTTTGGGTGATCTTGTGGCTTAGATGGGAGAAAAGTAAATTAGTATTTTGTTTAAATGCTGCATGTTTTTAAAACTGGTGATATTGGTAGGATTTAGAGTTAAGGAATATGGGCCACGGTTACTCGTTAGTCCCGCGACCTAAGTACTGTGCTCCATCTCAAGATTCAATTCCGGTACGGAAAACATAGCTATTATTTGCCTCAAACATAGTAGTTCCGGGCCTGGCTATTTTTGTGAGTTAAAGTTTTTTGAAAAGCACCCCCGTTACAGGAAAAATCCTAATTTGGAGAAACTATGAATTTCTCCTGTTTCGTAGGAGCTTAAAATATTATCGCAACACTCATTAACACAAAAATATATACCCTTTAAAAACCATGTAATTTGACAATCACGTCTCATTTGAGTTCCATTACGTATGCTAATTCAATAATGCCTCTCATTTAATTTGACAGACGTAATCTCCATCAACACGCATTTAATATATGGAATAGCAATTAATTGTAAATGCAAGTCAAACAAAGTTTATAATTTGGAATTGAATTTGTTATTTGTTTGATTAAAAAAGTTTTAATTTCGTTGTGAAAAGTTTTAGATGTAATTTGCTAACGTATTGCATTGCTTTGACAAATTAATGTGCCTGCTTGCTAATAGCATAATTACATTTATGTTCATGCTTTAATCTTATGTCGATGATTAGTTTAATCTCAACATCATGACTGTTGATATCTAGACTAGAACTTTGAGGACTATGTACACACAATTCGTCGAACCTGTTAAATAGGTATATAGAAATTAGTAACTTAACTAACAACTTCAATCAAGATTTCATAGTTTTATATTTGTATTATTATAAATTTTAATTCTTCTGACAGCGTAACATCATAGGTGGCTGGTAGCAATCGGAAATTAGCCGAATATCAAAGCTAAGTGACAAACGATTGGACAGCCAGCAATAGAGTGCTGTTGGTTGGCGATGATGATGGAGATGTTGTTATAATACAGCGTCCAACAACATCTTCCCATACTCAACACTCCCTTGATTCGCCATCCAATCGTAGCACAACGTAATAACACTCCTAGCGACCATACATCTACTGGCCTTTTTCCAACTATATCGAGGTCGGCTTCCAGTTCAACTGGATGCAGCTAAATACGTCAGCTGAGTATTTCACTATGAAGCGAATACCTCTCTGACCTCCACAACCCAGTACCAGGGTAATACGATACTCCTTGAATGGGTGTCAGACTTTTCGATCACTGTACCTGTAACTACTGCCAAAAATATAAAAAGACACAGAGGAACTGCGTCATTTTTCGAAAGAGTTACCGCTACCAAAAGTGTTACCTCGGCAAGCGCAGCAAAATCTTGAAGATCAACCGTTGCGATTGTCATTACTTTGCCTCAATCCCTATGATGTTGTTAATGACTACATTTTATCCCATATTATTCCAACAATACTCACATTAAACACTCCCTTCATACCCCATTGAAACGGAACAAAACGCAATAACATTCCTAGAGACCATACAATTTCAAAGCTCCAACGTCATAAATTCCGTAACTGAATGGGGAGCAAACAAAAAGGAATCTGTGCCAACAAACTATGCGAAAGTGTTCTCAACTCAAACACATAATGATGACGTATGGCAATTCGTTGGCCATCACGATATGTGATACGTCAGAAGGTCGGAGTCGTAATAGAAAAACTTGGGTCGTTTGCGTGACCATTGCTTTGTTGAAATCGGGCTTGTGAAGATTTTTGTGTCAGACCTGATAGTAGTAATACAGCTTCTTCTTCTTTGGATATGATAAAAAACCTATTCATTTGTCTCCTAAAGATTCTCAATTAAATGCGTAATTTTTATCTTGTTCAATATAATCAAATATTAATTTCGTCAAAGTTTCTGCTTACGTAAAGTAGATTACGGATTTGATACGTACCTATTTTAACTTATTCTATCCTATTTCTAGATAATTTAGGCAAAGAACTCAAGGTCAAGGTTTTAAATTTCTTTCAAGTTTTATAGAAGACTAGTGACTCAACCGGCTTTACATGAAATATCTGGGATGCGCTCACCTATTCGTAGAATGGTCGATTCCTATAACGATACCTTTGAACACATATATATTTTTGTTTGTTCTCCCTATACGTTCAAAAATCTTGTACTTGAGGCTCTTTCTTAATTTATTTCATTTATTGTTTTGTTTTATGTTTAAAAACTCATTTAAACACGATGTGAAAATGTATGTGTAACCCTAGCGACTATTTTTCGGTTTATTTATCCCGCAGTTTATCCGTGAACAGCGTTGTGGGCTGCAATAATATTTAATATTTTCTAATTATGTATTTCTTGTTACTATGTTTTATATTGTAGCTGTTTGTTGTTCCATTTGAATAAAAATAAAAATATCTCCTGTATTATGTACTGGTGATAGTAAAATCTGTAATTTTGATATATGTACGTATGTTTCTTGGTTTCTCTCGGTGCGTTTACAAACATAGAAATACACCCAGACCCGGAACAACTGCTTGTAGGTCATACAATTATTAATGCCTTTGTCAAAGTGACAGACGAACCGAATGCGTGGCGTAGCGTTTTTGTTTGTAATGTACCTATGGAATTGTTTGAAGCCTGTCACATAGAGTATCGGATCGCTTTCGCATTTTTATATGACATGATTCGGTTCGGTTCGCTATCGCCTGTCTGTTTGACAAAGGCCTTATTCTCTGCAAGGATCGAACCCACGACCCGTTGCTCAGCAATCCTACTAGCCGTCAATACTCACGATGTGCGAGGATCTTGACAAATAAAATTGGTAACATAGCCGCATGCGAGCAGGCGAACGACAACTACTGCGAAGCTGAAGCAATCGCCTTTGACGAATCACATCGTATCATATGCCATATCATATTATTAATCTATCACGATCATAAAGTCATAGTTTTATCACAATGCCTCTAATAACTAATATGATAAAACCTATAATATACTCACGCATAGTTTCTTATCTAAAACTATAATTATAATAGGTGCGTAAAACAGTATACAGTCCCCAATACCCAGTTATCAGTTCTAGTTTTGGCGTGTAACCTTTATCAAGCGATGGCTCCTATAATGCGATATAACATTTATCTGACAACTATATTATCTTTAGATAGTAGATATGATACATGAGATAAGTGATAGTGTATTAGTCACTGGCCGTGATGTTCTTATAACAAATAAATACTTCGAACACGAACTGCTGTGAGTTAAATTACAAACGTTTGGAAAGTGATAACATCGCCGGGTTCGCGGGACTAACCCCTAGTCGCGGAACTTACCAAATTACCGTGAACCTGGAACGTAAAGGGCTATTGAAGGACACCGTGGATTTTAGTCAGTACGAGTTTGACAGTCCCTCCCGCTCTGTTCTGGGTGGGATGACTCATTTGATGACTTTACAACGATAAGTTCCTGCGGCGAAAAGGAGAAAAGGCGTTCCGGAGCGGTAGCTCGTCAAGATGTTAAGGTGTCTTTAGACTATCAAATCACCGAACCACAATTTCCCAAAACTCAACTGTCGCCTGCCTATTTATTTCTAGACATCCATATTCGATCATCTATACGTCTTGTAGCGTCATAACTGACAATTTCATCAGGGTTATAGGCCGGTTACACAACTTATACATGGCCGACTTACCGGCACAATTAGGCGGTTCGGCTAGCGTATCGTAATCGCACTAGTACGTTGACAACGATCAAATGTATAGGTACTAGGTAGCCTGAAGGATGGAGGAGATAGATTGGGGATATTGACTCAGGTACCTTAGTGGCTAGTTGTCGCTTAGGTAAGGGATAAATCATGCTTATGTACTTGACCACCTGTGTTACTTAACGAGCAAGGTCCATTTAATAGGTCAAACAAAATGACTCGTTTGAACATGGACGGGGAAAAAAGTAAGTAAGGACGATACGAGTAGTAGCAGGACGCAGGCATGCGGACGACTAGTAAATGGGTGACCCGCCGTCAGATCATGGACCATGACCGGGTCGACTGCGCGTCGAATTTCACCCGGGCCTCAAAGACCTGTCAGCAATCTGATTAGGCTCATTTAGAGGGCCAAACACCTACTAGGGTCGCGGTACTGTTCAATCCGGAAACCGTGACCCTGCGACGTAAAGGGATATTGAAGGAACGCAGTGGATTTAGTCAGTGCGTGCCTGACAGTCCCTTTCGCTTTGTGGGCGGGAAGGCTTAGTTGAACATTTTACTAAGCTAAAATAAAAGGAGGAAATTCACTATAAATTCTGTCTATGAGTTCGTATGTATGTAATATGTAAGAACGATTGGTACGTACGGTTACACATCAAGCCATACAAAACCAGTTTATCGTGGTCTCGCTTTGTATGATCATTCCGCGCATACAACGATCAGCTTATACTGGTTTTGTATAGATTGATGGATACCCGTGTGTACAGTGGCTGAGCGATTGACTGTTGCTCTGTGAGTCACAGGTTTTTGTATGATATACAAGTAGGTGTTCCGGGTTGTGTGTTTGTGTATGTGAGTCTCAATTTTTGTAAATGCATCCACGATACAGGAGATATTTCTAGTTTGAAGCTACGTTTTTATAAAAGAAACCTAACACTTTATTTTTATGTGTCAAATCTTGTTAAACAATTTTTTTTTTCATACTATTTTAACTTAGTATCAGAATAGATACTTACATATTATTATCTTGTCGGTCACATACAATTAGTTACATATTCATAAAAATTGAAAATATTTTAGCAAATGTCAGTCAGTCTTAGTTTGATTCCACACTACTAGCAGATATAAGCCAACTTACCAGTCGCATCAATTCATAAACCTAATTAAATAATTCTTCTGTTTCATTTAATTTCCATTCTATCGGCATAAAAACCAAAATGATTCTCTTAGAATAAGATAACTCAGCAATTTCCTAATACGTTGATAACAACATAAATACTACACGAACACATTTAGGTACCAATTGTTTTAGCGAGTAGAAAAACAGTCATGAGCACCAATATGTTCTTCAACACTGAGATAAATCCTAATAATGTACTTTTGAGATGAAATCATCAAACAGCAATCCAAATTACCCTATATCATTTACAAGTATACCAAAACTTCATACAAAATTATACCAGGTATCCATTGTGGGGGTGCTAAGACAGGAAACCTCCACGTGCGCCCGTGGACTGGAGTTCCCTCTCGGATAGAGGGCACAGCGGCGGAGCGGGCTTGCGGACGGTGAGTAATGGGTAGCTCGCCGTCCGACCAAGGACCAAGCTCGGGATGGTGGCGCGTCATGTTTCGCGCCAAATGCCTGCTGGGGTCGCGGGTTTTTCTTAACCCAGGATACCGTGGCCCCGGAACGTAAAGGGCATCCGAAGGAACACGGGTGGATTAATCAGTGAGAGTCTGACAGTCCCTTCCGCCCCCCCACCCAGGGCGGGAGGACTCATTTGATGATATTACCACCTTAAAAAAAAAGGTATCCATTGTGGGAACGAGATGGCGCTAGAGGACTCGTATAGCTTTGTCTCTTTTCCACAGTGGAACTACTATCGCTTTAAGACGTCATGGTCCCCAGCAACCGTCCTCTTTTTACTACTGTGTCACCTACAGGGTCCAAAACTATCTCTTACATAGAAAAGACGTAAGACGAGCACGCGTCGCGCACGTGCGAAAATGTATGAGAGTCGCGTCCGCACCCCGTCTCTTCTGTGTGTCTTACCTCGCGACGCTTCTATACATAGACTTATGTCTCCGCCCCGTTTGCGTCTTACGTCTTTTCTATGTGGCCCGCGCCTTACGTCTTTTCTATGGGGCCCGCGCCTTAATTATATACGAGTATTATATCTGTCAAGCTAGAACCAATCCTACACATTCACAAAATAACAATAAAATCGGTTGGGTGGTTTAGGAGATCATTACGCACAGAACATTCAGGTACGAACACAGTGAATCAATTATTAAGATACCTATAAAGATAAGTTCCAAAACTACATTCGTAACAACATGAACTTGCAACACAAGAGCAGAAAAATAACTTTTAAAAGTTATAAAGTGCACACATATTGGCGGCCGTGACTGTACCAAAGAATGGGTCACCCTTGTTTGGCAGAACAACGTTTCGTCGAAAATCACTCCGGCTAATTTTGGTTACAATAAAGTCGTTTCGTAGAATTATTCATTTCACCGAATAATTAATTGTTATATGTTTATTTAGCCTATTTATTTCTTTAAAATAATTTCATTTGACCGAATTTTCAAATGCACTAATTTTATTTAAACTAATGTTTTACTAGACTAATAATGATTTAGTCGAAATATCGCATCGAATATTCAGTTAATTAATTATTCGTTTCCTTTCATTGTCTATAAAAAAATCGGGCTCCGCCGAGCTACCTTGGTAGGTGGTAATCAGCAATTTCACCAAGGATGCAAGAGCGAGCGAAGCGAGCTCGGAACCTGGGGCACCCCGACTCGGACAGGTTAGGTTCGAAGGGGATGGCGGGGTCTTTCAGACCCCGCCATCCCCTTCGTGTTAGGTTACTTTAAACCTTGCAAACAGAAATAGGAGCCCCGCGAAGCGGGGCTCCGTCGAGCTACCTCGGTAGGTAGTAATCGGCAATTTGACTAAGGATACAAGGGCGAGCGTATATTACTGATAACCACCTACCGAGGTAGCTTGACGGAGCCCCGCTTCGCGGGGCTCCTATTTCTGTTTGCAAGATTTACAGTAACCTAACACGAAGGGGATGGCGGGGACTTTCAGACCCCGCCATCCCCTTCCAACCTAACCTGTCCGAGTCGGGGTGCACCAAGTCCCGAGCTCGCTTCGCTCGCTCTTGCATCCTTAGTTTAGTTAATGATTACTACCTACCAAGGTAGATCGACGGAACAAATATTTACAATGTTTTCTTTTCTGCATTACATTACACCAATCGAATATTCGATAAACTAAATGTTATACCACCTGAATATTATATCAAATGAATATTATACATTTTGAGCAATAGCGCAAATGTTGTTATCGCAAATAAATATTCGATGAAATGAAAATTAAGTTAACCGATATTATACAAACTGATTATTTTCTCAAACGTTGTTCGAATTAGTAAAATTATATCAAAAGTTGTTCTACCAAACAAGGGTAACCCCCAAAGAATATGTTATTCCACTGCGGACGATTCCTTCCAGATAATTCATGGAGATTTATTGTATCATTGAGTTTTATAGCCGAGTCTCTTGCGCTAAGTACTGGCGAATATATCTTGTTGTTGATCCCGAGTGCTTTGTCAACTGTGAATGTATTGAAGGAGACGTGAAGGAGCGGGGCAAAAAGGGATAGAATGTCGTGAGAGAACGTTTCAACTGGTGACAGATTTCAAAAATTCTTTCACCAGTTGAAAGCTGCTTTAGTCCTGAGTGACACAGGCAAAGTTAGTAAATACATCTTCTAATATATAAAATTCTCATGTCACAGTGTTAGTTACCATACTCCTCTGAAACGGCACGACTGATTTTTATGAAATTTTGTATGCATATTCAGTCTGAGAATCGGCTACTATCTATTTTTCAAAAAAAATATATGCCAAAACAACGTTTGGGGGGTCAGCTAGTAGGTATATAAAAACAGTAGTGATCCAGAACAGCCAAGCTGTCAATGTCATTTTTTTCTGGACTCCTCAAGTCTGTCTGAGCCAGTCTTATGATTTCAATAAAGGGCTATTTGTTTAATCAGTAGTTTAATAAAGTAATTATAAAAACCTTATTTTAATCGTTCGTTGAAAAATAACAAATACCAATGAACTAATAATTTACTTAGCTACTGATAAAAATAAACCTTAAAAAATAATAGATACAACAGTATCTGAATATTCAAAACAAAGCTTTTAAGTCACTCAGTAATCCTAAAACCGAAACTAAACATACATATACACAACACAACAACAGTTTAGCATACAAAATGCCACAGTTTCAGCCGCCATTTTACTTTAACTGATGCAGCTGTCATGATATGACAGGCGGTCAGTGTCAGTCAGATAAAAGATAAAAAGATAAAAGATAAAAGATATTTATTTTGCAAAATATGGGTACAGTACACAGGTGTTTAAGAAATAGAAAAGACAGCCATATTTTACCCGTAGGCATGCAAAGATTACGAACATAATCAAAACATAGTATGTACTTAAATATTATAAGGATAGTGTCATCAAGTTAAATTACTAAATACTATTACTTTATTTAAAAGCAAGCAGGATCTCTCGCTGCAGAATAATCAAAATAGAAAAACACAAGCACAAACATTAACAAAATAATAATAACAATAATCAAATAACAATATCATAATCAATTACAATAACAACAGAAACAGAGTGCCACTCAGAGTGTCAGTCAGTGCCACTCAGAGTGTCAGTCAGCCTGAATCGTTGCTTATACAGTAGTGTAAAATTTTCTAAAGCTGACTATTCTTCCACGATAAAAGTACACATGAATATTTTACTTATTTATTTAAACACTAGCTGTTGCCAGCAACTTCGATACAACTCGAACATATCCCACGGGATCATAAAACCGGGATAAAAACTATCTTACGTATTAATCTAGGTTATAAACTATCTGTGTACTATTTTGTTTTTGCGTGAAAGAGTAACAAACATTCAGGGTGTCGAGTCTGCTAATTATTAGTCAGAATGGCGCCACAATGGCGTTTCAATTTTCGAACCATTTTTTACTCAGCAGTAAAAAATGGTTCGAATAAGCACTACAATTGAAACGCCATTGTGGCGCCATTCTGACTATTATTTAGCAGACTCGACACCCTGTTTCTTTTAAAATGTCTTAAAACACCACAGACAGGCCCACGGACTGGCCTGTTGGTCTAGTGGTTAGTGACCCTGACTGCTATGCCGGAGGTCGTGGGTTCGATTCCCACCCAGGACAAATATTTGTGTGATGAGCACGATCATTTGTTCTGTGTCTGGGTGTAATTTATCTATGATATTTATGTATTTAGAAATGTATAAGTATGTTTATCAGTTGTCTAGTACCCATAACACAAGCTCTGCTTTGCTTGGGACTAGATGGCGTTGTGTGATAGTTGTGGAATATTATTATTATTATTGTGTACCATTTCGTTGTATAGTTTTATTGCGTGAAAGTGTAACAAACATCCATTTTCTTTAAAAATGTCTTAAAACGGCGCCCTAAAACGGTTGGCGCAGTGGCTGAGCTATCGACTGCTACGCAGCGTCTCGGATTCGATTCCCGCACGTACCAAATATTTGTATGACCTACAAGTATTTATTCCGGGCCTGGGTGTTTATGGATGTGTATTTCTATGTTTGTAAAGACATCCACGACTCAGGATTGGAAATTCCTAGTGAGGGGCATATTCTTTATTTTTTAAATGGCACAGCTGTTTTTGATTACTCGCCTTTAAAAATCCCAACGATATCGAAACACCTTTTGTTATCGCGAGAACACGTGACTGTGTAACACACGAGTCTTAAATAAAACACTCTGTATACCGTGAAAAATAAAATTTATTAACCAGGGCAGGTGATAGTGCAGTGGGGCAGTACTCAATAATGCAGTCGAAACAGCAGTATACCACTAAAGCAGTATCAGCTGTATACCGTTTGCCCGGTCAATTGTGATATTGCTCGGGCAAGAACACCACGTCCTGGTAATGCCCGTGGCTTTTAGAATATGTATTTTATTTTCTGGCAAAGTTTAGTATGCAGCTGGTGTCAAAGGATAACAGCTGGCATCACACGTTTCAGCAAAAAATTGGGGTAAAAGAGAATAGTTTATACTAAAATATTCTTGCCCAAAAACCTACTGCAGATACCGGTGATAAATATTGCACATCGGCCTTTTGAAAGAGAAGAAACTCTAACTTCGGCTTCGTGTAGCGTTGTCTCTGTCGCATAAAAAACTAACCAGCTAAAACGGCCGATGAACTAACAAATGTCACATAGAGTGTGTAAAATATAATATTTCAATCGCCCAAACAAAAAAAATCAGACTCTTCCATCCCGAACCATTAAATACAACACTAGTACAAGACGTCCATTCCCCACACAATATCCCGGCCTACTCACGGAATAAATAAAAACGCAAATTTCAACAAAAAGCAGACGTTCGTCGCGACGGCAAGTTTCCTCTGCGGTGGCTTAAACTTGTTCGTTGGAATTAGTGTTGGGATGATCATATAAATCCCGGGGCCGGGATTTAAAAAGTACGGGACTTTCGGTTACGTGATGAGTGAAGATTAAGGCAATGTCATGGCAAGTTGCTGTGTTTGTGAATTTTCGATACTAAACTAATAATGAACAAATGTAAATCAAAAGTTATTTATTCAAAAACAAAGTGACAAAAATAGCATTTCCTGAAGGTCAATTTTACATGAGAGAGTCTCCAAAGTGCCCGTCATAATGAATTATAATAATTCCAGGCCTGACGTAGTACTATTAAGTATTCTGTGATAATGCATAATTTTCATTGTAAAGGTCACGGTAATTCATCGATCCTCAATTTACCGCCTTACATACAATATTAAATTAGCTAACGCCATGTTCCCATGAGAGAGACTACGGACCGCCACCTACTAGACCCTTTCAAACACCTTGTACTTCGTACATACACATCCATACATTTAATCAGAACAAACATAGCCTGCACGCATAGCATGACACAGTAGAAACAGGTCTTGTCGACGGGAGAATAGACAAAATGACAGACTATAGAAAGATTTCTATCGTCTTAAACATGGCGATGTTTAAAATGTAAAAAAGAAATGTTCTCCATTCTTATGGCATCAACAGGTCGTGCCATTTTTGGGCATAAGAATATCGAATTTTATTGAAATAACTATGTCGATTCTTGGTAGAATAGAGATAGAAATGATGTTACATGCAGATGCATGTAACGACTGCTGATTTAAAAAGTACTGAATAGTGGTACGCATACCTAATAATTCATCCGCAATTTGTTTGGTTAGAATTAAACAACAAAACATTCCGACCAAATAAAACGTCACACATCCCGCGTTTATAGCCCCTAATCCCGCGATTACAAGCCCACGCACCCACACTAGACGGGATCTTCATTTTTTAGCCGCTGTCGACTAAATAAAGGGCCAACTTTTAATGGAGGCGGGCTATCGGCTAAAACTGAGAGTCATCGAGGCTGTAACGAGTTTGTACGGGTATTGTTGTGTATGTGTGTGATGGATACCACGTCTTGAGTACGTGACATCTTACTTTCTCCATTACTGAGAAAATTATAGGGTTTTAACAATCCACTATTTTTTTAAACATTTTTCCACACTAGGAATTCCTCCTGTGTCGTGGGTGCGTTTACAAACATAGAAACTCACATACACAAACACCCAGACCTGAAACAACAGCTTCTAGGTCATTCAAATATTTGTTCCGTGCGGGGATCGAACCTGCGACACGCTGCGCACAGTCCAATCACTCAGCCACTGACTGCGCTAACCGTGCCGTCAAGCCTGGATCGCCATGGACAACTTAGGGCGAGGCCCCACTAGTGCGTTGCGCTGCGTTGCGTCGCGTCGTCGCAAGGGGCATGTCACAAAAAATGAATGGAAAACGACGCAGCGAGACGACGCAACGCAGCGCAACGCACTAGTGGGGCCTCGCCCTAAAAGAACAGGCTGTTGATTAGTCAATCAGGTCTGACAGACTCCGTTCCACCCAGAGCGGGAGGACTATAGGTAAGATTCATTAAGGTGAATGCTCCAACCAGCCCGCGAAATTCAAATTTTCTTACGTTTTTTGCAATTTGCAGGCCAGTAACATGTTGTAACTTTATCAAAATATGAATTGCGGCAATAACAAATATTATTTTAAATACAAGAATGATCAAAACATTCGCTCCATCAGCTCTCACATAGAAAAGGTGTAAATTGTTAAAATCTCCGAAATCTAACTTACATGCACCTTTTCTATGTGAGAGCTGATGGAGCGAATGTTTTGATCATTCATTTGAGTCCCGTCAGCACAAAAGCTTGACTCCGAATACTTAAATTAAGGGGTCTTTTAATAAATACACCTCTAACTAACCCATCAGGAAACACAAGTGAAATGTTATGTTATAAGATTAATAATTCTACACACTTGCCAAACCCAGTCTACGGACATTATCTAGACCAGTCTACAACGACTAAGTTACCGCAAGTGTTCGACTGACCGCCGAACATAATGTGACACGCCCTTGTCATTTATTGGCAGTTTAACTGAGACAATCGGCAGTACCCTGAAAATACAGACCATTGTACTGTGTAATGTTAAAGTATTTATCAAAGTACTTGCATAGATGTGTTCATATTTGGTAAGAATGGGCTCAACAAACTGATAATGTTAAAAATACTGAACCTACCCCATATTTTTTATTAGAAGTATACCGTTGTCCCTTACTATGAATGTCTCCGATAGCATGGGTGTATAATTTACAAGCAAAAACAGCTGGACACGGAACATACTACTTGTAGGTCATACAAATATGTGTCCCGCGCGGGGATCGAACTCGCGCAAAAGTAGAGCAGTCAATCATTTAACCACTACGCCATCGCCATCCGTGCCGCCAGTTGAAAGTTTGTATGACAGTGCCCTCTGGTGCACTATGTCCTGTCAAAAATACTGACCTAAATAATACTATGGTAAAAATATTCAAATAGACGCAAAAAAGTTCCCACGTTTTTCATATAAATCTCACACAAATCACAGAGCCACGTAAAAGAAAATCCTATATCAAAAAAGGTCATTTTCCCATGAAGGTAAATTGACGAGATGACACTTGGGGATCCAACCAGAATATAGAAGCTTTTATCCCTTTCCATCCTAGCAATACAGGGAATAAATGATATACCACAGCAAAGGAGTTACACTACGATTTGTGAAAAAGCATATTTAAACAGATACCGGCAGAATTATTTATGTGGGGTAAGGCGAGGCTTCGGTGAGAGATGAGCGATGTTAGCTGGCTCTTTTATAACAGTAACTGACTTAGACAATCGGGGTGCAAATTCTAGGATTTATTCCCGTTGGATCCCACTTTTGAATCCCACTTTTACTATTACATGAACAGACTCCGCTATCCTCTTCGTGGTTATTGGAACGAAGTTCCTTATCGCGCGTTGTGCAAGGGGGCTAGACGGAAAAAAATCTCGTCACGAAAAGTTGTCACGACACTTTTTGGAACGAAGTTCCTTATCGCGCGTTGCGAAAGGGTGCTAGAGCTCAAAGAGGGGAGTGGAGTGGAGTGGAGTGGAGTGGAGTGGAGTGGAGTGGAGTGGAGTGGAGTGGAGTGGAGTGGAGTGGAGTGGAGTGGAGTGGAGTGGAGTGGAGTGGAGTGGAGTGGAGTGGAGTGGAGTGGAGTGGAGTGGAGTGGAGTGGAGTGGAGTGGAGCGGAGCGGAGCGGAGTGGAGTGGAGTCGCGACGATTATTTTTGTTGAGTGTATACAGTAACTTCGTTCCATCCGGGTGTCCCTTGACACCTCTCAAGTTTTTTTTTTTAAACCACTCAGAAGTAGTTAAGTTAGTGAATAGTTGGAGAATAGCTGCTTCATATGTTTATCTTCATTTTTTTTAACTAGCTTTTTCTACGGTTTACCCCCTCTTCTTGTCTCCTATTGGTTGTAGCGTAATTTTATATAGCCAATAGCCTTCCTCAATAAATATACCATAAATAACTAAAAAAGTAGTTTTTAATTTCAATGAGGAGTTCCTGAATGATGGTACCATTGGATTTGATCCCAAATCATCAGCTGGCTAGCATACCTTTTTCTTAATTGTATTTTATGATAGTTATTTTTTTAATTGTTGATATAGAAATTGCTCTACTCAGTATTAATTTATGATGAATCATTTTTTGCAATCTTCCTTGGGTAATTCGGTTTGTCACCAGTTTAAGGGTTTGAGCCCTCAAAACTTGCCCTGACTGCGGTGTGACGTATTACAGTAACAGGTAATAATGTCATGGCGTATAAGCTGTTCTATCGGTTATTAACACGTAGTCCTTTGTAGAGCACCGCACTTAATTGATATGAAACACTTTGACGGACGCGGTTAACTATCATGTGATCATATGCTCCTATTACGATAATATTGGTCCGGACTTCCCTTTGAGCACTGTTGTGGACTCGCAAATACTAAGCCATTGGTATATGAGCTTATTAACATGGGTTTCGTGGAATATTGTGTTCATGCGAATTGAGATTTGCCATAAGAATAAATGGGAATATTTGATAAAATGTATCAGCAGACCTGCAGTGGTTTTCTTAATGCCAAAAAAAACTTCTGTTTAACGATAAAAAAGTGCGTGTACCCGGAGACACACAGATGGAGTTCAACTCTGCGATGCCAATTAGCTGAAAATAGAGATAGCCCTAAAAAATATGCCATAATATAAAAAAAAACTAACTAAGTTGACAAAATCAATTAAAAACCTCAATGAGATTCGAACTCGCGGTTGGTTGTCGAAAGCCCACGATTATACCACTAAGCTATTTAGTAAAAGGAGCCTGCGGCGGAATAATGAAACATATTTATAACAGTAAAAAGAAATCTAATTTTTCATTACCTTGCCTCTCCGCTTTACCCCGTGATCAGGACATTTCAAGTGTATTTATAAGCGTCAGAATCTTTAGGTATATAAGGTAAAAGGTAACGTAAGGGACCCGTAATCCCCATTTGTGTTTCATAAAGGTTCTTTAAGGTTGCTTGAACCGCATTCCGGCTTTCTTTGTTAAAAGCTCTAGATATAGCTCAATTACAAAGTCGCTATTCGAAAGGTTAATCGTTGGAAGAGTGTATTTTAATATAATGGAGTAGGTACGCTTGTAATCCCTGGAGATTTAGGCAGAGATGTTCCAGTTATATATCAAGTTTAATTTTAAGTTCAAGTTCAATGTATAACGAGGAGCCTATAGTCATTAAACATACACAAACTATTCAAGATAGTTCTCCGGTTTGTCTTTAATTTTTCGACATTCTAGTTGCGTATAAAACTCGAGAAAAACCGTTTTCCCCCACACTAGTAGTTTCTCCAACATTATTGGTGTCTCTACAAACATTCAAACTCACGTTTAAAAACAGGTAGACACGGAACAACTAGCTGTGGGCCCCAAAATGTTTTTTCCGTGTGGGAATCGAACACACAGTGCAACAATCAATTCCCCAGCCACTGTACATAGGTGCAAGCAATACGTTGATAGTTTTGTCGATTGCATTTATAATATAAAGAAATAAACTTTTAAGTATATCAGGTATAATTGGATCTATTCCATGTGCTGTTATGAGCTAAAATACTCTCAATAAGTTCCAATTTTCATGTAAGAATTTTTTAGATCACTAGGTATTCTGTAACATAAATCAAAAACCACCAAACCCGACCTTGGCAAGCTAAGAAGAGGGTATCAATTACAATGAATAAAGATTTTTTACAAAGCAAACACCATCAATAACATTCGATCAATCGCCCTTTTTTAAAGCACTTCCCTTTAACCGTTGAGCCATTATAGTTCATGGTTGCCCATCCATTATGGGGAAAATACTCCGCCATGGTGAAATTTATGGAGTCAATATCCCATGGTGAACAATGCAAGTTAAAAGAGCTTTGAAGACATCATGTTTTAAATCGCGTTTCGCATTGTGGAGTTTGGTACAGTAGTTTAAGTTGGGTGAGTTTTTGAAATCGTTGTTGTATTATTTGTTTACCGATATTTCGGTACTATTGCTAGTGCCATGATCATGAACTGTACTGTCATGTTCTTCAAAGGGGTTTTCCTATCGATCTAATATCTACCACTCAGTGGCCATTATTGGAGTACGAGAAGCGAAGTTTAGATGATGGCTGATAGAGAAATGTGTAAGAAGAAATGCTGCGCCTACCACAAATAATTAATTAGGTGAGGGCAGAAAAATAATATAATTTTTAGACTTTTTAAGACATCAAACACATTCTTATAGGTGGCGCCTATAGGAATGCCTAATATTAAGCATTGGCATGAATAAAGATGTCGCTAAATGATCGCAAAAATATTAGGTGACTGAAACCAATGAGAAAAGCAAGCTAAAAACCCAGTTAGAACCTTAATTATAACTTCATCAGGACTTCGCAAAAGAAACTACCAGTCATATGACAAAAAGACCGTATCAATCCAACCTAAATAAACTTGACCTACTGTTCTGCACTGTGGCATCTCGGAGCGGGGCCGGAACAGTCAATCAATCACCAGCTGACATAATGACGTCATCCATTATCAATTATTGACAGTACACGGATCGGATGCCGTCCGATTTTCCAAGTTTTATGCCTTACTCCCCCCCCCCCTCCCTCCCTTTTCACCCCCTCATCGGCTCACGATTGATCATAGTTCGAGTGGATTCATGGCATCCATAATCTGAGTTTGAGTAACATTATTTTTAAAAATTATTATGTAACATTTTTCAAATGGAAAATACATTTGTAAATGAGCTACCATTGACAGACAGACGTTGGTATTCATTATTTAATCAATTATTTGTGTACTGTGCTTAAAATCGCTTGCCTGCCGTGAAAATGTGGAACGCAAATAAATTTGAATTTGAATTTGAAAAATCTACCGCTTTGCCAGTCAAACTTGTGTTTAGACGCAACGACCTTATCTCCATTTGTATTAGTTTTTCCCATCAAAATAATGTATGGGCGACCTAATAATTGTCTTGGTTGAGTGTAGGTACCATATATTTTAAAAATGTTCCACAAAGTTCTAAAGACATCCCAAAAATAATTCACTGCGAGGGTCAAATTCAAACCGACCCAAGTATTATTTCAGCAAAATAAATTTTCTTAAATTACACGTTTATAGGTGCCCGTTGGTCGCAGAGACTAAAATGCTATAAGTTACATTTTGAACTTTGAGCACGATGGCATAAAAGGCACGATGCCAAGAGGACTGGCTGGTCATCTTTTAGAAGCCATTCAGCTTTTAAAAAGTACCTTATATAAGACTTATATTATGGAGGTGGACATTTTAGATCGAGATTAAACGATGTTTTAGAGGATTATGGTTGTGAAACGACTGCAAGCCGCAGTACTTAGCTTAGTTAACAGCGAACTCATCGGGTCAATATTGGACTTAACATGGGCAAAACGCTATGAATAAATCTAAAAATATATAAAAATATAAAATCATCTATAAGTTTTTAAATAAAGTAATAAACGTAAGAACCAAAGATTTTTTTAAATATCTACCTTTTCGTTATTAGAATATTGAAACCCCATCAAATCAATAAAAGAAATGATGATGTTGAGTCCTACTCCTAAAAGTGTACTTACGTAACCCCTTCCCTAAAGAAAATACAAGCCCAACGTAAAGGAATAATTAAATACAAAATATATTAACTCCCCTTTAAACCAGACTGCAACAACGCGAGCCAGTTCGTCAAGCAACCGAATTTATGTACATTAAAGGTGCACAGTTCCAGTTTACGCCAGATTTATCCGGTTCCATCCGGTGCGGGCCGGCCCGGGGCGGTATTTAGCACCTCATTCTCGCGGTTGGAACAAGTTAGCGGGGAGTTGCTTACGATCTCGCCAACTGAAATGTTTGTTGTGAAATTTAAATCTCATCTGGTTGGCATTTCGGCACTGTATCGAGGATGAGTTTCGTGTGTAATTTGTCAGTTTGTCGGCAGTTGAAGTAGACGTCATGTTGGTCTAATAAGATGAAACACCTATTTTTAAACGAAACTTGATCCTGCAGTAGGTTTTATGAGCAGTTCGGAAAGGTAAATCTTATCGCATTGTACAACTACGGAGAACTTTGACGACACGGTTGGCGCAGTGATCGAGCGATCGACTGATACGCTTCGGTCGCGGGTTCGATTCCCGTATCCGGAATAAATATTTATAATTATGATCTATAAGTAGTTGTTTTAGGTCTGGGTGTTAGTGTACGTATGTAAATTTTATGTTTGTAAACGCACTTACGACACTGCACGCAGAGAAATGTCTAGCTACCTGTACGAGAACTTCTGGTTGCAACCGTGACAGCAAGACTCACTAGTTAACTTTACAACATTTCAAGTAATAAATACTAAATAAGTAGTAGAGATAACAAGGACTTAGTATTTATTACTAGATGTAAAGTCAACTAGTGAGTCTTGCTGTCACGGTTGCAACTTGCAACCAGAAGTTCTCGTATACATTTCTCTGCGTGTGGAGAATTTGCTGGTGTGGGGCAATATTTAAAAAGAACACTTATTTTGTAAATATACTAGTATAATCATATTCTCTAAAGGCTTCGTAACGGATTGAAAATCTTTCTAGAAATCCAGCGCTAAGGATACATCAGTACGCCCACAATTTCAGTACATTAAATCTCATTGCTAGAAACTGTCGTGATCCAAGCAGCTTGAAACGCTTTATGCTTGAACAGCATACCCTTTGTCTGATTAACGGCTCTTCCGTATCGGCGTAGGTAGCAACTTAGGTACGATCGCTTTGAACAACCATGCTGGTGTGAACTGGAATTACATGCCGAGCTGGTGTAAATCAGCCATTGAGAGGTTCTAGTTGTATTGAACCAAATTATGAGGAATTATTCTCGTTGGATCCTACTTTTGAATCCCACTTGAATATTTTTCCCGTTGGATCCATAAAAAATTAAAATGTATTCCCGTTGAATCCCATAACAAAAGAAAAACGTTTTATTCCCGTTGAATCCCAAAAACTATTCCCGTTGGATCCCACATGCTTTAAAAAATCTGAATGCGAGTACTTTCAACGACAAAATTGCTTTTGTTTTAGAACATTTCTTTTCGTAAACATAAATTAGTAACAGAGAATAAAGCCGGAAACACATTATTAACACCCGACGCCACCCGATGAAACGTGATGCGTGTTGGGTCAAATCAAATGTATTGTTTTCTATGACCAGAATCACACTATGAACACCCGACGCGACGATACGCGCTTACTGCACATCGGGTGTCGACACGTTGCGTCGCGTGGCGTGTTAAATAATGTGTTTCCGGCTTAAATCTTTAAAGTAAAGGTAACACTTTTCTTCTGATATGTACACATGTTGTCATAACTTGGGATTCATCGGGAATACCTAAAAAATGGTATCCAAAAGTGGGATTCAACGGGAATGAATCATTATTAGAAGACTAGGTTTTCTTCGCGGTTTCCCTATTGCTCGATTCTTCTTGGTCGTAGCGTTATGATATGTAGCCTATAGCATTCCTCAAAAAATAGACAATCCAACAAAAAAAGCATAGTATACTAGCTTTTTCCCGGGGCTTACGAAATCTTAGAAGATTTATACAAACTTTCATCCCCTATTTTATCCCCTTGGGGGTAGAATTGATCAAAATCCTTTCTTAGCATCTACCTGCATGCCAAATTTCAGCCCGATCCGTCTAGTGGTTTGAGCTGTGCGTTGATAGATCACTATGTCAGTCAGTCAGTCACCTTTGAGTTATAAATATTTAGATTAAGTATATAGATATGTTAATGCTAATAGCAATAGGCCCATATGATAGAAAGAAGGGACTGAGACATCACTGGCGTTGTTTAGATGTGCTGTAGTCAAAATAGGACCTCTGCAGTGTAGACAAAATCTGTGGATTTTATGGCCTATGTAGCCTTTATTTTAATGTCAAGCAACATGATGTGTTCCAATTCAGAAAGTTCAGTTTTATTGCAAACATATTAAAAAGAATACGATAATTTTCAAGCTTGTAACCGAGTTACAGACGTATAGACATTAGTATCAATCGTAATGATTTGAACTGTTACGATCAAGTATATCCAGAGTGTTCAGAGTTGTGGTAATCGCCTTCAAAGCATTTTGTTTCTCTCTTATGACTTCAAACAGGATTGTAACTTGTCGGTGGAATCTATACCTAGATATACGTCTCAGTACACACAAGTTTCTACACCAATTTAAACATTCAAATTACCTACTTTCGTTTTAACTATAGCTATAAATGAAATTATATTTATTTTTCAAAGTAGATTAACACCTTAACACCAATACTTTTACACGTCGTCTTTTAGAAACTGTTGAGGCAAAATGTTTCGTAACTGACTACTCTGAGAAAAAACAGCCAAAACAAACTCAGAGCTCACTGTCCCTTTTAAAGTCCAGACATTATACTGGTCAAGTCATACGAGGATCAGATGGTCTTTTAAAGAAAGAACCACACAGATTTTAGAGGATCTGTCCAATCAGTGTAAGCATTTCTCAGTTATCGTTTAGCTCGACTAATTATCCGTCAACACCTACTCAAAAACCAAGGCGCCCTTAGATTGTGTCTATTGATAGCAAACCACAGGTTTACCTATATAAACAGTTACATAACTAGCAAATAAATATTGATCTACAGAATATGCATATCTGACTACTGAGTCATCAATGTTTGCTGGGCAAGATGCCATCGCATACGATTGATTTTACTGACAAATGAAGCTTGCATCAATGTTCTATGAAGACAACTATGGGTGGTCATTTTGGATGGATTTTATCCCACGACCTCAATTCTTTACTCTATTAGAGCTTATTTCCTTTTAGTATTAGGTAATGTCACAAATGGCGCAGTAGTTGAGCGATTAGACTGCTACGCGTCGCGGTTTCTAAACCTGTACGGAACAAAATATTTGTATGATTTAAAAGCACCAAAGTTTGTAGACGCACCCATGATACATAGAATTACCTAGAGTAGGGCAAGTCAAAGAAAAAATAATGTGTTTCAACTTAAATAAGGTCAGAGTTTTGCAGATAGACTGTGATAGTAATCATTGAAAACTATTGCTAAATGAGTTTTGGGGGTCAGACAGGCAGTAGCTTCATACAAAATACTGGTTTTCAGTCCCATCCGGATATAATAATATCCCACAACTATCACACAACGCCATCTAGTCCCAAGCTAAGCAGAGCTTGTGTTATGGGTACTAGACTACTGATAAACATACTTATGTACGTATTTCTAAATACATAAATATTATAGATAAATTACACCCAAACACAGAACAAATGATCGTGCTCATTACACAAACATTTGTCCTTGGTGGGAATCGAACCCACGACCTCCGGCATAGCAGTCAGGGTCACTAACCACTAGACCAACAGGCCTGTCAATATGATATATGCTGGAAGTTATATGATATGCTGTGGATAAGAACGGAACATCTCGTATCAGAGAACGGTATCCCTCTATCCAATATAACGGTAGCCCGAAACACTCTTCATCAAATAAATGGCAGTTCAAATCAATCTAGCCCAAACCCAAGGTTCCCAGAATCTCTGCGCGTGCACAGATAGATCCCCCCCGTGTGGTGCTTACAACTGTACTATTTGATATACCTTTTTTTCACACCACTTGCTCGTAAATGTCAAATTATATGTCATGCAAACAAGGAATAAAGCAGGTGATTGCTGCCCCCCGTTCGAGCCGGGCAATAATATTGTACTGAATTTCATTATTCCCGTGGGAATAATGTGATTTGAATTTGGAACCTCAAATAAAACAGTATCTATGAAAACTTTTACCAAGGAGTTGTAGCAGCGACCGCAACAGCTGATCGCTTGCAGTGGTGCCAACTTCACGTTCGAAGGTTGTCGTACCACATCAAATTTCAAAAATCGAATTTATTTCCTCGCAGTAGGTGTAAAAAGCAGAGTACGCTCCTCGGGAATAAAGCTGCCTTGTCTTGGGCTAACTTGAATCCCTCGCTACACTAAGGATTCTTACCTTAATTCCCTCGTTAAAATAACTTACTTATCATTATTTTCACGTTTTCGTGAGGTTAAGCAAACGGGAACTTTGACTTTAATTGATAGAAAAAATAGTTCCTCGGTCATACGCTAGAAGCGCTTTTTCATTTTTCAGACCGTTAATACGTCAATTACGCTATAAGTCTTGTGCTAAGGCCTTGTTTCCCTCCCCCCCCCTCTAGAGGGCCAAAGCCTGCCGGAGTCGCGGGACTTACCTACCGAATTACCATGACCTTAGATCGTAAAGGGCTATTGAAGGACACCGTGGATTTTAGTCAGTACGAGTCTGACAGTCCCTCCCGCCTAAAAAAAAGGCTTCTGTGGCCGAAAAAAATAACAAAAACGGTACTTATGACCATAGATGACGCCACATGTCTCTGAACCTGAACTAACTGTCAAATTTTAGATTGAGCGAGCGAAAGCTTTATCTAAATAATACGAGTAAGTGTTTACAGTTTGTCCCTAAAACTGCTAGTATCATAAAGGCTTTTATAAAACTAAAAATAAATAACAACTGTGTTTACCTTGACCTGAAAATTAAAATATGGCGAAGGTAAAGTTTTTTTCAGAGCTTACACTTCAGCCGGGCGGACGTGGCGCTGCATAAGTTACCAACTCGAGTACACCTCCCAAAAAATGCCTAATTTTGACTCAAAGTGGAGCCATGTACTGTAACTGAATTACTCACGGTATTACCTACTAATTGTTTCATAATTTTAACCGAATTCAAAAAAGAAGGACTTTCGCAATTTCTGTTTTAGTCCATTATTTCAACAAATGCAAGTCAGAAATAGAGTGTAATGTGATTAATGTGATATTGTTTAATGAAAACAGATTTTTTGGTGGTCAATTGCATTTAAAAATATGACCCCATACGCAGATCGTAGAAAATGAACAGATTTCTGGTTACAGCCTAACCCCATGGAAAAACACGTGATGTTTTTAGGAATACAGTTAGTTAGTTAGCATCTAAACTGAACTTTTTAATATAGCTGCAGTTCCCTTGCATTCCAAACACCAACATTTTTTACTCCCAACACAGATAACGCCAGCACCACACCAAAATCAAGTGTCAAAACATTTGAGGCGATGCCACGCGCACACAATGGCGTCCGGCCAGTCCTCTACACAATTAATTCACGAGTTTTATCACCGCGCTGCATGTCCCACTAATCCGGGACCATTGTCCACCATGATATACACAGCTCAGGCTTAGCAGCACAATGTGGGTGCTGACAACATTAGGTAACTAAATTAATAGTTTGTCATTGGTTGCAATTATCCTACAATGTGACATGACGGCTGATGTGTCAGCTATTGTTTTGGGGTTGGGATTAGTGGGTGATAATCATAGGCTTGCTCGGAATAGGCTTGATAATGTCTTTCAATTGTTGAGTATGTGTTGAAGAAGATATGTTTAAAGTCACATGAACTAGAATCAATTACTGATCATAGGCTTGCTCGGAATAGGCTTGATATGTCTTTGAATTGTTGAGTGTGTGTTGAAGAAGATATGTTTGAAGTCACATGAACCAGGATCGATTTATTGTTCTGTGTCAAGAGTGAAGATCAAAAGAGTTAAGAGCAAGAGCGTCGGAGAACGGATGTTTAAATCCTCTTTCATGTGCTCGGATGTGACTTGCGAAACCAAATTTTGTCCATAATGTATAAAACTGGGGGGCATTATCTACTTACACTACAAAGATGTCCTCCAAAGATATTTCCTCTAACTGAAACACACCAAACTTTAGACTGGCCTGTTGGTCTAGTGGTTAGTGACCCTGACTGCTATGCCGGAGGTCGTGGGTTCGATTCCCACCCAGGACAAATGTTTGTGATGAGCACGATCATTTGTTCTGTGTCTGGGTGTAATTTATCTATGATATGTATGTATTTAGAAATATCTAAGTATGTTTATCAGTTGTCTAGTACCCATAACACAAGCTCTGCTTAGCTTGGGACTAGATGGCGTTGTGTGATAGTTGTGGAATATTATTATTATTATTATTACACCCTTACAACGTTGAAAAGTTAATCTGACTACCGTTAAATTTTAATCTGACAGCACGATTAACGCAGTGGCTGAGCGATTGGACTGCTGCTCGCGTGTCGTGGTTTCGATTCCTGCACGCAACAATAGTTTGTATGACGTACAAGTAGTTGTTCCGGGTCTGCGTGTTTGTGTATGTAAGATTCTCTGTTTGTAAACGCACCCACGACACAGGAGAAATTACTCGAAGTAATTGAAACGTTTCTAAAAGAAAAAAAATCGGCCTGAGTGGCAACAACACTAGCTATTCACATAGCTATATAAGATCTGGGTGTCGAGTCTGCTAATTATTAGTCAGAATGGCGCCACAATGGCGTTTCAATTGTAGTGCTTATTCGAACCAGGAGTAAAAAATGGTTCGAATAAGCACTACAATTGAAACGCCATTATGGCGCCATAATGGCGTTTCAATTGTAGTGCTTATTCGAACCAGCAGTAAAAAATGGTTCGAATAAGCACTACAATTGAAACGCCATTGTGGCGCCATTCTGACTAATAATTAGCAGACTCGACACCCTGGGCTGATGATCTAAAAAACCAGCGACAATTTCTTATTCATCAAAACTTCAATAAATACCAGTACAAGTGGACAAGTGGAACGATTGATAAAAATAGTAATTCTCTGAATGTTGGCACCACTGCACTGGTCACTCTAAAGAGGGGGCGTGGCTCTGTGTAGGCTGTATTTTGTTAGACTTGGACCTCTGCCCACTGGTGAAAGATATTTGGGAGAAATATACCCGGCTAGCTTAAGATAGTTGGGTTTTTGTGCTAAGGGTTTCTGGTTCGAACTTTTGTCGTAAATCAGTTGTTTGGGTGGTTTGTTGTTGCATTTTTGAACTGACTTTAGGGAGAAAATAGAACGGGTTATTTAAAAATATTGTCAGACATTTATGCTAAACTGTTTAAGGATGTCATGGTTTTATAGTCATAGCATAATATTTAAATATGTTGATGGGTCTAATAAATATGTACAGATGCCAGCAGGTCAACATTTATCCTATTCTATCAAATTTTACCAATCAAACCTTCCACTTTTGTGATAAGTTTGAAAATCTATCACAGGAATTTGACAGATGGAGATAGGTGCTGGCATCTATACAATATAATAATTTCAAAATATACCAATATTTTCTAATGGACTCTGAAAAAAAAAACGGTTAAATCTTCGTGAACACCTTGTCATCTTGTGTCATTAAGTGTATGTAAACCTATAAAAAGTACAGAATATAGTAGACTTGTTCATTCAAAGTTAATAAAAAAACTACTAATAACTTAACTAAATAATACTATCAGTTACCTTCCCATTAAATTAAATACAAATTAATAACAAAAACATCCCAATCAAACTAAAAATCAATTGTGATTACACATCAAATAATACAAATGAAAGGAAAAATAATGCTGGCAACACATTAGTGGTCTTACATGCACCCACAATGGGCCATCGATCAACGTCGGGAAGCCATTGTATTGATAGCTGGTTCCCTGCCAGCCCCCCTGCCGCCACGCCGTGAAATACGAGAAAAAATAGAAGTGAAGTGTGGATATGTTTCAGTAGGCAATCGAGGAGAACAGAAGATTAAATATTAATTTTGAGAAGGTATGACGTTTTCCTTTGCTAAGCAATAACGGAGAGGTTAGTCATGGTTAAAAAATACTTTACAATAGAACTGAAAACCCGATCAATTTTCAATTCACTATAATGTGACTTAACTTTGTAAACAATTAATGGTCGAGTTGAAAAATAAGTCTGTCGTCAGTATGTCACAGGTTGACTATTGGCAATAAAATCAAAGGATTCGTGTTTTAACTGCTCAATTAATATGCCTATCGTATTTTATAATATTATGTCTGTGCCCTGTAATAATTAATATGAACATAAAACATATAAAACTAACCTCTTTGACGTGGCATTTTACTAAGCCAACAGAAAAAATAGTAATTTGTTTTAATAGTACACAAAAAAAAACTTGTTTTATTGTCGTGAAAATCATGCCATGCATAATTTAAAACATTACGAAGCCATGTTCACCGGCAAAGGACGCTTTGTAAAAAGTCTCTCGCGAAAACTGTTTACGAGAAAAATATACAAAAACTGACTTACCGGCTTCCGTGATGCCTAAGCTAGACTCCATTAGACTGCCGCATTATTGAAAAAAAATCCTGAAACAAAAGAAAAATAATTCATTATGTGACAGTTACTTGACGTTTTTATCTTGTCACAATTTTATGCAAACTATGGTTTATATTTTCTTTTTTTCCACGCTTTGCTTTCGCTTTTATTGAAGGTGCAGCAAAGGTGTGAAGCCGTTAAACAGCCTAAAATGAAAAAAAAACAGAATATTTTGAATTTAGAACACAAATAAATATTAATTTGTTCATTAAAGTTATTAAAAAATTATGTTTATCTATGATGTTCTATTTTTAAACACAATTTTTAGTATTACAATAAATATTTACGCCGTAAAGACGCATTATATTATCTTTGCCTAAATTAAAAAAAAAAAAACAATCACTGCCGAATAAAAGCATTTAACCAATTTGGAATTAGAGTATTTTTTAAAGATTTCCTATATTCGGTCGTCGGGAGTCGGTCGGCGTACGCGCTCGCGAACGGTACCCACTTACTCCCGCGAAAATGTCTGTGAATACGCTAAAATGTGTAAACTGTAACATTGTGATATGTGAACTACTATCATTTATACAGAACAAGATAGATGTGATAGACAATGAAAGCCTAATAAGAATCTGTGTATCGGCATTTCACGAGGAAGAGGTAGTCAGTGCCAAAGAATTGCTGTTTAGTTCTATAAAGACTAACCAGAAGAAAATATCCAGGCGTAAAGAAGGCAAAAAACAAAGAGACTTAGAGGATATTATATGTGTTTTTAAAGTCACCGAACCAGATCTTATCCCGATCTTTGTGGCGCGTGACTTGCAAAAATTACCGCCCGTTACTTTTGACCACGTTGACGTCACCAAATTATTAAAAGACCTACTAATTGTGCGTGCGGAAATCAATGACATTAAAAGCAATTATGCCACAGTCCATCAAATGGATCAGCTGAAGAAGGATATAGGATGTAGCAGGCTACCGGCATCATTATTAACCCGCAACATCAATACAAATAAAAGAGGAGGGTATTTACTTGATAGCGGGCCGATTGGTTTACCGCCGGCGGACAACACCGTGATGACAAGATGTTCGAGCTCCGAGCGCAGTGACTCACCGAAGTATCGCTCTCTTGCTCAAACTTATGTCGAAGGAAGCGAAGTGAAGCTTAGTGCATGCGCACCGGTTAATTCGACGGTATTGGATAGCGAAATGTGTACGGAGCTTGAGTCAGCTGTTTGTCATACTGAGGCGAAACAAACAATTAAACCCACTATGGCGGAGACTGTGAGGAATGGCGAGTGGAAATCGAACATGAAACCAACAGACGAATGGATAACAGTGCAGAATCGAAGATTTAGAAATCGTTTTGCTGGCAAAATGGGTAAAGCCGCAACGAACTTTTCTGAAAAATTTAAAGCGGCAGATATAAAAGTTCCTCTGTTTATCTCTAACGTAAACAAGGAAACTGCGCTGGAAGACATCTGCCAATATATAAAAACGAAAACGGATGAGGTTGTTTCACTCGAAAAAATTGTTATGAAGAAGGAAAAGCCGTATAATGCATTTAAGCTGCTAGTGAATAAAAACAAGTTAGAAACATTTTTAGATGACCAGATGTGGCCAGATGGCATCACATTTCGTCGCTTTATACATTTCAAGAATCGAAAAGAAGACAGAAAGGCTACTATTTCTGAAAAAGACGGAATAACAAATGCAATTAATGGATAGTACATCAAAATTAAACATAATAACTTTTAATTGTAAGAATATTAAAAGATCTGTAAACTGTGTCCGCTTTCTATGCAAAACAGCTGACATCATTGTGTTACAAGAAACGTGGTTATACCCACATGATTTATCATTTTTGGAAAATATAGATCAAGAATTCAGTTACACCGCGAAGTCGTCGGTCGACACTTCAGCGGGTATTTGTAAGGGCAGACCTTTTGGAGGTCTTGCAATATTGTGGCGAAAAAGTGCGTTTGATAGTGTGTCTGTGGTGCAGTGTGACAACGTCCGTATTTGTGCAGTAAATGTAGCAACAAGTAATCGTTATTTCATGGTTATAAATATGTATATGCCAACAGATTGCAGTGATAATTTACCCCATTTTACGGAATGTCTCAGTGAAATGTATTCTATCATACAAAATAGTAATGTTGAATCAGTGTTTGTATTGGGAGATTTCAACGCTCATCCCGGTGAGTCATTTTGTAACGAACTTGTTAGTTTTTGTGCTGAACAAGAATTATTATGTGCGGATATTGATTATCTGAGCTTGTCATCCCAAAATTACACTTTTATCAGTGACGCTCACGGGTGTAAGCGCTGGCTAGACCACTGTCTTGTAACACAGTCGGCAGCAAAAGCAATTGTTAACATTGAAATTATTTACGATTCGTTCTGGTCGGATCACTTTCCTTTGAAAATAGAATGTGACATTAATGTTATTAGAGTGAAAGCGAAGGGAATTAAAACATCATATAATGGGGTTTGTTGGGGGGACCGAAGTCCAGAGGAAACAACTAAATATGCGTCAATTTGTAACAAGAAATTAAAGAATTTTGATTTTCCAAAGGAATTTGAACTTTGTGCTGACAAATTTTGTGATAATACCTGCCATCATTTTTTATTGGATCAAATGTATGGACAAATTGTGTGTATATTATGTGAAGCTGCTAATATGAGCAGAACACCAAAAGGTATTATAAGAAAAAAGGGTATAAAAGGATGGAACAAATATGTGAAAGAATTTCATACTCAGGCAAGAATAAAGTTTAAATTATGGATGAAGTGTGGTCAGCCCAGTAGTGGTCCTATTTTCGAGGATATGTTATCTACACGTAAAGTATTTAAATCAAAACTAAAATGGTGCATTAAGCACCAAGAAAGTATAGAAATGGATGTTTTGGCTTCACTCCATTCAGAAAAACGTTTTTCTTCGTTTTGGAAAGGTACTAGAAGATTAAATAATGCTCCAAGCTTACCAGTTAGTGTGGATGGTAAAAAAGATGACGCTGAGATAGCGAACATTTTTAAAGAATATTTTAAAGTGAGTTCACCTCTTAAGTCTGCACCGGGGGTGCACGATGCTGAGTCTTGTCGATCAGGATCACCACTTTTGTTTTCTTGTAAAGAAATAAAATCTGTCATAAAATGCATGAAGAGGGGTAAGTCACCTGGACATGATGGACTCAGCATCGAGCACCTTCAAAATGCGGGCATACATCTGCCGAGAGTGTTGACTATGTTTTTCAATTTGTGTTTGGTACATTCTTACTTACCTCAAGAGTTGTTGGATACAATTGTTGTACCTATTGTGAAGAATCGGACAGGGGATATAGCAGACAAAGGTAACTACAGGCCTATATCACTAGCAACTGTGGTAGCCAAGGTATTTGACAGTGTGCTCGACTCACACCTCAGTAGGTACATCCAGCTTCATGACACACAGTTTGGCTTTCGTGCAGGGCTATCAACTGAAAGTGCTATATTTGCGTTGAAGCACACTGTCAAATATTATACAGATAGGAAAACACCTGTGTATGCTTGTTTCCTGGACCTTTCGAAGGCCTTCGACCTAGTTTCTTATAATGCCTTATGGGAGAAGCTTCGGGAGGCGGGTGTTCCTACTGCATTAGTGTCTATACTATCTTTCTGGTATGACAGGCAGAGGAACTTCGTCAAATGGTCTAATGTTTTGTCTGACTCGTATAAACTTGAGTGCGGCGTAAGGCAGGGAGGTTTAACTTCCCCGAGGCTTTTTAATCTTTATGTCAATAAACTGCTTGTGGAGCTCAGCAGCACGCATGTCGGATGCCATATAGATGGAGTGTGCTTAAATAACTTAAGTTATGCTGATGATATGGTGCTGCTGAGCCCTACTATCAGTGGGGTTAGAAAGTTACTCTTTATTTGTGAAGAATATGCCAAACAGCATGGGTTAAAATATAATCCGACAAAAAGTGAGCTGTTGGTGTTTCGAGGCAGGAATAAAAATCCAAATTTTGTTCCTCCTGTAAAGTTAAATGGGTCAGTGTTGCAGAGAGTTGCCCATTTTAAATATTTAGGCCATATCGTTACGGAGGAATTAAAAGACGACCTCGATATGGAAAGAGAGCGCAGAGCACTGGCTGTGCGGGGAAATATGGTATGCAGAAGGTTTCATGGATGTTCAGTACCCGTGAAAATAACTCTTTTTAAGGCCTACTGCCAAACATTTTACACGAGCAGTCTTTGGCATAATCATACCCTAAAAGCAGACAATGCTCTGCGCATTCAGTACAACAACTCCTTCAGGGCGCTGTTGAGGCTTCCACCTTACTGTAGCGCGTCAGGTATGGTCGCTGATGCTCACACTGATGACTATTTCGCTATAATGCGTAAAAAAGTTGCCTCGGTTATATCCAGAGTGAGGGGAAGCGACAATAGCGTTCTGAGGGTGTTTGCAGAAAGGCTGGATGGGCCCACAATGGGGAGGTTTACCAGGCTGCATGTTGGCAACAAAGCTTGAGCTAACCATCTGATTTTATTGTGACTTTCTTTGACTTATTTTATTTTATTTTTTTATGATTTCTATGTCGTGTGATTGTTATTTTATTTTATTTTACTTTAAAATTATTATTTTAATTTGGTCTTATCTTGACTTTTAATTGTAATAAAAAATTATATAATTATGTTAATTTTGATTTAAAGTTTAATTCTTTTGATTTAAATTTAAAGTTTGATTTTTAATAGTTAATTTCTATGTCATGTGAGTGTTATTTAATTTCAATTTTATTTTAAACATATTATGATTTTAATTTGATCTTATAACTTTTAATTGTAATAATCTAATTATGTTCAGGTTGTTTTAATTCTTTTGTTTTTAATTTAAAGTTTGATTTTAATATGTAGTTCTTTTTATGTAAATTTTGATTTTTGTGATTTATACTAAAATAGTTTATAAAGAATGTACCTACTACTAACACCACTATGGGCCACGATGCCTGAAAATAAAATATTTTTATTTTTATTTTTTATTTTTTTTTTTATTTTATATTTTTAGTGCCGATGAAACAACTGTGATCAAATCCAACCTAAAATAAATAAAACACCATCTAGCGAAAATACCGTATACGCAGGGTCACAGGTTTCTTCTTTGTCAATGGAAGAGTGATATAATCCAGAAGGATTCATTTGACTATTGCCTGTTGGTGAATAAAACCACCAATTTAACTATCTACACGTTATTGCTTTGGTCATTTGATGATGAAATAATTTGTCAAAGTACCTAACTATTTCGAGACGACGTCAAACTGTCACACCCAACGATCCAAAAACATTCCTTCCAGGCTCGTGACCAGGCTTGTTTTTTGGGGTATTAAATCATCAAAATAAATGCCCTTCCGCCCTATGTGGAGCGGAAAGCACTATCAGACTCTTCATTTCAGCCTATTGCAGTCTACTGCTAGAAATAGGCCTCTCCTTGGGAGCGCCACAGCGCACGATCTCCTGCTTTTTTATCCAGGCATTGCCAGCCACCTTCTTCAAGTCATCGGTCCATCTTGCCGGGGGCGTCCCACCCTACGCTGACCTACACGCGGTCTCCATTCAAGAACTTTCCTACTCCACTTTTCGTCGGTCCTGCGGCACACATGACCAGACTCTTACTGTACTATAATCCACGCTGTTCCTTTGGTTACCCAGGGCAACAATATACCTTTTTTTCATCGTGGTAAATCATCAAATAAGTCCTTCGACCCCCGCCCTGGGTGCGCCCTGGAGGGACTGTCAGACTCGTACTGACTAAAATCAACGGTGTTCCTTCAATAGCCCTCTACGTTCGTGGGTCACGGTAACCTGATGAGACAGTCCAGCTACCCCAGCTGTTTGAGGCGCGCGTGAAATAGGACACACTTTCGACCCGGGCAAGGTCCATGATCGAACGACAAGTCACTATTACAGTATCTTGTTTAGAAAGTCCCGATACCCCGGTAGACAGAGGGCTGGCTTATGCCTACAATGTAAAGTATTAATGAAGAAAATTACATTAAATATAAATCTACATATTAGAACTTTACAAAAGTAATTATAGCTTCAGAAACTATCCTAAAAGGTCGCCACTACCCACGAAACAATTTCATCAAAGACTTCAAAGTGGACAAACTCAAGTCATTTAGTGTTTAAGCCGGTTACGTTCATAAGCTGATTGAAATATCTACTCATGCTTGAGGAACAAGACGAAGTAACCTCCAGACGTCCCAGCATATATACTTCATCCTATTTAAAACGGTAATAGCCTAAAAGGTGCGGAATTTCAATTGAGAGAATAGAAGAGAGATAGTTTTCAAATTGTAGCGTACCAAGCCACTGTCAACAGCTAGTTCAAACATAACACCGATTAGAACTTGCGAAACAACCATTTGAACGGTAAGTAGTTATTCAGTCAATAATTTTGAATAAACGTCACACAGTATGTTTATTATGATATGAAAACCAGAGGCCCTTGATGTTAAATTGTTGGAAAAAAAATTGAACTTCGTTCGTTCACTAGAGTCACTTTTTTATATTATAATCGTCCTGCATACTTCAAATACGCTGTAGGTAATACGGAAATCTTGTGCTAAAGACTCTGACTCAGCCTTAACTCGCCGCGAATTACGAAAGGTTGTGGTCTTAGCAATACGTTCGCCTTGAAAGTCTATTTCTGATAGCGTCATATGTCTAACAGTAGTGGTATTATAGTAGATCGATGCGGATTGTGCAGGACCTCGATGTCTGGCGTTCTTTAGGGAGGCTCACATCCTGCAGTGGACGCCAATTGGCTGAACAAAGATGACTTTTTTTATCGTGGTAAAATCATCAAATGAGTCTTCCCATCCAGGGTAGGGCAGGAGGGACTGTCACACTTGTACTGATTAAAATCCACGGTGTCCTTCAACAGCCTTACCGTTCCGGGAGAAGAGATGACTTATGAAGATTGTATCTTGAGAGCATGCCTGCCTCAAAAATCAGTCAGCAATCTAAGCCCCCATATAGGGCCAAACGCCAACCGTAACTGGAACGTAAATGGTTATTGAAAAACATATACGAAAACTGGGCAGTTCTGGAAATATTACATAGATACGGGTCGAATTGATAACCTCCTTTTTTTTTGAAGTTGGTAAAAACACTTCGGATTTTTCACCCAAGACAGGAAGACCAGACCAGGTAGGTATGAAAAAGGGCAGATGTCGTAACTACGCTCATGTAGCTATACGAATTCCACGTGATTAAATTCTCAAGATACATCACCACATACCTATAATTCCCATCCACGCCATCTCTCTTACCGAACACTTGAACAAATCCTATAGCTACCCAACATGATAAGCGTCTTGACTCAGTGGTTTGAGCTTCACATAGAGGATGCAGTTAAGCCGATTGCGAGCACAATCTATACATAGGATAACATGCCGACGTCAAAGCTCATTAAACATGTGACGTCACGTGTAGCTAGGTAGGGAAATAGGGCCTTTGAACTCCGTGACGCGGAAAAATTGGATAATTACAAAGATGTTTGTGTCGATTAGCAGTAAGCTTAGTTACGAAGTTTCATCAAAATGATTCGGAATATTAATCTTTATGTGATATATCATATCACACTTTTTTGTCAAAATCCTAATGTTATTTTGATTAGTACATAATATGTGGATGAGACCCAGCACGCGTAACATGGCACTTTAGAAACGGGTTTTGCCGACGCAAAAAAAGATGGAAATACAAAATTGATGGCACAGTCGGTGCAGTGCCTGATCGATCGACTAGTGCGCAACATGTCGCGGGTTCGATCTCCACACGGAACAAATATTTGTATGACCTACAAGTAGTTTTTCCGGGTTTAAGTGTTTGTGTATGTGTGTTTGTAAACGTATACATATATATATACGGTACATTAAAATCCGTGCAGTGGTTTTTGCGTGAAAGAGTACCTAACTAATATCCACCTATCCATCCACCAACTTTCCCAGTTATAAATTAGTAAGAAGTGAGATAAATGATAAAGTATAATGTGGTAGGTATAATGACCAGCCAGCTACACAAAGGAAAAGACGACTACCTACTTAGAATTTACATTAAAAAAAAATCTCATGGTGGTAGGCAGAAACTACTGATGCCTTACCACGAGCTCTTAACGCGATCCAGTTTATACTGTGGGAAAGAGACAGAGCTATACAAGTCGTCTAGCGCCATCTCTTTTCCACAACCTAAAGACTCACGCTTTAAGAGTTCATGGTAGGCCACCAGATCACCACCAGCTACGATCATCGTGTGCTCCTTTCACATCATCCACGTTCATACATCTGGTCATACAAAGTTTAGAGAAAGTATACAACCGACCTTTCTGAAGACCTTCACCAATAAGATCAGTGTAGTTCTTCCTAGGACGTCCTAAATAATTCTAGTTGTTTTCGCCGCCGAAATGATTACACACAAGTAACCTTCATATCAATTGAAGAGGACAATAACACACAAAGTGTGTGCTAACTAGATATTTAATATCTAGTTAGCTAAATATGTAAAACTTTTACCTGTAAATTTTCAGTATACCTAGCACTTGTTATAATTACATATTCTATTTTACACACTGTATATTATTGAAAAGATTCAAAAAGTTTTAGGATTTATTCTTCTAAAACGTAAATACAAAACGCACTGTATTACGTTTCAAACCTACGCACTTTCTGAACTGAGCACAGACTACATAGACAGACACTGAACTGAGTACGGGCACAGATGATATATTTCACAGATTGTATAGTACTGCTACGGGTCCAGTTGAACTTGATATGCTCATGTGAGTACACAGCATAACAAAAATTGTTTTCGATTGGCTTTGGAACACATTTATGAGTATTTGTCACGAGCCAAATAAGTTTTTTGCTCATTTTTTTTTTGTCTTTCTAAGAAACGTCGTCAACTTCATTTTTATTCATTTTTTTTCAATACACTACCTCGAAATCTGGCTCTCATTGCAAAAAGATTAGGTTCAACGTGCAGTGTACACGCGTATTTTTCTCTCATTTATCAGCATAGGTATGGAAACAAAAATTTCCACAGGTAACTTACATTGGTTCAATGCCTAGAGTCCCGCGCCATGACTCAAGCCCTGCGGAAAATTCTTAGTATTACAACGACATAGACACTAGCGTCGCGTCAAAAGGACTTCATTCGCACCACGACTGCATTCGAAGGTTAATTTTTTTTTTCGGCAAAGATGCATGCAAGATTCATGACTGGCACGGCGGCGTAGTATTTTTTTATTGTTTAAAAATAGAATGTCACGGATAAACATGATTGTTTTAAGCACATAGATTAAATTACAGTGTTCTAAATTCAAAAAAAAAACTTATTAGGCTGTTTAGCGGCCTCATACCTTTGCTTCTCCTTCAATCTGGAGAAAACTAATCGCAAAAAAACATTCTAAAATATTTTTCTAATAACCAAATACTGTCGCTTATCATAAACAATGATCGTCACCTAATTACGGTTAGGGCAATGTCAAATGTCAATTAAATAAGATAATTTTTGCTTTGTTTACTTTATGATAGAGTAACAACTGAATTTCCAGTATTTAACTTAAATAGACTACAATCATGCTTATACATAGCTATGTATTTCAATAGTGGGATATATTGTGATAAGTTCATGTTATCGACCATACCGAAGTACACTTGTGCGCTAACTCTTTCCATTCGCATATATACTAGAGTCTGGTCATAAGTTTTGTTAAGTATATATGGAAAGTTAAATAAATGACACATTAAGTTACGTACTACAACCATTTATATATCAAATGAAAGGGTATAAAATACAGATTAAACTACATTAAAATTATTCGAAATATCCTCCTCTTGCTTCGATACAACTCTTCAATCTGCAAGGCCAGTTATCAATCGAAGCACGCACGACGTTCATGTCAATATCGGCGACTGCTTTAATTAGGGATGCTTTAAGTGACTCCAAATTGCGATGGGGTTTAGCGCAAACCTTCTCCTCTAAGTGCTGCCATATTTTGTAATCCAAGGGATTCAAGTCTGGGCTGGACCAGGGCCAATCCTCATGCCTGATAAAGTCGATTCCACGGGTCATGAGCGTTTCGCCTTATGAGCCGGCGCAGAATCCTGCTGGAATACCCAGTGCGTGTTTTCGAAAATTGTTTGTGAAAGAGGTTCCACAATGTTTGTTAGGACTGTGTTTTGATATACGAGAGCACTGGTTATCTCTCCTTTTTCACAAAAAAAAACACCTCTGTTGGACCCAAAAAGGACACCCCAAGCCAAACCATGAATGCCGAAGGATGATGACCACGCTGAACACGTGGCACACGTCTGCTCGCTTCTTCACTAGAGTGTGCATACACTTTATCATTTTGTTTGTTGAATTTCTCCTCAACATTAAAATTTTTTTCATCCGAAAAGAGTATTTCGCGGTATTTTTTTCCCGCGTAACGCTTTAACAACACTCGGGATCTTTCGAGTCTGATTTTCTTCAGCCCCGCGTTAAGAAAATGTGCTTTTTTTTCTGTAAGCACGCAGTCCAAGATCTGCATTCAACACCCTTCTAACAGTAGTTCTGCTTAGTCTCATTTGCAGAGCCAACATTTTTTGCTTGCGGACAGGATTTCGTTGGATTCGCGCCTTCACTGCTTTGATGACCGCTGGAGTCCGAACATTTCGAGGTCGACCGCTTCTTCCTTTGTTTTCTAATCTTGAATCTTCCCTGAATCGTTTGATAGTACAATAAATAAATCTAATAGGAATTTTCAAATTTTTGAGCAGTTTGAAAATCTCAGTTGGCGCGTGACCGCAACGATGCCGATGCAATGCAATAACTGCGACTCTGTCTTCTTTGCGCGTCCACTCCATTTTAGAAAATGAAGCAAATTCCAGAAACCCTTTGTTTTTATATTCGTGTAGTATTAAATGTACTGGCTAAATAATGAATAAGCCGCGTCTCGCAGCCGCGGCTGACGGACGCGTCCGATAATTTGTTCTCAGCTAAATTCTAATGTTGGATCTTTCCCACAGACATGGCGTTAGACGACTTGTAGAGCTCTGTCTCTTTCACACATTGGAACTACACTCGTTAAGACGTCATGTTAGGCCCCCTGAAGCTTCCTGCCAGGGTCTTGGGACTAACGAGCTACCGTGACCCCGGAACGTAAAGAGCTATTAAAGGACACCGTCCTTACAAGTCTGACAGTCCCTCTTGCCCTGCCCTGGGTAGGAGGACTCATTTAATGATTTTACAACGATAAAAAAAGGCCCCCTAAAGCTTGGTACTGAAAAAGTGATCCAGCTCGAAGGACCACTAACGAATACTATTCCATTTTACCTAAACATCATAACAAACTTCGTAAACAGGCGCAGTGTGAACATATTACGAAACTACCCTCATTTTACGACAGTCTTCACGTAAGTGTCAGTTAACTTCGAACTCGTTTGACGGCCGTTTTAGTGGACGTAAAAAATTTTGCTCTACCGTCACTCCCGAACACGGCTCGAACGGACAATTTCTGCATGTTTTCTAACGTGTACGTCATAAAGTTTAGTATGTTTATTTATGTTTTACTTGTAGAAGAGTATTTTATGTGGGAGGAATGTTTCTATAGGTTTATGAATACAGTATCAGCATCTATCTATTTTGATTTTATGAAAGTAGTGTTGTTTTCTTTTTATGAAATTCCAAACAAATTGAAAAAACAAAACATAAGATTAATGAATGGTGTTGCTAGTGTAACTAAGATAAAATTAATCGTCTGGATAAGCGATAAGATAGCAAAGAAATATCTATGAAATAGTACTCGTATGACGTAACCCAAAAACGGCGGAAAACGCAGCGTAGGCAGGCCTCCCACTAGGTGGACCGACGACATCGTGAGGGTCGCGGGCAACGGATGGATGCAAGTGGCGAATTGTCGTTCGGCGTGGCGGTATAAGGGGGAGGCCTATGTTCAGCAGTGGACGTCTTCCGGCTGATGATGATGATGATGATGACGTAACCCAAAAATTGATAGAAGGGCAAGAAAATAGAGAATGATAACATTCAACAACGGACAATACGATATGTCTGGTTTCGGTCTGTACAAATTAAGTTGGGAGGTAGCTTGCTTCTGCGTCTACTGTTGGAACCCAACCCCCACTGAATGGTAGCCATTTTAGTTTTACAAAAATGGTTACCATTCAGGCTTGGGCCGGACACATTATATAAATCTCTATGAGTTCTCAAGACCAATATAATATGCTTTGTGATAATAGTACGAGTATCAATCAGTAACAAAATCATCATTTATTTCAAGTAAGTAGTTACAGGCACTTTTGAATTGTCAAAGACAGAAAATAAAGTATAATAGTTTAAAAATAGTTATCATGTTTCAGTGCCAGTCACAATACTTAAAAACTGTGAAAGTACTGTAGGTGCCCATATCAAAGCGTTGATCTCTAATAATGGTAGCCAAACACCATCCTGCCTATCGTATGACGCTTGCAATTGTTCCAATTTGGCAGTTCGTCCATATACACCATACACCATACTGCCTATCGTACGATCGATTTGACAAAACTTCAAATCTGCAGCAGCGATGCCAACTTAGCAACTTTATAGCTAGATCTAGCTATTATTCGGTGACCGATAGCTACAAATTAGCATCACTGCTGCCGATTTGACGTTATGTCAAATCGATTTGATGACCTATCAAATTGGCATGTCATGCCATCAAATACAACAAAACAATTGCAAGCGTCAAATCGATCGTCGATAGGCAGGATGGTGTATGGCTACTATAAGGAGAAGAACGGGCAAGTAACTCCATCGACACTCTTTTTCAAACCCCAAAATTTTTACAAAACCTTTATTGTTACATCACTCAAAAGGTATCATAACAGATTTCAAATTAAAACTTGAACTCAGAAACCAGCATTGATCATTTTCAGCTTTACTAAATATCAGTTTTAAACTTAATAGATCATGTCTTGGCCATGTTTTTCACTTCCCATAATACAATTTCATCCACTACACAGGAATATTGAAAACTACTTAATATTCATGAGGCCTCCACACCAGAAAGTATAAAATTGTAACATATATTATTGTAAATTGTATGTATTGGTGCAGCAATGACCACCTGCACCCATTTGTGACAACTTACGATCTCTAAACTCAGCACTTTAGTGTCAGACTCGACTTCCAGCGGCCATGTATTTTGTATTGAGGGAGATACTAAGTAAAATAGGGTCGTGGTAAATGCTCTATAAAATACATATGTATTTTATTATGGAAAGATGACAGTGAGAGAAGTGTACTGTCTATTGAAATTGTTCCTTTTTTAAATGTTGCCCTGCTTTATAATTTCTCCTGTGTCATGGGTGCGTATACAAACATGGAATCTGACACACATAAACACCCGGGCCCGGAACAACTTCTTGCAGATCATACATAATATTTGTAAAGTGTGGAGATCGAACCTGCGAGATGCTGCTCGATCGCTCAGCCACTGCGTCAAGCGCTGCGCCAATTTTGTGCCAAAAAAAAGTAACTTTAAATGAAATTCAAAATCATTCAACTGGTTTTACATTTAATAAAAACTGGAGTATTTAAACTTCAATAGTCGGGTACACAACGCTGTACCAAATGCTTTAATTTTTCTCTTGTTTAAAAGTCATTCTCTTTCTCTTCTCTCGCATGTGTGGTGATTGTCGGTTATTGTGTATGCTTCGCGATAACTTAACAGCCTTTTAAACCCCCTGTTCTGTTCCACTGCTGGGCAAAGCTCTCCCCCATAATTCTTAAAATAACCTTAGAAAAGTAAAACCATTTAATATGGTAACCAAGTCAGATAAAAAATTGCTGTTCATTTAATAATTTAATAATTTTCATAACTTAAATATTCTTTTTGCAAGCATTGATTAAATCAGCTCACAGTATCTACAGAATCTCGGTATGTTATATACTATACATTATTAGAAATTCACTACAATAAATAAGCTACATCTCATAAAAAGCCACTAGACACACTTGCCCTCCATAATTTTATGGCGTAATAAACTACCGTGGAGGAGGAGTGCATATATCATCGCTGCATTTTACGATGTCGTCGGCAATTCACTTTTAAAACTTACACTTTGAGCGATTGAAGAACACATGCTAGATAAATTATATTAGATCCTAATTTTAACAATGTTGATTATAAATAGAAAAAAAATCTGGGGTCATGGGGTCCGAATGCTCACAACGTTTTTAAGGATATCGCCACGCGATTAGTCGACTCTTCAGGTGACCTGAGGGCTGGCCTATTCCCAGGCCAACGAATCAGCATTGCCATGCAACGTGGCAATGCTGCCAGCGTTCTGGGCACTGTTCCCGTTGACAGCGATGTGTGCGTATTCTTTGACGCCCTTTGAATGTTTTTTCTTGTATTTAATTTTAGTACTGTATAGTTTTAGTAGTTTACAATTAAGATAACTTCTAGCCTGGACTCCCACAGGCTAAGACTGAACAATATGTCGACTTTTTATATTTTGAAAAGTTATATTTTCAAATAGTCCAGTTAATGGGGACAAAAAAGAGACTTTGCCTTGCAATTCTTCTTCTTCGTCGTGTCGATGATTCCTTAAGTTTAAATAAGCTTCGACCAAAACTCTGACACATTTACGGCGTTGGTGGTGCACTCGGACAGGTCCCTTAGAGTGCAGGTGGAATTACTCAAAGCACAAGTGAGGAGGTGGGCCATCGTTTGTGTTGAGGCTCCGCAGTCGCACCTTTCCTCATCACAGTACCCCCACCAGACCATGTTATACTTGCAGCGACCAACCTGGCTTCGTAAACGGTTTAAGGTCTTCCAGGTGGGCCGTGGCAGTTGGTAACCGGTGGCCTGCTAGAAGCTTTTCTGTGGGCTCAGCGTAATGTTCCGGAGGAGGATATCTGAGGAGCCACAGCTGTTTCCGGGCTTCCCCAGCCGTACTATTGCTGACTGATTCAGTGGACCTGAGGAAACTTTTCCAGCTCTTCAGTCTGCCTCTTGACGTCTCCATATTGTATAGGGGATGGCGTTTGTCTGTCTCTTGTTTATACTTTTCAATGGCGCAAGTCACCTCTCTTCGAACTTCTGGGGGGGCCACTCCTGCAAGTGGGTATAATGCAGCTAGTGGAGTTGGTTTACGGCAGCCAGTGATTATTCTGCATGTTTCGTTGAGCGCTACATCAACTTCTCTGGCATGAGCGGATCGATGCCACACTGGGCATGCAATTCGCCGGCCGAAAAGCAGAGAGCCATGCCAGATGTCCGGATAGCATGTGCAGAGGCGTCCCAGTTGGTAGATGTTAACCGACGTAAGAGATTATTGCGAGTGTTGACTTATAGCTTGGTCTTGAGGCACTGCTGCTTGAATAGGGAGCGGTCTAGTGTGAATCCTTGCAATAAGTGATGTAGTTTTATTTTTTATTTTATTTGTAGGTATTGCTTAAGTTTCGTGGGTACCTTTATTATAGAACACAGACACATAGCGAGGACATGAGCTAGTAATTTTATAATCCCTGTCGTGAAATACATCATTTAGATAGACATCCCCGCAGCAGTGGGGTATATAAAACAAACAGGGTGTCGCTTGTAGCGCGGGCCCCTATATTGTTTTCAGCTGTGACTGCTTATTTGATTGATCGGTTCCGTGCCGCGGACCGGAAGCAAATAGAAGTGGATGCGGCGATTTAATTATGTGATATAGAGGTTTGATGACATCAACTACGCAAAATATGATTCTAATCACAAAATAACGCTAGTCCAGTTCAGCTTAAAATATATTTTCTAGTATTTGTGATTTAGGAAGCAAATAAGTGTTGCCAGTTACTTCGCGCACCTGTGATTTGAAACGTAGTACCAGCATAAACTGTATAAAGTCTGAGTCAAATTTCATCAAGATCTGTTGAGCTGCTCTGACGTGGCGGAATGTGGTACAAAGTTTGTTTGTATGTCAAATACAAACAAACTTTGTACCACATTCCGTCAATTATGTTAAAGTCACACTGGGGAATCGCCTATTTCCATCACCCAATACAGATAACGACCTGCTACTCAACTCAATATCACCTTAAAATGTAATTTAATAGCTCAAAATATCACCTCCACTTTTCCCACATCCACTACAAGAGAGCAGGCGCCTCCGCGGCATCCTCTGTTTATCTTCAGCACATGCCGCCGGCCCGCTTTATTGATCCGCGCTCAGGACACGCGGCTCCTTTACAAACATACAACTACCTCACAAACACGTGGTTCTCATCTAATTGATAATGACACGTCAGTGAGATAGATTGCGCTTTTGTAATTAATTGTGTTAAGGACTTTAATTTTAATAACGTGGATTTATTTTAATAAATTTCAGTAGAATGTTTTGTGAGGTTTGTATTCTCATCTTCCATTGTCACGTATACGTTGTCTTGAGAAGTAACCGCCCCGGAAGGCAAAGGGTAATTGAAGAAACAGGGTGAGTTTTTGTCAGTGCGAGTCTGACAGTCCTTTAGTTTTTATTGATTTTCATAGATAAAGGTTTATTTTCTACCTATTGAGTTACGTGTAAATCTCATGTCATAGTAATCAAAGTCATTGGTAGTGTCTTTACGCCCACATTTGCGAAACTGGTAAAAGGTTCAAAACACTACAAATCTTATTTCATAGTCATCTAAAACTGTGATCGTTTCAACATGTGTCCATTTAAACTCAGAAATAAAAAAACCGGCCAAGTGCGTGTCGGGCCACGCACAGTGTAGGGTTCCGTAGTTGCCCATCAAAATACTTATGCGAATTAACTAAACTGATTCGCTGAATTTAATTTTAAAGAGAAGAATTTTCAAAATCGGTCCAGGAGTCTTTGAGAAATCGGGGAAAATACATAAAAAAAAGATTACGACGAATTTAGAACCTCCCCCTTTTTTGAAGTAAGTTAAAAATAGTTGACGATAAAAACCTACCTATCCCCAAAAAACATACCGTAAAAACATACCTATTACAGCTGTAAAAATAAAGTTGACAAACTTACATTTGCAGTTGAAGAGCTTGTTCTCCGATACATTTTGTTTAGGAAAATATGTTATCCAAGTACATTTTATAAGTTGGTCGACTATTACTCGTAAAGTTGTAAAGCCTACTTAGTCATGATAATTTTCTTTTAAACTTCGTTATATATACTACTATTGTGAATTTTTTCACACCCCAAACATAACCGTTTAGCTGGTAGAGGGGGGGGACACTCGAGTCGAGCAAAATTTAGCACTTTAAAGCTTAATATTTCACAAACGAATTTTTTTATCAAAAAATTGTTAATGGAAACTATCAATATTTTTTAAAGACCTATTTAATGATACCCCACACTAAGGGGTACGCGAGAAAAAAAAAAACATCCCCTCTTTACGTGTACAGGAGGTACCCTAAAAAAAAATATTTTACGAGATTTTATTTTACCACTTTTTCGGCACAACAAATCCGTATATTTACACCAAATTACAGCTCTCTAGTACTGTGCGTCTCTGAGCTAAACTGCGGACAGACGGACGGACGGACGGACGGACATGGCGAAACTATAAGGGTTCCTTGTTGACTACGGAACCCTAAAAAAAACAGGCAAATGTTTCATCATAAAATACTGTTTTTAACAACAGCCAGGAGCCGGTAACACAATCTCCCGAAGTTCAAAGAGAAACACCCTATCTCTCAACCCGAATATTCGGCTAACAACTAACAAATATGGCGTATACAGGACATAGGTACGTACAAAAGCGAACAAGCCTAATACTACGGACGCAAAAAAGCCATAGTGACGGGTAAGGGCACTGTAAAAAGTCACTGTTCCCTGTAATGAACAAACGAAGGAACATCGGGGCATTTCGGGACGTTTTTTTACGTTTTCTGATTTTTACTTTTTCTGACGTTTTTAAGCGTCAACGCCCGGGTTTTGGGAGCTCGGCACAAACAGCTTTAGAGTTTTCCGTGCTGTGTAGTAGTAGTTATTTGTCGTCAGGCGCCTGTCTAATTTTTAGGAAAATGCTGGATTCTCTCAGTGAAATGTCCCCTTTATCGTTTGTCCTGGGATTGTGTTAAGTCTTTTAGTTTTATTTTTAAACGTGATTAAGGAAAGTTTTTATGTTTGTAGCAAATTAGCCGTTATTTTTTCAATAATTTCGCTGCCGAAATTATTGTATTTCCTTTAGTTTGTCATTTTCTTAGTAAATATAAACGCAGACCGCCGCGTCACTCGCCATGCACAAAAAAGTTCACAACTGCTACTTTAAATCTAATAAAAGTTTAAGTAACAATTATTCTTTCTTTCCAAGCGTCGTTCTTGAAAACCTTCAACTCCTTATGCAAAATATTGTTTACTTTTTTATCTTTTACCACCTTTTACTTATTAATGCGATTGCTTTCTTGACCTCATTAATAGAGATTTGAAGCTGCACAAAAATTAAATAGACACATTGCTAGCATTTCAAAAACAAATGAAATGGCCTAATATCTTGTCACAATACTTATACCCAACGATCCCTTCTTACCTAAAAGAAACCTTTCGACCCAAAATCTAAACTAAAACACACCTTCGAAAGGAAATTCACAAAACAAAATAGATGCAGGAGACAATATCACGGAGAGCGAACGAAACTAAAATCGTTTTGCATATACGCAAATTGAATCAATTTTTCGTACAAAATTGTATCCTCCCGGAGTGAGGGCGAATTTTATGTAAAGCCGTCTCAGGACCCCCGACAAATCGTTGCGATCAATCGCGATCTTCAACGATTCATTGCACGATTTAGAATCGCAGTCAAATCGTTGAGCGATAACTGTCGGGAGGAATTATTACGTATTGAATGAACAGAAATGTGATTGTGAATGAAATATGAACGTGATTTGTAGATAGGAGTGGGATGGGAGATGACCTGTTTAATGTAAATAAACTATCGATTCGATGGTTCAGTTGATGCATCGCCAAGAGTGATTAATTCCTCTGAGTTATGAGTCGCGAGTTCAACATCCGCTCTCACACACCAATAATGACGAATGTTATGACAAAGTTTAGTTATTCTTGTTGAGGTTAAACGTGAAAACACAAAAAAAAAAAATTTTGTTTTCAGGGTTGTGATGTATGTAGTTTTTCTACACACTGTATTTATCTTACTCACTAGCGCGAAAACAAGCAAGCAGCACATGTATAACTTACACCTTGTATTTCAATTTGGCAACCTAAGTTCCTTGAATGTTAAACAAGCAATACTTGTTTATGTCTTCCAGTTATCGTAAAGGGCTCTAACGACTTCGACGAAATTTACGAAAAATCTATCTAACTAGATCCCATGTCTGGGAAAACTCTGTAAAGTTTTCTCTGTATTTTCGAATTTGTTTCATAATTTCGCGTTTGTGTTGTCGATTGATGACCATGGGTTTGAACCCCAGCTTTGAACAGGTTTTATTTTGTTTGTGTCAGTTTTTTTTAAGGACTATTTTCGCCTGAGTTGGGCTAGTAGATAATGATATTCTAAAACTCCTGAGCAGTGCATAGCATCCGATAGTCGACAATCAAAGCGAGACATCGGGATCTCGCACAGGAATGCGATTAATTATAAATTGAATGGCAGCGCGCCGTGTTGCATGTTTAATGGTCGCCTCACCGAGCTCTAGTGCTACTAGTTGGCTTGTTTGTTATTAAATATTGTGTAGTTTTAGTACGTTGGACGGTAGATAGATGGATATGATACACATACACTTTATTGCACACAGCCTACCTATATAGCTACAGAAAAGCGATACAATAGGAGTACAGTAAACTTAACATCCTTATTGTTTTCTAGCTGCTGCCAGCGGCTTTGTGAAGTCAAAAATTATTCGAAGGAAGCTCAATACCGGGACAAAAGGTATCTAACTCTGAGTCAAACATCAAAACCCGTTCAGTTGTTCTGACGTGTTTTAAACGTAAGCCTTCATATTAATAATGTTAGTAAGGAAATGAGGATCAGAGCTTTTCTTACCAAAGGAAAATTCGAACCGCTAGCAGTATTTGTACCTGCGACCTCCGGATTCAGTACATCTGACACTCTTTCCAACCGAGCTATCGCGGTTCGTACCTACTGGGTCAAAGTTTTCAATCTTGTTCTAAATAAGAATCAGGATTATAAGTTTTCCATTAAGTATTTTAAGCACCACTCACCTGAATAAAATTCGTGGTACTACATTTTACTAAACTTTTAATGCAATTTGATGTAATGACATAGACACTAGCGCCGCGTAAAAAGGACTTCAGTCATGGCGCGAACTGGTGTTCTCAAAATAATGGGAAAGTGTATTGATATTATAGAACTGAAATATTACTATACGAGGCAGCAATCTCCACTACAAATCTATACATGTATATACCTACATATAATCTATACATCTATACATAATTATAAATAAAATTGGAGTGTCTGTTTGTAATATTGAAATAACCGTTTTTACTACATGCAGTTCCATAGTTCAATGCTTGATTAATGTACCTTTCAATGTTCAAAAAATATTTTTCACCAGCCGTTGGCCATCACAGGGCATAATAACTCTTAATAGAGGGACACGTGTCTCCTCTCAATAACTTCAGTAGAGCTTCTCAAATCTGAACGAGAAACGTCTTTTATATCACTCGTCTTTAACGATTACGACGAACAGTAAAACGCGATGCGTCTTCTGATAACAACAAATAAATGGCAGCTTTATTTCTTGGCAGTTAGAGTGTTAAATTGAATGACGAGGCAGTTAAATAATAGGTGATGCAAACATTGACTGCAATGTTGTTGTTTTTTTATGGAACAAAGATAACAAACATGGTGATTTTTTTTTTCTGTAGTGTAGCGGTCATTCAATGATTACTATCAAACTCTTACGAGTATTAACTAATAATCATCCTGTAATTCGATTGCATTTTGCGTTCTACGCGACCCTTGAAGGAGTTTGATCTCGTCAGTTTTGTGACAACTCTATTAGCTCAGGCCTGGACCTTGATCGGACGACGCATGTTATCCATTATCCGTTTACTCGTCATTCTACGACGGTCTGATGTCTAGCTGTACTAAGCGCCTCATTAACATCATCATATGGCATTTTCTTTATTAAATCATCATTAAATCATCTCAGTCTTTCATCATCATCATCAGCCGGAAGACGTCCACTGTTGAACATAGGCCTCCCCCTTAGACCGCCACGCCGAACGACAATTCGCCACTTGCATCCATCGGTTGCACCCGCACGATGTCGTCGGTCCACCTAGTGGGAGGCCTGCCTACGCTGCGTCTTCCGGTCCGTGGTCGCCACTCGAGAATTTTTCTTCCCCATCGATCATCTCAGTCTTTACATGGAAATATAACCTATTTAAGCTCCACGATCCAGCCATTGAACAATACTTGAACAATACAATATACGGAATAGTCTCCGTGCTTCACCCAGGTTGAGAAAATAGCTGGAGCATGGATCCGCACTCATAAGACTGGTTGTGCTAGCTCTCAATAAACTTTCTAATTTTCGCAGCGGCCCAGTGGCTGAGCCATTGACTGCTACGCTACGTGTCGCAGGATCTATTCTCGCAATGAATATTTGTATGGACTACAAGTTGTTGTTCAGGGTCAAGCGATGTTTTCGTATGAGTGTTTAATGATTGTTGGAGGAATTCCTAGTGTTCAAGCAAAGATTTACAAAAAAAAATCTTTATCAAAAATTATCTCCATCATAAGTCTTCTCTGTAAGGCCTTTGTCAAACAGACAGGCGATAGCGAACCGAACCGAATCCTGTCATATAAAAATGCGAAAGCGATCCGATACTCTATGTGACAGGCTTCAAACAATTCCATACATTACAAACAAAAACGCTACGCCACGCATTCGGTTCGTCTGTCAGTTTGACAAAGGCATAAGGGATAATGAGCACAGCGATCTATCATGTGAGGCCAGTAAAAACGTGCGAGCCTCATAAAATATGTTGACGACTAGCAAATCTCAGCATCAATAACATAATACAACCGCCGCCATTTTATAACCAGACACAGATATCATAGTAGGAGGCCCACAGCAGTGTGCGCAGCGCCTAACTCGATTGTACCGCAACCTTTCAGATCCATTATCAAAGACAGTACGTTACTACTTCAAGGCGAGCATCGCTGGAGGGCCGCCTTATCAGACAACCTCTCGACGAAACCAGAATCAATGGACCTTCCCCACCCCGCGAAACACTGACGAAAAGTTTCTTTACAGACGGGGACCGCGGTTTTTCGAAGGCCTGTTAAAATTGGTCGGTTGTCGAGTGGATTCTTCGCAGCGGTATCCCGGGCGATGGATTGAAGAGAAAGTGTCGAGTAAAAGGCAGAACGGTGGCGCTGGGCCACGCGACCACTCGGCCGGCTCTTATCAAGTTTGGAGTTTAGAAAAATGGCCGCTGTTCTGTTGAGATGAAGGGCAGTTTGGTAGAGGGTGTGGTTGGAGTACCAAGTTGTTTTTTTAATAATTATAGTAAACGCAACGTATTGCTATAAAAGCTGCACAGAATCAGCGTTGCCTCAACTGATGCTATTGGAATGTGATGCAATTCCATACTACAACGCGCAATATACTCAACCTAATATCATCGCCTTCGCTCGGGATTAGCTAATTAAAACAATACAGGGTACAGTGATAATGAGGCTATAATAACCATCGTCCTAGAGTTATGTATGTACTTGACACGAGAAAGAAAAATGGTAACCTCTCATTAGCTGCTGCTCAATTGCGTCATGAGTTTATCAACAAATATTTTTATGACCCATAAGATTTTCCATAATCCTAAGAACTATCTATGCACAGAAGGTTAGTTTATGTGAAAATACGCCCACAATAGTAAAAGAAGAATATAGTTTTATGTGAATATATAGTTATAAAAGTAAGGTTGGTGAAGTAGCGTAGTGACTGGGAGCTGCGCTGAGAATCGCGAGTTCGATTCCTTCATGCAAACAAATGTTTTTGAGACCTACATTATTATTCCAGATCTATACTAATATTATAAAGCTAAAAGGTTTGTTTGGTCGAACGCGCTAATCTCAGGAAATACTCGTTTGAACTAAAAAAAAATTTGAGTTGGATAGCCCATTTACCGAGGAAGGCTAAAAGGCTACATAACATCACGCTATGACCAATAGCAGCAGAGCAGCTAGGGTGAAACCACGGAGTTGGAACAGCTAGTCTGTATAAGTATTTATACGTTCAATTTTTGTAAACGCACCCACGATGTCTTCCTCATCAACCTATGACTGAACTGTAATAATTTAACAATAATAATATAATAATATTCCACAACTATCACACAACGCCATCTCATCATCATCATCAGCCGGAAGACGTCCACTGCTGAACATAGGCCTGCCCCTTAGACCGCCACGCCGAACGACAATTCGCCACTTGCATCCATCGGCTGCCCGCGACCCTCACGATGTCGTCGGTTCACCTAGTGGGAGGCCTGCCTACGCTGCGTTTTCCGGTCCGTGGTCGCCACTCGGGAACTTTTCTTCCCCATCGGTTGTCAGTTCTACGAGCGATGTGGCCATCTAGTCAACGCCATCTAGTCCCAAGCTAAGCAGAGCTTGTGTTATGGGTACTAGACAACTGATAAACATACTTGTATATTTCTAAATACATAAATATTATAGATAAATTACACCCAGACACAGAACAAATGATCGTGGGAATCGAGCCCACGACCTCCGACATAGCAGTCAGGGTCACTAACCGCAAGACCAACAGGCCTGTCAATGAATATACTGTGATATGCTAGTCTAAAAATACACCTAGAACACAACAAATCAAAATATTTTATAACAAACATTGCATAAGGAAAATGTGAAAGCATCGACCTGCTAACCCCGCCGACTGCATTCAATCACGGAGGGCACGTATCCAAATATTGTGTGTGGAAATATTTCAGAGAGCGACGCGTGTCTGTACGAATAATACAACAACTTCTTGAACGAGTTTTATTTTAAAACTAGCTGTTGCCAGCGGCTTCACCCGCTACAACTCGAAAATTATCCCACGGGAACATAAAATCGGGATAAAAACTATCCTATGTGTTAATCCAGGTTATAAACTATCTGTGTACCAAATTTTAGCCAAATCCGTTCAGTGGTTTTTGCGTGAAAGAGTAACAAACATCCATACATCCATACTTACAAACTTTCGCCTTTATAATAGTAGTAGGATTGAATCTGCATACTATTAAAACTGTTTCAATGGCATTAATGGGTAATCATTTAATGGGCAACTTGACTGGCCTGTTGGTCTAGTGGTTAGTGACCCTGACCGCTATGCCGGAGGTCGTGGGTTCGATTCCCACCCAGGACAAATGTTTGTGTGATGAGCACGATCATATTTTGTTCTGTGTCTGGGTGTAATTTATCTATAATATGTATGTATTTAGAAATATATAAGTATGTATATCAGTTGTCTAGTACCCATAACACAAGCTCTGCTTAGCTTGGGACTAGATGGCGTTGTGTGATAGTCGTGGAATATTATTATTATTATTATTAACTTGCCGCCCGACCATGGACCATGCCCGGCTCGACGGCGCGTTGTGTTCCACGCTCGCCTCAAAGAGCGTCAGCAAGATGACGGGGCCCCCCTCTAGAGGGCCAAAGCCTGCCGGGGTCGCGGGACTTATCTCATTACTGTGACCCCGGAACGTAAAGGGCTAATGAAGGACACCGTGGATTTTAGTCAGTACAAGTCTGACAGTAATGGGTTTGATGATTACAACAGGCTAAAAAAAATGGTACCGATTTACCCACTTGCTGGGTTATGGAGGTCAGATATGCAGCCGCTCTATCTAAAATACTGATATTCAGCCGCGATTAGACCAGAAGTCAACGTCAACATAGTTTGGAAAAGACTAGACAGATTACGAGAAGATATAATTCTCATTAGTAGCAGGCAGTCCAGCTTTGTGCCCCGTTAACGGTGATAGGCTTGTACCTCATTAAATGGGTATTATAACTGACGAAATGTAGGCGTAAGTACTAAATGCCCCTAAATCCGTATTCAAGAGCAAGCAGATTACATGCGTGAGCACGAGTTAGGTCGTAGGTTTGAACTAAGAAAGATTTGTTACATCACCACTGTTTATAAAAAGTGTTTATATCGGCATTTACAGTATAATTTTTTGAGCCAAAAGACTAAAAAACAAGTGCGAGTTGGACTCGCGTGAAGAGGGTTCCGTACGCTGTTACCACATTCACGTTTTTTTTAATCTGACTACGAATAATTGAAGATTGGTACGCACAATATTGAGTGATTTGCGATGTTATTTTAATATTATGGACGTCTTATAGGTTTTCCTATAATCTATAAGTAGAAAACTAATTTCTGTATTTTGTTCAGTAGTTTCGGAGATAAGGGGGGGGGGGGAATGGTAAATTTTCGTCTATTTTTTTGGATAACTTGGAAACTATTTATTTTAAAATTACAAAAAAAATACATTTAAGATCTTCTTTTAAGGTTCCGTTTTTGTATTCGGACGTACGGAACCCTAAAAAGGTAAAAGCTGGTATGTCCTACGACAAAAAGTCGAAGACACGCGAGTGATACGCTAAGCCTACGTAATAGTTAAACGTAGAGAATAAAAGGAGTTCCAACAGAGACCCTTAAAACCTTAAAAGTTGATTAATTATATTATTTATTCGTATTTATTTGATGTTAATATATTTTATCCATTTCAGCAACCTATTACAAGATGATCTCAACTTGTCACAATTAATATTAATTAATGAAGCTTACCCAATTTCACCTCATCACTAATTTCACCATTAAGATGCCATAGCGATAGTACTGCAGGTTAAACCAACACCAACGACTTCTCAATTAGCCATTACTATGATTTATTTGTTACCGAAACTAGGGAACGTAACTGCTTATTAATTAGTATGCCTACACCTCACGCCTTGCTCACGACCTCACGCGACGCGGATTGACGCGACTTTCTTCAAGCGACTCGCACTAGATTCGCGAACCCTTCGCATATGACTGGCGTTATACTCAAAGGAATGTTTCTTTTTTTAATTTGTTTTGGCAGTGTCGCAACACGCGTAAGTTTGTAGCTTGTGGCCAAGCATTAATTGTTTAGGTATTAATTAGTATTTTATTTACGATCGAACCGAGCTCTAATATTGTTAGTATTATGATAAATTACTTAAGTTTTAGAGCTTATTTCGCGAGTTGTTGCTTAAATCTTGTTTTCTTTATTTGGGGTTCAGCACTGGTGCTTACTTATTTTTCTTATTAGCAAATGTTAAACATTAAAAATACTAGCTATTGCTATAACCATCTCTAAGACCCTATCTAAATATGCACCAAAGTTCACTAAAATCCGTCCAGCAGTTGTCGTCCACGATGTCCCTACGTCAAAGTTTATCGTGATGAAATTTATTATTTAAGTCACAGCGGTACTAAAATATAAGTCTAAAACGCCAGTTTTGTGGCGTTTATTACTTTTTAATTGAGCTATTTGTAACTAAACTATTCCCATAAAAGCTTGTGGTTCAATGCTAAAAAAGACTACACAACACTCATGCCACTCACGAAATATTTTTTTTATCTTGGTCGTAATCTTTCTCCCGATCTTTGGCTGTAATCAATCTCTACCGAATTTTTCTAAAAAAATCTTAAAGTTGTCCAATCGCAAGCATTTATCAGTATTTGAATTGATGAGATGCCATATTAATTTCTGACGTAAAACATCAACTTACTCACGTGGCGACATCTACATCGCCACATAGGACTGTGTATTTTTTCTTCTGTTATATTTACAAAGATAACACGATCGGTCGTGACGTATTGTGAATTATAAAAATGTCGTTTCTTCGTCAATTTTGGCTTATGCAACAAAAGAATACGGATCAAAATATTTTTTCAATCTAATTTTTTTTTATGCGGCTTTCTTCTTGCCTCTAGTCCAATTAAAAGGTGAACGGACTAAACTATAACTGAAAAATTTTGTAACTGGCGGACTTATTTGGCATTTTCAGTACACGGCATTTAATATTAGTGTGGCCTCCGAATAATGTTACTGCATGACAAATGCCCTTACAAACCTCCTCAAAGTCGCACTCCCAGCGATTCCCATTCTAAATTCATGACCTCTATTACTGCCGATACAGCTACATTCACGACCTATTACGAGACACGTTTAGAACTATCGGGGGAAATTTTACAAACGCTTTATAGAGAAATACTTAACTCTATTACGATTTTGTTGTAAATTTTAATGTCAAGTTTTAGGGTTTGTAATAGCAGAGTCAAGTTTAAAATGGCTCGGGATACCGATATCGGTTCCATTTCGATATCTTGCTAAGATTTCTCTAGTATTCGCATGGACAGACGGAGAGAGAGTTAAATACCATAAATCCTATTTTAAAAACCAAGATTTTTACCATATTTAATGGGATATTGAACAGTGACCTCAACATCAACTCAAAACGTTGTTAAAAAAAAACCGGCCAAGTGCGTGTCGGGCCACGCACAGTGTAGGGTTCCGTAGTTGCCCATCAAAATACTTAAGCGAACTAACTAAACAAATTCGCTGAATTTAATTTAAAAAAGAAGAATTTTCAAAATCGGTCCAGGAGTCTGAGAAATCGGGGAAAATACATTAAAAAAAAGATTACGACGAATTTAGAACCTCCTCCTTTTTTTGAAGTTAGTTAAAAATAGTTGACGATGAAAACCTACCTATCCCCAAAAAACATACCGTAAAAACATACCTATTAAAGCTGTAAAAATAAAATTGACAAACTTACATTTGCAGTTGAAGAACATGTTCTCCGATACATTTGTTTAAGAAAATATGTTATCCAAGTACATTTTATAAGTTGGTCGACTATTACTCGTAAAGTTGTAAAGCCTACTTAGTCATGATAATTTTCTTTTAAACTTCGTTATATATACTACTATTGTGAATTTTTTCACAGCCCCAAACATAACCGTTTAGCTGGTAGAGGGGGGGGACACTCGAGTCGAGCAAAATTTAGCACTTTAAAGCTTAATATTTCACAAACGAAATTTTTTATCAAAAAATTGTTAATGGAAACTATCAATATTTTTTAAAGACCTATTTAATGATACCCCACACTAAGGGGTACACGAGAAAAAAAAAACATCCCCACTTTACGTGTACAGGAGGTACCCTAAAAAAAAATATTTTACGAGATTTTATTTTACCACTTTTTCGGCACCACAAATCCGTATATTTACACCAAATTACAGCTCTCTAGTACTGTGCGTCTCTGAGCTAAACTGCGGACAGACGGACGGACGGACGGACGGACGGACATGGCGAAACTATAAGGGTTCCTTGTTGACTACGGAACCCTAAAAATTGAAGTTAACTAGCTTAGAAATGAAGCTAGTTTTGTCTACACGAAGCCAGAAATACTAGCTTACTGACACTAGCTTGCCATCTTAGCTTGAAAAACTAGCCTCGTGTAGCCGGGGCATTATGACTAGCAGTGACACTAGCGCTCATCGCTCGCGGTGCATGATCGGGCGATCTCAAAGCTGCCTCTATCGAAGAGCACTTCGTAATAGAGTCTAGCGATTATATTCTTATAGATAAAAGCATAGATGGTCAGTTTAACAACCTGTATCATAATAAAAATCATCATCATAATAAAGATCGTTTCTAGATAATATTTTGTACGCCTCCCGTTCAGACATAGCGCTCTATCTAACAAACATTAATGTGTCAGTAATTACCTATTTTAACAAATAAACGCTACTCTATTCTATCGTTTTTAGCAATAAGACCGCCCACTGTGTCACCCTATTTTAAAAGAGGTTGTGTGTTGCATATAGCTGTTATTTGAATGGTGTGTATAATAAAGAGTATTTTATGTATCTACTCGTCTATATCATTAAAATACCTCACACCAATAAGCTAACCATAACCCTCTCCTCATTACCTCATTCAGATTCTCCTCACTTTGTCCCCATTTCCTTATTGAACCATGAATAATAATTATTCAAATTAACGAAACTAAATACCATAATTTAGTGCAATAAACAAAGATATTTAACTATAAAATATTTCTCGAAAGGCTATATTTCAGCCGAGGTTGTCCCCATCGTAAAACCCGGTATTCGCGTTAATTAAGCCATTCTTAATTTGCTAAAGCTGCTGTGAATGTTCGCTGGATTTGTTGTTTTATATAAATAGGATTTTATGATTTGATTTTTTTATGATTTGAATATGTATGAATATTAGACATTTGTTATGTGTGTTATAAATACACTCGAGAGCAATGAATCCGGGTCACTTAAAGAATGTTAAAAATCTCGGAAACTAAAAATGATAGGTTAATGCAATAAATTGTATTTAATAGACAATGTAATACTCCTTAAATTAAAGTAAAAAAAATATGAGTCACCATACATTTTATTAACACAAAATTACTCTCCTTAAAACAAAAATAGGAAACATGAAATTTTTGAACTTTATTACGATTTTCTTGAATTTTAATACTTCGTATTGCCTCCTCGTGCTTCCATTACTGCGTTTACGCGGTTTGGCATGCTGTACACCGAGTTCCTTATACGATTTTGGGGAATATTCTCCCATTCCTCTGTGAGAGCAATTTTGAGCTCACGAAGCGTGATTGGGGGAGGGTTTCGTTGTTTTACGCATCTGCCTAGCTCGTCCCAAGCATGCTCGATCGGGTTGATATCCGGGCTGCGCGCTGGCCACTCCATACGAGTAATGTTCATCTCTTGAAGGTAGTCATTCACAATCCTACCTGTATGAGGTCGGGCATTGTCATGCATAAATATAGCATCCTCACCTAAATTGACCATAAATGAACCAACGTCATCATTGAGGATTTCTTCCACATATCTTACGCTAGTTAAAGAGCCGTTTTCTATGATCACCAGCTCTGTGCGACTTTCAGAAGAAATTCCGGCCCACACAAGTACAGACCCACCACCGTAGGCTACTTTTTCTTCGATGCATGCTTGCTGGGATGGTCTACGATACACTCTGTGTCTTCCATCGTGCTTGTAGAGCATAAATTTTGATTCGTCGGAGAACATAACTTTTGACCTATCTTCAATACTCCAATTTACGTGGCTCTGGGCATATCTTAGTCTTGAAATACGATGCCCACGCTCCAGTTTAGGGCCGTTTGCAGGTCTAAGGGGTTTTAAGTTAGATTCAGCAAGCCGACGTCTTACTGTCCATGCACTTGGGTTACTTCCTCCGAGGCGTCGAAACTGATTGGTGAGTTCAGTTCCTGTGAGAAAGCGATTTCGAAGCATGGTGTTCACCAAGTATCGGTCTTCTCGTGCTGTGGTACACCTGGTTCTGCCCGTTCCTGGTCTGCGTAGGTTAGAACCAGTTTCTTCGTAACGTCGGAGAACTCTTTGTACTGTTGACAGCGACACACCGACAGTCCTGGCTGTATCGCGCTGACTCCGGCCGGTTTCCAGCATTGTAAGTATTCTGGTGCATTCTTCAGGCGTAAGCGACATAATTTCAGGTTGAATAATGAATATAGAGCACTATCAACATGGTTTATGTACCCACATAAATGACAGATTACAAACAAAAGCAAAACCAAATGCTGTAATTTCGTAGTTCCATCTTCGAAAGTGGCCCTTTTTCAAATTTGATTTTTTTTATGATATAACTTTACAATAACTAAGAAGTTTTAATACCTTCATTTAAGGAGTATTACATTGTCTATTAAATACAATTTATTGCATTAACCAAGCATTTTTAGTTTCCGAGATTTTTAGGATTCTTTAAGTGACCCGGATTCATTGCTCTCGAGTGTATGACTGTGTAAATCTAGAAAGTTGTGCTTCGAAGGATCACAGCATTTACAACGAATGTGAAAGCTTATAAGGATAGATGTGCGATGTGTGAGTACGATGTACAGTCAGCATCAAAAGTTGCTGACCAAATTCAGATTTTCAAAATCCCTGTACACCGTATTATTACGTATTATTATGGTGTACAGCGATTTTGAAAATCTGAATGTGGTCAGCAACTTTTGATGCTGACTGTACGAGTACATTGCACTAAAACAGCAGAACGAGTTTGGATTACGTTTAGCATACTGATAGTTTGTAACCGGGATTAACAATTAGAACACCTTTTATCTCAATGTACATAAATGTCAGATTTTTAAACTACATCAAGATACATTCAGTGGTTATCATTTTCTCACTGCTTACACATTATGATCACTTTACAACTGATTCATGTCGACAGTGATTTGTTGAATTTGAACCATCACTGAGGTTTACGAAATAGGTCGATTTTCTTAAAGTAAAAATTTTTATTTCACCAGAAAATCGCTTTTGAATCTTTCAATTCATTGTGCGTGTCTGTACTTACAGTACACCCACATTTCGCTAGTCAATTCAATTACTAAACCAATCACAATAAATAAAGTTAAAATGGCAGCACATTTTCCACGACACAAAATCGCGTGACAAAAGACATGAAAAGACAGACAATTTAATTGAGATCACTTTATTTCAATGTTTCACACACAAGTTTGCATGTTACACATAAATAAACAATACTTGACAATCACTTTTTCATCGCTAGGGAATTGTCGTAGCTCGGCGTAGCAGCGTAGGCATGTCGTAGCGTGCTACGAAATAATCTGTTTAATAGCTACGCTTGCTACGATATTCGTAGCGTGACCTTGGATGGGAACTCATTCGTATATTTATGTTTTTACCCGACTACGCCAGGAGGGTTATGTTTTTCGAGTGTATGTATTTATGTATGTATGTTTCGTTGTGTAAACGGCTTGATGGATTTTAACTTGAGAGGTGTCGTTAGATTCGTCTTAAACGTGAGAGTGTCACTGGGTACATAAAACTGGCCAAGTGCGAGTCTAGCTCGCGTGCAAAAGGTTCCGAACTAAAAATATTTTTTTTTAATCTCTCACATGATGTTTGTTTGTTGTCTCACAAAAATGGTTTACCAAAATATACATAACTTATATGTTTCAATTTAATTTGGACTGATAAATGCTAACAAAAACTAAAAAAAAATATAATAAAGTAAAATAAAATATAATGTTAAATAAATTTATGTAAGTACAATAAAATATTTAAAAATAAAAAACAAAAAACTCGACTGCGTAAAAAAACAAAAGAAACAAGCCCAGTAGTTTAGAATTCACTCATTCACACTCACAGTCGAGGCCCCTTGGGAAGATTTGATTGGTATAATTTGAATGGGCCCCGACTGTGAGTGTGAATGAGTGAATTCTAAACTACTGGGCTTGTTTCTTTTGTTTTTAGTTTTTTTACGCAGTCGGGTTTTTTGTTTTTTTTTTAACATTTATTGTTTATCGTCTACTTTAGTTTAACTGCTTATCTGCGAGGTAGTTTTTGTAGAGATAGGGTAATTGCAAGATGAAATGTCTTAAGAAGTTGTTCTTCCATCGTATTTTTAATCTTTTAATAAGAATATATTATCAAAGTCATTGAAAAATTATCAAATATCTACTAGAGGAAAAGAAAGTGTAGCGTTTAAAAAGTTCAATATTTCTACAAATTTCTCCTAAATTAACATTTTTTCAAAGCTATCGAAAACCTTGCAAACTGACAAATAACTAAACAATTTTGATTTTCAAAAAAAAACTTTGTTTCCACTCTTGCAATTTCTCCTTTATCGTGGCTACAAACATTTCCACTCACATACACAAACATACAGAACCGCAACAACTACTTCGACCTATCAAATATTTGTTCAGTGCGTGAATAAAACCCGCGATACGCAGCGTAGCAGTGGATCGCTCGACCACTGCACCAACAGTAAAATGTCTTAAGTCGGAACCTACGCGACACTATCTCATCAGGTGACCATGACCCTGAAACCTAAAAGGCTATTGAAGGACACCGTGGATTTTAGTCAGTACAAGTCTGATAGTCCCTTCCGCCCTGCCCGGAGAAGGATGACCCATTTGATGATTTTATCACGATAAAAAAAAGTGAGAATCTAGGTTCCATCAAGAAAATCTCATGTTTAGCTGTTATCATTACATTGTTAATAAGACCAGGTGGCCTATCATGAAGTATTAAAGCAAGAGTAGTTCTAGTGAGGGAACGAGATGGCGATAGACGACTTGTATAGCTCTGTCTCTTTCTCTCACTGAAACTACTATGGCTTTAAGACCTCCTGGGAGTCCACCAGTGCCACATTCCCCACAGGGTACCTTCCAATCGATGTAGCTACACGCCCAGTGTGTAAACAAGCCTTTAGCTACCCAAAATAGTCATAGAAACAGTTCGAACAGACTATTATTAGCCACACTGTGATCAAGGGGTTCAATGACCTTTCGACCGCAACCTACTGTTCTACTCGAGGACTGAAATAGCCTTCATGAGTCATATGAAGAAAGATATATTAGATTGTACCGTCGCCTGTAAGACGAAAATTATCCCATGGCATCGTCCTCGCGGGCATGCGGGCAGCCGCGGGCATGCGGGCAGCGAGTAAAGGGCAACTCGCTGCCCGACCATGGACCATGCCCGGGTCGAAGGCGCGTTGTGTCCCACGCGCGCCTCAAAGAGCGTCAGCATAATGACGGGGCCCCCTCTCAGAGGGCCAAAGCCTGCCGGGGTCGCGGGATTATTTCCTTACCGTGACCCTGGAACATAACAGGCTACTGAAGGACACCGTGGATTTTAGTCAGTAGAAGTCTGACAGTCCCTCCCGCCCTGCCCGGGGCTGGAGGACTCATTTGATGATTTTGCCACGTAAAAAAAAAAAAAAAAAAATGGCATCGTACTACTAGGATAAAATATATCCTAGATGCTCATCCACCGTACAGAAATTGTGTGAGAATAATAATTTCATATAATATAACATATAATCAGTAAAAGACACAGTCGATTTGATTACCCTATTTTTTTATTTAACGACTAGCAGCCCGTCTCGGCATTGCAGAGGTGGACATGATATTTACCTATGTAACTCAAGGTGAATATAGCTATCTAATGGAGAAAAGAAAATTAAAAATGTCACAGTAGTTTTTGAGTTTATTTATTGCAAACGTACTAAATTATTTTAATACTTATAAGTGAAATAAAACTAAAATACACTGCGACAATTATTCAGCGAAAATTAAATCCTACAAAAGACTTGACAAGTTCTCATGCTGATTCAGTTGATATAATTCGGCGAGTTACAAAGCCGCTCGTACCTATTTTCAAACAAAGCCGCCGCCCCTGGCCGCAACAGCAACTCCTAGGTGAAGGTAGGCTATAATCGGCCGCCACTAAATCCGTCGGCTTTCACTGAAAGTTGCCGTGAACTGCAGCCTATTTATAAAACCAAACAGAGTCATTTACAAACATTCGAGCCGGCGCGGCCTTTCAAAGGTTTTAGTTGTATTTTTAGTTTTTTGCTTGTCTCATTTTATTACTGATATGAATACGAAAGTATGTGAGGATGGATGGATGACACGATGACGACAAAAAGATTACTGAAATAAATTGGGTGTTTCATACACAGAATAGTTTTTAACCTTTCTTTTAGCGTGGTAAAATCATCAAATGAGTCCTCCCACCCCGGGCAGGGAGGGAGAGACTGTCAGACTTTTACTGACTAAAATCCACGGTGTCCGTCAAGAGCCCTTTACGTTCCGGGGCCACGGATACCCGATAGTCCACCGTTGACCTGGGCATGGTCTATGATCGGACAGCGAGCCGCCTAATACTCGCCGTCCGCATGCCCGCGAGATAGTTTTATCCCGGTACGTTCCCGTAGGATTACTGAACAGCAGACAACGCCGCGAACATAAGCTAGTTTCAAATGTTAAGTGATATTGTAATTCAGTTCAAAAATGTAGAATTTTAATCGATAGCGATGGAATAGTGGTCAATGTCTGTATAAAATGTATTAAACATAGAAAGTTCTGTATAAAATGTATTAAAATAAAATGCCCAACACGCGTCCTCATTTTGTCCGAACCGGCTTAGAACGGACTAAGTTGTGTACTTTTACAGATAGTTCAATATAAAATGTGCCAAACACTAGCGTCCAAAACCGCGCCCCTATTTGATCCAAACCGGTTTGCCCGAATCTTGACTCGTATATCAAAAATATCAGCCACACTACATCAAACTACTAATTACGCAATACAACATGACGTATTACAATCCTATGTCAAACCTGACCACGTAACTCCAACTGTAATAGAGGCAGGCGTGCACTACGGCCGCGGTCTATTTCCGGCAGTGACGTCATACCCACGCCCCCTGTGACGCACGCCAGCTGAAACTTTTTAATTTTTCTTTTTTTTTTCAAACGCGTCTGGCATTGGCGTGCGGTGATGCGGTCGTAAGGTTCCTACCGATACGTAACCTACATCGGTTGACGTTTCACTTGATAGTTTGATAAGTTTTGATTAAATGGTTTTTTAGTTTTTTTTTTTTTTTATGGTGGAAGAATGATTTTTGTGGTGGAAGAATTTTGAAGGACGTACATACGACAACAGTTAAAATTGTAAAGTATTTTCTTACCACACGTATATATGTACATCCCAGCGCATTACTGTTCGACCACAATCAGAATGAACACCTCAATGACCTCGTCAACTGTTGTATGAAAATGTGATTACGTTTAGTAAAAAAACACTTTGTACAAATTAAATTTCAATTATACATAGTTACTAGCGTTACTCTTTATTCGCATATGCAAGTGTTTATAAAAGCGTGCATGCCTTCACAATGTGGTATCATGGCATGATGCAAAATGGCGTCATGGCGTGGTGCTTTCAATAGACTTCAAAATATTAAAGTATTCTGAAAGAACCTGCAAGAGCCAAGTATCACATAAATCTGCCCCACAAACAAACGAAGATGTTTTCTTCCTACATTTTTCCGGTACAATTGCAGGTGTAGTTCTGATTAAAAGAACCGGTTGTCCATTCATTTGCAAGCACACAGACAATTCTTTTATTTATAGAAAAATTCATGGCCTCATGAAATACACTTTCTGACTAGCATTCGACTGATTAGACGTATATAGTGCTGATGGCATACGAATACGACGACTACAAAATTCTGCATGTTTAAGTCAACCAAACAAAATGTTTTTCGGGTATTATAATACCCATCTCACATAAAAAAAATAATTATGATGTATAATATCTGATAATAATAAAGAATTTAGTATTATTTTAAATTCACTATTTAAACATTTCATTCATTAAACTTTTATTGGATGGCAATCATGAAATGTGTCCCTGTCCGCCCAGTTTGTGTGGAACGGAAGGAACTGTCAGAGTAGACTGACTAAACACTGTCCTTTCTGTCGTCGTTTACGTTTTAGGGCCGCGGTGACCTTTTAAAACAGTATCGTCAACAATACAACCGTAGCAGTACTTTTAAACACAAATCTCATAAGTGGCTTTTTATGTGTTGTCCACACTGTCAATACACACGACGACAGTGAGATAAATCACTAGAAACTTGAAAGAGACTTCTAAAACACAGCTCTAACAGACGAAAAAGTATCCATACCTATACCCACTTAACACTCAAGACTTACAAAAAAGCACACTTAAATAAATTCTTAAATACTGCACGTACATAAGTACAAATAATCGTGGAATTCCTTCAAAGGCCGGCCATTACTCCTCTAAAAGCAATACATTTCCCTCACTTACATACATACGTCCAAATAACCCATTATGGTATACAAAAATAACAGTTTACCTTAGTCAGGGGCGTGTCTATAGCGGAGAGCACTCAGGCCTTCGCTCCGAGGCCTATCCCACATATCTAACTGTCCATTGCAATTGTAAGAAAGTATACTCTTCGTTTCTAATGAAGCACTGGTACATCGGTTTTGTACTCGGGGTGAATATTATTGTTTTCTTTTCAGATAAAGATTATACAGGGATTATTTTCAAAACATAATTAGCTGAAAGTTATAAACAACTTTTACTACAAAAACAAAAAGATTTAAAAAAAAAAAACAGGTGTTCCGTAAAGAAATTTTCCGTTTTGTATGAAACATCTGATTTTTTTATCTTTCTAGGTTGGTTTTATAGTAAAATTTGTTAATAACTATAATTACTTTCAGCCACTGAAAGGTTGTTAATTACTCACAATAACCCTGTGTAAGATTTTTTTTATTTGAGACAAGTCTACTGATGACTCTAGTCTAGATTAGAGGTGATAGAGACAAAGTCTACGATGGAGAAAGCTTACCCAGAAGAAGCCTGTTCACTCTTTAACTATGATTAAATTAGGGTAGTAACATAAAGGCAGGATTGCTTAAATCTTAGTAATATTACAAATACGAAAATTTGGGAGTAGTTTTTGCGTAAGAATCAAACATCCATATATCCATGTCCATGTCCATACATGGACATGGATATATGGATGTTTGATTCTTACGCAAAAACTACTGAACGGATTTGGATGTTTGTTACATATGTAGATAATTTATAACTTGGATTAACATAGGATACTTTTTATCCCGATTTAATGTTTCCGTGGGATAATTTTCGTCTTGAAACCGCTGGTAACAGCTAGAAAAACAAACGAAAATATTGTATTTTTTAAAATAAAATCACGACGTTTCTTATTTGTGGTGAAAGACAAATTCGGCAGTATTATTCAGAATTTCAGTAGCCACATCTACTTTAGCCACAAAGTTTAAATTGTCTCAACAGGACAGGACATGAATAATGATGCATCTTGTTCAACAACTCAGCTAGTTATACTTACCCAAAGAAACTCTTTTACAAGGACGTCTACTTGATGCCTCGCATTGTCAGTAATCAACCATTGTATTATGTCATTAGCTCGCGGGCATGCGGACGGCGAGTAATAGGCGACTCGCTGACCGACCATGGACCATGACCGGGTCGACGGCGAGTCGTGTTAAACGCGCGCTCAAAGAGCTCTCAGCAAAATGACGGGGCCTTAGAGTGCCAAAGCCTGACGAGGGCGCGGGACTAACGAGTAATCGTAGCTCCGGAACATAAAGGGCTATTGAAGGACACCGTGGATTTTAGTCAGTACGAGTCTGACAGTCCCTCCCGCCCTGCCCTGGGTGGGAGGACTCATTTGATGATTTTACCACGATATAAAAAAAAATGTTTCACTAGCTGTTCCCCGTAATCCTCACCCCCGCTGCCAAGCTTCTATTGGTAGTAGCGTGATGTTTTATCGAACTTGTAGGTCCTGAGATTAACACAGGACAGTTTTTAACCCAATTTTATCTTCCCGACAGCTAATTTGGAATTATAGCGGGTGAAGCCGTTGGCAACAACTTTGGTATTTAGTGCACCCATAGTAGGTACATAATATCTTGAATAACATATTGGATAATTTATCTCCGTAGGTAGATAATTTTTATATTCCCGTGGGGTGGTAACGGAAGTTCACAAGGTAACGTCGAAATAAAAATCAAATCAAAAGTCATTTATTCAAATAAGGCTGATTTATCAGCACTTTTTGAAGGTCAATTTTTACCTAAGACGCCCCCCTTCGAGTCGCGTCGCTAGTCTACTAAAATGGATCTTTTCGAGCTTGAAAACTCCCAGGGAATAAAGGAAAACTACCAATCAGGAAGAAATTCATAAAGCTAAACCATAACATTCACAAATACACGACGCCACCAATTTAAGGAGCAAAACATCACACAAGGGGACTTTAACCCCACAAAAACATACCCCAATCTAAAATAGCAATTATGGCAACAAAACAAAGTTGACAAAACAAATCTATAATTGTTTTCGGTCACCTGCAGTTCGTAAAGTCGAAAGTTAATTATCATTAACAGTGTTTAGGCTAATCCCTTGATACGGCTAGCCATTGAACAGTACATGGGCCCCGCGAGAAACGTTATCCCTATAAACAAATTAACCCAACATAAAAGCTAACATAAAAGATCGCTACACATTGTGAATGGTATAGTTAGGGATCCGAAGGTAGCCGATGATTTCCGATGTTTAAATTACCGGCTATTTTAAGTTGGATTCAATTGACGATATTGTTTTGTTTACTCAATTTATTTTGTAATATGCAAACAAGTATTCATCCCTTCTGGTATTTTTTTTAATGTTTCATAATTTTGTTATGCCAAGGTCGGGGAAATGTCTGCTAAATGTCACGTTACTGCACGATACCGCGGCCCAGAAACCCAAACGGCATGTGAAAGAACATGGAAGTTATTCACTCCTTTACGGTTCCGCTCCAACCAGGCCGTAACTCACATTATGATTAACATCGCAAAAAAAAATACTTTAATTAATGTTTTATTTTTATTACATGGTTACACACAACATAGGCACCTGTCATGTTGCTTTTTGAATTTAATAATATTAGTTTATTGTATTGTAGTCACTCAAATGACTGATGTCGTAGCTATTCATAACCCACAAAAAATCGTAATCAACAGCACACCTTATTACTCATAACTATGGATAATTCAAAAAAATGTACCTGATAGATAACCTCTATAGAAAATATATAAGCGCGTTTTATTTCAAGTGTGTCCGAAGTGAACCATAACTGAATGGTCAGCGAAGAATAGCTATTCCGCTTGGGAAGAAATTGGCATAGATTTGCCGAGCTACCGGCCTGCGTCGATATCTCCATTCTATTAAAGAAAATATGCAGGATATGACCTAATACCATTAATTGTTCTTTTTATTCAGAGTTCTTATGATATCATAAATAATGTTTGAGAAAAATATTGAAACAATTAAAAATGCAATCAATTGTGACATTCTGAACATAAACGCATTGAATGGTGTGGTTGTATAGAAACTACAATGGGTACAATGTGAGCAATAATCTTCAGGTGAGAGTTTATGTATAAGGTATACATAAACTCTAACCTTTTTCCCATAGGGATAGGCAGAAACAACGGAGCGCCTTTTTTTTTGTGTATGGCATCTCGCAGGTCAACCTCTATTAGGTTGTGTACTGCTCAACCGGACTTTTCTGTGGATGCCTTAAGAATTTAAGGCCTCCAGCCAGGGCAACGAAGCGGCGCCTGCTACAACGCTTATATACTCCTTTCGCCACCTCTGATCACTACGCATTCGACCATTAATTAATCAACTGTCAAGCAACAGTGAATCTGCAACCGTAAATTTTAGCATGAAGGTGAGCACTAAAGAGTTTAATGCAAGAAGAAAGATTTTATGAAAATTATTCAATAGAAAAATCCATCGAGCTCGCAATTTGTTTGATAAGCAATCATATAAATCACAAATATTTTCAGCATCACATCAGAAATTATTTAAAGTTCATAGCATTTAACCGATAAAATCCATCCCATTTGATCTCTGACGCCGCCAAATAAATAGCGTACGTATTAAAAATTAAATATAAAACAAATGACAGCAAATTACCGAGCTATTTCGTGAATACTTTCACATTATCGGGCAATAAATCACAAGCGGCTGGGGTGGGGTGTGACAATTTTTACAACTCACTCACTGTTTATAGTGGGGTGTCGGGGATGTGTTTTATGTGTCCGATGCTGAGTGTCAATGTGCCGGTATTTGCATACCTTAGGTGCGGTACGAGTGTGGAAAAAGATTTTTCGTAGATTCGTAGGGAGGGAGAAAGTGTGAGACTACAGATTCAGAGCGTTTTATTTACATCCAGAGGGCCTAGATAACTCAATCACTTTCGAAGCATTTCGTGTGTCTATAGAGAGACATATCAATATATTGGAGAAGACAAAAATGTTTTGGGTTTTACTTTTCGGAAACTCACGTCACGACTGATACTGTTACTATGTCTGCGTCTGTACGTTTTTGTTTTAATTTATCACTACTCCATCTACCAACAGCGTTTGACTAAGTAACTCCAGCTGTTAACCATACGAGTAAGTTGGAAGAATCAAAAATATTTGACCAATACAACTCATTCAACTTGGTAATAATATTGCAAATTCTGTTTAAATTGATAAAATATCATAATTGCTTATCTACCCGTTCCCCCGTCTTCCGCATACAAACTCCACCCCTGTTTGACCCACTAAGGGGTGGTGCTTCCAAAAATCCTTTCATAATGGCTGGGCATTGTCTGTCAGTCAGTCACAAGAAATGTCTTTATAAATTGATATTGAAGACACGCTGTAACTGGGTGGTGGTTGTCGGATAGGCTATCGATCCTTGCAAAATGTCGGTTATTCCGCTGCATCTGGTTAGACTGGAAGTTGTCCCCAACATAGGAAAAGGGTTGGCAGAAGATGGTGTATAAAACCGTCATCAAAATATAGTTCTACCATCACTATGAGAGCAGTTTACTTTACCTGTCAACACAGCGCTCCTTTCTCATTTTTTCACACCCTCAAAAAGGCCATGAAAAGTTGCAAGGTCGGCATCGCGCAGTAGCTCTAATGTTGCAGGAGTCCATAAGCTAGGGTGACTGCTTTCCATCAAGCGGATCTCAAGCTTGATTGTCACCTTTATGATTGTTTTGTGGTAAATGGCTATAGATTCATCCATCCACAGTTCAAAAGTCACCCTTAATGCTACGATATAAATGCCCTTTCAATGACTAGCTGTTATAAGTCGATTACACCTAACGAGTACAGCGGCGAGTCAGTGTCCTCGGCCGAGTGCTCGGTTGGTATAAACACTTTAACGAGTGCTTATTGTTCGAGTGCTTATTAATATTACTCTCTCGGCCGAGAGCTTATTTACTGACTCACCACTGTACTCGTTAGGTGTAATCGACCCATTACCAATGATGTGCTGTCAACTGTATCGTCGTCAGGTGAGTAACCAAGGAAGACCAAAGTTTGATTAAACTCAAAATGACTTTGTAGAATAAAATGTAGATTGGTTTGATTTTAAATTGGATATTTATTACATCATTTCAATGATCTGCTCTGACCTGTTTAATGTCGAAAATATTAGATTTTAAATATTTTTGCCAGTAAACCAATAAAAGTAATGATAATACAAATTTATATTTAGTTTATGATTAATTTGTTTTAGTGATTAACTCTGCTCTGGAGTGCAAGTGTGGTGCTGCTCCACAAACGATGAGGCACTTATTATCGTGCCCTGCGTGCCCTGCCGACTGTTCGTTACAGGAGCTGATGGATTGTTCGGAGAGCGCTAAACTCGTGGCCCAATTCTGGGCCGAGTCAATTTAGATTGTCATCGACACGATAAGAAGAAGATCCTGCTTAAACGTGGACAAAACAAAATAAGTATGTATGTTTCCTAGCAGATGGCGTCTGAAATTTTTGCTTACCCCCGATATGTGTGCTACAATTTAATTTATATGGATACTTCGGAAACAAAAACATAAGTATAAAAACCTTATATTTTTCACCAATGGCGACGTCATAAAATTTTGCGAGAAATATATTTCATACGAATTCGTATTGTTAAAAACTGAATTCGTTTTAGTTTCAATTCCCTACATGAAAGTGATGAATAAATGAAATTGCTCGATGGCTATCATGTTACATATTTGTAACAGCAATTTTGAATGAATAAAAATGCAAATTGGCGTTTTTTCTCCCACATAAATTCCTTCGATTTATTTGTATATTATTTTAACGGTCAAATCTTCGAGGTTAAACGAAGCTTACAGAGGTTGATAGTTAAATGCGTGACCATCAGTTATATTATACCAAAGTTTAAAATCACTGAATGCCGTTACTTGTGGCTGTAGACAACCAGAGGCCTTAGCAGGAATTCAACATATTAGGTCATACAGCGTACTTGAAGAAATAGAGGACGTAAATTATATGGAAAATGAGAAAGCGCCTTTAGGATACGAATACGAACAATTGTAAGTCCCAGTTTAAAAAACTAGTGATAAGGCGTCATGAGTATTTGACGATAAGCAGTCGGCTTATACAACGTGTAACGTTAATAGCGCAAAAGCTCTCGTGGGGTAACTCAGCCCATGTTACTGAACAATGTTTGTTCCAAGACTTTTGGAAATTTGCAAAAAAAGAAAAAGTTTTTAATACTGATGGGCCCGATCAATTTCTCATTTTGTATGAAAAAGCAATTTTTTTTTTTTTGCGATTTTCCAAAAGTCTTGGAATAAACATTGTTCAGTAACATAGGCTTAGTTACCCCACGAAAGGTTTTGCGCTATTAACGTTACACGTTGTATACCTACTAGTATTCATCTACATCCGGTTAGTCTGAAAGCCGACCTGAACGCAATTAGGAAAAGGCTAAACAGACGATGATTTTCTAAATGGACTGTGAAAAATATTTCTTTCAATATTTAGCGTATATTTCACTACCCACTGAAATAAATCTTCAATGTATGACAACTCTAAATCCCTCGGGAGTACTAATAATATTTATTTCAAATAACGCCAGCTCGTAGCTAATATTTCGTAGCATGTCGTAGCGCCGTAGCAATAACTCGTAGCGTGCTACGAGGAATACTCCAAGCGTAATGTCAAAATTATACGTTTAATAATTTCTCTACTACTTTGTGCGTTTGTATCCAGATTTAGTATAAAGGGTTTAATTTGATATTTTCTTGTGTAATATGTTACTTTCACAGATATTAGGAGAAATATATTTTTGAGCATGAGAGAATACTGGATACACATTTTCGCCACATTGATCCATGTGAAAAAAAAATTGATTCTGTCAATAATTCTCGAAGATAGATAGTTTTATCCTACAAGTAGTCAACATCACACTTATCACGTAAACGACAATCCTGAAAACATTTTCTCAACATGCAAATTTCAGTCATCATGTTTTTCAGTCAAGGGAATAGTAAAGTATCTCTTCACTGAAATTCATTCGTATTGCAGCCATCATTAACATTTCAAAGGATAAATATCAATTATTGAACGATATCTAACCCATACCTGTCACCAAAGAACTCCATAGATACGATGACTAATATTAATAATTTATTATTCGAATTATTAATTTTGGAATGAATAATTATTATTTTGAGTTAATAATTTGATCTCAGAGTAAAATACATACTTCTTGACAGAGGCCTGTGGTGTTTCCAAAGTTAAGATAGCCATCCTTAGTGGGCCAAAGTCGGTCGCGGGACTTACGAGCTACCGTGACCCTGGAACGTAAAGGGCTATTGAAGGACACCGTGGATCTTAGTTAGTACAAGTCTGACAGTCTCTCCTGCCCTGCCCTAGGTGGGAGAACTCATTTGATGATTTTACCACTTTATAAAAAGGGGGTAACCATATCCTCACACGAAAAAGAAAGAAAAAATACGTAGGTACTAATAAATAATAATATTATAAACGAAAAATAAATGCGAAAGTAACGTTGCCTGTCTGTTACCTTTTCACGTAATAATGAAATTTTATGAAATATGAGTACACAGAGAAACCTCACAGGCCTACATTATATTAGGTCTAAAATACAGCTTTTATTTTTATCTTTATTTACAAAACAAGAGATCACACTGAAAGAATTATGGTTGGTTTAATGGACATACTTGCAATCGCGTATTAAAATGTCGTGCACCATGATATCCCACCTGGATTAGGACATAGGATACATTTTATCTCGGTTGTAAGTTCCTGTGGATCATTTTATAACCTCCACGTGGGTGAAGCTACTATCAGAAGCTAGTAAATTATAATTGTTTATAATTATAAACAAATATACTATGGCAAGACGCCTAAATAGTGTTTATTAAAAGGAAAATGTTTGAGTTTTATCGATTAATATTCATCTTTTGACGCGGAGCTTCATAAGCTTGTCACATTTAACGTGAAAATAAATCGTTCAGATGATTTAGAGCAACCAAATTGAACACGTGTTTCATAAAATATACAAATCATGAAATGTTCCATTTTCATCTAAGAGATTGAGGCAGACTTAAACAAAAATTTCAGAAGCTACATAGCATATTATATCCGTCTAAAACCTCATCATGTGATACAGACACGTGATCCTTCGCAGGTAGTTTTCATTTCATATTTTCCTGTTTTCTGAACAAATGTCAGTCGTGTAACCGACAGGTTTCATTAGTTACGACTGCTACGAGTGACATAAAACTCGTCGACAGTGCTACGACGTGCTACGACGTGCTACGACGTGCTACAAAGTGCTACGAAGGGCTACGTACTTATTCCCTACGTAGTACGCCGTATCTATAAATGTAAATGAAGATAGCAGGCTCCCCACGCTCACCGGCGCTGCTGGCTGCCGCCAAACTTTACCAATATCGCCTTTAATTCAACATGCTATCTCAAAATTAATTAGAAACTGTTTGCTTTATATTCCAGAGCACACACCTTGCCCTACACTTTCATATTGTACTTTCGACGATATTGGATTCCTTCGCGCGTAATCACTACCCACCGTCCTAACCTAACATTTATATCTGCGACTGTATTATGTAGGTATATCCTAGCTGTGAGGGCGACGAGACCCAGCTCAAATTGAGGACGTGTGTACACCGTACCTAAACGTCACGCGCATTCACCCGTAAATATTCACGAGTCGAATCGCACCGTGCAAACGATCTGATTGACAGGAGGAGTCGGCAGCGCGCCTGGCTGCCGCAGGTGGTGCTGGTGCTCGCTGACCACTCACTAGCACTCGCAGATACTGACCGAAAGCTCAGGCGGCAGCGCCGCGCGTGGCGGCGCGGGGAGAAGGGGCCGGTGTCCACACCACAACACTTCACTCACACGGCAGCGCGTCGAGCCCGCTCGCGCGTGCACGCGTCGCGCAACATGGCCGTGCCCGTGCCAGCGTGCAGCTATCGACCGCGAGCCGGCCGCGCGCCGCCCAGCGACTGACGCGGGAGCCGTGCGCGCGCACCGGCCTCTACCGCCCGTGCCTCGCACACCCCCGCCCCAGGCCGCGCTCTGTGCGAGCGGGCGAGCCTTCCCCGGCAACTTTGTACACTTCTTGGAAAATCCCGCGTTAGAACTCGCTTTTAACTGATTCCGTTAACATAGAGCAAACGACTCCTGTGGTTCGTACCTAACCACTTGCACCTGCAAGCGAACTTTCAAAGCATTGCCCTCGAATCTATATCAAACCTACACTAAAGCGATCCTATATATTCCAAATGCCAAAATACGTCCTTCAGGAAAACGAAAAGCCCATTGGAATAATCCAATACGTCTCCGGTGAAACCTGAAACGATAATTACATACGTCACCCGACGCACACCCCCGTAGCGCCCCAGTGGCGTGTCCCCTTGCTCCACAACAAGTCCGCGAGGCGTCGCTCTCGTGTTTATTTTCGGCTGCGGCCGCTGTGCCGAGAGCGCCGCGTGCCCGCCCGTTGCCATGGCAACGCGCCCCAGACGCCGCCGAAGCCTTCCGAATCGCAGCGGAACGACACGAACACAGAGCTGAAGACGTATCAAGTAACTGGCGTACGAATAGAGCTGGATTTTGAATGTGGACCGACGTGAATTTACTGAGATTTTAGTGTAATCCATCAGGATGGCTGTGGAGAGTTTGTAACTAGAATAATAAATAAAGTATTCTGCTTCGGGATGAGGCTAAGCCGACGATGTCATCCAGCGCATTACTGCGAACATTGTCCTGACAGCTTGAATACACTTTCGCGCTCATTCTACATACGAAATGAAAATCACTCTTTTCGCAATAATGAAAACGAATTGTCTGAACCCCAACCACATTTCATATTTAAGTCTACTTAGATCTAAAATGTTTTTACCACATAGTTATTTTATGATTAGTTGTATGGTACCAGCTATCTAGTGACAAGAGGTCATTCACCCGGGGCACGAACCAATACCACGTGCACTTGTCCCGGGTTATAAAACTCAGTTGCAAGGAGGTAGGTACAACTTACAAGCTGACTCGGTCTCCACCCCCACCTAAAGGTTGGTCAAACCTGTACGGACAAATTGCGGACGCGTCTCCGGACACAGACATGGACACTGACTGATTGTTTAGTAGTGTTTTGTCGTGGTCTTCGTATCTGGATCCGATCATGCACGCTCTACCTGAATAACTTCAGCACAGAAATTAAATGAATATGACAATTATTTTGTGAGTGGAACAGCTAAGTAGTAAAGTTTACCCAATTAAAAAAAAATACGTGTGGCACTCGGGGACTGCCGCGGTAAAGCTATTGCATAGCATTTTGTATCAACTTATGCAATTATAATTTTATTTATTTATTTTATTCATGCAGTATTGCTTTTTCTTTGATATTAATTCAAGTTACATTTTTAACTATTTCCTTAAAAAATAAAAATAAAAAAAAAATAAAAAAAAAAAAAAACTAAGAAAAAAAACAATTATTATAATTATTATTATTTCTTTATTTTTCTTTTAACTTATAAATTATATTTTTAAATATTTTTACAAAAAAGAAACAAAAAACATTTAAAAATATTATTATATTATTGCTATGGTTTTATTATTTTATTATTCTCTTTATTTATCTTTACACTTATAAATTACATTTTTAAATATTTTTACAAAAAAGAAACAAAAAACATTTAAAAATATAAAAAATAGCAGTCCACCAGTACCGGGAACAGGGTCCGGGCTACCGGTGGTCAGGGCTCTTGAGAGAGGAACCTCCTAACAATACGCGCCGTGTCCAAGAGTACTGCCTTCTGAATCAAGCGCTTGATCCAGCCACCCAGCGAGAGCCTCCTCAGGTGTTGGTCGAGGCTCTTGGCAATTAAGCCATTGGCAGATACGACTATCGGCACAATAACTGCCGTATTCACGTCCCACATGTCAACAACCTCGCGAGCCAGATCAAGATACTTGAATTGTTTATCTTTTTCTGCCTTCACGAGGTTCTCGTCATGCGGGACCGTTATATCAACAATTATTGCGCGACGCTCCAATCGATCTATCACCACAATGTCAGGCTTATTGGCAACAATAGTCCTGTCAGTGATGATAGGTCGATCCCAATACAACGAGATATTGCCATTTTCGAGAACTGGGTCGGGCGCATACCTATAGTACGGCACCTCCGATTCCACAAGATTGTATTTCAAAGCAAGTTGCTGGTGGATAATCCTGGCAACGAGGTTGTGTCTATGCAAATACTCGCCGTTAGCCAGACGAGAACACCCAGAAATAATGTGTCGGATCGATTCTCCCGGACGGTGGCATGCCCGACATATGTCAACCGTTCCATCCTTCACAATGTATTTCCGGTAGTTATTCGTCATCATAACTTCGTCCATAATTGCACAGACAAAACCTTCGGTTTCCCCAAACAGGTCACCGAAGCGCAGCCAGGATACGGACGCTAAAAAGTCTACATCGGGACCATGTAATGCCCGGTAAAAGCGTCCGTGAAGCTCCTTGCTCTGCCATACATCCCTACGATCATTAGTGTCTAATACTTTAGGTTTGCGCCAGTTCTCGTTAGCCAAGGAGAGCGGAGTAAGACCCTTGTCCACTGTGACCACATCTCGGTGCATCCCCACGTCGGCTTCTAGGAAATATTCCCTGAGACTGCATACCTCACGGTTGTGCAGGGTCTTAGCATTTAAGAAGCCACGACCCCCGCACTTCCGCGGGATATACAGTCTCATCACCGACGACCGCGGGTGATGCATCCGATTTGCAGTCAGCAGTGAACGGACTCTCCTATCCAGGGCGTCAAGTTCTGTCTGAGTCCATTTGAGTATGCCGAAAGAATACATCAATACCGGCATGACCCAACCGTTGAAAGCGCGCACCTTATTGCCACCTGACAAAAGACTGTTAAGTACTTTATTCAGGCGGCTAAAGAAGCGCTCCCTCAACGATTGCTTCATGTCAGCATTATTAATGCCTAATGCTTCCGACATACCCAAGTATTTGTAGGTCTCTGTTGAAGAGAGGGATCTAAGGTGTATGGAATCCGAGAGTTGAGTTCCCTCTGATTCCATAATCTCCCCTCGCTTCACATGCATGACTGCACATTTGTCCACACCAAATTCCATCCTGATGGCGCTACTGAAAGTTTCTGTTACCTTCAGTAGCTTCATCAGTTGCAAGTTGTTGGGGGCAAAGAGTTTCAGATCATCCATGTAAAGAAGGTGAGATATGACCTGACCACCTCTCTTCAACCGATATCCTAGCCCCGAACCCTCCAGTAATGTACTGAGTGGGTTCAAGGCCAGACAAAACCACAAAGGACTCAGACTGTCACCCTGGAATATGCCACGCTCAATCCTTATCGGTTCGCCGCTACCTCGGATCTGTCGACATCCTGGATAGCGAAGGACTGTTCTCCAGGTCCCCATACACGACAACAGGAAGGTACGTAGAGTTATATCAACTTTATACAACTCTAGCACCCTCATGAGCCATGTATGGGGTACCGAATCATAGGCCTTCTTATAATCTATCCAACATGCGGACAGATCTTTTCGGGAGCGGCGAACCTGTTGGCTAATGGCCATATCAATGAGGAGGAGCTCCTTAGTACCGCGGGACCCGTTCCTACATCCATTCTGAGAGGCGGACATGATGGAATTAGTCACAATATGTTGATTGATTTTAGCTCTCAGAATGGATGTAAGAACTTTATAAACCGTTGGTAGACAAGTGATCGGTCTATAATTTTTGGGTTCCGCAGTACTACCTGATTTATAGAGCAGGTGGGTCACTCCTGTTGTTAAGAATTGGGGCAACGACCCTGACTCTAAGGCTAATTGGAACTGGGATGCTAAGCAAACGTGTGATCTTTTGAACCATTTAATCCAGAAGTTGTGCAGCCCATCAGGCCCTGGAGATTTCCAGTTCGGCAACAGATGGACTGCACAAGCTACGTCTTGGGGGCTGATAGTGATAGCCCCCATTTCTGGAATGTGATCACACGCTCGCTCAACATCCCTGATCCAATCGTCCTCAGTGTGACTGACAGGCACCGACCAGATGCTGCGCCAGAATGAACTCATGGCATCATCATCCGGCAGGGGCATGTCAGCCACACCTTGGTCCGGTCGTTCCCAAGCCCTATAGACCCACCTTTCATCACTTTGGAAGGTGCGATTCAAAGTGTACCGCTCCACTCGTCGCTTGTACCGACGAATACGGTTTGCCCATGCACAAATCTTCTGCTTCAGGAAGTCGATACGTTCTGTGACGCGGGCCAAATAATCACGAGGATCGATATCGATTCCTGTGAACGCCCGCCTCACAAAACGCATCACTCTAGGACGAGTATTACCCTCCCTGAAGCAGTGCAATTTGCCGATGAGTGCTCTAGCCTCACCGATACGCCGCTCAATCCTGCACTGCCAAGCTGGAGCAGCTGGTTTTGGTCGCGTAGCTCTGTCACTGTCAGGGAATTTGACGTGAGCTACACGACATGCCGCTACAGCTGCACAGTACAGGATTGAGTGGGTATCAGCAAGATCCTTACTGCTGTCAAAACAATTTGACAGTTCTGAGTCTAGAGCACACATAAGCGCCTTGTTTTTATTGTGCATAGGCAAACGAGGTAAACGTGGTCTAAGTTCCGGTGGTACGGAGCGGTACTCCCGGAACGCACTCTCCAAAGCGCTCCTCAATTGTGCGTTGCATTGGGTACTCACGGATATAACTTCGTCATGATCCTCTTCACAATCGCGATCAGGTCGCGGTGGCATACTGGAAGAACTTTGTTGCTGCACCGCGATCATTGGTGAAGCAGGAATAACTCGGTTACTCCGTGAATCGGAGCGTAGTCGATCAAGTACGGTGTCATCCAGCATACAGTTACGCTGAATGACCCGCACCTGATCCGAAAGTCGTTGTGCCGACACGCTGATACCTGGCTCAAGCACCTGAAACAGAGAGAGCATCCGACCACGGTACGCAGTCAAGCTGCTTCCCCCCTCAGTAGCCCCATAATATGCGCGCATGACGTTTTCATTCATGGACTGGGTCCATCGCATGCGCGACACATTTCCACCGGCAGCGGGGACCCTATTCGGGGCCTGTTGGCCTCGAGATCCCAAGCCCGCTGGTGGCCGTCCTCTTCCTCGTCGTCGCGGTGGTGGCGGTGTCGACGGCGGGGAGAAAAACTCGTCGCTGGAGCTCGACGCGGCTGCAGCTACCGGTGACACGGCGTCCACGTTTGAGGCGCGGCCCGGCGGCTGCGAGGCGGAGCTCAGCGACGGGCCCGGAGATGTTGGGTGTGCTGGCTGCTGCTTTGTTCGACTTCTCGTCAACATTATAAAATGACTGGATTTATTTTCTTCATTTTCGACATTTTACTGTTTTGTGGTTGTTATTATGGGTTTTTCACTATTGGTTGTATTTATTAATATCTGAATCATATTGTTACTTAGGTTTTGCAACAAATAAATTAAATTAAAATTTAAAATTGACGAAGAAAATTATTGACGTCAGTCACTCTTGACAGTCGAACCACTATTATTATTATTATTATTATATTAATAAATCAATAATTAATTAATTTTAATAATTAATTTAATAAATTAATAACTTAATTAAATTAAATGAGCGTGAGGTTTTTTCGTTACGGAATTTCTGGATTCGGTCCCCGCGCTCAAGGCCCGCGATAGAAGCTATGCAATAGCTTAAAAACGCGGGAATAATGCATTTATCACCCGCCCCGGCTCCGCACGGGTGTATCTATACTATATTATGCATGTTACATACATATACGAGTTAAACCTTCCTCTTGAAACACTGTATCTATTTAAAAAAAACCGCATCAAAATCCGTTGCGTAGTTTTAAAGATCTAAGCATAAGGGACAGACAGCGGAAAGCGACTTTGTTTTATACTATTACGTTACCTACGCTATTATTTATTTTTTTAAATGAATTGAAATATCCTGATAAATAAGAATATTGTTTTATAAATAATATGTATTCTTTCAATGATAATTGTATTCGTAAGTACCAAGACTGTTCTTTTTTACCAAAAGTGCCATGTATGATCATTCAAAGTCCTTTACAATTTCCACGTGTGCCATTCTCATAGGTCTTGAGAGGAAACTTCAAATTCCTGCCATCTTCATATTCCTGGCAAAATTACTTCTAAATACCTCATCGTAGTATCAAGGTCCAGACGCGAGAACATTGTGTTAATTCATTATTTCACTGACATTATTTAAGTAAGTAAACTATGACAAAAATAATTAATTACTATATTGATTGTTTATTTGTTTTCCTAGTTCATTGATCTATCCAGTTACCTACAGCCAAATATTAATATATTTCCGAACGAAATGAATGGTGTCTCCGTAAAGTGACAGGTGACATCGATCAAAAATTTTATTAATTGTGCATGATTTTTAGGTTATGTTGGGAATGTTTTGTTAGAAAAAATAAGTGATTTTAGTTATTTTATAGACTAAAAAGGTTATAATAACATCGCAATTATGGCTCTGATCAGAGCAGGCCTGCAAAGACTTGCTAGTGTGTTCAATGGAGGGCAAGGTAAGGATTCAATAGACTTCAAAAATATTAAATTTAATATTGTCTGTTTCAGTTATATTTTAGGTGTATAAACTGTTTTTTTTTTACCTTACAGCAGGGGTCTTATCAAGATTTATTACAAATCTAGCTCCTGTAGAATCCAAAACTGTTCCCGAAACTACTAAAGACGTGATAGCAGAATGCAACAATCTAATCGAAAAGAATGCATCAAGAAACTTTGCTATAGTTCACATACTTGGTAAACAATGGCGTGTTACTGACGGAGACCTTCTCGTGATCGAAGGCTTCTGGCCTCCTACCATTGGAGACAAGATAAAACTTGACAAAGTTCTCTTAGCCGGTACCAAAGATTTCTCTCTGATTGGCCGGCCTATAGTGCAACCTGGACTAGTGGATGTGACTGCAACAGTCATCTCCAAGGGCCTATCACACACGAAAACGCATTTCAAAAAGAAGAGGAGGAAGCAATTCATGAGAATCAACTTTGTAAGGGCACCGCAAACTGTTTTGAGAATAAACTCTGTGGAGATTGCCAGTAAGATCAATGAAGCACCTAAAAATGTTTTCTAGTTGTATGTTTTAAGTAGTTAATAAATGTTAGAGTATAAAGTGGTATTTTATTCAAATTAATTAAAACTAAACACATTTTATAAAGCCTTAAAATTTATTTCTATTCAGATGTCCACATAAATAGTTTCAATGAGATTTATTACATAATCTAAGTACTCATTAACTACTTAATTTAACATTATCACAATATTCTTGAAATGTAGCTTTGTGTTCCTCTTTCAAAAACCTTTTCATGCCTTTGAATAAATACAACATTTTACTATTTTCAAACAAATTTGACAAAATCGTTAGAAAAGCTTCATATTCACCACTTTTCTTATAAGATGAAATGGATAACTGGAACTCCTTATATTGATCAGCTTGTAAAAGTACTTTTATTTCTTTCACAAAATCTATCAGAGAAGCAGGAGGTACCTTTTCTACTTTTGTCTGATCTTCACCTGATTTTCCACCATTCAAGTGCTCTTCAAAACCAAACGGTTTTATCTTCAACTTTTTCTTTTTCACTATGTTATTTGCAACACTGACATCTGCAGCTCTCTTGTGAATGGTTACTAATGCCTGTGTCTGAGACTGCTGAGTGTCATCCTGATCAATAGCACTGAAGAGATCCTTTGTCGTACTAGGCTTAAATTCATTGACATAGGCTGATGATTTAGCATTTTTATAGAAATCCATTGAAAAATCTGCATAAACCTCATTTGAGTTAGGGTATTGGCTTACTGACTTTTTATTTGAAGATTTTGATACAACTCTAGTATTTGAGACTGGAAATGCAACACCACTAACATGGATTGGCCCAGAATCTCTGTCTCTTCCCCCAGACTCATTTGGAAGCAGTGGCTTTAGCCTAGGAGGAGGTAAAGTTGATTCGGCATTTTTGAAAAATCTGCATATTTCACTCACTGTCTCTCCAAACTTATTAGAAACATTGATGTGGTCTCTCAGCCATGCTGATAATTGATTCTTCAATTTAGGACTATTGAACCTAGTGTCACAAAGTAAGATTGCACCATAGTCATTTTGGTGTCTTATCACTCTACCAATAGCTTGGTTCACAGCTCTTGTTGCTTCTAAAGAGTACCATTCATCCCCTGATAGGAATTGTTTATCCTTAGTCCTTAGCTCTTCCAAATATTTCTTCTTCAGAATGATTCTTGGGTCTTTTAGTGGTGGAAATGGTAATCCTGTTATGATTACTGCTCTGCCATTCATATCTGCAAAGTCTAGACCTTCAGAAACTTTGCCTCTGCACACAGCCATGAAGCATGCTCCTCTTGTGCTAGGATCACTTATTTTACTGTAATAGTCACTTATTATTGCATTAAATGTGTCCTTACGCTGTGGTTCAACAAATATTGGTTTTATATTATTTATACTTGACCAAATGCCTTCATTTTGCCATGCCTCTTGACACTTAGCCATAATAGGGTAAGATGGGAAAAATACTAGCAAACCATCTGGAACAACACGGCAGAAACTAAGTATTGTTCTCCCCAAAGATGAAAGATATTTAGGGTTGTCTCTGTTTTGATAGTTAGAATTTAGGTGCACACCATCAGGACCTTGACTAATAATTTTTACACATATTTGGTTAGACTTCACTATGTGGGGGTTTTCCAACTGGACTCCAATTGGGATGCCAAGTTCAGAAGTCAGGGGCTTCAGTGGGGCCAGGGTTCCACTGGTTAAAATGATACTTCTAACATTCTGTTCCATTAGTTGTTTCATTCCAAAACCTGGACTGAAGCACCAATAGCTTAAAACCCTTTCAGCCGACTTAGTATTAGCAGTTTTTAGAGATCCCCAACTGTCTGTCTTTTTATTCTTCTTATCTTCTATTTGAATATGAACTTTGTAACACATCTTAACTCTCTCCTTGTAAGCATGTGTGGTTCCACTGAATACCACATTTAATAAATCTACTATCTTTTGCAATCCAACACCTTTGCGCTGAAAAGGTGAAGCACTGGCTGTTGACAAATATTGTATAAGATTCTCTATCATAGTGATGACTGCCATTTGATTATGATCTCTGATTTCAGCTTTTGATAGCAATTCAAAAATATAACCACCAGGGTAGGTACTTCCTTCACTGCCCACTGAAATCTCATCAATGGCTTTTTCTAATGCCAGCATCATTTCTTTCAAAACACATAAATCATCACAGGTAAAATCTTTTGGCTGACTGTCCACGGTCATGTCCATCTGGTCTTCATTGCCTGCTGTCTCACCAAAAGATCTCATAACATGTGTGATCTCATCTATACATAAAGCAACATCTGTTGTCCGAATCTGCAAGGATGCTGACTCTTCACACATCTTCTCTACATTGTGTGCTTCATCTAAAATAATGATATTATTAAGGAGTTCCACTCCATTAGCTTTTCTTGATTTTGGATCTAAGATATAATTGTAAGGCATGAATATTATATCAGCTTCCTGTTTTAATTCTTTGGATAAATAATATGGGCAGCACTTCAACTTTTTTCCAACTGTTACTAAGTCTTCTATGTCTAATATTTCATCACCTTTCACAGCTCTATCTTCTTTCTTTGATTCAACATTGTTATAAAAGTGGCAAGTTCTTGATTTTACTCTCAACTGGCACATGTGGACTTTGTTCATATTATTTGTTTCTTTGGATACTTCTGGGTGGATGCACATCTGATCTCTTGAACCCAAAACAGTAGCTTTTACATGCCTGTAACTGGACCTCTTCAACTCTTGCATAGCCTGTGTTAACTGGGAGTGGGTTCTTGATGAGTAAATTATTTTCGGCATTCCCCATGAAGTGCTATCTTTTGATTTTCCAGCTCCTGATTTTAATGTATCTTTAAGAGCTCCACTGAAATTGGAGCTGTGCTCCGAAAAATTACCAACCTGTGCATTCATTTGCAGCTGAGCTTTTTTAACTAATAACCAGGCTAATGACGAACATAGTAAGCTTAAAGTCTTTCCGGTACCTGTAGGGGACTCCAGCAATGCATTGGTATTGTTTTGCAAGCTTTCAATCACTCTTTCCATGTAGACTTTCTGCACTTCATATGGTTCAAATGGAAAAGTGACTGGTATCCCACATATCATTACTTCAGGCATTATTATTGATTGTATTTACTAATCCTAGTTAAAATAAACATGTAAAAACAAGTCCGAAAGATTTAATTAAAATTGACACATCGAGCAGATCCTGTGTCTTGTCATTTTTGCCGCCAATGGCGCCAATAAAGGTATGGATGGCTGCGTTCTAGATTAATTTTTTTTGTAAAAATTAAAAACTTCTCTAGAAGCAAGCCATTAAAAACTTATAGATAATTTACTGATTCTCAATAATAAGCACTTCAATAAATGTTTACTATGCCAGAATACTCACGCTAAGCTATAATTCAAAAATGTTATTTTAAATATTTCACGAACGCGTCAAATTATCATGTGTCAACCATATGTTTACCATAACCTCAATATTTTTAATATTTGAACGTAAATAAATTGTTTTGATGTCTTATTTAGTACAACTGGTGATTAAACATGAAAATTAGCGTGGAGCAAGTGTATACGTCTGTCGCGTGTAATCGCACTCCAGAAATAATTGACTGGAATGGCCAGGGACTCATTTGTTTTGGTGCGACCAACTCTGTTGTTATTTACGATACGGTAAGAATATGTTTTATTATAGCTTTTGTGGACACCTTATGCCTAACATTGAATCCTAGTGTGAATAGAGCCTCTGAAATCATTCGTCATCATTATTATTAATTTATTCTACAACTAACAAAAAAAAAGCTTGTCTTTTACAGAATCTCAAAGGCAAAGACCCTCTAACAGTACTCAGCCACCATAGCTCACAAGTGAACACAGTGAAATGGCTCCGCAAACCAGACGGTACATGTACGGAGCTGATCTCTGGTTCAGCGGATAAGACAGGTGCTATATGGACGTTGGAAGACAGAGTATGGAGAGTGACCAACAGTCTTGCAGGGCATACAGACGGTGTTACCTGTATACATGGTGCTTATAATGGAGAGGACCTGTTAGTTTATACAGGGTCTATTGATTCTACAGTGAGAGTTTGGGAGAGAAAAAATGGTAATTATTTAAGTATTCAGTATAAATAATTCAACATCAACAAGATGTACACACATCAAAACATTTTGTGATAGCTTAAGCTGATATTTTTATTGAACTGTGATCTGTTTTACTGTCTTATATTTTAAATCTATATTTTTAAATAATCTAAAAAGAAGAAGAAATCATAATATAAGCTACCGTAACAATTTTTTTTCGATTTTCCAGTATTTGCAAACTTGTGTCTGTGTATGTTATATTGTCATTTACCTGTCCATAATGCAGTTTATTTCATTTTTCTGTCACATTGTGTCTACTACCTACATATTTTCCTAATAGTCATCATCTCAGTTTGTCCACCCCTGTTTATTCTTTTCTAAATGGACCTTATTACACCTGGTTGAGCAACTTATTAGTAAATCTACAATACTCCCCCTTGATTCCCAAACACTTTCTACCCAGTACAAAATTATTTCAAATTGGATCTAAATGTGATATTAAAATGATTTTAATTTCAGGTGTGACAACTCATAAACAAACTATAAACCTAAACTCCGGTCTCTGCCTGACCATGCACGCACACATCTTACCGACAGCCAACAAGCCTATACTGTTCTGTGCGTTAGATGACCACAAGATCCACGTATTTGTTGGTGACGAGTACCACAGGGTTCATACATTGGTTGGACATGAAGACTGGGTGAGGGGGTTGGATGTTCAAGATGTTGGTGAGTTATGGCATAAAATTATTTAAAATCAAAACATTTGACTGGCCTGTTGGTCTAGTGGTTAGTGACCCTGACTGCTATGCCGGAGGTCGTGGGTTCGATTCCCACCCAGGACAAATGTTTGTGTGATGAGCACGATCATTTGTTCTGTGTCTGGGTGTAATTTATCTATATTATGTATGTATTTAGAAATATATAAGTATGTTTATCAGTTGTCTAGTACACATAACACAAGCTCTGCTTAGCTTGGGACTAGATGGCGTTGTGTGATAGTTGTGGAATATTATATTATTATTATTATATTATTATTATTTATTTCAAGTAGGCCATTACAGGCACTTTTGAATTATCAAAAGACTAAAGTTAAAACTATTATTTAAAATAATTATGGTGGTAAAGTCCCAGTCACAAGACATACACATACACACATTACAAGGATTAGATGTCTATGGCAAAGAACGGGTAAAAATTCCATTGACACTCTTTTTAATCACCAAAACTAAATTTACAGAACCTTCATAACATAATTCATCTATTTACTAAGTAACTAGGATATAAAAAAATATTTAAAGATCATTATGCTGGCCCCCTAGAACATTTGACTTTAACATGTTTGGCAAAAAATGCAGATATACAAGAGGTATACCTTTGGCTTTGCCAATCTTTTGTAGTAGGAATACTTGCTTAGAAAGGCATGATGATGATTTTTACACTTCAATATGAGTGACCTGAAGATATTTTATTATATCCTAATCAAATCCCAATTTATATGACTTATGATCTAGTATGAATATAAAGGATAGAAAATACAGTCCTATTTAATTTTTGGCCTAAAATGGCCAAAAAAATAAATAAATAGAGACAACACAGGTTAAACAGAAAAGTATTAAGAAAAAAATGGGCATGAAATAAAGACAATAAACCTTGTGATCAGCAGAACACTGTTATAATAACTACCGTTTTTTTTTTTTTTTAATTATTCTGACTCACTGTGTTTACAGAGCTAAAACTGAGACAGTCTTCAACAACAACATACAGCTCGACATAAAAATGTAGAAAACCGGAAGTCGCCACTGTCTTCGCGCTACCAGCACTTTGAATGATTTTATTTCATTTTTTCACTTATTACGTTAGTTTTATGGCACAATAATAAATCTAACAAACCTGCGGTCTTTGTTTACATCAAATATCAAAGATTTTAAAACGCTGTCAGAAATAAAAATTTTAGTTCCGTTTCAATCCGTTCTGGCCAAGCTGTAGACTTTCACCGGATCTTTTTAACATTTTTTTTTTCAATTCTATTCCACAGACAACTCAACCATACTTCTGGCTTCAGCTTCCCAAGACACTTACATCCGTCTGTGGCGCATCGAGAAGCACTTAGATCAGCAGGCATCAAAGGGCATCAAGGTGGAACAGAAGGTGTTCCCAGCATACGGAGTGGACTGGTCCATGAAGCTGGAAGCTGTGCTAGCTGGACATGAGGGATGGGTGTATGGAGTGCAATGGCAACCGGGGAAAGTTGGAGGTAATTTTTTTTTATCATATTAAAATCATCAAATGAGTCCAGGGCAGAGCAGGACGGCGTGTCAGACTAGTACTGACTAAAATCCACGGTGACCTTCAATAGCCCTGTACGTTCCGGGGTCGCCTATTTCCAAAGCCTATACTATTTCAGTCACGAGTCAGACTACAATCGATGAGCTTTTGTTTGTGCATATTTCTCAACAATACCTAATCTATCTCAGTAAAACCGGCCAAGTGCGTGTCGGGCCACGCACAGTGTAGGGTTCCGTAGTTGCCCATCAAAAAACTAATTAAACTGATTCGCTGAATTTAATTTTAAAAAGAAGAATTTTCAAAATCGGTCCAGGAGTCTTTGAGAAATCAGGAAAAATACATAAGAAAAAAGATTACGACGAATTTAGAACCTCCTCCTTTTTTTGAAGTTAGTTAAAAATAGTTGACGATAAAAACCTACCTATCCCCAAAAAACATACCGTAAAAACATACCTATTAAAGCTGTAAAATAAAGTTGACAAACTTACATTTGCAGTTGAAGAGCATGTTCTCCGATACATTTTGTTTAAGAAAACATATTATTCAAGTACATTTTATAAGTTGGTCGACTATTACTCGTAAAGTTGTAAAGCCTACTTAGTCATGATAATTTTCTTTTAAACTTCGTTATATATGCTACTATTGTGAATTTTTTCACACCCCCAAACATAACCGTTTAGCTGGTAGAGGGGGGGGACACTAGAGTCGAGCAAAATTTAGCACTTTAAAGCTTAATATTTCACAAACGAATTTTTTTATCAAAAAACTGTTAATGAAAACCATCATTATTTTTTAAAGACCTATTTAATGATACCCCACACTAAGGGGTACGCGAGAAAAAAAAAATCCTCACTTTACGTGTAAGTACTGGAGGTACCCTTAAAAAAAATATTTTACGAGATTTTATTTTGCCACTTTTTTGGCACAACAAATCCGTATATTTACACCAAATTACAGCTCTCTAGTACTGTGCGTCTCTGAGCTAAACTGCGGACAGACGGACGGACGGACGGACGGACGGACGGACATGGCGAAACTATAAGGGTTCCTTGTTGACTACGGAACCCTAAAAAACTTGACTCAAATAGAGTAGCTTTTGTTTTGATATTTTCAAAGAAAATGCACGGACAAAATCTAGTTCTACATAATTCATATCACTCGAATAGCTAAACTTTTGGCGAGTTATTTTTAAACATTACGTACGAACAAAACCTTGTAGAGTAGAGGCTCACTAGCTTTATGAGTAAATTTACCTCGGAATTTAACTTTTCTTAAATCTTATAGTACTTGAATATCGTAAATACGACTGTGGGCACCCCGACTTGGACAGGTTAGGTTAGAAGGGGAAGACCCCGCCATCCCCTTCGTGGTTATTTTTTTTTAAACCACCCAGAAGTAGGAGCAAGCGGTGCTCCGTCGACGTTTTCTGACATTTTACTTAGTTTAGTGAAATGACATGATCTCTGACTTTATATTAGTATTTTTTGTCATAATTATCACTAGATACTTTTCTTGATAATTGGATTTCGTGAAATCCCTGATTTCCTCATTTCACTGCGACATGCATAAACAAAACCTCGTCTTTTACCCCCTTATTAATAAATGTGGACTAAAGTTACGCCAAGGTTTATCCTTGGGGTGCTATGACAGGAAACCTCCACGTGCGCCCGTGGACTGGAGTTCCCTCTCGGATACGTCCGGGGGGAAGACCAGTTTTTCGGGCCGGTGCACCCTGGGATGCGGGCAAAAACTCTTCCTTAGGCACTGTGTGCCTAAGGGGTCTCTTTGCCCGTATGCGAATAGCCTGTCGTGTGGACGCTCCAACGCGTGTCCCTCTGATTAGCAGAGGGCACAGCGGTGGAGCGGGCTTGCGGACGGTGAGTTATGGGTAGCTCGCCGTCCGACCAAGGACCAAGCCCGGGTCGGTGGCGCGTCGTGTTTCGCGCCAAATGCCTGCTGGGGTCGCGGGTTTTTTCTTAACCCAGGTTACCGTGGCCCCGGAACGTAAAGGGTATAAGGAAGGAACACGGGTGGATTTTAGTCAGTAAGAGTCTGACAGTCCCTTCCGCCCCACCCAGGGCGGGAGAACTCATTTGATGATTTTACCACCTAAAAAAAAAAAAAAAAAAAAAAGGTTTATCCTTAAAAAATGTATGGTTAATCCGAGGATTATCCTGGTTGTAACTTTAGTCCACGTTTATTAATAAGGGGGTTAGAGTTTGACTCGTGCGTGACTGAAATGGTACTAGATTTTGTCCGTGCATTTTCCTTGAAAATATCAAAACAAAAGCTAATCTATTTGAGTCAAGTTTTTTAATGAGATAGATTAGGTATTGTTGAGAAATATGCACAAACAAATCTCATTGATTAGAGTCCGACTCGTGACTGAAATAGTTAGGCTTTGGAAATACGCTCCGGGGTAACGGTAGCTCGTAAATCCCGCGACCCCAGCAGGCTTTGACCCGCTAAGGCCCCGTCATTGTGCTGAAACTCTTTGAAGCGCGCGTGGAACACAACACGCTGTCGACCAGGACGTGGTCCATGATCAGACAGCGAGTCGCCGATTAATTACCTACTCGCCGCCCGCATGCCCGCAAAGTTGGAGGTAATAGGAAAGAAAAGTGAGCTTTAAAATAGTTGCATTTATGGTACAATGTCTAATATCCCACCTTGGTAATAAACGGCTTGGATTCGACTCCGAACTTGATTTCGACTGACTTTGAAACAATAAACCCATCTAAAGACAGGCATATGCTAGTGTTGCTTACCCTTAGTCATCCATTTTAGGACAGGCATAGGCGAGTGTTGCTTACCCTTCTAAAGACAAGTCATCCATCTAAAGACAAACTTCTGTACTGCAAGAGTTGCTACCATCTGATGGCGTAGTCGGCGACCATCGCGCGGTCAATAAACCATATTAAATAATCACGAAATCATACCTAAAGAAGCGATAGAAAAGATGATACACATACAAAATGATAGACTTGTTATGAGTTTATAATATTATGTAAATATGTGTCAACTTAAAAATACGTATAATATATATTACCCATATTATGCATTATAATATTTCCTGGGTTGATGGCTACGCTCTGTGGATATAAGTCCCAATGAACGAAAATTTTTTGGAGCACTAAACAAACGGAAGGACGACAAATAGTTTCGAATCAGTGTCCAGCTTGTGAACTTAAATTAAACATCGCTTCCCTTTTTCAGAAACCAACAAGAAACCGATCTACCGTCTTCTCTCATCCTCCTTGGACAAGACAGTCATCATTTGGGAGCCAGAAGCCTCCCCACAGAAGGGAGAAGGAGATGGTGCGTGGGTGGAGCGTGTGAGAGTGGGGGAAGTGGGGGGTAATGGACTAGGGTTCTATGGCAGCAAGTTTGGACCTGAAGGAAACTCGTTCTTGGCTCATGGTTATAATGGATCTTTTCACATTTGGAAGCAATGTAAGGTAAATTATTTTAACTTTGTAGTTCATTAGTGGCATATAAATTGACTTTTTAACCAATATATTGGGAAACATGATAAAAATCACAACATTTCATCCTTAAATCAAATTCAATACCAATTCAGTTACAAACAGTTCTAGATATAGACTTGTACATGTATGTATAATGGTTGTACCAATTAGAGATGTTACGAATATTCGCATTCGCATTTGCATCATGCGGATATTCGCATATTTTTAGACATTCGCATTCGCATTCGTAAAATTCATGCGAATATTTTGCGAATACGAATGACTGAAAAAATACCAAATTTGGTACTCCTTCTTCTACACACTCCATTCATTCTTATCTTTTGTCGTCCTCTCCATTCATCTTATGTTCAATCTGCCTTTATCTCGCCATTCATCAACATTAATGTTCATCAAATCAATCACAACAATTAATCATAAATATGACCATGCTAAGATAAACTTGTTTCTGTCTGTTTTTCTTTCACTGACGCCACTCTTATACTGGGTGAATTTTTCAACTGCGCGTGGATTGCTATATTCGAAACTATGAGGAATATAGAAAAACATTGAAAGGAGTCTCGAGGTCGATTTTAAAACTTCATCATTGGATTTTAGAAGAATCAGTAATCCTGGCCAGGAATCGAACCAGCTGGAGCAAGGATCAAATTCTGGTGTAGTAAAACTGCAGTTTTAGTTTTCGTCAAAATCGGCCTCGAGACTCCTTTCATAGTTTTTCAACATTCCTCTTAGTTTCAGAAGGCCATCCACGCCCAGTTAAAAAAATGACCCTGCATACTTTTTCCATTCTCTTTACAGACAGGAAGTAAAAAAAAAAGAAATAAGTTAGAAAGTTACATTAAAAAGTGTTCTTTTATTTGTGTTTTCTAAATTATCAAACGTAATTGATTTAAAACTGAATATTCGCATTCGCATTCGCGAATGTCAAAAATCAGTTATTCGCAACATCACTAGTACCAATGAATGACTTGCTTGACCTTAGAAAGTGACACAATTACAATATTTTTTTTATTTACCTATTCTGTTTCCCACTGCTGGGCCCTTTCTCTTTCCAAACCTCTGTATTTTGGGCAATTTCTGTCCATATCTTCCATGCGAACACGATCAGATCGTCACACTATCTCCGCCGGTCGACCTTAACAGCGTTGTCTTCCCTGAGGCGTTCAGTGAGTGACTATCCTTGCCCACCTCTCGGGGTGCATACTTTCAACATGGCCTGACCACTCCCACTTCAGCTTGACTGTTTTGACTCCTACATCAGCTACTTTGGTAATGGAGCAACTATGGAATAAAAACTGGCTCTTTTTCTCTCTTCCTAAACTTCAGTAACTAGAATTACTGTTAAAATGGGCCCTGACTTCACCATGACTCACTTTACAGAACTATTCCCGGGTATTTTTCAGGAGACTGGACAGTGGCAGTCATCAGTAGTGTGTGGTGGACATTTCAGTGCAGTGGAGGACGTGAGGTGGGAGCGAGAGGGAAGATACCTCATGAGTGTGTCCGCAGACCAGACCACTAGGGTCCATGCGCCGTGGAAAACTGAACATGGTAAGAGGCCAGAAATCGTCTTGTGACGTCTGTTGCCGTGGGCGTCTATCAATGCGGTTCGGCTGAGTAAAAAAAAAGAAAGCAAAAACTTCACACCTCAGATTTATCTTTTCCAATCTCTCTATTTTCATCCCTAGGTACCGAATGGCACGAGATAGCTCGTCCCCAGGTACACGGGTATGACTTGTCGTCCCTGGCACTGATCAACAGCACGACATTCGCGTCATCTGCTGAGGAGAAAGTGATCCGGGTGTTCAAGGCGCCGCACAACTTTGTGCACAACTTCAAGAATATTACCGAGGATGTCATTGAGGAAGATGGGAAAGGTAAGAATGATTTAATTAGGATAATTACAAAAAAAAACTGAAAAAAAAATCTGCTCAAAACCCGCCATTTTCGTTTATTAAAATTTAATATACCCAGTGCCACTCTCACGATTCATATGATTCTAACGACACCTAACAAGCTGAAATCCATCAAGCCGTTTACGCTACACAACGTGCCAAAGATACATACATATATGTACATCACTAGCTGACCCCCCAAACGTTGTTTTGGCATATAATAAAAAAAAAATAGATAGTAGCCGATTCTCAGACCTACTGAATACGCATATAAAATTTGGTAAAAATCGGTAGAGCCGTTTCGGAGGAGTTCGGTAACTAACATTGTGACACGGAAATTTTATATATAAGATAAAATATGACCCTCCTAGCTGGCGATGGCGTAGTAAGGAAAAACCCAGTGACCCGATAATCGAACCTTGAACCACATGCTTTGCTTAGTCGCACTTACGACCACTAGATCAACGAGTCATGATAAATTTTAAAGATGATTTTTGAGAAAAGAAAAACCAAGGCAGAGCGGGAGGGACTGTCAGACTCGTACTGACTAAAACCCACGGTGTAGCCCTTTACGTTCCGGGGTCACGGTAATGAGATAAGTCCCGCGACCTCGGCAGGCTTTGGCCCTCTAGAGGGGGACCTCGTCACAATGCTGACAATATTAGAGGCGCGCGTGGAACACAACGCGCCGTCAACCCGGGCATGGTCCATGATCGAACAGTGAGTCGCCCTTTACTCGCCGCCCGCATGCCCAGCGCGGCAGCGCTAATGTAACTTCGACTGTATTTAAGATGCCTTAAAGTTTAAAACAGTTGTAATTATGAAAAATAATCGGTATTTAAGATGCCTTAAAGTTTAAAACAGTTGTAATTATTAAAAATAATCGTCGTAAACGTGACATTCTTTAGGTCCTGAGGGCGCAGCAGTGCCGTCGCTGGGGTTATCAAACAAGGCTGTGTTCATTGATGATGACGAGCAACAGGACGATGGTGATGACAACGACGGATACTTCGTGCCGATTGATATGACAGGTGAGAACACATTTAATAAAAAACGTTGCCCCACACTATGAATTTCTCCTGTCGTGGGTGACGACAGGAGAAATTCATAGTGTGGGGCAAAGTTAAATTTCGTCGTAATCGTTTACAAACATTATAAACTCACATACACAAAATTTTTACACTAAACAAGACGTCTTGGTAGGCCACCTGACTTAAGAAATTCTGTTTTTAAAGAGCGCGTATTCTGAAAGTTGGCAACGTCGCAAATAGCTGTCAAATATTTACAAGTTTTAATGAATTTGGCAATTTTTCTGTATGAAATTAAGAAATATGGCTCTGTAGTGCACTAAAAAATTGATAAGGGAATGCAATCATTAATATCGTAACACCGAATATATAGTTTTAGATGTAAAACAAGCATTTGGAAATATTCCAAATGCCTTTTATACACCTGAGAAGGTTACAACATCAAATTCAGTGTTTGAATTGCATTCCTATATCAGTTTTCTAGTGCACCACAGAGCCATATTTCTTATTTCCATACAGTAACATTGCTAAATTAATTAAACCTTGTTAATATTTGACAACTATTTGCGACGTTGCCAACTTTCAGAATATGCGCCCTTAATTAAAATGTCACAGCACAAATGCTAAGATATTGCCTTTTGGCCTCATACAGGACCAAACATGCAGCATATTTTATTTTTATTACATTATTTCGTTGTGTTTAGTTTTATGTTGTTGTTCTATCCTGTCTGAGTCTAAGAGCCTATGCACACCACGTTTTTTAAACTCGCCGGTTCTGCGCGTTTTAGAAACGCGCTGCACCGGCGCGTCGACGGCGCGTTTTCATCAGAGCAGTTTGTTGTCATTTGTTTTAGGCTGCGTCTGACTTGCGTGCGTATCGCGTCTGCATCGCATTTAAAAAATGTGGTGTGCATAGGCTCTAATAAAAACCTTTTCTTTCTTTCCTTTTTTCAGAGCCACCAACTGAAGAGACTCTAATGCAGAACACTCTCTGGCCGGAGGTACAGAAGCTGTACGGTCACGGGTACGAGGTGTTCGCCCTGGCCGCCAGCACTGACGGCCAGCTGCTGGCCTCCGCCTGCAAGGCCACCACTGCTGAACATGCAGCCGTACTTATATGGTGAGATAAATAATCTGGCAGTTTCAAAAAAAAATTTTTTTTTGCGCGCTGACATCATCAAAGGAGTCCTCCCACACTGTTTAGAGCGGGAGGGACTGTCAGACTTGTACTGACTAAAATCCACGGTGTCCTTCAATATCCCTTAACGTTCTGGGGTAACGGTTTTCGTAAGTCCCGCGACCCCGCGAATCTGAAACTAGGCGAACATATCTGTGTAATATTTACTGCGGCGTACACGAAAGTTAAAATGTCGCAGAAGTCTATTATGCTACTGTTTAGTGTTACTGGAATACTCATCATCATCAGCCTATAATGTTCTCACTGCTGGGACACTGGACTCCTCTCTGTGAGAGGGAGTGGGCCATAATCCCATGGGCCCAGTGTGGGTTGGTCGATGTCACATATCTTCGATTTTTTTGTTCTGGGAAATGCCGGTTTTTCACGTTGTTTTCCTTCACCGGTTTGAGAGCAGTGGTGATGAAATAAATTACACAAAGTAATGCGCTATCGGGTTCGAAGCCACGACCTACAACTCGTAAATCGGGACCGACACCACTGGGCCACCACTGCTCTACGGGAATACAGTACCCTTAGCACAAGTTTTCAGTATTTGATACGTAAAGTAAACTGGAACTTTGACAATTTCAAATTGACAATTTTCAAGGAAGAAATTAGTTCTTTCTTCGCACACCAGAGGCGCTGTTCCATTTTTTCATACAAGAAACGCTGTAAATACTGGAAAGAAGCTGTAAAGTAAAAGAGTGAAAACTCCTGCTAAGGGTTCACAAAAATAGAGGCATTTTGCTGCCATCTGTATTTTTTCAACAATGTAAAAAAGGGGGAAATTCTTTTACAGTCACACTACTTTATGGGACATTACTCATGGCGCGACGCGATATCGAATTGCATCGATTGACGATATCGGTCAGATATCACATAAGCGTCCGGCTGTAGAAAATGTATGGACAATGGCTATAGTGTTTACTAATGGAGTCGCACGGATTGACGATATCGCTCACAGATCTGTACCCATACCATAGGTTGTCATTACGATACTCGATCATCGATATCGACCGCGTTTGGCGCTCTTATTGGCCCGCTCCAAGGTTGTATGAACTCTCAACCAATGAGAGCGCCAAACGCGGTCCATGCGGAGGATCGAGTATCGTAATGACAACTCATGATAGAGGCTCTGCTCGATATCGAATTGCATGTACGTCCTAATGACAATGCACATGATTCTCTGTTCAAAGGTCAACGGGCGAATTGTATGGGAAAAAAACCCACGGCGGACATAAATCAAACAAAAATATATAGCTAAATGTCTCTTGGTTACCATGGTAGGGGTCGCATTCTTGTGGGCTGTGGGAATTTAAAAAAATAATAAAAATAATAGTTTTCATTATTTATTCGGCGTAATTAATGCAGTTTCATCTAAAAATATGGCAGGGGTCGATTTCCTGCCACCGCAAGCCGGATCGCCCGGAGGATACGGTGGAGCATATGGTGCAGGTCTGCGAGACGATTTTCGGGTATGCCCGGGTTTCAAAGAGCTGTCAGCAATATGACGGGGCCCCCTCTTTGAAGGCCAAAGCCTGCCGGGGTCGTGGGTCTACTGGGTCAACGTGGCCCCGGAACGTAAAGGGCTATTGAAGGACACCATGGATTTTGTTCAGTACAAGTCTGAAAGTCCCTTTTTTTTTTAGCGTGCTAAAATCATCAAATGAGTCCTCCCACCCCGGGCAGGGCGGGAGGGACTGTCAGACTTGTACTGACTAAAATCCACGGTGTCCTTCAATAGCCCTTTATGTCCCGGGGTCACGGTGAGGAAATAAAATCCCGCGACCCCGGCAGTCTTTGACCCTCTGAGAGGGGGCCCCGTCAGTTTTGCTGACGCTCTTTGAGGCGCGCGTGGAACACGACGCGCCGTCGACTCGACCAGCGAGGCGACCGCTTCCCATTCCGTCTCGCCCCGCAGCATGGCCTCGACCAGTGCCGGGCGCGAGAGGTCGCCGCCTATCGCCGCTGTGAGGACACGGCGGTGCTCTGCCCAAGCGGGGCAGTCCTGCACCGTATGCTCCACCGTGTCCTCTGGGCGATCCTCGCAGTGGTGACACCCAGGCGTTTCTTCCTTCCCCATACGACACAGGAACCTCCCGAAACATCCGTGCCCGGTGAGGACCTGCGTCAGACGGAAGGTGAGGACGCCGTGACGCCTCTCCAGCCACTCCTCAAAGAGGGGTCTTACCGCCGCGATTGCGGCGTGCCCGAACCTCGGTTGCGACAGTCGAAATCCCTGCCCTATTTTTCCCACGTTTTTATAAACTCACTTTTCTTGTTTGTTTATTTGTTTGTTTTTATGCCATAAAGCTTCTTCAGTGAACCGACAAGACAATATTGTCTTGACAGTTTAAATGTTCGATTCAGTCTCACGCGATTTAATAAATAAATGTATTACTGCATTTGGGATACACAAAACGATATCGAAAGCATGTTAATATAAAGCTTAGTGCGTGTGGTGTTATTTATTGTATTACACGAGGTAAGTTAACTAGTGAATAACACTAGGTGATTCCAATGTCATTATAAAAACAATTCTGAAAGTATGTTTTTTCTGCGACGTAACATGAATTAAATACGTTAATCATGAAGCAGGTCGCAGAAGGCTTTTTATTTTATTGATTCTAGGACTATTTAAAAACATGTTGCCACGTGCTGGATTGGTCTAGTCTCCTGCCACACCTCATCTCTCAGACGCCGTATGATTGAATCCGTGCCCATGTAAAGGCAGTTCGCGTTCGGCTGCCTTTACCGGAAGTAGGCTTCATTTCTTGCTTACAGCAAGAAGCAAATTGTCACTTAAGTGCAAATTGCGTCTTTATAAAGCTTTCATCCGTCCTATTACACGTACATTTTTTTAGACCACGATAATTGCTGACAACATCAAAAATATACATCTTTACAATCCTAAAACTAAATGAGAAAAGGCAAAACTTGGTCCTCATATTTTGCATACAGATGTCTTATGGCGGCCCGGCCTATTACAGAAATTCCAAAAAACAGTAAAAACTAAAAAAGAGGAACCGACTTCAAATCCAAACACAAAAAAGTGTGACTTTTCTTTCGGAAATCGGTGAAATAAAAAACAAAGCCACCGACTAGACTGGATATTGTTTTTTTTTTTTTATTTACCCTTTTTTTCATCGAATATGGCCACCGACATCGAAAGAAAAAATATTTTATCCTTTTTGTGTGTTTGGTTTTGAAGTAGGTACCTAGGTTCCTTTTTTTAAGTTTTTTTTTTTTTTAGTTTGGATATTCAACAAAAATATTCGTCTTTGAAAATCTACAATCCAAGTAAGCACAAAAAAGGGCGGAAAAATCTATGCGGGCAATGAGATATCCATGATTGTTATAATACTAAAATCTTTTCCAGAATGTTAGGAACACTTTTCTGAGGACAGCATCAAAATCGGCACAGTCTATAACCGCGGACAAACATACATACGTCACACGTACAGGTCGAACTGAGTACCTATTTTTTTTTTATTCGGTTAAAAATCAGGTTTAGTGGCTTGTAAACTATTGTATCTAGTCGATCAAAACAAAAGAGAATCTGAAACGTACAGATCAAGAGGAAAGACAATGAACGGAGATTTTTCGAATAAATACATTTTTGGTTAAAACTTTGTTCTCCAATGGATTACAACAAAAATAATTGAGTGTATTATTATGTGAATTATGCTCTTTCATTCTAGACCATTTTCATTCATGTCCGCGACCGGGTCGGATTGCGCCCGATGACCTTTAGATTGCGCAACTACTCGTGACGTGCGACATCTTTTGTCTTTGGTTCGCAGCGCCTTTATGTCGTAGTGGTAAGGTGCGTTTTTGTAGTTCATGGTCGAATTGCATCACATCGCTCTGTAAATACGTGCGACTTAAATCGGCAATCGACTCAATATCGCACAAATCGCGTCGCATCACGCTTTGACTAAAGTCCCTGTAACAAATTTCTCTTTACAGGGACACCTCAACCTGGCAACAAACACAAAAGCTAATCTCTCACCAACTGACAGTCACCCAACTAGCATTCTCACCGGACAGCCAACATCTGCTGTCAGTGTCGCGCGACCGACGGTGGACCTTATACCGCAGGCGACAAGGTTCAGACTCCTTCGACATGGTCGCTAGTACGGACAAGACGAATGGAGTACATACGAGGATCATCTGGTGTTGTGCGTGGACGCAGGATAGTAAGGCGTTTGGGACTGGCTCTAGGGAAGGAAAGGTAAATAAATGTTTTCTGGTTAAAAAACAACTAAAATAATTTCTGACTTTCTTTTCCGTGTGAGATGTAACCATCTCTAGTTTCAGAATAAATTCAGCCGCCTCTTGGAACATCAGTGAAGTCCAAAATAAACTATAACTGGGGTCGCGGGACTATCGAGTAACCGTGGCCCCGGAACGTAAAAGGCTATTGAAGAACACCGTGGATTTTATTCAGTACAAGTCTGACAGTCCCGCTCTGATCTGGGTGGGAGGACTCATTAATTGATGATTGCACCACGCTTAAAAAAAGAAACAAAAGTTATACAAAATGAAATAAAATAATTTCTGACTTTATTCTGTGCCGCCATGACTAGTGTCAGTGTCAGAATAAATTCAGCCGCCTCTTGGAACACCGCAGATCTTTGACAAGGCTTGAATTTAGTCTTGTATTGATTATAGCCCAGGTTTCTTCACGTTTACATTCACCGATATCAGTAGTGTCCAAGATCAACAATGAAAATTCATGTACATCATAACACTCAGGTATAATGGCGTGGAAAATAATTGTAAACGGTATTAAATTCAATCGGTTACATTTCCTTGAAATTATAAAGAGCCTCATGCTAGGAACAACTCGTACTACATTGAAATGTGCTTTGGTAGCCGAAAAATAAGATGTTTCTTTTATTTCATATAAAAGGATTAAGGCCCACTCCCTCCCTCTCCCTTCCGCACAGAGCAGGCATGTGTGTCAGCTCTAAGTTCATTTTCCATAACTTTTTTCTTCTAGAATAAAAAAATGTTTTTTTTTTTATCCTTGTCAGGTGTGCATCTGGTCAAAAACCGGGCCATCAAACTCCTCTCTAGGCGACTACGGTCTCCTGGGCGCCCCGCTAGAGGTGTCCACCTCGGTCACAGCGGTAGACTTCGCGCCCCACAGTGGGCAGGGCATGGTGCTGGCCGTGGGGTTGGAGACCGGCGTCGTCAGGATATATCACTTCGGAGTTGATGGATGGAACTTGTTGAAGGAATTAGATAAAAGGTAAGGTTTTATGCCTATCGCCTTAGGTCAGGGGTTCCCGAACTTTTTCAGCTCGGTTCGCACATACACGTTTAGAATTTTTTCGCGACGCCCTAGCTAATTGATACCAGGTGAATAATAAAACAATAATACCTGGTTCCGAACTCCACGAAATCAGAGCACGTGAATCTGGGTTTGTTGCTGTAAAAGAGATCAATGAGACTATCCTCTTTTCTCTGGAGGATATTATAGAATCTTGGTTCCACGCAATATCAATCCAGAGAATGGTCGATGGCCCTCGCGTCTCACGGGCCACGGCGCCCCTTTGTACTCTCTACGACGCCCCAGGGCGTCGCAACGCACAGTCTGAGAACCCCTGCTTTAGGTTATAAAATGTCTAGATTCCGTAATCATAACGTTTTTCATGAAGCTACTTTTTTATAAATGTGCGAGTGAGCGCCACGCCACGTATTCCTTGGTGTGCTCTGAAATCTGCTCAGAGTTAAAAGATAAAATAATATAACACATTTTTTTAATCGCTACTATTTTACCAGTAACATTTTATTGGTGTCCGTCTCTCGGTAATAAAGTCGTTTTTTGTATGTGGATATTTTAGGACTTTCCTTCAATCTTTTTTCTAACTATCTACACGTCATACGTGACGAAATCAGAGAAACCATCCAACCTACAATTTCGACGACTATACCAAGCGGCTCGTTGGTCTAGGGGTATGATTTTCGCTTAGGGTGCGAGAGGTCCCGGGTTCAAATCCCGGACGAGCCCAAATCTTTTTGTAATATATTTTTGATCATTTTCAGTGCGGCGCATCATTTGGCAGTGAAAAGGTTAACATTCAAGCCTACCGAGGGAAATAGAATGCTTTTAGCAAGTTGTGGGATGGACCATTTTGTTCGAATATACAGTGTTCATATAACTTCGTAATAAATAATATATTTTAATCTATGTGATGATTCTTTTTTTTTCCATTATATTGACGAAAATAATAATTTCTACATTCAGAAATGAAATACCAATATAACTAACGTATTAATATATTTACAGAGAATTTGACAAAATATTTCATCAGTAAAATTTACAAAAAAAAAGCGAACAACGAACACATCATATTTTTTATATATAAAATCACATTTTTATTAAAATGGTACAAGATTTTCGTCTTTTTATTTCCTGAAGTCTTCCACTTTATTAAGAAATAGGTGGCGCTGCTACCAACGTAAACAGAGTTGGTGGTTTTATTATGGTGACATAGTTTTTACGTTTCTACCGACCCATACATTTGCCAGTGAAACAAAAAGTCTCCGCGGCAGTCTGCAGTGAGCGCCAGCTAAAAAAATAAATAACTGCGAGTTTGATCACCTTTAGTTTCTTTGTATTGTGATTCAGGAAGGTTTTATGTATTAATCATGTATATAGCACCCGCGCTACGCCGCAGCATGGCGCTAGTTCATAAGAATAACAAATGCTCATTTAAAGTTAACCAAGATTGACGGACGAGTGACGATTTGTAACTGTATGCATAATATCTTTCGCAAGACTGCCTGAGTTAATATTAATTGTGCGTATCCTTCGCACGACTGTTACATAATACACAAGGAATAAACAATTAAATCTACGATTTATACCTATCTAACGTATCTTTTGACTTATCCTTATCGATCTCATCATAAAATTTCTAAAAATACAAGATTTCCTTTAGTAATAACAATTTTATAAAAATACGCATTTATAACGGTAAAATATCTTTCTATGTATTTGGTGACTTTCCATCACCTTCTGGCAATGCAGGAGAATGATAGGTAAGAGATGGGGCCTATCTCCCAAAATCATACTATGGATCTATCGTACAGTCATTAGACCCATGATAGCCTACGGAGCCGTGGTCTGGTGGCCTCGCACCAGGTTAGTCACCGCCTCAAACAAGTTACAACGAATACAAAGACTGGCCTGCATGGCGACTACAGGCTGTATGAGGTCTACGCCCACGGCAGCCCTGGAAGCCATGCTGGATCTTCCTCCGCTGCACCTGTTCATACAGCAAGAAGCGACGCTGGCGGCGGCTCGTCTCGATACAATACAACTCTGGGGTAAGAGGGAATCACAACACACCTCGGTATTACAAGGACTTTATGAGGAATTTCCAATAGCAAAGGCCATTAAAGACCGGGTACCCAAACAATTTATATTTGATAAGAAATACAAAATCCAACTACATGAGGACCACCGCTGCGAGGGGCTGACCCCGGCGGAGCTACGGATCTTCACGGACGGATCTAAAACAGGTAGCGGTACCGGTGCCGGAGTCTTCTCTGAAGACCTCAACATCCGCATAGCCAAATCACTGGGGGTCCACAACACAGTTTTCCAAGCAGAATGTATGGGCATCATTCTGGCAGCGGCAGCGGTCGCAGCCAGAGAGGTAAAGGACCACTCAATTCGCATACTGTCAGACAGCATGGCCGTGCTGCTGGCGCTTGACAGCCACACGGTCAACTCTGGACTAATATACGAGTGCCACCAGAGCCTAAACCAGGTTGGTGAGCATAACAATATAACCATTCAGTGGATCAAAGGACACAGCGACTCTCGAGGCAACGACGCAGCGGATGAACTCGCTCGAAGGGGATCTAGCTTGACGGCGGTGGGACCCGAGCCTATACTGCCACTCCCCTTCGGTTACATACGTACTCTGGTCAGGGAACGCACAGGTAATTTACACCGTTGCCTGTGGCAGGATCAGGATGAGTGCAGACAAGCCAAGGAGGCACTACCCGCCATCAATAGCCGCTTCACCAAACTAGTGCTCAGGTTAACCAAACAGCAACTACGAACAATGACAGCCGCCCTTACGGGACACGGCTCCTTTAATAAACACCTCTTTGTCCTAGGTATCACAGACAGCCCCCTGTGCAGAGCCTGTATGGCGGAGGACGAGACAGCAGCCCATGTGCTCCTAAACTGCCCTGAGATTGCTTCATACAGGGCAAAGTACTTCGGTAACCCAGGTACTCTCCGCGAGATCGTCGGCAACACGAAGGCGCTGCTGGCTTTCCTCGGCGAGCTGGGGTGGATCGAATGATTTCTTTCCCACCCGCACGCAAAATACGCGCATATGACGTGGAGTTGCGGATACCAGCCCGTTATACAATACAATACAATACAATTTGGTGACTTTATGTTTAAATTCACTTAGAAAACAATGACTTTAAAGTTATTATTTTATTGTATTTTATCTTGTCTTACAACTACTTTTATTTCTATAAAAGACAAAATGTATATAAGATATGCAAATATTACTTATTTATCAAAATTAACACTAATCTGAGACCTTTACTACAAGTAAACTTCTTTTATTAAAACTTAATTATTTCTTTTAACAACCAAAAATAATTTTACATGATAATGCATTGAGGAATTACGTAAAATCCAAATATATGAGAAGATATAGATTTTAATGAGTTGTTATATTGTGAGAACTATAAGATTTATTTCGTTTGAGTATGTATACACGGACACAATATTACAGCTAGAACTTCAATGTAAAGAAAATAAAAGCAGTAGCCAAAAGTATTGCAAACAATGACTGCACCATTTCATATTTTTGTGCCTGCATGACAATTTTCGTTTCCAAAATGATATCTCTATTCTAGTTATTAATTTTATCACCAATTTTTGTTACTAAAACCATGTTTCCATGTTTTTGCACTAACAACAAATCGAAGTTGTATCAAAATCTTATGTTGGTAATTACTTTTAAATTCCTATACTTATAAAAATAACACAAATTCAATTTGAAAAGCTCTAATGAGCGATCATAATTGCTTCTTCCGGTTTGTTGCTTTTAAACATTTTCATGAAACGTCTTATTATTCTAGGTTTCTTTTTCTTATTGCTACTGGAGACACTTTTCTGGCTCATGCTGCTCAAAGAGTTGCAGTCCGGAGTGATAGTGTGGACGTTGAGTAAGTCCAGGTCGTTCATCGAGATGCTCTTAGCCGGGGAGGGGAGAAAGAGGTGGCTGTCGTCTGTGATGTAATCGTTGATGGTCTTGCTGGACGACAGTTCCACTATCTTGATCTGCGGCAGCGAGGTATTCATCGTCGTGTTGTTGATTCTGTAAGTTTTTATGATAAGATTAGAATTAATTGAAGTCTAAAAATATATTTGTTTATTTTTCCTTTCGTCATCACTGTCATCAGACTAGTATTTTTTTTGCCTATTTATGGCCACTTATCTGTTAGCAACAACGACGATATAATACTAGACTGGTAATAACAGGCGACCGATGTCTGCCAACACATTAGGCAAAAAAGTCTTATATCCGTCTCATTTCGACCAATCCTGTGAGCCGTAAACATACGTTGAGACAGAACCGACCTTGAGTTAGCCAATCACAACGCAGTACCCCGCCTCCCTCGCTTACGTAGTACCTCAGCGAGTTGGCAGAATAGTTTTGTACGTTAGATCGTGCAATGCGTAGTCTAGTATTATATCGTCGTTGGTTAGCAACCAGTATTTTTTTCTTAACCAATGTTGTAGAAATAGCAATAGCAAACAAATGAGGAAAAACGTTTGTTTTGACAAGTGTATAAGTTTGATTTGAGACTGATAATTCTGAATCATCTCTAGTTATCAACGCTTTGATAAACATAATAATATGTGATTTAACTGTTATGATTCAACCCACCAATCAACAAAACTATAATTATTTATAGACTTCCTATTTCTAAAATAAATTAATTTGCCATGGACCACAACAATCTAAAAAAAAGAGCTTTCCTTCACACTTTGACGATTTACTAAGCAGAAATATACGGGCGCTGATCAGTCCAAGATCAAAGTTCAATTGATAACCCTGTCTATGCTGACAGCGAGGCGATACGAAAATGGCAAAAACCCGTTTCAAGATCAACATATTAGAAGGCGGAAGAAGGAAGAAACTGTCCAAATGGGTAACCGTGACCCTAGAACGTAAATGGCTATTGAAGGAACACAGTGGATTTTAGTCAACACAAGTCTGAAAGTCACTTCTGCCATCCAGGACTCATTTGATGAATACACTCTTCAAAAAAAAAGAAAATGTGCATGAATACTAGCCTATTATTGTACTGGGGCCTCGGAGTGTGGCGTGCGAGTTCCAAGGACTGCTTCAACTTCATCCAGAAGTCGTACATGGCGCGCTCTTCTTCATTGTAGTACAACTTGTGGTAGAACGCGAGGTGCGACGGCAGCTGGCAGTCTCGGTATATGATGGGGATTATCTTGTGGTGGCTCGACTCTGAAACAGGAGGGCAGATGGAACAAGGTTCTAAGAGTAACAGCGTCTTTATAGTATGACAAACAGGGTGGAAAGTTTCTCATACTACAAAGAAAAGAATGATCCTACAACCATATGAGTGTTGCATCTAGTAGACTACTACTCGAGACATATACACATAAACACGAGCAGCAGAACTTCAGAACAATTTAATATAAAAAAAAAATCTTTATTACTAAAAATATTGGTACAGTAAATCTCCTTCAATACAAATCTAATGAAATAAATGTACTTCGGTGTCAAAGGAGTTTTGTTAAAGAAGTTTAAGAAATAGCTGTGTTGTGGATGGTTTACAAACATATAAACTCACATACACAAACGCCCAGACCCGAAACAACTACTTGCAGATCATACAAATATTTGCTCCGTGTGGGAATCGAACCCGCCACACGCAACGCAACAGTCCAATCGCTCAGCCACTGTGCTAACCGATGATTTGTTGTAACTCATATACTACCACATAACTAGTTTCAAAAATTATGACGTTTTACTACAATTTTCGGATGTCATCGACAAGATACTGTGTTAATCCAACTGCCAAAATATAGCTCATAAATGTGGTACAGTTGCAAGCATCAATGTGTATTAATTTAACAACTTTTACTGTAGACTTTTCTACTTTTACTTTCTATAAATATAATTTTATATTGTTACTAAATATTTTTGAAGTCATATTAAGAAGTAGGCGTTATTTTACGTGAAAAACGAGTAAAAAAATTTAAAAGCTTACCAATGCTGACAGCTTGAGCATAGTCCCTGTAAAAGGTGTTCGCTGAGCTGCTGAGGAACTCGGGGGAGCAGACGAGTATGATGCGCTTGCACCGCTCGGAGATCAGCTTGGCGACGGGCGCGTAGGGCGTCATGTGGCCTGCTTGCAGTCTGTCCTCAGTGCATAGCTGAGGATACAAGTACATGGGGTTATAACTTCAAACTTCTATAATCTCATTACATCATTCTCTTGCCCATATCCTAATTGCTATTAGCATAATTTGGTATCCTCTTTAATTTACTGAAATGTAAAAAAGACTGTAGGTCCCCATACAGTCTTTTTTAGGGTTCCGTAGTCAACAAGGAACCCTTATAGTTTCGCCATGTCCGTCCGTCCGTCCGTCCGTCCGTCCGTCTGTCCGCAGTTTAGCTCAGAGACGCACAGTACTAGAGAGCTGTAATTTGGTGTAAATATACGGATTTGTTGTGCCGAAAAAGTGGTAAAATAAAATCTCGTAAAATATTTTTTTTTAGGGTACCTCCTGTACACGTAAAGAGGGGATGTTTTTTTTTTTTCTCGCGTACCCCTTAGTGTGGGGTATCATTAAATAGGTCTTTAAAAAATATTGATAGTTTCCATTAACAATTTTTTGATAAAAAAATTGGTTTGTGAAATATTAAGCTTTAAAGTGCTAAATTTTGCTCGACTCGAGTGTCCCCCCCCTCTACCAGCTAAACGGTTATGTTTGGGGGTGTGAAAAAATTCACAATAGTAGTATATAACGAAGTTTAAAAGAAAATTATCATGACTAAGTAGGCTTTACAACTTTACGAGTAATAGTCGACCAACTTATAAAATGTACTTGGATAACATATTTTCCTAAACAAAATGTATCGGAGAACATGCTCTTCAACTGCAAATGTAAGTTTGTCAACTTTATTTTTACAGCTGTAATAGGTACGTTTTTACGGTATGTTTTTTGGGGATAGGTAGGTTTTTATTGTCAACTATTTTTAACTTACTTCAAAAAAAGGGGGAGGTTCTAAATTCGTCGTAATCTTTTTTTTATGTATTTTCCCCGATTTCTCAAAGACTCCTGGACCGATTTTGAAAATTCTTCTTTTTTAAATTAAATTCAGCGAATCAGTTTAGTTAATTCGCATAAGTATTTTGATGGGCAACTACGGAACCCTACACTGTGCGTGGCCCGACACGCACTTGGCCGGTTTTTACATTTCCTAATCGATAAAATATTCGAAAACTTGTTCTTTCCACTAAGTAGAACACATAAATGTTCAGCCAAGGGCAAGTATTTTATATTACATACATTTACTTAATATCAAGTTATTGACTCATTCTGAATTACATACTTTGTGTTGGTAAAACACTGGTTAAAATATACTTGCCTAATGAAATTCTCCGAAATACATTTTTGCCCTTGAATGTAGATTCTAATGATCTTAGTTTCGTGAATTTTAATCTAAGTATATGTCATATCAGTTTCAAGATAAGGTTTAAAATATATAAAAATAATTTAATCTCAACACATATAAATCAAATCAAGGCTTAGTATTATATTGCTAAATATTTTGATTGAGTATCTTGCAATTTATAAATTTGCTTAAAAAATAATAATTAGCATAAAACATTTCATACAAAAAAAAAGTCCCGTGGCTTGGTCCGCATACAGGATAAAAATTATCCTGAAGTACCATAATATCTGCTTAATTTCACTATAATCTGTTTAGGTGACACACCAGACAGACATGATAATTATCCCATAATTATAAGTAAAAATATGGAAGTAGGTATAATTATGTTTTATTTAGATACTGTTATCTAATATGACATGAATGAACTCATGGCAGTTTCTCTCATTGATAATAACTACTACATTTTGCAATATTATCAGTGGCATTTTGGAATAAATCTATTGCATGGGACGGTATATTGCAGTCACAATTTGAGCAATTTTTTAATACATCTGCACAATTACATAAATCAAGACACTTTATATGTTTTAACTTTGACCATGATTTATTTTTAATGCAATTCATACTTCTTTAAAATATACCTTATTTTGAATACCTGAAATATATTCTTTATACCTGAAACCCAGCTGCAGTCATTCTCGCCAGTAACTCGTCAACAAACTTCTTGTCCTCTTTAGCATACAAGACAAAAGCATCGTAATGCTGTTCGTAGCCTGGCACATCATCATATGTAATAGGACTGAACACACGCTGCTCATCGTTGCTACGATTGATGTTGTTATTTTTGTTGTTTATTGCTATTTGGTCTTGTCTATTCACTGAAAGCAAAAAATAACTCGTCAATGAAATATTTAATTTTCTTTTTTCATATTCACTGTTCACCAAGACGATGTTGCTTGTTTATAAACCTCCAATGGTATGAACAAACCTGGACTGGCACCATATTGTGACATAATGCACGCTTTTCTAATACTTGAAAACTCTTAAATAAACAATGATCATATGAAAATAATATTAAAAAGATTATAATGATAATAATATGTCATTTATATTCAAATCCGTGTAGTAGGAGCAAGACTGGTAACACTAATTTCAATATTTATGCACCACTATTACCAGTCAATCTAATCAAAACAAACAAAGTAGTACCTATAAGTTCTCTCCTTTTAATTGCTTCCCTGAGATCATCGCACAGATCGTCATATACATCAAAACGATCTAAACGCTCCAAATGGCTCAGTAACTGGCCCACTGTTGCAGTTTGGTCTCTTTGCCATATTTCCAACACTTCGGTGGTCTTTTGAGGACGCAGTTGGATGTATGCAGCATTTTGTGCTGGTATGTTGACTAGGAAGGCCAGGCCCCGCCAATCTCTGAAATATTAATGTTAACTATTTGTCATGTTTTCCTTTCCATTTGTATGTTTTAGTCTTGGTAGGTTGCCTATATGGAGGATTATAGCTGACTCGTAATGGAAATCAAGGCTGCGACACAGCAAGGTGAATTTTTTACATTGACTGTGCTTTACCTTTCTTTACGTATTTCCAATCAGTAATAAACTACACACATAATAATTATGAACAAAGTGGTTGATTGCTGAATTGTGGTGTAGTTTCTTCAGCATACATTTAAAAAAGTATTAAAGTACAATAATAAATATAAATAATAAATAAATAAATTGTTTATTGAGTCTCTTAGATTAACATAACAAATGTGATTGAAACTTAATAACACTTGTGTTGGGGTTGTCTGACAATTAAATTAATGCCCAATACAAATATTAATAATCTAAATTAAAATCAATACAATTAATAATAATGAAAACAAAATTAGAACAAAATTAAAATCGAAACAAAATTCAAACAAACAACAATAAATTTTAAAAGGTAAATAATAATTAACAGTTTAACCAAATAACATAGTAAGTACCTGGACAACGAAAATTAAATACTAAAATCAATAAGGGGAACAAATCACAGTAAACAATACACATTTAACATTTACACAATAGGTATGCACTGTTTGCAGGTCAATGAGTCACTTATCAATTCTCAAGTTCGAATCTCTCTATTCAATTGGTAAATTGTCACCTAAAGCTCCCAGGCTTTTCAAGTACTATGTCTGTAGTAGCTAACTTTTTTGACACTCTTTGCTACATTGTCAAAAAAGTGAGCTACTTAGAATCATTAGCCCTATCATAGGAATAAAAACAGTGCAATCAATAACAACAAATAACAGCTATTCTCCCTGTAACCAACTAATCGAAAACTTCTCAAAAGCCTAGATACATCCATCGAAATGTATTATAGACAGTCGAAAATAACACTACTACAGTAATTATTTATTCATGTTTGCATACAAAAAAAATAAGACAGGTTTAGTAACTCAAGTATTTAGAGCAGATGTTAGTATTTACACTGATTACCTTATTTAAAGTAATGTAACGAAGAAACAATTACCTGGGAAGCTTAACAGGTCCATCACTTGTAATAATTTTAGGCGTATCTAACAAAAATGATAACAATTCCCGAGTTTTTATTGGAAGACATGACAATGGCAAAGACTGTATAATATCAGTGTCGTCTACCATTTTTATGCTAATTGCTTATTTAACAAACGTTCATTTCGGCCAAAATGTGCATTCAAACTTATTACAGTATATTTTTTTGACCTATTTCCTCAAGAAATTCACAAATTATCAAATCAAAAAATGACAAAATACATCACGCACCCAATAGAAAGGGGAACAGATTAAAAAAAATTTCGTTGTGCAACTTTGGTCTTGGTGGGTTGACCATAGACATAGTAATCATAAAACCCCTTCTACACGATCAACCCGACCACCTGACAGAGGTGAACTTGGTCGTGTCAACAGTACCCCACCGTCTGGAACGCTGTCGGCTGACGGTCGGGTCCCACCGCGGACGCAGCCTGTCGGGACGGCTGCGCTCCCGACTGACTCCGCCCATATTTGGTCGCACACCGGACCAAGGTCACCTCTGTCAGGCGGTCAGGTCTGACCGTGTAGAAGGGGTTTAAAAGCCCTTCTACACGATCAACCCGACCGCCTGACAGAGGTGACCTTGGTCGTGTCAACAGAACCCCACCGTCTGGAACGCTGTCGGCTGCGGCTGACGGTCCGGTCGACCGCGGACGCAGCCTGTCGGGACGGATGCGCTCAGGGGGTGTCGACTTTGTTCTACGAACCATAGGGAACTTCACTAATGGCCGACGGCTGACTTACTATGGTGTGAATGTGTGCGTGCTGGCTTGTCCACATTAGCGCACTGACTTACTATGGGTGCTTCAATTGTTTCTTAGTGAAGTTCCGTCCGCCTTTTTTTTTAGGTCCATGCACAAGTACATTGTGTTTCTCGATAGTAATTTGAAAGAAACTATCGAGAAGCGCAATGTACTTGTGCATAAAATGCAATACAAAGAACCTGTAAAGTACTTGTAGTATTTGAAATTCCCGCCCTGGATTCTACTGCCATGTTTTCGTGGGCTAGACATAGATGGCGCTGGTCGGTAAGGAAAATTTTCCTCACAAAATTAGTACGGAGTCGTCATTCTTCCCCTTTAGGGGTATATTATGTTCTGTGGATGCGCTCCCGACCAAGGTTATCCAAAGGTCGATTGACTCCGCCCATATTTGGTCGCACGACCAACGTCTACACGGTAGATTTTCATTCCCACCGGACCAAGGTCACCTCTGTCAGGTGGTCAGGTCTGATCGTGTAGAAGGGATTTAAGTGGCCTACACACGGCGCTAAAATCAGAGGCGGTATCAGGGGGTGTCGACTTTGTTCTACGAACAAGATGTAGGTGGGCTAGAAAACAAGAAAGAGACATCACCATTAGAGTAAAAGAGATGAATTACATAATGTTGCCAACAAAAATACTATTTCACATTCAATCACATTCAATCTAATAATAGGCTTTTTAATTGATTTTAAAGTATGTTATCCTTAAAATTTATTTTTGCTTTTATTCTGATGCCAGAAAATGTTTGTTATGAAATTTTTAACATTTAAATTGATGAATACACAAAACAAAAAGGAGATAATAATATGACAACATGACAACACTGGAACGCCATATTGTCTATTGGCTATTTGACGTCATAGGAAAAATGTCTGCCATCGCTTGCGCACCATTATTTATATTTTGTTCTTGTGTTTATTTGTAATAAATAAAACAGTTGCATTTAATTCTACATACAATATTGTTAATGTGAGTCGAGCTTGCTTCTCTGTGTCTGTGTTTTGGTGAAATTAAGTGCGTATTTGTGAGATATAGACCCGGTGTTGTGACAGTGACTCTTGTTGATTTTGTGCCTTATTCCCGATGAGTTCGTATGAAGAAAACACTAGAATCTGTGCTATTTGTGGAACTTCACCTTCTAAAGATCCCAGCATCACTTTACATCGGTTTCCGAACCTTAGTAAAATAAGTCATTGTAGGTTATATGAATAAAGAAGTCAAATGAAATCGTTTGTTTTACTAATCTGCTCCTTACTTATTATCTTTCAGCATTTTATGCACAAGTACATTGTGTTTCTCGATAGTAATTTGAAATAAACTATCGAGAAGCGCAATGTACTTGTGCATAAAATGCAATACAAAGAACCTGTAAAGTACTTGTAGTATTTGAAATTCCCGCCCTGGATTCTACTGCCATGTTTTCGTGGGCTAAACATAGATGGCGCTGGTCGCTAAGGAAAATTTTCCTCACAAAATTAGTACGGAGTCGTCATTCTTCCCCTTTAGGGGTATATATGTTCTGTGGGCGGTATCGGGGAAGTGGTGGGGGAGCGCCCTAGATCGTTCCCTAAATCGTATCGTGTGTAGGCAAATCGTAACCATATCGGCCCTAAAATCAGAGGCGATATGTCTACACACTTAGATGATGAAGTACCCTCTAGATCATAGAGTATAGTAACTTAAAGGAAGGAGGCTCTAGATGGAGGTTTGGCGTAGCCACATGAGATAGAGAATGTTGACGTCACGAATGGGGAGTGTTGTCATACTGCAAACTTTTACCCGACTAGCGGGTAAATTATTATCACGCGTGATCGTTAATGGTCGTTATGGGTAATAATATTATATCAAAAGGATAACCAGTTTATCACACCAATTGCCTTTCGAAGAAGAAGAAGTGAAGGAAAACATCATTGCATGTGACTTTTTCCCTTAATCTGCCTAATTAAGTACAGAGAAGAATTTAATGGCGTAATTTTGTGAAACCTGCTAAGCCATACTAATTCAGCATTAAGCAAGGCGGAGTATGGCGTGACCCTTGAATGTTAGGAATATAATATATGAGGATTGGAAAAAAAGTACTTTTTTATAAGACAAGTGATCTTAATAGGGGTTCTGTCTTTTCATTCGGACATAAAAAAAACAGTACTGAAACATGTCATAAAGATTTTATTGAATATATTAAAACACTTTAATACACATATAACATTTTATACAAAAATATAAACAAGATTTATTATTGAAACATGAATATAAAACATTACAACTAATTTGCCCTATTAAGTAGATTTGTCAGTCCTCACTTATTTTATTATTGTTAAACAAAGTTATTAGTATAGATTTGAATTATAAGTATATTATGGCCTCCTTCAAAATGATATTCTGCAAAACTTTACCATATAATTACCTATGTGTACATAAGTAATAAAATATAAAAAAATATATATTTGCCGAAAGGCATACGAGGCACTAATTAATTGGTAGGACTTCACTATTTATTTATGTATAAATGTATAAAAGTTATGGCACATTCATTATATTATTTTTACATTACATTTTATGCAAGTAAAAAAGGTAAAAGTTTTATAGGTAAAAACAAAACAAACAGACATTATTATATTTGTATACTTATCCCAAAACAAGAGGATGAACTATTCTATATTAGCACTTTTACAGTTTTCATCCCCATTTTTCTCAAGTTCATTCACTCCGACATGTCTGTTTTACACAGCTACAAGCATGCAATACATAATTATAAAAAAATACGAATACCAATTGGTTGTATTCTTGTCACTTGGTCTTACTTTGTTCCATTTATTATTATGTAGGTATATATTTAGAATATTTTTTTTTTTGTCTCATAAAACTTGAGTAGTACCATTGTAAATGGATTGTTCTTCTTCATTTTTATCAGAATTGATGGTACCCTCAGGATGGTTATCATTTTTCACAAATCTGTATGGGCAGTTGCTTCTAAGTTTAATAATTTCACTCCTTATTGATAACACAAGGAAAATTTGCACCACGAGTGAGAAAATACTGCTCAAGCCACCCGCAACATACAATGTTAATAAATCTTGAGGTGCACTATCCCTAGCGACAAAGATTATGCAGACGATAGTCATAAGAATAATAGCGAACAACATAAATATTGCATAGTAGTAGTATACTTTTATCAACTTCACATTTTTGTGATGTGCTCCAATAATGAATACAATGTGTGAGATAATTTCAGTAGTCAGTAACAGGCCAAGCAGGACAATTAATGACATAAGAAATGTTTCTCCTTCAACAAACTTGTAATATTGTACTACTGCCATCAGTATCAGTACATATACACCTAATACTGCTAGTGCAACTAGCAATTTGGCATATCCCCATGTGAGTAAAGCATACCGTAGAGGCACACAGAAGCAACATTTCTTCATAACTGGCAGTTCTTCCATTTTGTCAGATGCCAATCTTCCAAGCAAAGATTCTTATTCACTGAAACAACCACACTTCACTCAATATTTCGGTCAGTAGGTTGTCTTTTCCCAAATCTTCATCATTGCATGATCTGTATTTTAAAATGAGTTATGTATAAAACTTAAACTTTAAAGATTTTATTTGCAGCTATTCACGGAGTGACTTTAGAGTGACATCATTTCTATTATTAGAATCGGATCAACAGCTGGAAACGGGAGTGCGTATTTTTCTTTAAAACAAGCTCTGTGTATCTTGTATCTTTCAAGTTTTGGTCTACGCAATTTTTTTGGGGATACGGATACTTGTTATGCGATGGAGGTCAAGATGAGTCCTACTTCCTCATTAGATATCTTTATGATAATTTATTCCTAAAAATAATATCATGATCTTGGGAGAACGATTTTTACGTCATAATAAATTAATCACAAATGATTTCGGTGCTTCTTTGAAATTTTCATTAGAAATGATATTGCAGGATGACTGCAAGATATATGAATTGTCCATTCTTTCAATCAGGGTCATCAATCTTCTAACTAAAAGCCTGGCACGACTTAGATCATTATACTAAAAAATTGTGGAGTACCAAATGTAACTTATACATCTTCTTAGAGATGTATTTTTTAATTTAGTAGTATTATAATACGAGAGTTTCGATCTGTTCTATAGAGATGTCGCTATACCAAAAATACTATTATTTATCATGTATTTTATTACGTTCCTAGTTTAATGTTTAATTATCTTTTTAATTGTGTCGTTTTTCAATATTTATATAATATACTACTGCCGGGGCAGAAAGCACAGGCTGTTTGCCGTGCCTGCATGTCGTACGGTTGCACGGGCTAAGTCGCCAATCCCTCGCACGCTTGCCGCACTTAATGATCTCTTGGATGCCAATCCATCAGAAGATCTGTTTGAGGATGGATGGTCGAAGATTTTATTGGTATGCCAGAAGTACTGTGAGGTGATTTTATGAAAGTGTTTTAGAGTTTTAATTTTTATAAAAATTGTTTTATTTACGTTTCTTATATTTTATAATTAATAATGTGTATATTGTTTGCATAATTGTGTTTAAATTACTGTAATTGGCTGTTCACACAGCCGTTGTAATTGATTGATAAATAAATAAATAAATAAATAATATGTTTTTCTATTTCGATATTTTCCCAAATTATTAATAGAATTCTATAATTATTTGGGCTACCTACTGGTAACTTTAATTTTCACACATTCGCACCTTTGGTGCAACAAAGACGTAACAGCTCATTTTGAAATTTTACAGGAGAAGACTTTTAAATTTTTTTTGCATGTTTTTCCTCGGTTCTGGATAACTATCTAAAGAAGGTTTGAAATCTTTACATTTAATTAATTGTTTTTTAGTTGGCTATAGTTATACGTAAAAATCTTGTATTTAATTGCCAAAGAAATCCTAATAAAAGACATAACAAAAAAAAAAATGTCCTGAACTGTGTCTTTGTTGCACCAGAAGTTATTTAGTTTTATGACTTAATCCACATCACAATACACACTAAACACTCCAACTCACACCTCACACCCCATACATACCTCACCACACACCCCACATATCACCCATCTCATCACATCACGCACATTACACCGCATTCCATGTATGTAGTTTATAATGTAACAATAATAATTTTACGAAAGAGCGGAGTCCTCTAATACAGGAATTGTTTGCCTAAAGGTGGGCTCCAAACACGACTCATGTAAAATTATCTTATTGAGACAATAAACTATTTTGTATTTTTTTTTTGTATGACTGTTATGTTTTATGCCTTTGTTGCTACAAGATTTTGAGCGAAAAAAGACCTCAATATAAGGTCGCGGGCGAGGGGGCACTACTTACAATGAAACGGTGTCGGCCCAAAACGCATGGAAAAACCGCCAATAACCACAAAGGCACTTCTGCCATCTAGTGTAGTTTCGAGATACTTTCGCGGATGTCTTTGTTGCCCCAAGTAAAGGCATGATTTAGAAACAATTTGGCATACTTAGGTCGATTTTGCAGTTTTGGCTATTAGTGACTTTGTTGCACCGAAGGTGCGATGTCTTTTCAATACGTCAATAAAATGTCAGTGTCACATTGCACTTTGCTGAAAAAATTTGATTCTCGTTTGGTGCGGTTCGTTATTTTCCTGCATTTTCTGCTTTTGGTGCTATTCTAAAGTAGTGTATCCGTGTGTTATTTCCATGCTAATAAAATTCTTACTGGAAAGCAAGATACTATCAGTGACACCGATAAATATCAAGTAATGGCTAGCAGTTACTGTAAAAACACTGTAAAAGGCCTCATAGTTGATGAAATACATATAATTACTTAACAAATTTGTTTTATTTTTTACTAATGTAGGCATATAGTTATTAATAGTCAATCAAAACACTAAAAGGAATGAGCAAGCTTTGTATATACCTATATTTATATAACTATATACAGAAAAGTTTTCGTCGGTGAACACTAGATGTCGCTGTTGTCCATTGCTCGAAAAACCCGTGAAGTTAGATCTCTATGCCCTATTAATAAAAGTACTCTGTGCTTTCAATCAACTGAATTTCAGGTGGAAGAAAAGCCAAAACAAACCTAATAACTGCTAATAACTAATTACACTGGGCTGCGTTTAAATCAATTATCCAGTTTAAATTTAAACTGTGATTTAAAAACTCACTTTAAACTGACTAAATGTCAAACAACACCCCGTTCAACCGACTCAACCGAGAGGTGAAAAATTAAACTAACTAAAATTTAATCTGCCCCGTTTACGGTCGTCCGTTGGTATAAGTTTTTCCTGAATAGAATAAAATTTAGCGACCTTTTTACCTCGCAAAATTTTATCCTGCTGTCAGATTGACATTGAGTTTTGTTATTTTGCTCGATTCGCGGCTTCGCGCCGTAAAAACGAATATTTTTATTTTAGAGAGTACTTAATGGGGAAGGCAAGTGTCAAAGTGAAAATGACAGTTTGGTCCCCAAAGAACTGTAAAATCAAAGGAATTTTCTGAAAAAAAAAACATTTATTGATGTAAAATGACTAGATGTTGTGTAATAAGCTGTAAAAATGATGGAATACACTTTTCAAAATAATATCTACTTTTCTTTTGGAGGTTATGTACCAGTATTGCATCGCTCGAAAATCGAAGAATTATCACCTGGAACGAGTTTTGTAATAGTTGTGGTGTTAAGAAATTAAATATATTGTGATATTTCTCGAATCTAAATAGAAAAAAAGGTTAAAATTACTGACTTAAAACATTATGATATTTTATCAAAATAGAAAGTCAAAAGCAGCATTATATTCTTGATAAAGGAGAGGACAGGTAAAACATACCTAAACTCAAAAATTGAAACCTCAACTACAAGTAATTGTGGATTTATTACGGTAAAATCAAATGTATAACCACTCAATTAAATCACTTTTTTTCTCTTGTAGATGCGCCGCGGCGTCTTAATTCTTCTTTTAGTATATAGTACTTGCATGGACGAATAATTTTCCATATTTGTTTTGTATTTATACTCAATTTTTATAACAAATAATCTTGTTTGTTTTTTTGTACAAGGTAGACGTGGGGACCAACTATCGCAGCGCCATCTACGATTAGCTTTGAGTTGCCATCCCCATTCATCGTCTGTGAGCTGTCAATTGAATTTGACAGCTTACATTGTCAGAAACCTATGACTCCAGTTCAGCGAATCGCAGTGTTGCCGTTTTAGCCACTTTGTGGCTAGATCTAGCGGATTTTCAACGGTTCTAGCCAAACAGAAAACCATTTTAGCCACCAAAATAAATCTAGCCACTTCTGGCTGATTTTTCGATTGTTAAACTTTTACTAAATTACTATTAGAAGTCTACCGATTAATTAAACCAAACTACAAAAAACAATAAAAAATATTAAAAAAAGCTTGCCACAATTATGTTTTGCCTGCTGAAGTTTTAAACAAAGTCACAAAAACGGTCAAATCGGTCAAACAAATTGAAATACCACCCACATCGTCATCCATTGACGAAGAGATTAATGAATCTCCAGATGTCACTGTAGACTTTGGAATTGATTTTTAATTTTAAACCAAATAATTGAGAATATTTTTCACTAGCTGAACGTTTATTAGCTTTTAATAATGTTAAATACTAATTAGTATTAAAATTGTTTTATTTAACCCATTTGTCACCATGCCGAAATTGTAATATTTATCAGTAATAATTGGATACCTAACAGTATTTGGCCAAAAGCACTTTAGCCACTTCTAGCCGAATTTTGAAAGAGATTTTTTTGCAAAACTGGCTACTTTTTTCTTACATGTAGCCACAAACTAGATTGTCCTAACGGCAACACTGGCGAATCGTCTCATTGATCGTCACGAATGGGGAAGGCAAGTGTCAAAGTGACAAGTGTCAGTTTCAGTGTACTCAAGTCCCAAAAGAACTGTCAAGTCAAAGGAATTTTCTGAAAAAAAACGATTTATTGATCTAAAATGACTAGATGTTGTGTATTAAGCTGTAAAAATGATGGAACATACGAATTTCCGACAATTCACACTATCAAGAAATAATGGGTAGCTGCTGTGACTGCCTTGAGAATAAAAATTGTATTATAACTAAGGAAAGCTATAATTATAATAAACAAATATCCACCCTTGCGAAGCCGAGACAGGCCGTTAGTTGAGTTTATTAATGAAATTCTATGATTATATCATAACTAAACAATCGAATACACTTTTCAAAATAATATCTTTCTATTGGAGGTTAAGTACAAGTTAAGTTGTACCAGTATTACATCGCTCTTTAAATCATGAAATGGTTCGTCTGGCGGAAGAATTATCACCTGGAACGAGTTTTGCGATAGTTGTGGTGTTAAGAAATTAAATATATTGTGATATTTCTCAAATCAAAATAGAAAGTCAGAAGCAGCATTATATTCTTGGTAGAGGAGAGGATAGGTAAAACATACCTAAATTCAAAAACCTCAAGTACAAGTAATAGTGGATTTAATATGGTAAAATCAAATGTATAACCACTCAATTAAATCACTATTTTTCCTGTTGTAGACGCACCGCGGCGTCTTCATTCTTCTTTTAGTATATGCACTTGCATTGACGAATATTTTTCCATATTTGTTTTGTATTTGTACTCAATTTTTATTACAATATATTTTATCTTGTTTGTTTTTTTGTACAAGGTTGACAGTAATCTGACGTAGGGACCAACTATCGCAGCGCCATCTACGATTAGCTTTGAGTTGCCATCCCCATTTAATTTATATCCGGCAAAATTCGCCGCACCCCTGACATTGTTGGCATCTGACAAACAGGGTTGCCAACTCAATGCCACGGTTGGGTGCTAAGTAACATCTCGAATAGTGCTAAATTGCTAGAAAGTTTCAAAAATAGTGCCAAATATATGAATTTAATAAAATGGAACATGTACAGCTTGGCCAGAACGGATTGAAACAGAACTAAAATTTTTATTTCTGACAGCGTTTTAAAATCTTTGATATTTGATGTAAACAAAGACCGCAGGTTTGTTAGATTTATTACTGTGCCATAAAACTAACGTAATAAGTGAAAAAAAATAAAAAAAAATCATTCAAAGTGCTGGTAGCGCGAAGACGGTGGCGACTTCCGGTTTTCTACATTTTTATGTCAAGCTGTAAAACTCAGGAATAATGGCGTGGTAAATAATTTTAGACGGTATAAATGCAATCGGTTATATTTCCTTGCTTTAACAAAATATCAGAATCTCATGGTAGGCACAACTCGTATTTTTCATGGGTGACGGCTGTCTGACAAGCAACCATAAAGTCACATGCTGGGCTGCGTTTAAATCCTTTAACCAGTTTAAATTTATACTGAATAAATGTCAAACATCCCGTTTAAGTACACCGAGAGGTGAAAAATGATACCAATTAAAATTTAATCTGCCCCGTTTACGGTCGTCCGCTGGTCTATGTTTTTACTGAAAGGAATAAATTTTTGCGACCTTTTTACCACGCAAAATTTTATCCTGCTGTCAGATTGAGATTAAGTTTTGTTGTTTTGCTCGATTCTTGCCGTAAAAACGAATATTATTTTTATTTTAGAGAGTGAATATTATTTTTGGATTTTGGATTTATAATACACCGGCAAATTGATTACTTGTTCTGATTTGTTCAATAAACTGAGCTGTCAATTGAATTTGACAGCTAACATTTTTTTTTTCTTCCTGCTACGCGGCAATCTGTTCTAGGAACAATAATCCACTTCTTTGACTGATAAAATATCTGTTTTAGGTGTTATCTACGAGAGCTAAAAACTGTTGGAAAATTTCTTTCCAGCAAGCTCTCTCCTTGTCTTAATGTGAAAATCTTTTGGTGAGATTAGGGATGTCATGAACACTATGACAGCTAACATTGACAAAAAGATATGACTCCGTTCAGCGAACCCTCGCTAGTTTAATTTTTTTCCGGCGAAACATCGCTAGAAGATTTAAACGCACCCCTGTGGCAGCAACTGTCACATCATTTCCTGTAATTAAGACTCCTTGGTCACATCCTCTTTGTCCTCTCCCAAGATCAGGCCTGATCTCGTGGAAGGATGTGACGGCATGGCTAGCGGCTTAGCAGGCTTGCTAAAAGGCTTTTGGCATTGGCTGGCTGGCTATGGCGGGCGGTCCGGCCAAGGCTGCAGGGCTGCAGAGGCGATATCTTGCCTAGGTGTTACATTCTAGCTGGCTCCTGTTAACTGGCTATGGCTGACTGGCTGAGCTGCAGAGGCGATATATTGAAAGCGTGCGTTACAAACACATAACAGAATATGTTTTAATTTTCGAATTACTTATTGTGAAGTACATTAATATCTAAAAGTTATAAAAACAAAAACAAACAAAGACATAGTTAAATTGGAAAATGTGACCATTAAATTTTACAAATTAAAAAACACACAAGTTGGAAATACTAAATTAAAATACGATGAATGAAAAAAACAAAAATGAACGAAAAACAAGCAAGGTTAGACAAAGAAGGAGTTATCTTAGAGAAAAAGACAAACATAGCACTGTTCGCCTCATCTGCCATACACGCCTTTATTTTCACGTTCACGGGAATCCCCTACCGAAGTGCCGCAGATTACAGACTACACTAGTTTGCGTTTTGTTACTTCAACCACAGCTGCATTTTGTGAGCGAAGGTAACATCAAAATTAGTGCTAGATTTAGTGCTGGGTGCTGTTTCTTAAACAGTGCTAGGCACATGAAAATAGTGCTAAATCTAGCACTCAAAGTGCTGAGTTGGCAACACTGCTGACAAAGTGACAAGTGTTAAGGGGGATGCTCCAACCAGCCCGCGAAATTCAAATTTTTTTACGTTTTTTGCAATTTGCAGGCCAGTGACATGTTGTAGCTTTATAAATATATGAGTTGCGGTAATAACAAGAATAATTTTAAATATAAAAATTATCAAAAAACTCGCTCCATCAGCTCTCACATAGAAAAGGTGCATCATGTTAAAATCTCCGAAATCTAACTACGATGCACCTTTTCTATGTGAGAGCTGATGGAGCGAATTTTTTGATAATTTTTATATTTAAAATTATACTTGTTATTACATTTTGACATTGAGAGGGAGCGCAGGGCATTGTCGGTTCGTGGTACGGCTCCAGTTAAAGTAACGATGTTTAAGGCATTCTGCCAGACGTTTTACACGAGCGGCCTGTGGGCAAACTTTACACAGAAGACCTACAATGCCTTGCGCGTCCAGTACAATAATGTGTTCAGGGCTCTGTTTCGGCTCCCTCGTTATTGCAGTGCATCCGGCATGTTTGCTGACGCCAGCGTAGATGACTTCTATGCAATTATGCGTAAAAAAGTTGCGTCGGTGGTACGACGAGTACGTGGGAGCCCAAATAGCGTCCTGAGAATGATTGGAGAGAGATCCGATACTGTTCTGCTCAGTAGGTTCACCTAACTTCATGTGTTGCGAAACCGATGAGCCTACTGTGCAGGTACGCCTTTTTTGTTTACTTTTAAATATGTACTAACATTAGTTATAAGCAAACATTTTCATCACTAACAACCTCTGCCTGCTATGGACTCTTTTGTCTGAAATAAATGATTTTTATTTTTTTATTACCGCAACACATATATTTATAAAGTTACAACATGTCACTGGCCTGCAAATTGCAAAAAACGTAAAAAAATTTGAATTTCGCGGGCTGGTTGAAGCATTCCCCATAAACAATGCATAAGTGCAGTGTTGCCGTTAGGACAATCCATAGAGTACATTTGTATATAGGGGTATAGAGACTTCACTTGACCTCAACGACAAGCGCCATCTGATGTGGAGTTACAGAACTTGCAGTGCATGTGTGTGTCTATAGATACATACATATTACACACATTTAAGTGCAGTATCCTAGAAAGGGATAGCTATGTAGCTATCCCTTTCTTTCTTCACTTATAATAATATAATGTTTATTTTGTTTAGAATAAAACACAAAATTGAGTATTACAACATTTAATTAAGTTTGTAAAAACTAAACAAACAACACACAGGAGATAACACTAGGTCACAGGATATTCGCAATGAAAAACTCCGGAGTCCAAGAGAATGCATGGGCACTGCACGAGTAATTACCCTTCTTTGCGTCGCGCAGTCGGGTAAAAAGAACACAATGAATCCATAGTAATTCAAATAACATAGCCACTATCCAGGTCGTAAATGAAATTCACGGTTAAAACTTTCTAAATACATCAAACAAAACATAAAATATCAAGTTTGACACAAGTGGACACAAGACAGGTTACCATGGTAACAAAAACAACAATTTCGGAATGGCCGACATTGAAGTTCCGTAACAAACATTTTTTGCAGTGCCAATATTTGACTTGAAATTGTAATTTGAAAACTATTTTATAAATTTACAATAAGTCTAAAATTTAAATAGTTGTTTTAATTACAGCTCAGTATATTTCTTTGAGAGCAAGAAATAAAAATTATCACAATGAATATGTCAATTTACTTCGGTTTTGTGTTTTAATGCGTGCGTAAAATGAAACGTATCATTCAGGTCAGTGTTGTCATAGAAATATTTTATACAATAATGTTTTCATTTTATTTAATTTTCCTTTCAACAAATTTAAATTGTTAAAATTTTATAGATCTTCGAACAATATATATTTTTTTTATTTGTATTTCAGTATAGATGAAATTGAGACAGTCATGCCATCTAATGTCCAGTTACAGAACTATAGCCCAGAACAAAAGGCAAACTTACTGAGTTACAGGACCCTGGGACAATCTAGTTTGTGGAATGGTTTGTGGCCAAATCTCTTTCAAAATTCGGCTAGAAGCGGCTAAAGTGCTTTTGGCCAGATACTGTTAGGTATCCAATTACTATTGATAAATATTACAATTTCGGCATGGTGATAAATGGGTTAAATAAAACAATTTTAATACTAATTGGTATTTAACATTATCAAAAGCTAATAAACGTTTAGCTAGTGAAAAATGTTCTCAATTATTTGGTTTAAATCGATTCCAAAGTCTACAGTGACATCTGGAGATTCATTAATCTCTTCGTCAATGGATGATGATGTAGGTGGTATTTCAAAGGTTAAACACTGGTTACTCAAAAGAGAAATTTACACTCATTTAAATCTACTAAATGAAATCCAACTAACACAATAAACTAACCACAATCTAGATTGACAGTGTAATGGGCGCCTTAGGCGCCCATTACACTGTCAATCTAGATTGCAATCCGAGATCTCGGATCGAGATCACGGATCACTGGATCGCGTCACAACATTACACGTTCAATCATGATTTCTTCAGTCCATGTATCGTGACCGCCGCGTTAACACCTGTTGCCATGGATATAAATAAAGTTAAGCGGTAGTTGAGGCGGTAGTGTCCCTTGTTTTGGCCTTAACGTTGAAGAAAAGGATTCGAAAAAGGCGCTGGGTTAAACACTGGTTACTCAAAAGAGAAATTTACACTCATTTAAATCTACTAAATGAAATCCAACTAACTGCTGAAGTTGACGATTAAAAAAAGTACTTCAAGCTGGGGGAAAAATGTTTCGATCGTCCATTTTCAAAGAGCGTACAGCTTGTACTGACGCGATCTTGCGCTTACACGTTCAATCTTGATCGCGATCAGAGGATCGCAATCTGGATTTCAAAATATCTAGATAATTTTGTGATCAGATACATCAATCCGTCAATCTAGCTCGTACATTATCAATCTGGATCGTGATCATTGATTTTGATCGCGGATTGCGATCTAGATTGACCGTGTAATGGGCGCCTTACACGTTCAATCTTGATCGCGATCAGAGGATCGCAATCTGGATTTCAAAATATCTAGATAATTTTGTGATCAGATACATCAATCCGTCATCGTCAATCTAACTCGTACATTATCAATCTGGATCGTGATCATTGATTTTGATCGCGGATTGCGATCTCGATTGACCGTGTAATGGGCGCCTTACACGTTCAATCTTGATCGCGATCAGAGGATCGCAATCTGGATTTCAAAATATCTAGATAATTTTGTGATCAGATACATCAATCCGTCATCGTCAATCTAACTCGTACATTATCAATCTGGATCGTGATCATTGATTTTGATCGCGGATTGCGATCTAGATTGACCGTGTAATGGGCGCCTTACACGTTCAATCTTGATCGCGATCAGAGGATCGCAATCTGGATTTCAAAATATCTAGATAATTTTGTGATCAGTTATATCAATCCGTCAATCTAACTCGTACATTATCAATCTGGATCGTGATCATTGATTTTGATCGCGGATTGCGATCTCGATTGACCGTGTAATGGGCGCAGCCTATGGACAAAAGACACAAGTGACAACAGACAACTTCTTGCTTTTTTTTTGAAATGTTTTTGGCGTGGCTTTGAGGCCTAACAACTTCTCTCTTGTCAAATTAGGGCGGCCACATACATCAGTTTTCCTGATCAGAAATCCTGATCCATTTTCTATCCGAATACAGTGAATACATACAAATGTGTGTGCATGTTTTGTGTGTGTTGTTCACATTTCATTCATCCATCATTTCGAATTCCGGGCTGCGTTTAAATCCTATAACCAGTTTAAATTTATACTGACTAAATGTCAAACATCCCGTTTAAGTACACCGCGAGGTGAAAAATGAAACTAACTAAAATTTAATCTGCCCCGTTTACGGTCGTCCGCTGGTATAAGTTTTTACTAAATGGAATAAATTTTTGCGACCTTTTTACCTCGCAAAATTTTATCCTGCTGTCAGACTGACATTAAGTTTTGTTGTTTTGCTCGATTCGCGCCGTAAAAACGAATATTATTTTTATTTTAGAGAGTAAATATTATTTGTGGATTATGGATTTATATTAAACCGGCAAATTGATTATTTGTTCAATAAACTGAGCTGTCAATTGAATTTGACAACTAACATTAACAGAAACTTAATAGGACTCCGTTCAGCGAACCCTCGCTAGTTTAATTTTTTACCGGCGAAATATCGCCGGAAGATTTAAACGCACCCCAGAGGTGCGTTTAAATCTAATATAAAAATAATATTCGTTTTTACGGCGCGAATCGAGCAAAACAACAAAACTTAATGTCAGTCTGACAGCAGGATAAAATTTTGCGAGGTAAAAAGGTCGCAAAAATTTATTCCATTTAGTAAAAACTTATACCAGCGGACGACCGTAAACGGGGCAGATTAAATTTTAGTTAGCTTCATTTTTCACCTCGCGGTGTACTTAAACGGGGTGTTTGACATTTAGTCAGTATAAATTTAAACTGGATAAAGGATTTAAACGCAGCCCTAGGGTGCGTTTAAATCTTCCGGCGATATTTCGCCAGTAAAAAATTAAACTAGCGAGGGTTCGCTGAACGGAGTCATAAGTTTCTGTCAATGTTAGTTGTCAAATTCAATTGACAGCTTAGTTTATTGAACAAAGTATCAATTTGCCGGTTTAATATAAATCCTTAATCCACAAATAATATTTAATCTCTAAAATAAAAATAATATTCGTTTTTACGGCGCGAATCGAGCAAAACAACAAAACTTAATGTCAGTCTGACAGCAGGATAAAATTTTGCGAGGTAAAAAGGTCGCAAAAATTTATTCCATTTAGTAAAAACTTATACCAGCGGACGACCGTAAACGGGGCAGATTAAATTTTAGTTAGCTTCATTTTTCACCTCGCGGTGTACTTAAACGGGGTGTTTGATATTTAGTCAGTATAAATTTAAACTGGATAAAGGATTTAAACGCAGCCCTGAGCGGAAAAAAAATGATGTATATGGGCGCCCTCAAGCTTGCCATTGACGATCAGTCCAAACATAAAACTGCGGCATAAAACTAGGGCGTCACTCCAAATGGTTTTACTCCATTTAGATTTGCCCATTCACTGGCGTCACTCCGGCTCTTCATTTTTCGATCGGCCGCCGGGCACAGCTGACGAAAAGTGCACTACAATTTGTGTCAAAAAAAAAGAATTCTGAAGAAGAAGAAGAAACATTAAGAGCCCAGTGTAGGGAGCTCGCAATTGCAATTCGAGGCGAGCACAAAAATCGGACGAAACATTGCTATCTCTGTCTGACTTTTTGCAGCGCAGCGCGCAGCTGTATGCGTGCGTGTGTGTGTTTGTAACGAATCATTCATATTGACAGAAAACCATTTCATTGTACTAATTTTGTTCAACATTTGCTTTATTTTTGTTAACTAATTTGGGGAATCGTTAGTGAACGCACAAACCAACAATGCGTTTTTTGGAAATAACTCTACAATGGCTACATTAGAAGATTTTAGGACATTATCTAAAATCTAATAAAATAAACGTCCAGTAGGTATAACGTAGGTATTTATCTTGAGATTTATCTGTTGTAATCTATTAGTAGGAATGAAAAAATATATATTTGGATAGTCCATATTGAGGAAGGCTTTAGGCTATGTAACATCACGCTATCACCAATAAGAGCAGAGCAGCAACGAGAAATTTTTCAAAATCGGGAACATAATTATTGTATTCCTTTTCGAAAGCTTCCGTTGCGTAAACCGTTAGTTACGTAAAAATTATGTACTTACTACGGAATTATTTCCTGATATAGATGAAAAGTTCTAAAATAAAGTCTGCGTGACCATAATGTTAGTTGATTTTCAGTCGTTGTTGACATTTGTATAGGAACCGCTATTTGATTAACACAGCTAGTCTGGTGAATAAGCTGCTTGCCTCTCGTGCAATGGGTTTTAGGATCAAATCTTGGTAATTTGTTTCCTACTTTTTGTGATTTTTTATTTTGTTTTTATTATATCCTGTGAGAGTTTTCAATAATTCAAAATAATTTTATGCATACTTTTATTTCAATATAATTTGCAATTTTATTTTTTTCTAAAATTTTTCAGTAGTTTTCTAGGATAATTCTGCACTGATTTAAATTGTAGGTAAGTACCTAGGTAAGTTGGATATTGGCAGGGTTGGAAAAAAAAAAGTTTTTTTTTCAAATTTATAAAACAAACAGTTCAAAATGTTTTAAACAAGTGTTTTTTATGTTTTTTTTTCAGTTTCTGGTTTTTTTTTCAAATTAATTCCACCTTTGTTTGTTGATGACTAAACGTATAAATCAATTATGTTTCATTTCTAGACTACATCTTTTCAAATTCTCCCTTTGTAATGAAATTTTTACGAAAAATGAGCAATGGAAAAAAAACAAGTGATGTTTTTTTTCTAATAATTTTATGCATTGTTTCATTACAATGCCAATAAAAGTTAAAAATATGACATAACAATGGCATTAGACTCAAAAGGTTTTATGTGAAACTATTTAGACTCCTGAATATTAATTTATTTTCATTTTACATGCATTCATCTGCCTTGAAAAGTAGTTGGAATGGGTAATAAAAAACACTGTTTAATTTCAAACTGTTTTAAACACTGTTTTAAACAGGTGTTTTAAAACAACTTGTTTTAATCATGCCAACCCTGGATATTGGATATTATTATTATTACTGCGATTTTTGCTTATGCTTATGCAAACAACTGAAACTTACTGACTAAAATCCACGGTGTCCTTTAATAGCCCTTTACCTTCCGGGGTCACGGTGATGAGATAAGTCCCGCGACCAAATACAGAAAACCTACCTTGAATTCTACGTACCTACCTATTTGATCGTACAGGCCGTACAGCGTAGGTAGCTTTTACTTCGTAATAAACAAGTAAATACAGGTACCTGTATTTACTTGTTTATTACGAAGTAAAAGCCTATGACCAAAAATGTATGGAAACTGGTGGCTTTTGTATCAGACTTAAAAAAAAGTAAAGTAGGTTCTCAGTTCGACCTGTATTATGTATGTTTGTTTGTACAATTACGAGTATGTATGACTATGTATGTTTGTTTGTTCGCGATTATCTCACATTTGGCTGAAGCGATTTTGATGTGGTTGTGGCCACCAGTTTCCATATTTTTTTGGTCATAGGCTTTTACTTCGTAATAAACAAGTAAATACAGGCACCTGTATTTACTTGTTTATTACGAAGTAAAAGCTACCTACGCTGTACGGCCTGTACGATCAAATAGGTAGGTACTAGAGATGTTACGAATATTCGCATTCGCATTCGCATCATGCGGATATTCGCATATTTATAGACATTCGCATTCGCATTCGCAAAATTCATGCGAATATTTTGCGAATACGAAAGACTGAAAAAATACCAATATCTGGTACTCCTTCTTCCACACACTCCATTCATTCTTATCTTTTGTCGTCCTCTCCATTCATCTTTTGTTTAATCTGCCTTCATCTCGCCATTCATCAATATTAATGTTCATCAAATCAATCACAATAATTAATCATAAATATGACCATGCTAAGATAAACGTGTTTCTGTCTGTTTTTCTTTCACTGACGCCATTCTTAGAGCCACTCTTATAAAAGGTGAATTGTTCAATGGGGTGTAGATGGCTAAATCCGAAACTATGAGGAATATCGAAAAACATTGAAAGGAGTCTCGAGCCCGATTTTGACGGAAACTAAAAATGCATCATGGGATTTTAGCAGAATCAGTAATCCTGGCCAGGAATCAAACCATCTGGAGCAAGGATCAAATTCTGGAAGTAAAAATGCAGTTTTAGTTTTCGTCAAAATCGGCCACGAGACTCCTTTCATAGTTTTTCGACATTCCTTTTAGTTTCATAAGGCCAACCACGCCCAGTTAAAAAAATCACCCTGCATACTTTTTCCATTCTCGTTACAGACAGGAAGTAAAAAATTTAATAAAAATAAGTTAAAAAGTTACATTAAAAAGTGTTTATTTTTGTATTTTCTAAATTATCAAGTGTAATTGATTTAAAACTGAATATTCGCATTCGCATTCGCGAATATTGGAATTGAATATTCGCATCCGCATTCGCGTTCGCGAATGTCAAAAATCGGATATTCGCAACATCACTAGTAGGTACGTAGAATTCAAGGTAGGTTTTCTGTATTTGGTCGCGGGACTTATCTCATCACCGCCCGTGACCCCGGAAGGTAAAGGGCTATTAAAGGACACCGTGGATTTTAGTCAGTAAGTTTCAGTTGTTTGCATAAGCATAAGCAAAAATCGCAGTAATAATAATAATATCCAATACCCACTTTACCTAGGTACCTACAATTTAAATCAGTGCAGAATTATCCTAGAAAACTACTGAAAAATTTTAGAAAAAAATAAAATTGCAAATTATATTGAAATAAAAGTATGCATAAAATTATTTTGAATTATTATTGAAAACTCTCACAGGATATAATAAAAACAAAATAAAGAATTGTCAAAAAGTGAGAAACAAATTACCAAGATTTGATCCTGAAACCCATTGCACGAGAGGCAAGCGGCTTACTCACCAGACTAGCTGGTTCGCTAACAGTGAAAATCAAATAGGGGTTCTTATACAAATGTCAACAATGACTGAAAATCATATAACATTGCTAATCCCCCAAGGGGAATAGCGTAATTATAGATAAAAAATCCACGGTGTCCTTCAATAGCCCTTTCTGTTCCGGGGTCACGGTAAGGAAATAATCCCGCGACCCCGGCAGGCTTTGGCCCTCTGAGAGGCCCCCGTCATTATGCTGGCGCTCTTTGAGGCGCGCGTGGGACACAACGCGCCGTCGACCCGGGCATGGTCCATGGTCGGGCAGCGAGTTGCCCTTTACTCGCTGCCCGCATGCCCGGATTATAGATACCCTATTAATTGAAGCGCAGTAAGGAATATTTAAGGAAAAATTGAATGAATAATATCCAACTCAAAACATTATATGTATAAAAAAAACTACAAAATTCAAAATTGCTTATCTCCCAGGGACAATAGCGTAATAATACATAGCCTATTAACAGAAGCATATTATTAGGAACCTTATAGGAAAGGAAACTTTGATCGACAACTTTACAGTAGTTTCGAAGATAGATCAAAACAGGAAAACATTACAAAAATCAAAAAAAAAGTTGATCTGGCATCAGAATTCAGAATCGATCCCGTATCTCGAAAAAAATACAAAAAGAAAAAAATATTCAATGTACAGGAATGACAGCTCTACGATTTTATTACAATGTTGTGAAAAGACAATTTCGCAAACAATAACGCACGCGTAGCACAGTCAAATACATAACTATGTAACATTGAAAACCCAAGACCAGTGCGCGCCACGAGCCACGAGTCTACGACACAACCTTACGAAAGTGTGAGTTTCTGCGATCACCAACTACAAGCGTACACGCACACAAACACAGTTAAGATTGATGCGACAGAGCATCTGTCGTTCAAGATTTGCGATAAATTTGTTTGTGTTCCGTAATACCAAAAATTATGAATGAAAAGTTGATGTTTTTCCATTTAAGTTTTGATAATCTACAACTAGACAATATAAGCTATGTTCCTATTAAAATTATATTAGGAACATTAATGTTTTTAATACAGAATAATTAAGCTGAAAACATGCTGTTAGCGGTGTTAAAATGTACGAAATGCAATTCGGTCGCATTTCGTAAATAGTAATTATTTTTTTTTTAAAGTTTAATAGGAACCTAGATAAATACCGTCTGTATCCGAATAACATAACTTTAAGTCGGTAAAATGTTCGTATCGCGAATGATTTTGGTATTACGTTTGTATGGAGAAATTTCTCTTCACCGAACCCTTAATTCTAACTGTGGCTACTATTTGTTGCCATATACTTGTCTTACCGAGAAACGTGAAAGAAAGCAATGGATGAAAGAATAGCTTTTTTTTTAGTTTTAGTCCTCGGTGTTCTTCAATAGCCCTTTATATTCCGGGGTCACGGTAAGGAAATGAAAGAATAGCTTAGAAAAAGGAATCAATTCATTTGTTGAATGAGTTATCACTAGAACCAAGCGACTGCAGAAACTACTTAAGGATGGACGGAACTACATATTTCAAGCTTTTGAAACTTGTAACTCCATAAATATTGCTAAACAGGATATTAGTATCCAGCATATTAGTATGAGAGAAGCCCTCATGAGAGATTGACTGCCACTCATTCGTGCGAACTGAAGCCTTGGAATGACGATCGCGCATTGACGGTCGGTTTGGCGCGACGCGCCGCTTGGGCTTAAGCCCGCCATTGACGATCAGTCCAAACATAAATCTGCGGCATAAAACTAGGGCGTCACTCCAAAATTTGACCGTCAATGGCGAATCATCACTCCAGAGTTTTAACTGACGACTCGCCATGGAAATTTTCCGTGACTACCATAAATCCAAGCGGCGCGTCGCGCCAAACCGACCGTCAATGCGCCATCGTCATTCCAAGGCTTCAGTTCGCACGAATGTGTGGAATGAGTGGTAGTCAATCTCTCATGAGGGCTTCTCTCATACTAATATGCTGGATACTAATATCCTGTTTAGCAATATTTATGGAGTTACAAGTTTCAAAAGCTTGAAATAATTATGTAGTTTCGTCCTGGATCCTTAAGTAGTTTCTGCAGTCGCTTGGTTCTAGTGATAACTCATTTAACAAATGAATTGATTCCTTTTTCTAAGCTATTCTTTCATTTCCTTACCGTGACCCCGGAACATAAAGGGCTATTGAAGAACACCGAGGACTAAAACTAAAAAAAAAGCTATTCTTTCATCCATTGCTTTCTTTCACGTTTCTCGGTAAGTATATGGCAACAAAATGTAGCCACAGTTAGAATTAATGTTTCTTCTTCAGAATCAGAATTCTTTTTTTTTTGACACAAATATAATGTAGTGCACTTTTCGTCAGCTTTGCCCGGCGGCCGATTGAAAAATGAAGAGCCGGAGTGACGCCAGTGAATGGGCAAATCTAAATGGAGTAAAACCATTTGGAGTGACGCCCTAGTTTTATGTTTGGACTGATCGTCAATGGCAAGCTTTATGGTAGTCACGGAAAATTTCCGTGGCGAGTCGTCAGTTAAAACTCTGGAGTGATGATTCGCCATTGACGATCAAATTTTGGAGTGACGCCCTAGTTTTATGCCGCAGATTTATGTTTGGACTGATCGTCAATGGCGGGCTTTAGGATTGGGAAATATTTATTTTTGGGAACTCAAAGATATTGTGTATAGCGCTTGGTACGTTTGTCCTAATTTCAGCTCAAAAAACAAACAGATTTTATATTGTGATATTTATTGAGTTTTGATATAAAATGGATATAAAAGATGAAGAATGCAAGTGCATGAACTAAGGCTGCCAGTCCATTGACGCGGAGCGAGCTAGCGGAGCGAAGCGGAGTTGCATACTGTGTCTGTCCATTAATGCGGAGCGGACTGGACTGGATTGTGCGGAGCGACCGAGCGGACTGTGCGGAGCGACCGAGCGGACTGTGCGGAGCTAGGCCGATTTCACACGAGTCATTTGAGCGAAGGGCGCGGCAACGGGCGGTCAGTGTGTTTACTCGAAATATTACGGAAACAGACATGTTGTCGATACAAACTTTGAATTGCATTGCATTTCCTTGCATTGCTTGAAGAAGAACTGGACTTGGAAGAAACCGAATTACTTACAACATACTATATTAATAACTCTATGAGAAAGCATAGATTTACGCCCTAGCACCTCTCCAACCACTCTTACTAGCTCGCAGACCCATGTCCACTCGAGCGGAGCAGAGTTTTTATGCAATCCTATTGGCTAATATTATTTCCTCGTTTCTCCGCTCCGCCAGCTTGCGCCGCATCAATGGACAGGCAGCCTAAATGCTGAATTAAGACGCCACGGTGCAACTACAAGAGAAAAGAAAATTGATTTAGTTGAGAGGTTGTTTCATTTGATTTAAAAAGGGCTGGATTTTAACAAAAAGTTCAACGATACTTACGTGGTGTACGTAAAAACTTTTATGTACCTATTTAGGCATAGAGTAAATTAAATGTACATATATAGGGGTACATTTGTATAGGTAATGACAATCGTCTCGCAGCTAACGTCTGACAAAATAAGTAATGGATTTACTCTTTAACACAAAACTACTGAAGATTAGGATTTACTCTTTAACACAAAACTACTGAAGATTAGGATTTACTCTTCACAAAACTACTGAAGATTACGTTGCTTAAATAAAAAAGACGTGTGGCACTCGGGGACTGCCGCGGTAAAGCTATTGCATAGCATTTTGTATCAACTTATGCAATTATAATTTTATTTTCGTACCACTTGCTCAAAAAAGTGACATTCTATGCCACAAAAAGCGTACATAACAATAGTCATTTTTAATCTGTTAAAAACAGGGAAAGAAAGTTGTACTGAATTTCATTCATCCTCTAGGGAGAGAATGTGATTTAAATTTGGAATACTTACCGATACTGGGCTGCGTTTAAATCCTTTATCCAGTTTAAATTTATACCGACTAAATGTCAAACAGCCCGTTTAAGTACACCGAGAGGTGAAAAATTATACCAATTAAAATTTAATCTGCCCCGTTTACGGTCGTCCGCTGGTCTATGTTTTTACTGAAAGGAATAAATTTTTGCGACCTTTTTACCACGCAAAATTTTATCCTGCTGTCAGATTGACATTAAGTTTTGTTGTTTTGCTACATTCGCGCCGTAAAACGAAGATTTTTATTTTAGAGAGTGAATATTATTTGTGGATTATGGATTTAATTAATATTACACCGGCAAATTGATTATTTGTTTAAAAAAACAGCTGTCAATTGAATTTGACAGCTAACATTGACAGAAACTTATAACTCCGTTCAGCGAACCCTCGCTAGTTTAATTTTTTTACGGCGAAACATCGCCGGAAGATTTAAACGCACCCCTGAACTACATCTGTCTGTCTTTACAACATTGAGTTTGTATATAAAGCATTAAACAAGTTTTTGAAAAAGGAATACGCATTATGCAGTTATGATTATTCAATAAAACTATGAAAACCGAAGAGGCCGTGTGAGCTTGATGCCTTTGCTTTTCCGACAAAAAAATATTAGTCGAGGAATTTGCCGCATTTTTGTTTTCTTCAAATAAATAAACGTTAAGTTTATTTTAATTTATTTTTATAAACAAGTTAATGTTAAATGTTAATGTTTAAGAAATGCTTATCTCATATTATTATTGAGGGCCAAAGCCTGCCGGGGTCGCGGGATTATTCCCTTACCGTGACCCCGGAACATAACAGGCTATGAAGGACACCGTGGATTTTAGTCAGTAGAAGTCTGACAGTCCCTCCCGCCCTGCCCGGGGTTGGAGGACTCATTTGATGATTTTACCACGCTAAAAAAAAAAAATCTCATATTATGTTATTATTGTGTTAATTTTTTCGCAAATGGTACGAAAAGTAGAGTATTATCCTCGGTGATAAAGCTGTCTGAGTCTTGGGTGAACTTAAATCCCTCGCTACACTCAGGACTCGTCTTAAATCCCTCGCTTCGCTCGTGATTTAAGTTTTTGACACCCTCGCTTCGCTCGGGAGTAAACCTCGAGTCCTTCGTTAAGCTCGCGATTTAAATCGTCACCCGCGACAGAAGACACTGCTTTATCCCCTTGGTTAATAATCTACTATTATTTATTTTATTCATGCAGTATTGCTTTTTCTTTGATATTAATTCAAGTTACACTTTTTGAGCATGGTGACCGATAAGAAAACGTCTATAATTAAATAAATAAAAAAAGTTATTGTTTTAAATATTTTTATTATTTTACAATACATGTGGGTTTTATGTCGTTTATTCATTTTTCATTCATACTATTACATTTTTAAATATTTCTTAAAAAAAAAAAAAAAGCAATAAAAAAAAATATTATTATTATTCTCTTTATTTATTTTTACACTTATAAATTACATTTTTAAATATTTTTACAAAAAAGAAACAAAAAACATTTATTATTATTATTATCAATGATATTATAAATAGATAATTGTTATCACGTACAAAAACAACGGAAAAAAGTGTTCCGAGCACACTTTTTATTTACACACATTACATTTCACGACAAGTAAAAAGGATAGCTTGATAAAACCAATAAGAAAAAAAGTGACAGCTAGATAAACAAACAGCGCCACGCGTCATCAATCCCCCCGCACGTCAGCGTCTCCTCTCACTCGCACCCGTGCTCGCACTCTTTCTTTTACGACGCCATATTTATAAAAACGTAATGTTTTATTTGTGAAAATATTAAAGATAAATAGTATATTTACGAATGTTATGTGATTCCTTGACTTTTAGAAGTCTTGCATGTTTAATTTGTACAATATCTCATCACACACGACGGCATTTTCGGTAGTTTTGAGTCACTTTTACTTTTGATTCAGTCTGTGGTACGGTACGTGAAGTGCCGCTGGCAACGTCGCACTGAGATCAAGATGTGTGAATCAGCCTCATTTGAGCGCATACGTTATTGAGCGCGTATGACGTATCTACACCTTTTTTACTTATAATATCATTGATTATTATTATGGTTTTATTATTTTATTATTATTATATTAATAAATTAATAATTAATTAATTTTAATAATTAATTTAATAAATTAATAATTTAATTAAATTAATAATTTAATTAAACTAAATGAGCGTGAGGTTTTTCCGTTACGGAATTTCTGGATTCGGTCCCCGCGCTCAAGGCCCGCGATAGAAGCTATTCAATAGCTTAAAAGGGCCAGAAGTCGTAAAAAAAACATTTTTTTTAAGCATAAATCCTACCAATTTAGGCAGAATTTGATACCTACGATTTTTGCTTTGGATTTGAATGAAATCTGGTACACAGATATCAGTATGATGGATGTTACCGTACAGCTAGTATTAAAATAAAACAAATAAGTACAATTTGAGACGCTTTATTGTCATTCACAAGTGCATTCACTATCCTACTACAATCTAATGTCAATACAAATGCAGAATAAGTTATTTTTAATGTAACATTTATTCATTTGAAACGTGTTATAGGAACGAAAAGGCAATAAATATGGTATTTCCGGTTAAATAAATAATTTAAAGCTACAAACAAACGAAAACTTAACATATAATTCAGCGCTATGCTTTAAGTATCGGTATAGCCAGTAACGGTTTTATACAATAATACAGTGCCACATGGATATTTTGGCGCGTGGAGATACCTACTTAGAAATAGTGCTGCCATCAATTTACTCTAAACATTTCCACAGAGTGTTCACACGTTGCCATTAATTGCCGACAAATTGTAACAACGTTACTCAACTCTATCGCAAGTAAAAAAAACAGTACTTAGTATAAGGATTAATAACAAAAACAAGTAGATCTACAAACAGTATTTACATAGTTACTACTAGATTTAAGCTCTTCTATGGAATGTTTAATTTTAACTTTTAAATACAAAGCGGGCAAAGTTTTATCACCACGCATTATTTCATTAGACACAAAAGGAGCCATATTAGTTTTTAATTCAAATAAAAACATTTTAATGAGTTAGCACCCTTGCTCAAGACTCAAGCCCGTTTCGACTGTTACGCCGATCAAGTAGAAGTGAAAATTATCCTTAAATAGTAGGGTATCGACTGAATGGGAGGTTTCACGCAAAGCTCGGCACAAATGGCGCTACCAGCGCATGATGTCATCAAAGAAAATCTCAATGCAGCATATTTCACTCGAAGCTACACTTGACGTTGTTTACGTTATGCGCTTGTAGCGCCACTGACGGCTAAAACTCGCAGTGCAACTTCCTATTGCGTCGTCGTGGCAAGCCTGTTTGTTTTCGTAACTACCTACAGACAATCTCAAGTTTTATATTGGCAGCGCCTTTATGACGTAGTAGTAAAGATGATTTTTCACTTGTAGTTTGTGGGCGGCACAAATTAGTGAATTGCACTCGTAGCATCGCGTCATGAGCAAGTGCGCTTACTTTTCGATTGCTCATCCCGAAATTCACACAATATTAAATAATAACAACCTAACACTATAAATAAGTTTTAACGATTTTATCATTAAAACTTCATCATCATCATCAGCCTATAATGTTCCCACTGCTGGGACACAGGCCTCCTCTCTGTGAGAGGGAGTGGGCCATAATCCACCACGCGGGCCCAGTGCGGATTGGTGGATGTCACATGTCTTCGAATTTTTGGTTCTAGGACATGCCGGTTTCCTCACGATGTTTTCCTTCACCGTTTTGAGAGCAGTGGTGATGAAATAAATTACACAAAGTAATGCGCCAGGCGGGGTTCGAACCCACGACCTACAACTCGTAAGTCGGGACCGATACCACTGGGCCACCACTGCTCCTAACTATTACTCCTTATTATTATTATTAAAACTTATTACGTTACAACTTCTTCGGAAGGTAGACGCTAGCAGGTCAACCTACGCTAGTCTGTCAATTTTTACCAATCGAACCTTCTACTATTGTGTTATGGTAGAAAATCTAATAAAGAAATTTGACAGATTGTGGTAAGTTGTTGTGCTGGCGTCTGTAAATTCTTGTTTTATTTAGTCTTTTTTTTTTTTGAAGATATCGAGAATGATTTGGAGGTTTTTAAGTTACAATCATTACTTTAATAACAGATAGTTACAAAGATTAAATTTATTCAGATTTTTATATTTATAAATTTTGTTTTGTTTTCATTATTCAATTGACGTCCAAAAATTTGTGTTGCGTATAAAAAATTTGTGCTTCGGTTCACAGCCGGTCGACCATCTAAGTTATTAATTTAATAAGAAACAGTTTTATTTAACAACAGGTAACTACTTCATACTATAATGTGTCTAAGAAGGAAGTTTGCCTCATATCAGGCATTATTTACAATATAACGATATGTAGGTATCTAAGAATATTATATTCTATCTACTTTCTAAACAAATGAAAGCAATTCTGTAAAAACTTTCACAGATGTTCGCCCTTGATCTTTCATAAAGGTGTGACCAGCAGTTTCTGAACGATCTCGTCAAATCTTTATTATTTGTTTAGTATTTATTATTTCAGTCAACCAATCACTACACTATAAAAGACAAAAGATTTACATAAGACACTTGCTCAATGTCGCAAAACCACAGGTGCAACATAACATCAGTAATAGCAAAAAAAGGTTTTATGAAACCACGGTAAAAGTGAAACTTTACTAAACAAATAAAATAGCGTGGAGCACTGGCATAAATGAGTAATAGTCTATACACTACACGGTCAGCTGATGCGAACTATAGGCGTCGCCATATTGGCCTCGGGTGCTCTGACGAGCGCCTTTCACATTATCCCTACTCTGCGGCCGACCGTCACGCGACATGCTACACACAAACGAAAAGTTAAAAGTTTGAGACCATTTAATAAAAGTTTCACTTTAAAGACTTTACCACTGGTTTGTTGTTGACATCACAAAAAAAGTAAGAGATACCAGCTAAAAAACACCACAGGAAAGAGACAGAGCTATACAAGTCGTCTAGCGCCATCTCGTTCCCTCACTGGAACTAATCTGGCTTTAAGACGTCATGGTAAGCCACCAGGGGGGGGGGGGGGGGTATTACAACGTCTTAAAACCAGGCTTGTTCCAGTGAGTGAACGAGATGGCGCTAGACGACTTGTATAGCTCTGTCACTTTCACTCGCCGGAATAAGCCTGGGGGGGTATTACAACGTCTTAAAACCCCAGCTCCATAAAAAACTGCTCAAGTGGTTAGCTGCCTGGTTTTTCTATCTATTTAGTTTAAACTTATGTTACAAAATGTTACTGTGCATTATAACAATGTTACATAGTGTTACTAGCTTGCATAATAAATACAGAGTCAACGGAATCTAGACTATTTTATACAAGTAACGCGGCAAGATATTACGTATACATATCGCTTACAAAATGTGATTCTTTTACATATCAGTAAAACTGGTGCGGGCAAATTGCTGACCGGGTACACCGATATTGAGGAATACTTATCGCAGTGATGGACGTTCATACGAACATTTAAAGTCCATTAGCGCAATATTTAATGGCATTTACTGTTAATGTGGCACTAAGGAGATGTCCCTATCCATAACGCTCGCATTTGGCCGTACCGGTTTTATCGACCCTTTGCAGCTGAAATTCTACCTCTAATTTTCTACATACCTACGTTATTAGCTGAGAATATTTTATATACAATATATATTTTACACTATTATATGTTTAAGGTATTAAACTAAGTTATTTGTCGTTTATAATAAGACATTTGTATTCGAAGCGTTACTACACTGGCACTTATCACCAAAGAAATGTCCACATAATACTGAAAAAGATTAAAAGTAGAGAAGTTTTATATTCTTTGCATGATATGTCCCAGTGACGGGTTATCATTTATTCTAGATTTGAGGCGTATTTGCGATCAAGTTAAAATATATATTATACCTAAAAATGGTAAATAGAAATAAATAATTTGAAAATAAAATCTTTGTGGCAAGACGTTAAAATCACCGAAAGAAGAAAATGGTTATGGTGCTGATGGGCACCTATTAAAATAAATACGAAATATAATTATCTTCCAAACAGAAAAATACGAAAGATGTTTAGACCACCAGTCAAAATTAAATGAAACGCGTTAAGGCGGCTTACTTTTTCTTTTTTTTTTTGCAATTTACTGCTTTGTATTTGTGATGTTAGAAGCGGGCTACCTTAGAGCATTTCTTTTATGTTAATTATTATAATATTGACTAATTATATCGTAACAATTGTAAGGATAACATTTAAATAACAATAAAAATGTTAGGCAAGTATAGTACAAATAGTTTGATATGAGATTGTTCCTAATAATTCTTAAATAATTTTTAGGTACTATATACCCTACTGTAATGTACAGGAATTAATCCATAGATTTATCAAAGTGAAAATAAAAACCTATATAAAAAAAAGAAACACAAAGTCACAAATATGCATGAAGGATGATATCATGAGTAAGGTGAGTCGTGAGGTGATGACTGAATGAAATACAAAAATTTGAGCCATTCAGATCAAAGCAGTAACAAAGGCGGGTGTGGTCGTTTACGAAGATACTTTTTTTTAAATAGACAAAACGTCACGCCTTGGTATAATTTTAAGTATTTTCTGACGTCACGAGACTTCACTCCCGAATTTTTAATAAGTTTTATTTTCGCCAACATTCATTGTGTCCATTACTATTCTAACATTGCTATTATGAAGAACAGATATTTTAGCGTGTTGTTGGCAATCTTAGTTGAGTCAGCCAATTTATAAAGGACTAATTTAGCTTAGCAATGTATTCGACGTCTGACATAAGACAGTGTTTCACACAGCGTTGGTCTGAACGGCTTATGCATTGAGAATTTAAGACAAACACAAGATAATGACGAATAACATAAATTTCGAATTACTCGAGCTTAGAAAACAGCAAGAACTAAAAATATCATAGCCTAAATTCTTGCATCAGTACGTTTTTCATTTGTAAATATTACAAATTGTTTTTTTTCATCAGTCTTCAGCGGTATATCTTTGAATTTGTTCAAATTGAGACATAAACAACATAAGTTTTATAAAAAATTGTCTTTGGGTTAAAAAGTCGAGTAAGTAGTTATATGTCGAGACTAACCTTTAAATAGGGAGCATTTTGAAAGTTGGCAACGTCACAAATGGCTGCCAAACGCTATCATTATATGAATTTAAAAAAAACTGACTTCTATAATTGGTGTTAAATTTAAATATTCGGCAACTACATAAGCGACCAACTTTCAAAAGGCACAGCTTAAAATAACTTATGAAATAATAATACTTATAATAACTTTGAAACGTTAGACTTAAATTCAGTGTTACATTTAGCAATAAAAACTAAATGATTAGACCTCAAATATAAACAAGTGTTTTAGGGCTCCCGCACACGGGCCACAAAACGCCGCCACACGACACTCGCGCGATTCCGCAACCCTCTCTCTTACCTCAGTAATGCATTGGTTAAAAAAAAAGTAGCAGCCAACGACCGCAAGTGTCGACCACCGACCACAATTGACTGTCGTGCGCTTCAGCTACCTCTGTAGCCGCTTCTAGCTTCACGTGGCGGCGTTTGTGGCTGTCGCGAGTGGCTTGTGTGCGGCGACACTTAATCGTGAACTCTGTTTTCACGAAAATCAGGTTTTTTACTGATTTTTTTATATGACGCATGACGCACGTTTGAGACGTTATTACTCAATGATGGCTTGAAAGTTGACCTCGTGCACTGAGCATGAAAGAGCACCTTTATGCCGTAGTAGTAAGGGCGTTTTTCATAGTGAAAGCGATACCCCTGATTTGCGGTTTGATAACACGATTTATTAGTAAGATAACGTACAACAAAGCTTTTTAATTTTACGATATGTAATACATATTACCAACTACCTGCTATCCTGTTCAGTACCTAAGATTTCAAATAGATTCATGTTAAAAATGGAAAACGTTTCTAAACGAGGTTACTGCGTATCTACTTGATTTTTAAATAGTAATTTTACCTGTACAATGTTATTTTTAAGTAGATTTTTATATTTGGAGGTACTTAGAACTTGATGTCTTTTTGTCATAGAAAAATATTTAACTTTTTTCCCTCAGAGAGATTATTTACACACATTTGTATCGGTCTCCTAAACTAACCAACATTTTTTTTGTATACCTTATAGTCAGACAGTCAAGGAGCATTTTAGCTCAATTTCTCGAAAACCCATTCAGTCAGTTACAGTTCTACATTTGAAAAGTAACATCGGCAAACCTTCGGCTAAATTCGTAAACACGAACCCAATCATTTGAATTCAATTCGGAGACTAATCCATTCGTGAATGTTCGGCAAACTTCGGCACGTTCTAATTAGAACGGACAGAGTTCAAATGTTTAACCGTTTTCGATTGAAAACCCGAATCCAGAAGTACTTATCGGTACAAACCGAATTCGTTCTAAAATTGGAATTAACACACCACTAACGTTATTGAATAGCGTTTTTACCGCATTTTTTATTTTTTACAGTTACTTTTTTAGCCGCATTTCTTCACCCAACCAATAAGATAAGATATATTGGTTTGTTTTACTGCATTTGATTACGGTCAAATAGAGATAATTTGTTCAAAACGAGTTATGTTTTAAATGAGATTACACGGTTTTAATTTGAATTCGTTCATTGTATCGAAACACATTACGAACGAATATATTCGCTCACTCTAACCATTCTCGTTCACTGTGAACGAATGAATGATTTTTTTCCGAGTTGAATGAAAACGCGGCTTCGAGGAGAGACTTCGGAGTCTCAATAGAGTAGAAGAATTACGAAGCAGGTTCCCCTGCACAGATTTAATCTCAATTATGTGCTGCCCTTTTCCCTTGCATGTACCCCTCCCATCTTTTAGCCGTATTTATAAGTATAGGATCGTTATCCAGCCCTGCGAGTAGGTACAACTGGTTAACATGAGTAGCATGGTAGTCCCAGCGGGCAATGTTTGGACTAACTCCCAAAGTAAAATGTCTAAGGTCATAAAAACTTCCGCTGCCTGTATCAAACAACGGGAGGAGGTTTTTCAAAGAGGTCATACCGTCGTCGAACATTTTCTTCGCTAGGGATATGGAGTTCTCTCCCTCGATGATGTGGAGGTCGTAGAGGCCTAACAGAGTGTAGATGAAGCCGTTCAGCACGAAGAGGGGAGGTTTTGTTGGGTATTCTTCGTACCTGGAAAGAAATTTGGAGGAAATATTATTGGGACTGGTTGGAATGAACGAATGCAAATTAGTGACTAACGGAGGCCTAAATATGAAACAAGAAAAATGTAGTTTGGAGTACAAGCTCCTTTCGTAAAGTCTCAGTTGCATGTTAGTTCGACTACATTACGATTTTTGTTTGATCAACTGAATTTATTGTCCACTAGCTGTGCCCGCGACTACGTTCGCGTGGATGTCGGAATTTAACAATGTATTTTTTAGTGCGAAGAATCATATCGTTTTCATATAAACCCTATATTTAGAATTTATTTTGATTTTTTAAGAATATTTGACGTGTTTGTAATAAACGCTCTCTGTCGTTCAAAGGCAGCTATTCAATTGCTACTGGATTAGAGCACCCATTCCATCACACTCCATCCCACACCATCCCATTCCATCCCACTCTATCCCTCTCCATCCCATTCCAACCCACTCAATCCCACTCCATCCTACTCCAACCAACTCCATCCCACTCAATCCTACTCCATCCCACTCCATCCCATTCCAACCCACGCCATCCCACTCAATCCCACTCCATCTCACTCCATCCCACTCCATCACACACCATTCCACGCCATCCCACTCCATACCGCTCCATCCCACTCCATCCCATTCCATCCCACTCCATCCCACTTCAGACCACTCCATCCCACACCATCCTACTCCATCCCACTCAATCCCACTCCATCCCCTTCCATCCCATTCTAGTGTGAGTCTTCTTTCTTTCTTTCCATTCCATCCAATTCTATTCCATTCCACTCTACTCTACTCCACTCCAAACCACTCCACTCCAGTCCACACCATATTTGAATAGGTATGTAGTTTTTCTATTCCAAGCTAGATCGCGCTACTGAACTGCGCGTCTCGGTGTAAACTGACCGTAAATTTACTTCTGGAACACTTTAAATTCAAATATCTTTTGATAGACTGATCCGATTTCAATGAAACAAAAACTAAATGTTACTTCAAGTTACGGTCAGTTATTGTGTATTAAAGTTATTTAAATAGCTTTCATACATTTTACGTGATGCCCGCACAAATAAACATACAAACAGACATACAGACAAACAGACAAAAATTCTAAAAATGCTAGAAATGGGTTCTATTGGTTGTCCTTTAGCACGCTGGCTATATTTTTTGAGTTTTTTTTTAATGTTCAAAAATTATTTTTCTACAGTTTTATTATATGTAAAAGATTAACAGTCCGCAATGTATTCAAACTTGCATGCAATTTATGGCAGCGTGTAAATTGACCTTAAGTGCCAATTACTACCCATTCGAACGAGCGTTTTTTACTGGGCGTTAAAAAAGCGCCGGAAATAGAACAAATGCATTCCCAATGTATCTGTTCACACGTCAGCGCTTTTTTTTGAACTGCATTTGATTGTAAATGCTGGCTGGTGACAGTTAAGTTCAATTTACCTTTTTGCTAAAACTTAGCGTTGTTTTAACGCCCAAAAAAAGCGCTCGTGCGACACTTACTCTTAAATTATACATTACCTATTCCATATTAATCGTCAAATTAGTTACAAAACCTAACACACGATATACCTAAAAACATAGCGAATGAAATGAAGTATCTAAAAGCCTATTTGGGCGCAGCCGTGAGACACACAACAATATTGTTTTTTTTTTTTTTAAACGTTGTGTTATGGTGGTCTCTTTGCGCCAAATAAATGTTTTTTCTTTTTTTCTTATACTCACCAGACATACTTGTCCATCCACATGGCCTTGACCCCGCCGGCGTGGCTGGGCACATCCAGCAGGTACAGCGCGCGCTTGGCGGCCTGCAGGTAGGTCGGGTCGCCGCTGTGGAAGTACGCGCGAGACAGCAGGGAGATGGCGTGGCCCTGGCTCATTGCTGAGTGCCTGGAGGAGAACGGATATTAAGGTATAGGCCGCGGGTCGCTTGAGACCAAGAACGGTGTGCGGACGGCGAGTAATGGGTGAGTCGCCGTCCGATCATGGACGATGCCCGGGTCGACGGGCGCCTCAATGAGCTGTTATCAATCTGATGGTCAGTCTCTTCCACGCCACCCTGGGCGGGAGGACTCAATTGAAGATTTTACTAATAAAAAAAAACCAATAACTATGTTCCGAAATGTGGAGTGGAGCTCGTGGCCGATCTACCGGTTTAAGCCGCGCTTGCCGAGGTAAGAAAAAAAAAGATCAGTGCAAGTCGTACTCGCGCACCGAGAATTCCATACTAACTTGTAGAAGAAAAAACTTAAGTTTTCGGGCTCATTTTATACTCATGTTTTACAATATAATTAATTATGCATCTCCCCAATGTTATACCTAGCTTGTCAGCAATGGTCCGGTTCAAGGGGACCCGAAACAACTATGTACTTGTTAGATCATAGATAGCGAGTTTGAAAAAGGTGTTTTCTGGATCACGAAAAGACAATATAGCTATTGCTATAGAAAAATAAGCTATAAAAATCGAATTTATTAGGTCAAGAAAAGTCAACATTCTGTTGAAAGAGCGAGCGTAGCAAGCTCGAAAATTTTAACTTTTCTGCACTACGTCAAGCCAAATCTTCATGCAAGAGCGAACGCAGAGAGCTCTAAATTTTAAAAGTTTCCGAACAACGACAAGCCAAGTTTTCTTTGAAAAGAGAGCTGAAAAAGAGTGTGTGACAAGCCCGAAAATTGTAGTTTTCGATAAGCGAGATTGATAAATGTAAGGGTTCTGGGCTGGTATAATTGAAGTTCTCATTCAAGATGCGGGGCGGCACGTCATAATATACCTAGGGCTTGTATGAAAAGGAGGATCTCTCGCAGTCTGCCGCCCTAGCCCATAGCCAGTGGCGTATATTAGGCTACACACTTATGGCATGGCTTGGTTGTTCTTATTGTTATGTAGTATAATGGTCGTTCAATTTGCCGACCACAGGACGTGGCCCACGTGCGCTGGACGCTTTGCAATCCCCCTAGCAGCGGCCCTGGCCATACGATCAACGTGGCCACAACACATAGCGAGTAATGAAGGTGTCCGAGGGCAAGCTGCCGCCCCACCGCGTCGTCAGTTGTCGAAAACAAACTTATAACCACAGATAAAATAAACAAAAGTATTTTATTTTAATTTTCCAGTTTAGTATTTTAGTTTCATTGTAAGTACCCTAGGGTTTTTAATTTTTTAAATTACCTTAGTAGATCTCTAAAAATTCTTAAGCCACTTTATGTGCACAAAGATAAAAGCGAGGCGCGAGGTGCGGCTTGCGCCGCCCCTCGAGGCCTGCCGCCTCGTGGCATGGCCCTCTTGGCCTAAGGGTAAATACGCCACTGGTTCCATGTAAAATACTGATATCCAGCTGCGTTCGACTGGAAGTTGACCCCAATATATTGGGAAAAGGCTAGGCAGATGATGATATGTTCGGAATTTATCTCTAACAGAAGTGTAATCAGTAATAGATTAATAGTTTTCTTTCTACAGGTCATTGACTCACCAGCCGGGCTTGAGCTCGGCGACGCCGGCCGCCATGCGCCTGCGCACGGGTATGGGCCAGCCGCCCGAGCGCGCGCGCTGCGCCCGCACCAGCCAGCGCGCGGCCGCGTAGAACTGCCACATGTGCTCGCTCGACGACACCGTTACGTTGTCCAGGGAACCACTGCCGCTTAAGATGATGCTTGATATCTGGAACCGGTTGGTTTTTTATTTTTTAACTTGGTAAAATCATCAAATGAGTCTTCCCACCCAGGGCAGAGCAGGAGGCACTGTCAGACTTGTACTGGCTAAAATCTACGGTGTCCTTCAATAGCCCTTTACGTTCCGGGTTCACGGTAATTCTTGAGTTCCACGACCCCGGCAGGCTTTGGCCCTCTAAGAGGGCCCCGTCATAATGCTGACACTCTTAGAGGTGCGCGTGGAAAACAACGCGCCGTCGACCCGGGCATGATCCATGGACGGACAGCGAGTCGCCCATTAGCGGAGAAGAGGTTAGATAAGAACTCAGTGATCCAAGGTCTCTATTCAAACTATCAACTTCTAATTGGTACCGACAATAACCATACAAGCAAGATTGTTCGAAGAAGATACTATAATTATGTATTTTACTGCATATATAAATTAAAAATCTGTTCAGTCTGTAATCGTCAATCATCAATATTGAAAAATAATGGACAATATTTTTTTTGTTTTTTTTTTTTTATCTATGAATAATCTATCTATAATATAAAAATGGATCGCTAAATGTGTTGCTAAGAGCAAAACTAGAAAACGGCGGGACCGATTCGGATGATTCTTTTTTCGTTGTGTTTGTAACCATCAGGACCAGGTTAATAAGGACTAAAATTTTCTTTTTTTTAAAACTTTCTGTTATGAAACGCAAAATGTATGTTATTCGTCATCTGTTTTTCGTTCCAACTTAAGTATCATAACGCGAACGTCTATTTGAAGAGCATTGACAACAACGTCGATGGTCTAGAGGTTATACAATTGGATCGATATATTTAGGGTACAAGTTCGAATCTTAGGGTGGTATTTTTATTTGTTTTTTTTTTTGTGATTGCTTTTTTCTTTTTGTTAAATAAGCTGAATGCTACTACTAATTTTTTGTGTTTTTTTTTGGGATGCTTAAATTATCAAATGATTTCTCTCGCCTTGGGTGAAGCGGAAAGGACTGTCGGATCACCAGACTTGACCAGAAAATATAAGCATGTAATTGTAAGACTACCACAGACCAATAACTTCTGATAGAACGACGTTTGTCGGGTCAGGTTTTTACTGTTTGCTTACTCGCCAGGAAATCAAACAAGAAATTTCGTTTACTATAAAGTTCTCGGACACAGATGTTTCGGGAGGTACCTGTGTCTGATGAGGAAGGAGGAAACGTCTGGGTATCACCACTGCAAGGATCGCCCGGAGGACACGTGCATACACGAAAGGTGGAGCATATACGGTGCAGGACTGCCCCGCTTGGGCAGAGCACCGCCGTGTCCTCACGCAGGCGATAGGTGACGACCTCTCGCGCCCAGCATTGGTCGCGGCCATGCTGCGTGGCGAGACGGAGTGAGAAGCGGGCGCCTCCTTCCGCGAAGCAGTCATGCTCGCCCCGCCTTGGCGAGCATGACTGACAGGCGGGACGCGCGAGTGAGAGGACAGCGTCCATACCTCACCCACGCGGTAGTGGTAGACGCCTACGGCGACAGTCAACTTTCTTTATAAGGTTCCTCAGAAGAACGGAACCCTCATAGATGCGTCATGTTTGTCTGTCTGTCCATCCGTATGTCACAACCACTTTTTTTTTCGAAAGTATAAGAGCTATCCTGTTGAAACTTGGTAAGTAGATGTATTATGTGAACCGCATTAGGGTGCCTTTCCACCAGAGATGTGCTATGTAGCTGTGCTGCGAGGATGTAAAAGCTGAGCTACGAAACTGTGTGACTGTTTCCATTGATGCTACGCTATGTAGCTGTGCGAGTAAGATGCGCTGTCACAATGTAGCTGCGCTACGCAGGGCCCCCGCTACCATAATTATGTGCAATGTGCAAAGTGAGCAATGCACACGGGCGCCATCCTCTAAGGGCGCCAAAGCTAAGGGCCCAAAAAAAATATTTAATAAATATACCATAAATAATTTTGAAATAGGAGTTGAGAACTTATAGGATTAGGTTTAAGTACCTACCTACTAAAGACTTCAAATATTTGATCTCACTTTTAGATTAAAACTTGAAGTCCGGAAACGTTTTACTTTTAGAGCTGACTGCGACGATCTTCTAGGAAGAATTACCATGTCCTATTCCAAAAACCTAAAAAATTTCGCGCTCGCTTCGCTCGCGCTTCAAGTAAGGTTGGCATTAATTGCTTTTCTTGAGATCTCTTTTGATAGCTCATTTTTCAATTACAAATGCTTCTTATGTGGTCTACACAATTTCAAATTTTAAGTTTGTCTTCTCTAAGATGGTATGGCACTCTGGGTGTGAACTTTGAGTAGCACTTTATGGTTTATTTTGTGTTTAAGTTCCGAGGCGGCAAGCTTTACAGCCCGAGGGCGCTGAATTTTAAAATACACCACTGACCTACACCCACAAAAAGATTATTAATAATGCTTTAAGGGGCGCCAAAATCCTTTTTTGCACACAGGCGCCAGTAGTCCTTACGGGGGCCCTGGCGCTACGAAAATGCGCCGCCACGAGGTAGCTGCGCTATGAAGATGCATAATGCGATACGAAGATGCGTAGCTGCGCTACAAAGATGCGTAGCTGCGCTACGAAGATGCGCTGTCACAAGGTAGCCACGTTATAAAGATGCACTGCCACAAGGTAGCTGCGCTATGAAGATGCACTGTCACAAGGTAGCTGCGCAGCTCGAGCTATGCGATGTATCGATTGTACGGAAAACGACCAATAGCATGCATCCATAGCATGCAGCGATAGCACGCAGCCATAGCACGCAGCCACAGCAAGCAGCCATAGCACGCATCTTTTCATATAACACATCTTAGTTGAATCTGTTTCCACCAGTGCTGTGATATGTAAATATGATTGGTGGATATCAAACGCATCCGCAGCAACGTAGCATAGCGTATGTCTGGTGGAAAAGCAGCCTTAGGATTTTCACGCAAAAATTAAAATGTTGGGGGTTCCCCGTACTTAGGACTGAAACTCAAAAAAAAAAAAAAACTCCAATTCCATAGGTGTGGTGTGGGGTACCTATGGATAGGTCTTTAAAAATGTTATGGAATTTATAAACATCTTTTTTTTCTAAACTGAAGAGTTTGTGCGAGAGACACTTCCAAAGTGGTAAAATGTGTCCCTCCTGTAACTTCCAAAATAAGAGAATGACAAAACTGAAAAATAAAAATATAATTATGATGTACACTACCATGCGAACTTCCTGCGAAAACTGTTGAACGAGATCAAGTACATAATTAGTTTTTTTTTTTTATAATTCGTAAACCGCAATTTACCTATTCAAGTTACAACCAACTACTAGAACTTTTATATTATGTTACTTGCTGCTACACGGAACCCTTTATGGGCGAGTCCATCTCGCCCTTGGCCGTTTCTATAGCAGAATAAAGTATTAAGAAAAAAAACTAAAAGAATCGACTGTTAGGCGGTACGAAGTTCGCCGGGTCAGCTAGTCATAGATAAAACGCTTCGGAATTCAGGAGTTGGGGCTTATGACGTCATAACGCTTGTATATCATAAATATTATAATTGTCGATCGAGTGACATTTTGTGATTTTTATAAGCGTTGTATCTTCGTGAATTTTGGTATACGTAAGAAAAGAAAAAATACGGGTCTTATATTTTTTATAATCTACTAGCTGACCCCGCGAACTTCGTAGCGCCACAGAATGAATACTACTACACTACTACTACTTGTTACAAAAAATGTGATAAATGAAGAACCGCTCCACCGATTTTGTGCAAACTTCACGTGAATCATCTACTAAATAGTCCGAACAAAGTCTCAACATTTGGTTTGGATAGGTGAGCCCGTTCTTGAATTATAAAACTACAACGAAAAGTGGCATTGGTTTTTATACAACGTGTAACGTTAATAGCGCAAAACCTCTCGTGGGGTAACTCAGCCCATGTTACTGAACAATGTTTGTTCTGAGACTTTTGGAAATTAGCAAAAAAAGAGAATGATTTTTCATACTGATAGGCCCGATCAATTTCTCATTTTGTATGAAAAAGCAATTTTTTTTTTTATGAATTTCCAAAATTCTTGGAACAAACATTGTTCAGTAAAATGGGCTGAGTTACCCCAAGAGAGGTTTTGCGCTATTAACGTTACCCGTTGTATATACATATAGATATTTCGGACTAATACTTTTTTACCCGACTGCGCCAGGAGGGTTATTGAATAATAGCCTATTGAAGGGATAGAGGGTCTTAGTTAGTACGAGTCTGATCACCCTTCTGCTACACCCAAACCAGGAGCTTCTGTAGCTTCGTACCTTGAACTTATTTCTCGGCGATCTCCTCTTGGGCCTGTCCTGCAGCGCCCAGCCCTTCTGCATGTCGATGATTAGATCCCTGGTGATCCGCCTCCACGGCTGCTCCACGCCTATCCCGTAGTATATGTGGTCTTCCTGCGAAATATTAACGATACATGTGCATAGCCTCCCGTCCGTTAATAAATCTCCAGGAGATTTTGTGTCATTGTTTTACTATTGTTTGTTAATACCGACACATGAGCTCATATGAGCGAATTATAAACGTAAAAGCATAATCCTATAGCCTCTCGACCGTTTCACGCATTCATTGAGTCTACGTCAAAAATGGCGCATTCGTCAATCCACTCATGGAGTCTACGTATTTGGGGTTGGATTTAATTCGACAAATTACATGAATACGAGTAATAGTTAACTTAATAATGCCAAATAAATTCAAGACAAAACTGAATTTCTGGACCGGTTCAAATCTTCCCAATAATGGCTCCCGAATGTTATGTTCTCCTTTCTCCTAAATACTAGGATTACTTTTTGCTTTACGGTTTTGTTCAAAATTCGCTGTTTAAGACACGCAGTGAGATTTTCTGGTTAAGTGGTTATGCTACGAACATCTATCATCCATCAGTGGCTGAGCGATTGGCCTGCTGTGTCGCGGGTTGGATTCCCGCAAAGAGCAAATATTTTTACGATCTAACGAACAAGTACTTTTTTGTGATCTGGGCGTGTGTATTGTGAGTTTATATGTTTGTAAACGCACGCACAACAGTACGACACAGGCGAAATACCTTAGTTAAAAAAATACAAGTTGGTATAATATGTTGTGTGTAGGTTATGAAACTCACCTGAGCCGAAATCAACTGCGTAGTCGTAACATAATGCAGATAAACAGTCTCCTTTTTATCCTTATTCTGCAACACCACCGTCATCGAAGAGTTAGCCTTCATCTGCAGGTCCACACTCAGCACAAAGTCCTGCGTCAAGTTAACCTTCAACCACACCTGACTCGACGCATGGTCTGACGTCGAAAACCTCAGTACGTTGGATTGGACCGAAGTATCGAATTCTCTCGCCATATACGCATCTTTACTTATGATCCAATTTTCTAAATGCTTTTCTCCGTCATCTATTATTCTTCTCTTTGGCTCATTTTCTGTTATGTGTTTGCTGTAGTGTGCTAGCCCGAATTGTGCGATTTGGGTGGGGTAAAAGAACCCTCGGGGCTCCCATTGCGTGCTGACCGGGACTCCTTCGACCCCGCTGATGCATTTCACCCTATCTCGAACCTCTACGTTGTAGTTTTCAAAGGTGGTGAATGTACCTCGTGGGTCGTACTTCTTCTTTGGGTGGTAGATCTTTCCGTAACTGTGCGACCATTCGAATTTTTCTATGCCATCCGCTGTTGATATTTTGCCGTATATCTGTGGAGTATACACATATATGAACAATAGTTTGCGTGTGTTAAAACTTTTCTAACGGTACTTAATACAATTGATAAAAGAATTTTGCAAGAAATATTTAACGGATTTTATAGGGCTGCTAGTTAAAAACGCTACATTTGACCTGACTACGTCAAGTCACAAATAGTTGAAGGGCTGTTAATTTAAAAGGTCCTATCCCCCATAATCGCAATAAAAATGTTGAATCGTGAAACATAGTTAAAAAATGATTTTATGTGAGGTAATAATCATACACGCGCACCACTACAGTTGGTAATTAAGTACGTCCATAAATGCAGGGCTGTGCGTAATATAGTTATCAGCTCCGGCCCCAATATTCACGTGTAAATTGATAAGGATTATCAACAAGGTCGGGTCCGTACGTAGATTTGCGGTGAATGAACCTTCTATATAGTCTAAGATACGTATATAGAACGACCTTCACCGATCGAGTAACCGGACGAAATGTGTTTATTATGAATTAAAATATGTTGAAGAATGTGACGGTGATGGGTTGCCTCATAAAATCCTGTCAAGGATATTTTTAATTAATTTTTTAAAAGGTTATTTTTTTTCAATACCTTCACCGATAGAGTAACCAAAGAAAATTAACACCAATTGAAAGTCCGAAGTCTATAGAATATGCTAACGTAGGGTTGCCTACCTTTTTCTTGTCAAGGGTATAGGGTTGCCTAATTTGAACAGGTGATAAAAAAATGCTACCTTCACCGATCGAGTAACCAAATAAATTATATATCAAAATAAAGACATTTTTTTTACGAATACGATGGTATACGGTTGCCTATGAAAAACTTGTCAGAAATTAGGGTTGCCAAGCGTTGAAGTTTGAAAATTTTAGACGGTTTGGAAGCACATGAGTAGATAAACGGACTAAGCTTCTTAAGAACGAGCAAAATTGTTACCTATTTTGGTAGGGTTGTCACAATAGGGTAGACAAATTAAACAAAAAAATATTAAATAGCTTTATTATTCAGTATGATAGAATCGAATCAAATAATTTAATTGAACTAAGCCAATTACAGGCAATTTCGAATTGTCAAAAGACATAAAATAAAGTTAGTACAAAAATAGTTATGGTGCCCAGTCACAAGAAATAATAACTGTGAAAGTACCGTAGATACCCATTCCAATAGTCCAGTCAACGAGGCATATTATGTGGTCCGAAAAATTCCTCCTCTGGAACTGAAATTTGGCATATGATGAAGGTGATTGTCGGCGACGAGACCCACGCAACGACAAGGGGTGCAAGTGTGATTTGTAAGGTGATTTTTTTAAGACAAGTGTTTTCTTATCAGAATCCAGTGATTGTGTTGTGTATATATTCGATTCTTATTAGATTATCTTGTACGTTCTTATTAGTTTCTAATTAGATAAGTTTTTTAGTGGAAAATTGTAAAAGTTTAAAACCTAGATTATTACGTAACTTGAAAACTCACTTTTTTGTTTATGTATGTTTTTTCAATTAAAGTATTTAAAAGGGCTGTGTTTCATTACAAAAATAGATTCACAAGTTGTTTCATGAAGATCGGTCTAGTAGTTTTCAAGTTATTGCAATTTTTGTGAAATCAAACTTTTGTTCTTGTGTAACTTTAATAGTTTACTGACAACCGATGGGGAAGAAAAGTTCTCGAGTGGCGACCACGGACCGGAAAACGCAGCGTAGGCAGGCCTCCCACTAGGTGGACCGACGACATCGTGAGGGTCGCGGGCAGCCGATGGATGCAAGTGGCAAATTGTCGTTCGGCGTGGCGGTCTAAGGGGGAGGCCTATGTTCAGCAGTGGACGTCTTCCGGCTGATGATGATGATGATGAACTTTAATAGTTTTAGTTCTAGGATTTTTTTTTATAAAAAAAGTGTTATTCATTTTATTTTAAACCAAAATACGATTGAAAACTTGACAGGTGTCAAGGGACCACGATAGCAAGTTAAAAAAAGGTTCAAGCGATTTTCGACCTTATTGACATTTATGCAAACACCTGATTTTAATGAAGAAGCAATGTTAACGAATGAGAATGTGAGAAAAACAAACTAAATTTTAAATGTCGATAAGGTCGAAAATTGCCTGCACCACTTTTTTTAACTTGCTATCGTTAAGCGAATGTTTTCCGACCTTCAAGCGATTTTCGACCTTATTGACACTGATGCAAACACCGGATTTTAATGAAAGAGCAATGTTAGCTAACGAGAATGTGAGAAAAACAAACTAAATTTTAAATGTCGATAAGGTCGAAAATCCCTTGCACCTGTTTTTTAACTTGCTATCTTTAAGCAAATGTTTTCCGACCTTCAAGCGATTTTCGACCTTATTGACATATATGCAAACACCGGATTTTAATGAAGGAGCAATGTTAGCTAACGAGAATGTGAGAAAAACAAAATAAATTTTAAATGTCGATAAGGTCGAAAATTATTCGATCTGTTCGGTCTGTTATTCGTCCTTCGTTGCCTATTTACTGGTCTGTACTTGTATGGAAATACAAATGAAATGGTGCTAGAAAAAGTAGCTAAAAAGTTTAGCCACAAATTTTATAAAATTGTAGCTGTCGTCACCGAATAATAGCCAGATCTAGCTATAAAGTTGCTGAGTTGGCATCACTGCTGCAGATTTGAAGTTGTGTCAAATCGATCGTACGATAGGCAGTATAGTGTATGGTGTATATGGACGAACTGCCAATTTGAAACAATTACAAGCGTCAAATCGATCCGCGATCGTACGCTAGGCAGGATGGTGTATGGCTACTATAAGGTAAGAACGGGCGGTATATAAAGTGGTACGAAGCGCGGTCTATTTGACAACGCGCGCCCTCTTGAAGGTAGGTGTTTGGTCTCTAATATATTGGTGACCAAACACCTTTAAAAATGTCTTTTGACAATTCAAAATTGCCTGTAATTGGCTTAGTTCAATTAAATTATTTGATTCGATTCTATCATACTGAATAATAAAGCTATTTAATATTTTTTTGTTTAATTTGTCTACCCTATTGTGACAACCCTACCAAAATAGGTAACAATTTTGCTCGTTCTTAAGAAGCTTAGTCCGTTTATCTACTCATGTGCTTCCAAACCGTCTAAAATTTTCAAACTTCAACGCTTGGCAACCCTAATTTCTGACAAGTTTTTCATAGGCAACCGTATACCATCGTATTCGTAAAAAAAATGTCTTTATTTTGATATATAATTTATTTGGTTACTCGATCGGTGAAGGTAGCATTTTTTTATCACCTGTTCAAATTAGGCAACCCTATACCCTTGACAAGAAAAAGGTAGGCAACCCTACGTTAGCATATTCTATAGACTTCGGACTTTCAATTGGTGTTAATTTTCTTTGGTTACTCTATCGGTGAAGGTATTGAAAAAAAATAACCTTTTAAAAAATTAATTAAAAATATCCTTGACAGGATTTTATGAGGCAACCCATCACCGTCATATTCTTCAACATATTTTATTTCATAAAAAACACATTTCGTCCGGTTACTCGATCGGTGAAGGTCGTTCTATATACGGATCCTGTACTAATAGCAAATATGGTTTTAGTTAACCTATGCATTTCCAAATATATACGTATACTTTTAAATCACCAAACTCACAAACTAATTGAAAAATGTATGCGTCATGGGTTCAATTCATTCACTTTTTTTTATCTTAAATGTTAGCAAATACGTCATCATCATTATAGCGGATTCATCAAGATACACAATATGCTAAATATTATGTAAATTTCGACAGCTTCCTAGATCACACATTTTAATTTTGAATGATTCACTCTTCAAATATTTGACCTCTCCGATCTGGTTTTCTATTGAATTAATCAGTTTAGTTATAAGTTTCGCATAACATTAGACTATTAATTAAATCCTTAAAGTGCACAAATGTGCAGTACCTAGACGCCAAAAAGACTTTTTGTCTCCCATAATAAAAATATGTTAGTTATTGCACATTAGCGTCATGTATTTTATTGCATTTTCATATAGTTCTTTCTGACACGCTCCGACTTGCTGTCGATAAGTCAGAAAGATCAGGTGTGTACCTGAAACTGATGAGCTTATATGAGCAGACGTTTAGGCCAAAAGAAGTTCACGTACATCCACGATCTTAGCACAAGACATCATGTAGTTTCTACCAATAGCTATGGGAAGCGACGAGTTTTTTTTATGTGAGAGATTTTGTGTCTTTCCCTTCTTTAGAACACCTACCTCGAAGTACTTGTGAACCAGCGAGAAGGGCACGTAGACCTCGTCTCGGTCGCGGTCCCGGCGACAGGACACGGAGTACTCGCCGTTTATGACGCACTCGATCTCGTCCAAGTCGCCTCGCTCTGACAGCGCGTTTGACAGAACCGAGCCGACTGCAACAAGAACATAATATATAGAATTAAACATACATTAGATAACAGGAGATCCGGGTCCGATTCCCAGGTCCAGGTTTTTGAATTAGAAATTTCTCAGAAGCAGTCACGGAGTCTGAATCTGTGCCCGGATGACCGGGTGGCAAATATTTTAAAAGAGTAACGATGGAGTTTCTTGCCGGTTCTTCTCCATGGAAACGACCAACCCGAAACGTGCCAATTTTATTTTCTCGACCATACAGGCCCATGTAAAATAAAATATTTTTATTTTGATGTCAACAGGCTCGACTTGTGTAACATGGGAGTTAGATAACTGGAAAATGTCAGTGTACTACAAGTACACCTCTGCCTAACCCCTCGGGGATACGGGCTTTACGTTATGTATGAACGAGGCGGCAAGAAGTGTTGATGGCAGGTGGAGTACACCCACGAAATGGTTACCGAGAGGCGGTATAAGTGTTGACATACCAATGGCCAGAGGATGATATTTAAAATACCGCGGGTAAAACCTGGTTCTCTCACAGATGAGAGTAATTCTGCACCGATAGGAGAGGCCTATACTCAGCAGTTGGTGGAAGAAGGCTGTTGATTAACATTAAGGTACACCTGTTAACCTGTTATTCAAGAAGGGAGGGGAACACCTTATTCTAAAAGTACACTCACCTTTTGTCCGTTTTATTTAAGCACCATGTAATAGGGGTAAGCTAATTTTCATTATTCAAATATAAAATCCGTGGCTGCTAATGACCTGGGAATCGAACTACCATAACGAAGCAAAACATATTTTATTTATCGTTGTCGTAAATGGGTACTAAAAAGTAATAACGTCGATTAGGAATCATTTACATAATTTAATGTGAAATGAGAAGGATGAATGTCTTAAAAACAGATGGAGAATGTTGTTGTGTATAAATACCTTAATGTGGAATGCAGTTTTTTTTGATAAAAAATCGAGCGGTTATCTCGTGACCTGCTTGTTTATCTAATGTATATAATTATATTCAGCATTCTTTGAGATGGAATGCTGTCTATTTTAATTCATTCATACTAATCCATTCACACTATAATACATTCAAAAGTATCTGTCTCATTCAGTGTGCTAATCTTCTAACATTTCAGGCCTTAGCAACTGAACGAATTTGGGTGGAACTAGACATGATCTACGTGTGCCAAGGTCGATCCATATTCGTTCAGCGTCACCATGATGACCTCAGTACGACATACAATCTACTTTTTCATCTCGGTAGTATGTCATCAAAATCAAAATCAAAATCAAAATCAAAGTATTTATTTCAAGTAGGCCAGTTACAGGCACTTTTGAATTGTCATAGACAATCAAAGGAATATTATTAAACACTACAAAAGTTATGGTGCTACAGTCCCAGTCACAAGACATAAAAACTGTGAAAGTACCGTAGATGCCCGTTCCAAGAAGTAGATCTCTATGGAGAAGAACGTGCAAGAAACTCCATGGACACTCTTTTTAGATCGCCAGAATAATTACAGAACCTTTGTTACATCATTCATTTGAGGTGGTACACTATGTGAGAACGATGTAGCAAGTTTTTGATTAAAAGTGTCCAGAGTAACAATTAAAACAAAGACAATTCAAAACAAAATGATCAATAATAATTATTAAAATAAACCGTGGCAGCTAAGAGATGACCAGTCTCAACTGACAGCGCCCGTTCACGAACATGACACATGCATCAGCACCATTCAGCTCAACCATTTTGGAGGGAGCTAAATGATCCGACACACGCGCCACCATCAGCGAGACATTTGAGTGAGCATGACACAATCTCAGCCGCCAGGGTCATTCAAGTCAACAAGAGACGTAGGTACTCAGTGAATGACAGCTCCGAAGCACATAGTACTCACACAATGTCGGCCATGAAACTATATAATACAAGGAAGATTGAATCTATACAATGCAAATACAGTTGTACAGTCTTCAGCAGCTCCAACAATGGTATTAAGTATACTTCCAATATCAATTTATTTGTACATTCACTGTCTCATGGAGCAGGACCAGCATGGAGCCAAGCATTATCATCAGCGATATAGTCGCTCAGTTTGTAATATGCCTGCTTACACAGTGTGCGTTTAATGCATGTTTTGAATTTCGTTTCATTCAGTTCAAGAACGTTTTGTGGTAGCTTATTATAGCATTTTAAACAGTACCCCATGAAAGAAGAGTCTACTTTGGCGAGTCTGAAGCCCGGCTGAACTAATTGGTTCCTACTTCTAGTATGATAATTATGTCTGTCACCTCTTTTAGAGAAAAGATGCAGATTTTTTCTAACGTACATTATATTTTCATAGATATATTGACAAGGTACCGTCAGGATGTTAATTTCCTTAAACAGTTCTCTTAGAGAATCGCGCCTACGGAGATTATATATGGCTCGAATAGCTCTCTTTTGGAGAATAAAGATTGACTCGATGTCAGCCGCCCTTCCCCACAATAAAATGCCATACGACATTATACTGTGGAAGTAACTAAAATAGACAATTCTCGCAGTATCAACGTCTGTGAATTGACGAATCTTCCAAACAGCATATGCTGCTGAACTTAATCGCCCCGCAAGAGTTGTAATATGAGGGCCCCATTGTAGCCTTGAATCAAGTGTTAAACCCAGGAAAACCGTTTTATCGACGAATTCTAGTATCTCATCATCCAACACTATGTCACAATTACTATTTTTAACATTTGGTAAGGCAAACCTAATGCATTTAGTCTTGTTTCCATTTAATACTAAATTGTTTGCTGTGAACCAATTATGGATCTGACGCAGTGTATTATTGACATCGTCTAGATTCTGGGCTCGCCTACTTATCTTAAAAATTAGGGAAGTGTCATCAGCAAATAACACCATATTGTGTAGTTGATTTTTAAGTAAATAGGGTAGATCGTTTATATATACAAGAAAGAGGAAAGGACCCAATATTGAGCCTTGTGGAACTCCCATTTTAACTGTTAAGCCCTGTGAATTTACACCATTTATCTGAACTTGTTGTTGTCTATCACACAAATAAGATTTTACTAAACTAAGAGCAAGTTGACCTAATCCGTAATGCTCAAGTTTTGAAAGTAATGTATCGTGATTAACGCAATCAAATGCTTTGGAGAGGTCACAGAATATTCCTATGGCGTCTTGTGCCTCTTCCCATGCAGTATATATGTGCTTCAATAGGGTGACACCGGCGTCAGTTGTACAACGTCCCTTCTTCATCTTATGGCGAACCTGCGCTACGCCGCAACTGGAAACCTCTGTAGAAATGATTTTTTGTGGAAAAAAAAACGATTGCGGTCAGGAATTGAACCTGCGACCTTCCGATTCAATAAACCGGAAGCTTTACCAACTAAGCCAGACAAAAACAAAGCAAAAATCTTTCCAATTTGCGACAGAGGTGTTAATGCGTATAAATAAATAAAAAAACTACCTTCAAATGTATTGGCTTTCCACATTGGTGCAACCAGTGCCACAGATATGTTTATCCGCATGAGTATTAGGCCGGGACTCCACCATAGCGGAGACAAGAGGAATGTGTTTGAATAACCAATCAGATGAGAGAAGCGGAGAGATGTGGATTTCTCTTGTCTCTGCTTTGATGGATAGCCGGGCTTACTCAGAATCAAGCAAGGTGGGAACTTACTGGGTCTTCGCGAGAGCTCCCCGCAGTGTCCCCAGAACAGGGTGAACACGAGCACGGCGGCACACAGCGCGCCCAGCGCCACGCGCATGTTCATCCGCACCAGCATCATTCCGGCCACCTATAGGATATAGCATCATTAATCAAACAGTATTTTCGCGCATCCCGTAGCAACACATTTTATTTATCGTTGTCGTAAATGGGTAATAAAGTAGCAGGCGCACTTTTTCGCGACCCCCTTAACTACACTAAATTATCAAAATGGCAATTTTTCTATAAGCCTAATTATCAAAATGGCCAATTCCAATGATATTAAAAAATAAATCATTTGCCATTTTGAAAAATAGGTTTTTTGAGAATTTGCCATTTTGTCAATCAGCCTTTTTGAGAATTTGTCCTTTTGCGACTCCGTTGTCATTTTGAGAACTAGGCTTATTGCGCCTAAAACAAAGGTGCAAAGGCTACAGATTAGTACATAAGTCGAGGTGAACACCTCTCGCCCCCATCATGCTGAACCTGGAATGGCGGCACTTAGTTTTCCGTGCGCCTTTAATAGACGTAATAGGGGAGTAACAAATTTTACTTCCCCGAGGATGAGGCCCATATGTCTAGTGAGAAATCCAGTTTGCGGCAGCGAAAGTCGATTTTAACCATGTTACCCCTGCTGCAACTGTTTGAGGCATGAAAGGGGTGATTTTGGTCAGTACTAGTCTGACAAACGTCACACTTTACAGGCAGAGGACACAACTCCAGAAAAAAGATCTTTGATAAAGGTGGATTGTTTGAGCAGCTCTTGAACTTCCATGTACGGAGATTTGCCTTTCTCCAAGAGACTTGCAATCAAGAGATTTCTATGTCAGCAGCATTAACATGTGCCCAAATAGTAGCCTCTAGGATGGGACAACAATGTCATCAAGAGATTTAAGGGTATCTTTCTCTACATGTCCTATAACCTGCGAATTTGATAACCTAATTGTATGAGCCAGCAATTTTGTGGCTAACTTATTTTAATATTTTATTTACCATATTCTCAGAGTCTCCAACACCCTGAAACTCAAGGTTTTATAAAGGCATTTGATCTGATTAAGAATGTGAAACTGGTTTTACTTAATCACCAAAATGATTATTAGGTTAGTGAGAGGTAGTCAGTGCTAACTGGTTTAGGGAGGTAGCATGGAGTAGATTACTATTATTCAACTGCAACTGGTTAGACTGAAGCCAACACCAACAGTTTATTAAAAGCTACGCTGATGAGTATGAGAGAGTCTAAAAATATTCAGGAGACTGTTTAACATTGCATTTCGACGATGAAGTGACAAGAACCTCTATCTACCAGAACATGATTTTACAGCAAACGAAAAAAACATTTTATTTATTTTAAACGCAAGGTATGAAAAATACTGAAATTGGATATACATTTATTAAGAAGCGGGTATAGGGGGCTATGTGCGACTAGTGTATAAATATACACTAATCGCACAAAATCATGTTCTGGTAGATAGAGGTTCTTGTCACTTCATCGTCGATTTGTTGCTTGACTTTTGTATTGTACCAATGAATCGCAAATTAAGATTCAGAAATCTTAATTTGACTAACTTCATCTAATCTGATTGACTACAGGATGGATGTTTTTGATTGACTGCAAAGGTGCAAATTACGGATACTTTGCATGTTATAAAAAGCTAATAGCTGTTCCCCATAGTTTCATCATCATGCCTTGGATGCTTTTGGTTGTATGTGATGATTTATACTCTATAGCATTCCCCAATAAATAGACTATCCAACACAAAAAAAAAAACCCGGAAACCAGGCCAGAAATTTCTGAGATTACTGCGTTCAACGAAACAAACTCTTTAGCTTTGTAATATTAGTATAGATGAAGACCGATGAGCTTTATTTTAGCTTGTCTATACATAGTTTGTTTGCTAATAAACACTAAAATTGCAACAAGTATTAAAATGTTATATTGTTTTCTATACATTCTGTATGATTAAATACTTTAATAATTTTATTAAAAATTTGTTTATGAATTAAGTACCTACTTGAACAATTAGTAATTTCTTAGCCTATCTGACTGATATTCCAGTTATTCAGATAACCCTGTGCTACAGAACAAAAACAATCTTTAATCACATTGATGATGTCATTTCTATCACAGAAACTGTTGTAAACTTTTTATTATTTATTTTATTAAACAAAACATGTATATTAATCAGCTTAGTTATTCATTCAAAGAAATAATAATATATTCTATAATCTGCGTTGTGAACTGCACATGCAGTGACACGCGAATACAGCATGCAAAAAAAGTAAAAGAGCAACGGTATGCAAAACGAAGACACCAAACAAGTAGCTAAATATAACTTCGAAGTACATAGTGGCCCTACGCTCCGGAATTCGCGTGGGTGTTCTTATTTCAAATGCAGACGCCTCTCAACAATAAAAGAAAAAAGGTTTATTCCCTTACTTTTAAAATCCATGCTGCATTATCATGTGGTCTACGTATTTAAGTAAACACTATTTTTATACAAATACTTACTCTGTACACACCAGTAACATTCCATCCGTTCTTTAGATACGTGAAGCGGATCACACGGATATTTCTCATAAGAATTGTCACATCACAAATACTAACAGCGTAGAATTTGAGTTTTACGTAAATAACTTTTCTAAATATTTACACTGGAATGAATATTTTGAGAAGCATTAGATCGACCGCGACACGGCACGGCTCGCTTCGATTGCAGCTGACTTTTGACAGTTAGCGTTTGACAGATGACAATATTTATCGAATCGTTCAGAAACATTCAACTTTTGTTTTGTCTAAACAAATGTCACTTACTAAACAGAATCGAGAATTTCAGTATTATTAGACGTATTATATTAGCAAATTCTCAAAACATGATTTAAGATTTAATTATTAATTTCTTTTTTTTTTGTTTGAAGTGCCATCTTACCCCAGTTACACACCGGGCTAACGTAGGTAAACGCATAGGCCTTGCAATAATCGTTTGTTGGCGTTTGCCGGCGATCCATAGCGTAGCGGTAACACTATAGGAATATTTAACCATTCATTGATGCGATGCGATTGCGAGGGCGTTCGGTGCCCCGGTGTGTACACGGCATTACTACCATTCAGTAGGGGTTGGGTTCCGAACCGACCTGTTTTATAATTTTATTGACAGATTTGAGCAAGCTACCTCGCCTTTAACTTCGTACAGATCGAAACCGGACACATTGTATTTTAGTTTCTGGTTTCTGGCTAGATGCAAATAATTTGGTTTCTACTTTTAATCATACTTTCTTAATATTATAAAGCTGAAGACTTTGTTTGGTTGAACGCGCTAATCTCAAGAACTACTGGTTCGAATTGAAAAAAATGTTTTTGTGTTGGATAGGCCATTTATTGAGGAAGGCTATAAAACATTACGATACGATCAATGGGAGCCGAGCAGCGGTGGTAAAACCACGAGGAAAAGCTAGTTCGTTCAGAAATGTGAAATTCGAAAAGCACTTTCGGTTGACGATGTACTCCAAACTGAAGAGAACAGATGGAAAATCGATGCACAGACCCGAGAAAAAAGGCTAAAAAAGGGGATCACACACTGATATACCTATCCAGGCTGACTATGATGATCGATAAAACCATGTGATTTGTATGATGGTTGGCCATCGGAATCGCTTCGAGAGTTAATGCTTTAGTTAGGTAAGTTATTAATTTGCGGCCACGGATAATTAGAGCTAAACGATACAGCAATAAGGCCGTAGTTCGTATAATTTTAAATTAAAAATTTCTCTAAAAAAATAGTTATCATTATCCATAAAATTGGTCAACATTATTAACACAATAGCTCCGAATTGCCAACCAACTTGTAGAGGGAGAGACGAGCTTAATTTAATTATAAATTAAAGAAATACTACAACTTATTTATGAGATATTCAGCACAAGTTTTGATGAACCCAGAATCCTAGAATGGGTTCCACTTCCAGTATGCAACCGACATAACGAACTTATGCATTCAATTCAATGGAAACTGTAACAAAATCACGTATCACACATAACAGTATTAGAGTCAGGCGCCCGACTTTTGACACGATTTTATGGCAGCCGAACTTCGGGACACTAATACGGCTTCTGGCCGCAAATGGGTTTATCCCTAATACGATTTCGCTCCTCCGACTAGACGCGACTAATCGGATTACCGTGGTCGCGTGACAACCACCTATTGCTTGATTGGTTGCCAGCACACACGATCTCCTGGACAAGGAAGTATCGTGAGATATGTCCACGATAACTACTTCTGAACTTTTGTTGTGAGATAGAATCCCTAGAATGTAAGGAGTTTTATTTGCCTTTTATAAAGAGGGAATTAGTGTAGGTCCTTAGCACTAGAGAGATTGAATGATCTAATTAGAAGTTAGGAGTTTTAAAATTGAAGACAATTAGAATGACTGGCTTGCAGTCTTTGTATTAAAATTAAATTACGTTCAAATGCATAAAAAGAAACACCTACATAAAATGTGGGTACATAATATGGAAGTTGAATATGGAAGCAAGCTCGCTCCATGAAACAGTATTTCTCGGAAGATGTTTGCCTTCATGTTTTGGTTCGTTACAACATGCTAGTGTACTGTACAGCACACTACAATAAATATGGCGCGTTATCTGTGGATGTTATCTAAATAGTGCAATCAGTGCACGTATGTTGAGTGTACTGGGGCAGGCGGGCAGGCGGGCAGGCGGGCGAGCGCTAACTCGCTCAGCGGCGGCGAGGGAGCGCGGAAACGGGTCAGTGTGCGCGGCAAGTGGGTCAGGGCGGATGCACCACCGCGGCCGCACTCGGCTCCACTCGGTTGCGCTCGGTTCCTCTCGGCCGCGCTCGGGCGACTCCGGTGGCGCATGCGCGCGGACCCCATCGATCGCCGCCCACGCGGCGCAGCGCCGCTCAAGTGCTCCGCGAGTCGCGACGCGAGTCCCGGGCTTGGCCCTCAACGATGGCGGCGTGAGCGCGCGCCGCCCGCGGCCTCCGGCGGACATGCCGCGATGGCCAGAGAGGTAACCGCGACGCGACCGGCGCCCTCCGCCGCCTCCGCCCTCTTATGTAACCGGTGATCGCCGACACGCCCGGAGACATGGTGACTATCACCTCGCCGCACGCCCCGCGCTCTCTGACCCGCATACAGCCGCATCGTAACTCGCTTGACCCCACGAGACCGCTCCCCTGGCTCGGCCTGCTAGTTACCGTCACAGGCAACGTCTCCGTCCCCTAGAGATCATAGCATAGCGCCTCCGTCAGCGTGCAGTGCATCGCAGTGGTACCTAGTGGTGAACATGTGTGTAGTACGGCGGGGGATCTGCCCCTCGGTCGGCAGGCACGTCAGCGCGCGGCAGTGCCGCAGCTCGCGTCCCCCTCGCTCGCGCGCGCTGCTCGTGCATCCGTCTCGCTCGCTCTGCCGTACAGGAGCCCTGCACATGCAGCCTGCATTATTCACAATCTGTGCCAACTTACAGTGTCCTGTCGAGAAATCCTCTTACACGAACATTACATGAAATCAATATATTCCTGTAATACCAGCTACATGCCTGTTACCTATGTGATCTATAGTGTACATACACACTGCTCGTACCTACTACGGGGACATGGTAGATGGATTTTGTGTTAAAAGTGTATAATAAGTAGCAATCCGTGCCAATAAAGACGTGCCTATTGGTGTAGCACATGCGTAGCACACTCGTAGCAGGTCGTAGCGGCTCGTAGCACACTACTGTAGCATTGCGTAGACCGTAGATAGTGATGTTGTTTATAAGGTGTATGTTAGAAGTTAATAATATACTCAATTCTACAAGTACGTATATACTATGATGTGTTATAAGCATGTCATATTTTATATACATAAGTTACATATCTTCATTAAGTAAAAAAAAGTTTCCATCAAATTATGACCTATACTTGTAAGTCTTACAACAATTAATCGCATATTAATTCATCTATTATATAGTACTGAACACATGGGTGATCCATTAACTATGGTTCCGCCCTACAATCCAAAAGTTCCTAAACCGATAACACGACCCGCGATATATTTGAACTCATTTCGTTTATCCGCTAATAAAACATCTGTCTGACCCTATGGGTAAAGGTGTGATATTATGTGAAGACTTAAAAACATCATCGAAATAATCGAGCCACTTGAGTCATGTAAGAAATATTACGACACTTTTCCCTTACTTCCATAAACTCAAAACTATTCAAGGAGCAAAATCATATAGCCGGCCTGATAAAGCCACATGTCTGCTAAGTTTGAGGTTATATTCAAGAAAGTTACCACGGCCCTGGAACACAAAAGCAATTGAAGGAACAGGGTGGGTTTTATTCCATGCGAGTTTGACACTCCCTTCCGTTCCACTGATAGCGGAAGGAGTCATTTGAAAATTTCCCACCACTTATTAAAAAAGTTTCTATTACGTACTAAAAAAACGTGTTCATTTCATATTTGAATTGTAATTTGCGAGTCTGTTGCTCACTCTGTTCTTGAATAATTAATTTTTCACGCCCTATAATAACGGCTAAACACATTTCAATAAATTATGGCACTCTAATAGACCAATACCTGGGTCCATACCCAGAATATTTTCTTTTTATCCCTGTCGTACTTTCCATATGATTATTTCCGAGCTAAAAGGTAAAGTTTGCTTATTATCGGACTAAATTTCTAGATGTTCAAATTATTAATAATGGCGAAGTTTTGGACTAGGATTGGTGTGAGATATATACGTAAAATAAACATTTGAATGTTTACTCTTAATAAAAACCAGTGTTAATTTTGTCCTTATCCAAACATAGGATAATAAAAGAGTTAATTGTTTCATAGAAAAGTTGGAATCCTTTTTTAAACTGTACAATTTTGTTTCGAAAGCCTAAATAGTAGATATAAATATATCAACAATTACAAATATATACTTATAAATTGATATTTTGTTCAGATTTGTTACTCCTCACAGGTTATTTCAGACATCCTTTCAAGATCTACGTCAAATAGAAGTCCTTATAGTAACCTATATTTATATTATTTATTCTATTTATTTATTTCAGGTTACAATGGTCCATAGCTATCTACTGCCTTTACAGACTAACACGTATAAAGTATTACACTGACAGCTATTTTTTTTCCATTTACAAGAATAGCTAGCTAGATACATAAAATCGGAATATAAATTAACCAAACTATCCTATGTGTAATCCTGGTAGTAAACTATCTGTCAACCAATTTTCATCCAAATCTGTTCAGTAGTTTTTGCGTGAATGAGTAGCAAACATCCATCATTCATCCTCACAAGTTCTCCCATATATGTATAATATATGCACTAAGTAAACTTATTTATGAAAGAAGCAAATATCAAACCAAAAACTTGATTTAATAAATAAGGGCCAGCTGTTTTTAAGCGGCTATCAATTTACTTTGAAAGAAACGGTGAATAATAAAAAGAGTATTATGAATTAATTTATTGTTTAGGCCGTATAGGGTCTCATATCATATTAAACTCAGTCTTCAGATGAATTATATGGTCTTTTTTTTTTTAGCGTGGTAAAATGTCAGACTCGTACTGACTTCCACGGTGTCCTTCAATAGCCCTTAATGTTCCGGGGTCACGGTAATGAGATAAGTCCCGCGACCCCGGCAGGCTTTGGCCCTCTGAGAGGGGGCCCCGTCATTTTGCTGACGATCTTTGAGGCGCGCGTGGAACACAACGCGACGTCGACCCGGGCATGGTCCATGGTCGGACAGCGAGTTGCCCTTTACTCGCCGTCCGCATGCCTGCGCCTACGGTGGCCGGAGATCGTCTGCCGACGTCCGACGCGCGACGCCGCGGGCGTCTACCACTGCGAAAGAATTAGCACTTGCACTTGGTTTTATCATTATATCTTATTGCCAAATCATAAGCATAATATTCTACAAAACAAACGCCCTGCTATCCTTTGGATCTTATTTTTATAAATAACGTATAGGTAGGATTTTAACACATTATAGTTTCCTTATCTATTCGTCAAACAATTGGGGGTAAGGCTATTAAGACTAAAGTAGCACCGTACCACTGCCAATTGCCAACATCCTTATTTGGGTAAGTCCTAAAGGTTTGTACTTCGATAACATCTGTCCGAAGATAAGCCGTCAGTAAGATTCTGGAAGTCTTCAGAAAACTGGTGAGTCCTATCATATTATATTCTATTGATTTAAAATTACAGTTTTTCACATTCGCGTTCAACATACTAAAGATTAGAAGTTTACTGCTGTTTTTTTTGCCGACTTCAAAAAAAAAGTAGGTTCTCAGTTCGACCTGTATGTATGTTTGTGTGTATGTATGTACGTTTGTCCGCGATTATCTCGCGTTTGGCTGAACGGATTTTGATGCGGTTTTCAGGAAAGTGTTCATTACATTCTGGAGAATGGAGTGGAGAAAGGTTTTAGTATATAACAATAATGGATACCTCGTGAAATTGCCCGCATAGATCCGTTTTTGTTGCTTACTAAGATTGTAGATTTTCAAAGACGCCGATTGTATGAAGATTTTTGTTGAATAGGTATATCTAAACTAAAAAGGGCAAAATAAAAAACTTAAAAAAAAAACTTCAAAACTAAACACAAAAAAACTGTAAAATATACTTTTCTTTCGGAAGTCGGTGGCTTTGTTTTTTATTTCATTAACTATGGCCATACTAAGTTTTTCATTCATCATAGTAAAATGAGTCGTCGCGCCTTGGGTGGAGAGGAAAGGTCGTCAGGCTCGTACTGACTAAAACCTCGCGAAAGTTCACTGGATAACGCCTGTATTGCCAATATATGTGAAACTAGCAGCCCGGTACGTGCTTCGCTACTTTGACAGCTAAATCCCCAGTATCAAAATAATCCGCCATTATTGCATTCATTTGTTACAAAAAATGTGATAAATGAAGAACCGCTCGACCGATTTTGTGCAAACTTCACATACTCTATCTACTAAGGCCCGCTTGCACGAACCCGAGTTATCTTTAACTCAGAGTTAGTTGCTAACACAAGGTTAAATTGACAGTTTGTCATACAATATTGTTAATTTAACCTCGTGTTAGCAACTAACTCTGAGTTTAAAAGATAACTCGAGTTCGTGCAAGTGGGCCTAAATAGTTCGAACAAACCCTAAACATTTGGTTTGGATAGGTGAGCCCGTTCTTCAGTTATAAAATTAAACGAAAAGTGGCATTGATTTTTATATATATAGATTACAAAAAATAACACTTTTATTAACTTTTGGTAAGGTTTTCATAGTAGCAGCCAAGAATCGAAATTTGTGCCCATTTGATGGCAAAAGTCAAAGGCAAAATTTTATAAAAGTCTAACTAAATATTTACTTAAAAATCAAGATTTAAGATGTGACCGCCCATTGTGTCACCCTATGTGCAATGCTTTATATTATTTCAGTTAACAATTGTATGTTGCACATAATAAAGCATATTCTCTCTATGTATGTAGGTACTAGTCACTAATCTCCGAAAAAACCAACCGGTTACAATGAAATTTTGTGAAAGCAGAGTGTTTTCAACGACCAGCCATACCATACAAGAGTTGGTTCTATTAATAACATTTTGTATAGATTGAAAAAATATACTTTTTTACATTTGGGTCTTCTTCACCACTAAAAGGCAGAAGTATGACACACCAAGATTTAGTTCAACAACCTACTAGGTTAAAGTTGGCACACACACTAGTGCATTATTGGTATTCTGCCACATTTTCCAATGAGATATTATTGTATTTTGTTGAATTTGGCCATAGTTATCTAAAACACACCGATAATTTAATCTCTAAATCATAACGACTGCGCAACACGTCAAAATTTTGACAAATTGCTCAAACGGGAATAAAAAGTTGCCCTTAAAAAAGGTGTTCTGAAAAACTTGCTCAAATGGGAATGCCTCTTTTAAAATTTTTGGATTCTATAGTTAGCGCCACATGTAACGGTCAGGTCGCGAGTAACTCTATAGTTAAACATATTACAATTCGCTGGTTCTATTTAAAACAAGTCTTCAACACTAGAAGATTGCTGTCCTAGAAAGGGTAGTGCTCAAAAATTTCACAAAAAATATCACATCGCTATGTTTACCGCACAAAGCTTGGCATAAAGATAAGTACAATCTCTGTTGATCTTCATTTAAAGTCGGCCGCAGGATGGATTTAATTTTTCTTATCACGATCTTAGCTAAATAATATTTTATCGCTCGTTTTCCGTTTGGGAATTTGTCCGAAAATACAATATTATTTTTGGCTGTTACCTAATTTGAGCACGGATGTTTTAATGTGCTAATATTTAGCTATTATTACAATTGTGTTGGATGATATGTCTGTTTATATGATGTAAGACAGTCATATCCATTAGTAACTTATCTACGAGTGACTAGCTAGTAACTGATGCTTTCCTCTTTTGAATTACATGATTGTTATGCAGATTCTATTATGTACCTAAGTAGTATTTCATGTATATCAAAGTTTGGTGATCTGTCAAGTTTTTCATTAACCAAGCATCCGACTTTAGGCAATTCGTACACAGAAGCTGTTTAAGTTCTTATTTTAAAAAAATAAAAAAAGGAATTTCGCAATCATATTTCTGACAGTAATAATAATTTTTGAAGTGCTTAGCTGTAATTTTAATGATGGACATTTTTTTCACATAATAATAATATTCTTCCTTTGCTCCCAACGAGCGACATGGCCCAAACTGTGATGCTTCATCTGCAGCATCTGTGAATTGCTCTAAACGGTCTAGATAGCCGAAAACTGATAACAGTGCAGGTTATCGGTTTGGTTGGCAGCCGAATCTATGTAGAACAAGTCGATAACGTGTTAAGAAAATTATGAAACTTGTCTCTTCCATTTATATAATATCATTTCCATTGCTCAGGACACAATAATCTTCAAATTCAAATATGTATAACTAACAGAGGCGTTTCGAAAATCCTTTAAATATCGATTCGAAGGCGGCGAAGCTCAATGGAGATCCTTTTAATTCCTTCGTTTAAGCATTAATCTCCTCATAAAGTCCTCTCCCCGAGGATTTTTGAGGAGGGCAGAGGAACCGACGTTGCTTTAAATTAAAATGATGGGAAATCGATGATTATTATCAGGTTTACGTTAGCGGGTGATCGCGAAACGTTATTAAATGGACTTCTGAAAGTATTTTAATTTAAGACGTGATCTGACGGTTCTGTCTTTCGAAAGATATTTGTCTGGTAGCAAGTTGGACTTAACTCTTGTAACTTGGAAGGATAAAAGATTATTTTTATGAAATTTCAAGTCTTCATAAGTATACCTTACAATGCTTGTTGAGATGACATGAAACTTTAAATATTTATCGTGTATTTAGAATAAAAAAAATATAAAAATCTGTCAGTTCTACTTTACTCATTTCATTCTACTTCATTTATTTTACCTTTGGTTTGTGTGACTGGCATCTCAGTCTTGTAATGAAAAGGGTATGTTATGAAATAGAGGGGTTTATAGTTAGTAAAAATCAGACGTCTCGTTCGCTTCAACCAGGATGGAAGGACTTATTTGAAAATGAGGCTCGTTGTAAATTTGTCATAAGTTAATTTGTTACGAAAAAAGTGTCTGTAAATTCGCCAAAATTCAAAATGATGTATTCGAATACATTAATTTAGATAACTGTAAGTTCGTGACATTGATTTTTTCCACACTGATAGCAGAAAAATTAAATTAGTTTATATACGTTGTTTGTTTTCCATGATGACAGAAATTTTAATCATCTTTATAAATCATAGTCATCAAGTACCTACATCTATAAAGGTGAAAATAAACCTGCGTTTATTTCCCACTTAGCCTCAGATATCTGAGTATATTCAAATCACAACACATCTTGCTTTTGTTAATTAGTTGAATTGTAAGTATATATCCGACTGGTCTCATTATCTATGTATAAGATGGGCGTCGGATGGCTCTAAAAACTGCACCTAACCCATTTCCGAGAGCTTAGAAGCATAATTTAATCAAACTTGTCCCAATTCTGGATCTGATCGATAGTCGGACCGATTATTTGACTGTTGAATACATTTAGCTGCCCTCACTACCTATTTTCTGGTCGACTGACGAAAACGATTTATTAATTTATTATCACACCTAGATTTTGTATTTTTTTTGGGTAGCTTATGAGGTCAGCTGTTTAGATATTTTGTTTTTTTTTATCTTAAAAAATGTAAAATCATCAAATGAGTCCTCCCACCCAGGGACGGGCACGAGGGATTGTCGTATTTGTACTGACTAAAGTCCACGGTTATACTTCAATAGCCCGACGTATATACGACAATAGACGTTTCAAGGTCACGGTTACCTGGTGAGAGTCCGTTAAGATATTAGCTGCGAATTTTAACTACCTGTTAATGGTACTTGCATACAATCTCAAAAGCTTGGATTGTTTTTAAAACCTGTTACTTACTCATAGTTTTAGGTTTTGAATAGACTACCTCTTCGGGGGACCCTTTTTTGGTGTATATAATCATCAAATGAGCCCTCCTGACTGTTAGAATATTATTATTATTATTTTTTTTTTTTTATTACTATTCCTCCGACACAATCGTCAGAGCCTACTCTGTTCTAACTACTCTTTCATTCCAGTTCTCTCTTTTATGCTTCTCGTACTTTTATGCTTCATACTATATCTTTCTTTCATTCATCTCTTTCAGACTTTGCCCGGTGGGATTCCGGTCTCTCTATCTACCTCTAGTCATAGTCATCAAGTCTAGGGTTCGGGTTAACACATACACGATGCTTTTCTTTATTGGTATGCCCAGTGTTTACAATTTATCTTAATAAATACTTTAACATTTTTATTTTTAGGGTGCTTATTTCTATTTCTTAGATAATGCTCAAGTACTATTTTTATACATTTTCCTTTTATTTGAAGGCTTCTTTTTAGCTACACCATTTTGCACATTAAAAAGTTTTACAGCGTTATTATCATAAGACATAAAATTTTTACACATGAACTATTGTATTTAACTATGAACTATGGTATCTTAAACCAGGCTTATTTTAACTGTTTACATTTTTTACTAATAATTCTATGTGTATGATGTACAGTATATCCTCTATAATACACGGTCATCATACTTTTTATTTCTTATTCCTCTTTATGACTGATTTTATTGTTTTCAAGCAATAGTTTAAAAACTCTTCCCTTTCTCTACCTATCATTAGCTGTCCGATGCTTTCTTTTGTCAGTTCGATCTTGTATCTCTCATGTTAGAATATTATTGACTAAACTCCGCCCTTCTTCGCTCCTATATATTATATACGGTTGCCTTTGCGGTGACGGTGTCCTGCACGGACAGTAATTCGATAAGATTTACCAGGCCGCTACTTGGCTGTCTGTATATGTGAGTTTTAATGTTTGTAAACCCGCCTGCGATACAAGAGAAATTCCTGGTGTGACGTGAAACATGATAGACAGACATGTTCTTTCTAACAAATAACTTCCATCTATCTTTATGTGTAGAATCTACAAGAAGGCTTGTAAATAAACTCTAAACCTGTCTAAAAATACTTAACTCCAAACAATTTTCATTTCACATCCACTACTCCTCTTCCAAGTCCGCATTCCTGTCTGCATACCTTCCAGCCATTCACACTCCAATAAGAGCAGATCTTGTAAAAATAAACGCTTCACACGCGACGGCCGTTACCAGCTCGCTGCTCATTTGTACCCCCTCACCCCAGGCGGGGTTTGGGGAGGGGGAGTCATAAACTGTTGTAGTTTATGACATCCACACCCCGCCGCCCTTAATTTGTCTAATTACAAAAGAAATCAGATTAAAGTATTTTATTTTGGGTGGTGGTGATGAAATGCACATTGCAGTTAAAATAACTTTTTGTTGGAGCAGTGGTGGCCTGCAGGACTATTGGCTAACTTGGTAGTCACTGACCAGCGGTTGTCCACTGAACCTGGATGGCTTGATACCTGTTATGAGGCTAAGTTGAGGTGTGGAGTGCCTCAAGAGCGTTAGAATAGTTGATTTTAGGGAACCTTTACATTTATCAGTTTCATTGCAAATGAAAAATCCAATACGAAATTTACTTTTTGACAGCTATTTGATGGTCACCACACAGACACCGAGAAACACAATAGCCCCGCTGCGCGCTGGTGGTAACCGTCCCACGTAAACCATTTCAAAGGGCGTGAAATCGAACCCAGACAGGCAATTAACTTTCTGTTATTTATTTTCATAGTTACTGATTTCAAATTGGTGAGGGTGCGGTACCGTTTGTATAGGTAACTGTGAACGTAGAACGTAAAAGACAACTGAAGGAATAGTTTCGATCTTTACCTTTCACTTATATTCACTTATTCCCAGTAGTAGTAACATTTAGAGTGATAATTCAGTGCACATTTGCATAGAGAATTAAATTGAATTGTATCACATTATATTACATGGTTGTTGTCAAAAACCAGTAGACCAATCATTTGCGCAATACTTTTATTTCTCTTCCAAATTCATTTCGTAACCAGTGCTAATAATAGGAAGAGACTGAATTGGATGTCCGAATTGAATAAAGTAACAAGCAACAACAGTTACGAGCGTACTATATTATACAGGGTGAAATCGAACTCATGGGCAATATTTTAATCTAAGGCTCTACTCACGTTACTGATTGCGTTACGGCTAATAAATCGCAAATCTAAAATATAATTAATGCTATTATGGACACCTTTAAAAATATAGTATGTCGCTTAGCAAAGGCTTATTATAGCAAATAAGCACTAAAAGTAATAAAAAATAAATCATTAACCCCAAAAGTCTTAAAGTATCAAAATTTTAAAGCGCATTAGACGGCGCGCGGAACGAATAGTAAACAAACATCAAATAATATTTAGCGAAGATGCTTGCATTAATAATGTTTTTGAGTTCTGTATAACGATTAGTATCGTTAGTAATGCCCAAGTTTAAAATATTGCTCAATAATAAAAATACACCCTGTATAACACATGTATAATGCAATATTCCGTAGCACCGTAGCCGCGTAGCAACGTAGCGGCGTAGCGGCGTAGCACTCCCGTAGACATGTGATCACCATCATTCTCTTGTCAGTATGCCAATTTATTGGCGGTCGTCGCAGTATATCTTCTGCTTCCATACTTTTGTTATTACTGTTTATCCATCGTAGAAGTCTTTTTTACCCTGGGCGGGACGGGAGGGATTGTCAGACTCGTACGGACTAAAATTCAAGGTTTCCTTAAATAGCCCTTTATGTTCCAGGATCACGGTTAATTGGTACAACAGTCCTGCTACCCTGTACCCTAATACCCTGTCAGGTCCACCTTAGACCATGACTTTACATCATATTTACCTTCTAATGATCATGTCACCGGAAAATATCAAGATCCGCAAGTTTATAAATTTACTAGAAAATTTATAAACTAACCTAACATATCCTACCGTAAATTTATAAACTGACGAGTTTAATTATAAACATACGGTTGTTACAATTTTACGCTGACAATCACAAGTAAACTAAAAATCCGTATAAATTAATATCTGTTTTGTTTCATGCAGGTATCTAATAACAAATAACATTTCAATAAGAGAAAAATATTAAAAAATACAACAACACCGATTCATTCAACAAGTTCACGGCTGGTAATGTCTCAATTACTTGCATTTCAACGATATTTCCAATGAAAGTTTTATATTTCACTTTTAAAAGTTAATATAAAAATTAAAAGTAGTTCATGGCCGGTCATTTCAATACAATCCATTGAACAATTACTCATAGGATACGTAGAATATGATACGAGTATTTACGTTATCTCTTTCATTCATTCAACAACAATATTTTATGTTTTTTTAAGACACCTGATTGCACTGTACTAGCTTTAATAAGATTTATTCAATCGACTTCATTTGTATCATGCAATTTAAACACATATGTTATCCAAACAGCCAGATCCGGGACCAATATTTTTAAATATTTGTTTCGTGTAAGAATCGAACCCCCGACACACAGTCAAGTCTATCACTCAATCACTGCGCCAACCCTGCTGTCAATTTATGCCATAGATGTCGCTAGCGGTATTTTTATTGGCCGTGTTTTGGTCCATCTCCTGCTTGATAAGGAGGGAAGTGGAAACTACGTATTTTACTACTCCTCCACTATTCGTTTCTGATCTCTACAGGATCCAAGACAGTTAAATGCTCTCGTCACGTCGAGGTTCATAGTCTCGGCACTTTTCTGGTGGTCGTCACTGTTGATTCTGAAGAATCGAACCCCCGACACGCAGTCAAGTCTATCACTCAATCACTGCGCCAACCCTGCTGTGTCAATTTATGCCATAGATGTCGCTAGCGGTATTTTTATTGGCCGTGTTTTGGTCCATCTCCTGCTTGATAAGGAGGGAAGAGGAAACTATGTATTTTCCTACCCTTCCACTATTCGTTTTGATAAATTTCGCTACAGGATCCAAGACAGTTAAATGCTCTCGTCACGTCGAGGTTCATAGTCTCGGCACTTTTCTGGTGGTCGTCACTGTTGATTCTGGCTTTCAGGAGTTGCAGTGGTTTGGGAATTGTGTGGTGTGTTTGTCGCAGTAGTGGTATTTTTATTGGGGACTTGATTACGTCTGCTATAACTTCTACTCCACCAGCTATGACGATACGGTTGGCGCAGTGGATAAGCGATCACAGCTAGTGTGTAACGTGTCGCGGGTTCGATCTCTGTACGGAACAAATATTTTTATGATCTGCAAGTGGTTGCTTTGGGTCTGCGTATTTGTGTATGTGAGTTTCTGTGTTTGTAAACGCACCCACGATACAGGAAGAAATGCCTGGTGTGAGGCAATGTATTGGATTAAAAAAAGAGCTATCCTATTTTGACAGGCCAGCCCACTGCCACTTAAGTTAGTGATTAACCGTGCAGTTTAAAGCCCACCTGTTATTGTTAAGTGTTTTACAAGTATACAGGTAAATGTCAAGTAATTAACACATGTAAGGTCAAAAGTAACACTTGTTTTGGCAACTTGAGTCGACTCGATCAATCAAGCATGGCTGCCAGTGGGTAGGCAGTAGGCGGTAGGATTTAATATGTGTAATACCGTGATTAATACTTTGTTAACGATATAATATATATTTTATTACAAAGATAGTATAATTTATATATGACTAGAAAGTCCCCTGCGACTTCATTCACATACAAACTGAAAAACTCAGATGCGAGCAGGGTTCGAACCTGCGTCTTTTGGATAAGAACTCCTCAAAATATATCTTTGCGAAGATGCGACGCAGGCGTTATTGCGTTTATATAATTTTGACTTCATTCTGTCAAATTTCTTTAATAGATTATCAACCTTATTACAATAGTGGAAGGTAAATATTCGATTGGGGTAGGTTGACCAGCTGGTTACTATGTGGGAAAGTAACTACTGTTAGATAGATAAAGATAAAGTTACTACTATTAACCTGTATCATTTAACTGCTGACCAAAACTTTATTTCCTTGTAGTCCACGGCTAATGTGACGCATTGTTTCGGTGTAGTTTTACCCAATTTGGCCCACCATCTTCAACAAGGTAGAATTTGTACTAAAAATATCTTAAATTTCATAAACTTGCATTACACATGAAGTCTAACCTAGCCTTTGAAGGTGGGCTTGGGCTTTTATTTACTTGAACTTAGCACACTTTTTTCAAGGTTTCACAGACTGGTTCTAAGCCAAGCTGTTGCTTCAGTTGCCCTTTGCGTTCCAGGTAGCGGTTCCTTTTTAAGACAGTCCCGCGAACAAGAAATTAGTACCGTCAGGCTTGAAAAGTTTCTTTGGTTTAGTTTTCATTAGTGTTTTTTAACTTATTAAAACTGGATTTTTTCGTCTGGATTCTGATTTTAATTTTAGTTGATAGCATTAGGCGCGCCTACAATCAGATGTATGGGAATGAATCATTTCTCACGATATTTACTGAAGCGATATTGTCCAACTCTTCCGAAAAATAATGCGTAACTTATGTCTAATGTGTTGTTTTCCGAATTTCATGATTCTATCTCCTGTAATTTCAGCTATGTGTTACTTTATTTACTGACCAGAGAGGGTATTACAACATCTTAAAACCAGACTTGTTCCGGCGAGTGAAAGTGACAGAGTTATACAAGTCGTCTAGCGCCATCTCGTTCCCTGAACGTAACCACTAGGCCAACTGTTTTAGCATATATAGAAAGTAATCTCATCGTTCAAAGGTCAACATAGAACTGTCACGAATTGACATTATCAACGTTATCGAATCAAAGCGTGTCATCTATCAAATATTTATGTTACTTACATAAAGACACGATGTAGGAGTAAAAGTAATGTAAACGAGCCTTGTAATGGGATTGCCTATGGAGAGAAATTAAATATTACTTCACTAACTTTCATCTTTGTATAATGTAATATATATTTTTATATAATACTAGATGTTGCCAGCGGCTTCGCCCTCGTGTAACTCAATAACCGACCAGGTGCGTTTCAGAACGCACAAAGGGTTCCGTAGTCTAGAATAAAGCAAAACAAAACTTACATTTTCAGATCAAAAACATGTTCTCCTCGTTTTATTAAGAAAAATATTGTGATCCATGTAATTTTAACTCACCCTCAACAAAAAAATATCAAGCTAGCCCTCCTAGCTGAATGATTATAACGGTCGGTATCGTTGGCGCAGTGGTCGAGCGGTCGACTGCTGCTCACGGTGTCGCAGGTTTAGTAACGAAATAAATATTTTTATGTTTTTTAAAAATGTTGCTACACACTAGGATTTTTTTCCTGTACCGCAGATGCGTTTACAAACATAGAAACTCACATACACAAACACCCTAAAGCCACGTTCACACGGCGACCATTCGCTTCGATTTTTTCATGTATTTAATGGGCAAGTCGTGTGAACGAGACAACATGAACATAAGCGCCACTGCGTGTCGTATTCGATAAAATCGTTTCGAGACGCGGCGTTCCGGTGCTAACTTCGCACGGTATACGGTAAAATATATTTCTCGAACACGGGATTTTCCCGTATGAACGCCGTGTAAACAATTTTTAAGTTTTCATATATATTCTGTTGTCACTACGCTATTCGATAAAATCTCGTATACGGTATACGGGAAAATAATCGCCGTGTGAACGTGGCCTGACCCGCAACAACTACTTGCAGGTCATACAAATATTTGTTCCGTGCGGGGATCGATCCCTCACCACGATACGCGGTAGTCGATCGCTAGCCACTGTGCCTACCGTATCGTCAGTTGTACGACCTTTTGCCTCGGGAAAGTCAAATCGCGACAAAAAGTTTTAATCGAAGTTGAAATACGCAGGACTCACGAATTACTGTGACCCCGGAACGTAAAAGGCTATTTAAGGACACCGTGGATTTTAGTCAGTACGAGTCTGACAGTCCCTCCCGCTCTGCCCAGGGTGGGAGGACTCATTTGATGATTTTAGCAAACTAAAAAAAAAGTTCAAAATTGAAATTCGTTAAATGCTTTTTGTGTAAAAGTGTACTGAAAATCCATCCATCAATCTTTTATTAGCAAAAAGATTAAAATAAACAGCTCGAACACTTGAAAAAACACAGCAGTCGTGAGGGTTAGCCTTGCACCAACAGAAGTGGTGTCAACTAAGAACCATTCTATTTTGAAAGGCCTTGGGCTCTTTCTGTCGCTCAAACATATTTGGACATTATTTGAGTACGAGTATCAATGTTGGTAGACATTTGAAAAATACAAAACATTTAAGGGTTCTGTAGCTAACTTAGTCAGGCCTGTGGTTAGTGACCCTGACTGCTATGCCGGAGGTCGTGGGTTCGATTCCCACCCAGGACAAATGTTTGTGTGATGAGCACGATGATCATTTGTTCTGTGTCTGGGTGTAATTCATCTATGATATGTATGTATTTAGGAATATATAAGTATGTTTATCAGTTGTCTAGTACCCATAACACAAGCTCTGCTTAGCTTGGGACTAGATGGCGTTGTGTGATAGTTGTGGAATATTATTATTATATTATTATTATAACTACCTCGTTGGCGTGGTGGTTGCAAGCGTTTACTATTGATTTTTAAGCCTTTTATTTCAGTGTGTACAATCATCAAATGAGTCCTCCCTCTCAGGGTGGAACGGAAGGGACTATCAGACTCATACCGATTAAAATCCACGGTTAAATGGCCCTTTACTATCCAGGGTCACGGTTACCAGTTAAGACAGTCCAACGACCCTCATTTTGAAGCCTTGAGTACATAGTTGGCGCAGTGGCTGAGCGATCGACTGCTGTGCAGCATATCGCGGGTTCAATCCCCGCACGGAACAAATATTTTTAAGATCTGCTAGTAGTATGTTTGTAAACGCACCTACGAGTCCTACGACACAGGAGTTGTAGTGTGGGACAACGTATTTAAAGAAACCCGACCAAGTGCGAGTCGGACTCGCCCATAAAGGGTTCCGTAGCAGCAAGTAACATAATTATTATAATGTAAAAGTTGTTGTAGTTGGAAGTAACTTCGAAAGGTAAATTGCAGTTTACGATTTATGACGTATTAAAAAAAACTAATAACTTGACCTCGTTCAAACTAATTTTCAATGGAAGTTTGCATGGTAATGTACATCATATAGTTTTTTTAGTTTTATCATTCTCTTAATTTAGAAGTTACAGGGGGAGGGGCACATTTTACATCTTTGGAAGTGTCTCTCGCGCTAACTGTTTAGTTTAGAAAAAAATTATATTTGTAACCTCAACATCATTTTTAAAGACTTAAACCCCTTCTACACGATCAACCCGACCGCCTGACAGAGGTGAACTTGGTCGTGTCAACAGTACCCCACCGTCTGGAACGCTGTCGGCTGACGGTCGGGTCCCACCGCGGACGCAGCCTGTCGGGACGGCTGCGCTCCCGACTGACTCCGCCCATATTTGGTCGCACACCGGACCAAGGTCACCTCTGTCAGGCGGTAAGGTCTGACCGTGTAGAAGGGGTCTTATCCATAGATACCCCACACGTATGGGTCAGACGAAATATTTTTTTTTGAGTTTCAGTTCTAAGTATGGGGGTACACCCATTTGTTTTTGTTTTATTTTTGTGTAAAAATCCTAATGCGGTTCACATAATACATCTACTTACCAAGTTTCAACAGAATAGCTCTTATACTTTCGAAGAAAAGTAGTGTGATATACGCATGGACAGACAGACAGACAAACATGACGAATCTATAAGGGTTCCGTTTTTTGCCATTTGGCTACAGAACCCTAAAAACACACCTGTGACATCAGGTTATGCGTTTTTGAAAGGAGTGTGTTTTGAAGCCTGGTTGACGACAACAGGTTCGCCCCCTATTCCGTAGGACATCAACATAATGGCGACATGTGGCTTATCTATTATGTAAGTTATCTCTCATAATACCTAAGTTAGTCATTAAAACTAAATTAAAATGTGGGAAAAACTAACTACAGAAGCGTTTTCATGCAATTAAACATAGAAATCATTAGTGTAATTGTTATTTACCGTCTACAGATGAAACTTAACATCTTGAAGTTTATGAATCTTTTTTCTTTTTGGATGTGAAAATCATCAACTGAGTCCTCCCACCCAGTTTAGAGTGGAAGGAACTGTCAGACTCTTATTGACTAAAATTCCACCCAGTGTTTTCAATTGCCCTGTGCGTTCTAGGGTCTTAAAAGGGCACTCTGCCCTTTTAAGTCAGGCCCACGACAAGGTTGAGAGCCTCAAAGGCTCAAAAATTAGAAGACGCAGAGTCACGATATGACATTCACGTTAACGTGACAGTTCACGTGGGCCGTAACGCCGTAACTCCACCGTAATTACGGTTAATCCGCCGTTATTAACGTTTGTAACGCGTGCACGTCACGTTATTGTAACGCCTTCGTTATATTAAAGAAGTATTAAAAAACCATAAATTCTGGCCGAATGTGAAGAAAAGTGGTGGTATCTAAAAGTTAATACGAGTATCTAGGGCAAGTTGTAAAATATGGGAAAAAGGTTGTGTGTCTACAGCAAATTTGATTACAAAATTCACCAAAATTTTCTTTTAAATAGATTAAAAATTAAAAAAAAAATGTTAAGAAGTATGCAGAGAATGCAGACTGGACGTACAAAAAAAAATACTGTTAAAGTGCACTTGAGACTCGATTTAATAACAAATATTTTCATCAAAGGATATTTGAGTAATACCTTTATACTGTGTTTCCCAACGGGAAAATTACAAGATATAATATAAAGGTATTATTTCCAAATTGCCCAGACTCACTTCTCATTATAAGAGCTTTGTACAAGATCGAGTTGTCGAACACGTATCGATGGGGATTTATTTCCAAGTTTGCTACGAAAGGCGTAGCACGTGAGCTACGGGGTTCGTAGCACGTGAGCTACGGGGTTCGTAGCACGTGAACTACGGGGTTCGTAGCACAGTGACTACAGTTTTCGTAGCACGGGTGCTACCGTTTTTCGTAGCATCGTAGCAATTGTTACAGCATTGCTGTTATTATGATTTAAAGTCTTCAATTAAGCAGTAATTTATTTGCGCTTTATTTGACGTTAAATTAAGCACAAAAAATTTACGCTAAAGATTTCTCCCCTTTTTCCTCCTGTCTTAAAAAAGAATAATTCTTAAAGAGGAAAACAATTGAATCTTTCAATGAAACTTATTTCTATTCTAATGTTATTTATCTACTTGAACGTTATAAAATGTGACTGATGAATACGTTCACTATTTTTATTGAATTGAAAAGTCTATAACATATCACTTTCTGTCGATGTACTACGTACCTACGAGTACATGTTATGACGTTACGTACTAACTTAGTATAGTGTACGTATGTGCTCGTACTATCTAACATCCAATTCCGCGAGTGGAGGCCACTGCACCGCGCCGCTCCCGATACACGTAACCTAGTTAAAGCCTTCACTATAAATTGTATGTTTGAAAAAGGCTTTCGTTCGATGTACTCTCATTCCTTCCAAAAGTGCATCATCGGCATCGCTAATTTCAAGATCTTACGGCATCAAGAGATTACGGGTGAGCGCTGCAGTGCGGGGCCCGGGCGCGGTGCGGGGGGCGAGGGGTGGGGGGGGCGCGGCGCGGGGGCGAGGGGGGCGCGGTGCGGGGGCGGAGCCGCGCGACCCGGTCACGGCGCCCAGTGCGGCCGCGGCGCTCCGCCGGCGCGCACCGCGCCGCCCGCCTCCCTCACTACTCAATATAACCTCTATTTGCACCACACATACGATATCCTAACCTCAAGACTCGAGTGATCATTATCTTTACACACTTTATTTTTAATAACCATATTAGTGACGGTGACGCGACGCGTGTTTATTTTTTTACGAACCTGTGAGTGAGTGAAGGAAAAATGATAGTCGAAATACAGGAGGTATGTTTCTCGGAGTCGCTGAGGCTCTCGCGGCTCGTGTGTCGTGTCGGAGGCTCCGCGTCGTGTCGCCCGCGTGTGGCGGGGTCGCGGCCACCGTGTACATAGTACGATGCACCGGCCGCTGGACGGTTACTGACACAATTTATCGAAACAATTTTGATAATAACTGAGCCATCATTCTCACAAATTGTTTAATAGTTAGCGAGCCAAGTATTGGAAATATCGTGCGCACACTTGAGACGAAACTTTTTGAATGGTTCTCAAGTTTGCAAGTCCCAGTCTAGATTAAAGATCGTGCAGGGCGGTGATGTCAGTGGGTCAACGCACAGTGCGTGCGGGGCGCGGGGGGCGCGGGGCGAATCAGCGGGGCGCGCGGGGGCGCACGGGGCGGCTCGGGGGGGAGGCACGGAGGTCGCTCGGGCGTTGCACCGCTGCAGCCAGTGCAGGCGCTACGGACGACCGCTACACCGTAGACGGACTACGCCGTAGCCCCTGGGGCGTAGCATAGTTTTACTGTTTTACTGTATGATGATATTAAATTAGTTGTTAACGGATGACCAGTTTAGTGCTGTTGTAAATTGTCACATGGATATTATGATGGAAAAAATAATGACGAATTACATGAAATTGATTGATTTATTCAATTGTAAATTAATATTAAGAATTGCTTATCAATCAATGGGGCAAAATGGGCTCATGACAAATAAATTATGGGTATGGAAAATAAAATAATGGAATGGTATGTATAGAAAACTCATGAATTTTGAAACGTTAAAAATTGTTTAGTATACCTTATTCAGTACAAACTCATACAGTTAAAAAATAATTGTCTGATAACTTGGAGCACTATTTATAGATCTTCCAAACTTTTTCGGATTTTCCAATGCCCAGATTTTCATGTACCATTTTCTGATTTTCAGGAGGTCAGAGGAAAGAGGCCTTTCAAGATATGGGACAGTTCAAGGAACGTGAGGAAGGGTTTGGTGGTCACTAGCTTCGAGGAGTTAATTCACAGAGGTCAGTACTGTTCGCTTCTATCAGTCGTAGGAAGTTTTTAAAGTTTTTTATCTGTATCTCCTCCGTGTTTTCTATCTGTGTAACCTCTTATTGAGGCTTTTGATCTAAGTAGGACAGTTAAAGGCTCATATTCATAAATATTTATTTTTAACGCTACGTATTTACTACATTGTGTTATAAAATCAAATCTTATTCGAGTTAAAACAAACCGCATAAGCCTCCATTTAGATATCCAATGCTGCATTTTCTTTGAATGATAATTACTTTTTTTAATTAGTACTTACGTCTACTTTATTCACCCCATAATTTGAATTATAATAGCAATTATGCATTATATTACATAATATAAGAAATGATATTGTATAATATACATGAAAAATTGTTTTAATATTATTTTTTTTAAGAAGTTTTTTCTCCAATGCATATCTGTACTACAACATGTGTACTCTGTAACAACTGTACTCTGTAGATACAACATAAAACACTTACCGTCTTAAAAAAAAACGAAATACAAGTATTTGTGTTAATTAAAAAAACCGGCCAAGTGCGTGTCGGGCCACGCACAGTGTAGGGTTCCGTACTTGCCTATCAAAATACTTATGCGAACTAACTAAACTGATTCGCTGAATTTAATTTTAAAAAGAAGATTTTTCAAAATCGGTCCAGGCGTCTTTGAGAAATCGGGGAAAATACATTAAAAAAAAGATTACGACGAATTGAGAACCTCCTCCTTTTTTTGAATTTAGTTAAAAATAGTTGACAATAAAAACCTACCTATCCCCAAAACATACCCACCTATTATAGCTGTAAAAATAAAGTTGACAAACTTACATTTGCAGTTGAAGTACATGTTCTCCGATACATTTTGTTTAGGAAAATATGTTATCCAAGTACGTTTTATAAGTTGGTCGACTATTACTCGTAAACTTGTAAAGCCTACTTAGTGATGATAATTTTCTTTTAAACTTCGTTATATATACTACTATTGTGAATTTTTTCACACCCTCAAACATAACCGTTTAGCTGGTAGAGGGGGGGGACACTCGAGTCGAGCAAAAATTTGCACTTTAAAGCTTAATATTTCACAAACGAATCTTTTTATCAAAAAATTGTTAAAAAAAACTATCAATATTTTTTAAAGACCTATTTAATGATACCCCACACTAAGGGGTACGCGAGAAAAAAAAAAAACATCCCCACTTTACGTGTACAGGAGGTACCCTAAAAAAAAATATTTTACGAGATTTTATTTTACCACTTTTTCGGCACAACAAATCCGTATATTTACACCAAATTACAGCTTTCTAGTACTGGGCGTCTCTGAGCTAAGCTGCGGACAGACGGACGGACGGACGGACATGGCGAAACTATAAGGGTTCCTTGTTGACTACGGAACCCTAAAAATGAATAATGAAGGTAACATTTTTAACCACCCTGTACATAACCTTATGTACAGGGTGGTTGCTCAAAAGGTAGACAACCTCCCAGGACCCTGCGCGTTCACCCTGTCCCCTGTGCGAGTGCCCTGGCGCTCTGGTTCACCCCAGTGACCTTTAGGGTACCTGCAGGGGCGGGGGGAGGACCTCGCTCACTTTATATTAGTATTAGATTGGAGGTTTTAGGCTTGTATGTGAAAGAGATTGATGATTGATAAGGATTTATTGACAAAATGACCTTAAATTTTCTTCAACCCTCGTTGATGACCTTGGACACGATGATTTCAAAATGTTTAAATACTGGTTAAACACGTACTTGTTATTTTAGGTTCGTTCGGTAGATTTTCAATTAGTTGTCTTCTAAATAACTAAGTTTTAGTTAGGATTTTTTGAAAGAACACCTTTGATAAATCATTTTCCACCGTCGTTTCTGGTCTTGGACGAGATGATTTCAAAACAGTGATTTACTACGTATTTTGTTGATTTCATTTTCGTTCCGTAAATATTGACTTAATTTTTCTACAAACAACTTAAATTTTCTACGAAGTAAGAAAAAAACAGTTTAAAAATTGTAATGTACGAGTAGGGTGACGTTTTTTTAATAATCATCCTTGGTAATCATCTTCAGACGTCGTTGATGACCTTGAACAAAATGATTAATTGACAGCACGGATGGTCCAGTGGCTGAGTGATTAACTGCTGTGGTGGGTTTGATTCCCGAACGGTAAAAATATTTGTATGATCTACAATTACTTGTTTCGGGTCACCCAAGCTAATGAAAAATTCCTAGTGTGGGGCATTTTAGATTGGTTAGGTTTTCTCGTCTCAGTTCATAACCGCACTTTCCTGCTGCGGTACTGATCATACTTTAGAGAATTTATTCTGAAAAGCTTATTTGTGTATTTAACCTAAATATGAATCGCACATGTGATAAAAAAACTCGATATCTAGTCGATTCGTTAAATTCTGTTGAATAAGGGGACATTGCTAGGTTTTAATTAATATAAAACAAGTTATATACAACATGTAACGTAATTAACGCACACCCTCAGACACCCCAATTAGAATTTTATGTTATAATCATAATACAGGAGGAGCAGTGGTGGCCCAGTGGTATCGGCCCCGACTTAAGAGTTGTAGGTCGTGGGTTCGAATCCAGGCAAGCGCATTACTTTGTGTAATTTATTTCATCATCACTGCTCTCAAAACGGTGAAGGAAAACATCGTGAGGAAACCGGCATGTCCTAGAACCAAAAATTCGAAGACATGTGACATCCACCAATCCGCACTGGGCCCGTGTAGTGGATTATGGCCCACTCCCTCTCACAGAGAGGAGGCCTGTGTCCCAGCAGTGGGAACATTAATAGGCTGATAATGAATCATAATACATATATTGAATTTTTAATTTAACATGTAAATGCATTGTTATTAACTAAATTAGTTATTTGCAGTAAGGTTTATTTTTCTTTATTTTGTATTGAATGACGCAATTTGTATTAATACAAATAAAATTGCACTTTTAAGTCTTGTTGCCATGATTTACCGTCTATCTTAGTTTGTTTTGACTGTCCAGGGGTAATGTGACAATAATTTTCGTAGTATTAATAATTTTTGATAAAAAAATTACCTATATTAAAAATGATAGAAATCGATTCAGTAAACGATTCTGAACAAACTAATTTCAGGATGTGCGTTGTTACATGTTGTATATGATATAAATATTATATTATATGATACTGGCTATTCCCTGCGTTGTAATCCTCGGCTCCTACTGGTCTTATCGTCATGTTATAATTATTGTAAAATGATTTTGAATTCGAACGAGCAGTTCCTGAGATTAGTGCAGCTGTATAATATTATAATATACATATTCAGTCTTGAACTTACAGCCTCGCATACTAGTCCGTCTTCTCTTACTATTGAGCTATCATCACTTCAAAAACTTGCGCATACATTCTTCCCATAAAAATACTATAAGTAAACTTAAACACCTATTGCGGCCTAATTATAATACTCGTATCATCAATCACTGTTGGGGCTTGAATTGTGTAAAATGGTTTTGAAATTGATTATATCACACCAAGAAGTGTCCGTTACAAACAATCCTATAAAAAACCAGGCCCTGATATATTTATTTTCATTGTATCCCAAAGCAATCACATACCTACAAGAAAGCTAGTAGGTATTGACCAAATAAAATCTCACCCATACCTACTTGACACCAAGTGACATCTAAATGCTTGTCATCATTATATGGTTGCACTGATAGCATAAATGAACTCACGGCGTTATGAAGAGCAGCGGAGCAGACTAATGTCCAATTTTACATTAACGTAATATTTTACACTAATGTAATATTACATTAATGTAATTTTACACTAATCAATTTTACACTAATGTAATATTAGACTAATGTCCAATATTACATTAGTGGCGATGCTGTAGAGTTATAAGATGGTACCATGCACACTAGTTGACCACGATTTGTCGCACAACCGGCCACAATCTTGAACACGTCTGGGTGTCGAGTCTGCTAATTATTAGTCAGAATGGCGCCACAATGGCGTTTCAATTGTAGTGCTTATTCGAACTATTTTTAACTGCTGAGTAAAAAATGGTTCGAAAATTGAAACGCCATTGTGGCGTCATTCTGAATAATAGTTAGCAGACTCGACACCCTGGTCGGTTGCCCAGTTATAATACTCGAACCTGTTTGTTAGTCAAAATTTCTTTAGACTAGACGGCTGAGCGAAGAAGCTCTTTTGTAATAGTAACTGACATGGACAATCGGGGTGCAAATTTTAGTTGGAGATAATTGCTTCATATCTTTATCTTCATATTTGGCGATACGGTTGGCGCAGTGGCTGAGCGATCGACTGCTGCGCAGTGAGTCGCGGGTTCAATCCCCGCACGGAACAAATATTTGTATGATCTAGTTGTTCCGGGTCTGGGCGTTTGTGTATGTGAGTTTCTATGGTTGTAAACACGCCCATGACACAGGAGAAACTCCTAGCGTGGGGCAAAGTTGTCTTAAAAAATAAAACTTTTAGTCCAACACAGGTTCACTTTATAGATGTTTATTAACCTACTTCAAAAAAAGGAGGAGATTCTCAATTCGGTTGGTTTGTTTTTTTTTTTTTTTTTTTTTTTTTAATTTATGTACACCGATTACTCCGAGGTTTCTAGTCCGATTAGTGATTCTTTTTTTGTTCGATGCAGTATACTTGCAGTGTGGTCCCATAAAAATTTCATCTAATTTGGTTTAGTACTTTTTATTTTGTGAGCATTTTTATTGATTTCGGCTACTTGGATGACATTACTTTTTGCGTGTTTGTTACGCGATTACTCCGCCAATTGTAGACCGATTTTCAAAATTCTTTTTTTGTTGTACTAGGGATGGTTCACCTTAGGGAATACTGCAAGTTTCATCAAAATCTGTTCTGCAGTTTTTGAGATAGGGAATTTTATTAGCATGTGTACATGAGCGATGTTAATACCGGTGCCACGGATTACAAAATTCTAGTGCACATGTAAGAAAATGATGTATTTGACAAGAATTTGGGTTGAATATGTAAACTAAAAAGAGAAAAATAAAAAACTTAAAAAAAAAATAACCGCCTTCAAAAACAACCACAAAAAAGGGTAAAATAACCTACAAAATAACTTTTCTTTCGGAAGTCGGTGGCAAAAAGACAACGAAATAAAAAAACAAAGCCACCGACTTCCGAAAGAAAAGTTATTTTGTAGGTTATTTTACCCTTTTTTGTGGTTGTTTTAGAAGGCGGCTAAATTTTTTTTAAAGTTTTTTTCTCTTTTTATGGAATTTTAGTTCAAAAAAGTAAATACACTGAATTAGCGCAGTGTTGATTTCTTTTGAGATGCCGGCAGTTAATGCCGGGCGCGAGAGGTCGCCGCCTATCGCCGCCGTGAGGACACGGCGGTGCTCTGCCCAAGCGGGGCAGTACTGCACCGTATACTCCACCGTGTTCTCCAGGCGTTTCTTCCTTCCCTATCCGACATAGGTACCTCCCGAAACTTCCGTCTCTGGTGTGGACCTGCGTCAGTCGGTAGGTCAGGACGCAGTGACGCCTATCCAGCCACTCCTCAAAGAGGCGGTCTTACCGCCGCGATTGCGGCGTGCCCGTAATAGTAGACTTTGTAGAACATCTACCAAACCGCACTGAGACCACGTGGTGGATGTGGCCAGCAGTCGGGATACTATTGGCTGATTATTATGCTATTATGATTGTTATTATTCGTCTGTTAATGAGTGAATCAAAGATTTTTATCAATAGTCGTATATTCAATAAAAAGTCTTTATTTATTTAATTTATTAATTTAATTTATTTTATCCTCTATTTCAGACAACTAAAGGCCCATAAAACAAAATAAACAATAATAAACTAATACATATTTTAAACAAATTCTTAAAACTACTACTTTAGACTAGACCTATTCATTTATTTTCTCTCGATCACACTAAGAAACGATTTAATAGAAAATTCATAACATTATCATTTTCAAAAATAAATAATCTATCCATCCCATTCACGAGCTAGAACTAGTTAATTAACACTCTCGGGAACTTATTTGAACCAAAAAACAAAGAATATTTCGCTGAGGTACTTGTCCCAACGCAAGCGATAAGCGGAAAGCGAGTAGAGCTAGTGCTCGCTTGACAAAGGTCTTGCAGGTCTTGCTGTGTACATATTATTATATTTACTTATCTCTTTTACTGATACTACAATCTTGGGAACAATAATAATCATCCTTAGTGAAAACAAAATTGAGTTGCAAAAATCAAACTGGAACGACAAACAAACAAACAAGAAAAGTGAGTGTATAAAAACGTGGGAAAATAGCCGATTGATACTCGAACTGTTTCCTCCAATTGTGACAGCCGCCAGTTGAATATGTGGGTTTAATTCCGGGCAAGATGACTTTCCGATTTTATATAAGCTTTTTAATGTATCTTAGATATCACTGATCGGTAAATATAAACATCGTTAGAAAAATAAGTGGAGTTATTTATTTGTAAAATAAGTGTCAAGTCGTAGAGCGAATGATTTAATTTATGCTCGTGTTGTTTTTATATGAATAGCTTTTACACTACCGTGGGTTAGAAACAGAGAGAGTTTTTATAGTCGCATCCTCGTGTAGTGGGACAACAGCCTTATGGAACCGAGTGATCTGGTTTGATCGTCAATTAGCAGCTGAGCGCAGCAGGCCGTTGGTCAGGTCAACCGCGTTAGCCGGCCGACTGCACTGACCTGTTTTCTGTCTACCCTACGGACCCCTGGCAACCAGAGCTAGTCTGGACTGGAAGTTGTGAGGATAGGTCGTGTCCCGGGGTGTATTACTGCTGGATTTTGATTCTTATGTAGGTAAGAACATTTTGACATCGTTACATTTCATTTCTGTGTGTCGGTGTCGTGCTACTCTCAAAGTCTGTCAACGAAGACACGCTCCCGTGTATAGTGAACTCCTATTTAATTTTAATTCATGAATTTTGACAACAAATTGGAAGTAAGGAAAACTGGTAAAATCGTATTGTTACACATTTTCAATTCATGTCACCAACTAATCTAATATCCGCTTAAACAAATGCCCGGAACTTCGGTCAACGTTTTGTATTTCGTGCTAAGAGTGTAGTATTTGGAGTTAGCCACGGTTTTAGCTTCTGGGAGGTTTTAGTTGTACATTTTAGTTTACAGTCTTTGAATTTAATTACGTGCTAGTCTTGTCTGTACCTGATACCATACAGTCTTTAATAGTCATATTAAATAGCTCCGTAGTATTTTGTATGATAACTCCCGCGACTCCGGCTGGCTTTGGCCCTCTAAGGAGGCCCCCATCATATTGCTGACAGTTGTAGTGGTTTTAGTTTATGTAAAAGTTATCGTCTTCCAACGGTTGAGTTACTAATGTACTAAATGTCTTTGTGATAAAAATGTGACTGTTGTAATAATGTTCCTATGCAAATGGTTCGTAGATATGTAGACTCAGGTTTAGTGTTACCAAACTTCAGGATTTGTCCTAAAATCTCAATCTCAGGATATATAGAATTTTTAAAAGAGAGTAAACTAATTAATTAAAAAACCGACTGTGATCCTGTAGATTGCAAATAAAATCAACACTTAAATTCTATTAAACCTATGGGAGAGATGGAATCTGCACGCATCGAGCCGCGAGCTACAAATGCTGTACATTAGGTTTGCGAGAGAGGTCGCATATTTCGAGAAAATCTCAGGATTTTTCAATGAAATTCGAGGTTTTTCTCCTGAGTTTTAAATTTTGTTTCTGATAACTCTACTTGGGTTGGCATTCGACATTCCATCAATACTTAAATGGCTGTGGGTTCATGTGACTTTGGTAAGAGATTTACACCTGAGAGGCAACACAATTAATTGGACAAACTTTGGAGAGTAGCATTGTAAGTAGACACATATTTTACCTAAACAATTTTAACTGGCTTTAAAAAAAGGAACGAATGAATGTAATATTGTTGAAATTTTTATCTGGGCCTGCATTTGACCTGTACAATATATGGATATACTCTTTATACTATACTTACTCAATTTTGTCTTGTTATAAAATTGGAAAGCGAAAGGAAAAACAACCGAGAGAAGAAACTTTAGAAAAAAAACAACAGGCTGAAAGACTAAGAAAAATAAGAATAAAAGATGATCCAATACTAGGCGTTGAAGCACAAATTAAGACCTATCTTAAAAATGACTCTGTCAGTGATTTGAATATCTTATGATTTTTGTTTTGTTCACTTCAGTTTTTTGAGATTTTATTCTTATATGATTGTTTACGAATTGAAGATTTTTTTATAAAAAAACCCTAGTTATTTGCTCAAGTGTTAATTAAACGAAGATCTCATCATAACTTCATTTTATTTAGTATTACCCTCAACATCTCACATTTAGCAGAACTAGCCTCTGTACTATTAAGTTTAAGTATGTCCTTACATTTTATTTTGTGTGTACATAAATGATTAAATAAATAAATAAAGTTAATTTTGTAAAAGTGCAAAATGTGGTCTAAGATCCGTGTCAAAAGATGCAGTATCAAATACAGACAAATAAACGTATTCTAAACCTGCTATGGGGCCTGTGCAGCCGCTATATAATGTTGCCAACGACTAAGTGGTTTTTTGTTAAATAACTGTCATGGTACAATACAAAAATTCGATTTTGGTGCGACGTTGCAATTTCGGTGTACAGTTTTCAATTTCGGTGGGATGGCAATTTCGGTGGCCGTCTTATTTTCAAAACAACTACAGTTGTTTATTTCCTTCTAAAACATCTGGAATACTAATGTGTTCTAAAATAAAACAAGTTTATTTTTTCATCCGAAAACCTACAAATAAAAAAATCCACCGAAATTAGTAAAAAATTGAGCCTGCGTGAAATGACCCTAAAGTATTTATTGGATTTTTGTGGCGTAACTTTTCATGGCGTTTATCAATGTAAGACTTATGCCCTTAGATTATAGAATGTCCAGATTCCGTGTTCGAAACAAAACGAAACGATATAAGTGAAGCGAGTTTTTTATAAATGTGTGAGTGAGCGGGGCCGCTCCAGAGTGTATTACGTATCGGATTTGCGTTTGTGTGCAATGTGCGTGTAATACCAGTGGCGGAGATTACCCTTAAAATGTGGGAGATTTTCAGTATTTTACGTTATACATAAAATATATCATCAACAGTAATGACATGATTTTTATCATTACGGTTGATGAGTTTTAACATTATTTCTTTAATTTAGGTAATTTGTCATGTGCGGCTTTACCGCTTATCAACACCGCAACACATTTAGCGATTCATTTTATATTTAAATGTCAGAGTCTGACCGTGTCTGACAGAGTCTGATAGAGACTGACTGAGTCTGACAGAATCTGACCGAGTCTGACAGTCTCTGACCGAGCCTGACAGAATCTGACAGTGTCTGACCGAGTCTGACTGAGTCTGACAGTGTTTGACAAAGTCTGACCGAGTCTGACTGAGTCTGACAGTGTTTGACAAAGTCTGACCGAGTCTGACAGAGTCCGACCGAGTCTGACAGAATCTGACCAAGTCTGACCGAGTCTGACAGATTCTGACCGATTTTGACCGAGTCTGACAGAGTCTTAACGAGTCTGACTGAGTCTCACCGAGTCTGACTCTGTATTTGACCCCGACGAATCTGACTTTTAATTCGACTCTTAATCTGACTCTGAGTTCTTATTTGAGTCTAACTGAGACTTTGAAACAATGGACAGAGCTTTCTGAATTCAGTAATTTAGCTAACGCGGTTACACTTATAAAAAAAACATCGTTTAAGAGAATAAAACTCTTTTTCATAACTCGTTTTTTTTTTAAGTCATTATAGTTACAAAATACTGGGTAAAAAAAATTAGGCATGTATTTAATGCGGCAACTAAGTATAATGAATATAGGTTGAAAAAAAAATAGAGTGGGTACCAAACATAATGGGTTGGCAGCTAATAAGGAGTATCGTAGTAAGTAAAAGATGGCATATTAATATATCAGTTATAAGCTCCGTTTTAATTTAAACTAGCATCAAGTTTTTCTTTTGGGAACTGAATTAATATCTAAGCGAAAACTTAATGATGAAAATAAAATAGAAAATGGGCATACATAAATAATACAAATCAGATTCTATTTAAAATTGTTTGTATGAAGAATAAATATAAACTAGCTTAAAATTGTGTGACTTTTAATAGCTTTGAATTAGTACCACCTGCCAGAATGCTCGACGGAGCCCCGCTTCGCGGGGCTCCTATTTCTGCGTGCAAGGTTTAAAGTAACCTAACACGAAGGGGATGGCGGGGTCTTTCAGACCCCACCATCACCTTCGAACCTAACCTGTCCGTGTCGGGATGCCCCAAGTCCCGAGCTCGTTTCATTCGCTCTTGCATCCTAGGTCAAATAACTGATTACTACCTGTCATGCTGGCTCACAAAATAAACAAAACTAAACACTAACGTGTTAGTTGCACACATTACCGGCGAATGCCACCCTACTAACATTATTAGTCGCCAAGTCATTTTATACAGCTCCTCGCCTAATATTTCAATTGACTGGTATAGTTTATTTGCTACCTAAACGCAGCTGCTAGTTTTTAGTTTTTATAACACCCTTAATTTTGAACCTTACGTAATATAATAGTCGCGAAAATATTTAATCGCTGGCAAGTTATTTTATTTGTTGCAAACATTTGGTCGACTTTTAAGTTATTAGTCACTCGGAAAATAATAAGCTAAAAAATTATGCCTATGGCAATACTCAACAGTTATGGCGTCCGTCACAGTGTCAAATTGTTCACTTCTTTGTTTACGTATTTAAAATGAAATGCATACTGAAATTGAATGCTAACATAATGAAATGATATATTATGGCATATTCCTTTTTTTGGAATGTAATTATAAACCATTTCACAATAAAACTTTCATTTTAAAATATCACAACACGGACTCGTGACGTAGTTTACGCGGGGAATGTTCCTAGGCGACTGACGTATGGATCGACCGACGCGGGACATTTATCCCCCGTGTTTTTGGCTTCAATTCTCAGTGGCCTACTATCAATCTGGACATTTTTTAATCTAAGCTTATGCCATTATCACAGAAAGACGTTATTGTTATATTGAACGTTGAAAGCCGTTGCTCTAGTGGTCGCAAGCGTGACTGCTGGTCAGATAAAGCGGAAAAAAATTAAACTTTGACATAACTGCTGATATGTGGGTGTCGTATTAGGAACACCTCTGTCTAGCCCTTTGATGATATCAGGCGTGATGATGTTGAATGAACTTTGGTAACGTTCACTACTTCTGAAAGTGCTGATATACATACAGCCATGATCATTTATTATACATATAATTATGTTCCTACCTAGGCAAAGAGAAGCTATCGGTAGCGGCGAGCGAGCCGGTGCGGCTGGTGCTCGAGAGCGACGGCACGCAGGTGGAAGACGGCGAGTACTGGCGCACGCTCCCGCCGAACACCGTGCTGCTGCTGCTGCGCCCCGGCGAGCGCTGGTACCCCACCGGAGTCGACGTCATCAAGGCTGGTGAGTACACTCTACAGCCTGATGCCTAGAGATCTAATAATAAGTGCAGTTGATACTTGAAATTTCCTGTAGATTGATAAGTACATCCTGGAACACAATATTTGGGCAGGTGTTCAATCTCTCAACCTTTTCTGTTCCAGCAATATCGGCGATACCTAAAATAGTATGCGAAACAATTCACGCGCTAGAGCTGCACGATGAAACACCTTCATGGAAGATTATGGACAACAAGGGGCGCGTCACAGTGGTGCTCCACTGGGACCAGCGGCCGCAGGCGTCACCGGCTGCGCGCTCTCCGTCGCGTCAGCCCAAGCCCGATCGGCGGCCCTCGCTCGTTATCCAGACGTCTCTCGACCGGCCGGCGCCCGCGCCGCCGCACATCACAGTCGTGAACCACGACGAGCCGGGCCCTGCGCCGCGCAGACTGTCGCGAGCGCCAGGCTCGCTGGAGCAGCCAGGCGGCGTGCACGTACATACGTCCGACTGCCGCGCCGCCGCCTCCCCCGCGCCTCTCACGTCCCACGCACCCCTCTCGCGCCCGCCGCCCGACGAGTGCGACTTCCACTGCTGCGCGCTGCACGAGGAGGGCCGCCGCATCGCCGTGCACAAGAGCGTCGCCACCTCGCCCATCCAGGACGCACAGCCGCGAGCCTCGCCGCAGGGCCGCCCCAAAGGACACGTGCGTTTCCTCGACGCAGAGTCTGCGCGCCGCGGCGACCGGGACTCCTCCGAGAGCGAGACAGAGAACACCCTCGTCGAGGACGAAGCTGTCACCTCCGAGAAGTTTCTCCTTCTGATCGATCAGCTCAGTGTCGACCAGAAACGGCATCTCACCATCAAGGACATAGGCATCATCCTCGAGCGACTCAGCTCCAAGATCCTGGACGTGGAGCGACTAGACCGCGAGTCCGAGTCGGACGACTGTTACAACTGGACGATCAAGGCGACGATCAGAGGGGATGCATTGCGGGAACTGGGCGTCATCTACAATGGAAACTACTATGCGATCAGCGAACACCCGGGCTATCGGGAGGAGAACGAGGAGGCCGGAGACGAGGGTGAGGAGGAAGAAGAGGAAGATCGGCTCTGATCGGGCCTGTGCGGCGCCGCCATGCCCGCCGCCGCCGCCGCCGTGCGCACCGCGTTGTGCCGCGTCGCCGCGCGCTGACCGGCCGGCGCCGCACGCCCCCACCACGCCAGAGCCGAACGCGACAAGCGTGAAAGCAATATTCGTTACTAAGGTTTCGTCATAGATCCGGGCGAAACGACAGGATCGGCCCGCTAAGCATGCCTCCGGGCCGCGGGCGCAGCCGGGTGTGCCGGCGCGCGCCGCCCGGTGGCCGCGGCGCTGCGCCGGCGACGCTCACACGGATCGCTCGCCGAAGTGAATAATTAGAGACTTATATATGAAATTTGTCGCGGCCCCGCCTCACGCCGTGACCCGGCCGTGACCGGTCGTGTCAGCCGGCGGTGCGGGGTCGTACCCTAGTTAATAAATAGCGGAATTATTGTAAGTAAAACTGACTTCCTATCGATTTCTAAGGTGATTACTTAAGTGTCGCGCCGGTCGCGTGGCGAGGGCCGCCGCCGCCTCGTCCGCGTAGCGTACTGTGTATTATATTATGCGTCACCGGAACACAACACCCGCACAAATGTCTATCATCGAGGTTATTGTCAATGTTCTTAGGTAAATAATAAATTGAAGGCGTGCGCCCGTCGCCGCCGCTCCCCGTGCATACTGTTTGTTTCGTCCGTCGCGCGGCGCCGCGCGGCACCACATAGTTCACACAAGTTGGCCTAATATTGGGGAATAAGTTTCTGAATAAACTCATCATCATCATCATCGATGCAACCCGTAGTCGACAAAGTCTAAAATGAAATCAGCAGAGTGTGACACTCGAAAACAATAAAGATAACGTTGTAGTGTGTGCGAGGGCGGGTGTCACTCGCACTCGGAGGAAGTACTTGCTCATGTATTCAGTTAATATGTTATTGTATCGAGGAGTCGTTGTAGGACACGGCCGGTGCACCGCCGGGCGGCTGCCCGCCGGTGCTCGCCGCAGAGCGACAGTTCCAATAGCTATGACGATGTTTCAGAGAGAGTCATAACATTAATAGATATATAAAAATTATTATAATTAATAAAATTGAATGTTAAAAATAAAAATGGTTGTATCTAAAATACGAATATACCTACCGTCATGCATCAGTCATCTTGCTAATGGGTATTGGTAGTCGGTAAGTTGATTCTTGTATTTATTAGCTATATGGTATCGTAGTATTACTGTATAATGTTTTTAATTTTTGTATAGTACGGAGGTCGTGGTGGTCACGCATTAATGTATAATATAACAAAACAATGTGGTTTCATAAGTTTTACAGCCGGGAGGCTCTCATATTGTATAGTTATTTAAGGTGTAATAATAACGATTATTATTGGATATTATTGAAGGAGTACGTGAATACATTGTTTGTGATGAGGTTCCGTTTATAGTTGACGTCGCGTATGGGTGACGTCACCACGTCTGTTGACGTCTACGTCAGGCGTGGCGAGTTTGTTTGCGTGACTTTGTTTGTGCTGGCGAGAGGGATCGCGGATGCGCGAGCTTTTTGGAACGAAATGAATCTCTGTCGTATGGAAGAATAAATGAACAAACTGTGATTGCTACAGTATTTTACACATAAATGTCGAATTAGATAATAGTACTCTCATCCTGTCCCAAATCGCTCGTGGGCCCACTGTCCGAACATAATACTTGTATATTATTTCTCATTGTCTTTTTTCTAAACGGGTCGTTGAAGTCCCGTATGACATTCATTCCTAATTTGACTATTTCTCAGCGATCAATATATTTATAATATATTCAATATTATTATATTATGGACCTATTTTCGTGAACCGAAAATATAAATTTTGATGTTTTGATACATTATTGGATAGAATTTGATTTTTAAAGTTTGATATTGTGACTTGTCCTAAAGTTACTTAATTTTCAATTTACTATCGCTATTAAAGTTTAGGGGAAGCTGTAAGTTTCGTTATAAAAAGGTTCCATAAAATAAGTGGCCGGTTTTTGAGGTGTCAAGTTGTTTCGACCCATCTTTTGTCTCTGTCGCACTTATATTTTATGCGTACGGGCGACAGAGGAAAAAAAATGGAGTTACATTCTGTAATTTGTGCATGTTCTCGACTTCACATTGAAGAGTGTGACGTCAAATGTTATACATTCTGACTTCGAATACTTTCGACAATGTGACGTGGGGAGCTGGTTCTGATGAAAAATCTCTTGAAGTTTTGTAAGGTAATACTGAGAGTTAGATGTTCAATGACTTGTGACTTCTGTGTTGGTTCTGTCCGAAGATGACTGTCAGTGCATTCAAAGCAGGCGACACGCTGGGAGATGCATTGTTTTAACAAGACCGCCAGACCGTTTGTAAGATATACGAAAAGGCATTCGCCTATACTTAAGGTGATAACTCAGTATACCCAGCGAGTTGTCTGCCTCGAACTGTTTGAGTCGCGCAGTGTGCGTCCTACATGTGTATGTTGCGTTCAATCATTCCTACATTCGTTTGTACAGCTAATGGTGAGTCTATGGAGTTACAGTCCGTTACGCACACGATATTATATCTAGTTAAAACGTTCCGTTTTAATATTTTTATGTGTATAGGAGTAATGATAAATAATTGTGAAAATTGGTTTGTGACGCGTATGATCCGCGGTTGGAATTTGGGAGGCTGGGGTCGAGCAATGCAACGGTCGAGGGCAGCTTCTGAATTTACTAACGAGAGGTTTTTAAAAGACAGGATATCGAGAACAGCTGTTGCATTGCTTCAAACTTCGATCGTTGTGTACAATGATATTGTTGCATTGTCTATTCAACAGTGGCATTTAAATCATTATAATTTAATTACTATCAGATTGTTCGTGAGAAACATTCTATTCGTGAGCTATTTTTATCTGTTATGGAATTTATTCTATAGACTTGATAAAAACCAGAAAAGAAAATATTACTTTTAAATATTCGTCACCTAGTCAGGGGACGATTTAATACTGTTGTTCAACCAAATAATTTGTGAGGTTAATAAGATGGTATATAGAGCAGCGAATATTTTTTACTGTGGTAAGTGTGTGACAAAGCCTCGATAGTAATTGAATTATAGACTTCCATGCCTGTAGAGCACTCGTTGCCTCGTGGTGCAGATAATAGTTCCAGGACTGAAATAATATTAAGTATATCATCTCTAACTGTTGGAGTCGCGTGTAACAATATTATAGCTGGGGACTCACAGGGCCATTCTTGCTCGTTGGGGACAAAATCTACGTTTTGTAGAACAAATAATGAATTTAAATCCTATCACACGAATTGAGTAATTAATATTGATGTTGTTCATATATTTAAAGCAAGAATTTACTATAAAACAAGATCAGCCCTCTTGTCCTCAGTAATACCTTCCCAAATTGTATTTCATTCGAAATATACAATCATACCTAAATAATGATTAGATAACTAATATTATATAAACGGTGACAGAATTTTTCGAAAAACACTTTGGTTTTTGAACCTCGTTTTTATAGGCGAATAAATAGTTACGTCAATGTTTGTTTTTTAAAGTCAGTCTTTAAGATGGGTATTGATTTGTAGCATTTACTTGCAGTTTATACGGACATTAAGAAATATAATAAAAGTGATCTTTTAGGATCATCGTAGAGTCGACGTTGTGTATGTAATGGCGTTATAAATTATACTATTAAACGTCAAAATTTAAAATTATTATTCCTCGCATATTGAAGCTGAGAAATCCAAACATGGAATTGATATTTAGCAGTGAAAGCTTCAGTCTGATTCCGGATCCTACGAGCATCTGTTACAACTCAGTACACAACTTATCGCGCAGTGAGCAGTCGTGCAAATACAAATACGTAAAATATTGAATGTTAGTTATTCATACACTATATAGCACTTAGGGGACTCCTTTTAAAGTTACGTGCCAAATCGTTCTTATTTTACAATCCCATTGTAGAACTCTGACTTCGATGTCAGGTTGTAGAACATAATGTTGCAGAATAACTGCTTCTCTTAAGGCTAGATAAAATTAACGTAACTGATGCAACTTTATCTCCTACAGTGTGACGTCGAAGGTACGCGGTAGGGTTTTATATAAAATGTCGAATAAAACTTAATGTAGCGAGTTTCTATAATAGGCTACTGAGGACTGGTCCTAGGATATGCCATAAGAAGTGTTGTTTTACAAAGTGCCAATTTATGAGTTGTAAGTAATATTAGTTAAGTTAGATATGGCACGTACAAACCTTTTTAAATCCATTTGTACTGCATTTTGAAGCATGAGTGGCTAATAGCAAAATTTACAATTAAAAAAAAAACTTTTAAGTATAGTTGCAAACAGGTATCATTATAATTTACACAGACAATCATGAGATGCATTTCTAATAAATGTTGCATGTTAAAAGCTCAATTTACTAATATATCTGGATAGCTGGCCATTCTTCAAAACGCAGTGTCCACACCGAATGCAAGACGTACTGGCATCGTTCACTCGTATCATACGTAACCCGAGAACAATTATTTTTGTATTCACTCGACGAACGTGAGACAGATACCGGCTTCTGTTATACACTCAATTATTACCCAAAAACTTCACTGCCACTAATTTAAAAATAAAAATATTGGAAACGAAATGCTGTGCTTTTTTTTCACTTTGATTTCAGACCTTGTTAATCCTTTTTTTAAGTCACGTAATTTATCTGTTCAATAAGCAAACACTACAAAACGCCCTGTTAGTTTTAGGCAGCCTGTCCATTGATGCAGAGCGAGCTGGCGGAGCGGAGAAACGAGGAAATATTAACTAATAGGATTGCACCATTGAAGAGGAGCGGAGATTTAGTACAATCCTATTGGTTAATATTTCCTCGTTTCTCAGCTCCGCCAGCTCGTTCCGCATCAATGGACAGGCAGCCTTAGCCTTTTTTACAACACAACCAAAATAACATCCAAGAATTGTGGTATAAAAAAATTTGGTAAGCGACCTTATTGCCCTTTATGCAAAGTTTGATTGCCCTTCCACAACAACGTAAATTACCGACAGTAAAGCTTTGTTAGCTGCATCTATAAGCAAGTCTAGCACGAATTTACGAAGCTCGCTACACCTGGCGTCTACGAGAACACGTAGCACATGCTACATCTGGCGACTACGAGTTTGCGTAGCACAAGCTACGCCACACGACTACGAATTCGTGTAGCAGTTGCTACGCCATGCGACATCGAATCAGCGTAGACATAGTACGCTCCTGCCCTCATAATATATGAAGAAAATTGTAAAAGATTCTTACATACGAGAATCTCGACTTGTTGACACGATCTCGTATGACATTTTTTCAAGTTCATACGAGTATCGTACAAATCAGTTTGAACCGTTTTGAGCGCGAGTTTTGTCATTCGAGTTTTGCGATTACTAGGATATTCACAGAGATCATTGTTATTAATCACATATTTTTGAATGTCTCTTCATCTTCCAATGGTAATTCAAGGCAAAACGTGTTAGATGCTGCCATCCTTCAATTATCGTATCTTCGAGACGAGAAACTCTCCCCATCTATGTAAATGGGCCTTTATGGATGCTGATTTCTCCTTTTGGCCAATTTAAAAGAAATACCCTTTATATCATGGCCACTCGTGCGAGACCGGGGCGAGCCGCTAGTTATAATATAAAGACATTAATTTATACAATAACAGACAATAAAATGAGACAAGATAGAATTTTACAAAAACAATGTATATTCAAAACGTATCAAAATATACACACATACAAACGTTTACATGGTGGATGTTGACAGAAACTGCTTTCTCTGAATTTTTGTTTTTCACAATTTGCATCGTTTCTTCAGTTCCCGTCAATTTCAGTAGTCTTGTGCTTAGAAGGTTACGCATATTTATAATTCCAGTGTTCACAGTAACTGAACTATATTCATGAGGCACTCTTTCTAATTTATCTTCACACCATTTCTGAGTTTCCGCCAATCAAGAACAATAACGATGATGTGCTAGACTGCTACAATAACGGAGTTTGTCTGTTGGTTGCACTGCAGCGTCTGGTCTTCTCATGTCTGGACTACTAAGATACTAAACTTGTTCTATGTACCACGCGGCAGGCCTACGGGTACGCGCAGGACTTCGCGCGCATCAAGGCCCTCTTCTCCGCATCTGCCAACTTATCGAGTACGTCTGCCATCTCGCACCACGGCTCGTATCTTTGATTTATGATGATAATTTTGTGTACCGAAGGGTTCCGTAGGTCCATCGTGCGAGAAATACTTTCACGACTGCGGCTTGTAAACACAACGTCGACCTTTAACAAACAATTACATATTTTGAAAACTTTTGTACCTATTTCAAAAGCTACACTTTAAAAATAGGGTTTTTTTTAATGTTCCCAGGTCGCAACTCAAAGTATACTGTTAAGTGAAGATCGTGAGTTAGTCAAATAAAGGGCATACGAAATACAGACAAAAGTAAGAATACTCGATACGAGTACATGATCATAACTGGGCAAGCTACTGAGAACTTCAGCGTGCAAAGTAATAATAATTATAATAAGTTCTAAACCAAACATATGTTCATTCCATTTTGCTACCACACGACGACCCTCGAATCGTCAGAGTCAGAGATGTGACACCGTATTTTCCACCGTGGTACCCACGCCACGGTTGAAAACTAAGTTAATTCACTGATCAAAATTTAATTGACATACCTTATTTTTACAGGACCATATTATAAAACCGACCATTAAAGTCAAAGCCGTACATGTGGAAAGGAATAGAGGAACTATTTCCCAGTATGTTTTAAGAGTGTAGCCTAATTGCAACTTCCTTGGGAACGGTACGTCGTATTGAGTGGGTGGTATCAAGTCTGCATACCGCACATTATTTACTATTGGAGTGACTTTCCTCGTTAGTAGCAGTCCAGCCCGAGATCTATACGTACTTCGTAAGAATTTTGAAAGCATTTTAATGCAAATTGAAGCATTAACTTCAATTATTTATTTTCCTAATATATACAAAATGTGATTGACGTAAGTGACAACGTCAAAACATTCTATAATCAAATCGATACAGAGAACCTAATAGGTAAAGAGTTCGATATATGCAAAGAGATCTGACAAAATATTTTATCCAAACCGAGTACCCGGCGCGGTCATGTGTGTCCCTATGGCCTTGTGTAGGCACTTATTCAGTAATACGGACTACAGGTGTCTTTTAATGCACAATTTATCACTTTACAGAACATTCAGCCAGCGATTATTTCATAACTTCTTCATGTAGTTCTGTGACAGCAGGACTCAAGCAAGGCAACACTGCATCGCTGTCGGATATATTTCTATCATAAATGACCATCACTGGCCATAAATGTACTTTCGATGAATAAAAACATATTGCCGCAAAGTCAGATGAAATTCAAAAGTCAAACGTATATTTAATTAATTATTACAAAATAAAATTTAATAATAAGCGTAATAATTCATCACTTCGATATTATTTTCAGGCAAATATGGAATTTCTGTACAATGGATTATATTTGCGCGATTCATGAATTACTGTGTAACAGAACAGGTATTGAAAACTTCTTTTGGTATGGTTATTTTCGTGCAATTTATGAACACAAAAATAAAGTTCTTTCGTAGACATGGTACAATCATTTGATAAGTCAATAAATTCTTAGAGATGCGCTAGAGACAGAAATGTGTATTTTTAATTTTTTACACATCTCACTCTGTATCTCACTTGTATGCTGTTTGTCTGGCCTCAGTTGACAGGTATCGACTGAAGCCAAACAAAACGACCACCACAAGCTGTACCGGTACGATATGTTCGTAATGGGTATGGTATTAAGGTAAAAATGAGTCTTATCCCTATCACTCAAGATAATATGGGTATACGCAGAGAATCTGTACTACAGTCATCATCAACCGTACTATCATCTATGCGAATCAGCTAAATTCAATAAATCACTATTCTTATGAGCCATTTGTTTGCAGACGTCGGCGGTGTGAAGATCGGTGATGAACATTCGCACCCCACGACGCCGAATCTCGCCCCGAACCAAGCGCAGGTACCGGGCCATTCGGGAGTTCTTCCGCAAGGCGCTAGGTAACCACCCACACATAAAAAGTAGCCAGCCATCACCTCACCCGCTAAACACCCTGCTCTGCTTACAGGTAGCTCATCGCAACCCGATATTAAAATAAGTTCCAGTATTGCTGTTAATGTTACTGATCTAAAACGCAAAATAGTTGGCCTCGAACAACAGTTGGACGAAGTCAACAAGCACTGTCAGAACATCGCGTGTCTCGACTGCTCCAGGAGGGAGTCCGAGAGCTGTCTCCAGGCGGACGAAAGCCAAGTGCAGGAGTCCAACTGCTGCATACCAACAGACGCGAGGCACGAAATTGAGACGATAAGAGAACAAAGTGAGCCGTCTACTCGGCGGAAAAAAAGCAACGAGACACAACTTCTATACAAATCTTCGAAAGATCCGTATAGAAAATCTTCAAACTCAATTGTCAATCGTCGTCAATGCGGAAAGCCCGAAGAGAACGAAAATTATTCGAAAAACCAAAATATTATCGATGATAACCAGGGCATGCCTGAAGATTACGGAGAACATGTTTCTAAAACAAAAATTAAAAAGAGCAAACTGCATAGATTGTCTGATTACGGCTCAAAATTACATAAATATAGAACGAGGTCTGTTTACGAAAACATTGCTTCTGCTAATTCTAGCAGTAGTTTCCGTTCACTCATAAACCCACGAATGCACCATTCAAGCCCTGGTTATTCTGGCCATCCTCATGGTACCAAGTACCTTAAACAAGAATTTGCAGAACCGGTGCTGCCGCAATACCCCAAAGAAAAGAAATACAAAGAACGCGCGCGCGTGAAAAGGAGCAAGAATGATTTGTATAAAGAATGTTACGAGCAGAAACCAATCAAAATTCGTAAGGAGAAACATCACAATCGAGAAATTGATCAAGATTTTATTGCCGACATAATAAAACGGCAATATAAGCCGGTGAAAATGTTTGGAAGGAGAGAGTCTGGTATCAGCCAGATCTCGGCACCTGTTTGCCGGGATCAAGAATTTTCACTTCGTGAAGATATATTGGAGTGTCCCGAGTTGTGCTCATGTTGCTACGACGGACACAAGCATAGAAGAAGACACAGCGACGTCAGTGAAATGAGAAGTATTTGCGACACTCGGCTCTATAGCTCTAAGAAACGTACTCGAGGAAAACATCGCAGGGTTCACGTAGATATAATAAATAATTCTGATGTTTACGACTATATTCCCGTTAAAGAAAAGTCCAGTCCAAAGACACGACGAAAATTCAGTGAAGAGAATATGTTACCGTATGAATATTATAGGGAGGTCCCGCCGTCACCTAGGACTTTAAGACCACGGCTTAATCTTAAATCACAATATAACTCGGAGTATGAAGATTACATGAATCACGTCAAACATTCCTTTAAGAAGAGCTCACCATACAGGCAATGGGTTCAACGTGAGCACGTGACACCGGACAGTGATATCACATCCACACAAGTCCCAAATTTTATTATAGAGCAGCCACGCAAAACACATAAACACATGACAAGCCAGGTCGAGAAACAAAGACTTTGTCAACAAGACAACGCCACTATGAGCAGTGTACAATATGTAGCTAACGGCCAAGCAAATGCAACTGTTGATACAACATTTAACAAAACAGAAGAGATTAGAGAGGAAAAAATAACTGTTGATAAAACAGACAAAGCACTATGCGAAATAAAGGACATCCTGCAAAGTTTTTTACATGAAATAAAGAAAGAAACAATTACGCCACATGGTGTCAAATCTGATGATTGCGCGAAGACCTGTGACAATGGCATACATGTGACGAACGACAATAGTGCTAATTTAAATGGCAGCGTATTACCTAACAGTCGGCAAAACAGTGTTAACAATTTTGGGGTAGGTGCTCCTCCGTATATGTCGTCATTTCAAAATCCTTGTTGCTACCCCATGATGCCAGTATGTCCAATGACTTATCCTATGTCTATGCAGAACGGCTATATGATGCCCAACCCAAGTTACACATGCACAAACTGCGCCAATTTAGCTAAGGAGCCTGAACATTGCTGTCATAAAAACACCACCACAAGCTGCCAAGCTGAAACGTGTCCCACAGAAACCGAAGACCTTATAAAAGAAATTTACAAGTTTGTAGCACAAGGACCGGTAAGAAAAAAATGTCATGAAAGCAATATAGACAGACATGCAGCTAGAATAGCGGAAGCCAAACTGTTAACGTCGAGGAGTGTTGGGGAAAGTTCTAGATATACAAATTCTAAGCATGATGTCAAAGTAGGAACACCTCCGCTCAAATGTTATTCAAAAAGTTGTGAAGCTATAGGGTCTCGAATAGGTTCTGAACCATATATCAGCGGAACTAACGCTAGTTATTCGGATACTATTTTAGAAAAGCTAAGTTTACAAGTATCGCAGTCTATATCTGAAACTGAAATGGAAACAACGACTACTGAGGATAAGGTAAGAACTCACTAGTTGCACCTCTTTCAACTTGATTTATTAGTTAGGCATTAGGTTCCTGTGTAGGTTTATAAGAAGAAAAAAATAATTCTCCTTTTATATTTTTTCAGTCAAAACGGAATGCATTTTCAAATGTCCTGCGGTCAATTGGTATTTTAAAGAAGAAGAAAAAAGATGTTATTGAAGAACTCAGCGAAAGTGAAAGTGCTATAGACGTGGAAGTAAAACGAAGGTCACCAAGAGCATCGTACGGAGAGAGACCATTTAGACAAGAGGTGACGAATTATATGATGCATGGCCAAGAGTACTACCAGCCTCCGCCCATGCCGTCTAATTATCCAAGACCTAACGAATATCAACCTGATTACAATCCGGCATATAATCCACCATACAATTCACCATACAACCCACCATACAACCCTGGATTACCAGACTACGCACAACCGCCACCTCTGCATGACGTGTATGCGTCGCCGGTGGCGCAGCACTCGCGGGCGCGGGAACAAGCCTCTGCACCTCCCTACCCTTCTAAACAGCGGCCTACAGCGCCACCGCTTCACACCGCCTATGATAGTCCCTACAAACCTATGCAACAGCGACAAGGTCCTGTCTGTTTGAAGGAAATAGAAGTGAAAAGTACTGCCACGCAGAGCGAAAGGAAGATGTCAATCTTCCGAAAGATAAAAAAGAAGATCCAAGCACCGGTTGATACCAGTGTCGAGTACCAAAACACTTGCTCCACGCAGACACAAAGCAAGGCGCTACCACGGCCGTTGACAAAACCATTGATAAACTGGAAGAAACTGCAAGCTAAAGCCATGGCGGAACACGGCAAGCTGGACACTGATCCCATGAGGTTCTCTTGGAAGACTGAGAAGGAATTAGCAGATGGTGATCTAAAATTAAGGAATGCGATGCTAAAAAAAATGTTCTATAAAAGGAATCCTTTCTCTCCGCGGAACCTCATAGTACGGACATTGTTGGGAAAAGACAAGTCGAGTTACGGTGAACCAAATGCGAGAACCCTTAGGCCACGGATGTTTTTGTAATCATCGTGCGTGAAGTCAGTGAAAATTTTTGTGTTTTTCCTTGTTTTAAGAGTATATTGTTGAAAAAGGATTATTTTTTTTTATTTGTATTACTTTTTAGCCCACACTATTGGATACTGAGCAAAGCCTTTCCCCAGAATAGGTAATAGAAATACATAACAAATTCAGATACAGAGTGTTGGTTGATTCACAACATAATTATTATTTAAGGGAGTCTCTACGTGCTAAGCGCACTTTGTCCCGCAATCGTATAGTACATCGAATTCGCACGCGCAAGTTCCATTTGCACTAGGTCCCACTCGCAGGTCGACCAATAAAGATAAGAAGATTGGAATGGAGTTCTCGCATGCCTCTGTTTAAAATTAATCCACTTCCCGGGACAACCTGTATAAAGGGACCATTGGCGAACCGTGAGTCGAAGTGCTAATGGAACGAAGTCTGTACAACCTGTCTCTACATCCATCTTGGAGAAGTGACTAAAATTAGTTCGATTCTTTTAAAATATTCGCTGTAGTATTGTATAATAGGTACTGCACCTACAACGTTAGGACTACAATAACGGTATTTCCCGTTAATTTTGGCGATAAAATCTTTAAATCTATGCTAATATTATAAATCTGAAGAGTTTGTTTGTTTGGTTGAACTCGTAAATCTTAGGCACAGCTGCTTCGAATTGAGACTATGTATTTTGTGTTGGATAGCCTATTTATCAAGGAAAGAAGGGCTGCATAACATTATTCTACGACCAAAACAAGCCGAGTAGCAGGGGTGAAACCACGGTGAACATGATGTTCGTATAAATTTAACGTATTTAGGTCCAACCAGCGCGTCGCGGGTTCGATCCCCGGGTTATTCCGGGTCTGGGTGTTTCTATGTTTGTAAATGCACGACCCAGACAGGTGACATTTCTAGTGTGGGGCAACGATTGTTTTTTTTAAATGGCCCCTGTAACAAAACAACTAATTTATTAATGACAGACAACCTGGCCGCTAAAATACATATCGAATTCAAACATTTGACAGACGAGATTGAAAGATGTTACAAATGTCAGAGAGCCAAATGTGAGCCGATATTTTCTGGCTCTTGTAACTTAGTTTTAAGTTCCATTGTTACAGTATTATATCTGGAACTGTTCAAAATGAAATTATCAGTTGGAACGCCGCCCATTTTAAGATTACAGGTGGATTGAGCCTGCTCCTTTCCCACGGTAAGTCTAGTTTAGATCTTTGCTTAGACTTACTAGCTCTTTTTCCTTGAAATAAAGAGCGCTAGGGGCGCGTGCAGTCGGCGTTTGCTACCAGGATACGTGTATTTGTCCAGTGACAATATTCCACATAGAAACACGCGAACAGCTGTTATTCTCTATAAAAAATCTCATAACTGTACTCTACTATGCTAATTGACGAGACTGCTTTGAGATCATCCAATCGTGAAACGCGAACGGTGAGTGCTCGCGCTGCACGATTACGATCACGATCACCATCATAGTGTCGCTGTCAGTAGCTTAGTGAATGGCAAACCTTACTCCCAGCGTGGCGGTTCGCTGTACTGTAACTGTGCCGTCACAAGTCTGTGTTTTAGAGAACGCACTGAAGTACGTGGCAACAGGGGCCAAGCTGCGTGCCCACGCGCATAGTATATCCCTCATAATAATGACTAGGTACTAACTGGAATGCTGCTTCACCTGCCTATTTAGATCCCTTTATGTCCAAGAAACCGATATTGTTTTACTATCTGTTAATTCATGCCTTTTATTTGGGATCTTTCACATGAAACGAAACGTCGGAACAAAAATATAAACAAAAACGAAAAAATAATTGCACACATACATAAGCTATGCCAACATTTTTTCTTTGAGTCTACTCTGTTACTGCTATGAAAAAAAACTCACATATTACATTTTGCAGCGTACTGGCAACATGAGCAAAGAACAATTAACTGGACCATTGTGTAAGAAACGCTTCAAAGGTATAGAAAACTTCCTGAGAAGGGTCGCTTTTAATTTAGGTAAAGTATGTATCTAAATACTTTCACAATAACAGGCCCTCAATAGCATGGGCGTTACCATATTGTTGCCTTTAAACGGGACCGTCCACATTGATTCCTGTACAGCTTAGTCTGTAATTCCCGTTGTCTTCGCTACGATTAAAGACCGATTTATATTGCTCAAGGATACTGGCCGCAGTGCCTGAAAAGCCGGGTGTTTAATCAGTGCGTCCTTCCAGTCCTACCTAACCTACGGAGCCGAAACGTGGAACATGTCAGTCAAGCTGGCCCACCGACTTCATGTCACGCAGCGTGATATGGAAAGGTCTATGCTTGGGGTCTCACTAAGGGATAAAATCCGGAATGAGGTCGTAGCAACCTGAAGTGGTAATGGGCTGGACATGTCTGCCGCAGAACCGACGATAGGTGGAGTAGGAAGGTTCTCGAATGGAGACCGCGTGTAGTAAGCGTAGGGTGGGAAGCGCCCCGGCAAGATGGACCGATGACCTGAAGAAGGTGGCTGGCAGTGGCTGAATGAAAAAAGCAAGAGATCGTGCGCTGTGGCGCTCCCTAGGAGAGGCTTATGTCCAGCTATGATGATGAAGGATACTGGCGAGTAGCACTTAAGACAAAACTAAAAAAACACATCACAAATATCCGTTACTGATGTATACTAAACCCTTCTCGAAAATGTAACAAACACTTTTATGAAAACCGCATCAAAGTCGGTTTAGCCAAATGCGAGATAATCGCTGACAGGCATGCATACCTACAAACGTACGGGTCGAACTGAGAACCTTATTTTTTGAAGTCAGAAACAACGAGCTTTTTCAGTTCCATAAACTTTTGTGACTTACCAGATTGATGGATGTGGCTGCTGATCATGTAGTCGCCTTTTTGTTTACAATATCCACCCGTTTGCCGGTCTGTAATTTATACTGTACTAATACTAAATTTAATTGTTTGCACTGCGCCAAGTTGAGTCAAGTGCTGCGGGATTGGGCGGGCGAAGCATGCACTTGCTTGATTGGGCGGGCGAAGCATGCACTTGCTTCGACAATTTAAACTCTTCTGTTTGGTCCTAGTTGCAGGGCAGCTTTTAGCTAAAATATCATAACAATGTATGAAGGCAAAGGACAACATTTGTATATTCATTTTCACGAAAGTAGGAAAGTACGGTACTAAGGTACCTTCTAAAGATATTTGTTTCTGTCTCAGGCAACACACCATCGCAAACTGAAGTTAAAATTATATCCTGCATACCGATAGATGTGACAGATTTGCAACAAAAGATAATACATTTAGAAAAGCAATTGGAAGACGCTAACGCCGCTTTACAATCATCACCATCAGGAAACCCAGAAAGAATTAGCAGAGAAAGTAAACACAGCAGATCAATGAAACATAGCAAGCCGGGTAAGCAGTCCTACACCACCGCGATCGTAGAGTCAGATATAGATCACTATCCAGGCGCATGTTCGGAGCACAAAGGAAGATCTAACGTCTCGTTTGTGTTTCCAGCTTTAAACACAAATACGACACCTGTTCACCTCTCGAAGGATAACTCTAACATATCTCAACGCCCGGACAAGCCAGTGAAACCTAATAATTTTGAGCATTACTACGCCCAGCCAGCGAAGCCTTATCCCATGGACCATTGCTTCACCCACCCGGTGAAGCCGTGCGACACGGACTACTACACCCAGCCCCTCAAGCCTTACAACATGAACCATTACTGCACTGCATCTAAAATTTGCGAATCAAAACCTTACTTCCAACGACAAAACTTCCTTAAAAAGAAAAAAAAGATCTTTAAAAATAAAAAAGCTACTTCACCATACGTGTACTACGCCCAAACTTATAGCTCTCCGTTCATTCAGTCTAATTTACCAGAAGAGGCGCCTGTACACGAAGAACATGACACTATGACACGTACGTATCTCACTGACATGATCAGCAGGCAATACAAACCTGAAATGTTGGGCGATAACATATCCATACAGACTGATTTCTCATCACCAATCTGTAGAGATGTGCAGTCCCGCTGCGAGCCCAACTGCCATATTGAAACCGACGATGTCTGCTCATGCTGCCGCGGTCCATTTCAAAACATCGATGCACACCTCAACAAACATACTAATCTTCAGACTTATATGGTCCATCAGATAAACACCGGTAGTGCTTTCTACAATACCGATCAATACGACCTAGTACCGGTGAAAGAAAAGCCAGTAATGATTAAAAAAGAATTGGATAGACCTAGAAAAAAAGAGGTAAAGCCTTACATTGACATGAAATGCTGGCCAGAGAATGTCCGGACAAAGAATCGCTACCAGTCATACCCTCTGCCTACGAGCAACAACTATACTGCGCGACCACGGGCTGATTATACAGATCACAGACAAAGAATACAAACAAGAGAAATGAGTGACAAACTAGAAAGGTATACGAGAAAAATGCCCGCTACATTCAATAGAACAGAACCAGTTAGGATATTGCCAAAGCGGAGAATTTGTAGAAAAGAGCGGTCAATAAACATTGAGACATCACAAAGCTGTTGCATTGATTTTGGAAATATATATCCTAAAAAAATATGCAAGTTAACCCAGAAACAAGAAAGTTCACAACTAATACCAATTCCCAAGAAAGACGCCGAATGTCTGACTACTGTTATTAATAATAATGAATGTCAAACAGAAATGAGCAACATGAAGGTGCCTTCGGTGGAAAACAAAACAGAAGTAACATTAAATCAAATTAAAAGTATTCTACAATCTGTTCTAGCAGAAGTTAAAGTCTCAAGTCAAACAAAAGGGCAAATTATTCAGAATAAACCAAAAAAAGATGCAGTCGTCCAAAATGGGCCATCACGGAATAACTTGCAGACATCTAGTTTGATGAATAGCATTACGTACAGTCCGTATGCTATCAACCCAGCTTCCTATATGACATCATGTTCGCGACAGGTACGCCCCAACCATTTTAGCTATTCCCCTCATGGAGGAATGAAATGCTTCCATAACTTTCCAGTTTTCATACAGACCTCAACAGGGCGCAATATGTGCTCCAGTTGCTACCGAACCTCTCACTTTAAACCTGGCGTCATGAAGCAAGCAACAACGATTGCAACCAACACTGAACAAGTAAAAGCACAACGCAGTAGAGAAACTGATAAATTAATTAAAGAAATATACAAATCCATGGCATTAACAATAGATTTTCCACAAAAAGGTACTTCGCTCAGCGATTATTATAATGAACCGAAGAAACCACTACAAGGTATTACATCACCAGTCATTTTGAAAACTGAGCCAAAAAAGCAGCCAAAAGTAATTCGGAGCGTAGTGCAGGCTGTCTCAGAATTATTTATGAAGAAAGACATAATGGAAACGTCGGATACCTTTAACTCAACTATTGACAGCAAATCACGATCTAATGAAGTAAGCGTGCGATCTCACGCGGTCACCAGTACTGATACTGAGCTTAGGACTAGGAAGGAAAAGCTCGAGAAATATATGCATGCTAAAACTAAACAGCCCACAGTAATTGAAGTAAAGAAAAAATCGTTTCGTGAAGCATTAGTACAGGATGCCAACAGCGCGAGCGTCAGCGAATCTGAGTCGTCGAGCAGCGAGACCGACACTGACACCACGCTGACGCACCACAAGCGGGCCCAGGACACCTCGGGACGGGTGGAACAAAAGCATGTAAGCACACACGCACTCTACAAACAACCAATATGTACTTTTAAAACTGTCTTATTTTTATGATTTTAATAATGTTTTAATTAAGTTACAGAAAAAAGGAAAAAGCTTGTTAAGCAAGATGTTGAAATCCGTAAAGCTGTTTAAGTCGAAAGAAACACCAAAAAGCAACCCAAAAAGAGTTGAAAAATCTGAGAGTGAGGAAGAAACCAGCAGCGACTCCGATGACTATCAAACTGTATACAGTCAGAAAATAGAGAAAAATCTGAGCAACAGGAGTCGTCCACACAACCTGCCAAAGCGTAAGACTCATTCGAAGATATCCTACAAACACGTTTATCAGAGGGACAGAAGCCCCGAGAAGAGGAAATCTCCCTACATGGAGCAAGAGTACCGGAGGTACTGGGACGAAAAGCTTATGTTCCACAATAACAACCCACGGCACTCTTCAGAGAGAAACTACTCCGAGCAGTCAAGTTCCCAAAATCCTCCGTACTACAGAACTTATGAGACTAGAACTGTGCTGGTGGAACCAACCGCGGACGTGCCAGCAATTGAACCGAGAACAGAGAGAGCAAGCACTAGCCGGAGCCAGCCGGGGCGCAGGGCTCCGTCCAAGGGGATGGCGTGGCTTAAAAGACATAAGATGGGCATCCATTGTGGCCCGCAGTGGAAGAAGTTCATTCTTGAAGGTTAAGGAATATTTAGTATCGTTGAGTGGTTTTTTGTGATCTGTCTTTGTGAGTGTGCATGCATTGTGTAAAAAACGTTTAATAAAAATTTCAGTCTTCATTTTAATCTTTTTATTGGAACATTTAAAAGAAAGTTTTATAGAAAGTTTATAAATATCGTTTAGACGTCGCTTTTGTCTCACTGAAGATAAAACAGCTTATTATCGTGCTTTCATAAATTAATAACTTACAATTTTAACTGCCATATAAGCAACGACACGTGACTTTAGCAAGTTTGTACACACGGCTACACATCAGGCTATACAAAACCAGTATAAGCTGATCGTTAAATATACGGAAAGACCATACAAGCGAGACCACGATTAACTGGTTTTGTAATAGCTTGATGCGTTGCCGTGTACTCGGGCAACAACTGCTGTAATAAAGAGCCTATTGTGCGAAATGTAAAAATATACTAAGACAATTCATTTTAAAATAGCATACAAAAATAGAAATATTGTAGCTTTTACAAGAAATTCCTTTCAATATCAGTCGAGATTGTGTGAAAAAGCTAGTGCTCATCCTAACTAAACTATTACTTTAAGTACCAACATATTTGTATTCTCAACAACAATATGGACAGACGTTGCTAAGAACATTTAACTTTGGTAAAGTCTCGACCTATACGGTCGGTACAAACGACATCTTTGGAATGTCTATAAAGTGTTTTTTTTTTAATATTTAAAACATTAAAAATGGAGAGCTACACAGTCTTAAAGTAATAAATAATAATACAGTCTATTTTGAACACGTCAGAAAACAATGCTAAACAATATCCCGTTTTGCAGGAACTGATTTTTGTAGGACCCCGTTTAGTGTAGTTAGTTCATATTTTCACGCAAAAATAACGAACATTTGGGAAAAAGCGACTCAAGCGACAAACGTCCAGCTGAAGCTCAGTCATATGTTATCACTGCGCCTTATATATTTTTCTTAAATTTAAATTAATTTATTATTTAATTGTACAAAGCTGCCTCAAATTAAAGCTCAAAAAGATATATTTTATTCGCGAAGTCAATTCAGGAGTCAATTTTAAGGCGTCCGCTACAATGCGCGGACGCAACAGACAGTCGTGTCTGTATTGAGATAACAGAAGTGCTAGATGGCGCTAGTGTGGTTGACGTGTTTTCTAAGGATATTTAGACCCTAAAGAGTTCTAGCCGACCCCTTAAAGGCCCCTCCACGAATAGAATGCCGAATTGTCATTGTAGCCCTTTATGATCGAAATCTGTACAATTTTCTCATTTCAAGTCAGCTTGAGCGCGAATTTCTCCGTTTCCCTGGACCCTAGATGTCGGAGGTCATCTATTACGTACCTGGAAACAATAAATAATGTCTAATTAGAACAAATTAAGCAGATCGTGAGGCAGTTAAAAATAAGTTGCAAAAGCTATATTATTATTTCTGATACACATTACATAAATACATGACTGTGTTTCTCTCTTCTTCAAGCTTTATAGCCACCCCAGGCTGAGATCAGGTTTCCAGTTTTGACAATTTTTTTCATTATACATATCCTAAAAAATACTATACCTATAAAACAACAGAGGCAAAGGCGCAGTGCTAAAATGCCAGAGCGCGTGCGCATCCAAGATGTCCAGCTTGGGCGGGAAGTCGAACAGCTCCAGCGAGAGGGCCAGGCCTGACAGCAGTGTGAAGGCCAGCATGCGCCACGCGTAGCGCCGGCCCAGCATCCACTGGTACCACGACACGCCCAGCCAGATCAGCGAGCCCAACACGCCTGGGGGACAGAGTCTGGGGTTATCGTGCGCTACAGATAGGAAGCTTTCCCATGACGTGATACGACGCAAAATCGACCGATTCCAACTACATGTGAAAATCATCCTTACCACAGCTAACATATGACATAAAACACGTTGTTATCTACGGGTAGATGAAAAACAAAACACGCTCGTCACAACGACGTAAGTCAATTGAATTGCATCATTATTTCGTATTACCAAGGTCGATTTTGATTTTTAGGTAGTAGAAATTGCAAATCTCGCGAATCGCGTCATGGTTAAGCTTCCTGAGACAGCCTCAAATGGGATTGGGCGGGTCACGTAATCCGCATGCACAATAGTCCTTGATGGCTGATCAGTACCCTTAGCACGAGTTTTCAGTATTTGATACGTAATGTACGTAAAGTAAACTGGAACTTTGGCAATTTCAAATTGACAATTTTCAAGGAAAAAATTAGTTCCTTCGTCGCACACTAGAGGCGCTGTTCCATTTTTTCATACAAGAAACGCTGTAAATACTGGAAAGACGCTGTAAAGTAAAAGAGTGAAAACTCGTGCTAAGGGTACAGAAGTGGCACTAGAAAAGAGTACTTAGAAGAATATGGGGAGACCTTTGCCCAGCAGTGGGACATAAACGGCTAGCAAAATAACAGATAGGCGATTCTCACACTGCCCCGCATCATGCTGCATGTTGCGTGTCGACGCACCTACGCGCGTTCCTGCGGGAGTGCAGATCTGCATCATCGTGCGGGTTTTTTTGCGCAATCACGCGCGTAGGTGCGTTTTGTAGATTCACGCACGATGGCTCTCATTTATTTATTCGCCGTTCTCTGTGGTGGTCGTGCAGTACTGAGCATTCAAAATCACGCGCGGCACTGCGGGATTCGGTGTGCCATACCTTGCGTCTCGCACCGCACCTACGCGCGGGGGTGCATGTTTCTCCGCGTGTATGCGCGTGATCCGCAGGAACGCGCGTGGATGCATTTTCTGTGTGTTGGACTGTGCGTGTTTTCCATACAAACGGAGATAGTTACAAGCAACGGAAGAACACGCATCCACGCGCTACGCTGCATCATGCGGGGCAGTGTGAGAATCGCCATAGACAGCACTTTGAAGGGCACATAGACATAAAGAATGGACTAAGCATCCTCTATCTAACTGTAACGTAAAATTAGGCAGAAAATAGCTTTCTTTTTCTAGAGAGGTATTCATACAATTATTGCTCAGTCCATTCTATGTACATACCTTTGAAGGGCATTAGAGCCAGCATTTGTAAATACTAAGTCTTCGACTGTTTGTAACTTTGTACTACCTAGAGTGTATCGATCCGTGATTGTGAACTTTAACTCCAGGCACAGAATACTTAATAGCTCCAGGAAAAATAATTCTGAATGTAGGTTGCCTAATTCCAGGGGAGAGTGCAGCACATGTATAACTAGGTAATGTCTGTCAGACTGGTGCTCAAAAAAATCTGGTGTTCACTCGTAATAAAAAAATGTAGTACCGCGTTTTTCCAATAAACTCGCCCATACTTACCAAAGACAATGTTAACCTTCATGTTATAGTCATAGTTGATAACTCCGGAGTACAGATAGCGCACGTGGGTCACGAAGTAGAACAACGGCACTGACAGCAGGACCCACGTCAGTACCTTCGCCCGCTTGTAGAATACTCTGGAACAATGGCAAACTATTGTAGCTCGTATAGCCAGAGATACTAATATCGATCGGTGAAGAGATTCAGTTCTTAATTATTATTTTTTTTTTGAAAATGTAGCTGATTTTGGCTCTATGAAAAGATTTATTATGAGAAAGAGACAGAGCTATACAAGTCGTCAAGCGCCATCTCTTTCCCACAGTGTAGGTCGTCAAGGTAGGCCCCCTGGGTGTATTTAGGTTTGTATATATAGTGTGTTCTGAAAGCCTGCTGAGCAGTCTCACAAACCCAACGCCATTTTTTATTAAACACGCTTTCATGATATTTTTTAATCGATCGCTAATTTATTGTACAGAAAAAGCCAAGCTAGGGACAATAAGTCTGAGCCTAAAAATATATTTGTTCCGTGCAGGATTTATTAATTGGATTTTTATCGCTGTTATTCAACTATTGGCTATTCCGCTACGTATTGCGGGTTGTGAGGTACCCAATTTACAGTAAAAATACTAGTATGAGACAACTTTTTGTATGTTTACCTGACGATAGCGGCGACGAATAGTCCCATGACCATAGACAGTGCGCACGCATAGTCCATGAACTCTGTGAACCATGTGTCCCGCATGTGGAATATGGTGGACCACACCCATGCGTTCATACACACCTGGGGGACAAAGTATAGTTATATCAGGTGGTCTACTCTCTAAGTTTATGAACGAAATTACGGGCCCGTCCGTAAGTAGCGGAAAACTATTAAACAAACCCTACTCCCTAATATTTTTGGAATTTTGAAAACACATAAGCATTAGGAAAGACTTTACAATTAAGTTGCCATTAATGTTTTGTTCGGCCTCTTTAGGAAACACCCGTAGCTTCGATAGAAACTACGGGCTTCGTCACTTCGTGCTTGGCAAACGTGGACAATCTCAGTGCGGGGCAGTGATCCAACTGCTCTATCAAACTAGTTGGACCATGGGTCTTTAGTGAAGTTAACTTAAGTTCCGTGGTCCAATTCATTTAAAAATTACTTACCAACCCTAAATACCTCAACTGCATCTATATCTTTGTATGGTTCCTACTGGTTTACGGTTATATTAGAAAAACTGAGCATAATTGAAAAAGTTCTTTTGACTCTTTTTGATTTAGTTTTTGAGATACCATTTTTTTTCCTTTTCTGTAAATACATTGTGATTGTGACCGGTAATAACAAACCTAAAATTTTGTCTGTCAGACAAACTTCTCTAATGCTGTTCAGAATATACATTTCAAAGTCACATTGTAAGATATTTGGATCCCAATTTAACTTAACTGCTCAACTATCGCAAAATAAGTGGATTAAGCCAGTACGGTAGGTACTGGCTTAATCCATTTTAGATTGAACCTCTTTACATATTTACTGTAAATAAAGAGGTTCAATCTAACCGTAAACCAGTAGGTACCATACACAATTACACACATATAGATGCAGTTCAGGCTTTTAGTGTGGTAAGTTAATTTTAATTGAATTAGACCACGGAACTCTTAAAAGGTGCTGTGGTCCAACTATTTTTAAAGTTGGACAACTGCCCCTAGTAAAGACCCATGGTCCAACTAGTTGGACAGAGCAGTTGGACCGCTGTCCCGCACTGGACAATCTTATAGCACAAGTTATTATTTTGGACCACCCGATGTCATCGTATCACCTCGCGTTATAAATAGATTATAATAGGTACTGTACTAAATCGTACAGCGAAGTTAATACACAGTTATTTAACAATATTACTCTTGTTCTACGAGTACAATGGTGTTCTTAAATCACAGATAGCGATATCTTTTAGACGACTATTAGGACTGCACGAATTAATTAAATAATGAGTAGGTACAGAGAATGTGTCTGAATATAGCCCTGACACACTTAAAACATGCTAGTTTTCTTGTAGCAAAAACCAATCATCAAGTTACTATTAAGGCCTGTTTACACGCTGCAAGTAATTGCATGCAAGATGCATTCATGTTTGACTACACTACGGACTATTAATGGACAACGAAATCAAATGATCAAACAAACACAACATTCCAATGTAGTCAATCTTGCATGCAATTTCTTGCATCGTCTAAATGAGGCTTTATACAAATGACAGTTTCTATTAGGTTCTACAATTTGTTGCTAGGGAGCTGACACTGCTTCATTCTCAAAATAGAAACTAGGGCCGATTTTTACATGAATGTTTGAAGCAGTCAGCATCGACTGCTCCAAACTATGACTGCTTCCGGGCACGCCGTAATCGCGGCGGTAAGACCCCTCCATGAGGAGTGGCTGGATTGGCGTCACGGCGTCCTGACCTACCGCATGATGCAGGTCCTCACCGGAAACGGAAGCTTCGGGAAGTACCTGTGTCTGATACGGAGGGAAGAAACGCCTGGGTGTCACCACTTCAAGGATTGCCCGGAGGACACGTTTGAGCATACAGTGCAGGACTGCCCCGCTGGGGAGAGCACCGCCGTGTCCTCACGGCGGCGATAGGCGGAGACCTCTCGCGCCCGGCATTGGTTGAGACCTTCCTTCGGTCGCCTCCTTCTGCAAAGCAGTCATGCTCGCGAAGGAGGAGGCGGGCCGCGTGAGGGAGAAAATAGCGTCCTCCCTCCACCCCAGCCGCGGTGGTAGACCCCCACGGCATCGGACGTCGGCAGACGACCTCCGGCCACCGTAGGTGCGGGCATGCGGGCGGCGAGTAATGAGCGACTCGGTGTCCGACCATGGCCCATGGCCGGGTCGACGGCGCGTTATGTTCCACGAGAGCCTCAAAGAGTGTCAGTTTTATGACGGGTCCCCCCTCTAGAGGGCCAAAGCCTGCCGGGGTCGCGGGACTTACCAAATTACCGTGACCCATAAAGGGCTATTGAAAGACACCGTGGATTTTTAGTCAGCATGAGTCTGAGACGAGGACCCGGGTACGTCCTTAAACTACGTCCAGCCACCGAAGGACGGGCAGCAGCGTTCTTACAAACTTTCGGTGACCCTACTGCGATCCCCAAGCCGCCTGCCAAGCGTGGGGATTATGGCAACCCCCCCCCCATTATGATTACCAATGATAGCACACGGCCCCCAGTCCCCGGCAGCTCCGCTATTCCTGGTCTGGGTAGCGGATCGGGTAACGGCGGAGCAGGGGGTGCTAAGAATCCCCGGCAGATGCCCCGCTACCACCCCCAACGGACTTTGGCCCTGGCAACACACAACATCCGCACACTGAGGACCGATGAGAAGATTATCGAGCTGGAGGAAGAATTGAGCAAAATGCGATGGGATATCATGGGATTATCTGAAATCCGAAGAGAGGGTCAGGATACGATAGTTCTAGATTCCGGCAACATGCTCTTCTACCGGGAAGGAGACCGTAAATCCCAGGGTGGTGTTGGATTTCTCGTCCGCAGATCCCTCATCAACAACGTTATGAAAGTCGACAGTGTGTCGAGTAAGGTAGCATACCTTATCCCTTTATAGGACGGCTCATACAAAGTGGCCAGTAAACTGGACAGTCACTTCAAGGTCGGTATCTCATAGATTTTTGTTTATATATTGAACCTTATGAACATTTACGACCCGCAATAGAGCACACTGGCCCGTCAACAGGCCAGCATTCTAGTTCGCAGCGCGATATTTTAAATTCGCGCCTTTTTTCAAGATGGCCAGTGAACTGGCCACCGTGCACCCGTGCAGGAACATTTGCTGTCATCGCGTGTGTACGTTATGTGTTTATAAGTTTTATGGGGATATCAAATCATGTCTTCTTGGAAAAGGTAAGTGAAACTATGATTTTATAGTATATACTACGATGTTATGTGAAAATCTAATCGAGGATAATAAGAAAAATATACATTATTTGGGATTGAATATAAACCGGCTTGCTGAAAAATGATTACCTAAACATTACCTACCTAACTTTGAGATGTTGTGTTGAGTATTTATTTTCGAGTAATCCGTATGAAACATTTAGTTTTACAACAAGTATATAACCATGTTTTATAACATAATAATAAATTTGCGATAAACAATCTTGTTCGGAAGTTATAACCGATTATTATGAAAATTTTCGGTTTTTATTGCTGTTTTTTTTTTGCAAATGTGTGGGTACTTATGAAAATCGTAATTTATTAGTTTTGCATTGTAATTTTCTCATTGTTTTAGACACACATACACTTAGCGAGAGTTGGAGTCACTAAACAAGGTCTAATGGAATGACTTAGTGGGTATGACTGAAGACCAGTCCACACAATCAGACATCGGTGGTGATTCCGATACTGATGATTGCTTCGACGAAAGTTTTAGTACCAGAACACAGAGCACACGTATTTGAAATCAAGGCTCATGTTCTGGAACATCGTCTTCATCGCAACCACCACAGGAGTTATATTTTCTACCATCATCCCCACCTCTGCAGCCACCGCCATCTCTACGGCCACAGCTGCTATCACCAAACACCAAGTATCACGAGATAATTTATCCCGAAGACGCAGCTCCTCGAGAGAATATAATGCATGAAGATAGAGGAGACATAGAAAAGTAAGATGAGTAATAAAAGATTTCGAGAATCACCAGTACCTATACAAGAACAGTACAAATTAAAAATGAAGTTTTCTTTTAGAAGAAACTAATGTTAATTCTATCTGTAATTAAAACTGACTGTCAATTGATGTTCTGTTATTAAAGATTGATGAGGAAATACATTTATTTTAATATTATTATCATCTTTTCGTAAAAAATAAATAGATTTCATTAGTGTCCATTTTACTGGCCAGTGATATTGCTGTGATAGTTAGTGACGCAGAACGTTCAGTGGCCAGTTTACTGGCCATATGATTTTCATGATTTTCTCGAAAAACAAAGATTTTCAGGTCTTTTTTCAAAAACATGTCATTATGATTTACGGTAAGGAATATGTATTAATCACAAAATACTAAGAATTCAAAAAAAAGTTAGGGTGTGCGTTAAAGGGTTATACTCAGAATAACCAACCGGTATTCGTTGAAGGTCATACAGGTATATGCGCCGACCTCGACACATTCTGATGATGAAGTAGAGGCATTGTATGAGGAGATATCCGAGGCCATACATACCTCCGAAACATACTTCACCGTTGTTATGGGGGACTTCAACGCGAAGGTGGGCGCACGGAATGGCGATGAGTTGAGAGTGGGGCCATTTGGGTATGGTCAGCGAAACCATAGGGGCCAACGACTGGTCGACTTCATGGAAAAGGAAGAACTTCATTTAATGAACTCCTATTTCCAGAAGCGGCCATCCAGGAAGTGGACGTGGATGAGCCCCGATGGTACTACCAGAAATGAGATCGATTTCATCATGACGACCAAGAAGCAAATATTCAGTGATGTCTCTGTGATCGCTAAGGTAAAAACCGGTAGCGATCACCGAATTGTCAGAGGCACACTGAATATCAATGTCAAGCTTGAAAGGTCTCGTCTGGTGAAGTCCACGCTCCGACCTGGTCCTGCCCACATCCGGAACCCCGAAGACTTTCAACTCGAACTGCACAATCGCTTCCAGTGCCTAGCCGAATGCGAAACTGTGGACGAGATTAACAATGGGTTAGTGGAAACTGTCCAAGCTGTGGGGTCCAAGTTCTTTAAGACCCCGCGCCGCAATAAACCTCAAAAGTAGTGTCCGACCGAAACTGATTTTTCAGCCGAAACCGAAACCGAAACCGAACTTTCGGCCTTGCTCTCAGTTTCGGCCGAAACCGAAACCGAAACCGAAACTTTTTAAGACATTTAAAATTTAGATTTTTTTTTTGAAATTTTACCTTTACTGTTTTTTTTTAACATTTATTAACACATAAAAAAAATGTCATATACAGGTGAATTTTTCAACCGGGCGTCTCGAGACCGATTTTGACGAAAACTAATTAGTAGCAATAGCTGTTTTTTAAGAAATACCTATTTTTTTAAATAAACCAATGTTTATTTAAAAAAATAGGTACCTCTTAAAGAAGTTCCTAGTGTGGGGCAATCCCCACATTCTTCTATCCCCAATTTCTCCTGTGTCGTGGGTGCGTTTACAAACATATAAACTCACATACATAAACGCCCAGACCCGAAGCAACTATGTACATATAGATCATACAAATATTTGATGATTTGAATATTTGATGAGATTTATTTGATGATTTGAATATTTGTTCGATTCCCGCACGGAGTGCGGGAATCGAACCCGCGACACGCAGCGCAGCATTCCAATCGCTCAGCCACTGCGCTAACCGTGCCGTCGTGCCGTATTTTTTTTGCCTATGATATTTAACTTCTACTGAGCTATAAATCTATTTGAAATTATAAAAATTCATTGTTTTCAATGTTTCACTGGATTTGAAGTCTCAGCATCATTTATTTTCAGCAACACAAAATTACTGAGTCGAAAAAAAATTGCATTACCTACATATTTCAAAGAAGTCGAATACGGTCACTACCTTGACGATTGATACGTTTTTTAATCATTAACGTAAGTAACATATTTTATTATGAAATTAATGTACAAGACTTACTCTTGGCAGTAAACTTAAAAACATTTAATCTCAACTCACGATTAAATGGACGGTGCAGATTGCGGACTGAGCTTGGGCCGCCGGCGAGCAAGCACGAGTTAGCTACGAATTTTACCGAACGACGCACGAAAACGCACGAACACTTGAGTTTCGGCGAGGCCGAAAGTTTCGGCTATATTTTGGCCGAAACCGAAACTAAGGCCGAAACTAGATTTTTTGGCCGAAACCGGCCAAAACCGAAACCGAAACCGAAATTTCGGTCGGTCACTACTCAAAAGCTCTCGAACGGAACCATCAAGTTGATGCAAGACCGGACCGAGATGAGGCTGCAATCTTCAGCTGATATGTCGGAATATGGCAAACTCAATAGACGAATCTCTAAATCAATGCGACGTGACCTGCGGGCCTTTAGTGCGGCACGGATCAAAGAGGCAATCGAGCGGAACCAGGGCTCAAAAGTCTTCGCAAAGAATTCGTCTATTGGGCAGAGCCAAATGACAAAGCTCAAGATTAACGACGGCAGCATCATTTCGACGAAACCGGAGATCCTAAGAGAGCTTGAGAGGTTTTACGGACAGTTATACACATCAACACGACAACCCAGTGTCGGTACAGCTCGAGACGCAAGAGCTAAACTGACTCGACACTACACTGAGGATATCCCGGACATCAGCCTGTACGAGATTAGAATGGCTCTTAAACAGCTCAAGAATAACAAGGCGCCGGGTGAGGACGGAATCACAACAGAACTTCTGAGAGCGGGTGGAAAACCGGTACTTCTAGTCCTCCAGAAGTTATTTAATTCCGTCATACTCGAAGGTTCTACGCCAGAAGCATAGCACAGGAGTGTGGTTGTTCTTTTCTTCAAAAAGGGTGATAACACCTTGTTGAAGAACTACAGGCCAATCTCACTTCTGAGCCATGTATATAAGCTGTTTTCAAGAGTCATTACGAACCGTCTCGAACGCAGGTTTGATGACTTCCAGCCTCCCGAACAAGCCGGTTTCCGAAAAGGTTTTAGTACTATAGACCACATACACACGCTCCGCCAGATTATACAGAAGACAGAGGAGTATAATCGGCCATTGTGTTTAGCGTTTGTGGACTATGAAAAAGCCTTCGATTCAATCGAAACCTGGGCAGTATTGCAGTCCCTCCAACGATGTCATATCGACTATAGGTATATCGAAGTGTTGAAGTGTTTGTATAGAAACGCCACCATGTCCATCCGACTTCAGGAAGAGAGCACGAAACCAATCCAATTGCAGAAAGGCGTGAGACAGGGAGACGTTATTTCTCCGAAACTGTTCACGAACGCGTTGGAGGACGTTTTCAAGCTCTTGGAATGGAACGGACTCGGCATCAATATCAATGGCGAATACATCACTCACCTTCGTTTTGCCGATGATATAGTCATCATGGCAGAATCGTTGGAGCACCTCAATGCTATGCTCAGCGACCTTAGTATCGTTTCCCAACGGGTCGGCCTTAAAATGAACATGGACAAGACGAAAGTCATGTCGAATGTCCATGTGGCACCCGTACCGGTTGTTGTTGGGAATGATACTCTCGAAGTTGTAGACCATTATACTTACCTTGGACAGATTGTTCAGTTAGGTAGGTCCAACTTCGAGAAAGAGGTCGCCCGAAGAATCCAACTCGGATGGGCAGCGTTCGGGAAGTTACGTGATATCTTCTCATCGAGAATTCCACAGTGTCTCAAGACAAGGGTGTTTAACCAGTGTGTGTTGCCAGTGATGACATATGGCTCTGAAACGTGGTCTTTGACTGCTGGCCTTTTAGAGAGACTAAGAGTCACTCAACGAGCAATGGAAAGAGCTATGCTTGGAGTTTCTTTGCGGGATAAAATCCGGAACATGGATATTCGGCGAAGAACCAGTCACCGACATAGCTCATAAAATTTGCAAGTTGAAGTGGCAATGGGCGGGCCACATCGCTCGTAGAACTGACAACCGATGGGGAAGAAAAGTTCTCGAGTGGCGACCACGGACCGGAAAACGCAGCGTAGGCAGGCCTCCCACTAGGTGGACCGACGACATCGTGAGGGTCGCGGGCAGCCGATGGATGCAAGTGGCGAATTGTCGTTCGGCGTGGCGGTCTAAGGGGGAGGCCTATGTTCAGCAGTGGACGTCTTCCGGCTGATGATGATGATGACGAGTCTGACAGTCCCTCCCGCCCTACCCTGGGTTGGAGGACTCTTTTGATGATTTTACCACGTAAAAAAAAACTGTAATTGCTTCAGCAGTCCGTGTATATCTGGCGACTGCTTGAGCGCACCAACTGTCCGAACCAATTCTAATGCTCGAGAAGTTACCTACTGATTCCTTCAAGCAATCTGTACATGACTCATGAATGCCATGAGTGGATGATTTGGGGGACTTATTTTGACGTTTAATGAGCTAAAAGAATACAGCTTACCATAGCGAAAGTACACCAGAACTTAATAAACGGTTTGGCTGGACCTTTCGACACTTGCATCCGTTTCATTTGTTTGTTCATGTATGCATTGGCTGCAAAGTTCAGCACCGATGCGAGGACTGATGCCGGTTCTTGCATGCCAAAGACTTTTACAAAGGGCCACTATAAAAAAAAAAGAATATTAATAGGTTGCCAAATAGGGAGCATCCGTTAATTACGTGAGGACCTAATGGCGATTTTTTGAACCCCCCTTGTGTTTGTTTGAACCCCACCCCCTCCCCGAATCTCACTTAGGCGATTCTCACACTGCCCCGCATGATGCAGCGTAGCGCGTGGATGCGTGTTCTTCCGTTGCTTGTAAGTATCTCCGTTTGTATGGAAAACACGCACAGTCTAACACACAGAAAATGCATCCACACGCGTTCATGCGGATCACGCGCATACACGCGGAGAAACATGCACCCCCGCGCGTAGGTGCGGGGCGAGTCGCAAGGTATGGCACACCGAATCCCGCAGTGCCGCGCGTGATTTTGAATGCTCAGTACTGCACGACCACCACAGAGAACGGCGAATAAATAAATGAGAGCCGCCGTGCGTGAATCTACAAAACGCACCTACGCGCGTGAGTGCGCAAAAAACCCGCACGATGATGCAGATCTGCACTCCCGCAGGAACGCGCGTAGGTGCGTCGACACGCAATATGCAGCATGATGCGGGGCAGTGTGAAAATCGCCTTAATATTTTTGTGATAAAAAAATACGTTATCTTAGCAGAGAACCCCTCGCCACTACGCGAGTTCTAACTTGACCCCCCCCCCCGCGCCAAAGACTCACGTAAGTGGGAATACGTAATAAATGGACACCCCCTAGTGAATGCTAATCAAGTAGGTACAGCTTTTGTGCTATATTTCAGTGGTGAGCAGTCGGCATTACAACTAAATCACTAATATAATAGAATTTTTATTAACATTTAACATAAACTTGGCTTGAACCTCAATACACCTGGATTAGAAATAGATGTTTATTTTTATAAACATAAGAACACATGCCTGTGGCCATCCCAAAGCCTAAGGTGTAACGCAGACGGCATACTTTTTGTGCGATCGAGTCTACGGCGCACAAAAAGTCTGCATGGCGCGCAAAAAGAAGAAGAGCTGTACTGTGTAGATGTGCTGTGTACGTCCCTACAGCTCTGCCGACAGAATGATCGAAGATGTGCGTCGTGTGCGTTGAGTCTGTGAAAAATCCGCGACCGACTTTTTTTTTTGTGCGCCGCAGACTCGATAGCACAAAAAGTGTGCCGTCTGCGCTGCACCTAAGTTTGAGAAATTATTGTGATCCAGTCTTGTTTTTATTATTTTTAATTTGAAAGAAATCTTATATGCTGACTGTACTGTGGCATTGCGCCACCTTCTGGTAGGGTACGGGTAACAGGCCGTCCACCTTGGTGCTGCCAAACGCTATGATGATGCTGACCGTGGCCTCCGCACACGTCTTGCCGTTGTGCTGAGATGCCGCCCACGGTGATGTCGTCGAATTCGTCGCCGGGCAGGAAAGCGAGGCGGGGTTCTGACGTACTTATTGTATAGCAATTTTAAACAACATAACTGAGAATACTTTATTTAGTTTAAATATACAAATTATAAAATAATAAAACATTGTAGAAAAGGAGATGCAGAGCTTGCCGCGGACAAGATGGTGATGAGAAAAAAAGAGTTGAAGGTGACGCAATGACAGAACGTAAGTTCTATTTTTGAAATTCAAATATTAAAATAAATAAATAAAACAAAAAGGAAAGAGGTTGAGAAAACAGAAGAGGTGAAATACCGCTCTGTTACTGTACTATCTGTCAACGCAAGTACAAGCCGCCATTTTTAACCGACTTCAAAAAAAGGAGGAGGTTCTCAATTTTTTTTTTAGAATCCTTTCTTCAATGAAAGAAAAGAAAGAAAGAAATAACATTTATTGGCACAGACACAGGGCACACTAATAAAATAAATTAAAAATGAACAAGCGTTTAAAAAAAGTAAAATTAAAATAACCTAAAACCATCCTGCACAAAATTGTTTGCCCCACGGCTGCTCCAAACAGGCCCAGTTCAGCATAAATGTCAGGCAACTAAGTGCCTGACGCTGGTTTTCAACTGGACCTGGTTGAGAGGTGAGTACGTCGAACCAGTTATGTTTACAATGCACCGGCTTATAACCATGACCACCATTGAAATGGCTTTTGAAGGAACACATTAGATTTTTCTTCACAAAGGGCTGGATGGCTCATTTGATGAATTTACTGTGTAAAAAAAACTCAAAAACCCCAGCTAAAGATCTACAAATCTAAACAAAGGAATAGCCTACCCACCTTTCCATGGAACTTGGGAGTATCCCTATTAGCTGCATGGAACCTTCTCACAGTGATCCACATACAGTGGTAGCGACACTCTTCTCTGCAGGACCATCGTAACAGGTTGCTCCAGAAGTCCTGCTGTAGAGCTGCCTCAGGTCGAAATGATTCACCATCTGTAAGTTATTACAATTTTAGGCTTTTTTTGAGTGCCTATGACCAAAAGAAAAAACCTGGAATGGAATCTACTACTTGATTGATTCAGTTCAAAATTGATACACATAATATGGGTACCTATCTGTAAGCTAAATATGGGTGTGTATCATACATTTTGAAAATACACTTTTAGGGGGAAAATATTAAAAAAAAGAAAAGAGCTTCACTATGAATTAATTGAAGAAAACAATTCTGTTTTTATCAGCTTTTACCACTACTGGGCAAAAAAGTCTCACTACACTCCTCAACTTTATGTTTTGAATCAAATCACAATACAAGAAAATACATAAGAATAAATACTGGTATTACATTTATGTTATTTTTTCTGTGTTTTATTTATGTGTGTAGAAGCAAAATGTTAATGCGAATGGCACGGTTGGCGCAGTAGCTGAGCGATAGGAGTGCTGCACTGATTGTCGCAGGTTCGATTCCCGCACAGAGAAAATATTTGTGTGATATACAATACAAGTAGTTGTTCCAGGCATGGATGTAGCCAGCCTTGTGCTCAGGGTGGGGCAAAATAGCCAGCCATGTGCTCAGGGTGGGGCAAAATTCTAGATTTTCTTTGTCTCGTCTGACGATTGTCGAGTGTGAGGTTTCTTACGGATATTAACCCGGCGTCATTGAGGTTGGGTCAAAATGACCCGGCTGGTTTTGAATTTGGAATATTTTTGAAAGTGTGCGTACGACGCTGCCCTTCTGTGCAGTAGCTGGAGCCAATAGTGTGTTCTAAACGTTTCTGACGAGAAATCAATGTGACAGCCACCGAGCTGGAAGCTACACGCGTTTAATTTTCAAAAAGGTAATTTTGACCCATCCTCACAATTGACGTTACCATTTTGTGCCATTATCAAGTAATCAATTTTTATCATTGTTTATTGATTTTTGGTGTGTATGTTAACGGTTTTTTCTTTTCGCTTTTCGATTTTTTTTCTACTCACTTCCGTCGATACACTTTCTCATAAGAGAAAGCAGATTCCTCTTAAATTTACATATTTTCAGTCTAATCTCCTACGCACATTTTTTTTATAATGTCAATCATCAAATAAGCTTCTCTTCAGTCTTCCTACCCAGGGCAGAGCGAGAAGGACTGTCAACCTCGTACTAACTAAAATCCACGGTGTCCTTCAATAGCCCTTTACGTTCCGGGGTCACGGTAATTCGTAAGATCCGCGACCGCGGCAGATTTTGCCCTCTAAATGAGCCCCGACATTAGCTGACACTCTTTGACGCGCGTGGAACACAACACAACACGCTCCGTCGACCCGGGCATGGTTCATGGTCGGACAGCGAGTCGCCCATTACTCCCAGTCCGCATGCTCGCACCTACGGTGGCCGGGGCTCATCTAGCGACGTCTGTCGTCGTGGGCGCGTCTACCATTGCGGCTGGCGTGAAAGGTAGGCGCTGTCCTCTACCTCACGCGTCCCGCCTCCTCCATAGCTGACTGAGGATACTTTTTGGGGAAGGATTTGTTAGTGAATTATCAGAAAAGTCTCGTGCACTTTCAAGTGTGTCCTGCTAAAAGAGACCGCAAAACAAAGCACACATATCAAGCTGGCCCCAAATATATTAGTCCTGAACACCTCATATATTTTTGTAGTCACTGCGTCTCTAACCATGAGTGTAATTAGTGTTTTTAATTTTTTTTTAAAAGACATAATCCTTCAGGTTAGAAAAATGCCATAACTATACAAATATACTGATTACTATAATGACAATATCCTAAAAGCACAACAGATCCCTATTTCGTTACTTTTTTTATAAGTTTGTGTAAAATTTTATTAAACCTAATTAAATATTTCTGAATTATGTTTTTCTTTTTTATTTTCAACAAATAAATACTCTAATAATTGTATAACAACGCAGTTTACGATTACACTCAATAACTGTGGAAATATCTCGATTTTAATATACGGGTAATATTGACCCACCTCAACGCCCATGTGCCTATTTCCTACCACAATGACGCCGGGTTAAGTAGGTATTGTATTAGGTAAGTACCTACATTATTTAATTTTGGTTAAAAGACACCTAGCAAGTCGGAGTCAGGGTGGGGCAAGCACCCCACCCTGCCCCACCATGGCTACGCCCGTGGTTCCAGGTCTGGGCATTTGTGTATGGGAGTTTATATGTTCGTAAAGGCACCCATGACACAGGACATACCGCTAGTGTGGGGCAAGGTCTTTAAAAAATAATAGGTACCTAACAGAAACTACATCTAAATTTAAAACAAAAACAAGAAATATTTCTATAAAATATAGGAAAAATAAATTAAGACAAGTGTCTTAAAAACATTGTTAGTTTTGTGTATGGTAAGAAAAAAAGAGCTTATCAATAGGTACTCACTGTTGATACAATTTTCTTTTTCAATTTTATTTAAACAATCTGCATAAATTCCAGAGGTGTCCCCGATGCTACTTGATACTGGAGTAATTATCACACACGCCAGTGTGACTGTGATGAAAACTAGTTGCATCTTTTGGACCTTTGTTTCTTACTTGTAAGTTCTAAGTAATGGGTTTATTTGTGTACTATCTAACGGGGATAAGTAAAAATGGTGATGCTAGGGCATTATAGACCTTACATCTCGACTCGCCTGTTCGAAATTGATATGATATACCTGACTCTAGGCTCTAGGCAAAACATAAACAACCTCCTCTTCCTGTTGCCGTGTTGCAGACTGATACCATGATACCTGATACTGATTGATAACAGGGCTGCGTTTAAATCCTTTATCCAGTTTAAATTTATACTGACTAAATCGATGCTTCCGGCAACAAATGTCGTAAACGCCATTTTGGCGAAAATGAGTTATGAATGCAGCCCTACTTAATTTTTGGCGCTGCGTCGATCTAAAAATGTGAAAAAAATATTCGCCTAAAAAAAATACTTTTACACCCAAAATTTTTACTAGTATAATCAAGATTTTTTAGAAAAGAGGGTATGTATAACTCATATTGCTTAGAACCGAATAACCGTGCAGGTCGTATAATACAGCGTACAAACAGCTGTCGGTCGTAAAAACATGAATACATAATTAATTGTAATTACACCCCACAATCACTTTTAAAACGTAAGCTCTGCTGAGAAACAATTGTCGTAATGTTACTTGGTCTTGGAGAATTGGTTTGAAAATTGAATTATGTAGGTCGTACTATAAGAAAAAAGAAAGAAATACTATACTTTAAGAAACCTTAAAGAATATTAATTGGAGAAACATTAGAGTAGCAACTTTCAGAAAGACCAATTTAAACCAAATAGAACTCAAATATTCAATGAAAGAAGATGCAATTACACATCGAATCAAGTTGTTCGAAGATGTCAAGCGTAAAAGAAAGGGAAAAGGGAAGAATAAATCAAAAGAAAATACAGAAGAAATGTTAGAATTACAATATAATCGAGTAAAGCAGTTGACTCCAAAACAGCTATATACGGATAAACTACCAATTACCGCAGCTAAATACATTATCTGCAACGATTGTGTGATCAGGGGACAATACACAAACAGTTTCATGCCGAATACAAACAGCTTCCTTGTCAGTCTCATAATGTCATTGATACTCTTCCTGAGACTGACGAGGAAGATGAAATTTCTGATTAATTATCTTCTATCAGAAAATCAGGTCTTCAAATTTCTGGTTAATAATCTTCTATCCAATGACAGAAGATTATTAATCAGAAATTTGAAGACCTGATTTTCTATAACGTGTCGTATTATGTTTTGCATCTACTTTTTTATTATCTTGTCGATAACACTTTCCCATTTTCACCAACGACACTAAAAGTTAGGTAGACCACAGTACAGAAGCTTTCCGAACAAACAAGATCTAGAAAGATGAACTACCTACATTTTTAAGGGCGTTGGTGAAAATGGGCATTGTTTATTAAAATTATTAGAGCAGTAAGCTTGGTAGAATGTATACTTATATTTTTTTGTAATTCATTATCAATACGTTTTAAAAAAAATGTCGTGATTATAAAATCTTCTTGAAATCAATGAAACAAAATGATTACTTAACATTTTTTAGGTACGCCGTTGGAGGTAGAACACTATAGGCATCTTGTAACAAACGCTTGATTAAATTATACGGGACGATGCCTATAATATACTTACTTAACTGTATTTTTATACCTTTAGGACCTGCCAGGTCCTAAAGGTATAATTTTTAATTATGTCAATTTGTGATTTATTTTATTGTTTTTATTACAAGTAATGAAAACTCAACTTACAGTCTTAAATTCATTGATTTGCTTCAGATATTTCCATGTTTGTTACATACCATCGTATCAGATCGTGGTGTTTACACTCATTTTTATTTCAGTATATGGTTATTAAAACCAAACCCAGAACTATTGTATTTAAAAACTGGTGCATACTTCTAACTTCCGTTAGACAAATCGTTCTCCATTGATTTGTTAGTGGTCGTAAATACCAACTTCTTGAATTTTCTGGGGTGTATGTCCAAGCTAACTTTTAAAATAAGGCTTTGACATAAATAGCAATAATATATTATGAAACACCATCGTATTTTACGTATTTCTTGTATAGAACACAATTTTACAACTTTTAAAGTTAAAAAGATATAAGCCAAAAATGAAATTATTTTTTGTTTTTCGTTGATTACCAAAAGTGCTATTTTGGTGTTTACGACCTTTGTTGTCGGAAGCATCGAAATGTCAAACATCCCGTTTATGTACACCGAGAGGTGAAAAATTATACCAATTAAAATTTAATCAACCCCGTTTACGGTCGTCCGCTGGTCTATGTTTTTACTGAAAGGAATAAATTTTTGCGACCTTTTTACCACGCAAAATTTTATCCTGCTGTCAGATTGAGATTAAGTTTTGTTGTTTTGCTCGATTCTTGCCGTAAAAACGAATATTATTTTTATTTTAGAGAGTGAATATTATTTTTGGATTATGGATTTATCATACACCGGAAAATGGGGAAGGCAAGTGTCAAAGTGACAAGTGACAGTTTGGTCCCAAAAGAACTGTCAAATCAAAGGAATTTTCTGAAAAAAAAACGATTTATTGATGTAAAATGACTAGATGTTGTGTAATAAGCTGTAAAAATAATGGAACATACAATTTCCGACAATTCCCACTATCAAGAAATAATGGGTAGCTGCTGTGACTGCCTTGAGAACAAAAATTGAATTTTAACTAAGGAAAAGCTATATAATAAACAAATATCCAGCCTTGCGAAGCCGAGACAGGCCGTTAGTTGAGTTTATTAATGAAATTCCATTATTTTATCATAACTAAACAATCGAATACACTCTTCAAATTATATCTACTTTTTTATTGGAGGTTAAGTACCAGTATTGCATCGCTCCATAAATCATGAAATGGTTCGTCTTGCGGAAGAATTATCACCTGGAACGAGTTTTGTGATAGTTGTGGTGTTAAGAAATTAAATATATTGTGATATTTCTCGAATCTAAATAGAAAAAAAGGGGTAAAATTACTGACTTATAACATTTTGATATTTTATCAAAATAGAAAGTCAGAAGCAGCATTATATTCTTGTTATAGGAGAGGACAGGTAAAACATACCTAAACTCAAAAATTGAAACCTCAACTACAAGTAATCGTGGATTTATTTCGGTAAAATCAAATGTATTACCACTCAATTAAATCACTTTTTTTCCTCTTGTAGATGCACCGCGGCGTCTTAATTCTTTTTTTAGTATATGCACTTGCATTGATGAATAATTTTCCATATTTGTTTTGTATTTACACTCAATTTTTATATCAATAAATCTTGTTTGTTTTTTGTACAAGGTAGACAGTAATCTGACGTAGGGACCAACTATCGCAGCGCCATCTACGATTAGCTTTGAGTTGCCATCCCCATTGATTATTTGTTCAATAAACTGAGCTGTCAATTGAATTTGACAGCTAACATTGACAAAAAGATATGACTCCGTTCAGCGAACCCTCGCTAGTTTAATTTTTTTCCGGCGAAACATCGCTGGAAGATTTAAACGCACCCCTGCAGGCTGATAGAGATAACAGAGATAAAGACAAAACGTCAATTTTTGTGACACCTGTCACCTCTGGTCATCGACAATATTAGGTGTTGTCTACAGTTTTGTGACAGAGTTCTCATCGTGGTTCTCATCACATTCCTTAAAACATCAAACGATGAAAGTTAATATTCGGGCAGTAAATGAAATCGCTGAATCTATGTACAGACGCCAGCACATCAAGCTACTACAATCTGCCTTTCAGTTTTATTTTTGACTTTATCACAAACAGCAAAACAGCGAAATAAATGACAAGGTTGATGTGCTGGCGTCTGTACCAATGATAAGCTGTCAGAATGTGGTCAGAAACAGAAATGTCACTGTCAGACGAAACGAAAACAAGCGGACATAACCTAGAAATGCACTAGTATTTATTTGAGAATTAAATAAAACTTTTAAATATGGTGTTCATATTCAGAACTTTATTCGCCGCAAAAGAACTGAAAAAACCACGTAACTATCTTCGCAGTAAATTCCTGGATTCTGTCAGGCTTCATGTGAAAGGTGGTACAGGTGGGACAGGCCTCCCAAAGTTTGGCGGCTTGGGAGGCCAGGGAGGCTGTGTTTACTGTGTCGGGAAAGAAGACTCAAACCTCAGGAAAATTATGGGCAAATATCGTGGCAAGACAGTTAGTGCCGGACACGGAGAAGACAGTCGCAAAACAAAAATAGTTGGTAATCCAGGCTCAGACTTAAAACTTGAAGTTCCTCTTGGTGTAACTGTCTATAGAGATGATGGCAAAGTTTTAGGATCTATTGATAAAGAAGGCGAAACAGTGATCATTGCAAGAGGCGGTCCAGGGGGAACTCCAGAAACAAATTTTCTGGGTCGCTTTGGACAAGTACATCACATAAGACTGGATTTAAAATTAATTGCTGATATTGGTCTTGTTGGTTTCCCAAATGCTGGTAAAAGCTCGTTATTGAAAGCCATATCAAGAGCTCACCCTAAAATAGCAAACTACCCATTCACAACAATAAAGCCTAACAAAGGAATCATAGCTTACAAAGATCTCCGGCAGATATCTATAGCTGACCTGCCTGGACTCATAGAAGGTGCTCATATTAATGTTGGACTTGGACATAGCTTCCTGAAACATGTGGAGAGAACTAAGATCTTGCTCTTTATAGCTGATGTGGAAGGTTTCCAGCTGAGCCCAAAACATCCCAAGAGAACATGTCTGGAGACTGTGCTACTACTGAACAAGGAGTTGGAACTTTATGATGCTGAACTTTTACAAAAGCCTGCCATACTGGCAGTTAATAAGATGGATTTGCCCGGCACTGAAGAGACTTTACAAAGTATTAAAGAAGCATACAGAGATATAAATTCAGTCCTTGACACAATGCCTGAAGAAATCAGACCAGAAAATGTTATATCCTTTGAGGATATCATTGGTATATCTGCACTGAAGAGAGGTCCCAGTATAGAAGACTTGAAGCAGCTGTTGAGGAAGAGGTTGGATGAGTTTGCAGATGAGACTGACCCTAACATAGTACATCCAAGTAAATTGTTGAGACAGTCAAAAGCTGTTATAAGAGAAAGAGGATCCAAAGTAACTTAATAAGTGTAATTGAATAATAAACAATTCTGTGATATAAATTGTTGTCTCACTTTATTGTAAACAGCCTTAAATTAATACATTGCTGAACAAAATCTGTTATTAGTTATTACATACCTAGTTTTCTAGATCTAAAAACAATAAAACCCAAAATATACTTGATATTTTTTATTAAACATATTATAAGCTCCATAAGTGTTCTCTGCCTTAACTACAATCACTATCAAAAGTACTTATTCAACTAACTTTCCAATCCACCTTAGTCTACAAACTGTCAAACCAATTGGTTCAAACCTTTATCACAGTGATTCATTGTTACAATTACTACCAAACTAGGGACAATTAAAAAAGAATGTCTTTTTCCATACAATTATGTTACTTCAAAGTTCTGCTATCAACAAAAGTGATTAAAACAAAACAACCTCAATTGAATGAGTACTAATTCATTTGAACTAGGATATATTGATGATCTTCAGGAACAATTCCCATCCCTACTTTGTTAGCCAGTAACAACATCCAAACCATATCATTTATAACACTAACATTACTCCTACATACTCATATTGATACCTTTAGACTCAAAGGGCGTAAACGCCATTTTGGCCAAAATGACTTTTTGATGCAGTTATGTTCAGTTTTTTTTTCTCTATCGATCTGTGTACTTAAAACTACTAAATTCGCAAAATTAAGGCAAATACGGCCCACGGGATTTTTTGAAACTTTTTGAAGACATGAGGCGTATTTGATATACATTTTGATTTTATTGGTTTTTTAGGTAACATGCGCAATTAATAAAAAAACTTAAAGGTCGTATAACAAATTCTTTAACCAAAACTTCAGCATACGCTTCAAATTCTCGTTTAAAAATAAAGTTGACTCATACGACTTAACGCTGATCCCGCTAAATAGGGGTGTATGCGCCATATTTGGCTTAAAAGCGATAATATGACCTAAATATTTTATCGCTCTTAAGCCAAATATGGTTTATACACCCCTATTATTCCGCTATAAAATAAAAAAGACATTATAGATAGTAGAGGTGTAAAAACCTCTCTTTAAGAATTTATTCTGAGGACGCAGATGAAATTCGAGTAACACTGCATGAAACTGATCTAAAAAATGTAGAAGGAAAAGGTAAAGGAACAGAAAAGAAGGCTAAGTTGAAGGGTAAGGGAAAGGGGAAGTCAAAGGCAAGAAAAGAGAACACATAATATGATACTGTTGAAGTTGTTGATTACTCCAGACAAGAAATTCCAGACCCTATGACAAAGCCTGCCTACAATGCCAGATTGCCTGTATCCTAGGCCAAATACAAAGAAGAAATTAATGAAGATTAGTCTACTGTCAATTAATTTTCATAAAATTAATATTTCCTTTTTTTCTGTGGTCATTTAATAACCAAGTTATTTTTTTTTATTGGATTGTATAAACCCATTGACCCGCAATTACCTTTGGTCAGACAGATCAATCTTTCGACTTTCCTAAAATATTATAGGCACATTTTTAGAAACATAAATATTTTAAAAAATATATTGATAGTTAAAAGCGTTATGTCTTAGATAGGGCTTTTTGTCTTTTCTCATGATTCAATTGAGCAGTGATTCTAATTGTGATTATTAAGAATGTTGTAACGATACCAAAGCATATTATGTATACCTAATTAAAGTAAGGTCGAGAAAAAGAGACTACAGTAAAAGTGCCCCAAGTCTAATTAATGTCATAATGTTATTAAAGATTTTGTTTTTTAGTTGATATTTTTTTTTGTTTTGTTATACTGATCCATATCGAGCTTTTATCTGGGTTTTAGTTCTAGTAAATCTAAGTTCTGTTTTTTCATGAGTAGTTTGCGTAACCTTAAGGCAAAAATTCGAGATAACGATGGCCAACTTTTTTAGTAGAGGTTTTAATAAATATAATTATATAATAACAAGGACATGACTGTGATTTAAAGAACAATCGAGAAGTGACAAGTATTTTGAATTGTGCATTGTGAATGTACTCTGGTGACTGTCTTAAACACTCCTTCTTGACAAAAAAAGATGCTTGTAGTGACGTTTAAACCCTAACGTTTATTACAATAGTGTGCATTTATGAACACACTTCTCCGTTGACTGCCATATACACCCCGCTTCAAACAGAAAATGCGCTTTTAGCGACCTATACACCCTACCTACTGCAGCGTTTTTAAAAAAAACGCTACATTTTTGAGTAGCACCTTTTTTAATAGAAATTGTTATGCAACCTGTTTTTGGAAGCCTGGACTCAATTTTTTTTTTAAGTTCTGAATCTTTTTAAATTTGAATTTGTTTCTGTTCTCGAAAAAAAGTGAAGATTTTTTTCTTTGTGTCAGTTGGTTGTGGATTGTTGCCCGATACGTTTAATCGCTGAATTTTTTATTTTTTCGTTGTAAATCTGGGCTTTAAATCAGTGAAGTGAGTATATCAGTGCTGCAAAATAAATATATTGCTCTTCTATTCGCCGGAATGGCGTAATCTGAAAATTTTCTCATGGTTCGGTAAGTTTTTTTTTAATAGATTTTTTCTGCAAATTTGTCTTCTGTTCAGTCCGTATTTTTGGTCTCATGCCGCCTGTTTTTCTTTTCTACGTTGTGCAGGAAACGCTGAGTACGGCATCACCCACAAGTTTATAAGATAGCAGTCTGGAGCAACGCTCCGCCGCGACCCGGTGTGGTCGCGTACAGCCATTTCCGGTTCCTGAATTTGCCAGGCTCTTAAGCCGGCAAATGTGATCCAGAGCCAGATTTTTTTTGAAGACCTGTTTCTGTGTTGACCGAGGTTATCAACACGGTGCTCCGCAGCAGGCCGGCAGCGCGTCTCGTCATCCTGACAGGATCCAGCTGAGCATTTCCATTTTACTGTTTTATTTATTTCTTTTAATGTTAAAATTGATATTTTTATGTAAGGCTTAGCAATACAACCCCTACTCAGGGTATGTGTGAGGATTTAGGCATTTAAAAACCACTATCTTACACAATCTTTCTATTCTTACCGAGGCGCGTTAATTAGCATTGGCCAATTAGTTAATTACCGCAAGGTTCGCTTGATTATTTTACCTCTAAATTTCAAGATTTTGGTTTTCCCTTAATAAATTAAGTAACAATTAATTCATACTTACGTTGGTTAATCTGACATAATCGCATCATAACTGTTATTTTTTATATTTTTTACCTTTTGAAAATATTTCAAAATTATACGTTTTTTAAATAGGGGAACGTTGTTTTTTTGAAGTATCCCGCTATATATGGCGCCCGAGCTAATAAAGTAAGTATTTTTCTTGTCCATACTACTTGTTATTTAACTCTACATCACATAATTTTTTTTTTTTTTTGCAAATCGAGGGTGGTAGCTCACTCCAAGTGAGCTAATAATTTCTTCCACTGTGTGAGCTAATTTGTTCTCTGTTTATTCCTATTGTTTGTTTCAGGACTCTAACGTGATTACCCAAGTGGCCAGTTTAAGAGATTCCTAGAGCCTGGACTGTTCCCATGGTGATACATCACGAGCCCTGAACTACAGATACGATCACGAAGAACTGGCGGGGTATTGTGCTTTGTTTGCTTGTGTGAGTTGTAATTATTCATCATTTATATAAAATAATTTTGTGAACTATAAAACACACAACCCTCTTTTATTTCTCACCCACCAAATACATAATTTACCTAATTATTATCCCCTGTGTTTAATTTGTTTTCCTTTAGCTAGCGGTTGTTAGAACCCGTAGTGTATGAGTCTGTTGTATGAACTTATAGGCGTCGTGTTGCAAAGGTAAGCTCTGTATGCACGGTTGTTGTCTGTTCTTAGTTGTGTCTTTTGTTTCCTAGCTTGGCAATTCCGGTCACGGCTGGTCGCTGTGTGTCTAGTTTTTTTTGTGTTTAGGTCCAGCTGTACTTGGGGTGCCTATTTTTTGCTTAGGATCAAATCGACTTTTTATTCACAGCCGTCGTACTTATTCTAGTTTTATGCTCGTGTTTTGCCTAGGGTTGTTTTAGTTTTATTTACATCATGTCTGAAGAAGGAAATTCCATTGGCGAGACTCCGCATCGTGATAGTCCTATCATCTCTCGACCGCCACCTCCTATTCCACCTAGAGTCTCTCGTAGTTCCAACCAGTCTATGCTGCCTTCACCAATCAGATCCGATGATGGTCCACCGTACGTCAAGCAGTTCTCTCTGTCAAAATGGAAAATTTCTTTTGATGGCAAGACATGTGTTCGCGATTTTTTTTCTAGTTTAGAAGAATGCAGGGAGGCTGACAATCTAACGGATAGTTATCTCGTTAGGCGTTTCCACGAGGTTTTGTCTGGTATCGCTTTACAATACTATAGGTCCATTCGTCGACCCGGTCTGACGTTTATAGAGATCAGACAGGCTTTCCTTAGAACATTCGGGTCAGCTGACTTTGAATTCAGGACTGGACAAGAGGTCCGTAATCTTAGGCAGAGACCTGAGCAGTCTGTGAGGGAGTTTGTTATCCGTGTGACGTACCTTAATGCCAAACTCGTCAAACCCATTGAGGAACCAGAGTTAGTTGATATTATTACACACAATATGTTACCTAAATACACCCCCTGTTTGTCTATACAGAGGTTTCCAGATTTAAATAGTCTGATTGAGGCCGCTTCCCATTTTGAATCTTTTATTAAAACTCCAAAAGCAGTCGCTAGTCTTGATAGTACCGTTTACCCGACACCTATTTCTGGACACGCTTCCCAGTTTCCAAAATCCCACCAAAGTGAAAGTAAGGTTCAGAGTTGTCCAACCTGCAGTCTGTCTCAACCACACTGCCTTAAGTGCAACAAACCCGGACACTCATACCGTTCTTGCCCGGAGGTCACCGGCATGTTATGTTTTAAGTGTCGCACTCCAGGTTTTATAACACGTGATTGTCCTAAGTGCAATCCAAAAAATGCTTAAGCCACCGACGGCACGCTCTTTACCGTACAGTGTCGCCGGTTATATCTACTGATTCGACTGATAATCGACCTTTTATTGAAATTTTATTGTGTAACCAGGTTGTTAAGGCTTTACTTGACTCTGGAGCACAGATGTCGCTTATTAGTCATAGTTTAATACAGAAATTTGGTCTTTCTTTGAACACGAGTGATGCTTGTCCTCGTGCAATCTCGGCTAATAATTCGCCTATCGATATTCTGGGTACTGTTTATCTCCCAGTTCAGTTTAACGGTACAACTTTTACGCATGAGTTTTTAGTGGCAAGTTCTATGTCGTCTTCCGTGATATTAGGTATCGAATTTTGGAATAAGTTTGGTTTAACGTCTGTTTTTAGTCAAGCTTTTGATAAAAATATTAGAGGTAATATGTACCTCCCGTCTGTTCAGCACTCACCTCCACAAATTTCCTCTGTTAGCGAGGTTCGATACGTTCATCCACGCAACGTTTTATCACTGGAACAAGAGATGAACCTTCAGCAAGTCATTAATGAGTTTGAAGACATCTCTTCTGAAAAAATAGGCCTGGGAAAAACATCTTGGCTGTCCCATAAAATCAATACAACAGGACCTCCTATCCGCCAAAGTTATTATCCTTTATCTCCAGTTAAATTAAAAATTCTCAACGAGGAGATCGATAAAATGCTAGACTTGGGTGTTATTCGTCCCTCTCGTTCCCCATGGGCTAGTCCAGTGGTTATGGTTACAAAAAGTGATGGTTCGGTGCGTTTTTGTGTTGACAGTAGGAAGCTTAATAGTGTGACCATTAGAGATTCGTACCCACTCCCGCGCATTCATGATATTCTTGATAACCTTCGAGGCGCTAGATACATAAGCTCTCTTGATTTTAGGAGTGCTTTTTGGCAGATTCCGCTCGCAGATAAAGAGAGTTGTCAGAAAACCGCTTTTATTGTTCCACAACGAGGTCTTTTCGAATTTGTTAGAATGCCATTTGGCCTTACAAATGCCGCTTCTGAGATGCAACGTCTTACTGACATGATTGTCAATTATGAATTTACTTCTACCAGCGACGACTGCGTTTTCGGGTACGTCGACGATTTAATTTTAGTTTCCAAGGACTTTAATAGTCACCTGGCGCTTCTCAGGAAAGTTCTAGCTCGTCTTAAGAAGGCTGGTTTATCCATTAATCTAAAAAAGTGCGTGTTCTGTAAGAGCGAATTAAAATACTTAGGGTATATTGTAAATGAGAAGGGTCTTCAAACCGATCCCAGTAAACTCGAAGCTATTAGGGATTATCCCACTCCTACTACTGCTAAGTCTTTACGTGGTTTCATTGGTATGTGTTCCTATTACAGGCGTTTTGTGAATGGTTTTTCTACCATAATAGCTCCGCTCACTGCGTTAATTGGTAAGAGAAAAGGTCGTGATCCAATAAGTTGGGACGACGCGGCTCAACGGGCTTTTGTAAAATTAAAAGAAGCTCTGATCGATACCCCTGTTATGGCATGTCCAGATTTCTCGAAACCGTTCATCTTGCAGTGTGATGCGTCTGCTGTTGGTCTTGGTTCAGTTTTAACACAAAAAATTGATGATGTAGAGCATCCAATCGCTTATTATTCGCGCCTATTTTCCAAAGCTGAACGTAATTATAGCACTACAGAGCGCGAACTTTTGTCAGTTTTAGATTCTATTAAACATTTTCGGTGCTATTTGGATGGGTTCAAGTTCTCTGTCATAACTGACCATATGGCCCTTAAATGGCTTCTCACTTTGAACAACCCCTCAGGTCGTTTAGCTCGTTGGGCTACTATGATCTCCCAATATACGTTCGATATCATACACCGCAAGGGTACACAACATATAGTACCAGATGCTCTTTCCAGATTATATGCTAGTCCTGTGTCGTTTGATCAGGGTCCAGAACATACTAACGACCGTTGGTACAAAAAGGTATTTTTAGGTACGACTTGGATACACCTGGATGTATTGAAGGAAAACTATTATGTACTTCCCAAATCGCAGAAGTAACCTTTTCAGCTGGCAAAACAACACGCCATGGGTCGGAAGACAAGGGACTGGTGACAGGCATACGTCTTAGTAAGACACCGTTATGTATCGCGTAAGCTGGAAACATTTGTGGTGTATCAATGGGTTCAAGTTCTCTGTCATAACTGACCATATGGCCCTTAAATGGCTTCTCACTTTGAACAACCCCTCAGGTCGTTTAGCTCGTTGGGCTACTATGATCTCCCAATATACGTTCGATATCATACACCGCAAGGGTACACAACATATAGTACCAGATGCTCTTTCCAGATTATATGCTAGTCCTGTGTCGTTTGATCAGGGTCCAGAACATACTAACGACCGTTGGTACAAAAAGGTATTTTTAGGTGCCCGTGATACACCACAAATGTTTCCAGCTTACGCGATACATAACGGTGTCTTACTAAGACGTATGCCTGTCACCAGTCCCTTGTCTTCCGACCCATGGCGTGTTGTTTTGCCAGCTGAAAAGGTTACTTCTGCGATTTGGGAAGTACATAATAGTTTTCCTTCAATACATCCAGGTGTATCCAAGTCGTACCTAAAACTTAAGGAAACCTTTTATTGGCCTAACATGTACCGTGACGTCGTTAGCACTTTAAGACAATGTGAGGTTTGTAAAGCGTATAAGATCGCGAACACGCAACCTCGCGGACTGATTTGCTACCCTAAGCAAGTGACCATGCCCATGCAGATGATTTCGATTGATGTGATTGGACCGTTGCCCCTCGCTTATTACGGATATAAGTACATTATCTCTATGGTCGATGTTTTTTCAAAGTACGTGTGGCTTGTTCCTCTTAAGAGAGTAGACGCTTTTGCTGTTATAAAAGCTTTAGAGTCCGAAATTTTCTTTAACTTCGGTGTACCTCGTTCTATTTTATGCGATAACGCCACTGTTTTTCGCAGTAGTCAGTTTCTAAATTTCCTCAGATCCTTCCATATTGAATCCCCTACATTTACACCTTATTATACACCCCAAGCGAATACTGTTGAGCGCTATAACCAAAGTGTAGTAACATGCTTAGGGATTTTAGTTGGTGAAAACCAAAGATGTTGGGCTAAGATGTTGCCTAGAGTAAAGCTCTATCTTAACTCATGTGTCAATCTAGCCACTGGCTTCACGCCTAACTTTCTCATGTTTGGTAGGGAAGTACTTATGGATTCTAGCCGTGCTAATAGTCAGACTCAAAGCTCTAATTTAGCGGACAGTCGGACTCGTCACGCTTCGAATTTGTCTTCTCTTCGTGAGGTATATGCGAAGGTGGCTGATAATCTTTCTATGGCTTTCCTCCGTAACTCCCAAGCTTATAATTCCAATCGGTCGGCTATTACTCTAAATGTTGGTGACACTGTATGGAGACGTAATTTCTCCAGGTCATCTGGAGAAGACTTTTTCTCTGGAAAGCTAGCTCCACGTTTTGTTAAGTGTCGTGTTTTGCAAGTTATTTCTAGGACTACTTATTTGCTACAGGACTGTGATTCCGTACATTCTGGTAGATATCATATTAAAGATATCCTAAAGTAACTTTTTTTCTCTATCTTTTTATTCAAGTATTTTGTACGGGACTCAAGCGATTCTATCGCGCTCAGTTTGACCCTTAGAAATTGTCTATTGGTTCAGTAACAACAAATAATTACAGATGGCAGTGGTCTAACTTTTGTGTTGGAACTTTTTTAGTCGAGTTTTTGCTAGCATTAAGTTCCAATAAACGTAAATAGATGGCGTTTTTCTAAACTTTATGCCAGTACTTTGTCAAGTCGCGTCATAGCTAGTTCTATCATAGATGGCGTTATTCTAAATTTTGTATTAAAACTTCTTTGGTTGTTTCGATGCATCTAGTTAAACAATTGATTTATAGATGGCGTGTTTCACAACTTGGTAGGGCGTTGTGTTAATTAATTACTGTGCTTAACCTATCCGAAATGGTAGACTTGTCACTTTCTTAATCTTTGAACTCAGCCATACTGGTGCATTCTTTAGTGATGTGCAGGTGTCGATAAAATCTATTATCGAATTTTTTATCTTCGTTTTGAAACTTTTTCTTAAGTTCGAATGTTACTTGATTTGACTTTAGGCTCAAGTTATATCTTGAGTCCGGTTTATTCCAAAACCTCCCTTTGTCTCCCGTTCCTGGTTTGAACCGGAGTACTACTTGGTCGTTCAAGTTGTATCTTTGAACTTGAACGCTGATTTTTGGTATTCTCTAAGACTCACGTTCCTTTGTTCGAACTGAAGTTCATTTGTCTTATGTCCAAGCCTTATTTTTGACTTGAGATATTTTTGTTTTTTTTTGTCTTTTCTTTTCTGAAGTCTCCTTTATAGACTCATTGTGGATTTGTCTGGTGTCGATTTTTAGGCCATGGTGTTCTTTGTCCGAAGCTGTTAGATTATTTTCAATCGATCGCGTTTGTCAACTAGGTGTTATTTTTACCTTAGGTTTTATCTTTATTCTTTTGGCACTTTCAGGTCACTTTGTTGACTTTGTCGTTCTAGTTTGAAGTTAGTTGTATAATTAGGTAGCTGCTACTTGCACTATTAGGTCTTATCTTTATTCTTTTGGCTCTTTCAGGTCACTTTGTTGACTTTGTCGTTCTAGTATGAAGTTAGTTGTATAATTAGGTAGCTGCTACTTGCACTACTGTTAAGTTAGCTTAGTTTTACTTAGACTTAATTTTTCCTTGTTATCTTCTTGACCGGACAATCTTAGGTTTAGTTTAGGTCAACTATTAGGGATAGTGTTTTAGGCTAGTCTAGGTTAATTTCCTCTGGTTTTTTCCCTTTTATCCTCCTGGGCTAGTTGTTCTTTTTTCTTGTATTGCTTATTGCCGGACTTTTTTTTTCTTGGAAAGGGGGTACTGCAGCGTTTTTAAAAAAAACGCTACATTTTTGAGTAGCACCTTTTTTAATAGAAATTGTTATGCAACCTGTTTTTGGAAGCCTGGACTCAATTTTTTTTTTAAGTTCTGAATCTTTTTAAATTTGAATTTGTTTCTGTTCTCGAAAAAAAGTGAAGATTTTTTTCTTTGTGTCAGTTGGTTGTGGATTGTTGCCCGATACGTTTAATCGCTGAATTTTTTATTTTTTCGTTGTAAATCTGGGCTTTAAATCAGTGAAGTGAGTATATCAGTGCTGCAAAATAAATATATTGCTCTTCTATTCGCCGGAATGGCGTAATCTGAAAATTTTCTCATGGTTCGGTAAGTTTTTTTTTAATAGATTTTTTCTGCAAATTTGTCTTCTGTTCAGTCCGTATTTTTGGTCTCATGCCGCCTGTTTTTCTTTTCTACGTTGTGCAGGAAACGCTGAGTACGGCATCACCCACAAGTTTATAAGATAGCAGTCTGGAGCAACGCTCCGCCGCGACCCGGTGTGGTCGCGTACAGCCATTTCCGGTTCCTGAATTTGCCAGGCTCTTAAGCCGGCAAATGTGATCCAGAGCCAGATTTTTTTTGAAGACCTGTTTCTGTGTTGACCGAGGTTATCAACACGGTGCTCCGCAGCAGGCCGGCAGCGCGTCTCGTCATCCTGACAGGATCCAGCTGAGCATTTCCATTTTACTGTTTTATTTATTTCTTTTAATGTTAAAATTGATATTTTTATGTAAGGCTTAGCAATACAACCCCTACTCAGGGTATGTGTGAGGATTTAGGCATTTAAAAACCACTATCTTACACAATCTTTCTATTCTTACCGAGGCGCGTTAATTAGCATTGGCCAATTAGTTAATTACCGCAAGGTTCGCTTGATTATTTTACCTCTAAATTTCAAGATTTTGGTTTTCCCTTAATAAATTAAGTAACAATTAATTCATACTTACGTTGGTTAATCTGACATAATCGCATCATAACTGTTATTTTTTATATTTTTTACCTTTTGAAAATATTTCAAAATTATACGTTTTTTAAATAGGGGAACGTTGTTTTTTTGAAGTATCCCGCTATACTACCTATAAGTATTGCACAAACAATGTGAAATTTAGGGTTGTAAACAACATTTTTTTTTATTTTTTAGGGCGTATAACAATCCTATTTTCTTTATTTATTAATTTATCCTAAATATTATATAATCACACTGTTTATATTCAAAATATAAGAATTTGGGCAAGAAATGAACTTGCTCAGCCTTGAAACAAAAAAGTTATGAATTTTTTCTTAAATTTTTTTTTGTTTTTTGCTTTTCCTGAAAAGTGGCATTTTGGCGTTTACGCCTTTTGAGTCTAAAGGTATCGAATAATTATTATCAAGTACAGTCACCAGCAGATCAAACTATCCCAATCTGTCTTTCCAATCGTACATGAATTATTTTTCTTCTTCTTCTTTTGTGATAAAGTTGTAAATCTATAAAGGACATTTGACAGATTAGGATAGGTTGATGTTCTGGGGTCTATACAGTAAACAATTCAGTAAAATAATTTATACATTACGAAATGTTCAAACCCAAAATATGTGGATGAAATTGTTACAAAAAGTAGAAAAAAATATTCATTTCTAACTGGCTTAAGTATAATATTATTCTATTCGCCTACATTCGTGACAAAAGCGATCATCAGACGTGGGAGCGAGAACATGCAACATTCCATTTGTTGTTCTACTCACACGTTTCAATACCGCAAATGCTGTGAGTCTAGGCATAGACATTAGACAAAACATAACATAGATAGGTCAAAACAAACACTGGGGCCAAATTAACGGTAAATGACGTGAATGAGGCCCGGCTGTTACAGTATCACGTTTAAGCGTAACAGATACGCAAAAAATAAACCTGTTAAAATAATCACCTTATATAGTAGTGATACTTAATTGTACGTAATCGTATCCTGGGCATTCAACCCTGCTGCTGCCATGCTCAATATTTTCATGTAGTAGCTACAACTTATTTCCTTACCGTCTACATGTGCAACTTATGATAAAATGCCATGTTGTGACAGCAGACGACATGTAAAACTACCTACAATGTATGAGGAAGACAGGAGACATGAACAATACTAAATAATTGAAGAAAAACTACACTTTCTATCAATAATAATTTGGGCTTGTTACATTTTTTTTAAGCTTATTCCCAATCTATTCTAGTCACAAAACTTACAAGTCACCATAACTTACTTTGTGAAAATGAAGCCTTACAATGTACTGTATAAAAAATAAAATACGTAACAATGTTAAAAACTTACAGAGAAGTTGCAGAGAGGGGAATTTAAACGCTTCGCCAAAGTGCATAGACCTTTTTACAATAAAAGTGTAAAGTAGGTTTTCCTGTACATATTCTTGAAATCGAAAAATACCTATTGACTTGCAGCGTGGAAGTCCAATCCTCATGTTTGATACGCGTATTGTCAATACCTAATGCCTAAGGCACATAAGTAAAGCGGGGAATTCACTAGACGGACATGCCCGCGGGCAGTTTGTACGGGCATTACTGTCGCCACAATACACTTCCCAGACTCATCAGAGACTACAGCTCATGTCAGCATCAGGTCATCGGTTGTTGCGATTCTCGTGTGCCCGTACTGACAAAATTAGATCACGTGGACGAGCAACTGGTAAGTCTGCCAGACTGACTGCGATGCGACGCTCCTACACTAGCAAACATTGCACAAATCTTGTAGCGAGGTCGGCAGGACATGTCTGTAGACTTGCCCGCGGGCATGTACGAGAAGTAAATTCCCCACTTAATCGAAAAGCGTGGAATCAAGAGTCAAGAGCAACATTGCTGTATGGAAAAGTGCACTTAAAACATACAAAAACGTGCAATTTTTTACCTACGTTTGCTACGCCAAATGGATGCATGCAAAAATAACTATTTTTTCTAATTTATTTTTTATACATTTTTGCATCAACCTCAGCCGTAGAACAATGACAGAGGACAGACTAGAAATATAAGCTTAAACACTAAATAACTAAACAGATTCTTATGTGAAAGTTTCAACTTACAATATTCCGAAATTGGGTCAAGCAATGTAAACTACCGAAGTGATCATGAAGCAAATAATTCATACGTATTCGCCAGCGCATTTTAGCGCCGTGTTTCTTTTAATATAATTTAAAATAATTATATTTACGACGTTGAAAAAAACAGTTGCCTCATTGTCTTAAAAATATCTGAAAATCAAAAACGCATTTTTTTACACATTTAAAACAAATTGTTTTTGATATTTTGTTCAATCAATAAATAATAATTTTAAAATTATCGATCAATCAACAGACACAAGTTTCACATCTATAATATAAAAATGGATCGCTAAATGTGTTGCTAAGAGCAAAACTTGAAAACGGCTGGACCGATTCGGATGATTCTTTTTTTGTTGTGTCTGTAACCATCAGGACCATGTTAATAAGGACTAAAATATTCTTTTTTTTTAAACTTTCTGTTATGAAACGCGTAATGTATGTTATTCGTCATCTGTTTTTCGTTCCAACTGAAGTATCATAACGCGAACGTCTATTTGAAGAGCATTGACAGCAACGTCGATGGTCTAGAGGTTATACGATTGGATCGACATATTTAGGGTACAGGTTCGAATCTTAGGATGGTATTTTTTTTTGTTTTTTTTTTTGTGATTGCTTTTTTTGTTGAATATGCTGAATGAAATTGAAAAAAAAAACGGATATTTCTTAAACTACTAATTTTTTGTTTTTTTTTTGGGATGTGTAAATTATCAAATGATTTCTCTCGCCTTGGGTGAAAATAAATGTAATTGTAAGACTACCACAGACCAATAACTTCTGAGAGAACGACGTTTGTCGGGTCAGGTTTTTACTGTTTGCTTACTCGCCAGGAAATCAAACAAGAAATTTCGTTTACCATAAAGTTCTCGGACGCAGATGTTTCGAGAGGTACCTGTGTCTGATGAGGAAGGAGGAAACGTCTGGGTGTCACCACTGCGAGGATCGCCCGGAGGATACGTGCATACACTACAGGTGGAGTATATACGGTGCAGGACTGCCCCGCTTGGGCTGAGCACCGCCGGTATCCTCACGCAGGCGATAGGTGACGACCTCTCGCGCCCGGCATTGGTCGCGGCCATGCTGCGTGGCGAGACGGAGTGGGAAGCGGGCGCCTCCTTCCGCGAAGCAGTCATGCTCGCCAAGGCGGAGGCGGGACGCGCGAGTGAGAGGACAGCGTCCATCCCTCACCCACGCGGTAGAAGTAGACGCCCACGGCGACGTTCGTCGCGGGACGATTTCCGGCCACCGCAGGCGCGGGCATACGGGTGGCGAGTAATGGGCGACTCGCTGTCTGACCATGAACCATGCCCGGGTCGACGGCGCGTTGTTTTCCACACGCGACTCAAAAAGCGTCAGCATGATGACGGGGCTTCCTTCTAGAGGGCCAAAGCCTGCCGGGGTCACGGGACTTATCTCATTACCGTGACTCTGGAACGTAAAGGGCTATTGAAGGACGCCGTGGATTTTAGTCAGTACAAGTCTGACAGTCCCTTCCGCCCTGCCCTGGGTGGGAGGACTCATTTGATAATTTTACCACGATAAAAAAAACCTTAAAGTTCTACAATAAAAATAAAACTTAATTTTGAATAAGTAAATTAAGAAATCTGAAATTGTAATTTTCAGTGTGATTTTTAGTGACTTTTAAAAGAATTTTAAGTTTTTTATTAATTTTGTATTTATTATCAACTTTCTTTATAAGGTTCCTCTAGGGTTTGGCTAAATGGCAAAAAAAGGAACCCTCATAGATTCGTCATGTTTGTCTGTCTGTCCATCCGTATGTCAAAACCACTTTTTTTCGAAAGTATAAGAGATAGTCTGTTGCAACTTGGTAACTAGATGTATTATGTGAACCGCATTAGGGTGCCTTTTCACCAGAGATGTGCTATGTAGCTGTGCTGCGAGGATGTAAAAGCTGAGCTACGAAACTGTGTGACTGTTTCCATTGATGCTACGCTATTTATCTGTGCGAGTAAGATGCGCTATCACAATGTAGCTGCGCTACGCAGGGCCCCCGCTACCATAATTATGTGCAAAGTGTGCAATGCACACGGGCGCCATCCTCTAAGGGCGCCAAAGCCAAGGGCCCAAAAAAATATTTAAAAAAATATATCAAAAATAATTTTGAAATAGGAGTTGAGAAATTATAGTATTAGGTTTAAGTACCTACTAAAGACTTTAAATATTTGATCTCACTCTTAGATCAAAACTTGAAGTCCGGAAACGTTTTACTTTTAGAGCTGACTGCGTTCGCTCTTCTATGAAGAATTACCATGTCCTATTCTAAAACCCTAAAAAATTTACAGTCCGAGGGCGCTGAATTTTAAAATACATATTTTGCACACAGGCGCCAAAATCCTTTTTTGCACACAGGTGCCAGTAGTCCTTACGGGGGCCCTGGCGCTACGAAAATGCGCCGCCACGAGGTAGCTGCGCTATGAAGATGCATAATGCGATACGAAGATGCGTAGCTGCGCTACGAAGATGCGTAGCTGCGCTACGAACATGCGTAGCTGCGCTACAAAGATGCGTAGCTGCGCTACGAAGATGGCTGTCGCAAGGTAGTTACGCTATAAAGATGCGCTGCCACAAATTAGCTGCGCTATGAAGATGCGCTGCCACAAGGTAGCTGCGCAGCTCGAGCTATGCGATGTATCGATTGTACGGAAAACGACCAATAGCATGCATCCATAGCACGCAGCGATAGCACGCAGCCATAGCACGCAGCCACAGCACACAGCCATAGCACGCATCTTTTCATATAAAAACACATCTTAGTTGAATCCGTTTCCACCAGTGCTGTGCTATGTAAATATGATTGGTGGATATCAAACGCATCCGCAGCAACGTAGCATAGCGCATGTCTGGTGGAAAAACAGCCTTAGGATTTTCACACAAAAATTAAAATTTTGGGGGTTCCCCGTACTTAGAACTGAAACTCAAAAAAAAAACTCCAATTCCATACGTGTGGTGTGGGGTACCTATGGATAGGTTATTAAAAATGTTATGGAATTTACAAAAATGTTATTTTTCTAAACTGAAGAGTTTGCGCGAGAGGCACTTCCAAAGTGGTAAAATGTGTCCTCCCTCCTGTAACTTCCAAAATAAGAGGATGACAAAACTGAAAAAAAAATATAATTATGATGTACACTACCATGCGAACTTCCTGCGAAAACTTTTGAACGAGATCAAATAATTAGTTTTTTCTTATGTCATAATTCGTAAACCGCAATTTACCTTTTCAAGTTACAACCAACTACTAGAACTTTTATATTATGTTACTTGCTGCTACGCGGAACCCTTTACGGGCGAGTCCAACTCGCCCTTGGCCGTTTCTTAAATAGCAGAATAAAGTATTAAGAAAAAAAACTAAAAGAATCGACTGTTAGGCGGTACGAAGTTCGCCGGGTCAGCTAGTTTCCTAATAAAAACAATATTAATAAATAATCGTTGTGAGAACATCCTCAGACCAAAATAATTTCAGTAAATTAATTCGTTGAAAAAATATCGTAAAATAATCGTGCAGAGAACATTATACAAATAAATAAAATTGCTAAGATCGCGTGCAGTTCATGCAAACAGTCAATAATTTTGTGTAAATTTGATTAAAATGGATACATCACAATTCATAAATGGCAGAGTTTATACATTTATATAATTTAACTGCCATCCAATCACGTCATAATTGCCTGTGGCATGATATGCATTAACATATCGGTACAATCTTTACTGCAAACATGTATTGTATGTATAGCTGTCGCATAACTACTTTTTTCTTAATAAAATGTTTAGAATCTTCTAGGCCTTGCGATCATGAAACGTGAGGGAAAATATATGCGAGTCTTTAAAAATTCCAAATCAAGTATTTCTATACTCACATATTTTATGACCGAAACACTTCTCGTCAGCATTTTGTTTTGTTGCCGATACAGTTACCTATATAATACCCCCCGAGCTACACAAATCGTCTAGCGCCACCTCGTTCCTTCACTGGAACTACTCTTGGCTTTAACACGTCATGTTAGGCCACGGACCATAATTGGCCAGACCAGGGCACAGTCAAAGAAGCTCGCACTACAGCATAAGGGATGATTCTCATTAGAGCGGGCCGTGCCAGGGCCGGGGCGTGGACGAGCCGGGGCCCGTCCGTGCTACGCAATTTATATTACACCGAGAGGAGGGGGCGGGGCGGGAACGTGCAATATATATAATGCATAGACAGTTAAGGCCTCTATTCTAATCTAGCATTTCCATAGAAGTAAATTAAAAGCCTTGATGGGAACCAGTTCCATACGAGTAAATAAAAATCCTCGATGGGAACCAGTTCCATACGAGGAAAAGAAAAGCCTCGTATGGAACCAGTTCCGAAACTCTGGTTCCATAAGCGGCCGAAGCGTATGTAACAGATTAAAATCGTGCCCCGTCCGGGCCCCGCCCCGGGCACGGCCCGCTCTAATGAGAATCATCCCTAAAAAGGCTAGTTACGGCACTGCTTTTAATATTATTATAATGATAAATCAGAAGGGTCAACAAGTTAGGGACATGATATACAAATAGTAACACTGAATCAATACAGAACCAATCACAAGCGCACAGAAATCGCTTCCAGTCTTTTTAACCGACTTCTAAAAAAGGAGGTTTTAAGTGTACTACATGATTGTATATCATGACCCTAAGGAAGCTGGCTGATGGCGCGATGCGACGCAATTCGACCGATTCAAACTACAAGTGAAAATCATCCTTACCACTACGACATATGACATAAAATGTGCCGTTATCTACGAGTAGGTGAAAAACAAAACACGCTCGCTACAACGACGTAAGTCAGTCGAATTGCATCTTTATATCGTAGTAGCAAGGACGATTATCTTTTTTAGTTAGTAGAAAATTGCAAATCCCACGAATTGTGTCATGGAGAAGTTCCCTTAGTACACAAGTAACATCTGTTGACCCGTAATACAAAGTCCTGTCCATGGTTTTCGTAAGGTACCTTGTAGAGATGCCGACAGCTATAGTCCCAGTGTTCAGTCCTCATACCTTTCCTCTGCTTCGGTGGCGGTCTCCGCGGGCGGCAAGGAGCGCGGCCGGGAGGACGTGTCGGACGCGGCGCTGCTGGGCTCGCCCGGGGGGGAGGCCGCGCAGGGGGGAGGGGACGAGGAGGTGGAGCCTGCTGGCGTGGAGAAGTTATTGTTTTTATTGTGTCTCGTATATTTAACATGCTTACAAAAACCTTACTTTTAAAATATACTTGTATTGGTACTGCTCTCTTAGTTCCCGCAGTATACTACATTTATTATGTTGCATATTCTTAATTTTTTGGCTGCTAAGTGATGAACCAGTACTGGAAGACGCAGTGTTGTATTTATACTTTTGAATTTTATAGGAATGGCTTCTCCCGCTCTGAAAAGTTGGAATGGCTTCTCCCGCTCTGGGCTGAATGGAAGGAAGCCCACCCTGTTCCTTCATTTGATCTTTGCGTTCCAGATCCATGGCAACTCCATCAAACATTAGCGCAACTCTGGCAAGATTTCGAAACTCTACGAGTAGATTTAATTTCCGATTAAGTATTCCTAGATAATTGAATGTGACCCCTGTTAACATGATCGCAAGCAGTCGTACCGCTCCCCGGCGGGTTGAGTACACTGTCCTGTGCGGGGCGCTGCTTCTTGGCGGCCGGGTCGTCGCGGGGCTCCTCCACCTGCGCGGGGCACTCCAGGTGCACCAGGTGGAACACCTGAGAACAACTCTACATCAGAAATGTTTTCTTGCTTAAAACGGAATTTCTTGTACGTATCATAAAGTTGTAGTTGTTAGTTACTTATTTAAAAAATATAATGCAAAAATAAATAATTATTATAGTTTACCTCATTGACAGAGTTGTTCGTGCCGACGATGCGAATGATGGACACAGGTCGCGGCTTGAAGTATATCACCTGCCATGACCTAGAAAACAAACAATTTCAGAAACCACTTTTCATTGCTCATAGGTCCAAGATGTGAGATTTTGTGATCAGTTTCCAGGGTAAGAACTAATTTAGCGCGCAACATTTTATGGATATCTTAGGCTTCGGTCTTGAAACCAGCGGGCAGAGGCGGCAGCGGCGCTTTCAACCAAGTCGTAGTCGGCGACTTCGTACGGTAGTTCAAACGGTTTCAGCTTCGGCGATGCAGCCGGCGGGATCTTAGGCGCAGGTATAATGCCGTTACCAACGCTTTGTATTATAGTCGCCGATATGGGTTTAGGAGCCGTTGGCGTCACGCACAATCTGATCCCATGATCCCATCCACAGTTAGGCTGCGGTTCGACTGAGGTGGAGCGGAGACGAGCTGTGCCGCGATTCACCAATCACATGCTTTGAATACACAAACCGCAGCCTTAGGCAGTGGTCCGACCAGCGGCGAGAAAACGAGTAACTATCGGCGATTTTCTCTCTCAAGAAACGCACAATAAATGTACATTCCGTGTAAACGAAAGAGATGCATATATTAATAGTTGCTCTCTGACTGTTCACACTGCCGGCGACGACTCCCTTTACTAGTTTTGTCGCTGAGCGACGAGCTTTCAAATAATTATAAACTCGCTCAGCGATACTCGTTCAGCGATGCTCGCTCGTTTCGCTTGAGCATGTTTGCACAGGACTGATAGACCGCGGGCGAGTGGCGCGAGTAATCGCTCGTCGCACTTGCACACTCGTTTATAGCCCGGCGACAAAACTATCGAAACTACACTCGCTTCCCGCTGATCGCCAACTCTTTTATAGTTTCTAGTTCTACTCGTTCCTCGTCGACGGTCGGACCACTGGAGGCCTGATAACAGTCAGTAGAGCCACGAAAATACCTTAATTTCTCAAGACCCTTATTTATATTACTAGCAAGGAAAGTGAAGTTTTAGTTCTATAGAAGTATCAATCAGTTACCTGCACGACTCCCGGGTCCGGTCGCACACCATCTCCCAGTCCCAGTAGTTGAGCGAGGTCTCGACGTAGTACGAGTAGTGGCGGTAGTCGCAGTCCCACAGCAGCAGGCGGATGGACGACAGCAGGTAGGGCTGCGCCAGCTGCACCACGATGGCGCCCGAGCCCAGCTGGTGGCACGTGTAGCCCTGGTCCCAGTCGTAGTGCTCCGTGTCGCCGTTGATCAGCGCGTTGCGGGAACGACTGACAACATAACGTGGGTTTGGGGATGAAACCTTCCAAGGTGGACCTTGGTGGAGATGGAAAGATTTGGGAGAAACACAGGAAACGGTTAAACTGAGGATGTCTGACTGTTGCCGAGGCCTTTGGACGTATTTCGGCGCTCGTATACTGCGATGTTATTATCGCTCAGCAGTCACTAATACATTTTGAACTTTATACCCCAGCGCGTAAAGTTGAAAATCTATTAAAGTTCACAGATCGTTTTCGTTTGTTTCGTTCGTTATCGCGCAGCAGTCTTTAATCGATTTTTAACCCTATGCGCTAGGGTATAAAGTTGAAAATGTATTAGTGACTGCTGAGCGATAACGATTGTCGTCTGCTGTCGTCGTCTGTTTGTCTAAGGCCCCAGGTAGCCTACCATGACGTCTTAAGGCGAGAGTATTTCCACTGTGGACACAAGATGGCGCTAGATGACTTGTATAGTTCTGTCTCTTTTCTTCTGATGTCATGGTAGGCTCCCAGATGTCAGTACTGACCTGATGCCCTCGATGACGACGGCCGACAGTTCGACGGTGGCCACGTTGTGCAGCGGCTCCACCAGTCCGTTCCTGAGCGGCGGCACGTTGCTCGTGTGCTTGGCCTCCAGAGCGACCGCGTGGAACACCTACAAAAATATGATACATGAATTATAACGTTATATTTAATTGGGTATTTGAATAATTCCAAAACACAATTTATGTAATAGTCTTAGGCCCAAAACCCGGTCAACTTACAAAAAAGCGTTCATTTAGATTTTTAAGTAACTCTAAAATCAATAAGTAATAAGTTCATTGGATTAACTAGTTAGCGACGTCACAGATCGTTATTGGCATTCAAAAAAATCTTTATAAGAATCTCGTTTTGACAACTCATAAAATATATGGCAATTAATCAATTTTGATTTAAGGATCATCAGTAAACTTTGTTTGGCGTATTGATTAGACCAGAAGACTGGGTCCGCAAGTCTTCTGGTCTACTCAATACGTCGTCGGTCTACTCCACAGTACCTTGTTGACAGTGTTGCTGGTGCCGACCAACTTGATGTACTGCACCACCCTGGGCTCGAAGTACAGGTTCTGCCACGAGCGGCAGAAGTAGTTGCTGTGGTCTATCACACGCACCCAGTCTTTCTGGTCTACTGAGACTTCTATGTAGTACGCGTATGATCTGTGAATAACATACAGTATACAAGGATTTTGACGAACAAATATGGCGTTGAATCGTTGATATAGGGCCGATATTATTTATTATTTCGTGAAACGTATTGAAGAAACCGAATGTCAATGTCAGTTCCAAAATGTGTAACACTTGAAAAATATCTTTGTATTTCATAGAGTAAACCAAACGAGCACTAAGAATAAAGTAAGTAACTATATTGTATCTTATTCTTAGTGCTCAAACACGTTGACTCGCGGGCGCGGTGGCGCAAAGCGATTGGCGCGAGCGGTGCGCTCGCGGCTGTATCAAACGCTTGAGATGTTTGTGTGTGTTAACGTCGAACTATCAGCGGAGCGGGCGATTACCTCACGTCAGGTAATTTCAACCAGTTTGAACTAGTCGCTCGCGCAAACGCCTGGCGCCTAATGTAAACACGAGCTCGCAGAGCTTCGAAAAAATCAAAATGGCGGCGCCAGTTCCGCCTCGAAGCTCTTGCTGTCGGGGTCGCGGGACTATCAGGTAACCGTGGCGGAATGTAAGGGGCTATTGACGGACACCGTTGATTTTAGTCGGTACAAGTCTGACAGTCCCTCCCGTCTCGCTCTGGTAGGGAGGACTAATTTGATGATCTTACCACGATAAAAAAAAATTAAAAAAAACTTGAGAGGTGTCAAGGGACACCCGGATGGAACGAAGTTACTGTATACACTCAACAAAAATAATCGTCGCGAATCCACTCCACTCCACTCCGCTCCGCTCCCCTCCACTCCACTCCACTCCACCCCACCCCACCCCACCCCACCCCACCCCACTCCACTCCACTCCACTCCTCTCCACTCCACTCCATTCCATTCCATGGTAATAAGTCGGATAAAAGTGTCGTGACAACTTTTCGTAAGATTTTTTTCCGTCCAGCCCCCTTTCACAACGCGCGATAAGGAACTTCGTTCCAAAAAAGGCCTTTGCTGTGATATCCATGCTTTACCTGTTATCCCTGTCCCACAGCAGCAGTCGGATGTGGTTGATGATGGTGGAGGTGGCGAGGCGCACGATGATGCCGCGGTTGTCGGGCGCGTCGCTGATGGTGTGGCGCGTGTAGCCGCGCTCCATGTCGTACGTCTCCGTGTCGCCGTCCAGCAGCGCAGACCGCATGTCGCCCGAGATCACGCGGGCTCCACGCTTCGGAGTCGCCACGTTCTCTTCTGGTACTGTATGACAAATAACAATGTCAATTTTGGTCTCACTTTGGCCCAGAACCGTATATGAGGTCAAATAGAAGAATTCTCACTCAAAAGCGCCATAAGGAACCTGAACTCCTACGCAACGACGAAACGGTACAGTGAATAGTGCCACCGAACTCCGAACACGATTATATACAAGTTTTTTGTATTATCACCGGAAATTTCATTGATAGTACATTGATAAGACAGATAATACAAAAATGGTGTATTAATAATATGGGGTGTGATTCATACCCTATATTATTACGGCAAACTAATGAAAAATAATATATTTTAATAAATGCATGAACATTTTAAATTATGGCCTTTATGGCATCAATCAAGATGACACTCGCAGGGTACTACATTGTGTTGACATTTCAAATTTTTATAATCACTTCACGGTATACTTTAATGCTAACCACATTAAAGAAACGATTAAGGGACTTTACTCATGGCGCGATGCGACGCGACGCGATTCGTGCGATATCGAGGCGACTGCCGATTTAAGTCGCACGTATTTACTAATGGAGCGATGCGATGCAATTCGACCGTGCACTTCAAAAATCCACTTTACTACTACGACATAAAGGCGCTGCAAACCAAAGACAAAAGATGTCGCACGTGACGAGTATTAGCGTAATCGAATTTTGAACAGAGAATCATGTGCATTGTCATTAGGACGTACATGCGATTCGATATCGAGGAGATCTGTGAGGGATATCGTCAATCCGTGCGACTCCATTAGCAAACACTAGCGTTTGTCCATACATTTTCTTCGGCCGGACGCTTGTGTGATATCTGACCGATATCGACAATCGATGCAATTCGATATCGCAAGCGCATTACTTTGTGTAATTTATTTCATCACCACTGCTCTCAAAACGGTGAAGGAAAACATCGTGAGGAAACCGGCATGTTCTAGAACCAAAAATAAGACAAAGAAATGTGACATCTACCAATATGCACTGGGCCCACTCCCTCTCACAGAAGGCAGGCATATGTTCCAGCAGTGGAAACATTTATACCCTGATGATGAAGCATGATGTATGTACTCACACAGCAGTCCCCTGTGTCTGAGCTCAGTGCTCTTGGTCTGCGTCTTCTCCTGTATCGCATCGAGCAGCATGTCCGGAGTGACCAGGGAGAACGGACGCACCACCGTCAGTAGCTCCTCCAGCGTCATCAACGTCAGACGCACGCATTTCAAGATTTTTTCCTGTGAGTGGAATCATTATTATAGCGTTGTATAATTTGTGCATAATATTCAGCTCAGTAAATGTGGGATGTCGATTTTTTCGAGAAGTGTTCATTCTTTTTTTCTCGCTTGGCATGGACAAGTGATGAGGAGGGATGATAAGCATGTGAATAAGAGAGTGATGGGTATGAATGAAGATGGAAGGAGAGGAAGGCTAAAGAAAAGTTTAAATGAATGCAATGCTCAAGCACTAAGCTATGCACTGAGCTTGGTGAATGCCAAGCTTCATAGCTTGACACATCGCCTTCAATCATCACACGTCTAGACGCACATAATACTATTCCATCGAACGAACAGCGAAGGAGTGGAACTGCCTGCATCTGTTTTTCCGAACGCATACAACCCTAATCAGAATTCTCTTCAAAGTTAGAGTGAACAGGCTTCTTCAGGGTAAGCTCGCTCCATCGTCTACCTTGTCTTAGTCACTCCTGACCTAGGCTGAGGTCAAGAGCAAACCCATCGTATGTACAATCGACAAAGTTGAATCATGACCCACCATAAGCTTATTTTCTTACAGACTTTTAAATACAATTAGGTCCACATTCGCGTAAACATACATATCCATGGTAACGATTTTGATCTTTGTCAATTTGACGGATTCAAACGATTTATTGTCAAAATGGGTCATGATTCAACTTTGTCGATAGTACATAAAAAAGTAAAATAAAAAAGACGGATGGATTGTGTGGATGAGCTGATATGTTTGTAAACGCACCAACGTCACAGGATAAATTAATAAATTCGTAGTGTGGAGCAACGTTCAAAAAAAGTAATTATATAAAAAACAAAGGAGTGAATGACGCCGAGAATGGAAGAAAATGAGTTGAAAACAGAATAGCATTAACTATTCTTTAAAATATGATAACTAAAAATTGCCAATGTAATGCATATTTGACTTAAGAGCGCCCTTCCCCATTCGACGAACGACAACGCGAGCATGGCCAAAAAGCTTGTTGTTTCATCCAGATCAAGAGGCAAACCCGTCCCCGCTCGACTCGTCCCCCGCTTACCTCTTACCGCCACATGGCTAACAAGCAAGTGAGAACGCGACAACATTAAAAGGAAAATAGTGTGCGGAAGTTTCATAAAACTTGTTCCAAGAAATACGTGTTTTTTCGTAAGCCTTACAAGATTATGAAAAAAAAGTTTTACATTTAGAAACTCCATTACATTTGCAAGGTTTCTATGCAAATATTTATTTCCGGTTACAATTAATGAGTATATTATAAACGCCCAAACATCACATAAAATTTGTGCAAAAAAGCTGATTTTTGGAGGTTTGTACTGAATTTGTTTCTTAAAATTTTGATTTCGCGTTTTGATAGAAACCTAGATATAGTGCACAAGATGCCTATTAGTTCAAAAGTTTCAAAGAAATATCTGTTACAACGCCATAATCACGTACGAGCGTTTGTATGAAAAGATAGACGGGTTGGCCGCCCTTAATCGTACAACTTACAACTTGCGCCTGCCCCGGCTCGGACTTGACCCACATCTGGTTGGCATTGAACCAGTTGCAAACCGCCTTGAATATGTCTGCCTCGGGCGCGAAGAACGAGTCGCGCTCCAGGAGACCTTGCAGCGCTTCCTACAATAGAAATAAATTGTATAACAAACAATCGCAATAATAAATAGAGCAGTGGTGGCCCAGTGGTATCGGCCCGGACGTACGAGTTGTAGGTCGTGAGTTGCAACCCAACCAGGCGCAATACTTTTTTTTATTTTATTTATCGTAGTAAAATCATCAAATGAGTCCTCCCGCCCAGGGCAGAGCGGGAGGGACAATAGCCCTTTACGTTCCAGGGTTACGGTAATTCGGTAAGTTCCGCGACCCCGACAGGCCTTGGCCCTCTAGAAGGGGAGGGGGGGGGGGCGTCATTATGCTGACACTCTTTGAGGTGGGCGTGAAACACAACGCGCCATCGTCCCGGGCATGGTCCATGGCCGGACAGCGAGTCAACCAGGCCACAGAGTACTAACAGAGGGGACACTACGCGGTGTAGGTATGAAATGGTACACACACACGCGCACACCGTTCACGGGTCGCTACAGATGGTTTCCGCGCGCCGCCCGTATCGCACGCGCTCCGTATCGTAATTATTTTTCTTACGCGTGATCACGTACAAGTAAAAGTGAAGGTACTATAATATGAAGACAAGCAAATAAACTATAAAAGTAAAAATAAGAAAAAATTGTTCTCACGTTTTTGTTAAGTAAAATTAATACGATCATTATGTATGCTTTTATTTCATATTTTTTACGTCAATAATGAACTATAAAAAAGTAAGAGCGTCTGTTTACACAGCGCATGAAATTGAAAAAATAACTTTTGTTCTGAGACTATCAGCACATCAAAACAGTGTTTCTAAAATAATCGGTCAAAGTCGAAGATTTTTGTAATTTTTTGGAAGTTGTAAAGCAAAAGCTGTTCAGTTTGGAAGGGTTGAGTTGCCAAATTAACTGAACATAACAATAGAATTGACGATCCATAAGTAACTTTACCTACATCCATCTACGTCCTACATTTACTTACCAAATCGGATCATTGCTCCTATACTATAATACTGACAAGAGCACACGGAGCCACAGCGATTCGGGTGGCGAATGTGGCGTTATGATATTGATGAGGTTTTAAAGCCTAACATTTCAAACATTTTTAAATATTATAATTTTTGTTTTTCTGAGATGAAATCTTTAAAATATAACAATAACAGGTAGAAAAGATAATATTATCATAATAAATTATTTCTTACGTAAGGTACCGTAGGTACTATAAGCAATCTGTGGCTGTGCTACCTATCGATAATGTAGTATGTAGTAATCGATGGCGAAACCAAAAAGATATAGGCTGATGATAAAAACAAAATTCCTTTAGGAAAATTTATTTAATAATTATTTAATTTAACAAATGCATAAAATACACCGACCTACCAAACTGTGCCTCCTGAACTCGCAAGTCGCAACCCTATTGAGCGCGGCGAACGTTGACCTTGATGTGACGTTAGCATCAGACAAACCAAAATAAACTCTCGCGCGTAGCCATTCAGTACAATTTTGCTTGTGCACGGGAAGTTTAGGCTAATATAAAAGTAGGTGGGCGGTACGGCTGCAAGTTAAAATGTGCTTTATTCTTTCGTGCATAGATTTTACATTTGTTTGATTGTTTTTGGGAAGAGACCCCTCTGTTAGTACTCTGTGACCAGGCGCAATACTTTGTGTAATTTATTTCATCACGACTTCTACATATTCATGCATACGACACAAAACGGTGAAGGAAAACATCGTGAGGAAACCGGCATGTCCTAGAACCAAATATTCGAAGACATAATGCATGTGACATCCACCAACCCGCACTGGGCCCGCGTGGCGAATTATGGCCCGCTCTCTCCCACAGAGAGGAAGCCTGTGTCCCAGCAGTGGGAACATTTATAGGCTGATGATGATCAATAAACAATCCTATTTGCCTAGCCGTAATCGAGTGAAAAAAACTAAAATATATCAGGGGTCAACAATTAATGAAACTAAAGGGGCTTGAGGGGGCAACCCTTTAGTTTGCCTGTCCATTGACGCGGAGCGAGCTGGCGGAGCGGAGCAACGAGGAAATATTAACCAATAGGATTGCACCATTGAAGAGGGGCGGAGATTGAGTACAATCCTATTGGTTAACATTTCCTCGTTTCTCCGATTTTAGGGAACATTAATCAGTGTGCTTAGTGCGAGTTTTTTTACGTTGACGCGATAGTAACGTTTAACCGCGTTTGGCGCTCCTATTGGCCCGCTCCAAGGTCGTGAGAACTTTCAACCAATGAGAGCGCCAAACGCGGTTAAACGTTACTATCGCGTCAACGTAAAAAAACTCGCACTAAGCACACAGTTTCATTGCAAATGCAAAAGCCAATACGCCTTTTACTTTCGCCAATTTACCTTTTGACAGCTATTTGATGGTCACCAGTGCAAGTAATCTTCATTACACCTGCACAACATTTGTGGTGAAAATTGACGCACCAAACCCCAATACAGTGTTAGCCTTATTTTTTTTGTTTTGTGTTTCAGTGGGTAATTGATAGTTGAATTATTATTTCTTCTTTTTTCTCTCTATTCGAATAAATATTTTAAACAAAAACATTTATTTGAATAGAGATTTTCATTTCAAGGAAATATTTTAGAAATGTCTTGAATGACGTGTTTGTTATTTCCCTTCCATGTCATTATTAGCCTGGCCGCATACATCAGTTTTCCTCATCAGGAATCCTGATCCGTTTTCTATCCGTACACAGTGAATTCATACAAGTGTGTATGCATGTTTTGTGTGTGTTGTTCAATTTCATTCATCATTTCGAATTCCGGAAAAAAAACTGTTGTATGCGGCCGCTCGGATTCAAAAAAATCTCTCAGAATAGTGAAGGATACACTTACAACGGACAGTTGCAGGAAAGTGTCATGCTGCAGCACTTCGATAGCATTCCTGTCCAGGAAGTTGTAGCAGTAGTCCATGAGCGCCTTCAGGCCGTACAGTCTGCAACAATGAGAGGGTTATCGCTTTTCTTTTTCGCATTATGGAAATTTGGTCACACAAACACCGAATTAAAAGCTCTGTATTTCTTGCGGTCCACATTTGAAGACCTAAACATCGTTTTTACGAGGTCCTAATTCGTTCAAATTTCGGTCCCAACAACTTTTATTTGCAAAATACACTGCTAGCCAACTTACCAACTGCTACTAAACTTATTTTTTATGCGTGCGTAAGCGCAACATTTCAGATGCGGAAACCCTAAAAGTATTCTAGAAAGTGTCAGACTGTAGGCAATATTCCATACCTGGCAGCATCAAGCACAGAGCAGACATTTCTGAGCGCGAGCACCTGCCTCAGGTAGTCAGATATGGCTGTCTCCAACTCCTGGAAGTTGAACTGGTGAGCCAGGCCTAGCATATCCAGCACTGTGTCTTCACGCAGCAGGGAGAGACCCATATGACCTGGAACAAGATAATTTGTTGCAGAGCTATTGATGAATTTTGTTTATCGCGCATGCCTTAACGGCAAAGGATTTTGGATCTATGTGGCTACGTATTTTTCGGGCTTAGAGGCCAGTATAGGAGGAGACGCAGCTTCACATCCGCCGTTTCAAAGCGATAGGCCTACTTTATCAAATTGGAATTACATCTTCCCACCTGGGTCCGTAGGCGATTCAGGGATTTCCAAGTAGACCACAGAAGATTCGATCCTGCAGGAATATCTTTCTTGGTTTCGGATGAAATATTGGCATAAAGATGCATCATGTTACTAGTTAGGACATAGGTCTTCAGGTAAGGACATTAATATTGGAAAATGTTCGACCTTCACATGAATTTGGCAAGATAATAAAAAGAGCCAAAGCCTAAACTCAAATGAAGTTAACCTAAAGTCAAAAGAAGCCTTGTTGGGTTGCGTTTCTCTGTAATATTGTTCAGCAATAGTTATATTTGTTACAAAGCCAAAAGCATACTAAAAAGATTATAATGAGGATTAGCTGAATCTGTAGCTTAATAACAAATCAGTAATCAGCTATTACCTCGATAATTACCTGAGTAAACATATCGCAGGAGCGCCTTGAAGGCTTGTAGCGGTGCTTGCAACTCCACCTCCGCCTGCAAAAAAATCCGGGACTTAACAAATAGAAAGTTACTGTTTTCGACGGCTTCCCCCGCTGCTCGTCTGCTATTGGTTGTATCGTGATGTTATATATTATAGCCTATAGCCTTCCTCGATAAATGGGCTCTCCAACGCAATGTTTTTTTTTTTCAATTTGAACCTGTAGTTCCTGAGATTAGCATGTTCAACCAAACAAACTCTTCGAAAATGAGTGATCTTTTATCTTGATCCCTCAACAAGACATGGGTAATTCAAAAACAGCCAGATAGTTTTCAAACCCTCTTGGTGATCCATCATTCCCGCGTTTTTTTTCAAGGTCACAAAATTATTAACCAGCAACAAGTTTGGACTAAAATATTATATCCATTCATTTCATTCATTTATTTTTATTCCAAACAATTTTTACATTGTATCGAAAATGACTAAAATAAACACACATACCTACAAAATTATGACGTAGGTACTATACAAATCCAAAACTAATTGATACTGATTACAAAACAATCAACACAACATTTCACGCTAGACTACTACATTGCTACTTCAATTCTCAACCAGGCATTTATCATTATTATAGTATTTAAAAGTCCAACAATCAAGGATACATATCAAACAAAAAAATAAATAAACAGAATAAAAATAATAAAGTAAAACAATATATTTCAATTTTCACTAGGTACACTTCTCATTGATAAAAATAGAACGTTAAATAAATAAACCATATTGATCTAGCCTAGTTTCAATGAGTGTCATAGAGAAAGTTGACCATTTTAAACAATATCAAAAATATCACGTACAGTCGACGTTCAAAAGCGGCTAGGCACGCTTATAAGGCAATAGCTTGACGTTTAGTTTAACTTACGACCTTCTATTTTTAAGAGACACATTCATCATCAACTACTGATTGTATAGGATTCATAATTTCAACGTGTCTAGTATGTGTTCAGTTGGCCTAGCGGTAAAGCGTTCCACTTGACGTATGCGGTGAACAGCAAGGCATGAGTTCGAACCTCTCGCAGAGATATTCTTTTTGTAAGTTTTACTCAATTGTTAAATATTGTAATGGGACAGAAATATGATTATAATCGTTGGTTCACAATTTCTGTGAGGTAGACCAAGTTTTAGGAATATTTAACTTGATCGAAATCAAGTTGTCGTTAGATTGTGGTTGTTGGTTAGTGACGTGTGATTATATAGATAGCGATATATTTAAGTATTCTCAAAATGCCGGCGAATATCAATATTGAGGCAAGAACAAATATTATTGAAATATCATGTTGAAGTTCATCAAATGAGTAGACTGTTGACTGAGGGATTGTCAGATTCGTATGAATCTGATATCACAAATATAATATAAGTTTGTTAATTACATAAATAAATAAATAAAACAAAATTGACATTTTAATTCAGCATGACTTTTTTTATTTCCACAAAGACCAAAAAAAAACATAAACACATAAAACTAATATTTGACTTTTTTAAATAAATAATAAGCATTAATAAATTGTAAATTAACATGAATAACTAACAAGTTATTGATTAATATAAATATCATGATTTAAAAAAAAAGAACAAAAAAATAGCTAAACACATTATAAGACTCAGATCTCATTGAACTCCACTTAGCCCAACAGCTATCAGTAATAAAATAAGTAAATTAAAAAATTTGAATGAAGATAAAACAATATTATCCAATTTCATTAGCTGATTATAACGACTAAATTACGTTTAATTATATTTATGAAACTAAAGGGTTTTTTTATAAAGTGCGGCCTTTTTAGTTTGTTATCCCATAAAAAAGTTAATGTGTAATTTTGTCTTTAAGTTAACAAAGAAATATTAAAGATATGACTATTTATTAACGCCATTTGAAATAGTAATAGTTCAGCAGGCCAATTTCTCAATGCGTTCCAAGGCCGCGGTGCCTTGTTACTATTTCAAACAATCGTCCCATGGCACTGTGGTCCTGGAACGCAAAACGCTATTTGCCCTTTGCGTTCCAGGGTCACGGTGCAGAAACAGGTTGTTTTTAGCAAATAAATTTATTCCGCTCCACCAAATGTGAATTACCAAAAAAAAGTTATTTAAGGATCAATGTGTGTGTGTGTGTAAAAGATTACTGAATTATAACCACGCAAATAACATTAGCACTACTTAAAAAAAATACTGCTACAGCTATGATTGTGAAGGCACCGCGGTCCTGGAACGCAAAGGGCCAGTTGCTCTTTGCGTTCCGGGGCTGCGGTGCGAAATTATTTTTTCTATGCAATCAGGCTTTTTGCGTTCCACTTAGTGCGATTTAGCAAAAAAAATATAATATGGAAATCTTATGTTCTATTATTGAAATACCTAGAACCACAAAAATAATAACCGCTCTCCATAAAAATACCCTTTTGAGGACATCAGTTTAATTTTCGTTTTCTTTACGAAAAGAATGATTGAAACTTAGCCTCAAATCTAAGCCCTAAATTAATAAGAACTGTGAATAAAATGATGTTTTCGCTTACAGTCTATTAACAATGAATACAACAAAAGCGATATAAAAAATATGGTCGTGCTTTTAAACGTTTTTTTTTTTATTTCTATAAAACAAACGGTTTTTGGCTGATATTTGGTGTAATTTTTGTCTTGAGTGCATGGTGAAACTAAACGGTTATTCATTTCGTGTTGAATTAGTTACTCATTGGGGGAAGCTATTTCCTTCGTATTCATTCACCATAATTTTATTATGATGTCTGACAACCGTCGGTGTTGGACTTTTTTATACTATAACTTTGCTCTCGACTAGCTTAGCAATAGCGCTTGTCGTTCCTCGTATCTCATATCCACAGGACTCACAGTATTTCACTAGAACAAAACATGGAATACTATTATTATCTTTATGCAGAATACAACTGATAATTTATTTTACTAAAAGAAAAAACTATAAATAACACGTATTACTATCTTTTAAACAAACCTATTGTAGGGAATCTTATCTAATAAATATATTAACATGTGAAATAACTAAAAATTAAATGTTAATACTCACACTTAGTCCGGTTTAGTTTGATATTTGTATTGTTTCATCCATATTTATGCACGGCTATATTATTCACCCTCAGTGATTATATTATTCCCACTGTTAATATTTCACAGCAAAACAATAACATTAAAACAGCGTAATAGATGTAAACAATCGTCACACAAAATAACCAGGAATCAACAACGTTCTATAATGAGACTCGAAAAGATCTAACATAGTTATGTCCACCTCACAAATCGAAATAATTTACTTTTGTAACTTTTGTTTTGTTTTCTCTGATCTACCTACAAAACTTTATTATTCTTAAATGATGATAACGGTCGACACATAACTCTAATGACTAGTAAGTATTAGTAATAATTAAAAAAAAAAACAATTTTATTTATCAAATTTCTACAAAAAAATGCATGAAAAATAACAAAAAGAATAAAGCAATTATTTAAAATTATTAAAATAAAATAAAAGCAATTAGAAAAAGGTGAGGATCGATCCTTCGCCAGTGAAGGGTATACCCGAGCACCTTAACCACTGCGCCAGCATTACTTGTAGAAAAAGGTTGAAATTATGAAGTATACCGTAAGTTCCTTTGATTTGTATAGTAACAACTTATAATAAAAGGTCGTAAGTCACAGCGAAGCGTCAGGCTATTGCTTTCAGAAATGGAAGAAGGATTTTGGAATTCGACTGTACATCAGTAAAATTCCTAGGAGTCAAAACCAGTTCTTTATCGCCTAAAATGATTACGGTACCCTAATTCTCTTGATCATCGTTCCTTGTCGTCTGCTTGTGATAATGTGAATTTGATTGGCGTAATTTGCCAATCAAAAATTCAAATAATTTTTTTTTTTTTTTGATTGGCAAATTACGCCCTTGATTGTTTACAAGCAAAGATCGGGTTCGACATGAAGATGTATCATGTCATGATTATAAATTCAGGTTAATATGCCAAGGTTACCTGGTTAGTCTCTCTCATGCCGCCATAGAGCAGCGCTCTGAAGTAATCACTGCTGGCAGCCAGGATGACCTTGTGGGCCGGTATCCGCTGCCCCTCCACCACCAGGGTCACATCGGAGTACTCGGAAGACAGGCACAGGGACCCTATGTGTTCCGACAGGTGGCCTGGGGGAATATCAATCTTTTAGTAACTGTTTTAGGGGTGATAATTCTAGCTTTTGACACTACAATTTTCTTTTTATACAATCGCAAAGCTTCATTGTATTTCCTTCCTTAAAAAGTGTTAGTTAACAAGTGGAATGAAACTACGTCGGTAATACGCGTTCCTGACCGGATGGTAACAAATCAAACTATTTATATTCAATGTATTGCTATAGCTAAATCACGCGCGATGGTTGGCAAACATCTAAGTATTTACTTCCATCGCTCCATTTCTGTACACAGGTTCGATAAATAGTAATTTAAAGGCATACAATGCAAATGGAGACAGGAAACAAATTGCGGCTCATATCCGCTCTCGATACGAAACGCAATGTCTAGGCTCAAATGCGCGCAATGCCGTAAAACTAGCCTTTATGCTCCCAGTGCCAGCTTCTTTTACTGAGCCCTTGGGGGGTTGGGGGTATTACAACGTCTTAAAACCAGGATTGTTCCAGTGAGTGAACGAGATGGCGCTAGACGACTTGTATAGATCTGTCTCTTTCCCACAGCCTAAAGACTCACATGGTAGGCCACCTGGTCTGGCCAATTGTGGTCCTGGACTGGCCATTTCTGCGCACCCAGGGTCTGCTCTCTTTGCCTGGCCACCGTTGGCACCTTGGCACACCCCTATATTCGGTACTGACGGCACGACATTGGTTTGCCATTCAGCCGTAATCTTAAGTCGCGTATTCACTGAAGGTACCTTCAAGATGTTTGTGTCGATCGATGTCGTAAAGCGCACGGATCTGCCAGTTTTTACGCGACTTTTCTCATATTTATATACTTGGCAGAATCACGCAGAATTGAAGTTTGTCTAATAATTTCTGTCGGGTATATTTGGGGACGTCTGCGAGATTGCTTGCCGAATAAATTGTCGAGAAACATTTTCTATAATGGTCAAAATCAAGGTCCAAATTAGAATTTCTCTCCATCAATTTAAAACAACTCATATACGTTGCCCAATTTTTTCAAGTTTTGCGAATATTTTCCATGGCAGTTTAATAAGCATGATGACGATTTGGTTAACGACCCTGTTCAAGTACGGAACTGAAGTTCATGAATGTTGAATGACACGCAACTACAACATTTTGCGTGTTCGCGAAATTTATTTTTAAACGAAGATATCAATCAGAAGTACCAAATCGTGGTTTTAGGATATTGTGAAACTATAATAAAATGATAATGACTTGTTTAAATGTAAGCTATAAAATGATCAAAAATCAGTTTAAGACATTTAGGGCGACTTTGGTGAAAGTCGCCCTTAAAACATTTACTAAAATACCACTTATTAGTTTTGAAAACGGGTTTGACGTTTTCAAATTCAGGTTTAAGTTATAGATACCACATTTTTCGCATAGAATGAAAACAGTTTGATTGTTTTTTTTTTTAAATTGTGGGAGAAAATATAATTCTGTGTGCTATCCCTACATACAGAACTATCTTTTAAACACCCAAATGAAAACAGCAGCTGTTAAAATTATATGCCAACAAAGAACAGTTATGATGAAAAACTAGAATGCTACAATTAACTTGGACACTAAAAATCTTATAATTAAAAAATAACAAGTGATTGTTCTTACTAATGTGTTCAATATCGCCAATGCGTGCACTTGGTGTGTTGTTGACGCTCATGTACTGGTGCTGGCTACTCATTGTCCCGGGTTCGCATCAAGTCTGCTGCAAATTTACAATACAAGCTATACTCTAGTTTGAACAAGACAATGATTTTCTGATATTCAACTGGCAATAAAGGAGAATGGGCAGTCCTGGGCGTTCGGCGGCCATCAATTAATTTAGTGTCAAATGAAAGTACTGTTATTTAGGAATAATTTTTACTATGGGCGTTACTCTGTATTTCATTTAGGAAAATAAAAAACTTATTGAAAAAAAGGGAACAGACTTCAAAACCAAACACAAAAAAAACTATAAAATAACTTTTCTTTCGGAAGTCGGTGGCTTTGTTTTTTTTTATTTCATTGACATATGGCCACCGACTTCCGAAAGAAAAGTTATTTTATAGAGTTTTTTTGTGTTTGGTTTTGAAGTCGGTTCCCTTTTTTTCAATAAGTTTTTTATTTTTCCCTTTTTAGTTGAGATAATCAACAAAAATCTGCATAAAATCGGCGTCTTTGAAAATCTACAATCCTATTAAGCAAAACGGATCTATGTGAGCAACTTCACGAGATATCCATTATTGTTATATACTAAAACTTAAACCTTCTCCAGAATGTAATGAACACTTTCCTGAAAACTGCATCAAAATCCGTTCAACTAAACGCGAGATAATCGCGGACAAACATAATTATGTATGTTTGTCCGCTATTATCTCGCGCACATACAGGTCGAACTGAGAACCTACTTTTTTTATTGAAGTCGGTTAAAAAATATTTGAGGGTCAATATAACCTAAGTCATGAAGCAATATCGCACAATAATTGCAATATATTGTTGTTGTTTTTGTCTTGCTAATAGCACAATCTAGTAGCTAGCGGATTATCCATATCAGCAAAAGTAGGTTTTTGGTTCGACCTATATGTATGCATGTATGTTTGTCCGCGATTATATCGCGTTTGGCTGAACCGATTTTGATGCGGTTTTCAGGAAAGTGTTCGTTACATCTCGGAGAAGGTTTTAATATAATTATGTATAAGGCATTTTGTACACACACGTTTTTCGGCCGTGAAAATCTACGGTTAATTCGCCGTGTGTAGGCAGTCGCCAGTGTTGTATGTATCACTATGGGATGACTCCCATAGTGATACATACAACACTGGCGACTGCCAACGAGACCGTATTCTTTCGGAAGTCGATTAAATAAATAAAAAACAATACCACCAACTTCCGAAAAAAAAGTTATTTTACGCTTTTTTGTGTTTTTGAAGTCGGTTCCTTTTTTTTCTTCAAAAAGTTTTTACGTGCTAAAATCATCGAATGAGTCTCGCCCAGGGCAGAACGGGAGGTCACACTGATAGTCCCGCGACCACGGCAAGCTTTGGCCCTCTAAGAGGTCATATCATATTGCTGACAGCTCTTTGAGGCGCGCGCCTTCGACCCGGGCATGGTCCATGATCGGACAGCGAGTCGCCCATCACTAGCCGTCCGCATGCGGTCCATAGGCGGAAATCACCCCGCATCTCCCGCGGCGACTGGTGAGAAGGAAGCTGTCCTCTCCCTCACATATCCCGCCTCCTCCTTCGCTAGGATTGCTCCGCAGAAGGAGGCGACCGCTTCCCACTTAAACTTGCCCCGTAGCATGGCTGAAACCAACGCTGGGCGCGAGAGGTCGCAGCCTATCGCTTCAGTGGGGACACAGCGGTGCTCTGCTATACTACAGGCAGGCTCGATACATTATGCTGTTCATGAGAACGGTCATGCCATATGGTTCGACTTCCATTGTCCGACCATGGACATCGAGTCGCCCAGTACTCGCCGCACACATGCTCGAGATCGCCTTGCGACGTCTGTCCCCGTGGGCGTCTACCACTGCGGCTGGGCTGTGAGATGGACGCCGTTCTTTCCCTCACGCGTACCGCTTCCTACTTTGCCAGCATGACTGCTTCGCAAAAGGAGGCCACCGCTTCCCACTCCCTCTCGCCCCGCAGCATGGCCTCGACTAGTGCCGGGCGCGAGACGTCACCGCTTAACGCCGTCGTGAGGACAGGGCGGTGCTCTGCCCAAGCGGGGCAGTCCTGCACCGTGTCCTCTGGGCGATCCTCGCAGTGGTGACACCCAGGCGTTTCTTCACTCCTTATCCGACACAGGTACCTCCCGAAACTTCCGTGTCCGGTGGGGACCTGCGTTAGGTGGTAGGACAGAACACAATGACGCCTATCCAGCGTTTCCTCAAAGAGGGACTTACCGCCGCAATTGTGGCGTGCTCGTACTAATAAAACTTTCATTATTTTTAATGAACATCTTTAAAACTATCTAGATTTGTTGTTTCACTTTACTTTTGTATTTTTGTATTGGATATAAGCCAAAACAGTGAGTAAAATAATAAAATAAGGGTTCAAAAACAAAAACGTATTTTATCGGTTTTAGAAGTACACCACAGTGATAAAACTTTTGCACAATAATTGTAGAACTAAAGCACTAAAATATGATAAAATCATTATTGGCCGCTTACCACCCATGCTCCATACAAAATTGCCCATTCTCCTTTTAATTGGTTGAACTAGTCTTTCCAATATACTGAATGTACAGACACCAGCACATTAACCTGCCTCAATCTGTCAAATTTTCATTAATTGATTTACAACTTTATCACAACAGTGGAAGATTAATTTTGTTGGTTTGGTAAAATTTTACAGATTTGAGTCGGTTGACCTGCTGGTGTCTGTACATGTTTAATGAGAAAGAAGTGAAAATTCTAAACATGTTTCTTTTTGCATATTACATTATGTTCATTACCTCTATCAATTTGAATACTCAACAAACCCTGTATACTATATAATATTATTAGCTATCAAACTTTAATGATATAGAAGGAGCATTAATGAACAATAGAAACAGTTTATACTGACTATGCTATGAAATCATGCAATATAACTAACATTTGCACATCTGCATTTTCTGTATGACCTTGCAATACTACAGAAGCATTTGAATAAAAATATAAACTTGATTTATTTTTATTAAAAGTACTTACATATCGAGTTAGGTTCAGAATCTACACAATCACCTGAATCAAGTTTGTTTGGACTTAGGAATATATCTTGCATTTGTAGCATTTGTTTTCAAGATAGATGTCTTGCATGCCTCGTACAATCCAATGTTTAAGGCAATTCATTCATATTCACTTAATATTGTTATTCTTAAATATTAATCTTTAACAAATGAAAATATTACTTTTTATTTTACTATAACTACTTACTATAAAAATTTGTATTTATTTGTCTTGCAACTCAAAGTTTACCACTTATATTATTTTGTTTTTTTCCAATCCTTATTACTAAGTATTCTTATCATAAAAAACTATGTTGCAGTGCCATAATTTGTTTTGATATGAAGAGGTTCTTGGTTACACGGGGAAGTCCCTAAACATAAAGCAATTCACATTGTATTTATTTTGTTAAAATTGACAGCTGCAGATGCATCATCATTTATTTTGCTTCTACAAAAACTCAAGGCTTGGATAAATTCCAAAACCTAGGTACTTGCTTAGATAAATCATTCATCTATTTGTTTAAATCAAAATGTTTTTAACTAATACTTGACAAATAACACTAATTATAGAAATCTCTAGAATCCATTTAGATGTGGTAGAAAAAATAACAACTTATGCTCGAAACCGAGTTCAATTTATTCACATTTTAACTTAATTTCTTTAATAATGAATATGAACTGATACGTAATTAATTCCTAGACAATTAAACATTATTTATAAAATAAACTTGTTTATACATACGCATTAATAGACAATCCACGGCTACAAATACTGCCAATATTTCAGTCTTGAACTCGGACAAACAAATTGATTCCGCTTTTTTAGTATTTTTGTTTTTTTATTGATAGTTTAATATTTTTAGTTGCGAAATCCGCAATGGGGAAAAATTTATTTTGACAATATTTTGACAACAACATTTATTTTGCATTATTTTTTAGGAAACTACTATTTGGGAACAGAGTCTTTTCAGAATTTTTGGGTTATGCCATAGATATAGAAAATGGACTTTACCACGTAAAACCTGTTAAAGTTGACCACTTTATAAACAGAGAAAAAGCCGTTCAACAGAAAGGATTCATATCCTTGTTTAACTATTAATGGCAAGTGCAGCAAGTGATGCGCACAGAGTACTAGAGAAAGCCGAGAGGACAGGGTACTAGAGTTATTATGAAAAAAAAATGCAGTGGCTTGCAGTGATAAGTCGCGCTACTTCGTGTAATACTTAGCATAATGCCACGAAACATTGGACCTACTCGTGATAAAGAATTTCTAGGCACATTTGCCTATAAAAATCCTATGCCACACACACACCGAGCCTTGGTTTGCCGTCAGTGAAACGGCCTTTTATTAACATTACGAATTCTTTGTACATTAAACCTCGCACACTCACCAGCATCGCAGTAGCCGCAGAAGCGGTAATAAGACCATGGACCTAAAAAAAAAGGCGGACGGAACTTCACTAAGAAACAATGGGCATTGTTCATTTTTTTCAATATGTTGTAATTGAAAAACCATTTCTAGGAATAGCGTTACTAATCATGAGTAACCCATCAAAAATGAAAAATGTTCATATTTGATTGATATTTTTGATAAAATACGCTTGACCTTCCTTGCCCTTCAAGTGACGTTATTATTGGCTGTACCGTTTTGTATCGTTGCCTCAGACAATAAAAAGTAAGTGGCAAGTATTTTCAACAATCTGTCAAGTGTCAAATTAAAAATGTCAAAAATGTAAACAAATAATATGTTTAGTTTTTTATATATTTTATGATTATTTCTGCAACATGCCTCATAATCTCTTTATAAGATTTGCGAGAAAAGTGATGCCCGTGATGTAGGCGTGTAATATTGCAAGGTTTATAAAATGTACCTACTGTTGCGAAGATCATTTTGATGTAAGTAAGATATCAAAGCTTTAGATACCTTTGTATATTCATTAAGTTAATGCTAAAGTATTGCTCAGGAAAACGAACAATAATGTCACCTCGTCGACGACTTTCCGTTTTAAAAAACAAAAATAAAAACCGATTTCAAAAATTTATTGTATTTTTATAGTAGGGGAGGCGAGGATTCTAATTTGCAGTTACTCGAGCATCATGGCGACCTATTGGGTTTGAAAGAATATGTTCTAAAAAGAAAAAAGTTTCTGACAAGTTTTCTATTTTAGTGGGGGGGAGGGCGTGTAAATAGTTTTAAAATTGCAAAAAAAAACAGTTGTACAGAAGTACTCGAGCGCGTCAGCTATTTACAGTGTAAACGCGCTTTTCTATTTCTGATAACCAATACATATTAATCGGACGATTAACTCGAGGGGGCTGTCCGTGGCAAGCGGTTGAAAATCCAAAAAAAAAGTTAATCAAGCGCGTCAGATATTCCAAGTGTATGTAAAGTAGACCTTAAAAAGTGTCGTATTAAAATGTCTGACGATTTGGATGTGGCACAAAGTAATAATTCATATTTCTATTGGTAAAAAAAACGTAATCTTGAAATACTCGAGCGCGTTCCATTTTTTTTTAATTGAAACTAACACTGTAAAAATCATACTCACTAATAATCTGACGTTTTCCATGGGGCGATGTCGGTAGACTCGCGGAGAAAAGGTGAACTACCTGTTAATTCGCAAGTATCGGTCGTGATTTAATGTCCGCCATCTTCAATGTACATAATCATATACAATTTTTTGAACGTAATTAATCTACCTTTTCGTAATCTGACTCGCTCAAGTATTTCTGTGGATCGATTTTTTTTTTACTAATCTGGCGGGTTCTCCCACACAACCAATGGTGGGGACCATATGAAGGGTTGATACTTGGTACAGATACATTAAAGGGTGCAAGATTTCTTCTTTATGATAATCTGATGCGCTGGAGTCACATTAAAATTCCCTCCCTGGGCTCCCCGACTAAGGATGTTAACTGACGTCTACTATCAGGAGAAAGTGACGTTGTGTTGTCAGGCAGTTTTTTAAATTATTCACTGGTGAGGCAACGGCACAACTTTTTGGTCAATGGTGACGTCAGCTACCTCAAAAATTAAAATATTAAAAATAAAAAAACTATTGAGCCAATCATAAAAATATTCAAATTAGTTTCTCAAAATGCTCTAAATTTGCAGAAAATAAAATAAAATCGAATGTTTGAAAAATTAAGACAATCCCCATTGAAGCACCCATAGTAAGTCAGTGCGCTAATGTGGACAAGCCAGCAAAGAAAGAAAGAAAGAAAGAAAGAAAGAAATAACATTTATTGGGACAGACACAGGGCACACTAATAAAATAAATTAAAATGTACAAGCGATTAAAAAAAAGTAAAAATTAAAATAACCTAAAACTATTTTTCATAAAATTGTTTGCCCCACGGCTGCTCCAAACAGGCCCAGTTCAGCATAAATGTCAGGCAACTAAGTGCCTGACGCAGCACGCACACATTCACACCATAGTGAGTCAGCCGTCGGCCATTACGCTTCGAACGACACTCGCGGTTTTATACGGTGTTATTTTGTCTAATAAAAACCAAAGTATGCCGTCATGTGTTGCAAAAAGTTGTCTCAACCATAGTAGTTCAATTAAAAAAGCCAGGGGATCACTTTTCATAGTTAAGCATGTCTATTCTATTCTATTTTTATTATGGCAACTATGGGCTGGGTCGGCCATATGCCAATAACTAAGGTGAACTGGACAAGCAGGGAGTGTGAGAAAAAAATTACAAATTTAGAACGGTGAAAGTGACCGTTCGATGAACTGTTGCACTTAATGTAGACCTTCTGGTGTTAGTATGGGACTGAAACAAACAAAGAAATAAAATTACTTAAATAATAATAAAATGGTTAAAACATAAAGAGATAACATATAATTGTATACCACATCAACACAGATGGAGAATTGGGGAAGAGGGTCAGAGTTTGATATTGTTGTGACGGATGAAAATCATCAGCGTCACAAGCAGATCTGGAGAGGAATGGGTTAAAAGGGAAGGGAAATTGATCGGGAGTGGAATCTTAATTTCTGGGAGACGGCTATATAAATCGAGAGGAGGGATATTATTAGGACATTCAAAAAATATATGATCAAGTGTGCCCTCCTCCAATCCGCATTCACAAAGTGAGGAGTCGCGTATACGAATTTTGTTGAGGAATACGGGAGTGCAACAAAAACCTATGCGGATTCTACAGATAACCGAAATGATGGTTTTAGACGTTTTTCTGTAGCTGTAAAACCATGGTTTTGGGTTTATAGTTGGTTGCACTGCATGGAAAAACCGGCCTCTTTTTTTGCCGGAGACATTCCATAGCTCCTGCCAGGAGCGGTAGAGATCTACTTTTGGGAGGGATAATAGGTCATAACCCTGATGGGAGTTGTGAGTGAGGTCTGACGTTTCAGATGAGCAAGCATTTTTGGCCAAAGCATCAACATGTTCGTTACCTCTGATACCACAATGACTAGGGATCCAAACTAGCTGAACATCCTTTTGATTATTAGCGCATGAGTATAGGGAGTTCTTGATTTTCAGAATGAGGGAACTGTGTAGTTTATTCTTAAATGGGTTTTGGGCTAGGGCGAGTAAACAACTCAGGGAATCTGTGAAAATAGCGGCTTTCACAATGTTGTGGTGTGATTCAATGAAACGACAAGCTTCCAATATAGCCACGCATTCACCAGTGAATACCGAAGACTCTTTGGGGCATTTAAACTGCAAGATAATTTTGGAGTTTTGGTAAAAAACTGCCGCACCAGTGTGGCTTAGTTCAGATTGTTTCGAAGCATCTGTGAAAAATAGCTGAAAACCGCTCCATCGCTCGCCCACCGCCGCATTGAAGGCCGAATTCGCCGACGGAGAATTTTTTGAAATACCAATATCAAGAATGGTTTTCGGAACGTAATTTAAAACTTCGTATGCAAAATTGAAAAGGGGTAAACTAGGATATTGGACAATGGGACATTCTAGCTTTCGGATATTTCTAAAGGATTTTAAAATTAAGGGGATTTCTTTATTTTTCCAATAATTTGAGTTTCTGCAGATTGCGTCTAACTTATTCAGTTTTTCTATTAGGGGATGGGAGGATCTGCATAAAACTTTGGATAGGAAACGGGAAGCTAGGAATTGCCGTCTAAGGGCAAGTGGAGGTTCGGCGCATTCGACCTGCAACGCGTTAATGGGAGAAGATTTCATGCAACCTGAGATGATCCGAAGGCATTTCGACTGAACTTTGTCCAGTCCAGCCAAAGCACCTTTGTTACAAGGGATCAGGTGATACGATCCATAATCTAGCACACTGCGAACTAGGGCATTGTAAACTAGTTTCATGGTGTAAGGGTGGGCACCCCACCAAACACCCGCAAGAACTTTTAAAATCGAAATAATTCTCTCACATTTTTGAATAAGAGCGTTTATGTGATGTTTGCCGGTTAGTCTCGAGTCTAAAGTGACGCCCAAAAATTTAACTTTACTAACTACTGGGATGTTATGGTCTAAAAATTTAACTGAAATATGAGGGATAAGTCTTTTCCGAGAGAAGATTACTGTCGAACTTTTTGGTGCAGATAGTGATAAACCATGGCTCAAAAGCCAGCGGTTTAGGGAATCCAAAGAGAGACTCAGAGATGACGCAGCGTCGACAATGGAGGGATCTGTCACATACAGTACAATGTCATCGGCGTATTGTAATATCTGACAGTTGTTATTTAAGCAGGACCCAATATCAGCCGTGTATATGTTGTAGAGGATGGGACTGAGGACATACCCCTGTGGGAGACCCCTCCATGTCTGCCTCTTGTCGAATTCCTCGCCCTGGACTCTCAAAACCACTGAGCGAGACATTAAAAGTTCACAAATGCATTGTATCATCTTTCCCGGAAGTCTCAGCTGTTGCAATTTGTGCCTGAGAGTGGGAAGAAGAACATTGTCGTAAGCAGAGGAAATGTCGAGGAAGGTGGCTACCACGGATTCATTTTTGGAGAACGCTAAGCGGATATCCGTAATTAGTATACCAACACTGTCCATCGTGCTAAGACCTTTTCTGAAACCAAATTGGTGATTCGGCAGTAAACCTCTCGATTCGACTATCCACTCGAGACGGTTTTTAATAAGGTGTTCAAATAATTTGGCTAGGACTGAGGCCAAAGCAATTGGTCGAAAGCCATTCGGATCATCTGCATTTTTGCCTGGTTTCAGTAGAGGGATAATAATTTGAAGTTTCCATTGATCAGGGACCCAACCATGACTATAACAGTAATTTAGTATGTTTAAAAAGTAAGATTTAGCCGTTTCGCCAGACTGAGTTAAGAAAGAATATGGCACACCATCAATGCCAGGAGCAGAGTCTCTGACATGTTTGAGTACCACATTCAATTCTTCCAGGGTAAAGGGAGCATCAAGTGGATCCTCCGTCATATTTAATAAGGGGATGGGTTGACATTCTGATAAGAAGGGAACATAAGGTGGAGCCAATTTGTCAAAGAAGTGTTCAGCAGTTTCCCTAGTGATCGGGGAAGAGATTGATGGGGAACATCCGCGTCTGAACCTGTTAATGTTTCTCCAGACAGCTGAAACTGGAGTGGAAGGGGAAAGAGATGAGCAGAAATTAACCCAGCCTGAGCGTTTCTTCTTGCGAAGAAAACGTTTGGTTCTGGCATTAATTCGGCAGTATTCCAAGAGATTTTCAGTGCTCATGTCTCTGTTGTAACGTCGTTCAGCATCTTTTCTCTCTCTGATCGCTGCTGTGCATTCTGAATCCCACCAGGGGGGTGAAGGTATTTTGTTGCGAGCAGAGTTTTTTAAAGGGAAGCAGGAATCTGCGCTGGAGGTGATTGCAGTTATGAAACCTTCATAACAGGCCTTGGCATGGTAGTGATCAGATGGGTGTGATAAACATGAATTTAAATTTGGAAGAGCAACTATTTTCTCCTCCAATGATGAAACAAACTTTGGCCAATCTGGCTTAGACAAATTATATTTCAAAAGTGGAGGGGAGGTTTTTTCTAAGTAAGACTTATTAAGGAAAGAAATAACTATAGGGTAGTGATCACTACCATGCGACAAGGTAGTGCATTCCCAGTGAATTGATGCTGCCAACTCGACAGAACAGAATGTGAGATCTACACAGCTCTTTTGTTGACCTGGCAGCGATCGACGTGTTGGGCACCCATTATTTAAAACACAGAGGTCCAAGTCATCCAAAATTTCAACTAGAGCTGCGCCGAAGGCATCACAGCGCTCCGAACCCCATCTGTAATGATGGCAATTAAAGTCACCCATGACCAATATTGGACCATGGGTGTTGGAGAAAATGTCTTTTAAAATTGATAAGAAGTTGAGATGAGGGTGTGCAATATAAATGGAGAACACTGTGATGCCCTCAACCTTCCCTGCGGTGATGCTCATTTCACCTGTGAGTGATGGAAAAGTAACGGGCAGAAGAGGAACCCGGTTATTGACCAGGAGGGCAGATCCTCCATAGCCATCTGATCTATCGCACCTGAGGATGTTGAAATGTGGCATACGGAAGCTGAGACTTGGGGTGAGCCAAGTTTCTGCTATAGAGCAAGCTAATGGTTTGTATTTATTTAAGAGGAAAATGAGGTCGTGCTTCTTATGCCACACGCTCCTCACGTTCCACTGAAGGAAAACTTGGCGGGACGCCATTTTTAAAATCTAAAAGGTGAGTTATAAGTTGATTGGCAACGTTGGACGGTAATTGGGAACTAGGAGAAGAAGAAGAAGAAATAAGTAGAGGTAAGAGTTTAATAATTATGTCAATAATAGAAGAAATACTATTGTTGGGAGAGATATTATTTTGGTTGAGAGCGCAGCCATTAGGCTGTGAAGGTTTGGGGGAACTAGTTAAAAGATTATGAGCGGATCTGTCATAAGATGGAGAGAGGGGGGCATGAGTCTTTGGTTGTAGGGTAACTGTTTTTCGGTAAGACTGAGAAATTGGGGTCTTGGTGATGTTGGCATAATTGCGGGAAGCTGCTGGAATAGATTTGCTAGCTTCAACATAGGATACAGATTTCTCAGCCATAACAGTTTTGATGGCTTTCTGCCTACCATGCTCAGGGCATGACCTGCTATCCGCAAAGTGATTCCCCGAACAAAGAATGCAGAAGGCCTCGCCCTCAGAAATGTTGCAACCATCACCTGGGTGATCGTGGCCACACCTGCTGCAGCGTGGTTTAGACCTACACACGTTTGCCACATGTCCAAATCGACAGCATTTGCGACATTGGATGGTGGGGAAAATGTATTGTTCCACGGGGAGGGAAGTGTAGCAACAGAAAATTCTCCTAGGTAGAACTTGACCGTCAAATGTGATCACGCAGGTTTCGGTGGGTTTCCATTCATAGGTCCCATCTTTCTGCACTTTTCTGTTAATACGCCGTACCTTCAGTATTTTCCCACATCCCGTGGGGACCGTTAGCAGTTCCATGGTTTCCTCTTCTGAAAGGTCCGAAGGGACACCTGTGACAACGCCCATCCTTGTGATGTTGAATGTAGGGATGAATGCGTTGTAACTATGTTTTGGTAACAATGGATTAACTAGGAAAGAGTTCGCATCCTGAGGGGAAGCAAACTCTACAGAAACACGGTTTCTACCCACCTTTTTAACACCACCAAGCGTTACATTTGTGATATTATTTTTAATTAAAAATTTTCCTAAATTAACCGGGTGAAGGGTGGCACCAGAGTTGGGTTGGGACTCAATACGGGAAACGTGGACGAGGTATGGGGCCTTATCGATTGCGGAGTAACGAAGTCGCCCAATTTGGCTACGCATTTGTTTGCTTGGGGGGGTAGGCGTTGAAATTGTTTCGTCTCCGTGTCGTTTACGGGATGATTGATTGGGCTGTGACTGAGATGTATCCATCTCTGAGACAGTACAAGCAACCTCCGCGAGTTGGGATAGTGGGTTAGGGGAGAGTGGGAAAGGTGGTGATGGTATGTCAGGGGGATCAGGGTCGGGGGGTTTATTTTTGTTCATCTTGGATAACTTTGTGTAAAAGTAGGACTATTACAATACAAACCTTTTAACACACACAAGAACAACACAATACACAATAACAAGTCACAAAAGAGTATCAACAATCACACAAAATCCGCAAAAAGATTCGAACACACGTGCTAGCCAGAACACCGTCGAGCGAATCCAGTTAAGCATGTCAATTTGAAGCTTATTTCTCGATTTTACGTCAATTTTAATAAACATCTCGAAATCAATCAGTGTTGCAACTATTTCAAGGTTCAAATTATTTTAAAATTGGGAGATTGATATTTTATGTTACTATTTATCGTTATTGTATTCTTCTATATTTTTACAGATTTCCCCACGGCAAATGATGCATGGGAAAATGATTGTATAAAAATAATAAGGGAGTGTAGACATGGAATAGGAATGTAGACGTGTAGGAATGGAACATAAAATAGCTTTAATTAAATATTTATAGCCGAAAAATACTTAAACATTCGTTTTCACCACTTCAGTAAATTAGAAGGGATTTCTAGATGTGTCGATAGCAAAAGACAAGTCTACAAAAATTTGAATCACCAAAAGGGATTGTAAAACTTTATTAACATTAAACGAGTTGTAAATATTTTAATAACCAATGTGCTTAAATGATTTTACCTTTATTTTAAAAATAGGTATCCGTCACAAAAAAAATGTAATTAAACTTAAGTTCAAGGGAGATCTTAATTAAATATTGTTTAAAAATGGGTAATTTTTTCCTTCATCTGGCATCCCTATACACACTCACACATATTTACGCTGCCGCCATTGTGGTGCTTCAATCGTTTCTTAGTGAAGTTCCGTCCGCCTTTTTTTTTAGGTCCATGGGTAAGACAACGATGACTGCGGGGACTGCGGAGACTGCGGTGTGGCTAGGTCTGCGTTCACCTTTAATTGGGTACTATTAAGGGCCGATTACACTATACGATTCATCGTGCCATAAGTCCCTGGGTCAAACTTCAATTTTTGAACTTCCGTTTAGGATAATGACGCCCGATACTTTTCCTGTTAGTGCAACCATCCATTGACAAAAAAACAAAAATATAAATTATTTTAATTACGTTTAACTAAAATGAAATAAAAATAATATATATTTTCGTTTTTTTTCAATGGATGGTTGCACCAGCAGTAAAAGTATCGGGCGTCATTATCCAAAACGGAAGTCCAAAAATTGAAGATTGGCCCCCCTAATTTCCGATGGATTGGGTGGTGTGATCGCTGTTAGGCTGTTAGTGTCCTCAGCCTAACAGCGATCACACCACCCAATCCATCGGAAATTAGGTACTTAGGGCACGATGAATCGTATAGTGTAATCGGCCCTTTACTTTTGCAGTTTCAACCTTCTTTGTTTTTTTTACACGACTGCCCAAAAAAGCAGTGTTATTTAATAATTTTATTTCTTGTTGTTTTTATTTCGTCTGAAGAATGAGAATTATGGATATTTTAGGAAAACTCTTTTCCGCTTCCGGTCAACACGGAGACCTAATAATATAATAATTGCTAATTATCACTATCTAAGAGTAAAACAGTTGTAACATATTTTTCACGTAACTTATCCTATTTCTATTTCATGTAGTATTCAAAAGTAAATTATGCAGCACTCATTAACAGGTTACCCCTGCATTCAAAAATATGCTTTATTTTTATGAACTTATGATAAGTTGACTGCATGGCTCATGTAGGTACTACAGATACATGCTTGCGTAGCAACAACAAAGTCAAAGTTATACTATAAATAACATAACAAAATATAAAGAAACATAAAAGTTTAACAATATCTACAGTTAGACTTTACAAAATATTCAAGACCCTAATATTCACATAATCATTGCGTATCCTTGCATACCAAACTGTATAAATATAAACTTATCTGTTGACTTTTTTTGGCTGAATAATCGGGCGCGAAAGCTTCGTCATTAAATTGCGTGCCTGCGATTGGTCGAAAATTTTGTCTGTACCAACGTAACGAACACCAAGAACATTTTGGCAATGTTGTCAGATTTATTACCAGTTGTGCTAGGCAGGTAAATATCGTCGTTTTACTGAGAATATTTTATTTTTCTTTAGTGGTTTTCAACACGATAACGCTGTTGTAATGGTTGGAAATATACACGAAGAACTCTTCTCTCGGTTGAAACATAGAAATGTAAGTAATAAGTTTAAGTTCCACTGTTTCTTGAACTTTTTTTGTAGAAGGTTGTGGTTCTGTAAAAGTAGCTACATAAATTGAGAGAGTGCGATATTTGCGAAAGAAAAATGCATGTAACGTATTTTATAGTAATTAAATAAATAATGTGTTGATTATACTTCTATATGTTTATATTTTGTTTCGAAACAAAAACTTTACTACAAACAAGCAACATTAAACGCGATTAATTATGAGTCTGAGTGTATATTTTCATTTTGCGATATTTTATTTTTATATGCATTGCAGGTCATCAAAAATGGATTGTAAAAGATAACTGAGTGTCTGTAATGAGCTCGCTCACGTTCTCGACACTGAGAAATGGAGAGACAGCAGTGTAATTCACTTCAAAACTTTGATGAACCTAAAACAGAAATATTGAAAAAAAGATTATTAAAATCAGCGAACACGTCAGTCTGCACTAATATAACACAAAATAATCCCCAGCATAATGTGTTATTGAATACATTACGCGTAAGTTTCACAAGAGTTTGTATATTTTATTGTGATGTTTTTGACATCATTGACACACATTTGTCAATTTTCAGGCGCCAATATCGAGCAGCATGATCGTGTCCTCAATGCAAGCCTCACAGAGCTCCTTACCCATTACTCATAATTTAGTAACCCATTCAATTGCCCCTGTTAAAATACATTCAGGCAACTCTCCTTATCCGTTGCAACTGTCCACTGTGCATGTGCCAGTACAGATACCGGGCTCCAACTCTAATATTAATGTCCCTGTTCAAATTTCTGGTCCTGCTAACACAGTGCCTCTGCAAATTACACCTGTTAGTCTACCTCTTCAAGTCTCTGGGACAACCAGTGTTCCAGTTCAGTTGCCAGCTGGGGAGACTATAAATGTTCCTCTGCAAATCCCAGCTGCCAATCAGAACATCCAACTACCTACATTGCCTTCCATGCCTGTCTTATCAAACCATAATCAGTCCCTCCACAGTTCAATAATTCAAGTCCACATGAGTTCCAATCAGAGGTCTGGCAGCATGGACTGTAATGCTGACATGACAGTGTCGAGTTCATCTCACCTTCAAATGTCCGATACATCAATATCCCAAGTTAAAGTAAACAACCCTCTCCCTCAAGTCCACCAAGTTGCTCACAACAATGCAATGCTACAAATGCAGAATGCTGCTAATTCTATTCAAATACGAGGAGCTCCAAGGCAGGTGCCTCACGTGCCTGTGGTCTACATACAAACACCGACGGGTCTGAAGCCAGTCACAAGCACCGATGTCATCACCCAAGCAAGTACAAGTGGAAACCCACCACAAATCATAGTAAGGAGACCAGTAAGTGAATCATCACCATTAACAGGCATTCATATCAAATTGGAACAGTGAGACTTTTTTTTTTTAATTATCGTAGATTTCAGCTGCCAAATTGGGAAATAAAAATTGATAATGAATGAAATAATTTTGATGTGAATAAATGTCAAAGTGATAATGAATTGGCTTATTACTAACTTGAAATTAATCAATATTGATTTGGTCAAAGGATAAAATGTAATCAAATATTTAATGACAAAATGCTTAATAATGAATGCACTTTCACTCACACAAAAACAAACATAATGGTGGTGGTTTAATCACAAATCATTCTTTGTTTATGGCATCATTAATTTAATAAGTGAAGTCACTTGTTTCTTTTTTTGAGGATAGCCTTCATTGTGATTATTAGCAAGGCCAAATATCACATTGTCAAATATATTATCAATTATTAAATATGACTGGAGCATTTTATAAACATATCCAAGTATTTTTTTGTAAGAATGATTTGAAATCATAGGGAATACATTCATACTTAAAATTAAAACGCCATTGGATTAAAAAAATACTTCATTTGTTGTAAACTGCCTAAATTAAAATGGTTGTAATATAAAAAAGAAAATGGTGCTAATATAAATTGAATTGATTTCAATCAGGTAACAATTTAGTCCATAGTTAAGGCGAACAAATTCTACATAATATAATTTCTAATAGGTGCAACACAACTACAGTTTTCACATAAGTTTATTTGTACTCCTTGCAGGTAACCAGCAATTCAAACTTACATTTAATATCAAATGTAAACACCAAACCCAACATAGCTCCAAAGGGGTCCGCTCAGAACAAGTCTTCCATCCTCGCTCCAGTCAACACTAGTCAGCCAATAGTCATACAGAAACCAAAGTCCAATGACAAGATGGTAGTACCAGTCAGCATTGCACCTGTCAACCCAAACAAACAGGCAATATACCTCGGCTCCATGAAGAAACCCAACCAGAAAAATTTTTCAGAAAATCAATCTATCCTCATTTCAAACAACCAGTCCAATGTGAATGCTAACAATCAGAAGCTCTTCATAACTCCTATGAATATGCCTAAAATGCAAAACACAAAGTTCATTTTACCTGTCACTTTACCTGCTACTATGGCTTCGAAAGGACCCATCATTAATCTACAAATAGCTAATGGACAAATTCAAAATGATCCTGAAGGCAACATTACAGTTATGAGAGACACTTTGATGGAGTCCCAATCTCAAGATATGCCACCTTTACAACCATTTGGAAATAGAGTTTTAAATGGCAAAGATGTACCACAAAGCCCAAAAGGCGAGAAAGCCTTTACATTATCAATACCTGGGTCCAGAGCAGAACCGACTGGTGCGCAAGGAGAATACACACTCTCAATTCCTGAAACTAATCAAGCTATGAATGATGATATCTACACTGTCTCAATAGCAGATGAGGATGGTGGCCACAGGGAGAAGTCTTTCACTCTAGCTATACCAGAGAAAGGGAAAAGTTTATTGAACAGGAACATGATAGAAAGAAATGACGTAGGATCAGTTACCATCGCTGCACCCGCGATTTTGCGGCGATCCAACTCCGACAACAGTGAGAGAAAAATAGCGAACGCCAGTATGAAGAGGCGCATCTCTTTATGTGCAGAAAACTTATCAAACAGGAACACGAGGCTGGCACTGCCACATAAAATCAACACAATGGAAGATTCGCCAGAGACCGATAACAATGATGATCACCGCGTGCCCTCCCTGTTCTGCGACGAGAAGCTAGACAAAGATTTAGAGGCTAAACACTTGGATTCAGATACTGAGGACTTTAAGGACTCCAAGCCACTCAGCGACAGAAGTCCTAATGAAATATACTTTACCAATATAGATGATTTCAGTAAAAATGATATCAAGGAAGGTGTCTTGGAAGAAGATCCTCCAGGATTAATATGGAATAATGGGATGGCTAGACTACAAGGGAGTACCTTGCAATTCCAGACCAACGAATTTGGTCTCATAGATGTGGTAGACGGCTCTGACCCGGAAGAAGGAATGAACAATGCAAAGTACCACACGCCTATGAAGCAACGCATCGACAGGAATAAGAAACCTAATTCTCCAGAAGACATGTATCGGTGCGAATGTTGCGGCTGCCACGGCATGGCGGCGGAGTTCATTACGCCCAACTTCTGTAGCGCCGCGTGTCAAAGCGAAGTGCAGAAAGCTTTACAAAAGAAAAAAGATAGAGAACGTGTTGATATGATAAAAAAGAAGAATAAGATGAAGAAATTGTTGATGAGAAAACAACTGTCTGACTCTGATATTATGTCTGAACCAAAAGACAAAGTGAGTCTCAAGCATTATGATTCACTGCCACCGGAACAGTTATCAGAGGCTGCTTTAATGAAACTGAAAGAAGATTTGTTAGAGAATGAGAAGTACCCATGGATGTGTGGAAAGACTGGATTCTCTTGGATGCGGTACCTCGACATTTGTAAAGCGAAGGCTGCGCCTGTCAAGCTATTCCAGAATCCGTTTCCTTACAACAGGAATGGATTCAAAGTTGGGATGCGGTTGGAGGCAATAGATCCGCAACATCCATCGATATTCTGTGTGGTGTCTGTGGAGGAGGTGCAGGGCTACCGGATGCGGCTGCACTTCGACGGGTTCCCCGACGTATACGACTACTGGGTGAACGCAGACTCGAGCGAGATCTTCCCGCCGGGCTGGTGCGAGAAGAACGGTCGCTCGCTCAAGCCGCCCGGCAACATGTCTACGTCGAATTTCTCTTGGCCGCTGTACTTGAAACAAATGAGAGCCGTCGCAGCACCCAGGAACTTGTTCCCACATGTTACTGCTGCTGTAAGTTTCTAATATTAAGATTTAATAATGTTTTCAACAAAACTCTAATGATTTTGTACTTTATTCTGGCTGCATAAAGTTCAAAACTGTAGACATTTGTTAGAACTCGATTGTACAAAAGAATTAATTTCTTATTTTTTTCCATTTTTTCCTAAATGTATTTAGCAATTTCATTGAAAATTACAGTATTATTGGTGATAGAGTTACAGGCAATGTTCTACAGGAAAGTTACGAATCCGCCATGACCACACACTCGCATAAACAATACTGTAAGATTCTTCCCACCCTCTGTAATAAGAATATCAATTAATGTGCAGATCTTCAAACCAAGCTGTTTCCGCATCGGCATGAAGTTAGAAGCTGAAGACCGGAAGAACGACCTGGTGTGCGTGGCTTCGATATCAGACGTGCTTGATAACCGGATGTTGATCAACTTCGACTCCTGGGATGAGATGTATGACTTCTGGGTGGACCCCACCTCGCCTTACATACACCCTGTGGGCTGGGCTGAGGAAAATGGCGTACCTTTGACGCCACCTAACTGTGAGTTCCTCTTTATTATTTAAATAGGATAACTAGTCAGCTAGGCTTACTAGAATAAAGAATTACTAAGACTCTACGAAGAAAAGTTCTCGAGTGGCGACCACGGACCGGAAAACGCAGCGTAGGCAGGCCTCCCACTAGGTGGACCGACGACATCGTGAGGGTCGCGGGCAGCCGATGGATGCAAGTGGCGAATTGTCGTTCGGCGTGGCGGTCTAAGGGGGAGGCCTATGTTCAGCAGTGGACGTCTTCCGGCTGATGATGAAGACTCTACTATCCATCTGTCTATCTGTCAACAGGCTGTAACTCATGAACGTGATAGATAAATGACATTTTCACAGTTTGGTGTATTTCTGTTGTCACATAAAAAAGCGGGATAAAATAAATAAAGGGGCTCCCATACGATATTTAAACCGGGCATGAAGGGTTCCTTACTATTATCTATAAATAAGTGAAAAGATTTATAAAAAATTAAAACCCACCCAAAGATGAACTAATAATCGAATCAGAAAGTCACAGATACGAGGTATTGAGTCTGTGCATGTGGTATAGCAAGATAATGAAAGGTCTTTGTTGTCTGCTTGTTATAAATTGATTAATTGTGTTTAATCTCAAAACTTCATAATTTTAAATCAAGATAGGTATGATAAAAAAATAAACAAAATCAAAGATTTGTAAAACGGTATCCCTTTTCGTCTCCTAAAACTGTTTGTCCGAAAATCATTAGCCATAACACGTTTGCTATATAATTCAGTACCTAACCATAATCATCAAAAAACCTAAATTTTGTTTTACATAATTATCTTCACTTCTAACGCTGTTCTGACATAATATCGAGTATCATAATAATTGAATCTCCTAATCTATATAAAATATATAAAATTCAAAACTGACTGACTGATCTGACAACGCACAGCCCAAACCGCTGGGCCTAGAAACTTGAAATTTGGCATAAGGCCTCCTTATACCACGTAGGTGAGCACTAAGAACGGATTTTGCGAAATTCGGCCCCTAAGGGGTTGTTTTTGGGGTTGATAGTTTGTATGAAACTTCGCTACTACAGGTGCTAGGAATTCCAAATTTTGCATGGGGTGTCTTTTTAGAACGTAGATGCCCACTATGACGGGATTTTGCGAAATTCGACCCCTAAGGGGTTTATTTTTGGGGTTAATATTTTGTATGAAACTTTTTTAGTACAAGTGCTAAGCGTCTCAAATCTTGCATGGTGGTACTTTTTAAGATGTAAATGCTCACCAAGGTGGAAATTTTGAGAAATTCGACCCTTAAGGGGTTGTTTTTGGAGTTGATAGAATTGAGACTCAAATTTTTACATAGGGGTTCTTTTTTGGACGTAAGTAATACCTAAGACGAGATTTTGCGAAATTCGATCCCTAAGAGGTTGTTTTTGGGGTTGACAGTTTGTATGAAACTCTGTCAATATAAGTGCGAGGGGCCTCAAACTTTGCACCGGGTTCCTATATAAGACTTAGATGGACACCATGGCGGGATTTTGCGAAATTCGACCCCAAAGGGGTTTGTTTTTGTGTTTGACAGTTTGTATGAAACTTTGTTACTACAAGTGCTAGGCGTCTCGAATTTTGCGAGGGGTTCTTTTTAAGACCTAAATGAATTCACTAAGACGGTTTTGCGAAATTTGACCCCTAAGGGGCTTTTTCGGGGTTGATAGTTTGGAGACTCAAATTTTGCATAGAGATTCTTTTTTGGACGTAGTTGCGGGTGTTTTGTGAAAATAGACCCCAAGAAGTTGAATTAGGGGTTGATGTTTTGTATGAAACTTCGTTTCTACAAATGCTAGGAGTATTCAAGGTTGTTCTTTTATGGCGTAAATGCACACCAAGGCACTATTTTCTGAAATTCTACCCCTAAGGGGATGTTTAAAGGGTTGACAGTTTGTATGAAACTTTGTTACTACAAATGCTAGGAGTTTCTGCATGGGGGTTGTTTTAGGACCTAGGTTCTTAAGGCGGAATTTTACAAAATTCGTCCCCTTAGGGGTTGTCTTTGGTGTTTGTAATTAGAGGACTCAACATTGCAGGGGGATTCTATTTAGGATACAGGTTCTCACTAAGAGAGGATTATACGAAATTCGAGCCCTAAAAAATTGTATTGGGGTTGATAGTTAGGAGGCTTAAATTTTTAGGACGTAGGTGTTACCTAAGACGGAATATTGCGGGTTCATAGAATTTTTGTTGAATATTGATTTAGTTTTTCCAACAGCATCCCATATAGAGGGTCGCCGGGACTAGAAATTCACAAAGGCAAAATTCGAAAATCACGCGGACGAAGTCGCGGGCGGAGTGCTAGTTTTGTATGAAATAAAGTCATGTCCTAAGTATTGTATTACATAATGTGTATTATTCCGAATGTTCAATTAGGTACCTATAGTAAAACTGATATTTCATTAAATGTTTAGAAACCGGAGATCTTGGGATCCAAGAGCGAGCGAAGCGAGCTCGGGACTTGTAGACACCCCGACACGGACAGGTTAGGTTCGAAGGGGATGGCGGGGTATGAAAGACCCCGCCATCCCCTTCGTGTTAGTTTACTTTAAACCTTGCACGCAGAAATAAGAGCCCCGCGAAGCGGGGCTCCGTCAAGATTCCTTGTTGGGTGGTAATGATCAGTAACAAAATAAACAAAATGTTGAAACGGTGATGACGATATCCCTAATATTTAGTTACTTGATGAAATTTTTAATAATTTTGATTTAGGACTTATGAGCGTATATTCCGAAAGCTGGCAACGTCGCAAATGGTTGTCAAATATTAACAAGCAGAGGCGGCCTTACCCATTGCGAGGCCCCGGGCGGCAAGTCTTTGCGAGGCCCCTTGCCCTTCATAAAAATTATGTGATGCGAAAGTAGGTTTGGTTGTCATGTTTGAGGACAAATGCTAAAGTTGTACAATTAAATAAATGTAATTTGAGTTTTAAAACATTTTACAGTTCGTATAGGAACTTTGAACATCCGCGTTTGCGTAAAATGGATATAGTTCTGATTTTAGCAGACTTTTGCCTTTTTGGCTATTATTACCATAAAGAATTAGTTTACTACTTTGATGCAACATAAGCACGACGATTTGAAAGAAGAATAAATTTACTACAATACGAGACGAAAATCGTTTCTGGAGACCCAAAAGCTTCCGAGTTATTAATTAGTTGGAATGTTTTCCAACTTTGTAACTTTTTTCGAAAAATAACTTTGTAGGGGTTTAGGCCTAGGCCGCACTACGGTTAAACCGCTGTGGTTTTTAATGGCGTGAATTTGTGCCCCTAGAAAACTAATACAAGTAGCCGCACCGTGGTTTTTTCGCGCGACTGATTTTAAAACCGTGATTTGCTACAAAATGCTCTCGGGTAAAAGCCACGGCAAAACTGTATCAATAGAACTTAGTTGACGCGTACGCACTGGCGATGGCGTTAACCGCGGGCGGTTTTTTGGTAGACCGTTTTGCAGAACAGAGCGCTGGCTCACGAAACCGGCATGTTCCAAACCAAACATTTTAAGACATGTGACATCACCAACCCGCACGGGGCCCGCGTGGTGGATTATGGACCCCTCTTACAGAAAGGAAGCCTGTGTCCCAGCAGTGGGAACATTACAGGCTGATGAAGATGAAGAGTGAATATAAATACCTCAGAAGACCTAAAAGTCTCCGAGATAAACCCTCCCAACATTCTTTATTTTTTTCGAAAAAAGTCACAAAGTTCTAAGACATCCCAACTCTGATGCTTTGCCTCTTTCATACTTGTTTTTGATTCGAGATACCGCCAGAGTTACTCAAGTGGTGTCAAATTGCAAAGTTCAAAAAAAAAAAAAAAAATTTGAAAAGCTCAACTCTGAAACTACTGGGTCTACAGATTTAAATCGGTTCTCATATTGTAGCAAAAGGCGTCTATGAAACCGTTCTGAGAAGTTATTATCAACAACTAGTACTTACGGTCATAAACGCAAAATTTTCAAAAAAGAACGAAATTGAGGTTTTATTTAATTTTTTTACAAAGTAGCGTTCGGTGTTTGAGGTCTCAAACTTTGATTAATCATTGGGCCCAGTGGCGTAGCTAGGCGGGGGCTTAGCGGACCCTAGCTAGCCTCGCACATGACGGGGCCTCGCGCTTAGAGATTTAATAAAATAAAATAAAATTGACAACGGCAATCTCAACTTTGTTACCACTCAGTAAAGCAGTATAATATTATGATCAAATGAACTTCACATGTGAAGTTCGATCATTATTATATGATTTAGCTTCATTTGAAGATATAAATAAATAGGTAGACTATGTAGTACTTTCAACCTACTAGGCAACTTTCGCACATTTAAAAAGTAAAATCGAATGATTTTTTAAAAACAAATCGATAATCGATACCCCTTCCCTAGTCTATGGCGTCCGACCGCGCCGTTCAAGTTTCATTATTTCAGAGAAGACAAAACTTTTCAGTTAAGGGATATGGGTGGGCGGGTTTATATCTTCAAATGAAGCTAAATCATATAATAATGATCGAACTTCACATGTGAAGTTCATTTGATCATAATATTATATTTCTTTAGCTTCATTTTTCAGATATAAATAAATAGGTAGACTATGTAGATGTTTAGAGTAAAAAGTTTTGTCCATCAAAATAGAATTTATTAAATAAACATTGTCTTCTAGGAACAAAACCAAAATATTTATCTTATAATTATTATGATAACTTATAAGTAACTTAATCATTACATAGAATTGCTCTTGCAAAATCCCCATCATTAGAAATAGGCCGCTGATAAAAATTAGCGAATGTTTCTGATGTTTTTGTCCAGCCCGCCGTTTTCCGAATAACCTCTAGAGATACACCCGCTGAGCTGGCAGCCGACGTGGACGCATGTCTCGTGCTATGTGCACTGAACACTGATACGTCCACGCCGCTGTCGGCCAGCACCTGCTTAATCCACCTACTGATGGATTGAGCAGAAGCAGTTTTATGGGGTCGTTTCCAAGTTAGTAAAAGATTTTTAGCGCCCACGGGTCTTAAATCTTTTGTGAGTTCTAGATAATTTTGTAAGGTGGTGGCTGGACAAATACTCTTATTCTCAATGAAGTAGGGTAAAATCAAAATTGGTTGATCACGTCCCGGGCCAGAAGTTTTAATAATATCAGGGATAACAATTTTAACTTCGCTTGCATTAATAATAATATTGTCTAATTTTATAAGTGATAGCGTCTGCACCCTATGGGCGGTGCATAAAGCTAATAGGGTGACCAGCTTTTTGGTTATCTTCTCTATGGAGAGATCTTCATTGGGATACCAATTGGATATGTTATTCAGCACTACTTGAGGATCCCATGTGCTGGTATACTTGGGAACTGATGGTCTAAGTTTAAAGGCGCCTTTCAGAAGTCTTTTAATTCTGACGTCAGTACTGACTTCACCTCCTAGTAGGAGGGAGAGTGCTGAGCGGTGGCTATTCAATGTTCCGAATGTTGAACCTTCATTATACCGTTCAGTTAAAAACAAGATGACTTGGGCTATCCCAGCATCGTAGCAGTTCAAATTGTTATCTCTGCAGAATATCCACCACAGTTTATACGTTACACTGTATTGCATTAACGTGTTCTTAGCAAGCGACGCTATCATTAAATTTAAAGCGGCCTCCGGGGTCCCTCTTCTAGAAAACGCGTGCCGGAGAGTCTCACTGCAGCCAGGGAAGCCTGCTGCCGACGCGTCCTGTAACGAGACCGAGGAAGGGCGTCACTATTCAAGAAAATTATCTCCGATGTCAACATGCTTTTTAGAAGAGGAAACCAAGGTTGTGAAGGCCAAAATGGAAAAACGAAAATGCCTTTCGCTTTGTCATTTTTTATCTTTTGTAGACATTTTAAAATTAATGAGTAGGGTGGGAAAGCATAAAAGAACCACTGATTCCAATTCATAGTAAATGCATCCACTGCAATCGCGTCTGGATCTGGTATCCATGAGATATAAGTATCGCACTTAGCATTAGTGCGAGAAGCGAAAAGGTCTATTTCAGGGGTACCTAAACTATTTACAATATCTAAGTAGACCTTGTTAGATAGAGACCATTCAATGTCTGGATTATTTATTTTCCGAGATTCCTCATCCGCTTCCTTATTTTCCCGGGTATTTATGTACGAAGCAAATAACCAAATCTTTCGCGTCTCGCACCATTGCCAAATTTTCTTAGCTAACTCACTGAGATGAGGGTATTGAATTCCGCCCATTCGGTTGATGTAGCTGATTGCAGTGGTATTGTCGACACGTAACAATATATTGCACTCTGACCTATCTCTAGCCAAACATTTTAGACTTAAGAATATTGCCAAAAGTTCTAAATAATTTATGTGGAACTTCTGCTCCTCTACTGTCCAACCACCATGAACACGGTTTTGGTTGCTATATGCACCCCAACCCGTTCTGGAGGCGTCTGTAAACATTTCAAACTCGAAGTCAAGTGTGCCTATTAAGTTACACGTTGATTGAATGTTTCTAGCCCACCAATTTAAATCAGGTAATATATCGGCTGATAATTTAAATTTGGCATCAAAAGAAATGAGTTTCTTCAGAGTAAGAAATTTGTACCTTTCTAACAATTTGGTGTACAGCCATCCGTAGCGCACTGCCGGACAAGCAGCAGTTAAAGTACCGATTAATTGTGCAAAATCTCTGATGGAGCAATAAGGTAATAACTGGAATTTTTTGATCAGATGTGCTATATTGTCACGTTTCTCGTTAGGTAAGGATATTGTCATATTCTTTGAGTCGTAAATAAAGCCCAAAAATTTACAAGACTGCTTAGGTTGTATTGAACTTTTTTCATAATTTATTATGAATCCTAGGCACTGTAACAAATTGATTGTTTCCCTAACATTCTCTAAACAGTCTTGGTAATTCTTGCCGATACACAAGATATCATCTAAATACATAACTGAGGTAAGGCCGTGTGATCTAAGGTTAGTTATAACTTCTCTCATGACCTTCGTAAACGTTCTAGGAGCTATAGAAAGACCATATGGTAAAGAAGAGAACTCATACAATGAAACAGTTCCATTTTCGTCTTGAAACTGGAACCTCAGATACTTTCGGTCATTGACTGAAATGGGAAGAAGTAGGTATGCCTCTTTTAAGTCAATGGTAGCCATAAAGCCATCCTTAGGTATTAGTTTTGCTGCCGTTCGGTAGTCCTCCATTTTAAAATGTAATTTGGAGACAAACCTATTTAGTGGTTTTAAGTTGAGGATAAACCTCTTACTCCCATTGGTCTTAGGAATCAAGAAAATTTTTGAAATAAATTGATCCTCACATGGTTGGCATTTATTTATGGCGCCTAAGTCTAATAATTTATTAATAGCAGTCCTCATATCTAATATCTCTGATGGGGAGAACCTGTTATGAGGTACTATCGATTGGCTGACTTCGGTATCAAATGGTATAGAAAAACCGTCTTTAATCCCGTTTAATATAAAAGGATTAGCAGTAACTTTAAGCCAACAATCCAAATAATGCCGGATTCTGCCTGCATGACATACCGTGTTTACTGCCGTGGAGCAGCACGCTGCTTGTTGTAGCTGCTTTTGCCTTGTGCTGTCGTATTCGACGCTCTTTGTGTCGCCGAGGGAGTCCTCTGAGCACCTCCCCTCCCCCCCCTGTTCGACGACGGCTGATAGCGGGAAGGGGCTGTCCAGTTTCCCTGGTAGCGTGTCCGTGTTGTTGATGCTGGTTGTGATGTTGACGACACGGGAGCTTTTTGAGCACCGGTTCCTTTTTTAATTTGGAGTCCTTGTTTTTCTATCATCTTGGAAGCCTTGATTTTTTCGGCCAGTTTGTTGCCGAAGAGTGATTCATCCCTTTCCATGTCCTGAATAAGGGTGATAAATGATTTATCTAATGCCGGTGTAATTAGATTTATTCTAGACTTAGTTTCCACATAATGGAGGTCCAATAGTATGCGGCAAGCATCAGACATAATTTTGACAGCCTGTACCTTGGTTTGCTTGTCTTCTCCGCCAGTGACAAGTACGTCCATGGCTCGACTAACGGCTGTTATACCGAGGCCCAATTGCTGCTGTTGGGTTTCTATCTTTTTGTCACGGTTTCTCGTCGATTCGATGAGTGCCGCTGATATTTCCGGATTTAGCACTGGAGCCCTCAAAAGCTTACAGTTTTCAGGAATTTTTTGCTCTTTCAGCAATGATTCCTTAGCTTCCTTTGGGATACCTCGACGTAGAATTGGTAGCCATCGCTGTGCCAGCGTTTCGTGTATTTTTTCACCATAAGTAGGCGTATCGGTAGTTGAATCACCCAACGCAGAAAGAAATTCCACGTCAAGTTCTTCTACGTGTTCTGCGTCTGTGGTGGCAGGTTCAGGTGGAACCTCCACATTAGAATTGTCTTGTTGAGGTGTTACCTCGACTGTCGTTCTTACCTCTTGGTCTGTAACAACGTAAAAACGTTTGTTAAAATTTGAGGGTAGACAGAAATAAAAATGAAAAAATCATATTTTATATTTTTAACTGGTCATCGCATTGACTCACGGCCAACACCTAGACCTAAAGATGTAGGTTTGCCTTCGTGGTGACTCTCGGCCAGCACCCCGGCTCAGGAGTTTCCTTCGCGTTGACTCGCGGCCAACACCCAGGATAATAGCGTGACTTACACAAAATAAACATGTAAAGTAATCGTTTGAAAAAACTTACCTAAACTGTTCTCATCCGAAGACGAATCCGAATAAATAATACACCGTCTGCGTGCAATAGGTGCAGGTACTTGTGTATCCCGCAACTTTTGCAATTTCGATTCGTAATAACGAATTTTCTTCTCTTGTTTTCGCTTCGGCATTATTGTGCAGTAGAAATCACAGGTACACACAGAAACTTGTTATAAAACACTTAGAAAAAATATATTTTTATAACAGAGACGTGCTCGTTGCCTCGCACGAAAAAAGAATGAAACTTGAACGGCGCGGTCGGACGCCATAGACTAGGGAAGGGGTATCGATTATCGATTTGTTTTTAAAAAATCATTCGATTTTACTTTTTAAATGTGCGAAAGTTGCCTAGTAGGTTGAAAGTACTACATAGTCTACCTATTTATTTATATCTGAAAAATGAAGCTAAAGAAATATAATTTAACTTCTACTACTATTTCTAACTGAGAACTGATAGAGCTAAAGCTCCGAGCAATTCTGCTTCTCGCGCGAGGCCCCGAAGTTGCATGGTAACTTTTTTTTAGCATCGTAAAATCATCAAATGAGTCCTCCCACCCCGGGCAGGGCGGGAGGGACTGTCAGACTCGTACTGACTAAAATCCACAGTGTCCTTCAATAGCCCTTTATGTTCCGGGGTCACGGTAATGAGCTAAGTCCCGCGACCCCGGCAGGCTTTGGCCCTCTGAGAGGGGGCCCCGTCATTTTGCTGACGCTCTTTGAGGCGCGCGTGGAACACAACGCGCCGTCGACCCGGGCATGGTCCATGGTCGAACAGCGAGTTGCCCTTTACTCGCCGCCCGCATGCCCGTGACGGTGGCCGGAGATCGTCTTGCGTAGTTGCATGATAACTTGGTTACCTTTTATGTCTAACTGTGAACAGAAAGAGGCAAAGAGATCTCGTAAAGCGATCTTATCATCAAGTCATCAAACAAAAGGAGGCCTCGCAGGCGGTGACCCACACGACGGGCTTAAAAAAAATCACAAATCTGCGCGATATTTTTCATCCTCCATCAAAGAAAATGCATCGCAGATGCGTCTTGCCCCCTCCAAGATTCGGTCTCGCTACGTCACTGATTGGGCCAACATCATAAACAAGTCTGAACTACCGGATTTAACCTAAACTAGCCGTACGTTCAGGCGACAAAACAATTGTACTAAATAAAATATTTACAAAATTAACCAACTCTGAGATTATAAATAAAAAAATAGATGTTTTGATATTTCTAAAATTAAAATCTTATTTAATTTTGCCGATATTAATAATTAATATTTAATATTATTAATATTTATTAATTAATTAATCAAAATCAAAAGTTTTTAAATAAAAATTACTTGTTTTTTATTTTGCTTGTATTGTTGCGCGAGGCCCCCTGCAAGCGCGAGGCCCCGGGCGGTTGCCCGGTTCGCCCCCCCCCTAAGGCCGCCACTGTTAACAAGTTTTAATTAATTTAGCATTGTTACTGTATGAAAATAAGAAATATGGCTCTGTAGTGCACTAAAAAAATGATAAGGGAATACAATAATTAATATCGTAACACCGAATATACAGTTTTAGATGTAAAAAAAGCATTTGGAAGCCTTCCAAACGCCTTTTATACACCTGAAACGGTTACAACATCAAATTCAGTGTTTTAATTGCATTCCTATATCATTTTTTTAGTGCACTACAGAGCGATATTTCTTGTTTTCATACAGAAAATTTGTCAAATTAATTAAAACTTGTAAATATTTGACAGCTTTTTGCGACGTTGCCAACTTTCAGAATATGCAGCCTTAAAATGACAATTGGTTTTATGTATTTTGTATATTATAGATTGTTATACGTATGACAAACGAATTTAGGACATACAGTATTTAGGAATTTAAATGTTATGGCATGCGATATTATGTGAAATAATTTCGGATAAGTAATCATTCGGACAAATGACGATTAGATCAAAAGAAATTATGGCACATTATATTATAGATAAAAAAGTTAGGTAACACAATAGAGAACCTTGTAAAACATCTAATAAATATTACAAGTAGTTGAAAAATTATTGATTCCAGGCAATAAATAATCATAAAACATTAGCTGTTCCCCATGGCTCCTATCAATCGAAGTGTGATTTTATGTCCCATAGCCCACTCCTCGATAGGTGGACTATCCAACACTTTTTTTTTCTATTCAATCCAGTATTCTTCATATTTGCACATTCAAACAAACAAACTCTTCAAAATCAAAATATTTTATTTCACATGGGCCTTAATGGGCACTTTAAAACGTCGAAAAACTTCAACTTTCTGTAAGTATAGATTTAATTGCACATCTCTTTGAACAAAAAAGACAAATATATTTAAGACAATTGTTCAAGGGGCGATTTATCGATTCTGTCTTGTAAACTAACTTGAAATGGACTGAAATAAAGAAAACATATAATAAACACTTCAAAATATTAATGCAATTTCTCGAGACACAATTTTTTTATCGATTGGTAAATAACTGAATGTTTTGTGTTAATTTGAACCTTAACGCTATGGTATATGAAAGTACCTATCTATGGAGTGAAAGTTATCTCCACTTACCTTTAGTTAAACATGTCGTTTTATTGGTAGTAGTTAGGAGGATTTATTAAAGTAAAAATAAAAGACAGTGCCACGATCTTCTTTCTTTCACCACTCACACACACATAGACACACACACCCACATACACACACACACAAACACACACACGCACATACGCAAACTCTCAACTCCAAACTTACAAGCAGACAAAAGCTAGCATTTTATTTATTTTTATTTTCAATGTTATTTTTAGGTTTAATTTCTACCTTAAACATTTTATTTTATTTAGTATTTAGTTTAACCCGCTTTATTGGCTAAGTCAGTGTAACCCCTGCAAGGTGAAGGCACTGGCTCCTGAAATACAGTTCATACTAGCACAGGAGTCAGGGTTCACAAAGAATGTATGTACCTAAATTAAGTCAATAAAGATTTTTATTATTATTATTATTAGTTAGGAATCTCTACAAAGGGTACCCAATTAATGGGTTCTAGAAGTCAGATAGGAAGTCGCTTTATGTTCAGCTGTATCCGGTTTGACTTGAAGCAAACCCAATTCACCCAACTTAGTTTGAAAAAGCCTAAGCAGATGATGATGAGGTAGGAATCTCTAGCGGGGACTGATGATACAACAATAATATATTTGTAACAATTCTACTGTTATCACACTGCTATTATTCTGCTTATTGCACTTATAAATGTTTTATCATGATTTGTTAGTTATAGTTGTTTAATCATTTTTTCAAAATTTTTGTTACATTTTGAAATATTTCTAACAAATTAAAAAAAATAGAATTACATACTATCATAATTATTATAATTTTGGAACACAAATAGTGGTAAGTACATCGTGTATTCCAAAAAAAAACGCTGTTTAGAGAATCATAGCAGTTCTACACTGGGATATAGGCCTCCTCTGTGAGAGGTCAAATGGAACCTTACCTTATCATAAATTGAAAAATATTGAATTAATGGGCAAGCCATGTTTTATTGGCTAATATCAAGATACTTAGTAAATTGCACAACCTCTGTATGATGTTAAAATGTTCAGCTTTGCAATATCAACAACAAAGATAAGAACGATAGCTAAAAGTAATATGTAAAATCATATTACCATTTATTTTAACCTTCATTGACATTAAAAAGTAATAAAGTAACATCTGGGGGCACGGCAGTGCCCCGCCAAGTCTCGAGCAAAAGGGCACGGCCGTACCATCTTTTCTCGAAGCGATTCGCGGCTGTTTCGCCCCCCCTATAACTTCGACGTGAACAAAGCTAGGAGTTTAGGTTTTCGGTGAATAATATTAGGCATTAGAACAAGCTTAAGTTCGAAATTACATGCCAATTGAATGAATAGTTTAGGAGTTACGGTCGATCAAAGTTACACCATTTTGTCACTCACTCACTGACTCACTGACCGATCATCAAAAATCTAAGGTACTTCTAGCAGACTTAGAAACTTCAAATTTTGCACCAAGATAGGTCATTAGCCACATATAAAGGAAAAATTATAAAAACATTAAAAAATAATATACCTTAAAAAACAATTTTATATTTGCGGTTTGGCAAGAACATTGTGTATGGATTTTGACTGCATTGTTAACTTTGTTCGTTGTTTAAGTTAGTATTCAATTGGATGAATACATACATAGAATAGAAAGGAATAATATAAATGTAATACATAGACTATAATTAATATAAATTAATGCATAAAGTTCATAATTCATTAAATTAATAAAGCTAAAACTCCATTGTTTTGCGATAAATATTGTATGCGCGCTCGATAGATGGCGTTGTACCTGTCTGAATCGCGCTATGGTTTCGTTACAGAGCGCAGTCTAAGTAGTACTTTAAAATAATTCAATAAATTTCATTTGATAGCGCCATCTATCTATGAACAACCATTTCGAAACTAAAAAAATATTGTAGCGATATTCGGAGTAGATTTATTATTGTTACTGAAACAGTTATTTAGGAAAATAGTTTATTAATATAACATAGACATAGTTACATATCTAGTTGTTTACGTGTTATTTAGTTTAGTTATATTTTTAGTTTGTAAGTTAGCAGATATATATTTATTTATTTATTTGTTAGTTAGTTTAGTTCTATTTAGTTTGTTAGATAGAGAATGGGTCCTAAGCAAAAAAGTAGCTGAAGTCCAAGAAATTATGAGGACACCTAAAAAAAGAAAGAAATACACTTACAAAAAATAAATGAGATCCCACCAAAAACATTAAATGTAAAAATGCCAAGTCTCTCGATGCAGTCTTTCCATCGTAAAAAGTTTTGAGATCTCACAGAAGCCAAGTCCTATTCAAATTATTTTGTAGTTATAAATCAACATTTAGTAATTATATCAATAGTTTTCTTTATATTATAACTATAGTGACTTGGCAATGAGCACAAATTAACTTGCTGCCTGGAATTATGTGCAATGATTATTTGTTATGTGTGAATCATGATGGTCACTACCGACTACATGTTCCAATGCAATAATTAAGAATACCTCACGGGCCATCGCTTTATGAAAGTAAATGATGAATGTTAAGAGAATATATAAAGTAAAAGAGAATGTTTACGCATGCGGTGTGTGTAACTTTCAACTCCTCCAAATAATTATGCCGTTTTATTTGTTTTTACTTGTGCTCATTGCCAAGTCACTATAGTTATAATATAAAGAAAACTATTGATATAATTACTAAATGTTGATTTATAACTACAAAATAATTTGAATAGGACTTGGCTTCTGTGAGATCTCAAAACTTTTTACGATGGAAAGACTGCATCGAGAGACTTGGCATTTTTACATTTAATGTTTTTGGTGGGATTTTCTATACAGTGTATATACATTGAAAGAATTTTTCAAATAAAGATGTTCTTATTAAGAATATTCTGTATGATATTAATTATCACTATATCAGAATTCAGATTTGTGCAAAGATTAAAGAGGCTATTAAAATATTCATATCTGGCCGTCACAAATTCTGCCATTATTCTTAATAGTATTCATTATAAAATCAAATGTAGTACAGACTTGAGGCGAGCAACAAGGATAACCGGTAGTTTGGTTACGTTGTTATCTGTTCTCTTATAACAACACGAATTAGTCATGTTACATAGTTTGAGTGCGAATGTCGTGGCTATTGTTCTCTCTCGAATATATCGCGGACAAAATTACTTATTTACTTCACTTTAGTTCAAATATAAATGTCAAATAGTTCGATATGTGCACTCGAAAAGACACGTAAGTTTTATTTTTGTTATATACCATTTTTTACATAAATATTTGGTAGTAATAAAAGTAATTTCACGGACATTTGCGTGATTAAGTTTTACTTTGCAGCATTATAAATAAATAACGATAAATGATTCAGGGAAAACTACTCTGATTTTTGTTGCCAGTTTTGTGAAATTAGCTGCGAAAAGAATTGTTTACTAACTCTGTTGTTATTCACACCAACAACATTTTACAAACTATCAAGACATACTCATTACAAACTGGATTCCGCTTGACAGTCAATTGAATGCCATATCCACTCATTGGAATGCATACCTCTTATCAGAGTCACATATTTACTCGTCGACAGTCGCTCAACGTTTAGCATCAATTTAAGTAGCCCAAATACCTCTGATAAAATGTTATTGACAGGTTACGGTAAGTCAACCAATGCATTCGATTCATTTCTTTGACAATAACATACCTGGATACTTTTATGACAGTCTTGTTGGTGGTTGCCTTGATTGATAAGTAAGTTATCAATCTGTTCGCATTATCTCACTATTGGATATAGGCCTTTTTGTCACACGATTCAAACAAAATGCAACTTCTGCCATTTATTCCCTGTCACTACTGTGATCTTATCCTTGGGCAGACAATCTGACTCTACTTTTTACTAACAATCGTCGTCATCTGTCTGATCTTTTCCATTCCAACTATGTTGGTGTTGGATCCAGTGTTACCAAAAGCAGCCAGTGGAGTGACTGCCAATCTGACCTCCAAAACTAGTAACTTGGTCATTATGTTATCTCTTCGTCTGGCTGATTTTTCGAACTTTTGATTTCCCATAACAATTGTCAATGATCTACAAATTATAGCTGAGGCTAATCACGGCCGAGGTTTTTATTTTTGTTTGTAAAATTAAAAGAAACTAGTCCTTCAGCTCTGTGTGGCTCGGAAGGGACTGTCACCCTTACAAACATACAGTCCACCCTGTTCCTACGGGTGCCCTGTGCATTTAAGGCCACGGTATCTTGCTTCGACAGTCTGGCGATTAAGCAAGATATATCGTGCTTTTTGAGGTGTGGTAGGAAACCAGGACCAATGGATAGTCAGGGACTCTAAAGTTCATCGGTCCTCGGCAAGCTTAACTTACCTTTTGTCAATGTTCGACACCTGACTGTGAATATGAACAATCAGCACATCATATTCTATGGGAGTGTATTCTTTGGCAAAACGAACGCAATATTATGTTGGATACTGTTCAGACTACATCTGGAGTCATTTATTATACGGACCTTGTCGAAACTCGAACAAACTTCCGTGCGTTCAAGCGTTTTTGCCATACCTATTATTGGAATCAAATATAGCAGCTCACAATTTAGGACCCATTAATATTAGTAGTCATTTTTACCCGTGGTGCTAGGCAACTGGGCTTCTCCCAGTTGTAATGTCCCTTTGTGCCTTGTTTTGTTCTGTCTCCTGCTTGCATGGAGGGAAGTGGAAACATATTTTTCCTACTCCTCCACTATTCTTTTCTGATTAATTTCGTTGCAGGATCCAAGACAGGTAAATTCATTCTCCGGGACACGTCGAGCTTCATTGTCTCGGCGCTTTTCTGGTGGTTGCCACTGTTGATTCTGGCTTTCAGGAGTTGCAGTGGTTTGGGAATAGTGTGGTGGGTTTGTCCCAAAAAAAAAAGCTTAACTTACCGTATAACTGGCTTATACTGCTGTTAGACACGACTTCAGAAACCCGAGCACGTCGCCCTAACATATGAAGCTACTTTTATTATTTTCTTCGTCTCTACTAACTCTTTGGGTGATGGTAATATCCTGACAAACAGGAGGCAAGTTTAAAACTCGTTTGTTTGTCAATCCCCAGACTGCTTCAGAGCACTACTCGATGTACTTGGTGCCAATACAAACACTTCCAGGCACAAATCTGACACCAGTAAGTTGTGCCAATGAGGGCTACCATTTTTTGGCTCAGCAGTAGGCGCCACTACTCGCCACAACATTAACGTTATTAAAAAAAACCGCGTAGGTCTACCCCTAAACATTTCGGTGACCTCACGCAATCTCACGCCTCTAGCACTGAATTCATACGTGATAGCCCTCATTCAAAATTATAAGGGATAGATTTTCAGCAAGATTGGCAGCAGGGCTGACTGCGCGTCCTACAGTTTTGAATTTTTACAGAGCATTTTTTATTGTTAGGGACGTTGAGTCATTTATTCAGTTACCCCGTGTGTGCGGAATATCCTCCATCATCTGCCCAACCTTCTTAATATTTCGTAGACTGGTCCAGTTCAACTGAATGCAGCTAAATATAGAGTTACAAATCCTGTGACTTGTCACTAATAAAAATGAAGCTAGCATCTTTTTTCATCGCCTTTTTTAATTGTTCATCAATGTAAAGTTATTACCAACAGGGTTATTTGTATTTTCGTGTTCACAGTTTACAAAGACCCTGATACGTTTTCGTGGGAGAACTACCTGGCTGAGACGGGAGCGTCGTCGGCGCCGCCGCGCGCCTTCAAGCCGCGTCCGCCTCAGGGATTCAAGCCGGGCATGAAGCTCGAGGTCGTTGATAAAAGGGTGAGTTCTACTGACTAGGAAATAAGACTTCATTGAAATTAGAAGGGGTTTGGGAGAGCTGAGAGGTCTCGAATATAAATAACTGATAACGCCACTGTTTCTACCGCCATCGGGTAAGTTACTAGCTATTAACTACGTTTTCTTTCAAGAAAAGAGTGTATAGGTTACTTCTAGGCAAGCGTGCATCACCGTAGACCACACCTTTATTTATTTATTTATTTTTGGGCCCTATCTGAAAACCAGCGCTGTGACTTTTTTTTCTAAATGTCACAGCTCATGCTGAGATAGGGGCCTTTTGGCCTCTTACAGGACTAAAATTGGTTATTTTATTTTAATTTATTTTGTAAGTATTAAGTTAAGTTTCTTTTATTTAATTTTTACATCTTTGTTTTGCATTTTAAGTTGTTGTTCTGTCCTGTGTGAGTCCAATAAAACTTTTTCTTTCTTTCTTTCTTATATTTATAGGTCCCGTGTACGTAAAAGAGGTAGGCCTATGCGTATTTGATCGCTTGACTATTTATACCCGACTGTCGCGTTTTGATCGAGAACTCAGTGTAGCAAACAACATTATATCAGTTTTGTGCTCTATGTGTATTCGCTCCACCGCAAGGTGGGACGTGGTGCATACGCTCAGTCATTTTTCAAGTTCAAGGAACTTTATTACCCCAGCGACTAAAATATTTCCATTTTATTTTTACAAACCCTGCCGAATTTTGAGTATTTTTAAACGTGTACATGTATTTATTTGACGTCAGGTGCCATTCCTGATCCGTGTGGCCACAATAAACGCGGTGAAGGGCCACCAAGTGCAGGTGACGTTCGACGGCTGGCCGGAGGAGCTGGCGTGCTGGTTCGACGACGACTCCCCCGACCTGCACCCTGTCGGCTGGTGCCTGAAGACAGGACATCCGCTGGAGCCCCCACTAAGTAAGTACCTATTTAGGGGGAAATTGGAGTATAGCGAGTACTACACGACTCGAGTTTTGAAAAAAATTAGGCAATTTTACTATTTTTTAGGATAACTCACACTTGACTTAAAAAATAAATAGGTACGCAAAAATAATTAACATTATGAACTAAAGTTTCCTACCAAAGTTTTTTCGTATCTCTTATGGATCGGATTTCTCCCTGTTGGCCAACTTAAAAGAATAACTATATACAGCGTGTTTTTTTTTTACAAAATCAATGGATTTGGATCCCTGGGTGGGATATTGTTTTTTTTTTTTAATCAAAACTCAAAATCGTCATCGCTATTCTTCATAATTTCGGATTTGGCCGTCCAGGTCCAGTTGGAATTCACCCTGATTTCGATAAGAACACTTTGCTTTCACGGTATTCTTTACATAGATAATACCACATGTCTAACAAGATTTTTTGAAATCCGGTAGTTACAAATTATAAAAAAGAAACATAAGTCGCTTGCACTCTTTTGTCCTATTGAGATTTTGTGTTAAAGATAAAGCAAACACAGGAATTGTTGTAAATCCTATTTCGTCAAGTACGAATAAACTAGGAATTTTTATGATTTGGTCAAAATCAAAATCAAAGCGTTTATTTCAATTAGGCTACCGTCAAAAGACATATTAACTGGATTAAATTTTTATAAGAGATTGGTGTATGATTTCTTAAAAAAAAACCTCTATAACAGGTCACCAGTATAAAATGTATCTAATTAATTTGCCAACATCACATTCACACGCACTTTATTTGTTTAGCGGCCGAAGAACTTCGGGTAGTGGGTCCGTGCGGCGTGGGCGGGTGTCGCGGACTGGGCTCCATCCGCGGCGGCGCGCACAAGCACCACTCGGCGGCGTCCGCCTGTCCGTACCGCTCGCTGCCGCCGCGCGCGCCCGACAGACTCGCACCGCCGGGAGACTCCGACCAAGTTCTGCCCAGAGAGCGCAGGTATGTACATACACAAATACAAAGGGACACCTACATAGGTATAAATTTTATGACAGTAAAATGTTACTGCCCGACAAGCCAGCCCGCGAAGCTGAGCAAGTAGATTTATGGCTGCTACACACCTTACGATAAATCGTTACGATTAATCGGTACAGTTCAAACTGCAACGATAAATCGACAAGTGTGTATGTAATGGACTGGACCGGGATTGCCGACGGCGCGTCCACTACAGACTACCTTATTGTTGTGCACACGTGCCTTGCCTTTGCTGGTGACGCATGCACCCACGCACCCCTGAATGCGTACGTTTTTGGAAGATACGGAAATACAATAGGGGAACCACGGACAACGGAAATAAAAACACCCAACTTGAAGAGTTCACTTTGAAGGCTTCGGTCTTCTTGTAGTGATGTTTCTTCTTCGGTGGCTCGGTTGCGACTGAACGAAGTGCCGGCGGTCGTACCGCCTTTTATACCGCCCGTGCTTACCTTGACGAGGCACACGTATTTTGAGCCCGTTTTTCCTTGTGATTTTTACTAAGACCGAGACCTTCGTAGCCTTTATTTTCATATTAATTCAAACCTTACAACTATGTGTTATACCTTTCTAGATTCGTCTATAAGTCTAGTTTTACATAAAACAAACAAATTGCACCTATATCTACATACAAAAAAATTCCTAGAACAAAAACTATGAAAATTATACAGGAACAAAAGTTTGATCATACAAAAACTACAATAACTTAAAAATTACTGAATCGATTTACATGAAATAACTTGTGCAATCATTTTTATAATGAAACACACCCCTTTTAAATAATTTAATTAAAAAATATCCATAAACAAAAAAGTCAGTTTTCAAGTTACGTAATTAAAGAAGAAAATTTAAATTATTTACAATTTTTCCTTTTCAAACCTTATCTAACTAGAATCTTATGACCTAATAGAACATAATCTAATAAGGATTAGTTATTTACACAACACAATCACTGGATTCTAATTAAAAACACTTGTCTTAAAAATCACCTTGTAAATTGCACTGTTCAACGTCAAAGGTCCACCCACTACTTGCACCCCTTGTCATTTCGTGGGGTCCCGTCGCCGACAGTCTCCCCCTCGTGCGTCGCACCATCTCCCTGGCTCGGCGACACTCCCGGCACCAACAGCACCACTCTCGAACTCGGCCTTCTCAGCACTCCTCCGCGCGTCTCGACGTCGACGATTCTGGTCCGCCCGTCTGGTCCAGGATACACCTGCTGGATTCTGCCGCGTGGCCAGGTGCATCTCGGCAGGCTGCGGTCGACGATGAGCACGATGTCCCCGACGCGTAGATCAGCAGCGTCGCTCCTTCCCGACGTCTTCCTTGGCAGCAGGGTGGGCAGGTATTCGCGCAGCCAGCGTTGCCAGAAGTGATCGGCAAGCCGCTGCGCAGTCTTCCAGCTGTGTCTGCCCACGAGCTCGTTGTCCGTGAAGCTGCCGATTCTCGCCGCGCCGCAGGAACGCCCAATGAGAAAGTGGTTGGGCGTGAGTGCTTCTTCTTCAGGGTTCTCGGAGAGGTGGGTGAGAGGCCGAGAGTTGACTATGTGCTCGGCCTCTAGGAGGAGGGTATGCAGGACCTCCTCTCGTGGATGTTGCTCGTTGAGTGTGGCGCCCAGTGCGGTTTTGATCGATCGCACCAGACGCTCCCATGCGCCGCCCATGTTTGGCGCACCAGGAGGGATGAATTTCCACTGCACACCGATCTTCTCTGCTTCTGAGGTGAGGTCTTCTTGCTTCATGTTGTCTAGCGCTTCTTTCAGTTCGTGGTTAGCGCCGACGAAGTTGGTCCCGTTGTCGCTGTAGATTGTCTTCGGCATCCCTCTTCTCGCGGCGAATCTTCGTAGCGCCATGATCATGCTGTCCGTGGAGAGTGACGGAGCGAGCTCAATGTGTACAGCCCTTGTGGTTAGGCATGTAAATAGAGCGCCCCATCTCTTCTCATGACGTCTTCCCACGGTGACTGTCAGCGGGCCGAAGTAGTCTACGCCGGTGCACGTGAAGGGAAAGTGGCCGTGCATCAGCCTTTCTGAAGGTAAGTTACCCGTCGGGAGTTCGTGCGGCGTTGCCTTCCTTGTCTTGCACCATTGACACTGATGTTGGACTGTCTTGATTGCTGACCTCAGTCCCAGCACCCAGAAGCGTTGCCTTATCTCGTTCATGACCGTTGCGTGATTGCCGTGATTGAAGCGGCAGTGGTATTCTTCTATGACGAGTCGTGTTGTCCTTTCCTTGCTGTCGAGCACGATGGGCCGCTTGTAGTCCCTGGTCACACCCTGTATCGCGTCGATCCTTCCTTTCAGCCGCAGAAGACCCTCTTCCAGCACTACGTCGAGCTTCTTCAACTTGCTACTGCCTTCTAGTTGCTTTCCTTGCCGTAGACACGTGATGTCTTCTCTGAAGCTTTTCTCTTGGCTTCTCTTTAGCAACAGAACTTCGGCTTGCTCTAGTAGTCCGGCGTCTAAGGGTATGTAGTTCTTCTCGGCGTTCTTCGAAGACTGATGTCGCTTCTCTGTCGTAATCGTCTTCTTCCTTCCTGTCGCTCTCCAGGTTGGATCTTCCTTGCTGACGTTGACCTTTTCCTTCGTTCTACAAAGTTGAATGAATTGTAGTACTCTCGCTGTAGCTCGCCATAACCTTTTCCATGACGAAAACCTTTCAGGGTCGGGTACGGGGTACGCGATGCTCGCTGTCGCTACGACGTCCGATGACCTTTCTTCACCGGTGGTCTCCTTCTTGAAAGTCCTTGCTGCCGGCCAGTGAACCTCTTCTTTCCGTAGGAAGTCAGGCCCGGTGAACCATCGGTGATTGCAGTCAAAGTCTTCTGGTACGTCACGCGTCGCGTCGTCTGCTGGATTCTTCCCCGTAGGTACCCATCTCCACTCTTGAGGTTTGGTCTTCAATTTCCGCTAAGCGATGAGCCACGAACGTCTTGAATGTTCTCGGGTCTGTCTTGATCCAGGAGAGCACGATGCTGGAGTCTGTCCAATATGTTTTCTTCACTACCTTCAGGTCCATTTCTTCTTCCACTGAGTGCGCTAGTCTGCTTCCCAGGAGGGCCGCCTGTAGCTCGAGTCTCGGGATTGACACTGGCTTCAGAGGTGTGACTCTGACCTTTGCTGCCACCAAGCTAACGTGATAGGTGCCGCTCGGTTCCTCTGTCCTCCAGTAGACTGTGGCTGCATACGCTGTCTCACTCGCGTCTGTGAACGTGTGCAGCTCCCCCTCGGTGCGATGTGGCGCCAGACATCTCGGTATGTGAAGATCTCGGAGCAGTTTCATCTTGTCCAGGTAAGTTTTCCATGCTTCGTAGTCCCTTTCTTCTATTTCGTCGTCCCATCCAACGCCGCTTCTCCATACGTTCTGAAGCAGCTTCTTCCCTTGGACGAGAACTGGTGACGCCAACCCCAATGGGTCGAAGGTCGACATCACTGCGCTGGTGACTTCCCTCTTAGTAGGCACCTGGAACCCTTTGATAATTTCTTCTGGTGTGTTACGCAGGTTTGCCCTGAAGCCGATGGAGTCCCTTTCCGTAAACCAACGCAGGCCCAAAGTCTTTTCTTCTTTCTCGCCGAGGTCCACTTCTGTCTTTTCTGTGGTATCAGTCTTCACTTCTTGCAGCAGTTTAGGCCGGTTTGATGCCCAACCTCTTAGTTCGAAGCCTGCCTTCTTGTGTATGAAGTCCACTTGTGCTGTCACCCTTCTGAAGTCTTCTTCTGAATGGAAACTATGCAGGTAGTCGTCCATGTAGTGATTCAGCTCGATCGCCCTTGTAGCCTCCGGATACCGTTCCTTGTAGTCCGCCGCGTTCCGGTTCTTGACGTAGATCGCTGTGCTTGGTGACGATGTTGCACCGAAGATAACGGATGTCATCCTATACTTCTTTGGTAGCACGTTGCGATCTTCCCCTCTCCACAGGAACCGTAGGCTGTCTCTGTCTTCTGGCCTGATGCGAACTTGCAGGAACATTTCCTTGATGTCGGCCGCCACCGCTAGTGGTCCTTGTCGAAACCGCAGCAGCACGCCGAAGAGAGACTGCAGTAGGTCTGGTCCGGGCAGCAGAGCGTCGTTCAGACTTCTACCTTTTGATTTGGCTGCCGCGTCGAAGACGATCCTTATCTTCTTCTTCAATGGATGTACCACGGCGAAGTGAGGCAGGTACCATGTCTTCTTGGGGTCTTCTTGTCCATCAGGCGCTTCTTCTGCATACTTGCTGTCGATCAGGTGCTGGATTTGCTTGCTGTACACTGCCTTCAGCTGAGGATCCTTGTCTATCTTCCTCTCGATGTTGATCAATCGGTTCCGGGCAGAAGTGTAGCTTTCTGGCATCTGCTCCTCTTCATTCTTCCATAGGAGCCCAGCTTCGAATCGACCATCTTCAAGTCTTCTGCAGGTCTTCTCCAGGATGGCGAGTGCTCTTCCCTCTGAGTCGGTCGTAGGTCTTCTCGGTAACACTCCTAGTGCTTCAATAGCGAAGTGTTCCTTGATGGCTTGATGCATCTCTTCTTCTGCCGTGCTGATGTGAAGACACGTGTTCAGGTAGTGTACTGGCTTCGTGCTTCCATTGTCCGACCCATGCAGTACCCAGCCGAGTCCCGTTCTTGAAGCGACTGGTTCCCCTGGTTTGCCTCTTCTTACTTCTTGAGTCACGATCAGCTCCCAATTGTCTTGCCCGATGAGTAGCTGTGGTGACTCCCCTGTGTAGTAGAGAGAGTCGGCGATCTTCTTCAAATGTTGACAATCTTGAATCCTTTTCTTGTCCAAGAACTGTGGTGCAAGCTTCAACTCGTCGATGGTTCGGACCCTCTTCAATGTCTTCTTGCTTCCCTGATGAACACCTTTCACTATCAGGTCCAACGTCTGAGAGTCCTTCTTCCTTAGTAGCTTGCCTCCTACTGTCTCGATGACCAGTTCTTCTGTCGTTCCTTGAGCGCCGACCTCCTTTGCTATTTATTTTATTTATTTATTTAACTATTTATGTACACACAATAAATTTACAGGAAATTACATAATAATTAAAACTAAAGTACAAAGGTACTGCTTATTTCTTTAGAAATTTCTGCCAGCAGACCCTCTACAGGAGAAATTAGAAAGAAATGAAGACAATAGTGTGTAAAAATAAAATGCGAAATGTCTATGTGAATATCTTAACCTAAGTTTATAATGATTATAAAATATATAATATTACTACACATGCAAATACCAAATACTATAATATATATATATACATATATATATATATATATACAAATACACATATAAATAAATATATATATCACGGAAGAGAGGAAAGGTAATGCTCTTTCACTCTAAGCTTAAAAAGTGAAATGGATTTTAGATCACGAATGCTAGGCGGAAGTGAGTTCCACAATCTTACAGCATGAACGGAGAAGGAGTAGGAATAGTAGCTGGAATAGTGCTATCTTCTCATCCAGTAGTGACACCGTTGACCCTTCGTCCATGAGGGCCAGTATTTTCTTGGATCCTTTTGACCCGAAGACTTCCACAGGAACTATCTTCAGATATGCCCTCGTACTGTTGACCGCGTTTACCGATGCGGTGACACTTGCTTCTTCTTGTGGCGTATCTTCTTTCTTGTCTTCGGGTTTCCTTTCTTCTGACTCCACGTGCAGCAGATGATGATGCCACCTCTTGCACTCCTTGCACGATGGCTTCCTGCAGCTCTCCTTCCTGTGATTCCCTTGAAGACACTTGAAGCAGACGCGACTCTTCTTAACTGTTGCCCATCGATCTTGAACCGACGCCTTCTGGAACTTCTGGCACTCGAGGAGGAAGTGACCGCCCTCACACATAGGGCAAGTCTTCTCAGTCTTCTCTTGTTGCTTCGACGAGGTAGAGTTCCTTTCCTTTTCCTTTGTAGAATGCGCTGCTTGTCGATGAGTCCTCTTGAACCCGCTCTTCTCTTCTGTAGTCGCGAAGGCTCCACACTTGTCTGCTTCTATATTCAGGAATTTGGACACCAATGTCAGGTTGGAGAACTCGCCTTCTTCTGATGCTGCAGTGAAGTCGTACCAGCGGAATTTGAGAACCGTTGGCATCTTCTCAATGATTTGCTTCACCATTTCCGGCGAATGTAGATACTGGGGCTTCTTTAATCCTCTGATGGCTGCTACACTGTTGCTGATCTGACTCGCGAAGATGCATATGTCCCTTGGGTTCTCCGATATCTTCGGTAGAGTCTTGATTTTCTCCAATTCCGCCAGCACCAGTGCATCCGGTCGCCCGTATCTTCTTCTTAATGCTTGCATAACTTCCAACGGAGAGGCTTCTGAGTACAACAGGCTCTTGATTGCTTCTCTCGCGTTCCCTTTCAGTGCTCTTCTAAGCCGTGCCATGTTCTGGACGTCATTAAACATTGGCGCAGTATCTTCATAAACAAGCTTGAAGGCCAACCACTCGCTGCTGCTGCCGTCGAAGAACGGTAACTCGTGGATATACTTGGGCTGCGATGCTGGTCCTTCCCGTGTGGTAAGAGCTTCCTTTAACACCGACGCCAACGCTTGAATCTCGATCGTAGCTCCTTTGGTTGAAGAGTTCTCTTCAGGTTTAATGTTCTTCGACTCCTCAGGAGGGCGTTGACCTCGTAGCTCCGGTTGTTCTTGGACGTCTTCATTCAGTACTGACGTCTCGATCCAGTTCTGGACCTGTGCTGTTCGATCTTCCTGGTCTTCATCGACGGAGTCATCATCTTCACACTGTGCCAGTTCCAACCTGACGCGTGCTAGCTTGGCCTCAGCCTGAGCTTGCTTCAGCTCCAGGCGCGCTAATTCTTCCTTGGCTTCTAGTTCACGTCTTCTGGCTGAGGTGCTTGTGGTCTTCATTGACCTGGCGCGGCGACTGACCCCATCGGCTTAAGAGTGGTTCTCGACCCATGCAACTCTTCAGCCGGGGCCTGATCTGGGGTCTTCTTTGTCGCCTCCTTACGGGTGGCTTCTCCTTCCTTCTTATCTGAAGCCGCTGTGGTGGTGGTCGCAACCGTAGTCTTCGTGGTTTCCGTTGCCGTGGTCCCCTCCGTTGCCGTTGTTCCCGACGATGTGTTTGTGCCTGACGTGGTCGTTGTACCCGAAGTAGTCGCTGTTCCCGATGACGCTGACGCAGACGTGACCCCTCCCCCCCCTGACGCATCTTCTGTCGCGTCCCTATCGGAAGGACGTGACGGGGGACGTAAGGGAGCATCCTTCTGTGACCTGGTTACGGGCATCTTGCAATCTTCTTATCTTCTGTACTCTTCTGGTACCTCTTCTGGCACCACCTTCTTCCAACAGGGATCCGGAACTCCGAAGGACCAAAACTGTAATGGACTGGACCGGGATTGCCGACGGCGCGTCCACTACAGACTACCTTATTGTTGTGCACACGTGCCTTGCCTTTGCTGGTGACGCATGCACCCACGCACCCCTGAATGCGTACGTTTTTGGAAGATACGGAAATACAATAGGGGAACCACGGACAACGGAAATAAAAACACCCAACTTGAAGAGTTCACTTTGAAGGCTTCGGTCTTCTTGTAGTGATGTTTCTTCTTCGGTGGCTCGGTTGCGACTGAACGAAGTGCCGGCGGTCGTACCGCCTTTTATACCGCCCGTGCTTACCTTGACGAGGCACACGTATTTTGAGCCCGTTTTTCCTTGTGATTTTTACTAAGACCGAGACCTTCGTAGCCTTTATTTTCATATTAATTCAAACCTTACAACTATGTGTTATACCTTTCTAGATTCGTCTATAAGTCTAGTTTTACATAAAACAAACAAATTGCACCTATATCTACATACAAAAAAATTCCTAGAACAAAAACTATGAAAATTATACAGGAACAAAAGTTTGATCATACAAAAACTACAATAACTTAAAAATTACTGAATCGATTTACATGAAATAACTTGTGCAATCATTTTTATAATGAAACACACCCCTTTTAAATAATTTAATTAAAAAATATCCATAAACAAAAAAGTCAGTTTTCAAGTTACGTAATTATAGAAGAAAATTTAAATTATTTACAATTTTTCTTTTTCAAACCTTATCTAACTAGAATCTTATGACCTAATAGAACATAATCTAATAAGGATTAGTTATTTACACAACACAATCACTGGATTCTAATTAAAAACACTTGTCTTAAAAATCACCTTGTAAATTGCACTGTTCAACGTCAAAGGTCCACCCACTACTTGCACCCCTTGTCATTTCGTGGGGTCCCGTCGCCGACAGTGTATGAGAAAAACTGTACAGTTTGTTCGATTTTTCTCATACACACTTGTCGATTTATCGTTGCAGTTTATCTGTACCGACTAATCGTAACGATTTATCGTAAGGTGTGTAGCAGCCATTAAACTTCCCAAATAATAATTCGACCCAGCCTGGCCGTTGCTGCCCCTCCCCCTCAATGACGCACTAAGGCCAGGCCCAAAACCCACAGGGGGTGCCCTTAGTGACATTCATTTAATTGAACCTTAGTTTTTAAGCCCTGGCTGGGGGCCCTAAAGTAATTTTTGGCCACCACAAGATTGTCCGGTTAAGCAGCTTCAACCCCCTAGAGTTATTGCGCAGCGAGTGGCCACGTCAAAAAATAAAAGCAATAAAATGTCAACAAAAAAATATAACTAGTTCTGATTCCGCGTGCGGACTGCATTCTGCATCCAAGCCTGGGCTTTTGTGTCGTGGAATTATAACTATAGATATTTATTCCTCGATTTTTAATTGATATTTTCTGTTTCAGAGTGCTCAGCAAACAGCCTAAGACGAACTCAATACATGCTAGTACCCCGACCAGCGAACCTAAGGAGAGGTGAGAATCAATAACCTGTTTGTGAACTAGAATTATCTGCAGTCTTGTCCGCTTTAGTACTTAAATAGGTTTCTAATACATCAGTGGCCTAAATCCAGATATTTCATATCTATGTGCCTTATTAAATTGATATCCATTAAACTGTCGTTGAGTTATTTTAGAATTGTTATTTGGCTTTTCTTATAGTTTATAGTCTAGAAAATAACCATTGCTTTTTAATTCATCATTCAATTTACCACCTAACATATAAAATCATTATTACAGACCTCGAGGCAGGCCACCTAAACACAAGCGAGTCGAAGAAGTCGTCAAGAATGACCCTGTATGTATGGCCAGCAAGTTTTTTGTTCTTCCATTTCTCCTTTCAACAGCCACACTATCTTTTACTCATTTTTTGTTCAATGATATTTTATACACATGTTTTATTAGTCTACAAGTAACCTACCCCGGCTCCGCATGGTTGCAATTTCTACAATATTATGCATTTCAATCCGCATCAAATTCCGTTGCGTAGTTTTAATGATCTAATCATACATAGAGACAGACAGACAGCGGGGAGCGACTTTGTTTAATATGTAGTGATTTAGTAACCATAATGTTGTGGTCGCAGGCATCAGACGACGACTCAGTGTCGAGCGGCGGCGGCAAGCGCTGGCGCTCGACCCGCTCGGACACCCGCACGCTGCGCACGTACTCGCGAGCGTCGCTGGCCGCGCCCTCGCCGCGCGCCGTGCGCGAGCCCGCGCCGCTGCGCGACCACCTGGCCACGCACCTCACCGCGCATCTCACGGCGCTGCAGCTGCCGCAAGATCCTACTCTTTGGTCGCAGGTAAACCTTCGTCATTGTAGTACTGGCTATGCTATGCCAGCATGAAGATGCCCATGCAATATTACATTATCGTGGCATACAAGTATCCTTGTCACCCAGAAATTGTGTCTAGTCATGTACTTACACGGATTTAATATAACCAAAGAATAAAGTGGATATGCCCCAAATCGGGGGTTTACTTTGAAAGAGCAGAAAAATCCCAGGATTTATTAAATAAAGAAGTTATTTACTTTTACACAATTTGAACCACTACACGCGCGATTGCCAAATTTACATCAACGACATCGGATGTCCGAATACATAATTGTGTTCTGAATTAAATAATAAATACTAATAAAAATTGCATGTTAATTTTCTTTGTTTTATCTATCTCCGAGGTTTTTATTATTATTTATTTGTAATACTGTTGGCCACACCCTCACGGGATTGTCTGTTAGAAATCCCGGGAAGTTCCATATTAATATCAACATTACGATGCAAGTACTAAACCTAACCTAATTCCGAATTTTGAGAATTAATACAAAAATAATTTCAGGACGACGTAGCAGCATTAGTGACTCGGATAGCAGGCGCTGCGGCGGGTGCAGCGACCGCGGCGGCGCGGCTGTCGGGCGCGGAGCTGGTGATGGCGTCCCGCGACGAGCTGGTGCAGTGCGTGCGCCTGCGCCTGGGCCCGGCCGTCAAGGTGTACAGCGCCGTGCGGCAGCTGCGACACAACTGCACGTGATCGCGCGCCCGAGCTAGAGCCCTGCTCGTGCTCATATGAACTGACGACGACTAGTGACGCGCCCGGGCCGTTGTGCCCTCCACTATACCAAACTACGTGTTCTAGTGTGATTCCAAAGCCCAGCTCATGCTCATTATTGTGTTACAGTGTAAATGTCAAGTGACTGACCTATAAAGAGGTTTTATGAAATTAGTGTTTGTACATTCACAATTTTTTTTTGAGTTGGACTTCTATTTGGATTGATGTCTTTACGTCGTGGGTATTATTTTCGTTACCGGTAGTGAGTTGGGATTATTACAATGTGCTTAATATTATTACTTTTTGTGCTCATTTAGCTAATTTGAGCATTGACTAGTGTGTTTTGTTTCTAAACAAGGAAATTATGGATTTTACTATAAAGAGTCATACATGTTGACTATTCCCGTAAGTTACTAATGTATTTCAACCTTGATCTCTAGTTTTTACTGTTACCAATACGGCCGAATTCTCCAAACTGTATAAATGATGTTCAATCACATGCAACTGTCAAAGGACGCGGATCTAGATTTGGATTGAGATACAATATTAATTTTGGGTACAAATCGGCCAAATTAGATGTATTAGTTTACTGCTTGATGTTAGTATATTTTTATGACTGTTGTAATATGGTATTATTTGAGTAAAAACTAATATTTTAAATTGTTCTCAACAAATTAATAAATGTATCAGGAAATTATGAAATTGGTCAATATACAATAAGCTAACAATTATTGTTTGCATCAAGCAATACTGTCAGTAAGCACAAAACGCACTAAGATTTAAATAAGGCTTTAAATGAGGCGGTTGTGATTGTTGCAATCTTAGTGTCGAGACTAGAAAATATATTTAGGAAATCAAAAATAGCAAGACTATCTGGACTTTTTGCAAATCAAAACATTTATGTTTATTTCCAAATCATAAAGGGAGTTTTATATTGTAGTACTTTTACAAATTGATGTTATTTCAAATCTGTTGTGTGTCATTTATAAATGTGTCTTCAATTACTATTTAGAAACAATGATATTAGAGCAGAATGATTACCCAATGTTTGAAAACACATCAAAACCCATGAATCTGCTACATATGGTATGACTTTTAATTATGTGATCTGTCAATTTTTCGATTGATGCTTAATTACATATCCTTGCACTGGCAGTCTAAACTGGCCACTTTAGCCAGATCATAATATGAATTGCGATACAATTTGTAAGATAGTAGTTACAAAATCATTTTATCGCAATTCATTATGGTCTAGTGACCCCCTGAACTAACAACTGGCATTTTACAATTGACTTTGATGACATTGTCCTTTGTCTGCATATCAATAGTTACTTGTTGATCTAAAGTCAGAAATGCATATAGTGACTAATACAACACATAATAAAATAACACATTAATATAACACATGCCTAAGAATTTGATTTCTTCAATTTCAACATAAAGACTAATAACAACATGTGTTGTATTGTAAATATCAAGAACATTTTTAAATAGTCAAATATTTTGTGCAATCTAGTTTAAACATGTACTTGTCACTTTTCTTTTATTGTGCCCGTACTTTTGAATATTATGAGTTAAAATAGTTTTATTTAACATTATTTATAATAATATTCAACAGTCAAGTGGCAATAGAGACTATGTTAATTTATGAAACTTTCTTGTATGCTGAATAGTTCACTTTTTAGTTGATTAGATGTAAGTTGAGAATGGAATTTTATTTTATGTAAGAGCCTCTATGAGTTATTTATGTTTGAATAAAAAAACAAAATATAATACATGAGATAAATAAATAAGAAAATCATTTAAGTTGAAAATTGCGTCCACTTTTAGTTGGACGATCTAGATTACAAAGAAATAATGTAAAATGTTTACAAAATGTTTTGTAAGCACTATTAATGTTGAAAATATGTTTAAACTCAAATATATTTTAAAATTAAGTAAAGAATTTGATTTAGTTGGAAAACATTATATTTTTCCCCATGTTACAATGAAAATCATAAATTAAGTAATTATGATTTTATTATTTGTAACTGTAAATAAATATTAGGCTGCTGGAAAATTTTATAGCAGCCACATTTGTACATAGTGCTCTGTACCGATGTAAGTTTTTACACGACGACGACTAGTTAGTATGATAGTGCCATTTCGATTGGCACCAAATATTTTATTGTTACTCTGTAATTTAATAAAACTTGTGGAACTCGATGATGTTTGTTTATTTTAGCCTAACAAAATAAACCCTTTATCCTTAGGGCCGAGTCACATCGAAATGGCAGCGGCCGGCACGACGCGGCGAGCACTTTCAGGCCGTGCGCTGCGTTAGGCTGCGTTTCCACTGAAGCGGAGCTGGGCGGAGAGGAGCGGAGAAGTGCGGTGAAAAGTGGTTAGTGTTTCCACTGAAGCGGAGCTGGGCGGAGAGGAGCGGTGAAAAGCGGAAAGTCCGCTCCGCCCCACTCCACTCCGCTTCAGTGAAGGCTGAGGCGGAGCGGAGCAGAGCGGAGACGAGCGGTGCCGCGATTAACCAATCACATGGCTTGAATACACATGTGTCACATGGCCAGCTATGTGCATCAGCCGTGTGATTGGTGAATCGCGGCACAGCTCGTCTCCGCTCTGCTCCGCTCCGCATCAGTGGAACCGCAGCGGAGCGGAGTGGAGTGGAGCGGAGCGGAGCATACTTTTGGGATCGCGCATTTTTAGAGTTTCGTAGTCAACAAGGAACCCTTATAGTTTCGCCATGTCCGTCCGTTCGTCCGTCTGTCCGCAGCTTAGCTCAGAGACGCCCAGTACTAGAAAGCTGTACAGCTTGGCCAGAACGGATTGAAACGGAACTAAAATTTTTATTTCTGACAGCGTTTTAAAATCTTTGATATTTGACTGGTAGCGCGAAGACAGTGGCGACTTCCGGTTTTCTACATTTTTATGTCAAGCTGTAATTTGGTGTAAATATACGGATTTGTTACGCCGAAAAAGTGGTAAAATAAAATCTCGTAAAATATTTTTTTTTTAGGATACCTCCTGTACCCGTACAAGTGGGGATGTTTTTTTTTTTCTCGCGTACCCCTTAGTGTGGGGTATCATTAAAAAGGCCTTTGAAAAATATTGATAGTTTACATTAACAATTTTTTGATAAAAAGATCCGTTTGTGAAATATTTTTGCTCGACTCGAGTGTCCCCCCCCTCTACCAGCTAAACGGTTATGTTTGGGGGTGTGAAAAAATTGTAATTATAACGAAGTTTAAAAGAAAATTATCATGACTAAGTAGGCTTTACAAGTTTACGAGTAGTTAGAGCATGGGCTACAGTCCCGCCTGAATCACCAGCGTCAGACCTTCCATCCACTGACGAATTCATTAATGTTGTCAGGAGGCTGCCCCTTAACAAATCATCAGGTGAAGATAAAATATCCAATCGTATGATAAAAGAAGCGTGTAAAACAGCGGCCGACGCGATATTAATTGTTTACAACCGGTGTATTGCTGAAGGTGTTTTTCCTGGGTAAGTAATATATGATATAACTACAAAATCTCTAAAATTTACAAGAGATAACAACTGAACATATAATTTTATTTGATATAACGATCTGTTAATATAATAAACGATTGACATAATTTTATAATGACTAATTTCTATAAGCATAACAATCAGTGAATATAAAATCGTTTTGTATACCGCTCAAAAGACATAAAACTTATTTGGTCTAATTTTTTTTTTTCCTGGCAGTGACACTGATGTACCTAGTAATAGTACCACCTGCCATGAATCATCGACGGAACCCCGCTTCGCGGGGCTCCTATTTCTGCGTACAGGGTTTAAAGTAACCTAACACGAAGGGGATGGCGGGGTCTGAAAGACCCCGCCATCCCATTCGAACCTAACCTGTCCGTGTCGGGGTGCCCCAAGTCCCGAGCTCGCTTCGCTCGCTCTTGCATCCTAGGTCAAATAACTGATTACTACCTGTCATGCTGGCTCGACGGAGCCCCGCTTCGCGGGGCTCCTATTTCTGGATGCAAGGTTTAAAGTAACCTAACACGAAGGGGATGGCGGGGTCTTTCAGACCCCGCCATCCCCTTCGAACCTAACCTGTCCGTGTCGGGGTGTCCCAAGTCCCGAGCTCGCTTCGCTCGCTCCTGGATATTTTTTTCTAATAACAATAGCAATGGTGAAGGCAAACAATCAAAGTTCAAAGGATAAGCCAAAGTCATCAAAGAAAATAGTTTAAACGTTAAATTATATGTTTCAAACGTTAAATGTAATGATTTTCGCTTAATTAAACGTTATATCAAATAAAATTATATGAAATGAGTTTTAGAGTAACACAAACATTATGTGTAGAGAAATTATATCAACCGTTGGTATATCTCACGTTGATTATATCATGTGAACGTTATTGAAATGAAAATATATCAAATGACTTTATATGAAATGAGACGCACCCGTTTTTCCTCTTATATGGAGACATGGCTTTATACGAATAATACCTAAAAGCGGCGACAAGCCACCAGATGACCCTAAGTCTTACCGGCCCATAACATTATTACCATCTTTGGGAAAGCTCTTGGAGCGTCTTATCGTCCCACGATTGTTACCGGACGGACCCAAATTCCATAAAAATCAATTCGGTTTTACTGTCGGCAAATCAACCGTTGACGCGGCACTTTCTGTTAGAAAAATGGTTAATACCTCCGAGCACAAGTACGTAGTAGGAATCTTTCTAGACATTTCCGGGGCTTTTGATAACGCTGACGCATGGTGGCCAATGCTACTACTTAAGATAAAAGCTCGTGGTTGCTATAAAAATATATTTAATCTTCTTTATTCGTACTTTTCTAATGGATCCGCTAAACTTAAACTCGGACATCATTCCGTATCGAAACCTCTTACCATGGGCTGTCCTCAAGGTTCGGTTATCGGTCCTCATTTATGGAATCTAGGCTTCGATGATTTCCTCGCGATTCCTCTTCCAAGTGGTTGTTCTTTAACTGGTTATGCGGACGATGGCCTTCTGCTCATTCAGTCGAGTACTCGTGCTGGACTCGAGAATTTGGTTATTTTAAACGCATTAACGCATGCGATGCGCATCGTAAAGATGATTTTTTGAGGTAAGAAAAATTAGATTACCTACCGAAAAGCGTAAACGAGGAATAGAGAATTTCAGCGTGCAAGTGTGGGTTGCAATAGCCTAGTTGGTTAAGGCGTCTGGAGTACCTATCCAGAAGACGCGGGTTCGAATCCCACTTGCAATCTAATTTTTCTTACCTCAAAAAATCATCTTTTCGAGAATTTGGCTGACACTTGCCTACGATTAATATCTCAGTGGGGCGATCGAAACCGCCTGACCTTTGCACCACAAAAAACCTATCAACTCATTTTAAAGGGTGACCTTAAATCGTGGCCTAGTATTAAATTCAATAATGTTCCCGTTAAGAGAAAACAATCGGTGTGCTATCTTGGTTTAGTCTTAGAGAGGAATTTCACATTTATAGAACATATAAAAACGGTTGGTGAAAAAGCTAAAAATAGCTTTTATGCCCTAACGAGAATATCTAAATCTACTTGGGGTTTGTCATTTTTAACCTTAAAAACTATTTATGGGGCTACTTACTTGGGCTGTGTGTGCTACGGGGTACCTGTTTGGGCCGATAGAGCCACCATAGGTGCGGCACGACGTAAATTGCTTCAAAGTCAGCGCTTGGCTTTGTTATTCTTAAGTAAAGCGTATAGGACCGTCAGTACTGAAGCTTTGCCGGTACTTGCTGGTGTTCTACCAGTAGATCTTGAAGTGCAACGACGCGCTACAATGTACTTTTCCGCACGGGAGACCACTGACGCTGATTTTCTACCGCAACGTGACCGTGATAAGATATCTCGATTATTCAAACCCCAGAGCGACGTCTGGGAGGATCTTTTATCCGAATGGCAAAATAGGTGGGATAATTCTATCAAGGGACGGCACCTCTACCAGTTCTTTCCATCCGTTCGTGAGCGGCTGGCTAGGACGTGGCTGGAGGTGGATCACTGTGTTGCCCAATTTCTCACCGGACATGGTAACTTTAAAAGTAAATTGTTTTCCTTCAAGCTTGTTCCCTCGCCTTTTTGTCAATGTTCGACACCTGACTGTGAATATGAACAATCAGCACATCATATTCTTTGGGAGTGTATTCTTTGGCAAAACGAACGCAATATTATGTTGGATGCTGTTCAGACTACATCTGGAGTCATTTATTATACGGACCTTGTCGAAACTCGAACAAACTTCCGTGCGTTCAAGCGTTTTTGCCATACCTATTATTGGAATCAAATATAGCAGCTCACAATTTAGGACCCATTAATATTAGTAGTCATTTTTACCCGTGGTGCTAGGCAACTGGGCTTCTCCCAGTTGTAATGTCCCTTTGTGCCTATTGGCCTTGTTTTGTTTTGTCTCCTGGTTGCATGGAGGGAAGTGGAAACATATTTTTCCTACTCCACCACTATTCTTTTCTGATTAATTTCGTGCAGGATTCAAGACAGGTAAATTCATTCTCCGGGACACGTCGAGCTTCATTGTCTCGGCGCTTTTCTGGTGGTTGCCACTGTTGATTCTGGCTTTCAGGAGTTGCAGTGGTTTGGGAATAGTGTGGTGGGTTTGTCCCAAAAAAAAAAAAAAAAGTTTACGAGTAATAGTCGACCAACTTATAAAACGTACTTGGATAACATATTTTCCTAAACAAAATGTATCGGAGAACATGTTCTTCAACTGCAAATGTAAGTTTGTCAACTTTATTTTTACAGCTTTAATAGGTGGATATGTTTTGGGGATAGGTAGGTTTTTATTGTCAACTATTTTTAACTACCTAACTTTAAAAAAAGGATTGGTTCTCAATTCGTCGTAATATTTTTTTTTATGTATTTATTTTCCCCGATTTCTCAAAGACGCCTGGGCCGATTTAGAAAATTCTTCTTTTTAAAATTAAATTCAGCGAATCAGTTTAGTTAGTTGGCATAAGTATTTTGATTGGGCAACTACGGAACCCTACACAGTGCGTGGCCCGACACGCACTTGGCCGGTTTTTGTGTTTAGTTACACTCAAATTTTTGAAGTTCATTGAAATAGTCTAACACTTTCAATGAACTCATACATTTTGATACGTATGCACCCTAATGACGTAACGATGATAACGGAGGCACTGCGCGCGAGTCACGCACCGCCCCGCTCCGTATGGCCCCGCTATCCTCCGCACAGCACCGCCCCGCTGTCCTCCGCTCTGCACCCCAATGCTCGTTGTCCTCCGCACCGCATCGCCTCGCTGTATATTTTTATTATGAATAACCGCAGCCTTAGGCTGTATTTCCACTGGATGAGTTCATTGAAAGTATTAGACTATTTCAATGAACTTCAAAAATTTGAGTGTAACTAGCACAAAAATGTGCGATTCCAAAAGTATGCTCCGCTCCGCTCCATTCCACTCCACTCCGTTCCGATCCGGTTCCACTGATGCGGAGCGGAGACGAGCTGTGCCGCGATTCACCAATCACACGGCTGATGCACATAGCTGGCCATGGCTTGAATACACATGTGTCACATGGCCAGCTATGTGCATCAGCCGTGTGATTGGTGAATCGCGGCACCGCTCGTCTCCGCTCTGCTCCGCTCCGCGTCAGCCTTCACTGAAGCGGAGTGGAGTGGAGTGGAATGAAGCGGACTTTCCACTTTTCACCGCTCCTCTCCGCTTCAGTGGAAACGCTAACCACTTTTCACCGCTCTTCTCCGCTCCTCTCCGCCCAGCTCCGCATCAGTGGAAACGCAGCCTTAGGCATGCGCACGGCGCAGGCGCCCGCGTGGTGTGTTGTTGCCGCACGCGGGTGATAGCACGCTCCGGGCCACACACACGCAGGACAAAGATTTCGTTTTGCTGCAGCAGTGTTGTGCGTGTCGCCAGTGGGTAAACTCTGGTAAAACTTTGTGATTATATGCGGACTATGAGCTTGCGTGCAACCCGCTTCACAGTAATACAACACTGAAGGCAGAAGATCACCGCCCGCATCCGGATAGCGCGCACGCGGGCTGTGCGCTCGCATCCAATCCGCGTTCCGCGCGCGTGCTGCCCGCATGTAAGGAAAAACATGTATCAAATGATAGGATGCGGGCAGTCCGCATGCAGGCAGACCCGCGTGCGGGCTAAAATACGCGTGACAGGAAAAGGGCCTTAGGCCGTGCGCTGCGTTAAGCGGGCGATCGTTGCGGGTGTCCGCGCGGGGACCCGCGCTGTGCTCTGTCGCGGACAAATTTAACCAGTCGCGGTCGCCCGCGACGGTCTCCCGCCTCTCGCAGCGCCGCCAGTACAATTTTGAACGCGCGGGTGTACAGTCGATATCATGGATTATTCGATATCAGTTGATATTATCGATATTAGTCGATATCTCCGCTCGCGTGTTAAGCTAACCAAACTGAATACATACTGGCTGTCACAAACAAAACCAATCACCACAGAAAATAGTTTCGCACAACTCGATATTGAATCGTCTCAGGAACAAACAGAGAAAATTGTGAAACCCCCTCCAATCTATGTAGATAAGGTTGAGAACATACAACCGCTCACTAGTCTCTTGAATGAATTTGCACGTGACAACTATGAACTTAAAATTTTAAATAATGACCAAGTAAGAATACAACCAAAAACATCAGATATTTATAGAAACATAGTAAAACAATTGGAAATGAAAAACACAGAATTCTATACATATAAACCTAAACAGGACAGAACCTTTAAAGTGGTACTCAAAAACATTCACCCTTCTACGGATGTAGATGAATTGATCCACTCCATGGCTGAACTTGGCCACAAATGTACTAATGTTTGGAATATCAAACAAAGAAAAACAAATAAACCTTTACCTATGTTCTTTGTAGAAATAGAATCAAATAATAATAACAAAAGCATATATGATATTAAATATCTCCTAAACTGTCGAGTGTCCTTCGAACCCCCCCGACCTAAGCGGGAGATACCCCAGTGTGCAAAATGCCAACAGTATGGACATACTAAAGCGTATTGTCGTAGAAACCCCAAATGCATCAAATGTGCCGGCGATCACTTGTCAAATGAATGCCCACGGAAAACACGATCGGATCAAGTTAAGTGTGTACTTTGTGATGGAAACCACCCGGCCAACTATAAAGGATGTCAGGTTTACAGGGAGCTGCAAAAAATTAAATTGCCCAGAAAACCCGACACAATGGGGAAGGCAAGTGTCAAAGTGAAAATGACAGTTTGGTCCCCAAAGAACTGTAAAATCAAAGGAATTTTCAGAAAAAAAAACATTTATTGATGTAAAATGACTAGATGTTGTGTAATAAGCTGTAAAAATGATGGAATACACTTTTCAAAATAATATCTACTTTTCTTTTGGAGGTTATGTACCAGTATTGCATCGCTCGAAAATCGAAGAATTATCACCTGGAACGAGTTTTGTAATAGTTGTGGTGTTAAGAAATTAAATATATTGTGATATTTCTCGAATCTAAATAGAAAAAAAGGTTAAAATTACTGACTTAAAACATTATGATATTTTATCAAAATAGAAAGTCAAAAGCAGCATTATATTCTTGATAAAGGAGAGGACAGGTAAAACATACCTAAACTCAAAAATTGAAACCTCAACTACAAGTAATTGTGGATTTATTACGGTAAAATCAAATGTATAACCACTCAATTAAATCACTTTTTTTCTCTTGTAGATGCGCCGCGGCGTCTTAATTCTTCTTTTAGTATATAGCACTTGCATGGACGAATAATTTTCCATATTTGTTTTGTATTTATACTCAATTTTTATAACAAATAATCTTGTTTGTTTTTTTGTACAAGGTAGACGTGGGGACCAACTATCGCAGCGCCATCTACGATTAGCTTTGAGTTGCCATCCCCATTAAGAAAACAACTATACAGCGACACATACAGCTGACGGATCAATCAATACACGACAAAAATCACACAAACTCTCACGACGCACCTTACAGGGAAGCACTACTTAAAAATAAACATGAAAACAAAGTAGAAGCCTTTGAAGACAAAAGCTCAAATGAAATACGCGAGTTATTATTAATGATCAAACAAATGATGGAGCAGCTGACTACAATGACTAACCTAATTTTAACCCTCACGACAAGACTGACGAATTCGACTCCCTCAAAATAGTCACATGGAACGCCAATGGGCTGACACAACACACCCTTGAGGTGAAATCATTTATAATTTTACATGACATCGACATTCTACTTATTTCGGAGACGCATTTTACTAAGAAGAGTCACTTTACATTAGACAAATATAAATTCTACCACACGACACACCCAGATGGTACAGCACATGGAGGAAGTGCAGTGATAATAAAAAATAACATCAGACACCACGAGACCTTGAACTACTGTACTAGCGAGTTCCAGGTAACAAATATAGTTGTTGATGACTGGACTGGACCATTCACAGTGTCGGCTGTATATAGCCCACCTAAACATAAAATAAAAGAGGAAGACTATGAAAAATTATTCACATCATTGGGACAACGATTTATAGCTGGTGGTGACTATAATGCTAAGCACTCTTCTTGGGGCTCACGGATCATCACACCAAAAGGTCGACAGCTACTCAAAGCTGTTCAGAAACTAAATCTCTCCGTCATCTCCTCTGGTGAACCGACATACTGGCCGACAGATATAAAAAAGACCCCTGACCTAATTGACTTTTATGTTGTCAAGGGAATTGCTGATGCATATTTTACTTGCAGTTCACGATTCGAACTTTCCTCCGATCATTCACCTGTGGAAATAGTGGTGTCGAAAAACATACAGACAAAACCAAAACTATGCCGACTACATAATCGTAAAACAAATTGGTTAAAATTTCGAGAATATGTAGCTGAGCAATTAAACGTAAACATCCCACTCAAAACGGATGATGACATAGAGGAAGCTATCGAGCACTTCAATCATTGCGTGCAACACTCTGCCTGGCTCGCTACTCCTGAAGCAACGAATACACCTCCATGTCGATACGAGTATCCGATAAATATACGCGAACTAGTAGCCCGGAAACGGAGAATGCGACAGCGATGGCAGCAAACAAGACACCCTGCGGATAAAAGGGTTCTAAACTCTCTGACAACTCAATTAAAAAACCTACTGTACGAACATAGAAATCAGAAAGTCGAAGCATATTTGAGGAGTCTAGATACTACGGCTGCATCAGATTATTCTCTATGGAAGGCAACGAAGTACCTGAAGCGACCGATAACAAATCGACCTCCTTTACGGAAATCCGATGGCAGCTGGGCTATAAGTGATAGTGATAAAGCGCAGACATTTGCTGAACACCTGAAAACTGTCTTCACGCCGAACCCTGATCAGGGATCCACCCAGAATGGAAATATAAACAACTTTTTAAACCAAACCCACCAATTGGATCCCCCAATAAAAAAGTTTTCTAAATTTGAAGTGAAGCAAGCAATTAATAATCTTGATCAGAATAAGGCTCCTGGATATGACTTAATCACGGCAAAATTGTTGAGAGAGCTACCAAATGAAGGTATATTATTTTTGACTCAAGTCTATAACTCCATAATTGGAAGAACAACTGTACCAGCACAGTGGAAAGTCGCACAAATCATAATGGTTAAAAAGCCTGGCAAGAATCCAGAGGAAGTGGCATCCTACAGGCCAATTAGCCTGCTACCGATATTGTCAAAGGTAATGGAGATTTTATTCCTGAGCAGAATGATGCCAATAATAAAAGAAAAGGAATTAATCCCTGACCATCAATTTGGTTTTCGACAGAAGCATGGCACCATAGAGCAGGTCCATAGGCTCGTCGAAACTATAAATACTGTATTCGAAAAAAAACTATACTGTACAGGGGCCTTCTTGGATATCTCTCAGGCATTTGATAGAGTCTGGCATGATGGGCTCCTGTATAAAATAAAAAAGAATTTCCCAATCAATTATTACCAATTCGTCAAATCATACCTAGAGGATAGACACTTCCTAGTCAAGCAGGATGAAGAAGTCACGCCGCTGCATGCAATAAAAGCAGGTGTGCCGCAGGGCAGTGTTATGGGCCCCATTTTATATCTTCTCTACACTGCAGATCTCCCTTGTACAGAAGGAGTAACAACAGGAACATTCGCTGATGATACCGCCGTTCTTTCTTCGGACGAATCCCCAGACATAGCAACACAAAAGTTGCAAAATAGCTTAAATGAAATCTCAATCTGGCTTAAAGACTGGCGTATAAAGGCAAACGGATCCAAATCAGTTCAAGTCACTTTTACAACTCGCAGAAATACCTGCCCACCCGTAACACTAAATGACGTACCAATACCCCAAGCTGACGAAGTAAAGTACTTGGGGATGTATCTTGACAGACGCCTAACGTGGAGGAAACATATCTTTACCAAACGTCTCGCAATGGGACAACAAGTACGTAAAATGTACTGGTTGATTGGAAGACAGTCCCAACTCTCATTAGAAAATAAGTTGTTACTCTACAAATGTGTTATCAAGCCAGTCTGGACCTACGGCCTACAACTGTGGGGAACAGCAGCTACTTCTAACATTGAAATCCTTCAACGATTTCAATCAAAAATGCTGCGTATGATAGTTGATGCACCGTGGTATATCACAAATGATAGACTCCACCATGATCTAAACATCAAAACAGTAAGACAAGAAATTAAGGACAGAATGAAAATATATAGTGATAAAATAAGACGACACCCAAATATACTTGCCAAAAACCTAATGAGTGACCTAACTTTGCCTCGCAGACTGAAAAGAACTATCCCACAAGATCTATTGACATAGACAATTATTGAGATAACGGACGTGTCAGGGGACACGCACCGTACAAGACCGAATAAAAAAAACCAAAACAATCGCTGAATGTCGACAAGACAGATAGCAAGGAAAGAGAGATAAAAAAAAAAAAAAAAAAAAATGATATCGACTGTACACCCGCGCGATCAAAATTGTACTGATGGCGCTGCGAGAGGCGGGAGACGGCAAGACGATAGACGGCGCGGAGTATGCCTTAAGTTGAACAATACCTAGTACAACAAAAAAATAATTACTTAAATCGGACTTGTAGTTCCGGAGAAATGCGAACACAAACATAAAAACATACATAGGTACATACACTTTTGAAATTTGGCATATTTGTTCAGACGCTGATATAGACCGACATTTATGCGAAAACTGGGCAGTTCTGGAAATATTACATTCATTCGGGTCGAATTAATAACCTGTTTTTTTTTGAAGTCGGTAAAATAGTCGATTTTCTTTTCGCACTTCTATCAGTATGGAAACCATAGACAAGTTCATTTATGGTCAATATGTCAATATCAATATGTCGACCAATCTCGACTCGAATTCTCCTCGACTCTATGGTTAATCTTTTTTGACTGTACTAAAATTTTGTTTGGCTGTCCATTTTCATGAGTTTTCAAGCGTTTTTTGAGAATATTGGGTGAAATAACTTCTTGAAATGGCTCTATATTGTGCAAGTGAGTATCTCGCGTGTAATCTCATCAGCTCATCAGCGTGAATCACATAAAATTCACTTTGGAAAAGCGCGTATTCTCTGTCTACCGGTGGGCAAAACCAAATTGAACATTCCTTTTACAATAATTTTACTGTTTTGGAAACATTTTAACTAACAAGTGTAGTATTACATAAGACGCAGCTATAGCTGCCGAGATATATATGAAAGATACAACAATTTCTGTGTTTATAACCTAACTTTGTGATTGTAGTATCTAATGAGGTCCCTGAGGTGCCTGTGGTGTCCCCTTCGTCGGGTGCCGTGTTTGAGAAACGTGTTATCGAGAAATATATCATAGAGAATGGAGTGGACCCTATCAGTGGCAAGGAGTTGAGAGTGGACGATCTCATTGAGATAAAAAGTGAGTATATAACAACAACCACGTAATATAAACCTGCAACTAGCAAGGAGACGTTGAATAGGTCAGTGGCTCATCTTAGGGGCGGAATAAACATCAAATCAGTCTGTCTTAATAATTACTCAAATAGTTTAACAGCTGTGATTAATTTATCTACTAAGTGACCAAGTGTACCATTGCCATTCATGCATCTCATGCAGCACTTTATTATTAAGAAAAAAAATGAACATTTAGGATTGAATTAAATAATAAAAAAGTTCTTGGGTTAAGTCGTAAATTGGTGTATTCTATTTTTGAACAATCAGGTGGCCTACCATGACGTCGAACGAACAAACGAATTTACACTGGCTTTAGACATCATGGTACGCCACCAGGGGGGGTATTACAACATCTAAAAACCAGGCTTGTTCCGGTGAGTGAACGAGATGGTGCTAGACAACTAGTATAGCTCTGTCACTTTCACTCGCCTGAATAAGCCTGGTGTCTAAAAACCAAGCTTGTTCCGGTGAGTGAACGAGATGGTGCTAGATGACTTGTATAGCTCTGTCACTTTCACTCGCCTGAATAAGCCTGGTTTTAAGACGTTGTAATACCCCCCCAGGTATGTTAAAAACATGATATTGTGATTTAATTTGAAGCCAAAGTAATATGTTTCAAATGAAAGAAGTTGTTTAACACCCGAGTACTCCACAGCTCCACCAATAGTGAAGCCAAAACCACCGAGTGCCACATCAATCCCGGCCACATTGAAGAGCATGCAGGATGAGTGGGATGCTCTCATGCTGCATGCATTCACGCAGCGTCAGCAGCTGCAGACTGCTCGACAGGTCAGTAGCAAGCTAGCATAAGTCAAGTGTGTGGAAGATTATGCTAACATAATATTTTTTCATAACTGTATCAAGTTGTATGTGAATTTAATGCAGTAGAATCAAATAAAATTAGATCAAGTGATACTATATCCCATAATTCTAATCTTACTTACACATGGGAACAAATCCAAAGTTATAATAAATATGACTGTGTTTTAACTTGAACTTTTATATCGTTATTTCACTCCTGGCACTGTCTAAACTGGGTATTGTGGCCCTATCCCTAACCCAAAGAGCTACTGAAGGAAGTCTGGTAGTCCCTTTCACCCCATCCAGGGCTGGAAGACTAATTTTATTTTTTTTTTACTCTAAAAAAACTACCTATTCACAGCTTTCATATTATAAATGCTAGTATGCTTTAAATATTTTATATTTTAGAAAATACAAATTTCTCTGGAAAGTATAGGGATAAGCCCACTGTCATACAACATTTTTAAGAACATTGCCAATGTTGTAAGAAATCTATTTAACCTTTTGACCGCCACAGTCATGTATAGATACAAGCCAAAAAGTGCCCAGCACGCCACGGTCACGACTACATGACAGACTTTTAAAATATATAAATGGTGTGCAATATAGATTCGATCTATTCATCTATATCAAAATTGTTTTTTGCGTGCGGGGATCAATCCCTCGACACGTATCGCAGCAGTCGTTCGCTCATGCACTGCGCCAACCCTGCCGCCAACATGGTTCATGATCCCCATAACACATGCCTTGTCACACAGGAACTAAGCCACGCTCTCTACCAGCACGACGCGGCGTGCCGTGTGATCGCTCGTCTCACGAAGGAGGTGACGGCCGCCAGAGAGGCCCTCGCCACGCTCAAGCCTCAAGCCGGCATTGTCGCACCACAGCCCACGCACCAGGTATGTTTGGTACTATTACGATAAAATTTCATGACCTATTCATACTGAAAACAATGGTACTAGGTGTGGAAAACAGGGTAGTTATGGCTTGTAAAAATCACCAATGTGCAAGTTGGGTGTTCTTTCTCAATAAGGAATGCCATCCATAAATTCAAGTCTTCAAAGGTGTATTTTGCGTATGGGTGGAAAAAATATCATTTTGTTCACTTCCTCAAGAAAGTCCAACAAAGCCGGGTCCAGACTGGTGTAGCGCGTAATGTAATCCACCGTGAAAAATAACGCGAATCTACGTGTGAACTGTGGACGGCAGAATAACATTGATAGTTTCTTATAAATTGTGTATTTCTTTCTTAAAGACAAATAACTATGTTTGATCAACAGGTGGAGGCCGGCGCAGCGGGCGGCGGCGCAGCCCCGGTGGGCATGTCGAGCGAGGTGGTGTCGCGGCTGCAGGACCGCGCCACCGCGCTCACACAGGAGCGCAAGCGACGCGGCCGCACCGTGCCCGAGGGACTGCTCGCGCCTGACCAGATACGAGCCTTCCTCACTTTGGCCTCACATCCTGTAAGTATTCTCCTAATATATTTAGAACGAGGATGTGGGTTGACTAGTTTAAAGTGTCTAGTAAGGGTCTACAAGTTAGCCAAATAGACCAGGAGTAATTTCTTTTTTCTTTTCTTCAGTACTTTAGAAACAGGTAAACTTGAGGCCTTTACTATTAGTTTATTACCTACATTTAAGTTATCAAACAGTTTGATTGTGCCTTAGATATCGCCCTACAATTCTCTATCTTCCCCCCAGGGTCTGCACTCAGCCAGTGTGCCCGGCATATTGGCCTTGGACATCAATCCCTCGGACCACAGCAAGCTGCTGACCGGTGGCAACGACCGCAACGCAACAGTCTTCAACAAGGACACGGAGCAAGTTGTGGCCATCCTCAAGGGTCACAGCAAGAAAGTCACGCGCGTCATCTACCATCCGGATGAGGATACCGTCATCACAGCCTCCCCAGATCATACTATTCGTGTCTGGAATGTGCCTACGTGAGTTCAATACTCTTTAATTGGATTCTTTCCAGTAGAATCTGTTATTCTGAAAGATTTGGCCAATTTCTGGTACACCATTTCCTTCATAATATTTTTATTTTCTTTGGCAGATCTCAGACCACAGTGATTCTACGTTCGCACGATGGCCCAGTAACTGGGTTGTCTCTCCACCCGACCGGCGACTACGTGCTGTCCACATCCACTGACCAGCACTGGGCCTTCTCTGACATCCGCACTGGTACACTGCTCACAAAGGTCAGCGACTTCTCAGGCGTCAGCCTCACTACTGCACAGTTCCACCCTGACGGTCTCATCTTTGGTACCGGCACAGAGAACTCGCAAGTTAAGATTTGGGATCTGAAGGAGCAGAGCAACGTGGCTAACTTCCCAGGACACGTGGGACCAGTCACATCCATATCTTTCTCTGAGAACGGTTATTACCTTGCCACCGCGGCTGAAGACGCGTGCGTTAAGCTATGGGATTTGAGGAAGCTGAAGAACTTCAAGACTATTCAGCTTGAAGAAGGTTACGCCATCAAAGAGCTGTGCTTCGACCAGAGCGGTACTTACTTGGCCATCGCTGGTACGGACGTGAGGGTGTACCTGTGCAGACAGTGGCAGGAGTTGAAGGTGTTCAACGACCACACGGCGTCGGCGACGGGCGTGCGCTTCGGTAAGAACGCGCAGTACATCGCGTCCACAAGTATGGATAGGACGCTCAAACTGTACGGGATAGAGTAGGCAGAGTAGCAGGGTAGCACTAGTCTATGTTAATATAATGATTGATATAATAGATAATGTTAAGCAACTGCAAATAATAGGTAGCTCAAAAGTAGCATTAGAGTCAATCCATACTAGCGCAGAGTTGAAGCGTCAATCTAAAACTTAACATAGCAAATTCGCCCATAACTCCACAATGCACATAATTATTTCTTCTGAGATAATTGAGAGGAATTCAGGCATCCTTCTTTTTATCTCAGTAGAAATATGTGCAGTACAGTATGGATATAAGGGTGGTTTTGCTATGTAAGTGTCAGATTGACGGTTTGACTCTGCGCTAGTTTGAATAATTGACTCTTACTGAAGATAATTTGGAGGATAGTTTTCTAACTACATTCATTGATTTCCAACTTTATAAGAATGACGCGAAACTTTTATTGTGTATATAATTGTGACATTCGGTTGAATAACACGCAGCGTCAGTTATCTTTTGTGTATGTAGTGCCATTGTTATTCCATAAATGTTCACTATTCTCCAACTATTTTGCTTCCTAAACCGCAAACGATTAGATTGGTACCGATTCAATTTATCCAAATTATTTTCATTTGACGAATCCAATGTATATTATGTGCATCTACAAATATTTAGTCAAAGAAAACATAACTTCATTTTTTTTTAAATACCTTTTTTTACTTATTATTGAAAAAATAAACATGAGAAGGTTGCTACCTTATAGCAATAATGTGTTACAAATTCCAGATGTAATGCCATCACGCCTGATTTTGGCTTGACGGCACGATAAAGGCTGGAGCAGACCAAATGCGTATGCGTAGACGTAAGCGTAAACGTGCGCGTACCACTGAGTTGTAATGTATGGAACTGTTTAAGACAGGACACACCGCTTGCGTAACGTAGACGTGCACGCGGACGTCCTGCGGTGTGTCCTGTCTTAAACAGTTCCATACGTTACAACTCAGTGGTACGCGTACGCTTACGTCTACGCATACGCATTTGGTCTGCTCCAGCCTTTAACATCTTAGGTGAAAAAATAAATAAATGAATAAGCATTTTTGACATTTGAAATATTTGACAGTGTCTTTGTTGATTAATATCATTAACAATATCGAAGAGTATGTTTTCCCTAAGTTTATATTAGGTTAGGTTTTAGCTGGTAAATCTTATTGTAAGTATATGCTTAAAGTGAGTGGTTAATGTGTTGTAAGAACTTGAGAAGAAGCTGACGAATTGTGGAAGTATTTCATTTCTTTATGAATAAAGGGAATGAATTTTATAACTTGTTTTATTTGATAGCATTTTTGAAATGAGCACTCCATTCAGCATCATGTATCTTTATTTAAAAATTTACAATTAAAACAAACCCTCCCATCACAACATAATTAGTTTGATACAATAATAATTATATATACACTTATCATTACAGGAATATTAACATAAAATCTACCAATTTATATTATAATATACGTGTTCCGAATATCGCATCGCCTCTGCAAACAACTATCATACAATATGTCACACTTCCATACTAAAATAAAATATATAATTTAATATGAAATATGCATGTATCTTTTTCTTAAAAAACAAGAAAATATTAAAAAAAATTACTAAAGATTTCTACTCAAAAAAATACTAAACTACAATTTTTACTACACTTTAAATATTAGTGACCAACAACGCGTAACAAAATAATTATAAAATAAGTGATGAATTTAAAGAATCAAAATACCACATTGATTCTATGGTTCAATACAATGACTATTAAAAAAAAGTTTTAAATTACATGCATATTCCCTATTCTTCACGATAATCAAAACCTATAGTTTTGTGTACAGTTAACAGTTATATTACGAATATAATGTGAGGCTGTAGAAACCACTCATAAATAAATGTTACTGGTATGCGGCGATATGGCAAACTTGTGCAACATGAGATTTTTATGGTTTGTGAATTAAGCTGTTCAACAAATTGTACCTTTCCTCATTTAATTGTTTTCGAAACAGCGACAAACTGAGTTAACTGTATTAGGGCGAAATAACAGTTGATTTTGATAAGAGTAATTGTGACGGCGGCGCGTAACGTGTTGCCAGTCTCAGACAACTTCGTATCAAGCGCAGTTCGCGCGACTTCAGACCATCCATACACCTCAAGTATCTTTGCATGCAGCACTGAATCCTGCAAGAGACTAGTCTTAACTAACCTACGAGCGAACGGAATATAAATGAAGGCCCCTGTAACATGGGTGACGGTAACACGGGTTTATATACACAGTGGCCTATGTAGTACTCACTATTACTAGAAGAGATAAGATTCGTTTAACAATCCACCAGACGCATGTCACACATCGTATAACGAAGCGATTGGTTTTAAAAACTATGAATATTGTCTAAGATTATGATTTTTACTTATAGAAGTCATTTTATAGCAGCGACATTTTAATTTTACTGCTACAAAACACAATATTAAGTCCATCTATAAAACGACTTCGATAAATGACTGTAAATATCGAACAAAACATGGTTTCGAATGGTTATATCAACGTAGAAATTAAATTAATTTATGTATAAGTGCACAATAAGTCGATATAACAACTCGAAGTAGAAGACATTGGAATTGGTAATACTACCTAAGCTGATTAGTTCTTCGAAAGGAATGAAATTAGGTCGCGGGACTAACGAATTACCGTGACCCCGGAACGCAAAGGGCTATTGAAGGACACCGTGGATTTTAGTCAGTACGAATCTGACAGTCCCTCCTGCTCTGCCCTGGGTGGGAGGGATCGATGATAATTTTACCACGATAAAAAAAGGGAATGAAATCAACCCATCACACAAATAGCTACACTTATGTTTGATGTCGCAGAGATATGATAAAACCAAGGATTTAGTCAAATCCCTAATAAGGGATTTTATCAAACCACGGGGGATGTTAAAATAACAACAGCATTTTATCATTTCCCTACGCAAATCTGGTGATTTGACAAATCCCACTAAAGAAATCTAGTCATTGGTGCTCCTACTTCTGGGTGATTTAAATCACCAGATTTGCGTAGGGAAATGATAAAATCGTGTTGTTATTTTAACATCCCCCGTGGTTTGATCAAATCCCTTTCAAATCCCTGTTTTTATTATATCCCTGCGACATTTACATCATCTAAAATACCATTCTCAAACTATTTATCGAATGTGATACTATAGTGCATATCTTACAAAATCAGTAATATTATATTACAGTACAAACACACAATGATTAACTGTGTTGGAAAAATATCTAGAACATCTGTTTTATGTTAGGTACAGACGCACAGACTCTTCAAAATAGATTTTTAACCATATCACAATAGTGGAAGGTTAATGTTCGATTGGTAAAAGAAAGTTACGGGTAGTTGACGTGCTGGCATCTGTACCAAAAATATCAACATTCGATAAACACTAATAAATAAGTAGTTTCAAATGCAGTAAGCCTGTTTAGTTATTGCTATGTCATGCCGATGAGTATGTATGCCTGTATGGCACAATGTTCAAACAGTTTCTGAGCAAAAAAGCAGAAGATAGTAGAAGAAAACAAATAGTGCTATCCGTTGCCTTCTTTCTGAAACTTTATCCTTTCTCATACAAGTCTAGTACAATTTTGCACCGATATAATAGGCAGTTTGATATTGAAACTCGTAAACAAGTTATTGTAAATACAAAGGCCTAGGTGACGGTATGTTTACACTTCAGAACAATTTTAAAGGTATCGAAATAAAATCGACTCTGGATTTATAATGCAATCTTTACAAATAAATACATTCCACCTCACTTCGAGGCCTAGGTACGCTAGTGAGATATAGAGATATACTTAGAAGCGTGGAGAATGACTACACATAACTGGGAACAGTGAAAAACTTTGACCCAACAGGGAAAATTCAATATATGAAATTTTCATTTGAATAAATGAAACAGTGTGATATATAAAAAATCTGTTAAACGTCTTTGCACCGTATTATAAGACTAGAGCCATCATAAAAGAGATTAAATCTTACAATCTCATTATTTTATCATGATTTGGAAGTTTATATGTTTTTATTTCTGTAGCAGGAGAGCAGTTTTGTATATTATTTAACTTTTGCATATTTTGTTATTAAAAATACCGTTCGTATTTTATATTGCTAATGTTTAGCCTGAAGTTTTTAAAAGATTTTTTTAACAACTACCCTCTATGCTTGCAAGGGCAAAACATGAACAGATAATTGTCGAAGTCATAGCATAGGAATTTAGTGGATTCGAGTACTATGCAACAAGGTTAAGACAATCCTTAGATATTTAAGTAAATCGTAAGATAAATCGAATATTAACAAATGACTATCATGGAATGGAAGAAGTAAAGTAAATTACCCGAGGATTCATTGATTTTAGTTTACAATGGTTTAATCAAAACATTTACCACAATATCTTACGAACAGCCGTTGAACGTCGTCAGAAAATCATATTAAAAAATCATAATAGATTCCTTCATTGGCTACCAAACTCAACTAACATCTATATTACCCCAATGTGTCAGTTAAGATCATACCACTGAACAACAAGTGTCCCTTACGGCCTTCATCACTTGTATTTTACAATAAAGCTTAAATAACGACAAACAACAACGTCGTAAGGAACACCTTAGAAGTGAAGAATGCAGTTATAAGCACTGCAAGGGTCCTAGTATTGCCTCAACTAGAGTTGGTTTGGATTCTTTCTTTGTAACTCCAGTTCCATGGTCCAGTGGAGTGCCTATAAGAGTGCCATGAGCACGGGAAATCTTAATTGAAACATCCACATATGTCCCAGATCCCTCACAATACTAACAATTTTATACTTTCGCACCTTTTCAAGGTGGAAACCAATCCACCGAAAATTTCTTAAGACTACATTTAAAGGAAATGGGGAGAATTTGGTAAGGACTGCGACCAAGTGTAAACATACCGAAGCAAGTCGGAGGCAAGTCAGTAGGGATGCAGGAAGCGGCCCAAGAGCTGCAGGGTGGTTTCCGGCGGTCATGCGAAGATCAGCCACAGCACGAACAAGATGGCCACCCACAGGAATATCTTCGACAGGAACTGCTCTTCCTCGTACTGCGCCGTGCCGCGAGGAGCTGTTCATACATAACCGCTAAGAAAGACTTGGTAAGATCGCAATTGAAAGTTTGTACCTAGATAAAATGTTGTAGATTTGAACGACCGACGTGGAATAAAATGGGTCGACAAGTCAGAATTTTATTACCATTTAATAAAATCCACAATGATGTCATTCACCTCGAGTCTGTTCCGACGATCTGACGTGTATTGTGTTGCTAAGGTACTTAAAGCCTTAACCCACAGGGCACGATCCGTTCCGGCAATCCGTACTGATCGAATGCGATATCTGTAAAGGCAGATCGGTATGTGATATCGATCGTCGATCGCGTCGTGTCGACGGATCGCGCTCTGTCGGTTAAGGCATATATCTTTATTCAATTACCCAAGATTTATTTAGGGTCGGCGCAGCATTCCTTCTCAATATTTCTACAGTTCTGGTAGCCATAGTAGCACTGGATGGACTTCAAACAATCCACAAATGTTTTGAGGCTAGGTATACATACCGGCACTTGGTCTCGGATCACCGAAATTGAATGTGGATGTAAACACTCCGAAGGGAAAGGCGCCGATCCCGAAGGACATGTGGAAGCCCTCGCCGAAGCCGAAGCCGGGGAAGCCGCTGGTGTTCTCGGGCTCCGTGCGCTGCCCCGCCGGCCGCGGTGGGACCTGCAACCATGACGACAGTTGTATTACTATCAGGTTAGGTAAATCCTTGCCCATTGCAAGATCTGCCTCACTTCCCATACTGTACAAACACCTCCACCTTCCTTCCAGGATACAAATAATAAAATATACTCAATGACAAGAAAATTCGTATAAGTTGTTGTTACAATTATGTACCTTGAGAGCAGTGAAATCGGCCCCGACTTACGAGTTGTAGGTCGTGGGTTCGAACCTAGCTAGGCGCATTACTTGGGTAATTTATTTCATCAGCACTGCTCTCAAAACGGTGAGAGAAAACATCGTGAGAAAACCGGCATGTCCTAGAACAAAAAATTCGAAAACATGTGCCATCCACTAATCCGCACTGGGCCCGCGTGGTGAATTATGGACTACTCCCTCTTACAGAGAGGAGGCCTGTGTCCCAGCAGTGGGAACGTTTATAGGCTGATGATGATACATACCTTATTTCTAGGGTCCTCTTGTTTAGTGTTTCCCCTGCCGTACAGCGGAATAACTTTGTCTCGGCTGATGGCCGCCTTGCATACCGGGCACACTTGTCGGCTCGGCCGCGTCTCTAGCCACTGGTGCAAACATGGCCAACTGTGGACATAATTGATAACAATTAACGTGTGCGATGCCATCTGCATCAAATTAACAAATTTCATTAACATTTTCATCTTTTTTTGACCCTCAGGGTTCCCTCAGTAGCAAAATTTAAAAATCTTTCTAACAACACTTGTGTTAAATTGCATGGTTTTAGACTTAGCAGTTTAGTCTGCTTGTTGCATGTCAATAAATACTGAGATGAAATTTTCAATTAGATTGTCTTACTTCATTTTATTATTCACTAGCTGTGCCCGCGACTTGGTTCGCGTGGATGTCGGAATCAAACTCCATCCGACTCCATACCACTCGAACCCATTTCATCCCACTCTATCCCACTCCATCCCATCCCATTCCATCCCACTCCATCCGACTCCATCCCATTCCATCCCACTCCATCCCACCCCATTCCACTCCATCCCGCTCTATTCCACTCCATCCCACTCCATCCCTGTGCTGTGTATACAGACTTTCAGAAAGCATTCGACAAGGTGGACCACAAGCTGCTTCTGGACAAGATAGCCTATAATGGCATTCGGGGTAATTTATTGCGGTGGTTTATGTCCTATATTTACAACAGAACCCAAAAAGTGGCGATCAACGGCTTTGAATCTGATTCCGTTGTCGTTACTTCCGGGGTGCCTCAGGGCTCCATTTTGGGTCCTTTGCTTTTCATTCTGTTCGTGAACGACATCAAAGGCTGTTTTATTAACTCCCATTTCTTGATGTATGCCGACGACATTAAAATCTATAGGTCGTGCAAAAACATTCAAGACTGCATGCTGCTACAGGATGACCTCAACCGACTTTCCAATTATTGTTCATACAATAAACTTCACCTTAGCTTACCTAAGTGCAATGTAATATCATTTACAAAAAACAAAAATTTAATAAAATACTGTTACACTTTACATGGCACTTCTCTTAAAAAAGTTGACCACATTCGTGATTTAGGAGTTACACTCGACTCAAAATTGCATTTCGACCTTCACATTGAAAACATTATCAACAAAGCCTATAGAATGTACGGTTTCGTTATGCGATCATCAACTGATTTCAAACGACCGCATACGTTCATAATCCTATTTACAACCTTAATACGGTCCCAACTGGAATACGCAGCCCCAATATGGTGTCCCCTATACGAAAAATACAAGCAAAGGCTTGAAATGGTCCAAAAAAAATTCCTACGTTCCGTACACTACAAATGCTACCGTTCAAAACTATCTTACGAACAACTGTTAAAACGATACAAGCTCCTAGGCTTGGAGTCCAGGCGTTCCTTACTTATGGCTGTGATGCTGCATGGCATAAATGTAACAACAAATTTGACTGCTCTGACATCACCAATAAACTCTGTTATATTGTGCCCAGAACTGTATTACGGCGAGGGGCGCGCATGCCTCGGCTGTTCCACACTGGAAAGTGCAGAACCAATGCTGGTGCAAGGGCGCCCCTCCGTCGTTTATTAGAAACATATAACACACACTTTTTCGATCTTGATATATTCTCGCTATCTCAAACAAAATTTAAAAGAATGGCTACTCAATTGCTTGCACAATAATTGATTATTTCATTCTTTCCTGATTTGCCTCTTGTAGATGCGTGGTCTGTTCTATTTCTCCATAATAGTTTATTCCGCGGACATTGGTGTGGGTTACATGTTTACCTCTATTACTCTAGTTCGTTGTTTACCAAAATTGTAACATGTAACTGTTTTATGTCCCAATAAAATAAAATAAAATAAAATCCCTCTCCATCCCATTCCATACCACTCCATCCTACTTCATCCCACTCCATCCCATTCCATCTCACTCCAACACACTCCATCCTACTCCATCCCTCTTCATCCTACTCCATACCACTCCATCCTACTCCATCCCACTTCATCCTACTCCATCCTACTCCATCCCACTCCATCCGCTTTCATCCCATTCCATCCCTTTCTAGTGTGAGTCAAATAAAAACCTTTTCTTTCTTTCCATTCCATCCCATACTATTCCATTCCACTCTACTCTACTCCACTCCACTCCACTCCACTCCACTCCACTCCACTCCAGTCCACACCATATTTGAATAGGTATGTTGTTTTTCTATTCCAAGCTAGATCGCGCTACTGAACTGCGAGCTGCGTGTCTCGGTGTAAACTGACCGTAATTTTGCTTCTGGAACACTTTAAATTCAAATAACTTTTGTTATACTGATCCGATTTCAATGAAACAAAAACTAAATGTTACTTCAAGTTACGGTCAGTCGTTATGTATTAAAGTTATCTACATAGCTTTCGTACATTTTACGTGATGCCCGAACAAATAAACATACAAACAGACAAAAATTCTAAAAATGCTAGAAATGAGTAATTCTATTGGTTGTCCTTAAACACGCTGGCTATATTTTTTGAGTTTTTTTTTTTTTTAATGTACAAAAATTATTTTTCTACAGTTTTATTATATGTATAGATTAAAGCGCTCCCTCAATGGGAGCATTTGCATGCAAATGGTTTAGGTTTAAAAAGGCCTAAATTTACATAATAAATACCTATATAATAATTATATATATTACTAGCGACCCGCCCCGGCTCCGCACGGGTGCAATCTTTATAATATTATTAAAATTGCGACTACAATTTGAGATTTAAACTATCCTATCTCTCAAGTTGGATCGAACTGCACATGGTGTGCGAATTTTATAATAAGTGGTTTAGGAGTCCATTGAGGACAAACATTGTGACACGAGATTTATATATATTAAGATTATACACTGTTGCCATTGCGGGAGTGTCCTGGATGAGGCTGGCGCAAGACCGTGGCGCTTGGCACAAACAAAGAGAGGCCTATATCCAGCAGTGGGAAACGGGCTGTGGATCGGGCACGCCGCAATCGCGGCGGTAAGACCCCTCTTTGAGGAGTGGCTGGATAGGCGTCACGGCGTCCTGACCTACCGCATGACGCAGGTCCTCACCGGACACGGAAGTTTCGGGAGGTACCTGTGTCTGATGAGAAAGGAGGAAACGTCTGGGTGTCACCACTGCGAAGATCGCCCGGAGGACACAGTCGAGCATACGGTGCAAGACTGCCCCGCTTGGGCAGAGCACCGACGTGTCCTCATGGCGGCATTCATTGGTCGCGGCCATGCTGCGGGGCGAGACGGAGTGGGAAGCGGTCGCCTCCTTCTGCGAAGCAGTCATGCTCGCGAAGGAGGAGGCGGGCCGTGAGAGAGAGAGGACAGCGTCCTCCCTCCGCCCCAACCGCAGTGATAGACGCCCACGGCGTCGGACGTCGCAAGACGATCTCCGGCCACCGTAGGCGCGGGCATGCGGGCGGCGAGTAAACGGCAACTCGCTGTCCGACTATGGACCATGCCCGGGTCGACGGCGCGTTGTTTTCCACGCGCGCTTCAAAGAGCGTCAGCAAAATGACGGGGACCCCCTCTAGAGGGCCAAAGCCTGCCGGGGTCGCGGGACTTATCTCATTACCGTGACCCCGGAACATAAAGGGCTATTGAAGAACACCGTGGATTTTAGTCAGTACGATTCTGACAGTCCCTCCCGCCCTGCCCGGGGTGGGAGGACTCATTTGATGATTTTAACACCCTAAAAAAAAAAAAAGACGGGTTGATCTGATGATGGTTGGTTATTAAACTTCATGCTTCCCTTACTAAGAAAAATCAAAACTAAAGGTACTTGGTACCTTGATCTTGAATAAGTAACAGTAGAGTTCTCCTAGGGAGTACTTTAGGGCCATTTAAAATTAAGTTAAAAAGAGTTATTTTTGAAAAGTATAACCCATTACTTAGCTTAATGCAAACCATACATGACACATTTAACCTTCAAGTTTTTTTTTATTATTTTAGTCTTTCATCACATTTTTAATGTATTACATGTATACTGATTCACAGCATTGTTTGAACCATGACTTTTATAAACGTATTGTAGCTTTAAAATTCAATTAGATTGTTTTACTATATTTAAATGAGGTCAGTCACTATAGTTTGAAAAGAAAATCTTAATGAATCTTTTAATTAAATATAAATAAAGTTAAGACAGTGTATGGTAATTATGGTAATAATGGTAATTGTGGCCATAAGTCTTGTCACAAAAATTATGAGTTGATAACATCAGAGCAGAAATTGAAATAAGAATACAATCTACATGGAATAAACACTGGTCTAAAAGAAATATTGAAAAGCAAAATTGTTGAAACCTACTAATCAAAGCACTGGCTGTTCTGAATTACTTTTATTTACTTTTTTATCTTCTTTCTTTTGCGGGTTTTCATGTCACACTGACCGCACGCGGATGTTCAGCTCTGATAGGTCAATATGCTATGTAGTAAGGTAGCGTTTCTGAGTAATACTGACCGCTCAGCGCTGACGGCTGTTTACTACATAGCATATTAACCCATCAGCGCTGACCATCCGCATGCGGTCAGTGTGAAAAAATTTAAATCTACCAACAAGGAATGAAATTTAGTATGCTTAACATAAAGAAACTGGATAAAATAAATGCACCAAAATCAGAAAAATAACAAAAGTGACTAAAGCTACACCCAAAAATTAAAATGGAAGTGGGCAGGTCATGTGGCAAGACTTGCAGAGATGGATTGCTAGAATGAGGCCGTGGAGGGATCCACTATGTAAACAAAGTAGAGGAAGACCACTGACATGCTGGGTAAATGACAATAATGATTTGATTTAAATAACTGGCATTTTATGAAGTCATACAGTGCCAAAAACAACAGAAGTTCTTGCAGAGTAAATAGTGTAAATAAACTAAAATCGGAATCTAACCATACTAACTTATCAAGACAACGTAAAGTTGGTAATAAATCTTTTAATTTGATTTATCATCAAATCATTTTCTTGTATTTTAATAGCATTTTATAGAGGTAATGAGGACATGAATAAATATACTTGTCATATTGCTAGCTCCTTTTATTCAACTGCTAGTTAATAAATAACCTCCTTCCATACCTTCCAATGATCATTGGATAGAAGTAGCTCACAAAAGCTATGGAAATTGTAGGCCAAGTTAATGCATTAACATGGCCTCTTAGCTAGTCCTAATTAACTTATCCTGTCCTATATAAGATACATGAAAAGCTGTCATAAGACATACCTTATGGCAGCTTTTCATGTATCATAATTATAGGACAGGATACATCTTCAGAAAAAAATATAAAAAATGAATTGGTTCGTACAATCCAAGCATTTTTCCAAAAGCTCTTGAAATAGTAAATCAGAGGTTAATATTATCTCATGTTTTGCATTCAGGTACAGTGAAGTGAATGAACACATAAAATTCCAATTACTTTTACGAATCTAATTATCATAAATAATTGCTCAAATTTTTCATTTGGGTTTTAATGTTTTCTACGGTAACGTGGACAGTATGAGAATGTCGTACCAGAACAGGTGTCCACACATGCTGACCACGGCGTCGCGAGCCGTGTCCAGGCAGATGTTGCACTCCAGCATACGCTCGTCATGTTTGTCCTCTTCCCCGCCAGCGTCGCCGCCCGGTGCTGAGGCACTCGCCCGTGCTTCACTCGTCTCTGCCATCGCTCTGTCCGACAAAACACTTCACAACTTACAAATCACGTCAATTACACAAAAATATTCAACTTAAAACCTTATCACTACCAATGACGTTCCAATTGTGACACGACAAAACTGCACTAGGTTTCGCTTACACTAATCTGGGCGTAACTTATTAATAACAATAACAAGAAAATCACCTGACACTGTTAAAAATTTGAAATAGTATCTAGCTTATTCACACAGAAAATTATAAAAATAAATAAATCACATCCCCAATCCCGTGGTTTGATGACCTGTCATTTTTTTGTCATAGACTATGGAGAAAACTGTCACTGCATCTTTAGTTTATGACCGATAAGGGAATGAAAACGTGGCTTTATAAAAACATTCAAGTTTTCGCCGGAATTTTTTAAAAGATTTTTCCTTATATTATTAAGGGAATCGTTCAAATCATATTGAGTCTCAATCTTATATTGCAGTTTATTACAAAAGCATATCGATTGCATTTGTTTATAAACAAATCTTTTCTATGTTCTCTTTTACAAGTCTGATTGCACGGTACAGCTCTGTGATTGGCTGTTCTTTGTGTGATCGGGTTTGATCGTTATTTGATATTTTCCGTTTTCGATAAACTTGCACATGGAAAACAAATGTCAAGTTTTTACCCTGCGTGAACCAAATATTGTGTGAATATTTTTTCATTGGCATCGATTCGCATACGTGCGTATTAAAAACAAATTCCTAGTGGTTTTGTGTTTATTGTGATTGATTGTAATCACCATCTGCAAGTGCTGGCCCTCAAAATATGTTGAAAAACAATTGTGACGTCACATTACCAATCAGCTGAGGTACAGAGGGAGGGTTGAAGAAGATAATTGCAGCAAAACAAACAGGATGGGTGGTGCGGTGAGCTCGGGGCGCGACAACAATGAGCTGATAGACAACCTGATGGGCGGCAACTACATCCGCACGCGGCCGGTGGAGCGGGTGTTCCGTTCGCTAGACCGCGCGGACTACATGACGCCTGAGTCGCGGGACCAGGCCTACAAAGACCTGGCCTGGCGGAACGGGCCGCTACATATGTCTGCACCGTGTATTTACAGGTGAGTGGCTGCCCTGCTCCAGTACTTGAAATAGATGTGAAAAAATGTATGATCAATAAGTTGTCATTGAGTGACCATGTCACTTGGGCCTGGTAATGCTTATTAAATGTATTTATCAGAGTAAGAGATGCGTTTTACGATGATGCAGTATCATCATGGAGTAGAGGTCCAAACAAAGATCTCTGTATTTCATCAGTTTTCACATTAAAAGGGTTGATATGTTGCCCTGTTTTTATATTTTTGTGTATATGTGCAGAGTTCAAGTAGTTATTCGTAAGCACACAATATTTTATAACATTATGTTTATTTGTAGGTATTTTTGAATGGGTGTATCACACATCCCTTTACTAAATCTGAATTAAATGGAAAATATAAATTTTAATTTATTAATCTCTTTTGAGTTCACACAGTCAACAGATCCATACAATACCTTATACAATACAATACCCAATGCCTTATACTCCTGACAACGTATATGCTAAATTTTGGGACGATTGATTCAGTAGGTAGTAACGCGTGAAAAGGTAAAAAAACAAACATACTTGCATTTTTATTATTAGTTTAGATCAATAATGTTATACCTAGGTACATAGTTTGCATAGGAAACATCCTTATTTGAGCGACATTAATTTCAAAGATCCGTGTTTATGTTAAACATTAGACCATAATTTTTTGGTCGATTTACAGTATTGCTGCAAATTGAACGTACAATAGCATTGCTCTTCTCCCTTTAGCATATCGTGTGATACCTAAAAAATAACTAATTATTTGACTCAATTAGTACAACTTGTCGTCGTTTCAAACAGAATCTATGCACTGGTTTGAGCACCAATTCAAAACATAAATAAACACAAAATAATAGAAACACTGATTCTTTTCGAATCTTTCAAATTCCTACACCTTGAAACAATTACAGTTAAAAAAAAAAAAACCAACCTACTACCTACAATTTAAAATCAGTGTAGATTTATATCCTAGAGAACTATTGAAAAAAAAATAGTAATTAATTAAAATTGCGAATAATATTGAAGTAAAAGTATGCACATTTTTTTTTTATTATTTGAAACTCTTAGGACAAATAAAAACAAAAAAATGAAACACAAAAAGTGAACAAGAAAATTGCAAGATTTGATCCTGAGACCCCTTGCACGAAAGTCAAGCAGGTTACCAACCAGACTGGCTAGTACGCTGACAGTAGGTTTCAAATAGCAGTTCTTATACAAATGTCAACAATGACTGAAAATCAACATATAATAAGAGGAGGGTAGGCGATTGTTTGTGGCGAGTACATGTGGTTTTGTTTCTCGCACCGATTTTCGGCTAATTCTCTGCTTTTTGTGGTGGTTTTTGGGTATTTTTTACGTGTCTGTGCTCGTCCTGTGTTTATTTGTGTTGTGTACCGCATCTGGTAAGTTTTTAACTATTTAATTCTCTACTGGCCTATGCTGAGTGACAATGGCGGGTGACGAACGGCCTCCTGGCCGCCCTCCAGATCCCCCCCATCCCACTCAGCTACAATCGCAAGACCTTTTTCCTCATACACCTATTCTGACGGCCCCACTATCTCAATTTGAGACAATGGAAGTTGAAGTAGCTTCTCAAAAGAGGAAACTCGTAGAAAAACATCCCCACAACGACCCTACGAATGGCACAGACGAAAATGCTCCAATGACTAAACGCGACCGGGTCACGTCTCCGTCCTTGATCTCACGCTCCAAGTACTCGCATTTAGATAGACAACCATTTTTAGTATTTGCATCTCTTTGTGAATCCGACCCAACCTCTGGCACTACCCTTCATTCTATAAAATTTGGTAAAATGTTAGAGAAACTGAATGTTGTGAATATTGTAGATGGGGGTATAAAGAGAATAGGTAGAAACAGGGTATCAGTAGAGTTCAAGGGCCCGGAAGATGCCAATGCATTTATCGACAATGAGTCAATTAAGCAAAAAGGTTTCACGCTGTCCATTCCTACTTTCAACATCACCAGGATGGGTGTTGTGAGGGGTGTCCCTATTGATTGGACTGACATTGAAGTCTTGGATGCCCTGAAGTCTCCACTTGGTAAGGTGTTGAAGGTGAGGAGATTGAATCGCAGAGTTTCCAATAATGGGAAATCGGAATGGATTGCCACATCAAGCGTAGTAATCACATTTGATGGTCAGAGCCTCCCAGATCGAGTCTTCTGCTGTTTCAATTCCCTTCCAGTAGAGATCTATAATTTTCCCACTGTCCAGTGTTTCGGGTGCTGCAAATATGGACACACCAGAACTCAATGCCGGTCAAAGCCACGGTGCTACCGCTGTGGTAGTGGTGACCATTTTGGAGATGGTTGTACCATTGAAGAACCCAAGTGCTTTTATTGTTCGGGTGACCACCCTGCGAACAGTCGTCAATGCCCGGAACATCTGCGTCAGCGGAACATCAAGTCCACCATGGCCAAGGACAATATATCTTATTCTGAAGCAGCCAAACGTTTTGCCCCCTCCTACCGTTCTTTTGCAGACGTTACGGCGTCAGCCCCTCCAGCACTGACTATCCCCCTGACCTTTAACCATAATCCCCGCCCTCCCCGTCTCCCAATCTCTAATTATTCCTCCCATTCCCAACCCTCTACTTCTTCCACCAGTAAAAAAATTGTTTCTACCCGTCCAAAGCCTCACACCCCCCTCCACCCTGGTTATGACCGTAGAGCCCACCAGGATATTATTAACAGTTATTCTTTCCCCCCCTCTCCTAATGGTTGTGCTCTGATGGACCACCCTCCCACTCACAATGAGAATGAAGAGACTATTAACACTATTATTACTTTGCTTTCCACCCTTCTTTCAAATTACACATTACCAGACCACGTTGCCGACAACATAGTCAATAAAATTAAAAACCGTAACATTCCATCTCATGCAGTGGAACACCAGAAGTGCTCTCCCCAAAAAACATGAAATCTGTCACCTTATTAATTTGCATAACCCTGCAATTTTTGCAATCTCAGAGTCATGGCTAACTCCACGACTCAATTTTAATATTCCTAGGTATAGCACTCTCCGGGATGACCGTTCTGATGGTTATGGCGGGGCTGCTATGCTAGTGAACAATCTTCTTTCTTTCACCCCTCTATCCTTTCCTCCCCACGGAGATGAGATTAATGCTGTAGGTGTTAATATCCTTGGCATTAATTTTATATCTGTCTATATTCCCTCCCCTAATCCCTCCTGCTTTCAATACATTCATAATATATGTTCCTCATTGAATCCTGTTATAATTTTGGGTGATTTTAACTGCCATCACTTTCTGTGGGGCTCTGACCATTCTGATACCCCTGGTTTGGAGTTGGTTGATCTGTTGGAAGATTTGGATTTATGTGTTGTCAACGATGGTTCCGCCACTCGCCTATCTAGACCTGGCCTGAGTAGAAGCTGTGTAGACCTTACCCTGTGTTCAGCTAGTTTGACCGCCCAGTTGGAGTGGAAACGACTAAACCTCACGTATGGTAGCGACCACTACCCAATATGCACTACTCTGATCAATAGGTCCTTACCCCAAAGGGATAACCCTCCACTTTTAAAATACAGGCTTACTGGTGCGGACTGGGACTTATACTCCCAAACTCTTGAAGATATGGTTTCCACTTTTCCCCAAATTTCCCCAGCCAACATAGATGACTGCATATCGAAATTTTCAGATTCAATTTCTTCAGCCGCGGATAACAGCATTCCACTTAAAAATTCAGCCTCTGGAAAACTATCATCTCCCCCCTGGTGGGATCGGGAATGTTCCAACATGATTAAATCTCGAAAAGAAGCGGAACACAATTATGCTCAAAATATGTCCACTGAAAACTGGATCGAGTACAAACGGATTGTTGCGACATCCAAACGTCTATTTAAAAAGAAAAAAAAAGAAGGATGGAAGAAATTCTGTTCTTCACTTTCCCCTTCAACCCCTTCCTCTCTTATTTGGCAAAAATTCAAACATTTTAAACGTGGTTGCTCTGCCCGAAACTCCTCATCTATGCATAGCGGCATTACAGAATCTTTCCTGAACAAACTAGCTCCCCCTTTCGCTCCTCTTTTGGGAGAATGCCCCTCACCTTCTGAGGGGGGCGAAAATTCCAATGACCCCTTAGATGCCCCCTTCTTGTTAAGCGAACTGGATGCAGTGCTCGAACACGTACACGACTCTGCCCCAGGTATAGATGGCCATCCATATTCCTTTTTTAAAAAATTGGGGCTCCGCAGTCGCCAATATCTTTTATCATTAATTAACACATGCTTTAATCTCTCACATATCCCTGATTCCTGGAAAACGCAGCTTATAATTCCTATTCTAAAACCAGGGAAACCTCCCGATTGCCCCGATAATTTTCGACCCATTGCTCTATCACCTGTAATAGGTAAAATATTGGAACACCTTATTAAAAACAGATTGGAGTGGTTGGTTGAAGGACGTGGTCTTCTAGCCAAATCTCAATTTGGTTTCCGAAAGGGGGCTAGTACAATGGACAGTATTGGTGTTCTGATGACTGATATCCGGATTGCTTTCAGCAAAAATGAGTCTGTTCTGGCGGTCTTTCTTGACATTTCTGCAGCTTACGACAATGTTCTTCTTTCGGTACTCAGAAGTAAATTACGCCAGCTGAGTATCCCTGTAAAGATTATTAATTGTATCTGTAACTTGTTGGCTGGTCGTAGTGTTAAACTCCACGTCCCAGGAGAATCACATGACCCCAGAACTGTTTGGCGTGGTTTACCCCAAGGTTCAGTACTAAGTCCTCTTTTATATAGTATTTACACCTCTGATCTTCACAAGTCCCTTAATAGCGACTGCCAGATTTTACAATATGCAGACGACCTAGCCTTATATATTCCTACCTCATCCATCGAACTTGCTACAGAATCCATGCAAATATCCCTTAACTCCCTTAACCAGTGGTTAATCTCTCATGGCCTTAGCTTGTCAGCTCCTAAAAGCTCCGTTGTTGTTTTCTCACGGAAACGCTTAACTCCATATGCCCACCTTGAAATTGAGAGAGCCCCGATCAAGGTCGAGGATAAGGTGAAATTCCTTGGGGTCATTTTAGATTGTAAATTAAGTGGTGTCTTTCATCTCAATTATATAATCAATAAATGTGACAAGAACCTTAATATGCTACGTGCTTTAGCGGGAGTATGGTGGGGTGCTCATCCCTTTACTCTTAAACTCATATACAATGCTACAATAAGAAGCTTACTGGACTATGGGTCTTTCCTCCTGGAACCCTGTAGTAAAGTTGCGTTAGCCAAGCTGGAAACTATTCAGTCGAAATCCCTCCGCATTGTACTAGGATGTATGAGATCCACTCCTACCAACGCTCTGCAAGTTGAGAGTGGCGTCCCTCCCCTTCTTCTCCGTAGACAATACCTAGCCGATAAATATATGTACAAGGTATATTTTCTTAGTAATCACGTTGTTCTTTCTAAGCTTTCCATATTAGATAATTTATGTAGACAAAGCGATTACTGGAAGCATAAAGACCCCCCTTTGATCCTTAATTCATTTAGGAAAATCCGGAATGTGGAAATCAATTCTCCCATTCCTCAGTGTAATAAATTCCCACTCTACTCATGTCCATATGAAGTCCTAAATTTTGTTCCAAAAATCTCTTTTATTGGAATAAATAAGGATACCATCAATGCTAATGACCTTTTTCTTTCGACTGTTAATAACAACTGGCCTGATCACTACAAATTTTATACTGACGCTTCTAAATTGACCTCCGACGGTAGAACAGGCATTGCTGTATATAATTCCAACTCCAAGATATTCCTCCAGTTCCAGTGCCCTCCCGAGTCTTCAGTTTTTACTGGGGAATGCATTGGAATTCTGGAGGCGTGTTTATTTATTTCCTCTCATTCAGCTATCTCAAAAGCAGTCATCTTCTCTGATTCCATGAGTGCTCTGCAGGCAATAGTTAAAAATTCATTTAAGGATATCCTACGTAGCCCAATCATTGTCGAAATCAAAACTGTCCTACATTCTTGTTTTAAAAAAAACGTTGAAGTCATATTAGTATGGATTCCTAGTCATGTGGATATTACGGGCAATGAGGTGGTAGACAAAGCAGCTAAGAATGCGATCAGCAGCAATCTGGCAGATAAAAAACATTATGCTATTCAGGTCTATGACCTAATTCACAAGGCCAAAGTAGATCTTTTTAAATCCTGGCAAGACCACTGGTCTCAATCTAGCAAGTCAAAGGCTAGCTTGTTCGCATCTATTCAACCAACCATTCCTTCCAAGCCTTGGTTTTATAAATACAAAGAAACATCCAAAACCGTCACATCCGTCATATGCAGAATCCGTATTGGCCACTGCTGTACCCCAGTTTTCCTCCATAAAATTAGGGTCCGGGACAGTTCCTTGTGTGAATGTGGGCTGGATGATGGTACATTAGATCACATATTTTTAAATTGCTCTTTGAATAATGTTTCCTCTTTTGATCAGGTTATTACAAAATTGAACATCCAAAAACCCACTAATGTCCGTCACCTCCTCTCATTTTTCCCTAATCCCCAAATTATACGTGCTTTTATTAAATTTATTTCCAATAACAATATTAAACTATAAAAATCAGACATAGCCTAATTAATAATTATTATATTGTCTTGACGTATATATTCTATGTTACTAACTATTACTAACTCCTGGGTTTTGTGTTTATTTCAGGGCTAGAAGAATTGCCTCAAAAAGTTTAAGTTCATTATTCTCTTTGTAAACTTAAATTTAATAAAATACCCATGTATAGTCACTTCGCTGCTTACCCTGTGGTCACTACATGACACTGGCACGCATTGCTACGGCAGATTGCCATTAAAAAAAAAAAAAAAAAAAAACATATAATAACATTGCTAATCCCCTAAGGAGAATAGCGTAATTATACATATCCTATTAATTGAAGAGCAGTTTAAGGAATATTTGAGAAAAAATTTAATAAATAATATCCAGTGGTTTAGCTTCCAACTCCAAACAAACATTTAAAAACAACAAAATTTAAAATTGCTTATCTCCCAGGGAAAATAGCGTAATAATACATAGCCTATTAACAGAAGCATATTATTAGAAATATTTGAGGAAAATTTGATCGACAACTTTACAGTAGTTTAGGAGATAGATCAAATCAAAAAAACATGAAAAATTACGAAAAAAAAAAGTTGATTTGGCATCAGAATCGAACCCTTATCTCGAAAAAAATACAAAAAGAAAAAATATTCAATGTACAGGAATGACAGCTCTACGATTTTATTATACCTATTATGTAAAGATATTATAATGTAAAGATTGTATTGTTGGTTGTTGATATTTGTAAGTTTTTTTTATATTGTAGTTGGAACGAAGTTCCTTAAATTTTTATCTGCAATCAGTGCCACTTTAAGCAGATTTGATGTAGGAGCTTGTCATGGCGAGTGTGATCTCCAGTGAGACCATCTACACCTTATGTTTATACGACTCAATCACTACTATAATAATATTCCACAACTATCACTTAACGCCATCTAGTCCCAAGCTAAGCAGAGCTTGTGTTATGGGTACAAGATAACTATAAACATACTTAAATATTTCTAAATACATACATATTATAGATAAATTACACCCAGACACAGAACAAATGATCATGCTCATCACACAAACATTTATCCTGGGTGGGAATCGAACCCACAACCTCCGGCATAGCAGTCAGGGTCACTGGTAACCACTTGACCAACAGGCCAGCACTACTGATTACATCTTTCCTTTTTAGTCTTTTTGTATAGCTTCGACATTTTAATTGTGAAGCAAGAGGGTTGGGGTGATTTTGTAGCCGTTGCTGGTAGGTTTGTGTAGTGCTTTTGATTTCATCCTTCACAGTAGACATGTTGAGGTTATCATGTATTTCATCATTAGTGACGAACCAAGGTGAGTTGCTAATAGTGCGGAGTATTATATTCTGCATTCTTTGCAGGATAGTTATGTTCAAGTTACTGGTACTTCCCCACAGCTGTATGCCGTACATCCACACAGTCTTCAATACTGTCTTATAGATTAGAAGTTTGTTGTCTATGGAGAGTTTGCTGTTACGTCCAAGCAGCCAGTGGAGGTTTCTGTATTGTATGTTTAGTTCTTCTCTTTTGGCTTTGATATGGCGCTTCCATGTCAGTCTTCGATCTAGGTGCAATCCTAAGTACCGAACGCAGAGTGGGATAATATGGTGTTATCTAATGTTATCGGGGGCAGTTTCCTTTTCTCAAGGTTAAGGTTACTTATACCGATTTTGACGAGCTAGCTTTGATCTTCCACTTTTGCAGCCACTTGCCACTAGCGTGATTTCATTTAGTCCATTCTGGAGCATTTCTGAGGCACTTACATACATATTTGTATGTGGAATTGAAAAAAGCCCATGGTTGATGTGGGCTGTAGCAAGCTATTTGCAAAGTCTAAACTTCATAATATGTAACTCAGATGAAAGAAACAGGCAGATAGAACGTGCGCGAACAACAACGTGGTGCCAGTCGTTATTTATGTGTGCGCGGCAGATAAGTGGCGCCGTGTACGGACACGTGCATCTGTGTGCGTTTACGGTTGCCAGATATTGAGAAATACTCCCATATTTTTGTTCAGTTAAATTGTTCTCAAATATTGTACTAATATTTTTTTTCAATTAGAAACACGATTTTGCTTTATGGTTATACCTAGATAGCAAAAGCGAGTATAGTATTTATTATTTCACAGAATAATAATAAGAAATAAAAGTTAATATGCATAATTACTTACTACCTATTTAATTAATTTATATCAGACCAGAACACTTTTTAACGCTTTTTGGTAATTTGTTTAATTAACTATTTAAGAATAGGTATTTTAATTTAAAAAGATAAACAATTTGTTATAACAATCAACATATTTATTAAAATAATTTTTATTTTACACACAATCATTAAACCTTAACAGCCTTTGTTCTGCACTAATTATTGTACATACATACTATTAATGTTTAAAATTGGAAACGCGATTTTGCTTTATGGTTTTACCCAGATAGCAAAAGCGCGTAATATTTAAACAGAATAAGGGAATAAAAGTTAAAGATGCGTAATTACTTAACTTAATTCACCGATATTTTTTATGCACAATACACATTGCCCTAATTCAGGGTAATTTTCCCGTCATAAACTAGCAACACAGACGATTTACTGTTAAGGTTTTGTGTTTCAAGTGAGCCGAAAATATTTTATGTAAAATAAATACCAAAACAATAAAAATAACAAGAGTTACCTGGGAAAAGATATTCCATCTTGTTTTCTTACTTTTTGTGAACAACTTTTGCAGTGTTTAAACACACAAGATGGCATATTTTGACTTATAATGACAAATCAGTAGTGACGTGTGAGCGAGACGATGCGTAGCTTGGTACTGTCGCGAGTTTGTAGCAACTTTTGATTTTGTAGTAACTTTGGTGGACGCACTCGCGTGTTCTGAGCGCTCTATCTGCCTATTTTTTTAATCTGAGATATGTAATAATGGTAATTGATAACTGGTTTTTAATGTATTTATGATTGTCCATATCAGTTTTTGTGAACTCTTAGTATTGAGTTGTATTGTAATAATGCCACTCACCTTGTTTCATCAAAACTGACCTAGTCACTGTTATCTTTAGATTTACTGCTATGACCCAAATTAATGTTTAAATTTTATACAATTGCTATTGGAATTTCAACTCTCGACTCAGAGCTATTGGAAAATAGGCCTTGCGATTTATTGAAGCAATTATTTCTGTGCCATTTATTTTTAGTGAAAATGGGCATAGCCTGAAGCAACGCAAGGCAATAAGCTTTTGAATTGCTTTTTTAATACTTTGTTTATTCAGTGTGGGATTTAGGGGCGCCGGCTTGGCGCCGGCGGGCTCGTGCTTCAGGTACCAGCAGAAATATGATTGCGTGCTTGCAAACAAACATCTGAAATGTCACAAAAAAGCACAAAAAATTTGAGCTCGTTTCGCACGCTGTTACACTGTTCTTAGCCCTAGCTAGGTGTCTGCAGTGTCAAAAATTGCATTAAGTAACTACCCCCTCCCCCAACACGTGACCGTGACTCTGGAACATAAAAGGGCTATTGAAGGAACATGAACACTATGGAATTTAGTCAGTACATGTCTGACATCTGACATCTGACTCTTCTGCTCCAGAATCTGTGAAATTATTAAACATCATTCACACAATAAAAAAAGGGTACTGAAAAGTACTTGATTATCAACTGTCATCAAAGATTGCCATGTCAAAATTCCCTTTTTGTTACAGTGAAGTGTTAGAGGGACTGGAGCTACGGCCGGGGCTCTCGTTCCTGAACGTTGGTTCCGGCACGGGTTATTTCAGCACCTTGGTGGGACTGCTCATCGGGCCCTCAGGTGTCAACCACGGTATCGAAGTCCATCCCTACGTGTTGGAGTATGCCATCAAGAAACTCGGACAGTTCATAGAGAACTCACCGACTTTGGACGAGTTTGACTTCTGTGAACCTAGGTTTTATGGTGGTAAGTGATAAACGGATAAATTAAGTACTCTTAACTATTGATACACCACTACAAGTCATTAATGTTCAAATAAGCCGCTGAAAACTTAGTAAGAATGTACTTTAGTAAACACCAAAATAGATGAGCTATTTAAAAAAAAGATTCCGACGCAAAGAACGAACCTTCATTTAATGTCGGTCTTTTAAAAAAATCCTAAATTATATAAGTACAACGGCGCGGCGGTCTCATCACTAATAACCAGACAACTTTTATGGGTCATTTACAAGATTCGATTTTCCCTCAAAGTCGACCCGTTTAAATGCTTTATAAGTGGACCATTGAGCTATAAATAAAAAGGATTGACTACACAACACATATTCAATAATAGGTAGAAACTAGAATTACATTTTTTGGACTTAGAAATTCAGAAAATTGTAGCTATCTAGCCAGGTTTCGTCCTTGTAACAGGGAGTTGATAGCAACATCCCCAGGCCCCAGGACATGCTGTTTTTTTCGTAAATTTTTACTTACCGGTTTTACAGCCGTAATACCTTTATTGGATAAATTAAAAGCCAACTTTTTATTCCAGGTAATGGACTAAGCATCCCTCCTCTAACGACGCCGTACGACCGCCTGTACTGCGGCGCCGGCTGCCCCGAGCAGTATCAGAACTACTTCAAACAACTCATCAAGGTAGGCCCTATATAGACATGACACCCTGGTACCTGCTAACATGAAACTTGTATGTTTTTGTTGCATACAGATGATACAGATTGGCAGGACATTTTTAATAAATCAAGCGTTTGATTCTGAGGTATTATTTCTGTGGTGTTGATGCTTTTATGAACAGATCTCTACCTTTTTCGTTTCCCACTTTCTCTGTGCCAGCAAAGCAAAGGATAATGTGAATTTTGACATTCAAAACTTATTACATTCTATTTTCAAATATTACTCTTTAAATATGTGGCTTAATAAAAGCTGTTATTGGATTTAATTTAATTTTATTCATGTTAGCAGGGCTGTCTAACTCCTCGATCTAGGTAAGGTCTCTACAGATCCTGGTTGTGCCACTCAACGGGGTTTGAAAGCGACAAACACGGGGTCCGCATGTTCTGTTGGTAATACAGAATGTATGCTTTCAATATAGTTTTAAGGTTAATTATTGATTGCGTGGAACAAGTGACATGGGTATGTTTTTAAACATAACAGATCTTTTATAGGAAGGTTCCAATAATAGATATTATATCTGTGCATAAGTAAAAGCTTCCTTAATCAGCTATTTTCTAACTGATAAGGGTTAATTTCGCAAATGAAATAACTCTGTAGTCGGAATTTTGAAATGTAAATATATATTTATATTTCCTTCTTGAACCAAAATGAAAAATTGCCAATGCAAGGCTTAACATTTGGATACATTTCCACGAAGGTGGGAGGCATTCTGGTGATGCCGCTGAACGACAACCTGGTGCAGATCAAGCGCACGTCGGTGGACAACTGGAACTGCCGCAGCCTGCTCAACGTGTCCTTCGCCACGCTTCGGGTACCCACTCCAAACGATTTGCCGGAATTTTCCGTACCAAGTAAGCATAAACTGCGAAATTATTTAGAACTAGCTGACCCGTGCCCACTTCGTTGGGCGGTAAAATATACATGATATCTTTATTATTTATAGCCTATAGCACTCACGAATAATGTAGATTTCGACTAGTGAAACAATTTTTAAAATCGGTTCATTACTTCCGGAGATTACGCCCTACATACAAACAAACAAATTATATAATATAATATTCTATTCTTTGATTTAATTTGTTGTGTTGTGTAGTTGTGACCCCAAGGTCGCCACGGCATTTTTCTTGCATACCTCTACTAGAATATATTAAGAAATGCAAATTAATGATTAAAGAGGAATCATAAGAGGTAGAGTTGAGGATGGATTTGGAATCAAGGGTGTTTGGAATTGAATACATCTGTACTATAATTTACGCATTTCTTTGATCCCCCTTATTAATAAAACGATTAGTAAAGTTACGCCAAAGTTAATCCTTAAAAATGTATGGTTAATCCGAAGGTTATCCTGGTTGTAACTTTAGTCCACGTTTATTAATAAGGGGGTTAAAATATAAGAGATTTTAAACTTACAGTTACTTTACTGGAGGTAAAGTAACTGTAAGTTTAAAATACAGCTATGAGTTTCCCCATCTGCTACAGACAATACAGCCTTAACTGTAACTTGAATAACACAACAGTCGACACAGTCAATCACAGCCTTTATACATAGAGATTACAGATGTAAAATAGTTTTAAAAGGACTATCTTATTCGGCAATGACGATATGTGTCCTCCCCGCAGTCTGCCTGGACGAGCAGTGTCCCGCGCGGCTGCAGGTGCTGGCGCGCGCCGTGGTGCGGCAGCACATGCGCGCGGCGCTGCTGGCGCGACACCCGCACCTGCGGGAGCCCCCCCCGCGCCGCCCGCAGCCCGCCAACTCCTGCCCGCGCCGCATCTGCATCCCCATCGAGGACGACAGCGACGTCGGTGCGTACTTCAACTGTCTTCACGTGACTTTATCAACACGAGATGGAATGTGGAACTACTTTTTAGTGTGAGGCGTTTCAAATGCATAAATGCGCAACCCTGACGATTTGGAAATGTCTAGCTTGAAATTGTAACAAAAAAATAATGCAATCGATATTCCTTACGTGCTAAAGTTGCTCCTCCCACCTAATGACAGAGGGGCTACATATACTTACAGAGGGGCTGAACGCACTGCACGACCTGGACCACGTGAACGGCGGCAACGAGATGAACGCACTGCTCAGCCTCGTGCTCAGCATGGGACAGAACCGCGTCGCAGGCGCGCTGCGTTTCGACTCGCTCGACTCGCCGTCCGACACTGAGGACGACGAGGACGAGGACGGCGGGGACGCCGGGGGCGGAGACGGCGAAGACGGGGACGGAGGCGGAGGCGGGGACGGCGGCGGAGGCGGGGGCGGAGGTGGGGGCGGAGGAGGAGACGAGGGCGACGATGATGACGGCGGTGTAGACCGGCCCGTCTGGCCGCAGCTCGGGCGCCCGCGGGTCCCGCCCAGCCGCGCCGCCTACGTGCGCGGCATGCGGCTGGAGCGGCCCGCGCACGCCGAGCGGGTCATCCGCATGGAGCGCGCCGCCGCATTCGCCAACCCCGCCGGCAACGTGACCGAGCACCTGCCTGAACCCGAACCCAGCATGAAGCCATCTCGCGCCTGCCGCGGCCTGCTGACCTTCGAGTTCCAGGACGACCACGCCTCCATGCACTCGGTCACGCGCCCGAGCGCCCCCGCCGCCCCGGACGCCCGCGACCCGACTGAGACCTCAGCGCTCGACTCGCCGCGAGCCTCTGAGGACACCGAACCTGACGAGAGTGGACGGTCGGGGCGGGTGCCGGCCGAAGTGGAGATATATCTAGGCAAAGAAGTGCCGGGCACGTCGCGCGACATGGACTGGGAGGGCACGGCGGTCCCGAAGGAGGAGTCGTCCAGCGACGAGGAGACCACGGAGACGTCGAAGGATCAGAAGAGGAAGAAGTTGGACAGCGGGATCGGCGAGGGCACCACCACGTCCAGCAGCTCGTCGCCTGCCAAGTCCGAGTCGGCCGCGTACGAGTCCGACGCTGACGTCATCACTCTCAGCGACCTCGACAACGATCCCAAACAAAGTGGAGGTAAGAGTTTTATAGTCATTAGTCATTTATTCATAAACAATAAACTTGTATCTGAACATTTACACATCAAAATAATAAAAGTAATAGTAATACATTAACCACTCTGCACGACAACATTTTGACACATGACACATCAGCTGAGTCGACCGGGTGATTGGAAATTTGAGCTATTACACAAGATTTTTTGTAAACTTTCAGCATCCAATTTTTGATCAAAAATATGTTACTACAGCTATTTCATGCGATAAGTTTGTGAGCAATATCTCTAAGAACATGTTGAGGTCAATAAAACTGCCTCATTCTGTTGTAAAATGTGTGTAACATACAAAATGCTACACCGTTCCAAAAACTAGGTAATTTAGATGTGCAGAAAAATATGTACATAAACAAGCTTATCACATGATAATAATAGTTACACAGTGAAATAAATAAAATAACTTACTATATACATTATTAGATTTGCTAGTGTTCATACATAATTTTATAAATAATAACGATCAAAGTCTGGATAAAAATTAGCAAAAACTATGTTGCAACATGACTCTTTTTAGTGCTGACCGTAAACCCAATGTTCACAAAACGATTAAAAACGTTCATTCAGCCTAATCTGTTTAGGCCTCAGGCCTTGGTTTTGTATGTTCTTTGGGTAAGTGTGCGGAGCTGAAATAGGAACTCAGATTGCCGACTATATACATTTAATTTTGGTTTTACTTTACAATAATTATGTACTCTTATGTACTACGTAGGTATATAATAATAGCTTATTAGTTAGAGGTCCGACGGCGCTCGCGCCGGTGCGCGCGTCTTTTATACCCTCGGGCGGCGTGGAGTAGGGACACTGACGAGTCCCCCGCACCCCGCGGGGTGTGAGCCTTAACATACTCCCCCCGTTGAAGGAGCATCCTTCAACTCATCTGCTTCAGGCTCGAACAGAGGGCACAGACGATTTACAGCTCGTCGGATAGTGCCACTAGCCGTCCTTACATCTGCTACTCTGGATACATCATCCTTGCCCTTTTGTAAGGCTTCTATGCGTCCAATTCTCCATCTCAATGGGGGCAAATTATTTTCCTTTATAATGACCATATCTCCAACACGTAGCTCCTTCGCAGGTTTGCGCCATTTTGTACGATGTTGAAGTTCCGTTATGTACTCATGCTGCCATCTCAACCAGAACAGCTGTCTCATACGTTCCAATTGTTCATATCTGTGAAGTCGATTGCAGTTAATATTGGTCAGGACTGGAGATGGAAGAGCTATCAGCGGCTTACCGACGAGGAAATGCCCGGGAGTCAGGGGAGAGAGATCATTGGGATCGGAAGACATAGGGAACAAAGGTCGGGAATTTAGTATAGCTTCTACTTGGACAAATAAAGTAGAAAGTTCTTCGTAGGTTAAATGCCTGTCCCCTAATATTCTTTTTACATGATATTTTGCAGACTTCACCCCTGCTTCCCACAAACCACCAAAGTTTGGGGCGTATGGAGGTATGAAGGCAAACTTCATTCCTTCATCCGAACAAAACTTATTTATTTCATCTTTATTTACTATCAAATATTTATTAAGTTCATTACTAGCCCCTAAGAAATTTGTCGCATTATCACAATATAATAAACTGGGTTTAGAACGACGAGCTATAAATCTCCTTAGTGACAATAGAAATGTATCGGTGCTTAAATCACTTACGACTTCTAAATGAATAGCCTTGGTTGCAAAACATATAAATAAACACATATAACATTTAGTTATTTTGCAACCGCGACCTTTCCTATCAGTAATTAAAAAAGGTCCAGCCAGATCAACACCTGTTGTTTCAAAGGGTGTGCCTGGACTTAAACGTTGTTTGGGTAAATTACCCATAACAGGAACTAATGGCTTAAATCTAAATCGCTTACAGACTATACAATTATTTACTACGCTTCTAGCCACCTTTCTACCGTTGATAACCCAATATTTTTCTCTAATCGCCGATAACAACAGCTGTGGCCCAGCATGCAATAACCGCCGATGTTCACTCTCAAAAATGAGTTTTGTTAATCGATGTTTAGAGTCTAAAAGTAAAGGATGTTTTCTATTGTACGGGAACGTTGAGTTTTGAATCCGTCCTCCTACGCGAATAACTTTAGATTCAATGTCTAGAAAGGGGCTAAGAGACAAAATCTTACACTTACTGCTTAATGTTTTATTATTTAACAAACAAACATACTCATCGCTAAATGACTCATGCTGAGAGAATTTCACTAAGTACATCATGCTATCGTTTAATTCATCGGCACTTAAATAATTACTGGTATGTCTACCTTCTTTATTTTTTATTTTACAATTTTTAACAAATCTCAGAACATAAGCCATTGCACGTTGAACCTTATTTAAACTAGAATAACGTTCAAATTCAATCAAATTTTTATTGATCGTGCTTTTTACAAGTGTACCTACGATTTTTACTTCAGGTAAGGTTACACTATTTAACTTCTTACTGTCTAATTGAGGCCATTGTGACTCGTTTAGGGATAAAAAGGGAGGCCCATTCCACCATAACCTGTGAACCTTTTTATCCATACGATCTACTCCTCTGGAAATGAGATCAGCTGGGTTTTGATCTGTTGGTACGTACCTCCACTCAGAACCCTTTGTTAATTTATTAATTTTGTTTACTCGATTTAATACGAATACTTTTAATTGTTTTGGCGCGGCGGCGGCACGTAACCAACCGAGCACAACCATCGAGTCTGTCCAGTATACACAGCGAGACACAGTGCATCGCAGGGAGTGAGTCACCTTTTCCCCCAACTCCGCGGACAACAGCGCTCCGCATAGTTCGAGTTTGGGTATTGTTAGACCTTTTAATGGGGCGACCCTAGATTTAGCACAAAGTAACTGTACATGAGTTCCTCCAGCAGGATCTATGGAACGAACAAAAACACATGTTCCATAAGCACACATAGACGCATCAGAAAAAATATGAATTTCAATATGCATTGCATTTTTACACATGACATGCCTTGGAACTTCTACTCGAGTTAGAGAATTCATGTTTTTTACGAAATTAAACCACATTATCTGTACTTCATCGATTACTGGGTCGTCCCATCCTAATTTGCTTATCCATAATTTCTGTAAGATTATCTTAGCCTTAATAACAAATATACTTAAAAGTCCCAAAGGATCAAAAATCTTTGCGATAGAAGATAATATATTTCGTTTTGTGATCCTTTCGGTTTTATCTACATGAACAGAGAAATGAAACTTATCGGACTGAGGAGACCATGTTAACCCTAACGTGCTCGTGGTAGTTTTAAATTCGGTAATTGATTGTTCTTCATGTAATTTATTTTCAACAAATAACTGATTGGCATTAGATCTAAATTTTCGTAATTTAAAACCACCCGAATCCAAAATCTGAGTAATTAATCGACAAACACGATTTAACCCTTCCTCAGTCTCATGGCCTGTTATCAAATCATCCATAAAAAAATCACGTTTCATTATCTCGCGGACTTCCGGCTCATTACATTCAGTAGCCAATTGAAGAAGACAACGAGTACTTAAATACGGCGCAGAAGCGGTTCCGTAGGTCACCGTATTCAATTTTAAATACCTTAAGGGTTTATTCTCACTGTCCCTCCACACTATCATTTGCAAATGTCTTTGATCTTCAGATATTAATATCTGCCTATACATTTTTTCGATATCTGACGTCATAACATAATTATGTTGTCTAAATCGAAGCAAAATACTAAAAATATCATCTTGAATCACTGGTCCAACCATTTGTATATCATTTAGTGAGTAACCGCTTTCAGTTTTTTCCGAAGCGTTAAAAACAACGCGAAGCTTCGTAGTCTCACTTTTTTCTCGAATAACCGGGTGATGTGGTAAATAATATCCAAACTCGGGTTTAGCTGTTTCGGACAAATGATTCAAATCTTCATATTCATTTATAAAATCTACATAGGATTCCTTCACCTTAGGTTGCCTTTTCAATCTTTTTTCTAAATTATTCAAACGAGATCGTGCCTTTACCAACGAATCGCCAAGTACAGAAGGTGAAGTATGAAAAGGCATCCTAACGCAAAATCTACCATTTTCCGTTCTATACGTATTTTCTACAAAGTGTTTTTCACAAAATTCCTCTTCACTACTAAAAGATTGATTATCTATACTGACCTTTTCCTCAACCTTCCAAAATTTCTCTAACTGTTCACTTATACTTCTAGTTAAGTTACAGGTTAATTCATTATTCGATTTACAAATATTTATGGGTCCCGTAACAAGCCAACCTAATTTACTACTATACAATGTGGGAAGACCCTTACCTATTCTTATTTGTTGACCTGTTAGCAGCTCCCAAAATAAATCCGCTCCAATTAATATATCTACCTCAGCGGGCTCATAAAATCTACTATCTGCTAAATCAACAAATACGTCACCGGGAATCTTCAATTCATTTACATTAATCTTTACATTTGGCAACATATTCGTGATTTTTGGTAAGACTATACAGTTGATTTCTACAGAAAAATCACTACAAGTTGATTTTATTACAAAACTACAATTTTCTACGAATTGTAATTTGGTATTTCCTATACCATATACATTAAGGTTGTCCTTAGCACGATTACGGGACATTCCTAATTTATTGCAAAAACTTTCCGTTACTATGGACATCTGACTACCCGAGTCTAATAGTGCACGGGCGACATAATATTCATTATTTGTTTCATTAACTACGTAAACGAGCGCTGTTGACAAAAGTACGTACTGAGTGGCGATCGTAGATAAGGAAACCGGTTCCGACGCGAGCGCCGCGCGCACATCTACAGCGGTGCTTGCGGCGGCGGTCGGTTGATGCGAGAGTATCGATGCAGGTTCGATTCCGTCTTGACTTACCATTCCAACTGAAGTTTGAAGTGAAGTACCAGTCGCGTTTTCACTGCGGGAACTTGTATTATTATCCACAGAGTGAGATTTATTTCTATGAAGTAATGCGTTATGTTTCCATTTGCAAATTTTGCAACCAAATGCTTTACAATTGGAGGCAAAATGACCTGGTTTTAAACAATTAAGACATAATTTATTCTTGGAAACAACATCATTTCTTTCTTCTAAACTCATGGAAATAAATCTCGTACATTCAAACAAACGATGATCCTGTTTACAAATTATACATTTAGATCGGTCGTTATTGCTCGCCTGAGTGGATGCAACCAAACTTGCTACTTTCTCCCTTTTACTGTTAATATTTGTTTTATTATGCTTTGTTGTTTCTAACACATCCGCTCGGTCGCGCAAAAACTTAAAAAACTCTTCGAGGGTAGGAACTTCTTCCCTATGTTCCTCCCACCTTCTACTTGTTACATGATCGAGTTTCGATACTGCAAAGTGGATTATTACCATATCCCAATGTACTACCGGAAGTTCTAACGTCTTTAACCCACTTACATTTTTCTTTATACTGTCAATCATGGAACGTAATGCTTGGTCGGACTCCTTGGTTATACCTTCCATATTGAACAAGAATTTCATATGATTACTTATTAAAAGACGTTTATTATTGTACCTCTGACATAATAAATCCCACGCCAAGCGGTAGTTGTCGGAACAAAATGATATAGAATCAATAACCAACGCAGCGCTACCCTCTAATGACGATCGCAAGTAGTGGAATTTATTTATTGTCTCAATAGACTCATTTTTATGGATTAATGCCTCGAATGTATCCCTATATTCTAACCAATGATTATAATTGCCATCGAAGGTCGGTAATTTTATTGTGGGTAATTTTATTGAACCTTTATATGCGTTTCCACCTTCGAAACTATCGAAATGCCTTGAGGTTTGATTTGCTATACTTTTCCTTCGAATATTAAGTTCTTCTAATCTATCTAAAATACATTGACCTTGAGAGATTAAAGAATAAAATTGACCTTCGAATTCCGAACGTACCTTCGTTTGTTCGTCGGGATTCTCCGCTTCAAGTTCAATTTCGGATTGTAAGTCATCGAAAGTGGAAAAACATGTTTCTAGTTTAGTTAACCTTAACCTTAACTCAGCAACTTGCTGATCTGTTAACCTTTCTAGAGATTTTACCTCGTCTAAGTAACCCTTAAAAATTGTCAATCTACCCTTAATATAACTTCTCTTCTTTATTGGATCAGAAATTTTCTTAGTGGTCTGAGACATTGTTATAATACGACAAATTTAACGTTGTGATAATTGCAAACAAGTATACACCCAGGTTCTTTTATAATAAACCAATGAAATTCGAAGAAATTAATATACAGTCCAAATAAATAGCATAGGAAACAAGATGTGGGTAGATAGGAAGTAAGGAACGGGCTCACCAATTTCTTCTGCGCTTTGTACTCTCTCCTCTTATTGTGTGTCCTTCAATATCCAATGTCCTTCAATTTCCATATAATTCCCTTATCCTTGCAATTTATTTGAGTTTTCTTCCTTCGAATCCTGGTCACGGCACCAAAATGTTTAGGCCTCAGGCCTTGGTTTTGTATGTTCTTTGGGTAAGTGTGCGGAGCTGAAATAGGAACTCAGATTGCCGACTATATACATTTAATTTTGGTTTTACTTTACAATAATTATGTACTCTTATGTACTACGTAGGTATATAATAATAGCTTATTAGTTAGAGGTCCGACGGCGCTCGCGCCGGTGCGCGCGTCTTTTATACCCTCGGGCGGCGTGGAGTAGGGACACTGACGAGTCCCCCGCACCCCGCGGGGTGTGAGCCTTAACAAATCGATACTCGCAACATAATCGAACATGGAAAAAAAGTAAAACAAGACATAGAGCATGGACTGATTTATCCGCTTATTTGACTATAGAAAGCTCAGTCCATGCAATAAGTCTATGAAACTAAATCTGAATCATATCATGTTATAATATTTCAAGTATTGTCGTTTACGCAATAATTTATTTAATTTTATGTTTTATATAGTAATAAATATCGGTGTTTCATTGGAGGCTAAACATGTGTGTCTTCTAAACTTAAATTCAATCATAAGGTTTTACCTATACCCATTTTGTGTTTTCGTTAATTAATTTAAATTTATCTTTTTACAACGGATCTAAAATACGTGAAAAGACAAACACCGGGTTCGGATCTAATGCTGAGAGATGGGAGTACTTCTAAATGATTCCTTGCAGTAATAAACAATTAGAATTTCCAACGGGGCGTGGATGGCTAAATTTTGAACTATGAGGAATAGCGAAAAATCCTGAAGGAAGTCTCGAAGTCGATTTGATAAAAATTAAATAACACCATAAAAAATAAATTTTTGAAATATAAATTCAGCAATCAAACTATCAATATTCTGTGAAGTAGTAACATGCGACAAACTTGAGGTATAAGGTTTTTTTTTTAATAATTCGATTTTTACGAGGGATGGAATCATATTCCATTAGATAAAATTTCGCTACATGTTCACAACATACTGTTCTCATTTCAAATTTTTATTATCACTTCGCGGTGCAAATACATTAATAATTTTTTGAAATTCGATCTTTATGTGAGTTTGCACGAATTTTGATTTTGATCTGCTGTACAATGACTAAATTATTGTTTGTATATTAGTTCATATTTACCAAATTATCATTACTTCACCGAATTTGATCCTTAACAGCGACATCGAATAGTGTAAAAATATACCTAGCATTTTCTTTTTTTAATTCAAAAGCTCGATTTCTGACGTGTACCTAATACTTGCATGACTAAACCAATCTCACGAAACAATTTTGTACAATAAAATAATTAATTTGGCTATCTTTCGAGAGGGAGAGGACAGCGTCCTCCCTCCGCCCCAACCGCAGTGGTAGACGCCCGCGGCGTCGGAAGTCGGCAGACGACGAGTTCCGGCCACCGTAGGCACGGCATGCAACCATGCCCGACCATGGACCATGCCCGGGTCGACAGCGCGTCGTGTTCCACACGCGCCTCATAGAGCGTCAGCATAATGACTTAGAGGGCCAAAGCCTGCCGGGGTCGCGGGAGTTATTTCATTACCGTGACCCCGGAACATAAAGGGCTATTGAAGGACACCGTGAATTTTAGTCAGTACAAGTCTGACAGTCCCTCCCGACTCCCGCCCTGCTCGGGGTGGGAGGACTCATTTGATGATTTTTATTACCACGATTACCACGATATTATTATAGACTAGCTGTGCCCGCGACTTCGTTCGCGTGGATGTCGGAATTTAACAATGTATTTTTTAGTGCGAAGCGCTTAATTCTCGCCACGTTTTTTATAAATCATATCGTTTTCATATAATCCCTGTATTTAGAATTTATTTTTCAAGAATATTTGAGGTGATTATAATAAACGCCCTCTGTCGTTCAGATTCAGAAGAATTGCTACTGGATTAGAGCACCCATTCTATCTCATTCCATCCCACTCCATCCCACTCCATCCTACTCCATCCCACTCCATCCCACTCCATCCGACTCCATCCCATTCCATCCCACTCAGTCCCACTCCATCCCACTCAATCCCACTCCATCCCACTCCAGCCCATTTCATCCTACTCCATCCCACTACATCCCACTCCATCCTAATCCATCCCACTCCATCCCACTTCATCCCACTGCATCCCACTCCATCCCACTCAGTCCCACTCCATCCTAATCCATCCCACTCCATCCCACTCAGTCCCACTCCATCCCACTACAACCCACTCCAACCCACTCCATCCCACTCCAACCCACTCCAACCCACTCCATCCCACTCCAACCCACTCCATCCCACTCCATCCCACTCCATCCCACTCAATCCCACTCCATCCCCCTCCAGCCCATTTCATCCTACTCCATCCCACTCCATCCTAATCCATCCCACTCCATCCCACTGCATCCCACTCCATCCCACTCAGTCCCACTCCATCCTAATCCATCCCACTCCATCCCACTCCATCCCACTCCAACCCATTCCATCCCACTCCAACCCACTCCATCCCACTACATCCCACTCCATCCCACTCCATCCCACTCCATCCCACTCCATCCCACTCCATCCCACTCCATCCCACTCCATCCCACTCCATCTCACTACATCGCACTCCATTCTAATTCATCCCACTCCATCCGATTCTATCCCACTCCATCCCACTCCTTCCCACTCCATCCCACTCCATCCTACTCCATCCCACTCCATACCACTCATTCCCATTCTAGTGTGAGTCTAATAAAAACCTTTTCTTTCTTTCCATTCCATCCCAAACCATCCCATTCTATTCCATTACACTCTACTTAACTCTACTCTACTCTACTCCACTCCAAACCACTCCACTCCAGTCCACAACATTATTTGAATAGGTATGTAGTTTTTCTATTCCAAGCTAGATCGCGCTACTGAACTGCGCGTCTCGGTGTAAACTGACCGTAATTTTACTTCTGGGTCTGGAACACTTTAAATTCAAATATCTTTTGATAGACTTAACCGATTGCAATGAAACAAAAACTAAATTAGTCCTCAAGTTACGCTCGATCGTTGTGTATAAAGGTTATCTACATTGCCTTCGTACATTTTACGTGATGGAGCCACAAATAAACAGACAAACCGACAAACCGACAAACAGACAAACAGACAAAAATTCTAAAAATGCTGGAAATGGGTTCTGTTGGTTGTCCTTCAACACCCTAGCTATTTTTTTTATTTTTTATTTTGATGTACAAAAACGATTTTTCTACAGTTTTGATTACCACGATAAAAAACAAGAAACTTTTATTTGGTAAGAAACAAACTCATTTATAAAAAGCCTATCAAGATCCAAGGCAATCTATATTCATTCAACCTTAAAAATTATATTATTGTACAAAATAAAATGTACAGTAAAAATTAGCTAATAAATTAAAATGTTATTACATATTTTGAATAGCAAGTACCACAGCGAGCGCATTCCTAATTCAAAATTTTAGAATTAAGGCGACGTAAGACGCAAAACCGTCCTTTTGTATTGTGTTTTATTCCTAATTATAAGGGATTTAAATTTTGAAAAAAACATATTACATATTTCAGTCTTTGGTCTACAGGTTGCGGCTCTTCGATACACGATTGCTTGCACTTTACTGCATCCAATTAAATCGCAAAAACAGGTCCAACTCATGGTTTGGATACCATTTTATTAGAGTTATACTAGGCTTTGAATAATAAAACTTATACCATCTTAAAGAGCATCAAAAATGAGATAGAATGCGGCCGTATTATTGTGAAAGGATGAGAAACCATACCACTTAGTCCAGAATCAGGTGATTTCATCTTTTCATACACTCGACCCTTGGCATTTAGTCGGTCTTGGACCGTGTCGGAGGTCGGACTTACGTCAATTTTTTTGCAAACCCACCACCACGCTAGGTTCTATTACTGACAGAGACAAACATTAATTTTAAATAATAATACCTGTACATATTTTAATTTTCAAAATCCTCGTAGTATAGTTCATTTTATAAGGTTATAATTTTGTAAACAAATGGGCAGAAAAAGTAAGAAGTTGTCATCGCCGGCTCTTTGAAGGTTGAATAAACAAAAAGGTAAGGATGCATTGGCAATATTATTAGAACCTCCTTTGTATATTTATTTCTCTTTACTAATAGTAGGAGAGCTACTGAACCATCCGACTTACCTGTTTTCCACAAAGAATGGGCATTTTTATTTAATATGTTGTGATTGAAAAACCGTTTCGAGGAATAGCGTTACTGATCTTTATGGACTAATTAAAAAGGAAAAATATTCATATTTTATTGATATTTTTAATAAAATACGTTTGACCTTCCTTGCCCTTCAAATGACGTCACCTTTGGCCGTACACAGTTTTGTATCTTTGCCTCAGAAACTAAAAAGTAAGTGGCATGTATTTTCCAGGGATGTCAGACATACCAATTTCTTGGTATACATACCAGTTTTCAGTGTCACGTACCATGTACCAAGACTATTACTCGGTCCTGGTACGTAAAAATACCAAGATTGGCCGTTGACCAACAATACAGAATAAACGAAAAATTTTATGGTACAATCGAGTATTTAATTGCTTACTAAAAAATTTTTTTTTTTTCTGAACATGAATTTAAATATAACACGGACAAAAAATCGCAGTCGGTTGTTAGTATTCATCCACTGTACTGTACGGTTGGTAAAACTGCTTGTTTAGTGTTTACTGCCCTCTATTAACAGTAAAAGAAAAAAAAAATGTTTTTCATTCATATTTGATTTTCGACACAATTTACCGATGTACCAGTATTTCGTATTCAGTACCAGCTTTTAGCCAGCTCGGTACAAGGAAATCTGAGTGGCCGTCTGACATCCCTGATTTTCTCAATTGTCAAGTTGTAAATGTCAAAAATATAAACTTATACGTAACTAATTATTGTAACTGCAAATTTCCTCATGATCTCGGTTAAATCTGTTAATATCGGCATCGGCAATCTATACAATGTGCTGATCTGCAACCTAGTTAAATTCAAGGACGTGATTATACTCATGATTCTCGACCCAAATCAACAATAAAATAGGTAGGTATTTTTTTATTTTATTTTTCCTTTTTACTGAAATCCGTAAGTGTGAACTAGTTTCTTCAAGAGTAGTAGATTCAATTCACGCACACCAGCTGCTCATCGCTGTGTGCGTACGCGCGGACTGCGTAGTCGGGTGATTCTCTTTCATTTGTATTGAATTAAGGGTTTAATTCTGAAATACTGTAAAATTTCAACAACAAAAAAAAGCAGCCCTTATTAGTTTTTTTGTACTGTACTTTCAATTGATTATTTATGACTTATGTGACAACCACCTGAAGTTTGACGAAAATGCAAAAAAACAGCGTGTATATATAAAATTCAAAACTGACTGACTGATCTGACAACGCACAGCCCAAACCGCTGGGCCAAGAAACTTGAAATTTGGCGTAAGCCCTCCTTATACCACGTAGGTGAGCACTAAGAACGGATTTTGCGAAATTCGGCCCCTAAGGGGTTGTTTTTGGGGTTGATAGTTTGTATGAAACTTCGTTATTACAGGTACTAGGAATTTCAAGTTTCGCATGAGGTTTCTTTTTAGGACGAAGATGGTCACCATAACGGGATTTTGCGAAATTCGACCCCTAAGGGGTTTGTTTTTGGGGTTGATAGTTTGTATGGAACTTTGTTACTACAAGTGCTAGGAGTCTCTAATTTTGCACGGGGTTTCTTTTTAAGACCTAAATGCTTACCACGGTGGCATTTTGTGAAATTCGACCCCTTAGGGGTTGTATTTGGGGTTGATAGTTTGAAGACTGAAATTTTGCATAGGTTCTTTGTTGGACTTAAGTGCTACCTTATACGAGAATTTTGTGAAACTCGACCTCTAAGGGGTTGCTTTTGGGGTTGATAGTTTGTGTGTTTGTTATTACAAGTGCTAGGAATTTTAAATTTTGCATGGGGTTTCTTTTTAGGGCGTAAATACTCACCGTAGTGGGATTTTGCGAAATTGGATCCCTATTAAGGGGTTTGTTTTTGGGGTTGATAATTTGTATGAAACTTTTCGTTACTACAAGTGCTAGGAATTTTAAATTTTGAATACGGATTCTTTTGATACCTACGACGCGATTTTGCAAAATTCGACCCCTAAGGGGTTTGTTTTTGGGGTTGATAGGTTGTATGGAACTTTGTTACTACAAGTGCTAGGAGTCTGTATATTTGCACGGGGTTTCTTTTTAAGACGTAAATGCTTACCACGGTGGTATTTTGTGAAATTCGACCCCTGAGGGGTTGATAGTTTGAAGACTAAAATTTTGCATAGAGGTTCTTTGTTGGACGTAAGTGCTATCTTATACGAGAATTTTGTGAAACTCGACCCATATGGGGTTGTTTTCGGGGTTGATAGTTTGTGTGTTTGTTATTACAAGTGCTAGGAATTTTAAATTTTTTAATGGGGTTTCTTTTTAGGGCGTAGATGCTCACCATAGCGGGATTTTGCGAAATTAGATCTCTAAGGGGTTTGTTTTTGGGGTTGATAATTTATATGAGACTTTTCGTTACTACAAGTGCTAGGAATATTAAATTTTGAATCCCCATTAAAAAATTATAGTCATACTGTGAGAGCAAAAACCAAATGACTTTGAGTCCGTTTTGAGGAATGATAATGCAACCATATATATGCCTGCTACAACGGTACTTTCCAATTATAATACAATTTAAAAAAAATCTAGCTTTGTGGAGAACGGGTGGGATGTTTCAGTGGCTCCTAGACTATAACCTATATATATACAAACCGCAAATATGTGTAAAACAGTTGAATTTAAACCCAATGTCAATATGAATAAAGAAGTCACGCTCGCAAAAGCTATAATGGTTTATTTTTCTCGCGGAATAGATTTACCAACCGCATCAAATATGTAAGACAGTTGAATTTAGACCCTATGTCAGAGTTCATAAAGCCACCGCGAACGCACTTATTATAATGGTTTACTGTCTCCACATGTCAAATAGGTAGTGGTCATAGTGTAGAATTGTACACAGTATGATCATTTCCTTCGAAAATATTAGTTACTAACTGTTGCCCGCGACTTCGTCCGCATTGTATTTGGTTTTAAGGCACCTAAACTAATATTCTCTTTTTTAATTTGTTGAGAAAGTGAGGGTACCTGATGTCCCACTTTAAAGTTTGTTAAAGAAACTATAACAAACTTTAAAGCAAATGAAATAGGAAATAGAAATAAAACGTATAAAATAGAAAAGGCGTCTTCAATTTTTATACGTCAACAGAGAGTGCTCATCAGGTGAAACAATTTTTGCTATCGCACCATTTTTGTATCTCTTATAGTTTAGCTGGTCCGTTGCGGTTCTGCACCAGGTGTTCAAGTTTCCAAGATAAATTATAGCCTATGTGTTGGCCAGACTTAATACCTATACAACAAAAACAAAATCATTCAAATCCGTCCAGTACTTTTTGAGTTTATCCCGGACATACCTACAAACAGACAAACAGATAAACAGACAAAAATTCTAAAAACTATATTTTTGGCTTCGGTATCGATTGTAGATCACACCCCAAGTATTCTTTTCAAAAAATATTCAATGTACAGTTTTGACTTTCCTACTATTTTATTATATGTATAGATTAACTGCCGTAACCCCTGATTCACCTCCAAGCTTTAAAATTATGTAGATTTCTAATGTTTTTAGAGCAATGCAGCTGCAGGCTAAGCGCAGTGCGCATATATATCGACTAATGATTCAGGGGATAACGAGTAAATTATTTTCTCTACTTTTTTATTTAATTAAAAAAAAGGATTTATTGCTAATTATTACGAACTAATCAAAATCAACATTTGTAATAAAGGTCAATAGAGTATTACTTTACAACCTGTTCATTTGAATAACCCTAAAATTGAGGAGTAAGTAACTATATTGTACCTACTTAATGAAAACAATTCTACTGATGATATCCGTTGAACTTACAAACAACAACAAAAACTTCATTTGTTTTATTGTTACAGAACGACTACTAATGTAGGTAACACCCATGTGACACTTGACGCTGAAATGCCTTTAGATGAATGCAGTCATGTATAACCTGTTAATAATATTAATGAGTAAGTTTGAGTTGAGTCTTCTTTTGGTTTTACAGGATATTTTTGAGCATGTGGTTTTAAATATTTCATTAAAAAAAAAACTGGTTTCAGGTCAGCGGAGGAAATTGAAAACTGTACTTTGTTACGTTTTTCACCTTAAACACAAATTCGTGCTAATTTCTAAATTCCGGAACAATTATCACAATAAATATGAAGTTTCACATCCATACTATCCTTCACATTTGACGTCAACGACCTTAAATCAATCTACCTACTCCAACCTCTGAAAATAATGCAATATATGCGAAGGTAGTTTTACATTATATCTAATATCTTTAAACGAGCAATTCTTGTATATTTATTTATATATAATCGGGATCTCGGAAACGGCTCCAAGGATTTTCATGAAAGTTACAGATTAGGGGTTTTTCGGCTCAAGGAATCGATTTATCAAGGTCCCAGGTTCGAGAAAAGCTCGGTTCCCAAGATATAGACAATTTTAAAACCGAGCGAAGCTCAGTCAACCAGATATTTAATCCTTATCTTTACATTATAATAAAATCGTAGAGCTGTCATTCCTGTACATTGAATTTTTTTTTCTTTTTGTATTTTTTTCAAGATGAGGGATCGATTCTGATGCCAAATCAACTTTTTTTTTCGATTTTTTTTTATGTTTTTTTGAGTTGATCTATCTCCTAAACTACTGTAAAGTTGTCGATCAAATTTTCCTCAAATATTCCTAATAATATACTTCTGTTAATAGGCTATGTATTATTACGCTATTTGCCCTGGGAGATTAGCAATTTTGAATTTTGTTGTTTTTAAATGTTTGTTGGGAGTTGGAAGCTAAACCACTGGATATTATTTATTCAATTTTTCCTCAAATATTCCTTAAATAGCTCTTCAAATAATAGGATATGTATAATTACGCTATTCCCCTTGGGGGACTAGCAATGTTATAATATGTTGATTTTCAGTCATTGTTGACATTTGTTTAAGAACCGCTATTTGAAATCAACTGTCAGCGAACCAGCCAGTCTGGTTGGTAACCCGCTTGACTTTCGTGCAATAGGTCTCAAGATCAAATCTTGAAATTTTCTTTTTCACTTTTTGTTTCTTTTTTTTTTGTTTTTATAAATAATCAAAATAAAAAAAAAATGCATACTTTTATCTCAATATTATTCGCAATTTTAATGTATTACTATTTTTTTTCAATAGTTCTCTAGGATATACCTATTTACGCTGATTTAAATAGTAGGTAGTAGGTAAGTTAGATATTTTTTTAAATTGTAATTGTTTCGAGGTGTAAGAATTTTAAAGATTCGAAAACAATCAGTGTTTCTATTATTTTGTGTTTATTTATGTTTTGAATTGGTGCTCAAACCAGTGCATAGATTTTGTTTTAAACGACGGCAAGTTGTACTCATCGAGTTAAATAATTAGCTATTTTTAAGAATCACGCGGTATGCTAAAGGGAGAAGAGCAATGCTATCGTTCGTTTAATTTCGTTAACAAATTGCAGCGATACTGTAAATTGACCAAAAAATGATAGTCTAATGTTTAAGATAAACACGGATCTTTGAAATTAGTGTCGCTCAAATGGTCAAAGGATGTTTCCTATGCAAACTATGTACTTACCTATAACATTATTGATCTAAACTAATAGGTATTATAAATGCAAGTATGTTTGTTTTTTACCTTTTCACGCATTACTACCTATTACTGAATCGATCGTCTCAAAATTTAGCATATACGTTGTCAGGAGTATAAACACGGATATAGGGTATTTTTCATCCCGAATAACAGAAGAGAGCTGTTGCCGAGAAAACAATTACGTTCATATTCCAGATGGCGCCACTTACACGATCCGTTTTGTTTCTCAAATTCTAAATTAACGCAAGCGAAGCCGCGGGCAAACACTAGTTTCCAAATAAAAACGATAAGTCATAAGTATTTAACTTTGAACAAAATTGCCCTTGACATCATTTGATTCCAATTAACACTTTAATATCTTAGGAGATATCATAGTTTCAAAATAATACCGCAACAAAAAAAAAAAGATACATACAAACGTACCTATACTAATCAATTCAAGTTGATCTACTGCTTTGCTCTACTCTGTAACTACTACCTAGATTTCCCAACTTTTGGCGCGCGTGTCATCGCGCATCGTAATTCATTACGTATCCGCTAGTCCTTGCGGACGCTGCGGTAGGCGTTGGATGCCTGCGGTGCTCAGGAAAACCTCGCCTTAAATAATTGCCGCGCATTCAAACATTTATAACTGACATTGTTCCTTTGTCTATTATTGTTTTTTGGGAATGACAATGTACGTAATATTATTATAAAAGCTTTAAACAATATTATAATAGATAATAATTGTATTCTAAGCTTAAAACAAATTTATTTTAATTTTTATTAATCGATTTCCTAGTTTCCTTATTTTTTTCACTCGAGTTGACAAAAAAATCAATTTTGGAATCGATTAGAATACTCGCTTTCACACATCATTACGATTAAAAAAAATAAACATTGTTGTCGTTTACGAACACAAATTGAGTAGTGGTAATGAAAAATACGTGTTATTGGCCCTTTATTAGAGAATTACGCCAAGATCTGTACTTTTTTACGTTATTTATAACATTTGGCATGATATATATCTTAATAGTTATTGAGTATAAGCACGCGTATGTGATCAAAGTGAAAAATAAAAAGTAAACAAACAAAAGTGGCGCGAAAGTTCGAGTTCAGATATCAAATTCTTCATTACCACTGCTAATTTATGTTGAATGATGTATGAATTCGTTACAATACTAAATGAGAAGTTATTCATTCCTCCTATAATGATCCGTTGGATGTCCGAAAACCACGTTTTTTATGATTTTTAGCCCTACCCAGCACAGCCATCAAAATGGCGAAGATCGTATTTACACTTTTGGATTTTGTTACGGTAAATTAAGAAAATAAGCGCTAAATGTAGAAGTTTAAATTTCGTGAATAAATCAGATTTTTATTGAACATTCTTAATTAATGCGCACTCATAGGATTTTACGCAGGGAATATTACATTTTTTTAATTTATAATGAGGATGTCGCATGACTACAACGTCTGCCCCTTTTGGACCCACTATTGAGCCAGCGTAGGTTTACTTGTCGCGCCCATTTCGGGGGCGGTACCGAACTATACGGTTAAATTATATATAAAAACAGTAAAATTAAATCATATAAAAAGACAAAAATTATTCATTTTACATTTCAATTCACTAACACAACATAAAGAAAAAATAAAATACAATTTAATAAAAAGTGCTACAATTCATTAATGGCATAAAGACATATTTTGTCCAATAGGATTTTTTTCAACTTTATTTTAAAAGAGCTAGTATAGACTGAACTTTTCAGATCCAAAGGCAACCTGTTAGGCCACGTTCACACGGCGACCATTCGATTCGATTTTTTCACGTATACGATGCAATCGTTCACACGGCAACCATTCGATTCGATTTTTTCATGTATATAATGGGCGAGTCGTGTGAACGAGACAACATGAACATAAGCGCCACTGCGTGTCGTATTCGATGAAATCGCTTCGAGACGCGGTGTTCCGGTGACAACTTCGCATGGTATACGGTAAAATATATTTCTCGAACACGGGATTTTCCCGTATGAACGCCGTGTAAACAATTTTTAAGTTTTCTTATACACGCTGTTTCTTTGCACTTTCGTCAAACTTCAGGTGGTTGTCACAAAAGTCATAAATAATCAATTGAAAGTACAGTACCGGGCAAAACTAATAAGGGCTGCTTTTTTTTTGTTGTTGAAATTTTACAGTATTTCAGAATTAAACCCTTAATTCAATATAAATGAAAGAGAATCACCCGACTACGCAGTCCGCGCGTTCGCACACAGCGATGAGCAGCTGGTGTGCGTGAATTCAATGACGCGCGTGTATCGTGCGCCGAGAAGTGACCTTGGCGACCCTTAGCAATAATTTTACGTAATTTTATTTCGAAAATCACCCACATTATTGTCATTTCGTTTGATATTAACTCATTCGAAGCATCAGTATAATACGGAATCTTACTAATGACAATGAGTAATACTAGACCGCCATAAAAAGTTCACTGACCTGCTATCAGATGTTAATAAAATTTAAGTTTTGCTTTATTGCTATCGTTCACCCTAAACTTTTCGTGGTAATTTTGTTTTTATTTGTGGATTAAATTGGCTCATTTGAAGTTTTCCTCGGGCTTGAGACCGGTAATAATACCTACCCCGATCTACGTAGGTACCTAGTATAAAATGTTTTCTAAGGATTTGCTAGTTAAATGTAAATGTAATATTATATATAATAAATGTAAAATGTAAGTAAGTGGTGATACTTTTGGAATCAACTTATTTACATGAAAAAAATCGATTAGTTAACAAGTAATAAATAAATTACCTACCTACTTATGTTACCCGGATGTACCTATTGTCAGTGAACGAAGAAAACATAGAAGCATTCCTAGAGCCCGATAATGACCCAACGCAGATCGTGCCTCGGTAGGCGGGGCTTATCAATCGTGCCTCGGAGGAGTTTAGTTCGGCTGTGACGGCACATGTCGTTGTTCGTATTTTTATTCAGTTTAAAACTATAAATTGTGCCTTCTTGCGCAGTGAAATGGTGTATAAATCGATCACATCTACATAATAAAAATGCAGGAATTAGTTATCACCTGTAAGTAGCCCTTAGACTACTACGTTATTTTTATATTAATTATAAACATGGATCAATTTTTTTCTATGGGGATGGTGTTATGCCCGATGGACTTAGTAAATTAATGTTGAATGTTTGAGGTAAAATATGTTTGTGTTTTCTTTTTGCTACATTACAAAACACTCTGCTCCTTTGACAGATTTCCACAAGATCCAAATCTCAAAGAACAATGGACGAGATCAGTTCGCTTGGAGAGACAGGTAAACGACTGGTTCCCAAGCAAAACAACAATAATTTGTTCAGTCCATTTTCAAAATGACGATAAAAGGATACCAGAAGCTCAAAACAAACGCTATTCCAATTTGACATTTTGACATTTCCAACATTTTTGACATTTTGGTAAAGCAAGCTATGTTAGTCATTTCTGTTATTCATTTTTAAACAAAAAACTTTTTATTAAAAAGTACCGACTTCAAAAAAGTTTAAAATAACCTTTCTTTCGGAAGTCGGTGGCAATAGTCAATGAAATAAAAATCAAAGCCACCGACTTCAGAAAGAAAGGTTATTTTAAACTTTTTTGTATTTGTTTTTGAAGTCGGTACTTTTTTTATAAAAAGTTTTTATTTTACCCTTTTTAGTTTATTTATTAAATATTATTCAACCCAAATTCTTGTAAAATACAAAGTTTTCTTACATGATGTGCACTAATCTTGTAATCCGTCACAACATAAAAAATCCATATCTCTAAAACTACTGAACCGATTTTGATGAAACTTGCAGTGCAGTTCTGATAATATTACATACATTCGGGTCGAATTGATAACCTCCTTTTTTTTGAAGTCGGTAAAAAGACAATAAGACTTTCTACATAGTTAATCTCTAAGGAGGCCGTAACTCACAGTAGGTGGCATGTGCCAAATAAATATGTTTTCTTTCTTTCTTTTTTTTTCTTTCTTTGTATATATGTACAATCGACAAAGTTGAATCATGACCCACCATAAGCTTATTTTCTAAAAGACATTCAAATACAAATAGGTCCACATTTGCGTAAATATACATATCCATGGTAACGACTTTGATCTTTGTCAATTTGACGGATTCAAACGATTTTTTGTCAAAATGGGTCATGATCATGATTCAACTTTGTCGACTGTACATAGTCGTATGAGCCATTTTATGTAAATATAAATGTGAACTTTTTGTTGTTATGTATCTACATCAAATGCAAAAGAAATAAAAATACATAATAAAAAATATTCAAATCTTTCATTGCTACTTTTTATATAACTCGTCCACTTTGACAATTCTTGCAGCCCGTCAAATTAATGTCATGTGTTCATTTCTAGCGCCAATGAAGTCATTGTTGCTATGCGTTGCTTAGCCAATTAGAGACGAGCGTTGACAACCTACCCAATCATAACTTCGTGATGTTAATAGAGAACAAACTAGCTGTTCAAAGAAAACAAACGTCGTGGGCCGTCTATCAAAAAGATTTTGTTTGAAGTTACTCTTCCATGTTTTCTTCGTTCACTGCCTATTGTTCAAAGTTGCCACATTCACACTCTTGGCACAATCGAGCACAACTTAGCTGGTTTTCCTTCAGCTTACGTAAAACTAACACATTCGTTTTTAAAGTGTCGAAAGCACCAATGATTCACGTGATTCTGTTACACTTGTCATACCACAGGGTCTCGGCGACCCGATCCAATGGTCACCAACTCCTCCAACTCGACATTAGAGTAATTGTCCGTCGTGAGCACTTTGTATCGAATGCCGTCTCAACAATGCACTACCTAGAAGCGGAATTTGCAAAACACATGCACTGCGGTGACATCAAACACATGACTGTCGGTTCGAAGGCCGGGTGCCGGACACCCGCGAGAGGGCGCAAGGCGGGGGAGCGGGGCAGCGCGCCGCGCCCGCGCCTCCTTGGATTGGTTGAGGTGGGATTGATCGTTGCGTATGCGTTGTGTACATGAATGTTTGCGTTTGTTTGTGTGTGAAAGCGCGATAGGGCTAGTAACAGACGCGCCGCTTTTAAATACAGCTAGTTCACACTTACGGATTTCAGTAAAAAGGAAAAATAAAAAAATACCTACCTATTTTATTTTTGATTTGGGTCGAGAATCATGAGTATAATCACGTCCTTGAATTTGACTAGGATGCGGATCAACACCCTGTATATTATATTCTGTTGTCACTACTCTATTCGATTAAATCTCATATACGGTATACGGGAAAATAATCGCCGTGTGAACGTGGCCTTAAGGTGATACGTCAGTACTTATACGGTTTTTATATTTTACTTTCTGTCGTACATTTCTGGACTAAAGATCTAAGAATTTGGAATATTGTTATTGACTATGATCTAAATTGTCACAAAGTTGAAAACACGATTCAATGAAATCTTCTCGATACAAAAAAAAAATGCAAAGTTCAGTCTATGTTTTTTATTTTTTTGCCTTAACTACTATCAGTTATTGAAAGGATGTTGTTTTAAATTGTAGGAAATACTAGTATCTAAATTCTCTAAAGACAGTTTTTCAATTAATAACAATTTTAATTTATAAAAAGACGTCAATATGTTTGGGCACATACGCCGTTTTATTCTGAGCACACATTCACTATCGTCCTCTCATCTTTTGCCTTTTAAAAGTAGTGTCATCACTTTCGTTCCTTGATGAATCAGTTAGCCAGCGTGGCTCTTACAGGCTAGACCTTATGACACTTTTTTTCAGATCGCGGCTGTCAGATTTTCGTAATAATAAAATTGGAAATGGATAAGAAGATCGAGAAAATAAAAACGAATGATACGTAGGCCTATAGATTATTCAAAACTATGTTTCGCTGTGTTCAATGGGACGTGATTAAACGGACATGACTGTAAATAAGTCACGTAAACTTTCTATTTTCAATAACACATTATTTTCATTAATAAATCAAGAATAAAATAAACCAAACTTACTGAATATCATCGCAGGAAATTCTTTACGACCCCTACAGAGCAAACAAGGGAAATGTTAGAATACGTATGATAGTATACATTACGAATTGTTCCCATCAATATAATAAATTACTCACAGTGATATATCAATGCTATCGTGATGTCATACTATTGTTGTCGGATGGTTCCTCTGTGTCCATCCTCCTCCCATCTAATTCTTATACATCCAAATACCATTTCACATGAACTAATGATAAATGCACTGATTTGCAGTCAATAATTCGTCACAGTCGTAGAACAAAGACGGTTCTGTAAATCAGTAACTTTACAGTACGGCGCTTTAAAGTTTTCTAATGGAGTTTAATGGTATATTTTAGAAACCGCTGATCTGCTAAGCTTGAAATTTGGACATGTTGTTCTGTTTCTGAACTTTTATAATCTGACCAACAAGATAAATTCCTAAAACGGCTAAATTTTATGAAATATCATTGTTTTATGAAAACTTGTGTGTCGTATGTTATCATACGTCGTTGTTTTGCGGATTTTTCTCGTAATTACATGACGCAAAGTGGTTTCCGTCGTTGTTCTAGGAAAATCTGCACAAAGAAATTAATATTATGGGACATGCAATATAGCCTAAGAGTTAAATAAAAATAAGCTAACGTAATAATTAGTGCAAAGCGAAGGCCACGCGCAACCTTACTCAGAACATGGGCGGAACTAACAATCCGACAGGCGCTCACGGGCGTAAGCGGGGCGCGGGGGGTAGGGGGCAGCGTAGTACATGGGCGAATAGAATATTACGTCATTTTACTGCGTTAAGAAATCAAATCCGTCAGTATTCCTAGTCAGTATCTCAGTTATTTTAAATAATATCTAAAAAAAAGAGCTATTGGCTAATAAAGCACGGCATATAAGCTCATTTTACGTAAAAAAGCAAAAATTGAAAATAATCAAAACCGTCGTTGTTCTACGACTACGACGAATTTGAGACAATAAATGTAACTGAAAACAACTATTAATCGTAACGAATTGCGATATAGGATAAGAAGCACTTCACTTTTATTATTATTTATTTAATTTTATCACTATTCAGTAGTGATGTAGCTACTTACTAAACAATAAATACATACTACAGCACCCGTACCGGTTGTTGTTGGGAATGATACTCTCGAAGTTGTAGACCATTATACCTTACCTTGGACAGATTGTTCAGTTAGGTAGGTCCAATTTCGAGAAAGAGGTCGCCCGAAGAATCCAACTCGAGTGGGCAGCGTTTGGGATCTGATATCTCATCGAGAATCCCACAGTGTCTCAAGACAAGAGTGTTTAACCAGTGTGTGTTGCCAGTGATGACATATGGCTCGATCTGAAACGTGGTCTTTGACTGCTGGCATTTTAGAGAGACTAAGAGTCACTCAACGAGCAATGGAAACAGCTATGCTCGGAGTTTCTTTGCGGGATAAAATCCGGAACATGGATATTCAGCGAAGAACCAGAGTCACCGACATAGCTCATAAAATTTGCAAGTTGAAGTGGCAATGGGCAGGCCACATCGCTCGTAGAACTGACAACCGATGGGGAAGAAAAGTTCTCAAGTGGCGACCACGGAGCGTAGGCAGGCCTCCCACTAGGTGGACCGACGACATCGTGAGGGTCGCGGGCAAGGGATGGATGCAAGTGGCGAATTGTCGTTCGGCGTGGCGGTCTAAGGGGGAGGCCTATGTTCAGTGGACGTCTTCCGGCTGATGATGATGATGATTATTTTCGTAACGGAAAGTTATGGTCCAAAACATGTTTATTTTTTAAATCATTGTCCTTTATCGCCGTGTTCCATGTCCCAAGGTCGTCGTCGCATGAAGCGCGGTCGGGCGGCGGGCACGGGGTCGTCGTCGGAGGCCAGCTCGGCATCACCCGGCGAGCGCCGCCGCAAGCGCCGCGCGGGCGGCCGGCGGGAGGCGGCCGGCCTGCGCCCGCGCAGGGGCGGGGCCGACGCGCGCCGCGTCAGGCTCTCCATACTCATGAAGCGAGGCGTCAAGGTACACAGTTTGTTCTTCTTTTCTCCCGGTGTTCGAAGATAAAAGGAGACATCATGACGGACCTTGTATGAAATGGCGGTTGATAAGCAAAACTAGCGATCAGTGAATTTGAATTTAGGGAATTGAAAGTCATTGGGAAAGGCCTTTGCCCAGCAGGCGTAGCATGGCGCCGTAGAAAGGGGTTTTGTCGACGGAAGAATAGACAAAATGACAGAACGTAGAAATATTTTTCGCGTTTTAAGCATGTTAATGTAAAAAATATGGAAAATAAACGTTCTTTTCTTCAATAGTGTACGAATGGTGTCATATTTGTGCAAAAAACAGTCGATTTGTGTAGAAATAACTTTGTCTTTTCTTGGTAGAATAGAGAAAGAATCGCCATGCTACGCGTGCAGCACCAAATTGAAACTATTAAATATTAGGATTAATATAATTTTGTATATGCTTGAAACTTCGGCCAACACGCTGCGAACTGCTCCTCGCCACGAGTATTCGCTGTGTGGGATCATTCTCACTAGTTCCACCATCAATTAGTTCCATGGAACTAGTGAGACTTTTTTTTCTCATTAGTTCCATGGACTTTGATAATGGAACAAATGATACTAATCTTAATTGAACTCGTCTCACTAGTTCCACCGTAGTTGTTCCATGGAACTAGTGAGATTTTTTTTTTCTCAGTAGTTCCATGGACTTTGATAATGGAACAAATGATACTAATCTTAATCGAACTCGTATCACTAGTTCCACCGTAGTTGTTCCATGGAACTAGTGAGATTTTTTTTTCTCAGTAGTTCCATGGTTCTTCTTAGTGGAACAAGTGAAACTAAAATTAATTAACAACATTCTCATTACTTCTGCTTTCTATAAAAGAAAAAAAAAGCATCAAATAAAAATACATAATGAATAAAACGCACAAAAAATATATTAAATCATCACTAGTTTAATGTAAAATAAACATCTTCTTCTTTCTAAAAACTTAATAAGTTTAATTTTTAGAAACAAATTAAGTCCACGACATCATTTCAATCACTGAATAATTCAATCAAATTCATTTTCTGAACATATACACCGTGTTCTTCACGTTATCCATAAACTTTAGCAAATACTTCTATGGCTTTTACAAATCAAATCCAACAAAGGAAGTAGTACTTAAAAAGGCTTCGTTACAAAGATATTTGTAATTTCATTTAATGAAATTTAATTGAGCTATGCAGTGAGAAAGTATCTTAATTTGGCCTATGTTGCCGCTTAGTGCAATTAAAATGATAAATCTATCAAATACTATTTGCATTTCATTTGCACGTACGAGAGGAACCCGAGAGTTAGCGAAGAAATACGATCATTTGCGATAACGAATCTTTCAAAGAGATTAAACTGGTCGCTATGGATACCTAAGTTGTTATTTGTCATTGTTTGTCATGCATGATTTTAACTGTCAAGATTATTGTTTATTGTAATTTGCTTTTGGGTTTCCGACTAATTTAATCAATCATTTTGATTACAACTTTCACTATGCCGCACGAATATTCTGCTCAACACCAAGCTGATATTCACTTCGTCTACGGTTTCTGTGACGGAAATGCTACAGCAGCTGTGCGAGAGTACCAACGGCGATTCCCTGGTCGGCGCGTTCCTGATATACGAACATTTATTAACATACACAGGAGATTTTGTGAGATCGGAATTAGACCACGCCGCCCTGAACGAGCAATCAATTTGAGCGTCGCTCAAGAAAACAGAATAATGAACCTTATTATTCATGATCCTTAGTGACCGACCGAAATTTCGGTTTCGGTTTCGGTTTCGGCCGGTTTCGGCCAAAAAATCTAGTTTCGGCCTTAGTTTCGGTTTCGGCCAAAATATAGCCGAAACTTTCGGCCCCGCCGAAACTCAAATGTTCGTGCATTTTCGTGCGTCGTTCGGTAAAATTCGTAGCTACTTGTAACACGTGCTTGCTCGCCGGCGAGGCGGGGTTCAGTTCGCCACTGTCCATTTAAACGTGAGTTGAGGTTATGTTTTTGAGTTTACTGCCAAGAGTAAGTCTTGTTTATATTATTCATGTTATGATAAAATATATTTTTGTTACGTGTACGTACGTTAATGATTAAAGAACTTATCAATCGTCAAGGCAGTGACTGTATTCGAAGTTCTTCTTTGAAATAATGCTAGCTTTTTTTTTCAACTCTGTTATTTCGTATTGTTGAATACAGTGCGATTGCTGAGATTTCAAATCCAGTGAAACATTGATCAGTAGAAGTTACATAAGATATAAAATCAAGAAATTTCTTAAAAATCAGCTATTTTCATAAGTTCGCCCTATAATCTATATCATAACTTCCCTGAATTTGATCCTTATTAGCAACACTATCGACTAGTGTAATGTTCACCCGGAGGACACAGTAGAGTATACGGTGTAGGATAGGACTGCCCCGCTTGGGCAGAGCACCGCCGTGTCCCCACGACGGCGAAAGGCGGAGACCTCTGAGACCTCTCGCGCTTGGCATTGGTCGAGGCCATGCTGCGAGGCGAGACGGAGTGGGAAGCGGTTGCCTCCTTCTGCGAAGCAGTCATGCTAGCGAAGGAGAAGGCGCGCCGCGTGAGGGAGCACCCCAGCCGCAGTATGTTAGACACCCACAGCGACCGACGTCGCTAGACGATCTCCGGCCACCATAGGCGCGGGTATGCGGGCGGCGAGTAATGGGCGACTCGCTGTCCGACCATGGACCATGCCCGGGTCGACAGTGCGTTGTGTTCCACGCGCGCCTCAAAGAGTGTCAACATAATGACGGGGCCCCTTTTAGAGGGCCAAAGCCTGCCAGGGTCGCGGGACTCACGAATTACAGTGACTCCGGAACGTAAAGGGCTATGGAAGGACACCGTGGAAATAAGTCAGTATGAGTCTGACAGTCCCTCCTGCTCTGCCCTGGCTGGGAGGACTCATTTGATGATTTTAACACGTAAAAAAAAAAGACTAAAATGTGCTGGAAACCAAAATGTCACGAAAGAAAAAAGTGTTAGGTAATTAACGTTAAAAAAACCCAGTAAATTTCAGAAAATAATCGAAACTTTAAATGTGTTAGAAAAGTTTCGGTTTCGGTTTCGGCCGAAACTGAGAGCAAGGCCGAAAGTTCGGTTTCGGTTTCGGTTTCGGCTGAAAAATCAGTTTCGGTCGGACACTAATGATCCTACACTCTCAACGAGACGCGTTGGGAGAATCGTGGGTGTATCTCATAAGCTAGTGTGGAAACTGTGGAAAAGATATGGTTTGCATGCCTACCACTACAGAAAATCCCAAGGCATAATACCACCTGATCACTTCTCAAGAATTGTTTTTTGCCAGAGAATGAATCAAGAACTGATAAATAATCCAATACTGCTTCAAAAAATTCTTTGGATGGATGAAGCCCAGTTTACAAGAGCGGGAGTATTCAATTCCAAAAATCAAGTGCAGTGGCATGAGAGCAACCCGAATTTACATTGGCAGGCGTCACATCAAACTGAATTCTCTGTAAACATGTGGGCTGGTGTTTTTAACAATCAGCTGATCGGCCCTATTGAGATTCCCCACCGCCTAAATGCTGACAATTACTTAGAGTTCCTAAGAAACGTCACTAGCTTCGAATTTTTCGAACAAGTGGATCTTCAAACTCTGCGAACCATGTGGCTCCAACATGATGGGGCCCCTGCACATTATGGCACACAAGTGCGTGAATATTTAAATGCAACGTTTCCTGGCCGTTGGATTGGACGAGGTAGCACAAATATCGCATGGCCAGCTAGGTCCCCAGATCTGACTCCTTTAGATTTTTATGTCTGGGGAACCTTAAAGGAGAAGGTGTACTCCGTACAAATTCAGAACCGTGAACAGCTCTTAGATAGAATATCTCAGGCTGCTGAACAAATAAGACAAATGTCTGTAAATTTAAATGGCCAAATTAGGACTCGTTTGAATATTTGTGTCGAAAAAGAAGGTGGTCATTTCGAAAACTTTTTACATTAAATTTATTTTTTGCTTTTTAGAGTTTATTTTTTATTAATAAAAATATTTTTGAATGACATTACGGCTGACGTAGTTGTCTAACCTACAGTGTTATATGGATCTTTGGACACTCCATTGAGGTTGACAGGAGAGCGCTCATTTGTGAAATGTATTGAAAAATAAGATGGTGGCGTTAGTTCTGATGTTGCCCACGCAACAAGTGTGCTTATAAATTATAATTATTCTACTCAAATGCATAAAACAATATGCTGTGATTACCATTTATCTTAATTTGACCGAGACCTATCTTTTGAGAGTATTTTTACGAATGTACGTGAGCTCTAAGCGTGGTCCCCAGATTGCGTGTTGAGCTGCCCCTCTTTTAGTCAATAATTTTGAGATTGAATGTTCGTTACTTAAGCCGAAACGGCAGAATGGGAAGATAATTATGGTAGCCTACTCCCCTTCCCGTCGTTGGAGGTCCGGCGTTGCTTTAAGCCTAGACTAAAAATAAGGACTGCAGAAACGTTTTGCGAAGGCTGCATGTCGTGGGAAGAGGTTATCATGATTTGGTTATGGAATTTTGTTTTTTTTTTTATTCCTCAATTAAAAAGACAATTCGAAATACGTATCTACCTGCTTGGTAGCCTTATACGTTCTCTTTAGATAAGTATAGTACATTGACAGTGCTATGAGGAACGAGATAAAAAAATCAAAGAAACTGTTTTGACAAGTTTCAGCCCGCCAAATGTTATGAATGAAAATACGACGTTGCCAATTCGGATAAAGAGGCATGCATATCGGGTTATTTACGTCTAGGTATTTAGTTTGTATGAAAATTAACAAAAAATAAAAAATAAGAATTTATTAATGTGTCCATAATGAAAAATGCTTACTTCCGTGGTCTGAACATCTGGTCGAAGTTTATGTATATCGTCCGGAACACGGTGTATACGCATCTTATCGTAGTTTATCCAAAAAATGAGCAATACTAATATCACCTGAAATTAGTTCCCTTTGTGTTTCTTTGATAAAAACATCGTTTTCTTCACTAATTTTTCTTCTTTTTTTGGCAGGCTGGTTTGAAATCACGAACTACGAACGCAAACAACTCCGTGGTTTTTGAGTACAAACTGAGAGTAATTATTAAAAAACCTGTCTAATTCTACAATAAGAATGTGAGGGTAGTTTTATAATATTTATGATTAAGATAGTGTGAGACCCGGTTGTTTAATACTTATGATTTTAATAATATTTGTTGATTTTTTTAAAAAGCAGAAGTAATGAGAATGTTGTTAATTAATTTTAGTTTCACTTGTTCCACTAAGAAGAACCATGGAACTACTGAGAAAAAAAAATCTCACTAGTTCCATGGAACAACTACGGTGGAACTAGTGAGACGAGTTCGATTATGATTAGTATCATTTGTTCCATTATCAAAGTCCATGGAACTACTGAGAAAAAAAAAATCTCACTAGTTCCATGGAACAACTACGGTGGAACTAGTGAGACGAGTTCAATTAAGATTAGTATCATTTGTTCCATTATCAAAGTCCATGGAACTACTGAGAAAAAAAAGTCACTAGTTCCATGGAACTAATTAATGGTGGAACTAGTGAGAATGATCCGCTGTGTGTGACAGGTATTCGCAGCGAATAGTCGCTGCGGTTTGAATTTAACATGTTCAATTTTACTCGCAGAGATATTCACTCGCAAATTTAGAAAAAAAAGTGTAAAAGTATTTCAATTATTCTTTCTTCTTCTTTCTGAAGGAGTTACCGTTGCCCTACGCGCTGAAGAAATACGTGAACCTCGGACGCTGCTTCGAGTTCTGAGCTAGCATCATTTGTGAGCTGGTGCACACGATGGAGCAGTTCATGAGCAACATGGCAGACCTGCACCTGCCGAGGAGATCACATGTGACTCTACAACACGCGTGTTCATAAAACTTACTTGTCAAAACAGAATTGTTAAAACGACTGAAAGAGTACTTATTGATTCAAAACTGAGTTTTATGTACACGCCACTAAAGTATAATATGAATTGTCACGAAATAATATTTGGAGCGAATAATAAAATGCAAGTGCTGTTATCACCCGTGCCGTGTCATCTTGTAAAATTCTCCTGTCATGGCTTCCATCGCGACAATAGTCGACCGAATAGGATGGCTCATTATTTATGTTGAAAAATCCTGCGTATTTTTTATAAGTCGAGTTATCTACTATTAGCCCACCTAGTCGAATATTAACCCACCTAGACAGGGCGGCTAGACGGTGACTTTTTCAAGTAGATTCACGCAGTCCTTTTCAATTTAAAATAAGTAGCTAACATATAAAATATTTAATTTCACCAAGTACTGGATATCTTTAATAACTGGCCATCTGTATCTTCCTGTGCTGGTCTTCCAATATCATAAATCATGAAATGATTTATCAATGTTAACGGCAATTTCATAGTTTACCTCAATGATTAATTATTTCATAGTTTATAGACCTGGGTCACACTTAAGGATGTTGGCCAGTCATTGAACTTCCCATATATAGGGTGACTGGTAATTAATGTACGATACTTAAACACGTGATTGTGCTCATGATAACAAACAATTTTTACTATGGGAGCAAAGCCGAAATCGTGAAAAAAATATCAGCTGTTCAGTACATTAAGCAAACATAAATGTACTGAACAGCAAATTTTTTTTTCGCGTTTTCAGATTTGTTCCCATAGTAAAAGTTGTTGGTTATCATGAGCACACTCACGTGTTTAAGTATCGTACACTAATTACCAGTCACCCTATATACTATACCTTTTCAATTTATCTATAAAGTCTTAAATGTTTTAGAGCCATATACCGTTTAATATTAATTCTTGTACACGTAAGTTACCCTAAGCCATAGGCAACAATCACTCTGACTACAACATAGTGTTACCATCCATAAAAAAGGTGGCAAAAAACGAGCATGAACACAAAAACAGCCAGTTGCTCGATCTCTTGCAGAGTGTAACCTTTTTCAATGTAAATATCCTTCATGTAGGCTAAGTTCGGCCACGTAAATAGATCTGGGTGTAATGTCAGCTTCGATTTTCAATTTGCCCCGCCATTTTATTGCGCGCGGCTGAGACTGGACCTCGATAGACCATCGATAATGTACTGTTACTGCAAAGATGCCCAGTTTGGTATCTGTTTCTTCTCTATGTAAAGGCAATTATGTCACGACTGACCATCTATCATGTTGTACAAGATTTTCGCTGTAAAGAAAATCATCATACAACAAAAAATCTGTGTGTTTACCACCACTAGACTGAAATGAAAGCTTCTTGAAGGCGAGGTTAATAATTATGAAAGACAAAATTTTTTTGTTCTATTTATATATCTTATATCTATATATATAAAAATCAATGCCACTTTTCGTTGTAATTTTATAACTCAAGAACGGGCTCACCTATCGAAACCAAATGTTTAGGCAGTTTAGGCTTTGTTCGGACTACTTAGTAGATGGTTTATTTGAAGTTTGCACAAAATCAGTCGAGCGGTTTTTCATTTATCACATTTTTTGTAACAAATTAATTCAATAATGGCGGATCATTTTGTTAATGGGAATTTTGCTGTCAAAGTAGCGAAGCACGTACCAGCCCGCTAGTAATTTTATAAAGTAATAATAATTTTATTAAAATTGTGTATAACTCACTCTGTTAAATTTTATTCTGACTGATTGTCATTTTTAGCACACTACGAATACGAAAATTTAATGTCTATAATTGCGAAACTTGGCGGCATTTACTGTTAGTGTGGCCCCGGTATAAACGATTAGAGCCGACCTCACTCGAACGAACGTTATGTAGCAGATCGTGTGGGCTCAGTCTCAAATCAAAGTGCTCAGCGCGCTTAAAAATTATTTCACTTCAAAACGTTTTCTAATCATAAGAGAATTACTGGCAAATAATGGCGAAACGCGCACCAGTCTCTGCCGTGTGCAATGAAAAATAGACTTAATGAACATTTTCTATGCCGTTCCTTGGCGAGTACTGCAGTTATTGTAGATTAGTTTATTATTAAGTAAGACTGTCAGTGCGCTGCCGTTCAAATGGTCGGAGAATGTCGCAGAACCACGTGCACAATGGACATCTAGCTATGTTTAGTTCTAATCTACACCTTAAGTACCTTTAAAGAAAAAAAAAGTGCTAACTTTACCTATGGTGTATTTGCTTTCCTTTTCAAATAATTATGAGAAACATATTCTCATATCGATAAAAAAGACAGAATTAAATTTAGTATATGAGGTGGTATTTTTTTGTCACAGCTTTTACGCATTTACTTATTTGTCAGCTACTGAGCTTCGCGCATCCACAGCGTTAGCATTGCGTTTTGCATAATCACTGCGTGACGGTTTTGTTAAAAGACTGAATTCATATCCTATTCTGCCGTCCTAGACCCGTGGCACAAGATATAAACGAAAACGCAGTGAAGCAAGCAGAAAACGTTAGTCTTTAGTAGATTTTCAACTTTATTTTTAAAGGATAAGGTTCAAAATCTGTTATAGACTTCTGAGTGCTTTGTTTTTGACACGCGGACATCTCAACGTGCCTTCTCTTTATTTGTTGTAGCAATGAATTGTTGTTTGGTGTTATTTCACCCAACATGTCGGACCTAGTCAGTGTTTAGTACCTTTTCCCCTTCGGCGAGACCATTTGAAGGCAGCGCATAACATAATATTAGTGTCATACTAAATACTTCAACTTTGGTCGGATACTGTACTGTGTTGTTTATAGACATGATCTCTTTAAATTAAAGAAAATATCAAAACATCATTGACTGATTTTTATCAATTCATCATTGTTGACTTGCACCAGACTATGGCGCTAGTCACTATCATTTTTAATAATACTTTATTTGTGCACTATCACTTTAATACATATATAAAGTATAATTTATAAAATAAATTACTCAGTTTCGTTCGGTATGATTTTATAAATAAATATTTCAACGAAACTTAAGTACATAATAGGTCCGGTCCTGTCAGTCTACGATTGCCGATATCGAGAGTGTAGACCGCCCGATATCGAAAGCTTTGACTGATGTTGAATTATTTAAAACTCTATTGCGTTTAATGAAAATCTCTAAAGTTAAGCGTCATATTCTACCAGAGTTGATTATTTACGTCGACTTAAGCTAGGTGCATACTCAATTGTGTTAGGTACACTTTTTTAAAGCTCAGTCCTCAACGTGCTAATGAAAGGACAGAAGTATCATAAAGTAATAGGATGCTTTAACTAAACCTGTATCTTCAGTAGAGTGTGTTCCCAGCTTTGGGGAAGTTATGATAAATGTTTATACGATATTAATTTGGTGTATATAATAATGTCATTTGTTTTTGTTGCTAGTAATAATAATTATAATGATTTTATTATGATTTTGCGTCTTTTATTTCGAAGTTGTTATTAGATTTTAAGTTTTCCTTATGCTGGGGCCATACTAACGGAAAACGCCCTTAATTATCGTTGTGATGCACGATTAAACGAACATTATCGGCAATTTCCCGATAGTGTGGCCCCCGTATTAAAGAAGTCTAATTTTTCAAACACAATTTTGTTTTTTATTCTAACTTAGGGGAGGTACACACCCGTTTGGATCAATCAATACACAAAATTAAAGGCATAATACATTTATTGTCATTTACTTTTAATAGCCTGCTAATTGTAACAACTAAGTCTTAAATAAATACGTTACAGTAGGTGAGTATTGCGCGGTGGGTGCTTACATACGTGTATTTACATTATATTATATATTCTGTACACTGCTGATCATGATTCTGTAAGATTGTAATGGTCTTTTGTGGCAAGTTTTAATGATTTATATGTAGCATCTACACATTTAAATTCAAATTTGAATAATCAAAATATAAAACTAATAATTTATCGTCAGCCTCGTTTTTGCCAAATATTTTAATAAGCCTTATAGGGCATTCCACTGCCTTAGCGCCTTACAAGTACTAACACCACTTGCCAGTTCTACCATTTATCCTGACCGGCATGTGAGTGTTCTCAGGGTACAGGTCATCAGCCGCCGGGGTCTCACAGGCACTCAGACCATTGAGATGTTTCCTCTGTGGGCGTGGCGTGGCTCGGCCGGCGTCCCGGATCTTCTCCCGCGCCCACTTGTCGGCCGCATGTGTCCTCTTCACCGGCCTCTTGCTACACTCAGTGTCGGTATGCTTCGCCTCGGAAGCTGGTCTACTCGGCGTCTCAGATTCACTGCCGTTTATCAAGGAGTGAGCGCTTCTTGCTTTGTGTAGGGATAGTCTCAAGGGTTTCCGAGGGGGTGTTGGTCGTGACTTTACGTCGTTTTCTTTCCTATCTTCGTTCTTCTTGTAATGACTCATCCGGGAGCAGGTCTCAGAGCCGTAGTCTATCCTCGGCGAGCTGCTGTACATGTCTCCGTTCGGAAAGTCTGACTCCGACTCAAATTCTGACGATTTTGCACTTCGAGAGTGCAGTTTGGATGTTCTTCTGCTGGATTTGTGTGCGTTCTCTAAAACTTTACCGTCTATTCTGTGATACATGTAATGTCTTTCAGATTCCAGCTGAATATCTTCTGAGCTGTCGTTTTTCTTTAATTTTCTTAGACGTTGGGACCGCTTCAGTTGCTCAATGATTGAAAGAGTCTTCCTCTCCGCCCAGTTGGTTTTTTTGATGCTTTCTTCTATCCTGTCTGCTGCTTTCTTAATTTCATAATGTCTTGGGTCGACGCTGGCGGTGGAGTGCGTATCCCGCATATCCAAGTCGCTGTCTGACCGGAAGTAGTCCTCACACTTGGACCTGCTCAGTCTCTCGTTCTTCATTCGTTGTTTCTCTATGTGTCTTTGGTTCCTCTCGATCATGCGGATCGCTGCGTCGGTCTCGGCGCTGTAGTCGATCCCTCCGTGTATGCAGTGATGGGAGAGAGAGTGACGCATTCGTTCGGCTTTGTGTTCGAGGCTGTGGGAGCTGTGGGATCTGTGGTTCAGGGGTGGGGATGCTCTGGGGGAGACAGCCGCTCTGGATGATGCTCCGGAAGCGTTAGACCTCGGTCTAATCATTGGTAAGTTGTTCTCGACACCGTCAAGTCCCGGTAATTTGGCGACGATGGCGGTAATATCAGGTCCTTTCTGGAACACCTGCACTTCAGACTTAGGGCTGGGTTTCTGGTGCGGTTCCGTCGTGATATTAATGTTGGTGACGTTCTTTTTCGTCTTGTTCACTGTTATGCAGCTGTCGTTGCTGCTTACTGCATGTAGCTGGAAAAGATAGAAAACAAATGAATACGAATTCATATTGCAAGTACGAAATATGGGAAATAGAAGCTGAAACTAAATCTTCGCAAAAATTTAAAATAATGCATATTCACCTGTGGATGTCTGCTGAGCAGTTCGGCGACCTGTTCCTCCAGGTAGGAGATCCGATGTGTCAACCTTGTATTGTCGGAGCGAAGACTTTCTTTCGCCTTCTCCGCGTCATCTGCTGCAGACCTCAGCGCGCCTAACTCCGCGCGTAGTGATGCTGCTTCGTTCTGAAATAAGTGACAGTAATAAGGTGAATCCTTAAATTGAGGCAATGTGGTTATGTAGGTGTTCATAATATGCCAAGAATTTGGACTCAAAAGCACACGATTGCATAATTTGCTAGTCGGTTCGAGTTCGGCAAAGTAGTAGTTTCTTCATTTATTTTACTTTACTTTTTTCTGTTGTTACCAGGTAACGGATTGAGGAGTTCGTTCGGAAAGCTCTTCGAAGCAAGGGATTTTCTGAAAAGAAATACAAAATGGCAATTTTTTAAAAGAAAATAATGTTACTTTTCCATACGCACCTGAGTGAAGCCGTTGGTTGGTTGCGGCGCCTGCGCGGGCCCGGCGCTGCGCAGGAGCACGAGCCGGGCCGGGTTGGCGGCGCTCGTGGCGCGCTGCAGCTCCTCCTGGCTGCGGCATGCTAGCACTGATGTGCCGTTCACTTCTATTAGTCTGGAGAAAAACAAAATATTTGCTTACAGTATGCCTATTTAGTTATGTTAATAATTTTGGGATGACATAATGTTTTGATTCTTTAATTGCCAAGTTACGCCATGCCAAAGGTTTTGTTGTCCAATGTCTACATTCTTGAGCTGGTTGTGGTCTAACAGTTCAGTGGTGTCCTTATGTTCAGTATTTCTATGCTCAGAGAGCCTAACTTAGGATTTAACAGAATTATCACTGAAATACGGCCGACTGTAAGTATTCTTAACACATAAAAGTATCTATATATCTAACACATAAAAGTTGCTATAAACATTGTCATCGGTAATTTCGAAACACGCACAGTACATTTACACGAAAATCACTTTCGCGGTAACTGTGTAAACCCCACATTTCTCAGTCAGTAGCGTGTATCCATTGAATTTGCACATTTGATTCGTTATAATTGGTTAATTGTATACTTAAAAAAATCGCAAACTATCGCCAATTTTATGATGCTAATGTATGTTTTGATGGTTGCTTTCTAACTGAACGTGTGTTCAGGATTTTATAGACGATACGTAAATTGCTCCACTCTTTGATGTTTGATTGGATTTCTGCTGTATGTTGGGTCAGGGCTCGTAAACACAGCATCCGTATTCGTCCTAAAAAATAATCCCTACCTAATGATGAATACCCAATTGTCCAGGATACTAAAATACGATAAATTCGTGCTTTTTCCTAAATTGCTTTATGAGCGTACAATTCAAGGGTATTAAACACTTATTTGTCTTGGCACATTCGATTTGATTATCTAGTTGATAGGCAACTTTTTCAATACAAAACGTGTCTTTCGCGAGCATCACAAGCGGACAATCCGCCAGAATTTTTCTGCAGGTCGCGTTAATTCGATCCGAACAAATGTGCAGCGCCGCATCCATACGCATTGGAATACCGTCTGTTTAGTCCATGCCAAATAGGGAATTGAGCACGTCTCTCGATTTCCACTCATTGTGACAACTAAGCACAACGTTCCTGAATAATTGTTAATGCTCGACAACTTATCTATCAATATGAAACTATTAAGGCCTCTACACTGAGAAAACTGGCAATCATAAAAGAGGTGAATTCAGCTTAAAGTATGATGAATTCACTCCAAGGACGGAGCATAGTGATTCACCAAAAAGAACGATGATAATACTGATGTTGATGATAACAGTATTTAAGATGATGTGTCACCATGGATTTAGTAGGACGAGCATACATTATATAATAATATTTCCCACAATTTTTCAGTGACGTTATCATATATCCAGTTACGCCCTACTATTTTTCCTACTATTTTACGATGATTTCCTCACATATCCAGTTACGTCCTACTATTTTTCCTACTATTTTACGATGATTTCCTCTCATATCCAGTTACGTTCTACTATTTTTCCTACTATTTTACGATGATTTCCTCACATATCCAGTTACGTCCTACTATTTTTCCTACTATTTTACGATGATTTCCTCACATATCCAGTTACGTCCTACTATTTTTCCTACTATTTTTCGATGCCTTCCTCATATATCCAGTTATATCCTATTATTTTTCCTACTATTTTTCGGTAACCTCCTCGTATTTTAGGTTAGGTCCTCTTACTTTTCCTACTATTTCCTCATATCTCTGGTTATAGCCTATTATCTTACGGAGGTCGCCCTCAATAGGAGGATTGTGTTTTTTAATAAACCAATTAATATCTCTATAATACACCATAGTGATTAGTTGTAGTTCTACTCATTCTCCATCAGTAGGACTACAACTAATCACTGGTGGATTACACAGAAATTGTTTGGATTATTAGAAATCACAATCCTCCTATAATTGAGGGCACCACTGGACTTATATGATATCCTTATTTTTAAGTATCCAATATTGGTTCTTTCCTTTTAAATATTATTAGGTGTGAGCTCAATATAAAAAAAAAAAACTGAAGAACCATATAATAGAACCTTAAAAAAATGGGGAGCAAGTAAAAAAATAGGAAAAAGTACCTTGGCAAGAATGGTAAGAAGGTAAGAAGGGATGTATGTATAAATTAAACAGAAATTTGAATCAATGGTATTTTTATTTCCATAGTATGAATGAATATTATAAACTCTAAACATTTATTCAGTAGGTATAAAAGAAGACTAAGAAATTCATTCCGAAGCGCCGGCCGACTGCAACTGCAGCCGGTGAATTTAATCATACAATAGCGGCGCTAGTGTGACTTATCCTACGTCCTAAGGTGATTGCTCCAACCAGCCCGCGAAATTCAAATTTGTTTACGTTTTTTTGCAATTTGCAGGCCAGTGCTAGGGTGTATGTTGATGAAAATTTGATTCGCGGCTGTAAGACGTATGTAGTTACAGAATTATAATCATCAAAATCATCAATACAACCCTCCGAGTTCATAATGGTGCAGGAACAAAAAAAAAACAGAAAAAGTCATTTCTACACCATTATGAACTTGGAGAGTTGTATTGATGATTTTTTTTTAACAGATACTCAAAAGCGACGTTTGACAATACGAAATCTAAAGTTTAGGAGCTGCTCAAATGTTAAGCAGCCCTTTAATTTTGAGTGACGTTTCAGTATTCATGGGTGAGTCCGCACAGCGGCGCCACTAATCGATTAATTTTTTAAGTGTAAATCAGTTAAATTTTAAACAAAACTAGGAACGAATTTGACGAGTAAGTTATCTCTAATATTTTCTGAGTCGGTGCAGGTGCTACTTATCGAGAAAATATTATAAACTTTTTACTAGTCACATTCGTTCCAAGTTTTGATTTTAACTGAACAAGATGAAAAATGTTAAATTTATAGTGGCGCTACTGTGCGGAAGATACACATGGAGTGCCTCGCCTTAATGTTTACAGTATCTATTTGTGGGTCATTATAAAGAATCATTAAATAAAATCATTATATACATTATGTTCAATAATTCTGGTTTTTATAAAATAAAATAAAGGTTGTTTTAAAGGTTAATTTACAAAAAATAACTAACTTTACATTAATGTACCTATAACCAAAACATTTTTGCACTTAAGGTGATTGCTTCAGGGTAGCCATTTTGTTTTCGTTTTTTGTAATTTGCAGGCCAGTGCTTTTACTTTTTCGAGGTCAAAGTCATTCCTCGAATTATATGAACTTTGAGGGTTGTATTGATGATTTTGATGATTATAATTCTGTAACTACATACGTCTTACACCCGCGTCCAACATTTCAATCAACATACAACCTAGCACTGGCCTGCAAATTGCAAAAAACGTAAGAAAATTTGAATTTCGCGGGCTACCCTGACGCTTTCACCTTAAAGCTGCATACAATAAATTGGTTATATTATTATAGTAAATATCTATTTTCAAGTAAAGTGCTACTATAAACACTCCGATGAGACTTATCTATCCCTGATACAAATACTTTACTTTAAAAATCTATTACTAAAGGTGAACGCATACTTTTCAGAGCCGAAGGAGGCGAAAGAATCGAATTTTAGAATTACTTGTTCAAAAAAAAAATATATATATAAATCCTATGAAACCTCGCACACTTACCGAATCGGACGAATAAGGTCGTCCGATTCGGTGCGGATAAGTGTGCGAAGTTACATTGGATTTCATTCAAGTAATTCTAAAATTTGATTCCTTCGCCTCCTTCGGCTCTGATAAGTATGCGTTCACCATAAACCAGCTATTGGTGCTGGCTTATACCATTACTTTATGCGGACACCGTTATCGGGCCGTCTTTATAGGATATCCTAAAGGAATATCCGATAAATACCGTAACTAAGGGTAGAATACTAGTTGAGCGCACCCTGCTATAAAAAATTAACTGCCCTTTGGACTCTGCAGTGCCTCAAACTAGCAACGCCGCGTACGGTATAAGTACATAATTAATAATTCTAATAATAATAAGTACCTAATTAAAACTTCAGGATAGGATACTTATTGAAGTACTCCTGTAATGTCCCTTCCTCGTAGTACAAGTACCGGAGGCGAGCTCGCACCGTCTCCCGCCAGAGGGCACTGACCTCCTGCCACGGACCAGCTGAAGGACTTGACAGCTGCTCTAATGCTGACGCTACGTCCTCCACTTCACCTGCACACAAAAATTAAAACGATTAATAATTAGTACAATAACAATAGCGGTTCTTAGATTCAGATATTTGTAATTTGTAACGAAAATTTATACTAATTCAGATATTTTTCTCAATAATTTTGTTCTTGATAATTTAATTCAATCTGAAAACATAAAATTTCTTGAAAAGGAGTTACCTTCTTTAAGTCCGGTTAGGTCGATTCCAGCCAGTGAAGGGCTGTCTAGCCTAGGACTGGACTTGGAGCGAGAACGTGACTTGGGCTTTTCAATAAGCCCCAACGAAACTAAATGCTGCCGTCGAGCCCTTCTGGCGGTGACTAACCAGCCAGAGATATTGCGCTTAGCCTGGTAAGCATCAGCCGACAGGTACGGCGCGTAGTATAGGGGTGGTGACTCCTCTTTAAATAATCTGCCAATGTCGTAGGATAGAGCAAGCAGCTGCGAATCTGTCAGAAGTACCGGGTTTTCGGCCGTAATGAGCTTCTCCATAAGCAGCTTGCATAAACGCCCACGCACGTTTGAGGGTAAGGCCGTTTTCTGCCCAATTGCTATTATTTGTTTTCCCTCGACTGATGAATTCAGTATGACATTCGCCTGAAACACAAATAGTATAAGTATGGCATTACAAACTAAATATGCAAGGTAAAAGTTTAAAAAAAAGCTTGCAAAAATGTGCCAAAAATGTTGAAAATACAGGTTCAATACCTACCTTCTATTCAGTATAATGATTAGTTGGAGTCGGTGCCAGTCTAGGCATCATGAATTTACTCGTTAGTTATAGCTGTCACCAACTCCAAATATATTACTAATCTTTGTGACAGTATAGCTCCTAAACGGCCGTCCGTACACACATACAGGACAGGACAGGTACAGACGTTAAACTTATCTGTTTGTGGGGTTAAAAATATTGAATGTCAATTTAAATTCCTTATCAAAAGTACAGAGTAATAGGCAATAACTTACTAAATTGCTCCCGGTGGACTCTTGTGTAACTGCTTCACCCACTGACGACGACGAGTCCAGTGGTATCACCAGTTTGTCACCATCCTAAAATAATATTTAATTTGAGACAATGTTATAATAGTACATGTAAAAAAAGGTGTGATAATATGAGTATGTACGGTCAGTTAACCTCAATAATCGTTGAAATAATCACTAAATGTGTCTGAGTGCGACCGTTAACTAACAGGCTATAGCTAGCCCTAGCCGGGGTTAACTAAGGGAAGTGTTATATTTTTTTACTAGTAATCGGTTCAGCATTGCAGGTGTGAACGGTCCTGCCCTCGTCCCTTGATCCGGCCCTGATAAAAACTAATCGATCAAGATCAGGACTGATCCTGGTCTCAAAGAATGTCTATAAGTACCAAATTTTGCATCGGTTCAGTGTCTTAGGTATGAAAATGTGAAAAGGTCCTGCCCCAACCGACTGATAGACAGACAGACTTACTTTCGCATTTATAATATTAGTATGGATGTAAGTACAAATTAATACATATTGCTCTTGAACCAAACAACAGTAAGTACGAGTACTTTTCTACAATTTTGCATAACTTACCAAATTTTCCTGGTTAAGTCCTGCTTCGCAGTCTTGGTTGAGGATTGAGCTTTGCAGTCCTTCACACGGTGGCAGAGGCTCTAAGTTACAAGGTAGACTAGTTAACAAGTCATTCCTTAGGACCTCTTCAAAGAGTGATGAATTGTAGGAGTTATCCTAAAATTTAACAAGAAATTTAAAAAGGTAATAATAATGCACTTAGTTGGTAAACTAACAAGACTGATGAAAAGTTAGGATTTTATTCCACTTTTTAAATAAATACTGCACCGGTTAAATTGTTAGGTATTTTAATTTAACTTACAGACTTTAAATAAAAGTTAATAAGTAGGTACCTACCTACATGCAAGTAGGAGAATGTGCATTTAAGCGACGCAGGGCATATTGTGTAAGCAAAAAGTTTAAAACAAAATTTACTTTTTTATAATAAAATTTAACAAGAAAACAAACCATATCTTTTGGTTGGTCGCTTTTTAACATGGCCAGAGCTGCTTCGAACCGGAGTCTGTCCCCTAATTGAGGGAACATACTATGTATGTCTTGTTTACTAAGCACTGCATTGTTGCGATATCAATTCTTTCAGCTGAAAAAAAGGTAAATTTAACAGCGCCCTGATTGCAGCTGTGAAATGCACTACGTCGCATCGACTTTATAAAATGTAATGTGTGAGCTCATGCTAGCAACTTAGGTACTAGGTTTGTCAACTTACTTTCAAAACGATCGATGTAGCGTTCCAAATTCCACTTCTTCAAAAGATCACGCGTAGCCGTATCCATTTTTGCAATCACACACGTTCACTGGCACTGATAGAATTGTTATTGCTATAACAATTAAACGAGTCGTGAGTCGTGACCGGCTGGCTGTAGCGGTAAAATAAAAATGGCGCGGCGGCGGAATGAAGTGAGAGAGGGTTGCTCATTATAAAATTCCGTCACCATAAATTTGTAGGACATCATTCAAAATTTGATGCTACTCATAAATGGGTTTCTGTAATAATAATTCAGTAGGATACACTTAAAATAATATGACTATATTATTGAACTTTGATGCTTACTCTAAAAATATGAGATTATTTAATCGTATTATCATAGGATTCACATAAAATAATATGACTGTAATATTAAAAACCGGCCAAGTGCGTGTCGGGCCACGCACAGTGTAGGGTTCCGTAGTTGCCCATCAAAAAACTAATTAAACTGATTCGCTGAAATTAATTTTAAAAAGAAGAATTTTCAAAATCGGTCCAGGAGTCTTTGAGAAATCAGGAAAAATACATAAGAAAAAAGATTACGACGAATTTAGAACCTCCTCCTTTTTTTGAAGTTAGTTAAAAATAGTTGACGATAAAAACCTACCTATCCCCAAAAAACATACCGTAAAAACATACCTATTAAAGCTGTGAAATAAAGTTGACAAACTTACATTTGCAGTTGAAGAGCATGTTCTCCGATACATTTTGTTTAAGAAAACATATTATTCAAGTACATTTTATAAGTTGGTCGACTATTACTCGTAAAGTTGTAAAGCCTACTTAGTCATGATAATTTTCTTTTAAACTTCGTTATATATGCTACTATTGTGAATTTTTTCACACCCCCAAACATAACCGTTTAGCTGGTAGAGGGGGGGGACACTCGAATCGAGCAAAATTTAGCACTTTAAAGCTTAATATTTCACAAACGAATTTTTTTATCAAAAAACTGTTAATGGAAACTATAATTATTTTTTAAAGGCCTATTTAATGATACCCCACACTAAGGGGTACGCGAGAAAAAAAAAATCCTCACTTTACGTGTAAGTACTGGAGGTACCCTTAAAAAAAATATTTTACGAGATTTTATTTTACCACTTTTTTGGCACAACAAATCCGTATATTTACACCAAATTACAGCCCTCTAGTACTGTGCGTCTCTGAGCTAAACTGCGGACAGACGGACGGACGGACGGACGGACGGACGGACGGACATGGCGAAACTATAAGGGTTCCTTGTTGACTACGGAACCCTAAAAATGATGCTTACTTTAAAAATATAAGTTTATAGCATTATAATTTAATATAGTACATTAGGTCCCAGGTCATCGTATTTTTAGAGATACTTCTTCATATTAAACTATGAAATCTACATAAATTACGGTGACATGTCATTGTGTTTTTTAATTAGAATCTTATTTATAATTATCATACTAATTTATGGGACCGTGGACCATTTTCTATTACATTGTGTTATTATTTGAAGAAGACAATGTTATTTTAAAATTACAAATATTTACGATGACAAGTATCATAATATTGCATTATTTACCCAAACAATTCGATTCCATCTTAACACATTTCAGTTCTAGCATAATATTTACTTATTATCAACATATTTTAGGACAACGCATCTATTTTAAACCAACGTCACGATATTTTAAGATTATGCCAAAATGACATTTTTCTCAGTGTAAGCGAAACATTAATATGATATATTACAACATATACAAGAATAATGTCCGATTGGCAAATGTGCAAGAGTGGACGGTTGTTAGGATCGATAAATCGTGTAGAATTAATCATTCGAGTCCTTATACGTCATATCAGGGCAATTCACATAAATAAATATTTATTATTATTGCTCCAGGGTACTCGTACATTCTCTGAGGGCTTTCCTAGGAATGAAAATGCGGTTAGATGCTGAGAAGTAAAACTTGATGGATTATTATTATTCTCGGGTGTCATAAAGAAGAACAATGTATTACATGGACATGTGAGGGAGTAAAAAGATAGATTCTGCAGATTAGATGCGGAAGGCCAAGGAGAGTTGTGGCGCAGCTTCGCTTCATGTAGCATGGACTGGCACCAGCAATCATGGGAAGATAAAAATCTGGCAACCCCATACTGAAAGATGTGTAAAAATCATGTCAGTATTTACTTTTTAAACTGCATGTAACCTTATAAGTATACCTCGTCTAACTATAAAATTATGAAGATCACAACTGGATATATGTAGAGAGCTCGTCAATTACGAAACTCTTGTCGACTAATTAGCATAGTAGGTGGAGTAGCTACTCGACTTAGTAACATGATAATGATTTGCAGATCTGCGATTAGATCGATATGTGATTCATTCAGGTTTCTGTGGCTTTTTTCGCCTCATTGAAACTAGTATTGCGCTCATTACCAAGAGTTTACCATCATTAAATAACTCCCAGAGAGAGATAAGTTTAATGATCACCAGCTTTCTCAGAACAACCATTCTCTAATGGGTATATAAGTATTACCGAATAGGGATGCAAAAACATTTGTTGGAAAGAAATTTGTAAAAAACGTCAGTCAAAAACTTAAGCTAGCGAAGCTACAAGCACACAGCTAGTATGCAAATAACATCTCGAGCTTTAGAATACTTATTTTGCACGTTATTTAAGAGGTGGAGGCAGCAATGTTATCTGTGAGCATTCTAAACGGACGTTTACCGCCACGCCGCGCCGCCCGCCGTCTCGTCTCCTAGCTATATTTTTTACTCAAAGGTGCCTATTTCCTTTTTAGGGTTCCGTAGTCAACAAGGAACCCTTATAGTTTCGCCATGTCCGTCCGTCCGTCCGTCCGTCTGTCCGCAGCTTAGCTCAGAGACGCCCAGTACTAGAAAGCTGTAATTTGGTGTAAATATACGGATTTGTTGTGCCGAAAAAGTGGTAAAATAAAATCTCGTAAAATATTTTTTTTTAGGGTACCTCCTGTACACGTAAAGTGGGAAAGTTTTTTTTTTTTCTCGCGTACCCCTTAGTGTGGGGTATCATTAAATAGGTCTTTAAAAAATATTGATAGTTTTCATTAACAATTTTTTGATAAAAAGATTCGTTTGTGAAATATTAAGCTTTAAAGTGCAAATTTTTGCTCGACTCGAGTGTCCCCCCCCTCTACCAGCTAAACGGTTATGTTTGGGGGTGTGAAAAAATTCAGAATAGTAGCATATATAACGAAGTTTAAAAGAAAATTATCATGACTAAGTAGGCTTTACAAGTTTACGAGTAATAGTCGACCAACTTATAAAACGTACTTGGATAACATATTTTCCTAAACAAAATGTATCGGAGAACATGTGCTTCAACTGCAAATGTAAGTTTGTCAACTTTATTTTTACAGCATTAGTAGGTGGGTATGTTTTGGGGATAGGTAGGTTTTTATTGTCAACTATTTTTAACTAAATTAAAAAAAAGGATGAGGTTCTCAATTCGTCGTAATCTTTTTTTTTAATGTATTTTCCCCGATTTCTCAAAGACGCCTGGACCGATTTTGAAAATTCTTCTTTTTAAAATTAAATTCAGCGAATCTGTTTAGTTAGTTCGCATAAGTATTTTGATGGGCAACTACGGAACCCTACACTGTGCGTGGCCCGGCACGCACTTGGCCGGTTTTTTTTTTTTTTTTATTTTAGCTACTGTATTTCATATTTATTTTTAAACCACTTAAAATCGAACTACTGTTTAGTGTCATTATAAACGTGTTGCATAGTCCAAGTTTAGCTTTATGCTATGTTATATAGCTTATTAGATTATTATTTAGCCTTAAAAGGTTTGTATGTCTTTGAATTATGTTAAATTATGGAATTTATTCAAATATTCTATTATGCCAAAACGAAATAAAGATATAAAGCGAAACCAGAGATCGGATCTAGCGAGGCAACCATTTATTAGGCGCGGTGTGTGGCCGTCACAACTGCCAAGAAATTCCATGCACTAATGTAAATTACTTCGACAGTGTTTGCCCACAGTCCGAGGCCCATCGTTGCCCATCTTTGGGTAAAGATAGCATCGCGATGGTCGTGATTGTTGGCCGCTGACCCGCCGCGCCGCGTATGTCTTAGCTAGAGATGTGCCTGATGGCAATATTCCCACTGCCGGCAATATTCCCAATATTGCCACTGCCGGTAAAATACCAAAATTGCCGGCAACTTTGGCAATATTGCCAAAGTTGTCAGTCAAAAAACACCTGTATATTTTATTATTACTGTAGATGCAGTTTATATTACTGTAGCTAATACGTTGCGGCATTAAGTCCGCCTTATAAAAACTACTAACTTGTTACTCTAAACGGTGATTTACTGATTATGTAAGAATTACCGAAACAAGTGCATTAAAATAATGTTATTTTTGTTGATTATTTGTAGTTTTGACAGAAATTTATACTTCCATATTGTATAGGTACTTATACTCGTTGTTTTTGTTATGTGATTTTGCATGAAAAACTAGTAGCCCACTCAACGAACAGTGTTATAGAGGGAAATTCTTGGAACACGATTTTGGACTACGTTACTTTGTTTGAACTAGTTAGGAGGTGAATATAATTATCAAAAGTCCCCGCCACTAGCCCTTGAGCTGTGGGGGAGGGGGGTTTAAAGGTTCCATTTTTTGATTTTTCACTTATAACTCGGAAACCATGCCTCGTAGCGGCATGGTTTGTATGAATAAAACAAAGGCTGAATAAATTTCCTATAAGTTTTATTTAGTAACCATTTCGATATCTTGTATAGTTTTCAAAAAACCATATTTACCTTTTTGCATTCGGAAAGTCTTATTTAATATTGCCATAAATCCAGAAAGCAGCAGCAGTCTTTTCAGGCTCTCCCTGTAGTACTAGTTGCCCACAAAAATACACGGAGGAGTAGTCCTCCGTGTATTTTTGTGGGCAACTCACACTTGACCAAAAATTAATACCTACCTAAACGAAAATTGTTTACAACAAAAAGAACTAAAGTTTCCAAAGATAGTTTTTCCGCATCTCTTATGGGTGTGGATTTACTCCTACATAGTACAGTCCTACCTAGTCTGTAAGAACCTAGTATAATTTAAAATGAGTTTCTAAGCTAATTTTTACTGCTCCCTCGGTGGGGGAAGACAAGACATATCAAGCTTGATGGTGGTCAGCGAATTTAAGAACTACTTATACGAAAAACTAAAAATGTTTTTTCCCCTAAATTACAGACTTTCAAAAGCGGATACCTCGAAAACTATGAAAACTCGAAAACTTACAAGATATTGAAATGCTTACTGAGTAAAACTTACGGAAAATTGAATTAGTTTTTTATTTTGTTCACACACGCTATGCTGCTAGAACGCATGGTTTTCCGAGATGTAAGCGAAAAACCAAAAAATGGTACCTTACACCCCCCCCCCCCCCAGAGCTCATGGTTTTGATATGTTCACCTCCTAACTAGTCCAAACAAAGTTACGTAGTAAAAAATGTGTTTCTAGAATTTCCCTCTATGCTTTGAGCATTCGTTGACTAGATTAAACTACAACATTAAAATAAATTATTCGAATTTATGCCTTTTTATTCAATATTTCAATATACAATGATCGTCAATTCTTATCTTAAAATGCATGTGTAATTTCTTATATTCACAGTCGTGTGCGGCAACGATGGGCAATGTTGCCGGTAAAATACCGGGAATATTGCCAAAACTGCCGGCAATTTTGGCAATTTTACAAAAAAAAAGATTTTTTTTTATATATCATGTAGACTATGGTCTGTAAATGCTAATGTTAAGTGTGTTACATAGTTTTCGCACTCACTTTGACTTAAAATTAAGCAACGGCACATCTCTAGTCTTAGCAGATGCGAATGCGCATTTGCGTGGTTACTGCGCGCAATAAAGTGGTGAGTGCGGAGATTGCATCGTAAAGCCGTTTTATGCGAGTTTTGGTGTTTCGTGAATGGATGTTATCACAATTTCTCAGAGTTGAATGTTTTCATGTGCAATGCGCTACGGCTACATAGGTGCTGCTCATGCTCACGTGTTCCGTATCGTCTTTTTCCTGGAGGTTTCTCTGAATTCCTAAAGAGGAGAGATACCTTCCGACATCTATACGGCATTTACACGGATTTCGGTTGATTTGCCTGGTTACTAGCCACCTACTCGGATCGATTGCAAATGAGTAGTGAGAAACTGATCGAATTGTCACCTATACGGTCGATTTTCACTAGTTGAATTGTGATTTATACCGTATACGGTCGATTTTCATCGCACGGCAGGCCACATGGTTAAATCGACATGTGTAAATACTCGATTACTTGTTAAATAGTAAATGAATTCTTCTTCTGTTTTAATGATAGGATCAACTAAGAGTAATTCGATACTTCCTGTTTGAAGTTGGGCGATGAAAACTTATTGAGCCCCAGTCATCTAGATTATGACTACGAGTTTGCAATAACCACATGATCTAGTTACCTGTCTCCAGCCTTAAGCCCGACGTTGTCCCCGGGCCACTCCACCATCATGCCGGCGCCGCGCGGGACTGCGCCCCAGGTTCCCTCGCGTGCTTCCACCGACACCACTGACGCGGAGCCGCCGCACTCTCGCACCGCACTGTGGACAATAGATTCTTCAAACTTGAGCAAACAATTTTCTTTTTGTATGATTTTATCACCTAGTGATACCAAGAAATACTAGATTGTTATGGAAAGTTTGTTGTCAGATCAACCTGGAATAAACCAAATCATAGGAACTGTTTGCGACGGAAATACACATGTGGACTGATGGTGCTCCCATGCAGAGCCAAACGCCTGCCGAAGTTGCGGAACTGTCCAAACGGGTAACCGTGACATTGGAACGACTAAAATCCACCGTGTTCCTTCAACAGCCCTTTGTTGAAGGAACACGGTGGATTATAAGAAGAGCCGCAGTAAGAGCCTGACAGTCTCTTCCACTCCACACAGGGCGGGAAAACTTATTTGAAGATTTTAGGATGTAAAAAAAATACGCCGAAATACAATATACGACACTCGATGCAATGTTGTAACGATGAATGTATTTAAGGCTTTATACTGAAGCTGTTTACCAAATAATGCTGTATCATCATCGAACTGCTACCACATGAAAACAAACTCGATAGGCATGCTGCATGCATATTGGTATTTTTTACGACTAGACTTTCCGACACCATAATCGATAGGTATACTGCATTTTGGTATTTTTCTGTTGCCGTGCTAGTCATGTTCCGCTAGTTAGAATAGGTAATAAAAAGCTTTAATTACAAGATCATACATACTACGATAAAAGGCTGTTTCTTTCGGTAAAAACTATAGTTATTGATTAAAATATCGACATTATAAAGCGATAGAAATCTCGTCGGTGTAAGTGTTCACGTTGTCGAAGTTCGTGTGATATACATTATTGTTAAGGTGAAATGTAATGAATATCACTATTGTTTTGTCAATTCAATACGTTACTATTTTTAAATTCATCGTAAAAGTAGAGCTGATTTCTTGTAGGGGCGTAAGATATTGTTAAAGATTTCTTACCGTGGAATATTCTCTCTGTTAGATATATGCGTGTGTCAATGAATAATATGTTGGGATAAAGTATTCTAGTAGATACTGGGGGCTGGTTCCGTTGAGGTCACAGAGGTCAGGGTGAGAAAGAGCCTCTGCGCGTACGCATACAATTTTATGTGAAGTACTTGAGAATGATGCAACTCTAAATACCTGAGTAGGTATTTACAAAAGGTACCTTTTATTGTTATACTGGTATCCATTTACTCATGTAATATCCGAAGATTTGGTCAGAGATGTACTTAGTAGTACCTAGTAGTAGTATTTAGTGCCAGCCAGGTAGCTTCCATTTCGACAACCGGGTACGAATCCTGAGTCTATGGGTCCTACTGAGAAATTGTATCGCTCTTCAATCATTTCCTGTAACTAAGTACTGACTTAATGCCAATCTATAAACAAAAAACGGTTTTTTGTTTATAGATTCTGCCTGTTTTTAGTCCCGCGGTACTACACCTACTCGCGAGGAGGTGAAATATGAAACCCATAAAATCGCCGGTCGGACTGGTTGTAAAAAAACTAACGTGTCGAACGTTCACGAGCGCTGAGCTGGGCCAAAGATACAAGTCGCTACAAAAGTGATAACACCAATTTTTTTTTAAGTTTTGTTTAGTCTATTTAGCTGAGTAGGTATGCTTCTTCAATTTTAAGATAGAGAGATCAGAGGGTCTAAAACGGTTAAGCAATATTCCTAATGATTCACTTCGTGAATAAATAATAGGAGAATAGCCAATGACATTGCTGGAAACTCAAGAAGTGATTAGAAATATTCCATAAAGTAGCCGTTTTAGACCCTCAGTTTCTTTATATTATCAATCACGTACATACGTGTCACGTTGGCATCTTCGTTTTGATTTTCTTTCAGCATTTCATTTTAGTCATTTCTTTTTTGGCTTCTCTTCACTCTGTTATTTCTAGGATGTTTGCATGAATTTGAAGTATTCGGTGCGTATTTCACTTGGGAATTCGCGCACGACTGTACCGCTGACGATGTAGCAAGTCGTAGGTACTTGCAAGTGCAATAGATGTTGTGTGTGGTGCTATATTTGATACATAATATTGTGACCCGAAGTCACGGTCAAGGAAAAAGACACTGGGCTGTGAGCTTACAGATACAAGTTACCATCCATTTTCGGAAGATTGTTTTAATACTATTGTAGTAGCTACTCGTCGATACAGTTTTCTGCAAAAACACCACCTAGGTACTGTGTCAAACAAAATCAAAAAGCCCTGAAATTGCATGGAAAGTCTGAAAGAAAGTGCATTAATAGATATGTACCTTCACCCAACTGTGTTGCTACTGTTGTACTAGAACTAAAGTCACGGCACTACATCACAGTTTGTAGTGACGTTATGCGTGTGAAAACAATATGGTCGTGATTTGAACACACCATATTTCATTACAAATGTCGATTATTCGTTTGTCAATCTCATTTCCTCAGTACCCCTAGCACGAATCACTTTCGACAAAGTATTCGTATCGTCTCCGAAAGCATTTTGTATGGGAACTTGAACAGCGCCTCTGGTGAGCGTAAATTGAACTAATTTTCAGAGCACGAACAAATACATGTACGTTTCGTATCGTCTTCGTACGTAAACGTAAACGTTATTTGAGCCGTTTGTATGAAAATAGGTAGCACAAAGACATAAAATGACGGATACTTTCGTAACTGTCGAAGGCTGGCTTACGAGTTTTACGAATATTTATTCACTACCCCTAGCACGAATCACTTTCGACAAAGTATTCGTATCGTCTCCGAAAGCATTTTGTATGGGAACTTGAACAGCGCCTCTGGTGAGCGTAAATTGAACTAATTTTCAGAGCACGAACAAATACATGTACGTTTCGTATCGTCTTCGTACGTAAACGTAAACGTTATTTGAGCCGTTTGTATGAAAATAGGTAGCACAAAGACATAAAATGACGGATAGTTTCGTAACTGTCGAAGGCTGGCTTTCGAGTTTTACGAATATTTATTCACTTCAAATTTGACAGTGAGAAAACATTCGTCGTATTTTATTTTAGCGATAAAATTATAATTTAAGTGATTGTGTTGATATATTTTGTTAGAAAATGAATGTGTGCTCCAATATTTATTATAATAATATGTTACCTTTCTATTTATGCTGCCATAATTGACAAAAAATAAGTGCACCGAGTGCGGGAAGCATGACAGGATTACGTAGATCTTTTAGCAACCGTATTATGATGGCCCTCAATCATTGCTTGATTCATTGAGTGATATTATTGTCATGATTAATGAAATAAATAAAATCATCGAACACAGAATATTCATAAAGCTTTTCTTTATTTTTACATTACATTTTACATTAAATGTTATAACAAAATATGCTCCTTATCCTACGATCGTCTCCAGGCCCCACTTACTCTGTGCTATTTAATATCGGTCCAGCAGTACAACGTAAAAGCACAAAAACAAACTCACATTCGTATTGATAAGGATTTAAAACATTTACATTCAAAAATACAAATAAACATTTTGTTATAAAACACAGTTCAATTGCAAGTTAGAACCTCAAAGATAGGAATTTCTTCGTATTGCAAGCCTTATCGAAAAGTACTGTCTTCTAATTCAAGCTCTTCACAGAATCTCCAAACGAGAGGAAGAAGAGAGCCTCGTCTTATCATTGAACATCGTGGTCCCCCTTCTGTTCAACCGGTTATCAGACATTCTTGATCAGGGTGTCAATTACTTATTTACTCCATTATGAATACTTTCGTTTAGTTATCGCAGTTTACTGGAATAGCTTACAGAAATATAACAAATCAACAGAAAAATAACAAATCATTGAACATTGTTTTGAAACCTCTTGACAGCGGAAAGATTTGACAATAAGTATAGACATTAGGTTTGACACAGGTTTTTTTTTCAAAATAAACTTTTTTCATGGCTTTTTATTTGTGCCAGCATGACAGACGTTCGTTTAGGAACGCAGTCAAATCAAACACAACGTTTTAGTAATTAGTTTAATTATTACGCCATTTATCTAACTGAATATTAACTGTTTCTGCAGTTCCTTTGTATTGCGTCATAAATTAAACAATATTAAAATTTTAAATGCCCAAAAATCACTTATTTTCTATCAAAAATCCAGTTTCTGGACGAAACATTCATTCAAGAGTACGATCATTCGTTCTATTTTTCCCGTCCCTATTTACGTTAGTATGACATCACCAACGTTTTCGTATCGCGCCCTCGGTACGAATACGGAAGTGCTTCGTGCTTCCGACTTTCGTTGTAATCCGTTATTGTATCGACGGCACGATACGGCGGCGACACGAAACCTACAAATATTCGTGCTAGGGGTACTGATGTTTGTCTACTGGAAAGCCCAGCGATATTTTCCAAAGTCGTCGCGGTAGTATGTGTGTAGTTTATGTTAGCTGTGATTTAATACGAATCATCTATTTTGTTTTAATTCAGAGGTCAATTTAACTCAGCATGTCGCAATCAACTGCTAGAAATCAATTTCAATTCAGACTTGATTTGATCTATGTAATTTTAACGTGGATGAAAATAATAGCAAGCAATATTTTAGTAAGGAGTACAAAATGACATGTTTCGGCACAGTATAGCGTTGTATGGAGATCATAAATATATATCTCATCAATATTAAAATATTTGAGTCCAGTTTTGGTACAAATGGTTCTTGATAGGTTTGCCTTATTGTCATACAATGCTATGGTCAGGTCAGCCTAGATTGGGAACAGATAAACTGCAATATTATTATCTACATTACAATAACCAGAAAATAGAATAGACAATTATGTTAGTATTATGTCTGAACGGTTGCCACAGTTTTGAGCCGTTTGGGGTCGACACGCTCGGGTCATGGAGTCCGAGTGCGCGTCTCCTTTATAATTTAAGAAAACATCTCGCCGACTGGTCGACCCTTCGCGTGACCAGAGGGCTGGTTCTTTCTTTGGTCAAATAATAAGCATTTAGCATTGCCATTCAACGTGGCAATGCTGCCAGTCTTCTGGGCACGTTCTCAGACGACAGCGATGCGGTCGATACTCCTGTACTTCGACGCCTTTTAAGTGTCTCTGTCCTTTTTGTAGTTTTCTTATTTTTGTTTTATTTTTGAATATTAGTTTTAGTTTAGTACTTATCTTTTGTAAATATTTAGTTAGTAACACTTGTATAGGTATTTCTAATTAATTATTGTCAAATACATTACGTTATTATCTGATGTTAATTTCTTCGATAAACGTTTGTAAACATGTCTTTTGGGGCTGTTCTTATCTCAGACATACGTATGGAAGAACACATGCTGTGCCGTAACACCACAAATTAATTGGCACATTAGTAGAAAAAGGATGATCATTATTTATTGCCCATTCATTTTCAATCCTAATTGAAATTTTGGTAAATTCGGGAGGGACAATTAATAGTTATAAATAAGTACTTCGGCTGACAAAATACTCCGGAAGATTATCTCTTAAAGACCGGTATACGAAGTCGCCATAAAGCAGGATTGACATTTGGCCCACACAATCGTGTTTCCTAACAGGTTTTAAAGTTCCTAAGTACAAAACTTCTAGTTTACGGTTACTAGCCACATTTCACCTATTTCTCCACATTGTACAGACGGCAATATAAAAGGCGATTGCAATCAATCTGCTCAGAAACGCGCAGCGTAAGATTGCGCTTGTAAGGTGCAAATAAATAAAATATTGTCCGTTATCGCATGGCCGCTTGGCTAGCACGTGAGTAGCTCGCATGGCAGCCGATTTATTGCTGACTCTGTTTTAGCCCAGTATGGAGTTATTGGCATCCTGCGTTAATGGTCGCACATAGACGTGATCAAAGGAATTGGAAGCCTTATAGAAATTATGGCTTAATTTTTTTTTACTGCTATTTTTGTTTTTGTTGCTCGAAATAAAATCCTTAGTAATTTTTTAATTACGGCTGTAGCTAGCTACGTACTCGTAGTAACGTAGGACGTGAAATTTGTGAACGTAGGGTGTTAACGGGTCGCGGGACTATTTCATTAGGCAACCGTGAGCCTGAAACGTAAAGCGAAATTGAAGGATCACCGTGAATTTTAGTCAGTACTAGTCTGACAGTCCTGTATCGGCCTGGGTAGGTGTGGTGGAGGACTCATTTGGTGCCACGATAAAAAAGGTAAAACTGCTTATAATATGAACATAAAGTGAAGCTTAGTATTCAAAAGGTTCATATATAATGTAGTCCTGTGAAACGATCTTACAAATATGACTGTGTTTTAGTTAGTAAAGTACTGAAGTTACTTTAATAAACATCGTAATAAACCTGCCTTGCCCGGCTCATCTCCGACGCGAGGAACAAGCTAATAAAAGCCATTTCGCTCAATATTTATAGTGACCATCACAAAGTCACCTAACGCTGTCGTAGCAACACAAGCACAGATTTAACACAAATATAAAAATAAAATCTATGCTATAAGTTGAGTACACGAGCGAACAGCTAGTCTTTTTAACATGAGGTTCTTATTTGAATAGAGAGTGGAAGATTTATGGAGTGTGTCCTAACGTTTGCGGGGTCAGCTAGTTTACTATAAAAATAGGTACAAAAATATTTTTATGACTAAAAAATAAATAAACCGTTTGGCGCCCCCGCTCCATCAAGCCATCATCCCCCTTTTGTTCAAAGCGAATATCTCTTGCGAGACATAAAATGCACTTCTTGTGACCTGGCGTTTTTAGAAGTGTTCTGGACTGATACAAATAGGAAAATATTTTTTTTCCGAAACTAACTTTGCTTTGCTTTGCTTTGGATTTAAAGAAGTTAGCAATTATTTTTTAAGAAATCTTGTATAGTAGTCAATGCAATCAACCGTCAACTTAGAAACAACCATTCAAAAGACCAATTAAATAACAACACAGGGTATTATGATGGTTATTTATAACCGGTGGAAGATTCTGTGTCTTAACGACTTAATGGTCGTTACTTATAACAGTCTCTAAAATAAAAGTTTGAGATATTTCCCACACGCCGAGTGAAATGAGTCGTTTAATTCGCTACTTGATGAACCATGTTAATTGCTAATAAAAGTAAATGTCTTAATTTAAACTATTACGTTTTATTGTCTATTGTTTAATAAGAAGTTACGCCCCTTCTGCATTGTTGTAATCACCCGTATCTCATGTGTCTCAGATACCGCTACGTTGAAAAATTTATATCCATTGGATAACGGACCAGACTTGTTAATTACAAGTAAAAAACAATTATTTACCCCAGAATACGGTTAAATAAATGTAACACTTTACAGTCTGATGGTAGGATATGCCGTAGCCTGTGAAGTTTCAGCATATCTACCAATGCCATGCAAATACATACCCTGCCCCCTAGTCAGCAAATGATATGCTGTCTTAACATAGCATAATGATAGGCAGCCAATCGAGTTATCAACATTTTTAGCCAATTAAGGTTAAATGCTAATTAAGGTAAATTACACCACCTTGTATAGTAAGTATTATTATTAACAAAGCCTCAACTAAAAACTTTATGAAAAAATACAGCAAAATAACACCAAAAATTCCTAACGACATTATGAACTAACTAACTAACAATCAGTTTGCGTGAGCGTCCGGCAATCATTACCACATTAGAAGCAACGTCGTCGCTGCGTGCATTAGTACGCACGCACGTCGCACGCAAGACACTATCTGTGGCCTCAGTTTATCGAATTAGACGACTGTTTCATGATTACCATCATGATAGGGTGCAATTGAAGTCGTGGGTATTATTTCAAACTAAGGCACTACTCATGATACTAATTGCATTAGGCCTAATAATAAGCAAATCAAAAATATGATTAATGCAAGTATGGAGAACTCTAAAAATTTAGTAAGTCATATTACATACATAGCACAAGGCTTATTAATTCAAATAAACACTAAAAATAATAAAAAAAATACATCATAAACCCCAATAAGTTTTCAAGTATCAAAATCTCGAGCGCAGTACAGCGCGTTACGAAAAGTAAACAAACATCAAATAGTACTAACTTGCATTTATAACATTATTGATTTGCGTAATGCAATAAGTATCATGAGTAGTGTCTTGGTTTAAAATAATGCACATGAATTCAATTGCACCCTGTACAAGGAAATTACTGCCATTAGGTGGTTATGTGACCGCAACATAAATACTTGGGACGTTTGGTTTGCCACTTTGCTTTCCACACGTAGTTTGGTTTATACTCGTAAATATGGAAAGTTTGTAAGAGCAGCACGTGCTTTACCGGACATCATTTTTAAACCCGTTCAAAATGATTTCAGTTTAAGCACCATTACTTAAACTCCGCTGTCCGTCTGTCATTAGGCTGTATTTTATGAACGGTGATAAATCGACTGCCTATCGGACCTCCACAACCCAGTAACTGGGTAACACGATACGCTATGGTAAGACTGGTTGTCAGACATTTGACTAATGGAACGAAAAGATCTACAAATGACAGCCGGGACCAACGACTTTACGTATTTTCCTAAGCTTTGCTTTTCGTAATTGTCTACTCATTTTTAAGAATCGGCGGAGTTACAACATTTTCAATGAATTCAATTTACAATTCAAACCTTGCATTAAGGAAGGCTTTTGGCCTTACATCTGTAGTTCAAATAAATAAATAAATATTTCCATCTTCTCTTGTCCATGGTGCAAGAAACTGCATCGATTTGCGTTAATGAAACCCTGTCTTTTGTGGAAAGACAAATGTTATGCCTTTACATGGCTAGTGGAAGCCAATATTATCATTATTCATTACCTTAGGCATGTTATTCATAGGCGTGGCGACAATGCTGGTTTATATTATACGCATTATGTATGAAAACGTGTTATTAAATAGCAGGATAATTTTACAACGAGTATTAACATCTCGCAAATCAAACATCACACAAACAGTAACTTGCATTGTTGTGCATGATACTGCGTCGGGACACTCGTGTGGAATTATGAATATAGAGATTTCTTCCTTTAAAAACTTAGTAAGCTCATTAGCACCCCATTGCATCAACTAATTTATCTAGTATGTAGTCTAGTACCTTGGAAGTATCAGCATTTGACCGTAACAAATTACACCGTAACCTTGACGATCAGAAAAAGATGGTCCGTATACATTTTGCAAACCTTTGTGGCTTCTGTTGTGCTCAAATTCAATTTAGTAGTCTGTGAATGCTGCTCTTCATTTTAATGTGCATTTCAAAACACTAATGTGCAGTGGTCTGGTCCAATCTACGTCTCCGCAAACCGCTGAACACTTTCACTAAAATTCTTGTTCACACTCATAAATCAGGAAAAATTTCGTACACTATTGTGAATGTTCCCACAAGAGAAATCACAAGTAATGTAAAATTAGATTATCTTAAATAAAGGCTTGTTATATATGATATATGATGACGTTTATTTCTTTGTTGTGCTTTTCATTAAGTCATCGTGCTACCAAGTAGCATGATTTCTTACAAGATAAGGTAACATCCGCGGCCGTTATTAGGCATTGTCGTATTTACTTTCGTTTAAGAACAGTGGGAATTTGATAAAGTCATTATGTTTTATGATTAAGATTACATACTACACGTGGTAAGCCGCGGATTACATATTTCATTGTGAGATTACGAGCTTTCGTAGAAATAGAGAGTCCATTCATCAGACATGTTTAAGTTAACTTAGCGAATTATGTCTACTAGCTATTCACGTTTTACTGGTAACTAAAACTTAATATAAACGCACAGACACAAGCACTCAGACCCGGAACAAATACTTGAAGATCATACAAATATAATCTCCGTGCGGAGATCAAATCTGCACGCGACACGGCGCCAACCGTGTTATCAATCTTAGACTATTTATTTCATGAACTACCAATTGAATGAAACAGAATTAACAACATCAACATACCTAGAAAAAGTCTACTTCCACTTTTGCAAAGAATTTCCTTGAATATTAAGGACAGTATTACGGTCTAGCTCCTATTAGCAGCAACAGTTACAGTACTCATGACCGACAGCCCGACGCGCGACGTTCGCGGAAATCATAAAGTCATACGGCGTGTGACGTTTGACAAAGGTGTGAACCAATTAGTCGCGCGCGCACTTTTTACTCCCGAGAGGACGTTGACGGGATTCAAGTGAAGTGTATGAGTGTGTATGTGTCAATATTTATGCTCATCAAACGGTACATGACACGTTAAGATTATGTGCATTTTGTAGCCGTCAAAATGGTTTCAGCCAGCAGATCCAGCAGACCGTATTTATAGTGCGTATGGCATCGCATATGTAAAGCTTTGGTTTAGTAAGTAAATTAGTAACGTGAGGGTTCTATTTGTGTACCAAACTCACCTACAGTACTTTCAGTTATTATCTTGTGACTGAGACTATAGCACGATAATTTTAATATTTTCATTTACCTATTTGATTTGTAAAAAATATTATATTATGATTATTTTATCCGTCAGAACTGTATCGTCTCTTTTACAATTCTATCTAATTTAAACTCTCCTCTTGTGGTTTGCCAAGAGCAGCTATAAGCTGTGTTTACAGCAACAGTTCCACTCGTTTTCCAGAAAACGCATTAGGGCGCCTAATTTGCTGCTTTTAAACGAAGCTCTGAGCAATTTGCGTAATTCCCAGTGTCTCAAATTGTATGTTATTAAGTGCAGACCTTTTGAGTGTTTGGAAAGGTTTGCGGGCGAAGTCTGGAGAAAATACCGTGTATTTAAGGATCGTCTGGTTTGATGAGCTGTACCGTTTAACTTACGAACCAAAATGAAAGTTGGATATACCGGTTATCAGCATTGCTGTAAGTGTTGATAGGATTTGTTCGAATCGTAAATGTTATTGTCACACGTATAATTAAAATATAATGAAAGTTATAAAATATAAAGTAAATAGTGGGAAGTCGTAAAATTCTATTGACTCACATGAATGGCTATGAATTAAAGTTATTATCAATATCATTCAATATTGTATACTGATCAATTCATACCACAGACATTCGTATGAAAGCGTCATTTTGTCGCCATTTATAGACACGATTGAGCAATTACAGCATGCTGCCTGACTGTCGTACTTCCCAGGGTGGCACTCGATGGCACCAGCTCAGTTTCCGGTATTGTACGGAACCATAGACTAGTGGCAAACAAGATGAACTTGTATACATGTAAATTAGCAATTGAAATCCAAAAGGAAGGACTAATCATCCAAGAACGAGTCAGCCATAAAATTAGAAAATCAGAACGTTGAACATGCATCGATCTATATAAGTGGTAATCGATTTTAAATCGTTTCCTATATCTACAACTTTCAAGAGTACCGATAAAAGCTTGTTGGCTGCACAATGCTAACATTTTGACGTGTCTCCACTTGACACTCTTTTAAAGTTTTCGGTACATTACGAAAGGAGTACAATTCATTCCAAGTGTCTTTTAATGTTGTTTTTGAGCGTTTTAAAATCATCAAATGCCTCCTCGCGCCCTTAATGGAGCGGAACTGTCAGACTCCTACTAACAAATCCACGGTGTTCTTTCGATAGCCCTTTACGTTCCAGGGTTCCGCGACCCCGGCAGGCGGTAGGGCCACTATGGGGGCCACGTCAGATTGCTGACAGCTCTTTGCGTCAATCTAAGTGTCCTTGGCTAGGATAGGGTCGCTGCTAAAACACGATGTGGAATTAAGGATGAGTTTTCCCAAGCAAGGAACGGTGGGGTGCTAAGACAGGAAACCTCCACGTGCGCCCGTGGACTGGAGTTCCCTTTCGGATACGTCCGGGAGGAAGACCAGTTTTTCGGGCCGGTGCACCCTGGGATGCGGGCAAAAACTCTTCCTTAGGCACTGTGTGTCTAAGGGGTCTCTTTGCCCGTATGCGAATAGCCTGTCGTGTGGACGCTCCAACGCGTGTCCCTCTGATCAGCAGAGGGCACAGCGGCGGAGCGGGCTTGCGGACGGTGAGTGATGGGTAGCTCGCCGTCCGACCAGGGACCAAGCCCGGGTCGGTGGCGCGTCGTGTTTCGCGCCAAATGCCTGCTGGGGTTGCGGGTTTTTTCTTAACCCAGGATACCGTGGCCCTGGAACGTAAAGGGCATCCGAAGGAACACGGGTGGATTTTAGTCAGTAAGAGTCTGACAGTCCCTTCCGCCCCACCCAGGGCGGGAGGACTCATTTGATGACTTTACCACATAAAAAAAAAAGCCAGGAACGGTAATAACGCACATTTATATTGCAAGCTCGCATTAGCAATAAACCCACATCTCTCTTGTTGTTGCGATGCGTGTCGCCCAGTATATTAAATTGATTTTTATTTACAAAAACTCGCTCAACTGTAGAAGGAAGTTGTTTTATGTAAGACGTGAGTTCCATATTAAATGGAGTACATAAACGACGCGGTGGTTTATTGCTTGATTTTATTTATTAGATATGTACTTGCTTGTACGAGATAGGAGATAGGACGTAAGTAATTAAATGAAACGACGCTTTCCATCAAGTTTAATTTATGTTAGAGAAATATGAGGTTCTATATTATTTTCGACGTTGCGTTGTTTTAATTAAATATTGTGTGTAAAATAATGTCTAGAACGAAACTTTTAGGTAACATCTATGTCTAACTTAGAGAATAATGTTCTTACTCAAGCATGTTATAAATATATAGCTAATGATATAACCAAGACGCCTCGCCATCTTCTTTTCGTTCTGATACGATCTCGTGTACTTGTCTTAGGGTTCCATTCTTCTCTTGGATACCTTACCAACCTCTTTGTGATGTTAAATTATCAAATGTGTTCTACAATAGAAACCTGTGAGTATCTAGACTCCACTTTTTTAGAGCGTAGCGAGCTCGCGTCCATAAATAATGATGTAATAAGAATCTTCATAATATTTTTTGTATACATGCCAGAAGCCTCTTCTAAACAATGTAACTCGACTCGAAGCCATATCTAGGTCAGTGTCTCACCGTGAGCGATCAGGACACAGCCGGAGCTGACCGCAGCCTCACCGAGCTCCAACACGTCACACCGCAGTCATCACAACCGTGGGAAACATTACATTACTGTCACGCCTCGCTTGTTCAGAGTATAGTTTGACTACCGGAGTAGGTTAAGTAGGTAGGTAGTTTAGGAGTTATGTGTTTGGGAGCTAGGACTTGGGAGTTAGGAACTGGGAAGTTGGGGAGATTATCGAAAAAGTTTTGGTTGACAAGCGTGGCATGACGTCGAAGGAAGAATAGACAAAATGTTTAATTATAATTTATGTAGTTTTAAAGCATGGCGATGTTTAAATGTAAGAATTAAAACAAGTTAATAAAAGATTTGGTCTCGACAAATGACGTTGCGATAGCCTAATTGATAATTTGTCTGGAGTACAGATTCAGAATGACGCGGGTTCGAGTCCCACTCGCAGTTGGATTTTACTTCCCTCACAGAAGCTTTACAATAAGCGGCACAAACGTTATTGTAAACAAATATTTAAAACTTTACAAATGTAATATTTAGTCTTAATGAAAAAAATGAAAGATAGAAATAGAGAACAAAACCTAAAGTTTTTCTGTAATGCAGAAGCTTTTGATCGTTACTAGAGTATAGTATTGTGCTAAAGCCGTGAGTCAACATCCGTGATCCGATACAGTAATCCTTCAAGCCAGAGCGTAACCTAATAACACTTTCCCCAGGAGATTGAACCTCGGACCAACCGCAAGTGTTACCAGCTACCGCAGCGTTGCGCGTGGGAAACCAATACCGATAATATTTCACGTATGATTGTGTTCTAATGGGGTATTGTTTGTGCGCGCTCGACCGCTCGTGGGAGAACCGAGGTACTGGCAATAAAAATGATTAGTGTACAGGCTACTTCGATCCAAGTTGAATTGCTGAATGCTAGTAGCCGATGCTAACCTAGAATAAATACGGCACGTTTATCGCAGTGGCTGAGCGAGCAACTGCTGCATAGCATTATGCGGGTTAGATTCCCGCACGAAACAAGTATTTATGATCTGACTTCTGACTTTTGTTTCGGGTCTGGGTGTTTGTGTATGTGAGTTCCTATGTTTGTAAACGCACCCACGATACTGGAGAAATTACTAGAATGCGGAAACGTTAAAAAAATAACCATGGTGTACCCATTGTTAAAACATAGACGTCCAACAACCTTTCTTAGAACTTTTTTGTCTGTCTTGCGGGCAATACTAATTTAACAAATTCCACAAAGTTGTAACCAACCACTCACCCCTCACTAGTTTTGGTTACGCACTTTTGGAACGCTGATAAGTGTACAGCTTTCAAGGATAGAAAGGAACATATTTCCGCCTGTTAACCTACCTCGTTTCTCGACTGTACTGGTGTGGTACTTATTTGCGGAGTACATAAGTAATGTTAGTAGTTGTCGGCAACACAATCGAGATTGCTTCAGTGGGAGGCGAAGGTGTTGAGTAGGTGCAATTTGTTGGCTAATTGCTTTATGTTAATGTGATTCTATCTTATAGATAGCACAGCGTATGACTCATGTTATTTATTGGCTATTGATGTAAAGATTTGCATCAGGAGTACTACTATCTAAGCACGAAATCCGTAGTTTCGCCCAATGTTTCGGGCATTACCTATTCTATATCATCACGGACTTAAGACTAGTAAGTGTTACTAGTTAACTAAAATTGATGACAACACAATTGGACAGTTGGACTCTCCATTTATTTTATCAGAACTTATTATGAATTCAAAATTAATAACGAGTAGAGTTCACTCAAAAGTTTTGAGTTATTTTCGTACGGGCCGTATTTTTGTTGACGGACTAAGCTAAAGAGTAGACCCTGATTCCGTTTCTAAGTTCTTGTGTGACTCAACATCAGTTTAAATGGGTTTAAAAAAAAATGCCTGTTGTATCTATTCACTATCACTATCCACTTCTGTTTTTAGCATAACCTAAACGTCCATCATCATAAAATGCATCAGATTTAAGTCCATTGAAATATGTGGCGGATAACTGGACTTTTTATTTAAAATTTCGAGCAGATAAGAAATCTATACCTAAGTAACTGCGGCCTCCTCACATCATGTAGCGAATTCTATCACCTCTTAATTCAACAAGTTCGCACGCGCTACAACGCCTCTCTAATTACTACATGCAAATAAATAAATCAGAGCGTCCAGAACTTTCCCTATTAACCAGATTCGGTGATAGTTCCCACCGATTGTGATACATTGAACGCTGAGCATAGAAAGTATGTTCCAAAGACACGCCCCGGCGGACAATGGATGGCGTAATGATCGTAACAGTCAGATCTGATGGCCAGTTTTTTAGTTTAGTGTGGAAACACAGGAAACGGTGGGCTGCGCAGGCGCGTCGGCTAGTTGATTTGAATAGATCCTATCTGTGTGTGAGTGTTAAGAGCTGGCAATTACTTCAACCTTCTACGCAATTAATTAGCTTAATGCGAATGCATACTTTGAAATGAAACTCGTTAACATTTGCATTCTTTGAAAACTACGAGTACTATGGATGTGGCTGATTAACATTTTCAACATAACGACTTTCCCAGTTAATTCAAATCAGTGTTATGTGGGCAAGTTTATTGCACTTAATCAGACACAGTTCTGTTCTATCCAATATGAAAAATTGTATAAAGCCTTTGAATTAAGCGTTTTTTTTTTAATTATACGTCCTACCATTGGGCCAGGGCCTCCCTCATTACCTTCCAGGAGCACTTATGCTCATAATTTTTTTTTACCCTGTCCGGCCTAACATTGTAACCCCGATAAGTTACACTGATGACACCGCTCTCTCATGTTTGGTGGCGTGCGACACAATTTACACGCGCCTGATTCGATGTCGACCAACCTGTCAGTTTTCAATAGACACGTAAAAACCTGATGTTCTGATGTTCCACCCATTTGTTTACAAGTTCCCATCGTTACTGGCAGAAAGCTTTATAAGTAAAATTACACTTGAAATGTGGACCAATTTTTTACTGTTTCATTTCGTTGTTTTTTATTTCGTTTTCTAGCCAAGTTTCAGTATTGTTAAAAATTCATCGTGCATGTTTTTCAAATTCTTTAATTTACTGCTTGGTTTGAAAGGTCACAGCAGTTCAACTAAACTGTGAAAAAAAATACAAACATGTAGTCTTTACTATTATGTCAGTCTGGGCTCGACTTCAACTTTAACTCTACCCTGATGCAGTATTTTGCATGGTCGAGCGACTGCCTAATTGATCTCCTCAACTCAGTGACGTACTGGGCACCTCATGATAACACTGATTCTTAGAATTCTGAGTTACTGACTAACGTGATTTAATATTATCTTTTCTTTAACAATTTTCTCTCTAGAGGGAAGTAAAAAGTAAGTGTGGATAACAGATCGCGTTCCTACTGTCAATATAATGTCATCTGGGGCGCGTGCGCACGCGATCAGGCAATGAGATAACAAACAAAAGGTTCCCGGGCTTTCTTTTTACGAGTGATTAATGGTTCTTCTCTGACACATCTAGCTTTTACCGGAATTGATTTTAACGGAAGAACAATCATAAAATTAAAACGAAAGAAGTTGCCAAAGTTGTTAGTAGGTATCGGAACGTTACCATTAAGGCAAAGTGGCCAGTAGTAGTGGTGGTCGTTAGTTTGGACTTCGAACCTCACCTGAGTATCGAGTTAGGTTAGTTTATTTTTGGGTTTTCATAAGATGACTCCTCCTGCTCCGGGTAAAGTGCAAGAGGCGATCAGACTCGGACAGATTAATGACATCTCACGCAGTTCCTTCAATTACCCATTGCGTTCCAGGGACACGGTATCTTTTTAAAATGTTCCTACAACTCTCCATAGTTGTAGGAACATTTTAAAAAGATACCGTGTAAGGAAATCCTTCGACTGGAAAAAGAAACAGAAATTGATTGCAATATAGTCGCCAGAGTATATCAAAATACCTGTTATTCACAAGAAACAGTAAACAAGTGATGGCTTGTCGTATGAAGTACAAGGAGTGTGGATCGATGTACCATGGCTTAGTGCTAGCTCACGTGCGTATCCGGTCGAGATGCTGAGTCCATCATAACGTCTTACTAACCTGTACATGGTGGCGCGATGGTTCCTGTTGGCTGCGGCATCAGCCTGCTCGATGAGCTGCGTGAGCGCGCGCGCCTGCTCACTCAGGGTCAGCAGCTCCAGCTCCTCGCGGCCCAGCTTGTACTGCAGCTCGGCTTGCTGGATCCGCGTGTCGATGTTACTAGGAATTGAAAGGAAGGTAAAATTAGTGGCATCTTTTTTTGTAGTGTGATAAAATCATCAAATGAGTCCTCCCTCCCAGGGCAGGGCAGGAGGGACTGTCAGACTTATACTGACTAAAATCCATGTTCTTCAATATACATTTACGTTCCGGGGTCACGGTATTCGTTAGTTCCGCAACCCTGTAGGATTAAGGGGCCCCCGTCATTGTGCTGATACTATTTGAGGCGCGCGTGGAACACAACGGTCAGTCGACCCGGGCATGGTCCATGGTCGGACAGCGAGTCACCCTTTACTCGCCGCCCGCTAATTAGTGGCATCTGTCGTGTGGCAACAAGAAAAAGAAAGTTTTAACTAGTCGGGTCAGTAAAAGAAAAATAAATGACTCTCTTTTAAATGAAAAAACTTAGGGACTTGAACTGGAATGTGTCCTTCTCGCTGTCAACATCATGATCTGAAAAGTAGTGGACTGGTGGTCGTCAAATGAGAAATGGGGACTTGGCTAACACTACCTTACGCCCCTTACGGTATGGTTTTGTTTAATAAAGACTGTATATTGACAGAAGTAAATGGAACTTACTCAGTGACATGCGTCTTCTCAAGTCTTCGCCTCAATTCCTGTATATTAGCTTTTCTCGTGTCCAGGTCGTTTCTCACGGCATTAGCGCGCTCTTCTAAGGCTCGTCTCTCATCAGCAGATAGGGCTGCGGCGTGGTCCTCGTGAGAGCTGGCGCGGGAGGCCGTGGGGGACGCTAGTCGGGCTGCGCTCAGGGACGCGCTCAGCTGCTTTTTTAGACTGTTGGAGAAAAATAAGGACTTATGAAAACATCCAAAAGAGGATTAAAATTTTTGTTAATAGAAAACGCAAGTGTTCAGAATATGCCATAGAACTATTAATCAGGTTTTTTTAACAGTACGAATTTTTCGATATGCTTGAGAATTGAACGAGACTGGAAAACAAACACATTTTATTGAAAATACAATTGACTAATATGGTTCTGATGGGTCAGAGCCCATTCGTACCCTAAGATTCGCACCCTGTGCCCACTCGTACCCTGGAAATTTTGAGGGGCCCACTCGTCCCCTGAAGAATATTTATTTTTATTCATTCTTCTAATACACACATCAAAAGTGTCTAGGGATCAACATATATTTTTGCAATAACTTTTCTCCTGATTGATATTAATTAAAATGTTCTTTAAGGATTCATCAAATAAAGTGTTATCGTTTGTCACAGTAACGATAAACCAAGTCACCTTTGCATTCATAAAGAAATTTGCCATTTTCCTAATAAAGGGATTTTTGACATTTGAACCACTAACATTAAAGTTCGAAAAAAAGACTGAAATAACAGTTTTCTTTAAAATTTTATTGGGTAACTTAAACAATTAATAATCCGTGTTTCTACCGCGAACACTAACAACACAAGAACATCGGTTTGGCATACTCAAAATGAGTTCATCCAAATCACGCTGTGGAATGGCCGCCCATGTTCGTTGCAACAACAAAAAAAGGTCTTCTTGCGACTGGATACCCTCCATATTCGGCAGAGCTCTTCTCTGTAGCATATCCCATGCATGCTCAATCGGGTTCAAGTCTGGCGACTGAGCAGGCCAGGGCAGGACATTGATGTTAGCTGCGGCGAGAGTCTGTCTTACAACTCTTGCGGTGTGCGGTCGTGCATTATCATGCATTAACTGAAATAAGGGACCGATTTGCACTTGTAGAGGAACGACGACGTCTGATACAATCATCTCAGCATAAATTTGAGCGTTGAGGTTGCCTCTGATCCAAATCAACTCAGTTCTTCCGCCGATCCAAATACCCGCCCATACCATGATGGTTCCACCACTATAAGGATGGACTTCCTGGCAGGATTTTAATCGCTGTTGGCGTCCAGGGGTTCTCCAGTGTCGTATACGTCTTGTATCCGGTCTCATACCAAAACGAGACTCATCAGAAAAGCACACGAAACGCCATTGTTCTTCTGCCCAATTTCTGTGTTCAAGAGCCCATTGATATCGAATCCTACGATTGTGCATTGCTATAGGTGGTACCCGTAGCGGTCTTCGGGAATGAAGGTTCACTTCATGCAAGCGGTTTCTGACTGTTTGGTCGCTAATTAAGTTCCCTGAAGAGTGATGAAGCCTCACGGCTAACATCATGGCGGTTATTGTTGGAGCTCTTCGAGTTAAGATTTGAATGTATCGGTCTTGTCTCCGTGTGGTGCAGCGATACCGTCCTCCATGGCGCTCAGCCACGGTACCAGTGCTTCGGTAACGTGTCCAAAGTCGACTGATAACACTCTGACTTGTATTCAGAGCTAAAGCCACAGTACGTTGCCGGGAACCAGCTTCTATCATTCCCACGGCTCTGAGCATTTCTTCCCTGCTTAAATGACGTCGCCGCTCCATAATAACGTTGGTTTTAATCAGTAGTAGGGAAACAGTAGCACTAATAATGTCTTCAATGCGTTGTATGTTTTTATAGGGAAAATATTGACAGCTGATTTTCATCTTTTACTCGAATTTGATTTACAGTTCCTGATTCAAATTATGAAATGCACCAAAAAGGATCCATATAAATTTATAAAATCATAAATTTATTACAAAGCCACATCTCAATCTCAAGAAATCCGCATAAAAATGCTTGATCCCTAGACACTTTTGATGTGTGTATAAGTACATGTACATGTGTATACTGCAGCTTGTTAGTCCTGGTACAGTCGCGCAGAAAAGAGTAAAATATTGTAATTCGGTAGATATCATGTTTATTTCGAATAAGATTAAGTTTAATAAATGCCTCTACGTTCTAGGCATTAAGTCAGTCTTCAAAATAATTAATCAACTTTTGGTTTCTTGTACATTTGTAAATATTTAGCAAAACATATGATAACTACATATAATAATCTTTATGCAATAAAATAAAACTGTAACTATTTAAATAAAATCTCAGTAATAAGTTAATAACTGAATTTTAGATAAATTTACATCCAGTGCACAATGTCCTAGAAACTAACAAAATACAACTCTTTTTACAAAAATCAGCCTTGATTGACCATCATATAAATCAACAATAAATATAAAATATGAAAAAAAAAAAATAGAACACATATCAACAGTAAATAATCACTTCTTATTTTTTTGTATATTTACCAACTACATACATGCAAAATCATAATAACTTAAATTTAATTTGTTGCGCGCAGATACTCTGGCCAAGATTACCCCTCCCGCTTCGGCATTCCACACCCCGCGCACATCTGGAGAGTACTTACCAATTTTAACGCAATTTTTGGAGCAAAACAGAATTAATGTTAGAACGTTCATTATTTTTAAGCGACTTCCAAAAGGAAGAGGTTCTCAATTCGGATGTTTGTGTTTTTTTTTATGTTTGTTCGGGCATAACTCCGTCGTTTAACAACCGATTTGAAAAATTCTTTTTTTGTTGGATAGTGTATACTTCCGGAATGGTCTCATTAAAATTTTATCGAAATCGGACTAGCACATTTTGAAAAATCGACAAAAACCTACAAAGTTTTCAACTTTGTCTACACCGATTACTCCGAGGTTTCTGGTCTGATTTCGATGATTCTTTTTTTGTTCGATATACTTAGTATATTTGCCATTTGGTCCCATGAAATTTGGGTTGAATAGTGAAACTAAAAAGGATAAAATAAAAAACTTAAAAAAAAAAAATGTAAGTAGCCGACTTCAAAACAACCACAAAAAAAGTTCAAAATAACCTACAAAAAACTTTTCTTTCGAAAGTCGGCGACAAAAAACAAAAAGTTTATTTCGTTAGGCGAACTTCATTTAATAAAAGACCAAAGACAGATTGAACAGTGTCGTATTCGCAGTCACATTCAAGAACCAATATGTCACCGAGGCAGCCATAACATACAAACAAAACACCTTATCTAATTTTGTAACCCGTTTTTTTAACAAGCCATTCGTAGAGAGACAATTTTACATCGACAGGTTATATTATTATCAGGACGGATATCATTCATCATAGCTCTTTTTTCAATGAGCTGTTATGATTTATTAGATTAATTCCGTTAATAAACTGTTCACAAGTGTACTCTGTTAACCGTTTCTTATGTAAAATATAGCTAATTTTATCTCAGGGGACCAATAGGCACCTGAATAGGTGCCGAATCTTTAACTTATATTGTATTATTTAAGAGGGTACGAATGGGTACCTTAGAAATAATATTTTTTATTAAAATATTAATTGGTACCCTACCAGGAGACCAATGGGCACCTTTATAGGGGCCGAATCCACAACTTTTATGCTGGGGTACGAATTTTAGGGGACGAATGGGCTCTGACCCGTTCTGATTATGATCTAAGCGCTCATGCCCACGAGACGGTTTATCCGGTTAATTTTTAATCTAGGTTAAAATATCTGTAAGTGACATAAAAGGGACTTAACCGAAATATAAGGGATATTATATATAATATCCCTATAGTAATTAAAAAACAGTTGCTATTAATGTTTTCGAAACGGGGTTATTTCTAAGTTGTCAAGGAAGTCTAATGGCTGTACAGTTAAAACTGCAACGATAAATCGACAAGTGTGTATGAGAAAAATCGAACAAACTGTACAGTTTTTCTCATAAACACTTGTCGATTTATCGTTGCAGTTTTAACTGTACCCACTAATCGTAACGATTTATCGTAAGGTGTGTAGCAGTCATAAAAGTATAACAATACCTTTGAATGAGGGTGTCTTTATCGGTGAGCGCAGTGCGCAACGCGTCCAGCTCGCGTGTGACGTCACGTGCGCCCGCGCTGCGTCGCCGAGAGCCTGCCAGCGACACCTCAATACTCGCCATCTGTGTGCAAAAATTGTTTCATGAAAACAAAGACAACAATAACACTAATTGCCGCGAATCATCATCATCATCATTATCAGCCTGTGATCACCCCCTGCCCGGTATAGGCCTCCCCCTTTTTTTTTCATATCTTTCGGTTGTGTGCGTCTCTCATCCATCGATATCGTCAACCACGGGCTTTTGAGCGGCCCTGGTTTCTTTGGCCGAACCTTGGCCACGATTAATTAATTTAATCCAAACTGATGTCATACAATGGAATTGATAATTTAAAAAATAAGGAATGGTCTTGCCCTGGCCTCATTTGACCCATTGCTGGGAAATTAACAATTTAAAACAGAATTCCGTAGCTAGTCGTTTTGTTATCAGCTAATTGAAGTGAAATAATCTTCAACTCAACTGTTTTCACTGTTTGTTGTGAGTGAAAAATTTATATCAGGAATGTTAGTGTATGTTTTGTAGGCACTTGAAGAATGTAGGTACGTGTTAAATCGTAAACATCAAAAAGTTATTTCCTGAGAACTATGAACATGTCTATTCACAAACAAAACAACCAAAGCTTTTCTGCAAATCCTTTGCCATAAACCTGTGAGTCTCCCAAAAGCCATAACTCGATGGTACGACATGCAGCCAAAGAAACGTCTCTCGAATGTATACAACCATTCGTTCTTTCATTCACTCCACACTTTATGTTCTTCGTTCACGTCATTCGGCTTTACTAACTTAATTAGGAGACTTGCTAAGTTATGTTTAAGTTGAATGTCTAAGTTACTTTGAAGTTGGAAGTCGTAAGTCTATGCTAATTGAGAGGTTTCTATAGAGAACAAGATATATTTATTTTTGAAACCAGTGCTTGTCAATGCCCCTTGAAAAAATTACAGTAGCCAGCAGGTCAACCTACCCGTATCTGTCAAATTTTACCAATCGAATATAAGCTTTCTACTTTTGTTATGAGGTTGAAAATCTATTAAACAAAATTTGACAGATTGAGGAAGGATGATGTGCTGGCTTCTGTACAATTTTTATTGACAGTTAATTATTGACGAATTTTCTAATATTATGTAACTAATGGATGCGCGTTATTACGCAATTAATTTGCAAAAATAAATATTCTCGTTTTAATTTCACAATTACGTTATTACGTGCTATTATGGCTTATGGCTTATGGCGACCTGACTGTTACAGATCGTTTATTTTGACAGTAAATTAAACACACACAGCCATTTGTATATTAAATCTTACGAAGAACGTAGCTATGACGTTAGTAATGGTATGTTATACTGTGCTTTTAAAAATAAAGGAAAGATAGAGATCATTTTAATGTACAGTGGTCAAGCAAGGGTATTAAGTAGTCGCAATAAACGTAGTTAATATTTTAGTTATGCTGTAGTTAGATTTAAATACTAGCTTCTGGTAGTTTTCTCGTAAATGATTTAATATAACTTTTATGTTTGTAGTAAGCCGCACGCCATCGCAAGTGCGCCAGTGTTAACATTTTATGCTGGTAAAATCATCAAATGAGTGGGGACGGGAGGGACTGTCAACTCGTACTGATTAAAATCCAGGGTGTCTGTCAGTTCCAGGGTCGCAATTAACCAACTTAGGCTGCGTTGTGATAGCACTCATATTCCCAGATTTTCAATATCGAACGATCGACTGTACTGCAAGTTGGTGCGCGTTGAAGTCGTTTGTTCGCGCGACTTCCTGCGCCGGCGCACGCTTCGTTCCACACGGCGGCGCTTGTTTCAAGTGCCCAGACAAAGGCTCTACTTGACGGGTTAATTTAAACAGATAATGGGTATTTAGATTACTTTGGAAGTTTATACTGCCTAAAGTTATGTTTTAAACTTTTATCAAAGTACGGTCCACAAATGAACTTTAGAGCAAAGCTTTAGAATTTATTACGCAGGCGTAATGGGTATTAAAATATTTAATAACGGGTCGGTTTGTACTTATTTACTGCACTTACTTATTCAAATTAATGTTTCCGTTACAGCCTTATTACGTACTGTTATTAAATTTATCCTCTTCAATAATTTTCAGATAAACCAGACCAAAATGAAGGAAAACACGCATAGCTCTTTGTGCATTTTACACACATTGTCGAACGACTTTGACAATGAAGTATAGAATGAACAGCCATGTTAATGTAGCAGTACCGCTAGTGTAGTGCAACGTATAAAAAAAATGCAAAAAAGAAACAAAACCCTCTGGCTGTTCGCCCTTTTTAATACATTGAATACAATACATAGATATAGTTTCTGTATAGAACTTATCAAATTCTAGGTAGGGACTCCTATCACTTCAAGTTTTACTATTCTGTACTTTATTACTCTAAACGTCGTCTTTTTGTTTTGCAACATTGTGCGAAATCACTTTTTACTTTGTATTAGATAGACACAAGGTTGTAATTACAAGTACTTAAAATATGATGATAGCGATGAGATGCGCAAGATCATCAGGCGGTGGGAATGTGCGCAGATCACGCGTGAGATTAGCGCAGCATTAGGTTTATGGCCACGCATGCGTAGAACGATCTCGCACCGATTAATGTTAGGTACTGAGTATAAAAGAAATCACGATGGAATTTATTACAACTACTTATTAATTACGTAGTTGAACGAAGTCATAGTAATTAATGCCTTTCACAAATAGAGATCAATCTGAGAGCTTGAAAGTAGATAGGTAATTGGTTACCATTAGTACAAAGCCGACTAAAGTTGGGAACTTTATTCTTTTTAGTAGTAGCAAGAATATTATGAAATTTCCTCGTGCTGTTCTAGACACGCGAGAGCGTGGCCAGCAAAAGCACAGGCGCGCTCACAGTGTGTAATATTACACGAACAATTTGGAGGCACTTTTTAGCCCCTCATAACTCAAAAACTATTTAACCTAGACTTGTCAAATTTGGCACATATATTGAGACTGGCAAAATAGATATGCGTTACTTTTATAAACATATCTCAAACGGTTATTTAGTTATTAACGACCAAAAATCGTCATTTTTATGACTGACCTATAGATCAAAACTATATCCCAGTTCCAATCTAAATGGGTGCAGTTCAATGGTCAGTTCTGAAATTTATTTAAAACAACATAAACTATATTTCTTTTTATAACTTAGGATCATACATTGTAGCCTAATTTCTTGCTTGGCTAGTTCTCATATACGAATTGTTCGATGGTTAGTGCTACCAGCAAGCCAAATTGTCGGAATAATAAAATAAAACTGAGAAGTTACAGGTTTAGAAATTATGAAGGTTATAATATAATTCGTATTTTATGAGAAATAGCCAAGTCAGAAATTAGGCTACAATGTTTGATCCTTAGTTATAAAAAGAAATATAGTTTATGTTGTTTTAAATAAATTTCAGAACTGACCATTGAACTTGGCACCCATTTAGATTTCACTTCTTTTTTCGTTGAAGTCAACAACCAAGGCATAATATCAAACTATTGTGCTTGGCTTTGGCTCTCATTTCAGATTTATGTTTTTGATGGGATAATAAACAATACTAGTCAATAAAAGCAGGTACTTGAATACGACGCATAAATTATTGTAACTAAAATATTTCGGGCCCGAAATTGTTTCCGTCCTGTCATTATGACTTAGAACAAATAGACATGTTTTTAATACAATTCCGTAATCAACCACGTGTTTATACTTAAGGAATTAGAAACACGTCAGACGCGAAACGGGCATGCGGTTGCGAACGGCGGGTAATGGGTGACTCGCCGTTCGATCATGGACTATGCCCAGGCAGGCCTGGCTCACTCCGCAGTGTAGGTATAAAACTGCAAGCATTGGCGGGGACCATTTCGAAGTGGGCATTTAGTCGGCTGCCGCGCGCCACCCACTAAGCACGCGCTTTCTTAAATAATATTTAAGTTTGGTGTTTGGTTGTATTTACGCATAAGTTAAAAAAAATATATATATGATGAAGAAAAAAAAATACTGCATAACGTTTGGTTGTTTAAATAATGACAGTGATAGGAGCCTCACGTTTCACACACTACCGCGTGATTTCGAAAGGAAAGGAAAAAAGTGAATATTTATCTATGTAGTACATATTTAATAATGATCAAAAAATTATCTACCTGCTTGTGGTGTGCTTATTAATGTCATTCAAGTACCGGCTAGTAATCATGATCAGTTAATCATGATTAGGTAGGTTACAAATTTGGCCTACAAGACGACCAAGATAAATAAAATAGACGAATATCAAACCTGACATCACTCTCACTCACCTAAGCTGAATACGTAGGTAGGTCGAATTATGATCGGTAGAAAGTAGGAAGATGTTTACGTTATTGTTTAGAGACGTTCAAACTCAGAAAATGGCTACACTACGCATTCAAGGTCAGCGATCGTAATTCTCTTCGCGACTTTTTTACCTACTTACCTACAAAGACACGCAACACGGGGCCTCTGACAATGAAATGAATGAAATGATAAGGACTAGTAACCTATTTTGCCGTAAACGATAACAATCGATCTTTAAAGTTATGACTACAGCTTGGCCAGAACGGATTGAAACGGAACTAATCTTTTTGTTTCTGACAACGTTTTAAAATCTTTGATATTTGATGTAAACAAAGACCGCAGGTTTGTTAGATTTATTATTGTGCCATAAAACTAACGTAATAAGAGAAAAAAAAAAATCATTCAATGTGCTGGTAGCGCGAAGACAGTGGCGACTTCCGGTTTTCTACAGTTTTATGTCAAGCTATATATATTTATGTTAATTAATAATGTAATTAAACAATGCATAAAATACGTATTCCTACCTACAGCTTGACATAAAAATGTAGAAAACCGGAAGTCGCCACTGTCTTCGCGCTACCAGCACTTCGAATGATTTTATTTTATTTTTTTTCACTTATTACGTTAGTTTTATGGCACAATAATAAATCTAACAAACCTGCGGTCTTTGTTTACATCAAATATCAAAGATTTTAAAACGCTGTCAGAAATAAAAATTTTAGTTCCGTTTCAATCCGTTCTGGCCAAGCTGTAACTGTACCCAAACTCGCGAGTCGCAACCCTATTGAGCTTGACCGACAGTAACCTTTTAATGTCGTTGGCGTCAGATAAACTAAAATGAGCTCTCGCGCGTCACTATTCAGTTCATTTTTGCTTGCGCACGGGAAGTTTAGGCTATTATAAAAGTAGGTGGGCGATGCGGGTGCAAGTAAAAATGGACTCTATTCTCTCGTACATAGATTTTACATTTGTTTGTTTTCTTTTTGGGAGTAACGCTTCTGTACCTTTAGGTACTATTATATATTCTGTGGCCCAGGTCGACGACGCGAGACTTGTCATTGACAGTAATCTGACCGGGCCCTTTCAGAGGACCAAAGCCTGCCCGGGTCGCGGGACTGTACGAGCGTAAAGGGTTATTGAAGGATCACAAGTCTAACAGAGGGTGGGAGGACTCATTTGATGATTTTACCATAATAAAAAAGACGCATAATGCGTTACATCCACGTGCTTATTTTCCATGCACAGTGCGCCAACTACCTTAGATGCGTGTCTATATTTATACAGCCAAGTACAGATTATATTTATAGCAGCTATCACTGGGTTCCCACCCATTGTGTCCGCAGTACCGCAAGTGTATCGCCGCCCTTTTTTCTCACAAATTATACGCAGCACTCATACGATACACAGCCTTCGATAACGTCGAGATTTTATGTGTTGATTGAATAATATGTGGTTGGGACAGTACTTACTATTGTTTTTATGTAGGCTAATGAACTTAGGTGGGGTTCATTGTGATACGTTCGGAAATATTTTACAAAGTAAAGTATTGGAGTCTTTGGTTGATATTGCCCATGTTTCACGTCGCACCGTCATTCGCCACTACGTTACGTTCCCACTATGGGGCACAATGCCTGACAATAAAATTATTTTATTTATTTTTTTATTATTCATTGCCTATACATTCACGAAGTGAATCATTAGGTAAAATGCTTAGTGGCTGTTTTAGACTAGCAGTTTAGAAACATACCTTAGCATGTACAATGCTTAATGCACATCAAAATTGTTAGGTATGTACACACCTGTTATTAGTAGATATATATATATTAAAATCTTTGGATGCGTCAGCACTTTCACCACTGATAGTATACATAGATCTCTAGTAGTTACGAATCTGCTTAGTATTATAAAAACACTTTATATTCCGAGCCCACAACGCTACATAATATAAACACAAAGCATCTCAGAAAAAGATGTGCATTAAAAATAAATAAAAGCTTACTAATTCAATAAATGTCGGGCGCGAAATCGATACCGGAATATAATGAATCGAGCATAATCGATTGGAAACAAAAAGCCGCCCGCTGCGCTTGCGCCGCGCGTCGCATAACAAATTGTATAATTGAAAACGATTCCATCTGATGCCGTTGTGAACCGGCCAGAGATTAAAGTTAAGGAAACCGGATTGTCAGAGCAATGCGGTTCACACGCAGTAACCGTGCGCACTTCCCTACTAATGAATGAACAACTTCCTAAACTTCAATATTCTCATTTCTACGTAATTGTAGCTCACTTGACGGCGCGTTGTGTTCTACGCGCGCCTCAAAGAGTGTCAGCACAATGACGGCCCCACCCTTAGAGGGCCGAAGCCTGCCACGGTCGCGGGACTAACGAATTACCGTGACCCCGGAACGTAAAGGGCAATAGAAGGACACTGTGGATTTTAGTCAGTACAAGTCTGACAGTCCCTTCCGCCCTGCCTTGGACTCATTTTAGGATTATACGTCGAAAAAAAAATGTAACTCATTGGTTTAAACTGCGCCCTTATTAATAAACGTTGACTAAAGTTACAACCAGGATAATCTTCGGACTAACCATAAATTTTTTGGGTTAACCTTGGCGTAACTTTACTTCTCGTTTTATTAATAAGGGGGAGAGTTGCAGGGAAATTACTGTATGAGAAAAATAAAATCAATTCATACAAAAGACTTGAAGAGACATAAGGAAGTGCATTTCTCTGGAACGATAATAAACATGAAATACTGAGGACACTGATGCTAGAGCCGTCAGCAGTAACAAGACAGGTTGCTGATTAGGCTAGCTATTTAGCTAATAGCCAGTTCCTCGTTCGCGCTGCATTTATAACTTCTAATAGTTCCAGATTTCTAAACATCATTTGGATTACTGCACTATTTACTGTATCACCCTTAAAATCTAAGATATCGTGGTGAAAATCGTATGCGACTCTTTCACTCCTACGCTCTTTTGTATCGAGAAAAAGAGATGGTATATTTGCGTCTCACTGACATTCAGATGGGACGATAAAATGCAAAAACGTTTGCTGACAATAAATTGGCGAGTAATTGCATATGCGGGCTTGAGATTGCATATGCATACGAGTCTTAGCTCCCTTAGTAATGTGAGACGTCTATGATATGAAGGTAGATTGTGTTACTGTGAATTTGTTTTTATTTTATAAAGTAGTGTTGTAATATGGAATGTAGTAAAGATGTTGTTGTACGATAAACTCGTGTTTAACTGTCAATAACATTGTGTTGTATTATGCAAGTAAATGTTGGAATGTTTGTTCTAAATATAGTGAGCCCATGTTTGCAGGAATTAATTAAATAACTTTAAAGTTTTTAGCTTTATTGGTGAAACAATTAACAAACGATAGATCTTATCTAGGTTGGTGTTTTACTATGTAATGTAATTTTACAATATTTCTGATGATGGTAATTCCGTAAAGTTGCAATTTTGTACAGGTAGATGATTCAGTATTCTATGACCAGATTCGTAATCATGGGAATCAAAGTACCAACACTATTCGCAACCATTCTTATAACCACAGCACCAATGATCCATAACTTATGCAGGAACCGCCGCGGGCTATCGACTCAACACTCCAGCCTCACTTTCATTACGTAAGCACCGTCATTACGTGGACCTGCGCCTGCGCAGCCCCGCGCCTGTAGGCTGTGTGGATGTACAGGTTCTCTCATCGTGATAGGTTGCTGTTTGTCTCCCTCGGGCAGGCTTCAGGTATTTTATTGTTGATAGAAGGAGTAGTTGTGTAGTGTAAGGTAGGAATAAGGAATAACTGATGTACGCAATGTGTTTTAAATTCATCGATAGCGGGTTTATTCACATAATTGCTACTTAAAGTTGCGTAATGAGCAACAAATCTTGTTAATCCGTATATTTTCATGTAATGTTAAAATTTCTCGTTATAACGTTTATGAATAGAACTCTGCATCAGCGGCTTATCCTCAAACAAGATTCTTGAGTTTTAACGATTCTCTGAGCTTTTATGATCACAATCGTAATTACAACTTTGATAGTTTAACGTAGAGTATTTAGTTTATTGAATCTTTATGCACAAGCAAATAATTTTCTGCGGAAAGAAGAAAAATCGAACTGCGAGCGGGATTTCAACCTACGACCTTTGGATTCGACGCTGTATGTAACAGCCTCGGTTGCTTAGTTGGTAAAATCATCGGATATACTGAATCCGAAATATTTAGAAGGCTAATTCACGTAATTTTATGACGCGCCGATGAAGTAGTAGTGCAGTTGCAGTTAAGTTCACGTTCGAGCGATAAACGGTATGTAATTTTTGAACTGCGCGTAAGCTGCGCGTGAACTGAACGTCAACTGTACGACAACCAAACCAGGAGAGAAAAATGATTGCCCACTGAATAATCGAATGGAATCGATTACATTTCAATGAATATGACATTAAAACTGCACGTTGATCGAATTGAAACTTGTATACTGTCATTTTTGAAACGTCAAACGAATAGTAGAATACCGATCATGTTGCAATCCAAAGATCCAAAACACGCACGCGTGACGCGAACTTGACGCGAGCGTGTCTGACAGCGACAGAGAACACGAAAAGCGTTGTTTTGATCGAAACTTAACTGCAACTGCACTGCAACAGCACTTCTTTAGTTATGTGAATTGCCCTACAGATTTAAATCCTATTCGCGGTTCGAATTTTACTTTACATAGAAAATCTCTCTACCCGTGCGTCGATTTTGGTATCTCTCTGACATTTCCAAATTATATTCAAGTACACCACTGAAAATCTCTTGTCATTCTTTAAACCAGAAAAAGTGCAAAAAGTGTCTGTTTTTGTTAGCCCATTACCAAACTAATAAAAGCGTATTAAAGTGTCTTTCACCCTAAACCAATAAGGAAAGTCCACTTCCTCACAGTACGCAAGTGCGTGTTAATCACCCCCATCTTAATTAGCGCGCACTAATAAGTTCCCGACGAATGCGAGCGGGCCGGTGTCGCGACATCGCTATAAATCCCGTGTCGTGCATGTCGCGCGTGTCGCCGCTGTGTCGCGCGACACGACAAATTGTCGCCTGACTAGTTGTGGAGGTGTATAATGTACTGGTGTTAGTTTATGTTAGTACTGTTGTCGGATGTGGGATTTGTTTGTTAATTAAATAAATAAAGGGAAGATCGATAAATCCGTAGGATTGAAGAAGTATAAACTTTATGTTGTTGTTATTTTCATCGTAGAGTGTCAAACGTTTTATTAAATAGGGGATGGGAGTAGGAGGGTGAAAATATTTTAGGACCTTTTCTCATACTTGCCAGATACTTATACTAGACATCATTCAATGTCGAGCTGTTTCGGAGGCGTGCAACCACAAACAAGGTGAAACGAGACTTTTGTAAAGATGTACTTATATCTAGTTTACATTCCATACTTGATTTATTTATATTTATTGAAAAAATCTTTCCGAGAGTCGAATTAGAGGTTGCGAATAGGTAACTTTGTTTTCGAGGGATTGACAAACATTAAACTTGTAAGCGAAGAACAAGCCCAGCAGTAGACTGAAAGCCTGGGTTGATTTGTTGATTAAAATCAGTATTTTTTTATCGTGGTAACACCATCAAATGAGTCCTCCCGCCCTTGGTGAAGGGATTGTCATACTCGTACCGACTAAAATTCACGGTGTCCCTTCTACAGCCCTTTATGTTCCAAAGTCAGTTGGTCACGGTAGGTCGGAATAAGGAGTTATTAGGGTTCCGTAGTCAACAAGGAACCCTTATAGTTTCGCCATGTCCGTCCGTCCGTCCGTCTGTCCGCAGTTTAGCTCAGAGACGCACAGTACTAGAGAGCTGTAATTTGGTGTAAATATACGGATTTGTTGTGCCGAAAAAGTGGTAAAATAAAATCTGGTAAAATATTTTTTTTTAGGGTACCTCCTGTACACGTAAAGTGCGGATGTTTATTTTTTTCTCGCGTAGCCCTTAGTGTGGGGTATTATTAAATAGGTCTTTAAAAAATATTGATAGTTTCCATGGACAATTTTTTGATAAAAAAATTCGTTTGTGAAATATTAAGCTTTAAAGTGCTAAATTTTGCTCGACTCGAGTGTCCCCCCCCTCTACCAGCTAAACGGTTATGTTTGGGGGTGTGAAAAAATTCACAATAGTAGTATATATAACGAGTTTAAAAGAAAATTATCATGACTAAGTAGGCTTTACAACTTTACGAGTAATAGTCGACCAACTTATAAAATGTACTTGGATAACATATTTTCTTAAACAAAATGTATCGGAGAACATGTTCTTCAACTGCAAATGTAAGTTTGTCAACTTTATTTTTACAGCTTTAATAGGTATTTTTTTTGGGGATAGGTAGGTTTTTATCGTCAACTATTTTTAACTAACTTCAAAAAAAGGAGGATGCTCTAAATTCGTCGTAATCTTTTTTTTTATGTATTTTCCCCGATTTCTCAAAGACTCCTGGACCGATTTTGTAAATTCTTCTTTTTAAAATTAAATTCAGCGAATCAGTTTAGTTAGTTCGCATAAGTATTTTGATGGGCAACTACGGAACCCTATACTGTGCGTGGCCCGACTCGCACTTGGCCGGTTTTTTTTTGTACTTGCATCGAATTGTTGACATTAATATGGATCTTCCCGGGATTTTTAATATAAAATCTCATGTGGAAAACAGTATTACAAATTAATAATAAGAACAAAAACATCAGACAAACAAATTGTGTAAAAGTAAATACTTTTTTTATTAATAAATCAAGGGATTTTTCTGTTCTTTAAAAGTAATTCCGGGATTTGGGGCATATCTACTTTATTCTTTCGCTGTATGAAATCAGTGTATATACATGAATAACTCTACCTAATTCCGACCTATGCTCATATGACAGTCCTGCAACCCTCTCGCAGAGGTATAAACATTATTTTTACTTTAAATTCAGTCATTTCCTCGCTCAGGTTTGAATTTACCTTAATTCCGTGCGAATTTAATCTAGGAAAGTAATATCCTTATTTCAATTACCAGTCAATAAATTAAGACGTCCATGTTTAATCACTTAATCTTGATATGAAATGAATCAGAGTATCATTGCTCCCATACAAGGAAGCGAGATGCTAATCAAATAGAATGGCCGCGGAAGCCTGACACGAGATAAATAGATGCAGTAAATATTAATATAGATATATTTATAACCGGGATGTTACGCACGCAACACGGAACGTTATCTAGCTGTGGATTCAATTATTTGTTGAGGAATCAACACATTCGTTCAGTGTTTATAAGTACGTTATCCCTAAACCTTTTTTTAAATTTGTTATTGGTTTGTTCCTGACTCTAGTCTAGGTTATAGGTAATGTGTCTGCTTGGCGCAGTAGTTGAGCGATCGACTGATGCGCAAACGCAATGTGTCGCGGGTACGATCACCGCGCGGAATATCTGTTTGTATGATCTATACCTAAGTAGCTTGCTCCGGGGCTGGGTGTTTGTGTATGTCTATTTCTATGTTTATAAACGCACCAACGGTACAGTAGAAATTCCTAGAGTAGGGCAACGTTTTTTAAAAAAAACGCGAGATTTGCTTTATTATTGATTGAGCGAGATTAGCCATGAAACCTATTAACTATAAAGAATATAATTTAAGCTAGTTTCATCTAAATCAGTCTCGTCTAAGTAAAACAGGAACAAATATTATATCCATCAATCCATTCATCCTGGCAAGCTTTCACATTTATATTAGTAAGTAGTAATATTTGTTTGATGAAAATCTGTATCGTATGAGTAATGTTGAGAATTCAATTTGGAATCCACGATGGCATTTTACAATGTATTGGGTCCTTTACCCAACACATGCAAAATGATTCCTTTATAAAATCAAGATGGAACGAAACTTTAGCAATATATTATACTATTGACAAGTTTAATCTAGTTCCAATAATATTTATTGCTTCCTACAACTATATTATAATCACTTCACTGATAAATGTATGGAACCCAAAGGTGCGCGCGCGTTGATGTCTTTTGTACTAGAAACGGAAATTGAATGAAAGTTTGGATTTCTTTTCAAGCTAATCAGTTTAAATCGTTATGTATAAGTTATGTATGACTTGTATATGTATATTTAGCTTTCTAAGAGGTGTGTGAATGTGTTCGTGCTATTGATTCAGTCCAGTAGGCGCTGTAATAACTACATTTAAAAGAGTCATGGAGAATAGTTTCTATGTTTTTTTAAGTGAATATTTTTGTATTTTATAGCTATTTTCTCTTAATGAAAACTGTTGTAAATTATTGTGTCTTTGTTATTTATTCATGTTTCACAATACATGGGATAAATACGAATATTTACTGAGAATATGATTTAGTATTCATTCTGCTCATTGGTTCTTGAATGTTAGTAGAATACTGATTGTAATTCTACTCCGAATTTATTTCTAATTGAGGATAAAGGCACTGATCACCTAGATTTTAAAAGCTTTGCCTAGTTCCGTCACTATTAATGTTTTCTGTAATTTAGTATTTATAAGTTTTTTGAGAAAATCTTATCCTATAACTCCAGTCCAAATCTTCAGTCCCGGAAGAATCGGACGAAAGAGAGAATTGTGAACTGGCTCTGGATTCCAGACATTCCAGTTTAGAGTTTTAATTTTTTAATAGAAACAGCGTCCGTTATTTTTCCGCATTTGTTACCTAAAGCGAACTAATTCAATTTTACTGATTCCCAACTTTCAATGATGTAATCCTACTCATCAGTTGCTCTACATACGAACGTGTGGCATGTGAATGTAGAGAAGAGGTCACTGACCTTGGCCTCCAGGCTCTCGAGGTTACTGACCCCGCCCCCGCCGCCGCCCGCCTCCAGGGTTTGCTGAAACAAACACATTATTATTAAATTAGCTCGTTATGTTGATTACCCTTGAACTTGTAAGGTTACGTTACTAAGGCTTCGTAATAAATTGGGGAATAAAAGTAATGTTTACTTAATTTTCGAATACGACATATTATACAGTGTCTAACCATCTACTAGTATCTTTTAACAATTGAAGCGTATACCGAGGGTCGTAGAATTGTGTAAACAGGTATTTGTGACCCTTTTCTACGTGGTAAAATCATCGTAACTGCACTGCAACAGCACTTGTGTAGTTACGTGAATTGAGCTACAGGGCAGGATGAGAGGGTTTATCAAACTCGAACTGGCTAAAATAAACGGTGTCCTTCAATAGCTTTTACGTTCCGGAGCCAGCTTTAGCCCTATAAGGCCCTTCATGTTGCTGACAGCAGGTCTTTGAGGCACGCGTGGAACACGACGCGCCGCCGACCCGGGAACTGTGACCCTGGACCGTAAAGGGCTATTGCAGGAGTCCGTCCGTCCATCTCCGGCCACCATAGGCGCGGGCATGCGGGCGCTGAGTAATGAGCGACTCGCTGTCCGACCATGGACCATGGCCGGGTCGACGGCGCGTTGTGTTCCACGCGCGCCTCAAAGAGTTTCAGTATATTGACGGGGCCTCTAGAGGGCCAAAGCCTGCCGGGGTCACGGGACTTATCCAATTACCGTGACCCTGGAACGTAAAGGGTTATGGAAGGACACTGTGGTTTGAAGTCGGTACGAGTCTGACATTCCCTCCCGCCCTGCCCTGGGTGGAGGACTCATTTGATGATTTTACCACGAAAAAAAAAAGAAGTGGTGCATCGTAATTTACAATTAAAGACGGTATTCAGTAAACTGCTACTGAAAACCTTCCGGTACTCATGAAATACAGTTACATAAAGAGCCTTCATTTATCAACAGCACTTAATATATGCGAGTGTTTGTCGTGCGCCCCGCACAGCTGGCTGATAAGACCTATGTATAATGTAGTATACAATGTATAATGTATACAGTTGTATAATGTATGATGCCGCCACGCTGCTCCGTTGATCACGATCGATGCGCGGGCGCACGTGTGCCCTAAAACGGCGGAGCGTCGCAGTAATCAAAAACAGAAGGACCAGTTAACGAACTTATAAATGTCAGCTGTCACTCTTTACGATGTTTATGTACTCGTACCTACAACAAAAATAGTATTTTTTTATCAACGATAATCCTGGTCGCACAGCATGGCACTAGAAAAGGGTTTTGTTGACGGAAGAAAAAACGACAGAACGTTGAAAGATTTTACTGTTTTAAACATGGCAATGTTTAGAATATAGAAAATATATGTTCATATTCATATATGGTGTACGAATCGTGCCATATTTGTGCAGAAAAAAAAACAGTCGAATCGTATAGATATAACCATTAGATAGCTGTGTCTTTTTTATGAAATAGAGATGTGAATTGGTCATGCTACGAGTGGCGGGAAGTATGTAAAATATGGATATTGGAAAATCTTTTAATACATCCAATTACAGAAAATATAAGACGAAGCCTTTTGTGTGTGAATAAATAAGTCACTCAGGCTGCATTGCAAAAAAAAAGTGAAAGACAAGCCTTTAAACTATATAACTATAAATACACATGACGATTGTTATTCTAAATTATTTCGAGCTATCAATCAAAACTTACGATTTTGTGTCAAAATTCCAACTTAGATCAAATATTGCATATTGTTCAGATCAGTCTTTCTGCATTTATTTATCAGTTTATCCAGAATCATAACGGTGATAATTTGCATATCGCCCTGAGAGTGCGGGGTGCGGGGCGCGGGGTGCGGGGAGGAGGCTAACGGGAAGAGGGCGTGATGCCGAATTATTACCCTCCGAGAGGAAAACCGTAAAACTGACTTTATGATGGAGAAACTGGCTTGATAAGAAATTTAATGGTTAGGTTGGAGGCTGTTGATTTTAATGTAAAGATCAGAGGTGAGTTATAAAACAGTAGTTGATATAAATAATAAAGTAATCGTTTCTATAGAAGATTGAGTAAAATTATGTGTTAGTCAAATATTTATTGGCTTTTCATTAAATGATTACCGTCATAAACTAGTATTGTGCCCTAGTTATGGGCCAACTCAATTTAGATTATCATCGACACGCTAAAGAGTAGAAGAAGACACTTTATGACGTAAGAATAACAACAGATATACTTTTTTACCTTTTTTTTTTCGTTTCAGTTATTGCAATCCTAGCCTAGTTGAAAATTCATCCTGAATATGTAGCCCTTTACGTCCCAGGGTCACGGTTACCGGTTTAGACATTACCGCGACACCGGCAGGCGTAGGGTCTCCAACAATAGATATACTGGCCAGAAACTAGCAGCTATTAATATACATTATTTTAAATATTTTTTATCAGTCATTGACCTTCATAGTGCGCTACTAAACCTAATCATAAGTAGTTAACACAATTACTATAAAGCCCCAGTTTCAGGCGAACTGGATCAATGTTAAACTGCCGCTGCGCACGCGCTTCATTATGAAGATTATCAGCCCGGACTGCCTCACAAGCGATACGGGGTGAGGCTGAACTGACAGCGAGTAGCGGAGGCGGACTTTTTGATTTATTTTTGCTTTCATAAATAGCGTTCATACTTTTTCGTTTCACGTAAGACTGGTTTAGCTGAATTCTGTAAGAATAGAAGCCGACTCAGGCAAAATTTAAATATTTAATTAAAAAAAAATCCTGATGAAAATGGTTCTTCTTCTAGAGTTTCAGGTTTTTTTACCAGGTGAATTCATCCAATGAGTCCTCCCACTCAGAGCAGAGCGGGAGGGACTGTCAGACTCGTACTGACTAAAATCCACGTTGTCCTTAGCGTTCCAGGGTCACGGTAACTGGAAAAGTCCCACGATTCCGGCAGGCTTTGGCTCTCTAGAGGGGGGCCGTGTTATCATGCTGACACTCTTTGAGGCGCGCGTGGACACAACGCGCCGTCGACCCTAGAGTTCTAGGTTTGTCCCGAATTTGTACATAATAATTGGTTGAGAACAAGGTTTGACCCCGATGCTGCATGAAAATTAAAAAATTAAAATAAAATCTGGCTGGTTTAACAATGCATTCAATAAAATAATCCCCAACCAATATAAGCCTAAACTTAACATAAACTTAATAATTTCTTGGAAATAAAATACTGTCAAAACTTAAATCGCTTCCCGCTCTCACCCAGACCACAGCCGCCCCATCGTCAGTGCACGCGCATGCCATACCACGGCTTTCTATTTCACATCGCCGTCAGATTTCACGTTATTAGCAGCATAGCAGCCGCGTCCCATTGTTCAGCCATGACTGCCTGACGGCCTTACTGCCTGACTGCCTGACGGCCTTACTGCCTGACCGCCTGACGGCCTTACTGCCTGACTGCCTGCCGTCAGGGAATCCTATATTTATTGGCAGCCCTTTTATAGCCACACCTGAATACTAACGCACCGGCTTTTACTGGCTAGCAGCTTCATTCTTCACTCAGTGGTTATAATGTCTCGTGATTTGTTTTATTTGTATGGGTTATATATTTTGTTTAGAAATAGTTAAAGATAAAGATTTATTCATTGTAAAATTGTGTACAGTAGGGCTTATTATAAACATAACATCTTTAGGCTCAACTGTCTACCCATGTCGGCTAAGCATTGTAATTCAGAGCATTTTTTTACAAATATTATTTCTTATCAAAAAACACGTTGTAAAATACATCATCAGTTAACATTTCTTTTATTTATTTTAAACATATTTCCAGATATTTTTTAACTTCATGATTTATTCGCGTTTGACCACTACCTCGCTTGATGGTAAGCGAAGAGGCTCGCTTGACTAGAGGTAACCTATTCACACTTGACTTTACTAACTGTAAGTTATATCGATGGAAGAGTTTCAGCAAAAGGATTTCAAAATCTATTTATAATTAGAAGTAGACGTCTAGAGAGTCTAGAGTCCACTATTTAAAACTAGTAGAAGGATGTGAATAGCGACATTCTGAAAGATTACCATCTCGTTACTATGTTTATTCAATTACAAGATTTGTTTCTTAGATATAATTAATTAGTATTTATTCTGTAATCCGACAATACAAACGATGAACAATTACGTAAACTAGCGTCCTAATAAAATGTTATTATATCTTCTTGAACCATGAATGTGCAAATAGATTTAATTAGCAGATATTTTACAAAATGTTATGTAAACTGCATAATTATTATAAATGCGATTAACTCTGTCTGTTTGTTGGCTTTCATGATCAGGTAGATCCTGATTTGGTTGGTGTGAATATATCCATAGACCAAGCCGCAGACAAAAATTAATGGTGCATAAACTCCATAAATCACCAAAATTATTCTTCATTGGCTTTCATTGCATAAAGTTTTACGTATTCTCAGACTTTCTACAATTATGAATATCATAACTATTGGTTGAATAAGTTTTAAGGTTATTCGTAAATTATGCGCTCTCTCCATTAATTATAGTGCGCACTAATAAGGCACACTAACGAAGCTCATCGCGAACATAGTTCACATTTTGTTTACTTACGTAAATCATTAGAAAGCTTTGTATTCGTTTTGTTGCCAATTTATTGTTCTGACAAGGTTTCTACGTAAGTGTGACCGTAATTAACCAGCACCAACAAACATTTCATTGTTTTTGATTCGATTTGTTAATAAGTTTTGAAATAAAAATACACATACTATATTCAACTTGTTGCCCACACTAGGAATTTCTCCTGTATCATGGTTGCATTTAAAAACATAGAAACTCACATACACAAACACGCAAACCCCGGCACAACTACTTATAGGTCATACAAATATTTTTGTTCCTTGCGGGAATCGAACCCGCGACATTCTGCGCGGCAGTCCTGTCGGTCAGCCACTGCATTTATTCACTTATATATTATATTCGCCAATTAGCCTTGCCAATGGGTCCCTAATCCAGAATCTAGATCAAAAAAATCTTGATAATTGCCTGATATCATGATCAAGTTACCAATAAAGTTTAGAAGCAAGGTAAGCAAGTAGTTTGTTCACTAACGCCACTAAACTTCTTGGTCTGAATACTGATAACCATCTGATCTGTTTCAAATTGAAATCAAATGCGTTGCAATAAATCTCGCAGTGTGATAATGATAACCGTGATAAGAGATTTATTGAGTGTTTACTGTAACAGGTTAGTCGAGGTGTTTAGCACTAAACGTTTACGAAATGGTGTAAATCAAGAAAACTTGTATTTCGAAACAATTTATAAAAGGCTGGGTTTTCATATATTCTCAAGGTCTGTGCCGAACATAGGGCCAATCATGCCCAGGAATAGGGCGCAAACCCTGTAGGGCTAACCAGGATGACAGTTGGCCAGACCAGGGCGCAATTAAAGAAGCTCGCACTGGGAGCATACTCGTAAAAGGCTAGTTACGCCCCTGCTCAGGGTTTCATGGACCAGCCGTACCAGTAGGAAATAATGATGAAAAAAACAACGTGAGGAGGCTGGAATTTGTCATGAGCAACAAATTGAAGACATGTGACAATCAGAAGCAGACATGTACGTAAGGGAGATCGCGAATGGGTAAACGTTGTGTAGGACATCCTGCAGCAAGATGGTTCGATGATTTGAAGAATGCAGCTAGCAGCTGATGAATGTGCACTGCCCGGGACTGGAATGGTTGGCGCTCTTTGGGGCTTACATTAGCAGTGGACGGCAATAGGCTGATAATATGTCATGTGACAATCAAACCCGATTTTCGCTTTCTTCCTTTGCTTTCGACATCCTGCCAGTAAATAACATACATGCAAAAAGGTGTTTCCCTGTATCCTCATAATTATTAAGAACAACAAACATGGCAGTTCCTACATACGCAGTGAAGCGCGCTGGCGATGCTAACAATTAGTTTCACGTTACACTTGCTTTTATAAACATGTGCGATAATTATAGCATTACACTAAAGTGAGTAGGACACCGCCATTTGTCCGAACAACGGCGATGTGGCCCATTTACCTGTTTAAGTGTTGATAGACTTAAACGTTCACTTGTTCACACTGAACAACGAGCATTCGCCGTTTTTAATGTTGTCGAACTGAACAACAAACAAAGCTAAGAATAGAACCAAACATCGCCATCACTACAAACATTTTTACGATCTTTGAATTGAACGCTCTTGTCTTGTCGATAGCCGTCTCATAATTTTCTTCATGAAGATGTCAAACTTGACATTCGGCTCGGCAAAAAGCTCGCCAGAACTTACGTTAGAATGCTCGCTAAAACGCTATCGTTTGTTTTTCTGTAATGTAACATTGCAAATGAATGCTCAAATTTAGCAACACCTTTATGTGTTACAACAACAAACTACAGGTGTGGTACTTTTTCGAGTAAATTAACCTTTTATAGTGTCGTAAACGACAACTTTGTATCTCGTTGATTTATGGCAATTTTATGATCGATTCGCATTCTTGCACCGTATGACATCAGATGATCGGCGGGTATACGATTTAAATATTATAAGCTACACAATATAAAATATTATAAAGCTGAAGAGTTTGGTTTGGTTGAATGCAGTAATCTCAGAAACTACTGAATTTTTCTTTGTGTTGGATAGTCCATTAATCAAGGAAAACTATATGACATCACGCTACGGCCAATAGGAGCCTAACAGTGGGTAAAACTTGGTTTAGACTTGCACAGTTTAGGGAAGCAAGGGAGGAGCCTTCAGTCAGCAGTGAGTAGAACAGGCCTGTCAATGATGACATTAACTTGCACAGAGATCAAAACACGGCTATCTTGCCTTTTCCGATTGTGAGACTTGGCATAATCACCACGCAGGATAATTGGCTAAGGCATGTTGACAAAACGCTCTAGGTCATCGGGTAAAAAGTTTTCCAATATGTATTTATAAAATATTAGGTTTGATCACAGCTACTACGAGTGTATTGCTAGCGCACTATCTCTGTCTGTAGTACAGATTTACACATTCTATATAAATATTTTTTGCCAGATCACGGAGAATGTTAATTGGCCGTCCAGCGCAGTAATGTGGTAGTTTCCCTGATATTCTTCGAAACATTTGAAGAATCACAAATACTTCCGGATCTTAACGATACATGGACCATTATGGACTGTTTTTTAATTCCGTAATGAGATTTTTTCTTAGCTAATGCGTTTAGAAATCTGTGCGCGCAGGGGAAATGCTTAACGATGTCTGTTTAGTTTGAAGTTAACGATCAATCAAAGAATAGCTTCGTAGTGCCTACAAATACCACTGAATCACAGTCTACAAAATAGTTGTATAGTACTATGAACGATGCTTGCCGAATTATTAATTAAACAAAGTGTTTTTACTCTTAATCAGTGAAATTATGAACTACCTAACACACGTCATCAGTTTTTTTCCTACGTAGTAAAATCATCCGCACTGAGTGAAGCTGAAGAGACTATCAGAATCGTACTGACTGAAATCCACGGTATTCCTTCAAAAGCCTTTACGTTCCGGGTATCCCTAAACCTGTTTAGACAGTCTAACGACCATACGTCTTCACCACAAGTGTGAATTGATATTTTTTGTAAAAGACTAATCATAAAGCCGGCTTTATTACATTTTCTACTCATCAATTTAAAGAGTAGTTTCTATGATTACGTATAATTCTAAAAGCGTTATCCATCCCCCAGAGTCTAGTTAGTCAGTCCCGCCAGCAGTTTTTATAGTCTGTTAATAATGGTGGAAGCGGTGATGTAAGGCAAATGCATGCGTTGCTTACATGGTCAGGTAACAACCTAATAACCTATTGGTTACGCCCCCGGCTCGCGTGTTAAGAGGGCCAGGTAATGAGGGTTATCGTGTTCCTGGGGGAGTTCTGGCTAGTAGCTCAGAGTGAGGCAGAGGTGCAGTTGGTTCAGTGCTAATGAATTTTTGGACTTGCGTGTTAATATACAGTCAAAGCTTAACTTTTTTTTTTTGTTCCAAATATTCCACTTTAGCATCATAATATTCTATTATATTTATTGCTCAAGTAATAGAGTAGAACATTATTTGGAATTCTATGAGCGACATTTGACAGCCAAAAGATTGAAAACAAAAAAAAAACAAAATATTGTCGTGTTATTGAAAAAAAGAATAAGAACTGATACGCTTTGTACTCAATTAAAATAGAGCGTTTTTGGTAAATAAATACGTAAAATGAAATATGATAATTGCTGATTCAGCAAGCACACTAATCTTCTGTAAAAGATATCATTAATCTGAAAAGTTGTTTTCAGAATCCTCCTAATATTTCACAGCTGCGGTCTTGTATAACCAGTCAGTAGATAGCTAGCAATCAAAAAGCACTATTTTTTCTTGTGTTTTCGCCCGTTGAAATCATATACAAAGTATGGAAGCAAGCATAATATGCACATTCATTATACACCCACGAGGTTATGAATAAAGGGTGGTCCATTCATATCCACGATATCTATGTCTAGCACACACGATTAATCACCAGCACTGACATGATGTATGATCTTGACATGATTACGACAATGCGCCCGCGCCGCCGCCCGGTGTACGCACCTAGTTCTGTGCTTGTGTTGTGTGGCGGTGTGGGTGATGCTACATGCACTTAGCATTATGAAGTGACGAGCATATCTTTTGTAGGGTTGATATTTTTTTGTATTATTAGTTTGTGCAATCTACAAGCTTATTCAGGATGTCCCAGGCAGTGTGGATCAAATTAAACGGGGTCATTGGAAAAATATTTTCCAATCTTACTTTTGAGACATTGGTACGTTACGGTTCAAAAGTTATGATTACTTTCCGTGTTCAGATAGACAAAAGTCTAGAAACAGCAATTAAATTTCTCCAACTTTAAAACTAACTAGAATAAGTATCCGAATGATTAATACCTCTAAAAGGAGGGGAAGTTTCTATAAAACGTGAAAAAATGTCGTTAGTGTATATCAATTTGATCCGCACTTTCCATCCGCACTTTCTTTAATCAGTTTGTGTTTTACATAATTATGCGTCTGACACCTCTTTCTTCTTAAACGGCTACACATGTTTTTTATCTTATCATAGCAATCTTTATCTACCCTAGTGTCAGCCCTAACCACCTGAGTCAGCATCGCTCGCGATCGCTCTATGATTACACGGTGTAAACAAGCTATTAGAGCTGTTAAGCTGTTATAGCCGTCCGAAGGCCGATAGCTTTAATTACTATTCTCAACAAAGCTTGTGCTACAACGCCACAAATCTTTGTGTTTTATAGCCTATCTACTGACTGTCGGCGGCTTTGTCTAAGAGAATTAGTAGGCAGTTGAAAGGAATAAAGTAATTGTTTTAGGAGTTTGATTGTCAAAGTTGTACAACGCACATGAATGGGGTTATTCTTTATTGCAGTTTAGAGGCCTCCGTCGTGGAAGACTCAGAATATCTTATTTTCTATGTCCATAGTTTATGTCATAGTGGCTTAGGAGTTTTGTTTTTAACGCTCTGTGAGCGTTAGGAAAATCATCCATGTTTTCTCTGCTGAGCACGGGTCTTATACCTGTAAGTGGAAGTAGACAATCCACCACACGAGCTTCGCAGGATCAATGGATGTCTCGTGTCTTTGAAGTTTTGGCTCTAGGTCACACCGGTTACGGATTGTAAATCGCCAATGCCTATACACCATCGCTGCTTTTTGCCCTTTTCTTTGTTACAGGCCCTGGCACGACTTTCTACTTTTTTTGTGACGTATCGTAAACGGGAACTTCGACCTTAATTTGATAGAAAAAAATACTTCACCGTTCGTACTCTGAAGCCCTCTTTGTCATTTTTCATACAATTTACGCTGTACTTACAAACTTCAAGAACGCTGTTGGGTTAATTCGGTGTGCTAAGGCTAAGGGAATGTCTCCAGTTCTAAAGGAGACTACCAACAACATGGGTTGTGCTTAGTAGTATGTATAAATGTTACATGATCAATTAGCTGGCCTACTCCTATTCGTGCCCAACTTCCTTGTACCAATTGGCAATATTACATCCACAGGCGATCGAAAGATTAATTACAAACAAACTGCAACGGATTCTATTAATATTACACCAATATTGCGAGCACATTGCGGTGTGAGAACACCCCGAGGGTTTCCATTGCGTTTCTGGACTGCTAATCAGAGCTGATTTATTTATTTCAGTTGCTAGTAATGTTGCGTTTGCTGGGGGCCGCCTCATTACTGCTATTGTAATGAGAACAGCTGTTTAGTGAGTATTTACGCTTCAGAGAGTTTGAATCTGACAGTTTTTGCATCGTCTAGAGTCTGAATCCCAATTAGATGATGGTTATGTGATGATGATTTTTCTGAGCCTAGTTTAAATAAATTTCTTTTCATTTTGATGTTTCCTTGTTGTGTGTTACTGGTGGAATTCACAAGAGTTCTAGATTTCGTCTCGTGCCCGAGAATCTTTTTTTCTATAATGACCAACCATGCATTGTAGAAAAAAAAACCCGGGCGACGAATCACAAAGACGAAGGTAACGTGAGTTTTTGTTTGTTGTCAGCTTTTGCCAGTCCACCGGTGATCCTATTCCTTTACTTTCTCGTGATAATACGTATTTTATTTTCCCTTTCCTTTCTGTAAATTCCATTAGTAGTTGTCATAACTAAACGTAACTACGCATAACTTAAAATACAACAATTACCGGCCTTATGACTATTACAACCCATAACGAAAAAAAAAAACAACAATTATCAACTGAAAGTAAAAGTAACGAAAGTGTAAACAATAATGCGCGTACGCAGGTCGCACGTCATCACGTACTCGAACGTGTTACGATTGTCGGCCAGTTGTCATTGTTGTTATTTATACTGTTGTTACTATTGTGTTGTAGTATGTTGTTGCGTTGACAGGCGTGTTTGTTTTATGTCGTGTATTTTTCATTAACTTACAATAGTTTGACGTCACAGAATATTTGTTAATGAAGAAATTACTATAGGAATCGAAATATTTAAACCTAAATACAATATGAAATATTACTGGCTATAACTCTAGTCTCAATGTTTACCGTTTTCCCAAAAAAATACTTGATAATTAGAGCAAGGAATCTGTGACATAATCTTTTTTTGTTACGTTACGTTACGTTAATTCAAGTACTTAGGTAGATGATATAGCAATTGACAAATATCATATTTCTCACATTGTGAGGTTTAAGATATTATTTTCATAAGAGTTTCATCTCGAATTCTTGACGCATGAGTTCCTATTGATGTCATAGTAATAGCACTTACAATATCAGCCCAACAAATTACCACATCACTGAAACATTATTTATGTAATATATTCGTGTTACAAAACGTTTTGTTTCACGTCCCTTAGGGCTGTGTCTTAACCAAAGCGATCGTCGTGCGGTCACGCTCGTCTTCCGGGTTTCCGAACACTCTTGTATATGAATGTGACGATTGCGGTATCGCAGGTTTGATATGCCGTGATAACACAAATTAGAATAGAAACAATGCAATACACCGAATGTATCTCACAAGGAGACCAAGTTATTTTGACACTACTGGCTCGCATATACTCAAACACACGAAATGTATAAATACGAGTAATGCGCACAGCAAAAAATTTGAACTTTTTGCCTACTTCTGTGTTTCCAAGCGCTTTAATAAATCTTCGAAAAGCCAGAGTAAATAGGCTTTTTCTAGGTAAGCTTATCACATCTGGTCTAGAAGAAAATATTCAAAAAGATCTACGGATAAGTACAGTACTTTTGTTATTATTATTGTTTGATTCTGTAACTCTGTCAATCTGGTTTATTTTGGTAAATTGAAATTTTCTGTAACTGGTCTAATTCATATAATTACGAGTTAAAGCTTTAATTTTGACATGCACTTAACTAAGGCAATAGCTTCGGTTAGGACGCGGCGCACGAGTCGATTATGCGTCCAGACGCACGCGCCATCAATAGCGATGGCGTTTAGTAACAGCTCATAATACCGAAGGGAATTATTGTTCCACTTTCATTTGATGGACAGAACCGGCGGATAATAGTAGTGTATTATTGATAGGAGTGACTCACGATCTTGATTATATTGACAGGTATTATTCGAAGTAGTTTCGTTGTGTTGTTCGATTCAATCTTGCGAGTGTGGGCTCTTAGAAATTGAAGAATGATTTGTATCAAATTAAAGAATAAAGAGGTGTTGGTTTTTGTAAGAAGTATTCTAGACCGTTTCCAATTCTTTATTCAATAGCCAATCGTCTACTGAACAAAGAATTGTTTTTTTCCGAATTACTTTAAACATATTTCAAGTCAAGATTTTGCCCAGTGCTAACCCGTCTTATAAATTAAAGACACTACAAGAAGCTGGGGTGATAGGTTACCTCTGCCTCTGCTAAGCACCTCGTTACGAATCTCCATAATCATAGACATTCCTTCATATTCTCTCATTTATAGAATGAAAGCTAACTGAACGGCACAAAGCCCCGCGGTCCGTACAGTCCGAGCCGTCAATTACGTCTCGATGCGATCGAGGTGCGCGCGCGCCGGGGGCGTGCTCCGTGCGCCTACGCACCACAACTACAATAGAACACAATGCAGCTAAGAATAGAAGATTCATTGGAGGACAGAGCTAGGCTATTCTTACTGTGAGGAATTCATAAAATGACAATAAAGTCGTAACCTCGGCTTTTAACTTGGTCTATATTTTCTTAAAACTTGAACCGAAAGGGTAGCCGAAGGGAAAGGATGGTTTTTCGTAGGAGTCAATGACTTATGCTCCACCCAGGGCGAGAGGACTCCTTTGAATATTTCATACCCCGAGAGGGGTCGCGGGACTGCCTCATCTGATAACCGTGACCCTAGAATGTAAACGGCTATTGAAAGACCGTGGATTTTAGTCAGCACAAGTCTGACAGTCAATCCTCCCGCCCCGCCCCACCCCGGGCAGGAGGACTCATTTGATGATTTTACCACGATAAAAAAACAACGCGGTATAATTGTTGTTTTGTAATGAGGGAATAAAATACCACTGTCAGGTCGACATTTATGCAGAGGTTTTGCAGGTTTAAAACAAGCATGTCATGTGGCTTTTTCTTACGTGGTATTATCATTAAATGAGTTTTCCGCCCACGTCTGGACGAGAAGGGAGGCTTTAGTTTTGTGCGCTGTTTACTTTTGGTTTTCTGTTTCTCCATTTTCATGTGTCACATGTTCATTAGGCTAACGGAACTGATCCTGGGTTGAGGCACAAATTATAGGGAACCTCAAGCGCATTGCCTTGGTATAAGAGGTTTGGTTGGCAATGCATGGCAGAAACAGGGGAATTGGATCGTTAAAAGCAGGCTAATAATTATTGGCTAATGCCAATTAGTGTTAACTCTACTTTAGGTAATATATTTAGGTATATAGAGTAGCTTTTGAGATGTCGAAATAAAAACTTTCCATGAAGCTATCTACAATCCCAGTCACAAGACATAATGGTTTGTAAAAGTATTGTAGTTGATCCTTTCGTAATCCAAGCTAGTGGTTAATATCTGATTCTGTGGCTCCGGGGATCGCTAGATGAAAAAGAAAGTGTTTCGGACATATTATGCCCCTGGTCCTACAAACGTTTATAAAACTGGGAATTTTATACTGATTATTTTAAGGTATTTATATTATTATTATTTATATAGAACCGAGAACCTATTTTGTAGGTACATGTGTAAAACTTGGTACTCACCAGCGAGGCCGACCGCTGCTGCTTGTTGAGGTCATGCTGGCTGCGCGAGCGCTCCTCCCCCGCGTCAGAGAACTGCCCCGACTTGCGGCTGCAGACAAACAAACACATCAGTTTAGACATGCAAAAGAAGAAGTCGTGACTTGTTTGGTAAGGAGCTGCGTCAGTCCTTTCAGAAGACAATGAACAACTAAGTAATTGTAGGTTATACAAATATTGGTTCGGTCTGGGTCATCGAACCCGCGACATGCACCGCACTGCAATCAACCGTGCCGTCAAACGAATTTCAGAGACTGAAGTTGCACATCATTAAATTCTAAAAAAATGCATGAATGGAGTTTTGTTTGCGTATTGTTAAATATGCGCTCAGAGTGGATGTATTTTTGAAGGTCGAAACGTTTATGTACAATTACTGTGTTTTTGTTCCGGATTCAAATCAAGAATCCTTCGTTCTTCTATAATTATTTGACTCAATAGGGTTCTTGTGTTTACTCAGACCGTTTATTTGAGAAATAATATTCACGTTATAATTTTATTATCTGTGGCTCTCTTATGCTTGCAACTTCGCTCGTTTGGAGGTCAGAAATTACCCCACGGGAACCTCATAGTACCTAGTACTTACCTCCATACAAAATACTTTTTTATGCTATTGGTAACGAACTGTTTTTCAGTTGATAATCAGAGTTACGATCGTGTTAATTATTTCAAAAATTTTGACAATAATACAATTCAGACATCGTAAGAATCTTTGTTAATTTCATTGTGTTTGAAGATTGCATAGTTTTCTGTTTGACATGAGGAGCAAGGGAGGTCGCTACTAATGTATATGCCTAAGAAAATGGCTGTCAATCTGTTTTACTATTAGTCCAGTCATTAAAGCCTAAACCCGAAAATAATTAGTAACTTGCTGAAATTTTAAGGGGTTCTTAAGGAAGGTAAAATAAGATACCGGGTGATTTTGCAGCGTTCTGGGGTGTACGGAAAGGGTTGAAAAGGGGTGAAAAGGTGTTTTTTGCTAATAACATTGCCAAAAAAATTAGTAACACGCTGCAAATTTGGAATAAGGTTGTTCTTACGGTTTTGTAACGTGTATTAAATTTGCAGCGTTTTGCAACAAACGGAACATTGTTTTTTTTCAAAACAGTGCAATTAGTTAAAAACAGGGGTAAGAAAATTAGTAACACGCTGCAAATTTGGAATTAGGTTGTTCTTACCGTTTTGTAACGTGTATGAAATTTGCAGCGTTTTGCAACATACGGAACATTGTCTATTATTAAAAAAACAATGAAATTATTTAATCACACGGGTGAAAAAAAATTGTAACTCGCTGTAAATTTGTAATTAAGTTGTTTTTACCGTTTCGTAAGGTATATCAAATTTGCAGCGTTTTACAACAAATTGAACATTGTTTATTATTAAAAAAACAGTGCGATATACGTTACGAAACGGTAAAAACAACTTAATTACAAATTTACAGCGAGTTACAAATTTTTTTCACCCGTGTGATTAAATAATTTCATTGTTTTTTCAATAATAGACAATGTTCCGTATGTTGCAAAACGCTGCAAATTTGATACACGTTACAAACCGGTAAGAACAACCTAATTCCAAATTTGCAGCGTGTTACTAATTTTTTTACCCCTGTTTTTAACTAATTGCACTGTTTTTTAAATAAAAACAATGTTCCGTATGTTGCAAAACGCTGCAAATTTAATACACGTTACAAAACCGTAAGAACAACCTTATTCCAAATTTGCAGCGTGTTACTAATTTTCTTGGCAATGTTATTAGCAAAAAACACCTTTTCACCCCTTTTCAACCCTTTCCGTACACCCCAGAACGCTGCAAAATCACCCGGTATGTTATTTTACCTTCCTTAAGAACCTCCTAAAATTTCAGCAAGTTACTAATTATTTTCGGGTTTGGGCTTTAATGACTGGACTATATTATTAAATCTTGATCACACCACCAAACAACGAAACAACAGCAACAGGTGACATATGAACTAGAAGTATACAAAGTATCACATTCTGTTCATAATCCGGTTGAGAGCCTTGAAACAAACAACCTTAGTAATATTAGCATGATGAATGACATACGGAGACAAAAGTGGTGTCCAATGTCACAAAGAGCTGTTGGTTTACTTGTACATGTCTTATTAAAATTACGATTATAAAAAATATTGTACTAATCCTTTTATTTTCTGTTATTTTTTATGTAGGCACTTAACTACTTAAAGCCTTGCGTACATTTTTTTTTCTCTTCGTTCAATTTAATTTTATAATTGTCAGCTTTATCATTTCATTTTTTAATTATTATGAGAACGAAGTCCAAGGTAATACTTATTGTTAAAAAAAAACATAACGTACTCGTAGTTTTTCTGACTAATTATGTAACACGAACGGTTTATTAATGTGACATTGTTTGATATAATATTTACTGTTAGTAAATAAAGAACTCTGTTATTTAATTCTAGGTACATTAATTCCACTTCACACTTCATGCTGAGAAAATCCTGTGTTTTATGAATTATTTGTTGTCGTTTGTCAATCGTGGGAATTCTCGTTAATATTTACTCGTTTTCTCACAATTAGTATTCGTTTATTGGCATTTGTTACGTTACATTACGAGGCTTGACCTTTTAATGATTTAACGTATGATCATGTTTAATTAGATTCGAATAACAACTGCCACATCGAGTTGCATTCCAAATATTTTGTGAGTAAAAGTGTATTTCTACTAATTATTAAATTAAAGTGTTCGCCACGTTAGTATGTCTGTCTATATGCTATAAGTATATTAAAAAATTGCATTTTCCACAAGATTTTCACCAAGACACGGTGTGTTTTATTATAATATAGTTCATTAATTTTTTGTCAAAATTAAAGTAAAAAAATTACTAATATTACGACTAAATATTATTTATATCTAATGTCATAATATTCGATGTACCGTGGAATGGGGTTAGTTTGATTCACGGGGTAACATTGATAAAAACTTTGTATTTTTTTAAAACAGGAATTGTTTAATTTCTGAACGCAACCGAAAAATTTCGTCTTTTGCATTGGCAGCACTGTGTGTCACTCTTTGACATTGCCCAAGCGCTGCACGTACAAACAGATCACTACCGGAGATTTTCATAAAAAACTGTGAGTATTGTGTTTAAAGTATTTTAGGGGTTAAAATAACTTCCAGGGTACCAGATTGGATATGCAAGTTGCTAGAAAAAATGATAGTTTATGTTGTTATGTGTTTAATTAGCTTGAGAAAGAAGTTGTTTTTGTATTTTAACCTCCAAAATTTCATTCAGTGGTGGTTTATTTTCTATACGGGGTGTCATTGATCACAGGCATGGGGTTACTTTGGTCATTGATCAATCTCACCCCATGACATTTTTGACATATATTATCAATATATTTGCAATGATGGCTGCTTTATATGATTTTTTTTTTACTTTCAGCGCTATGCCAAGAACATATATGAAGCGTTTAGGCGCTCGCGCCTATCGGAATTCTAATGAAGACGTGTTAGAACGATCAGTAGCTAGTAGTGATTTTTTTCTATTTTTACTTAACATTTAAGATTTTGACTGATTAATGTTCCTAATTATGTTTTTACAATTAATATATCTCAATGAAACGTTAAAATAAAGGTGATTTTTCAAAAAGTTTTTTTTGCCTTGATCAATGTCACCCCAAAACTTTAAAAAAATTAATATCTTTTTTTGCACTTAGCCGATTTTTTTTGTTCTTTCGAAATAATAACGTTTAAAGGGGTTACTATCATTTGCCGTGAAAATATTAGGGGGTATCAAAGTAACCCCACTTACGGTTTAACATTGACCACTCACATTTATATTTTTCATCGACATATTATTTATTTAAAATAGAATCTAATTCATTGTATCAATTGTATAGTAAAAACCGATATTCCAATTTTTTTTTCGTCGTCGGTACCTTTGTATTTTAGAAAATACAGCCCTTTGAATTTTTAAATTGATCAATGACACCCCATTCCACGGTATATCGAATGATATAAATCGTGGTTGATTTGCGAGCATTTATTGAAGAGGTCTGGTTTCGAAAATCATGATTTAGATCTTTAAAAATTTAAATGAGAACGTTTTAGATGATAATGAAGCCGGCGGCTTCGTTAGCATCCGACTTCAAAAGTTTATCCAGCAAACAATTATGTTTCACAATTGATTTCAAAAGTTAAAATCGATTTGCATGCATTATGAAACAAATCAATTGCTTTTTTGCGAGCATTTATTGAAGAGGTCTGGTTTCGAAAATCATGATTTAGATCTTTAAAAATTTAAATGAGAACGTTTTAGATGATAATGAAGCCGGCGGCTTCGTTAGCATCCGACTTCAAAAGTTTATCCAGCAAACAATTATGTTTCACAATTGATTTCAAAAGTTAAAATCGATTTGCATGCATTATGAAACAAATCAATTGCTTTTAATAACAACACGGAATTACAAAAAAACGTTAACAATCGTATAGATTTCATTTAATAATCAATTAATCAATCACACATCGAATTAAGACATTTTGAAGGGAATCAAATGTAATACAGTTATAATTATTACAAAAACAATAGTTTAATATTACACATATCCCGTAGAAGTATGTGATTAACTTTGTAAACAGACATATTTGATTCGAATGGCTTGATTTATTGATATCGGTAGCATTACGGTTAATAAATGTAATTATTACTAACACTTGCATAATTTTATTGAAAGCTGTGATTGAATGTGTTGCAAGTAGAGATGGGTCGAGGGCTAATAATAAAACATTTATGAATAAAATGGGCATAAACTTGGCATATTGGGCATAAATGAGTTTACGTCCAAATAACTCGGTCACTGGCCACAAATACTAATGGTTACTAATTGTAAAAAATAAACAGAAACTGGGAAAAAAGTCCAGGAAAATGGCATTTATTCGGCGTAATTTTAAAGGCGTCTTGAGATTTTTAGAACCGTTTTATCTTCGTCGTTTTTGGTTACCTAACGTAACAAAAGAAAAAAACGGGTCAATTTTTTTTGACATCGAACTTTCCGGACTAATTAAATTTTCTGAGGAAAATGCCTCTGTGTCAATAAATCGTTCTATGAAGTTTCAAAATACCTAAATATTCAGAAGAGATTAAGCACTGCCTCTCTCAATTAGGCTCGCCTCACTGAACAAGGTAACTAATTTATCTTCACATTCATCTTTAAGATGATGACATTAGAAGTTTCTCATAAGATTCTTCCATTAAAAATTCTCAGAAATGGACCATTAACGGAGAAAAACACATTAAGGTCGAAAACCACTTTTTATTGAGTGACTCAAACCAGATTATTATCATATTAATAAAACGTTGCTCGTAATTTGAGTACATAGAGTATTGGATACAGTCAAACAAATAAATGAGTTGTGCAGAGTAACAAAATAAAACGATTTCAATATTAGGGTGTTAATACATGCACTGAAGATTTGCCAACTTGTTTCTATTGAGGCAACTTACGCACGTGATTTAAGCGGGCCAGTACTGTGCGAAGAGTCTGTAGCGTTTCACATTACCTCGTAGGTCAATCTATGAGTTCATAGTCTACTGTAGGTACTTGACTATCCCATGGGTCCTTGTATGGGTGCCTTGCGTGTAAAAGTTAGTTTATCACGCTCTCTATTATCTTCACTAAAATCTCGCTCTTTTAACGTTTTCGCTCCGCTATGGACTGTGGAAACTACTCGCAGATAGTGCGTTAAAAATCGCTAGTGTGATTAGGCCTTAACGTGTAGGTTATGAGCTTGCATTGCGCCTACGCAGGGCCGAGCTGAGTCGAACGGACTCGTGGACGATGTCCGCAGCCCGTTCGGGTATGGTAATTGAATTGCTCGATACTCTGCATTCCAAGACGGTCTGCCACCCATATCAGAGGTATGCTGAATATTTTAGCTTTAAAGTGAGCTTTAGTGAAATCCAATTAAACTTGTTCACAGCGAGAACATTCAGTGTCGACTAAAGACAAAAAAACTTCGACTTACATCATCATACATCTGTCATCAGTATTAAATTAAAATGATATTCCTGGACGTCTTATCTTTAATTAATGTAACTATACCAGTTCGGAATTAAGTATGTTTATCTCCCATCTTTGGTCCTACTTTAGATCTTTCCCCGGTCGTGTCGAAATTTTTTCCCGTCATGCTATGAGAGTACGGGAAGATAATTATTGTTTCAGCAGGTTTTACGCAAACACTTGTACTACTATACTTGACGAATGTGGATGGGGTAAAAAGTGTATATGAGGATCGTAACAGGTAGCGCTCTGTGGTTTCTACAAATCTCTATGGGTAAACGGCGTGGGTTTATGTATGTACGTGTGTTGTTCGTACTACTCAAAATATCGTGTTTTGGTGACTATTCTCTGCGTGGTTGTTCTGCCAGTAGGATTATTATTGTTATATTACCTGCAGCCGAGCTTGCGATGCGCGCGCCGGGTCCCGCTGATCATGGACAGCGTGCTCATCACCGCGGACATGGTGCCCGGCTAGTGTTGTCATGTGATCTGGGGACAAACAGAAATAAAATCTATGAGTTTTGATGAAAAAGTTCTCCTTATGAATTCTGCAGAGTAAACTTAGGAGATAGGATTCTGACGGGGCCCCACACAGAGGGTCAAAGCCTGTCTGCGAGACTATCTAAACCAGTAAAGACCCACAAAGTAAAAGTCTACTAAAGAACTACTGAAGGAATATCGTGGATTTTAGTCAGTACGAGTCTGACAGTCTCTTCCACTCCACCCAATGCGGGAGGATTCATTTCATGATTTTACCATGATAAAAAAGGTTTCAGTGGCAACATAGTACAATTTTTCACTGCCAAATGGTAAAAAAAAACATCAACTGCTGTCATTATCAGCCTATAATGTTCCCACTGCTAGGACCCAGGCCTGCTGGAGTGGCCAAAATCTACCACGCGGGCCTAGTGCAGATTGGTGGATGTCACATGTCTTCCAATTTGATGGTTCTAAGATATGCCGGTTTCCTCACTATGTTTTACTCACCGTTTTGAGAACAGTGGTGATGAAATAAATGACACAAAGTAATGCGCCAGGCTGGGTTCGAACCCATGACCTACAACTTGTAAGTCGAGGACTATACCACTGGGCCACCACTGGTCGCTGGGCCACCAATGCTCAGTTGAGCAAGTAGAAATCAATGATCCTTTGTTTTTTGGGACAGGTACTTGCAAAACTCTACCCGTAAGTTGTCACACCCATATAAACAACAAGGAACAACATAACTAAATTCTTCAAGTTTAACACATAAGTCGTAGCTATGTACCAACCGGGATACGTCCATAAACGAATGCAAATCTATCGGACAAGTGGGACGCCCGGCGGCCACAACTCATGGTGACAAATTGTGGACTGATGTCGCGCGTAACGAGACGCCGCAAAAAGTGCGCGTGCGCCGACCGCCAGTACACTTGAATGGAGATGAGGTGAGGATAACGTACTGTACAAGGTGTAGTGACGCCTTGCAAATTTCATCTTTTTTTTGTAAAGTAATGGTTTCATGGTGTAAAGTTTATTCAAATGATATCAAGCTCAAAAATCATGTTTGAATTTATAAGCTGGTAGAGATTGTATTCAAATTGAGTATATGAAATACCTCTAGATCTAGACGATAAAAGATTATCTACCAAACGAATTGCAAGTGGTGGATTAAGAGTTGATGAAGTTAAATCCCTCATGCGCTGATTATCTGGGCGACACGTCTTGCGCACAGCGTGACCTCCTCTACAGCGGAGGATCAGGCGCATACTCGTCCGACGTTTTTGTGCCTCTCTTGATCCTGCGCCGGCGCGTGTAATGCAGCCGTTTATAATATCCTCAACCCATTTATTTTATTATTGAGGCACGTCTTTTGTGAAGAGAGAAATGTAAAAAGTCAGTTGTTTTACATACCTAATATCACGCCTGTAGGCTGTACCCCTTAAATGGTTAGACAGAGGTATTTGTACTCTTGTAAGCCTAAGCCTTGTACTCTTACATATGTAAACTATTTATTAATTTATATACAGAAGCTGTTGGTGTCCCTTTGTTAATAAATAAATAAATAAGTATTTAAGTACACCCTCATTTAACTATTGCCAGCAAATCCAGACTTTTGACAAAATTCTACTTTGCCGAACCTGGGAATCAAACTCGGTACTTACCGCATTATTGTGTAGATTTTGTTGTTTCATAAAATGTTGTTCTTCCTTTTCCATTCAATATTACTGCTGGAGATTACATCGGATTATGCAAATTCTAAGTTACGAGTAGGCTCTGTTATGTTTTTTGGATTTAGAAAATCAATTCTTTCAAATTAATTCAACATTTAAATGTTGATAGCAATTTGTTTTTATTAATTATGTCAAAGAATACATAAACTTGTGGTTTATATTTTCACATCGGTATTATTACTACATAAAATGTTCGTCGATAAAATATTAATAGGGCCATTAACTAATGATTTGGAAGTAAAATAGCTCATAAAATAATAATGAGTTTTTTTTTCACTAAAAAGCCTTATCTCATTTATCTTGATTTTGCTAAACGGTGTGAAGATGTCGTGTTATACATTATTTATGTACCATTTTTGTTGTTATGTTCGGAAAACGGTTGTTTTTTAAACATAGTCCAAATATCTAATTTGTTGACAAAGATAAAATATATCGGTATTACAAATACGTGGTAAATCGTGGCGCAATCAAAATACAGACAATTTATTTATACCAATTATTATTATTGATGAAGAAATCAAGTTTATTTTTGTTGTTTTTTGCTTTTGAAATTGCTCACACTATATCTAATATTTTTATTAATCTCTCACCCCCTTATTAATAAACGTGGACTAAAGTTACAACCAGGATAATCTTCGGACTAACCATACATTTTTAAGGATTAACCTTGGCGTAATTTTACTTCTCGTTTTATTAATAAGGGGGTCATAATTAATGCTACTGAAAAAATCCTTATGGCAAAACCCAATTGAACTTTGCCTTTGGGAATCGAATCGCTCTCAACAGTCGCTTTTGGGACCACTAGACCACCGAGCCAATCAATTGCAATTACTTATAATTGCAATAGTCCGTTTATTATAATCGTGCCCAATTGATCACGGTTCTGCTCAAGCCTGAATGTTTCCCGGCGTGAAGGTGCGCGTCTAATTACTTACACAATTAACAATAAAACGAGCTCGTGTTGATGACTATGACTTGCCAAATGTTGGCACTTGATTGGGCAAATATTGCGGATGCAAATGATTCCGGATTAGCTTTATTGTAAGCATCGATTTGATAAGGTTTTGAGTTTAGTTTATTGATTTTACAAGATGCAATATTATTTTGTGAAATTGTAGTGCATAAATAAGACGAAATAGCTTCTACTGTTCGATACAGTTTGCGTTAGTGCATCTTTCTTCTCTTGTATATATGCCATTATCATGGTTGTTTGCGACAATTCGTTCTTTGGCGTTTGGATTGATAGATATCGAATTTTTTGTCTTTCATTACTTAGAATTTTATAGGGACCACCCATAGCTACTTCCAAATTAATTTCTTTGTTAGAAAACTGAGACGAATTAAGAATTTGCACGAAGAGAATGCCTACGGGCATTGGCATATTTAGCTAATAATATCCAAGTCAAAATGTTTACTATCAAGCAGAAATGCACCCTTTAGCAATTCGTTTGCTATACTTATTTCAACAAAAAAATATGGATGAATATAGTATTATTTCATTAAAAGCAAATGACAACTAATTGAATTGCTTTTAATGAATTTTGAATTGCTTTACTAAAGGTACACTGTTTAGACCAATCTAACTTGCTGGATTGGTCTAAACAGACACATGTCACGACTGCCACCTGTCAACTAGTGTTTGGATCATCAACAAGAAAACCAACTGTAGGACTTCTCAGTAACGTCATCATTATCTACCATCAGCTGTTAGAAACAGTTCCTGAAACGCAAGCATCGCCGCGGGATGCGCTAGCGCAAGTGCTCATCAGTAATTACGGACGGATCGCGTCTCCGCTGCACTGGCTGGATGCGCAGTTCATGCTGTTCAATGATTGGAAGTGCATTTATTATAAACACAGCGTTTTATTACTTAATCGAGATGTACCGGGATGCTGCACAGATTAAAGGTATTAAAGGTATGATGACAGAATATTAAGTAGATAGTAATACGTCTTCAGTCATTATTTATTGTCGGTTTCAGAAATAAAAATAATTGATATTACTTGTAACGGTTATAAGCTGGCTCAATAGTTTGTTTTATAACAAGTTTTACTTTGAATTATTAAGGCATAATAGATGTTTTATTTACATTAGAGAAAGCGGTATATTTACCTCATTTATCTGCTGTAAAATAATTAGCACTTGTATGTGATAAAACGACAATGACTATTTTGTTTAAACGTGACCGTTGTAGCCTTAGTTAAATTTTCAAAAGTAATTTTAAAGTCAGAACGATAACACGATATGATTGAGAACCCGAAATGATGTGTTCACTCACTTGGGTGAGGTGTGATCGTAAACGTTACAGAATAGCAGTACAACACAACATGATTGAAGTCATTTGAAGGATAACGTAATGAATAGTTACACAAATTGATTTTTAGATTGGCGAGCTTACTAGTGTGAGTAACGCGCGATCACCGAGACATGACTGATGATGATATTACTTAATTAAAATGGCTTCCACTGATCACTGGATGTGATAGAGGATATCAAGCAATCGTAGGTAATTACAATATTTTGATAAATGATGTGAACGAAACTGTAAAAGGTGATGAAATTAACAGCATTTATGCCAAGACTGAAGTGTTTAGTTAGTATGTCCATCATATACTACCCATATCTGAATTTGATATTGGGTTTTTTCTTAAAGGCTTATCTGATACTTGTCACTAAGAATATTTTACATTGAGGGCCCTGCTTTTTTACTTCGTAAAATCATCCAATGATTTCTCTCTCACCCTGGGTGGAGCGGAATGGACTATCAGACTTGTATTTGGGTAGTTCTTCAGAGACAAAATTTTCGATGTCTGTGGGTATATTTCTGTAACCAACTAACAAAACGGCATGTAATATTTTTTTCTGTACAGTTTAGCTTTAGCTCTACCTGGGACAAATTATATTTTTTTAATAGTAGATATCTATATACAAAATAAAAAATTTTGAAGTCTGTTCTCCTGATTCATATAGGGCGTCCGTTTCCCATTTTCCGGAACAAAATGGTCGATGTCGCATTTTACTTTTGATTCATCAATATAAATTAAAGTTATATCGAAAGGTAATTAATTGACCTCTTACAAAAAATATATATATTAGATATAACTACGTTAGTGTGTTTTTAATTAAGTAAATAAGAAGTGTCCGGCGTATAATACTGATTCATGTGGAGTAAGCTTCGCTTGACTGTACTTGGTCGAGGAATAATGATGAGAGTCTGGGATCCCACGTGGGGGGAAACCTGTCGTACAACGGACGTGCTAGAAGGCGGACGTGAGGCTGGTTGGCTTAGAACCTGGTGAAACAAAGGTAAATGTCTGATTCATCTGTGCTTGGTTTAGGTACCTTGCTGATTACAATGCCTAATTTATTAATTTTATTTTGCTGTTCTAAGACTTTAATCTGAGTTTCGTGTGATGCTTTTGGGTTACAGATTCGTGTAGAAAAATGATAATACTGAAGTCTGTACGAAAGATGAGTTAAGCATGATTTTAGGCAAAATCATGATTCATCTGTGCCTGATTGATATGTTCAAAAACCCTTATGAATCTGAAAATAAATTAGTTTTCCTCTTTTCCAGCCAGAAAGGAGCACTTTTGTTACGTTATTTTACTTTTCCATGTCAGTAGAGTGTGTGTGAGATAATTATTTTGACATTAGTCTTCGGTATTTATTCATAAGTCAAACTCTATCGATTTTATTTTATTTTATATTGCTGTTCACAACAATGCCACTATCAATAGTAGGAAAGATGGAAGAAAATATATCTGTGAGAAAAAGAAACTCACAGAACGTACGAATTTTTCATTCTTCATATGGAAAATAAGAAAAAATCCAGACAAGTATGCTGCGTGGAAATTAAAAATGAAAGAATTATATTTGAAAAAATTGAGAGAAAAAACAAAAGTAAACAGAGAGAATATTATAACGTAGCATTAAAATAAAAATCTAGTAAGTACCTATTTATAACAAAATTCTCGTTTTTCTGTAAGTATTTATTTCTGTAATTGTTAGTTTAAAAACAGGAATTTATTGTTGAATTGACCAGATTTTTTCCTTGATAATAATTGTTTATAAAATAATATTAATGTTGTTATAATATTATGATTATTTTCTTAATAAAAAGCCCATTTTTATTTAAAGTTTTCCATTTTTATTTCTGTTCCAGATTCATCTGTAAAAAATTCTGATTCATCTGGGCACAAAATTTTTAAACGTCGATATCTTAAAAACTACTTTGTATAAAGGAGTCCCTCAAAAAAATTAATGTTATTTGGAATATCTGTTTTCATATGAACATGTGTTACTGAGCTGAAAGTGAAATTAAAATTTGACCATATGAATCAGTCAAAGAATCAAATTTCGAAGAACTACCCATTTGCTAAAATGCACGGTGTTAGTTCCCTCTTTCCTCTTTACGTTCCATAGTCATGGTTGCCTCAGGCAACCATGACTATCGCAATGACTATCGCAAGACTGTCCAACTTGCCTGATAAGACAGTCTTGCGACCACAGAAGCAGGATACCCTTTGGTAGTTGACTATAACGTCGGGCTACATTCATATTCCATCATTTATGTTTAGGACTCGGGTAACAGGTTGGAAATCAATGGGCAAAAATCCAGAGACCTAGCTGCTACCGAAAATTACAAAAACATTCAAACTTATTACTTTCTTAGATATCAAGACGACTGCTGCACCTACACCGAAATTATACATTGTCAGTTCCTTATCTTCTAGTCGTCTTGTCTGGGTAATGACGGTCCGTGGCCAGGCACTTGGCCACGAGCTACACGATCAAATAACCACACATGTTACGACAGCGAATATAGACAAAATTAATTGCAATTTTGAGATGCAACCGAAGTCTGTCGAAGCGTAATTTTTTTAATATCTGATGGGTTTGCTCTTGACTTTAGGCTAGGTTAGGAGTGACATAGATAAACTCGACAATGGAGCCAGCTTACCCATTAGAAGCCTATTTACTCTCATTTTGAAGAGATTAAGGTTGTATGCGGTCGGAAATACAGACTCAAGCAGAGTGTTTCTCTCCTTTGTTGAATGCATTAGATATAAAAGACGTTTGGAACCATTTAGTGCACGAAACGAAGGAAATAAAAAAAAGGAAACGCGTGTGTCGTTTTAGCCTTTCAAAACGCAAGTTGAATCGCATGTTGCATCGCAACAAGCATTACACGCGCGATTTGTATTGATCAAATGTTTTGTGAAGTGTATAATAGTAATGCCTTTGTCAAACTGACAGACGAACCGAATGCGTGGCGTAGCGTTTTTGTTTGTAATGTATGGAACTGTTTGAAGCCTGTCACATAGAGTATCGGATCGCTTTCGCATTTTTATATGACATGATTCGGTTCGGTTCGCTATCGCCTGTCTGTTTGACAAAGGCCTTTATGTGGACAGGGGAGTAGGTATTCGGATCAGTTAGTGTCAACCAGTCATAAACCACCCATCTCAAGCATGTTCCCACTTTTTATTAGGTACATAAATATCCTAATCCTAATACCCAATGCCCTTTACAATAAAAAGTTCAGCCATTTTGGTTTGCGTTGCATTTGTGGAACTTAAAGGTCAGTGTCCACTGTACTTGTAGTCTGCACTACTAGCCACTGTCCTTAGCCAATGTAAATCGAACTTCACATGTCGCGTCGCGTCATCTAAGTTCGTAACCGAGGCTTGTTGTCGCGGCGTGTGCTCATAATGACGGTGACCGTATCGCGTGCGGGTTGAGACCGTGACTTACTCGGCATTACGCCGGCAGCCCATGGTGGCATAGCGACGTCCCGCTGTGTAATGTTAGGTCTCAGGTGCATGCCGCATTTGTGCGTAAATACTAGGAGAGAGGAGGAAGTAAAATGACAGATGACTTGTCTGTTGAAAGACTTGCCATAAGTGTCGTACTTAGTTCTAATTCTTCTCAGTCGCTACACCCTTGTAGTGGTCGTGGTCGTGATATCAGGGGTAGTTCTAATTAGTACACCCAAACTTATAATAAAAAGCTGATACCTACATATTATGTAATCAAATTCTAAATTAGATAAACTTCTAAGGTCATTCGTGTATCAGCAATAAATTTGAAGTCAAACTAATGTATCGTAATATTCTGTTAATTAAACTGAATAGTTCCAACAAATCACGATACAGGACGCTTTAAAATTAGCTTTTCTTGGAAAAAAACCAATTTTTCCATAATTTTCTATTATACCGCGGCCTCTTAGCTCCTCATTATCTACAAGTATGTACAAGTCATAATAATCTGTCGAAACTCTATGATTTTTGTAAAACTTTTCCCATTCGTACCGCGGGCTATAAATTGCTTGAGAAGCACATTAGCCTGGTTCTCATTAGTTAGTAGTCAGGTGCCATCATTGAAGTCACTCGTTTAGTTAACACGTGAATGGCTGTAAAAATACTCGGAATTTTGTAGCGTGCGCCATGTTTGTTATCGTTGGGATTACGAGTAATGGTAGCCATATACCATCCTGCCTATCGAACGATCGATTTGACGCTTGCAATTTGTTTCAAATTGGCAGTTCGTCCATATACACCATACACCATACTGCCTATCGTACGATCGATTTGACACAACGTCAAATCTGCAGCAGCGATGCCAACTTAGCAACTTTATAGCTAGATCTGGCTATTATTCGGTGACCGATAACTACAAATTTATAAAATTGTAGCTGTCGTCACCGAATAATAGCCAAATGCATCACTGCTGCCGATTTGACGTTGTGTCAAATCGATTTGATGACCTATCAAATTGGCATGTCATGCCATCAAATTGGCATTTTTAAACAATTGCAATTTGAAACAATTGCAAGCGTCAAATCGATCGTCGATAGGCAGGATGGTGTATGGCTACTATAAGAGTATGTCAGTCAAGCAGTGAGCAGTGTGATGGATGATGTGATGACAATGGTATTGCTGCTCTTTACATGGTAGCAATACCATTGTGATCGGTCGACGAAACTGTAAGAAGGGAAAATCTTTCTGCTGAATGAGCTAAAAAATATGTTCTAAAACTAAAACACGACTAAGTAGTTACTGAAAAGCACGCTCTAAAAATTATGAAACAAGAAAATATTCTCGTCTGAAATTGTTTCGCTTCCAACGATACCACATTTTTCAGTATGATCAGTTTTTCAGTATAATTCAGAAGTCATGAGGCAATAGAATATAGAAGAACAAATATACATACCTACTGGTTTAAATCATAACCGTAGTCAGGTAAAAAGATTAAGGCACATCTTTATTTTCATGGCGTGGATGTGTGGTAGTTGGATTTCGACCTTACTAAGAAGATGGTCCATATTATTGCCTCCAAGCTTATAAATCTGTATTGAGAATCATATTATACGTATAAACAATCTTACTTTCCTGAGTTTCAGTAAAAGACAATATTCACTCCAAGTTTACTTTTTCCAATTCTTTATTACATGTTCTACGCAAAAGTGCCTCTCACGACTGTAATAAGGTAGTTAACATTCTAGAACCTTGCCACACAACACTGTTACAAGATATAACATTACATCCAACAGTTAGGTCAGGGCTATTATATCTTTATAGCTTTGTTTACTGTGACCGTCAGCATTGCGCGCAAAAAATAAATCACCATGTCACTACGTTTCTTTTAGTCGACCACGAACCGATGTCGCGATAGCCGGTGGGGCAGAAGAGCGGGCAAGGGCAAGCATGTGTGGGAAGCCTCCCTAGCTAGATGGACCAACGACCTTAAGGTGGCTAGCACAGACTGGATGCGGAAGTTAGAGTACAGAATGATGTGACGCAGCCTGGGAGAAGCTTATATCCAGCAGTAGACTGAGATAGGCTGAGTTGATATTGATTCCATTTGGCAATAAGGCTGTAGATAGAATGAATCCTAGCCTAAATCTTCATTTATCTTGAGTTAAGTATACTACTTGGTTAAGTCGGATGATCAAATAAAATAGCACAAATTGGGGCTCAAGGACAAAGACGGAAGAAGAAGCAATGAAAGGAGATGGCAAAAGGGAAGTCTTCAAAAGACAAGCCGATTCAAGAATATAAGTATTAATAAACATAGTTACAATTAAGAATCTTTAAAAAAGAAACCCACAGGAATCATATTACATAGAACTTGCACAACTGCTATTAGTAAAAAAAATATCTTTATTGATCCCCATCTCCCAATACATTGATATCTCGGATATTACGATGTCGCGAGGGGTGGTAATAATGAAAACGCAAGTAATGGCGTCATGTGCGGACAGACTGCAGATTGATGGCCCGCGGCCCGACAGCACCACGTAATTATACGTCACTGACAGGGTTGCCAGCCTACCGTTCTGACGAAGTATTATAGCAAAGAGTTTTTGTTGAAGAAAAAAGGTTGATAGATTGAGTAGCAGATAAGATCTTGGGACAGGTGTTAATAGAGGCAAATTATAGTGTTTCTATCATGCTAATAGTGTCTAGTATAGTATCCCATCAATTTTCATTCTTGTAAACATTTTTTGTTGGTGATTTCTTATAAAATAGGCATCATCACTTTTACAATATTATTTTGTAAGTATGGCTAGAGAAAAGAAATGGAAAGACAATATCGTAGTAAAATGTGTAAAAGAAAAGCCCTGAATTTTTTTAGAAAAGGGAAAAATCGGTACAAAGGGGTTTGAACTTTTTTGTATGGGCCGTGTACCAGGTCCCATCCGCCATTTTGATTTTTTTTCAAAACGGCGTACACCAATGAAACATTGATAAATCGATAGATCACATCAATACAAACATAAAATACAAGGGTCAAAACCTCGTAAACCGTCACGTTTCCGAGTTATGAGCTGTCAAATATGTACAAGTAGTGACATATTTTTTCTAATTTTTTTAATATTTTGATGTTTATTGATCATAAAGGATACTTCCGCAATAGAACTAATTGAATATTAGTTTTTCCACGCATTTTAAATGCTGAAATTGCGTTAAACGAAATAATCCTAAATAAAAAAGCATTTGCAATGCGTGAAAAACTAATATTCAATTACTTTTATTGTGGAAATAACATTTTTGATCAATTAACATCAAAATATTAAAAAAAAAGAAAAAATGTGTCGCTAATTGTACATTTTTGACAGCTCATAACTCGGAAACGTGACGGTTTACGAGGTTTTGCCCCTTATATTTTATGTTTGTATTGATGTGATCTACCGATTTATCAATGTTTCATACGTGTACGCGGTTTTGAAAAAAAATCAAAATGGCGGATAAGGAACTGGTACAAAAAGCACAGAGCCCTTTATGTTTTATCACTTATTAATCATAGTTGAAAAACTTTCATTTAAGTAGTTTAATAAACAGAGCGTGTACAAACTTATAATTTGTAATTTTCGATCCGGACAACCCTAATATAACATCGTACAGATGACGCAGTAAGTTCTGTCTTTGTAAAGTTATAATAATAGGAAACACTTAATGGAGCTCGGCACGGCTATTCAGCTCGATAAGATATGTGTCCCGGACTCCCCGCTTTACACTGAGACTAGCATTTAACTTGGAACAGTTTATTACACACTTCTGAAGGACTTGAATACAAGACTGACATATAGAGATTAATAAAAGAAACGTTAGATAAATGTCATAAATGGGATGCAAGAGTAGTCGTCATGCCTGCCGGGGTCGCGGGACTGTCTCATCAGGTTACTGTGATCCTGGAACGTAAAGGGCTTCTAAGGGAGCGCCATAGATTTTAATCAGTACGTGTCTGACAGTTGCTCCCGTATGATTACACCACGTAAAAAAATAATGGTCGTCATATTCAGTTGGGAATAAAATATTAACTTTCTCTGAACGCGGTGAGGCTATCTTTATCAGTTGCTAATACATTTTTGAAGCTTGTAGACACTGAAATCGTACATTAGTAAAACAGAGAAATGTTCAAAATTCAGAGCAAATGAACAAAATAAAGAACGTCGGTGAGAGCAATCATCCACCAGGCTATGTTGTATACCTTTTATTTAAACTGAAACTATCTTTATAATAATTATTGTCTTTAGCACTCTCTATTTATCTTTACGAGGAACAATTCCTTAGAAGATACAATCAATTGTTTTAATCGGATCCTATAATTGGAACAGCAGATGGGCTTGAGGCTCGATACGAGACCCTTGATAACGGGCTTGGATAAGACAACAGTTGTTCAACTTTAAGATTATCGGTACGTCAATAGCAACATTTTCTATTGATCGCAAGTCAAAGTTTTTGGAACGGGATGTCGCATGTCGTATTGGCACAGAGGCCAAAAGTTCGATTAAATACGTCAAAAATATACTTTCTTTTAACATAAATAATGGCTATGCAAAACCGGAGAGAAATCTCACATGTTATCCGCTTAAATATTAATAATAAACAAACTAATAAATTCCCACGACAATCAACTGGTTAATAGGACCAGATGCCAAATACTTGTAAGAATTAATGAGACAAAAGAATCTCAATTTAAAAGTGTTACTATTTTACATATCTGCAGTCCGGAATGGAATGGTATTTTTAAATGAATCAATTAATTTATTCCTAATTGAGGTGTCCACATGCGGCTTCAATCTTAATTAACCACTTAATCATGCAGACTGTGTACATTATTTATAAATACCGATACTATATACATATATGGCCATAAGTATAGGAGAATACCACTTCTAGCTAAAATCTACTTGAAATATATATCGCTGTGTGCACAATGACAGTGCACACAGCGATGAGCGCCTCTTAGTGACTACTTTTACTATTTTAGAGGGATATAATTTATAAATCTGACAATTCTTGGCAACTTGATACTTTTTGATGCACATAAACTTGTTCTTTATTCCAAATTAAGAAAAACCTAAAAACTTAAGTATTATTTCACAGCTCTGCCACATCCACATCTCACGTTGAGATCTATTTGACATACCCGCCCCGCCACCAAGTACGCTCTTAGCGAATAAATACGATAGAACATCTGAGCTGAGTGGTACCTTTATCCTGGTAGTACCTACGTCTTCGTAGGATAATTTCCATCTTTTTCGCTGGCGAAGTTGCGAACAAAATGATTGGACTACATATATTGATCGCCTAATGTTTTACCTATTGTTCAATTTTAGTAGCAAACCTGTAAGTTTGCTACTAACAGCCTAAAGGCTGTTGTATAGTATTTGATCAACTGCAGAGCAGGCGTGAACCTTGAAAGGCCAACTTCTACCTTCTTCAAAGTCTAGTTGTAACCGTTCAATTGACTGTTCCCCTTTGTACTGAACCAATAATTTCCTTTAATAACTTTATTAGGTGCAAGCAATAAAATACCAGATAATAGTGAACAGCATCATGCAGCTCCACAATTTACTGGCCATTAGTATCATAACAACCAGCTGGGACATGTACCGCCATTTATACAATTATAAGTATCAGTTATACCCCACCATTTAATGCCTTGTATGGAAATAACTTAATACGACTTTTTCGTACCGACTCGTTTCAATAGTCGATTAGGTACTTTAACGATTATAGGCATCGATAACTATCGACGCCATATTAAATTACTATAAAATTTGAGATAAAAGGAATGGCTGTTGTAAAAAATACCTATGATAAAGAAAACTAGCCTTGTCTTGGTTAATAAGGTTTTTTTGATTAGTTGTTTTAGGGTCCTTTTCAACCTCACCTGCAGCTCGGCTGACAATTCCGACTCAAATGCAATAATTAGTAACGAATTGGAAATGTAGTATCGTTGCATTTAAGTAACTGCTCTAGAAAGTTTCCAGGAGTTCGCACTAATCGAATTTTATGAGAAATCGGTTAAAAAAAGATTCCACTGACAGGAAATGAATTTATTTACGAATGGCATTTAAACGCAGATTTTAACACTAGAAACTAGTGTTTTATAAAACCCAATCAGGAAATTCAGGAATGATAGAAACAAGAAGCAATCATCTACTTAGCAAACCAATACCTAGCTATAAACATGCTTTATATAAGGCACAAGTAGGCAATGTAAATGATGGTAATGCCGAGTATGGCGATATTTGAGTTAACATCTGCCGCTCCACATGCAAATGTGTTCATGATTCATGAGGTTCCCTATTCGGTGTAAGGTAAGTGACGCACGAGGCCTCTTTCAGTGCCCAAAGCTTGCCTGTACCAGATCATTGTTAGACGTTGACATACCCAGGTTGTCTGACAACCCATATGGTTTCCCAAAACGGACAATGGACATCCTTGTATAAAATGCAAATCGTGGGAGACACGTTTAAAATAAGATATAGATATGATTTTAACATATCAAGGTCAGATCCGGCTTAAATGTATCAATCATACAAAAATACAACTGATTGACTTCCGCTACAACATTAGGAATACCGGTTGAAACTGTTAGATCCGTTTTAGTGCTCAAGGTGTTTCTTTAGAAAAAGGTTCTTGTGAAGGATAAAAAGATATAGAGAAAGATAAGAAGATATTAAGAAAATTAAAAGTTATTTATATAGTAGGTTGATTTTTCAGCAGTTTTTTAAGGTAAATTTTTACATAAGACAGTCGACACTACCAAGTATTTTGGCTGGGAAGAAGAAGTGGCGGGACAAACTCTCCAGCAACACATCTAGCTGTAAAGATAAAAGAGCCTATATTTTATACAATTAATGGTCGTTTAATAATAATCTAAGAGTTTATGTGCAACTTGTACATTCCGTAGAGCCTCTCAGAGAGAGGTAGCCGTGGAGACTTCATATATGCTCCATCCACTGTTAAAAAATGACTGCCACAAGATGTGGAGAGGGTTCGTTTATTCCTGCATTAATTAGCAGTAGGTAGAATGCTACAGTGCAGCACATTTAACACCCTGTCTTAGATCCCTAAGATAAGTATTTTATGCTGAATTCTTGACTGTACGCTCTCTGCGGAGTCCACCCATATTAATATACCTACTTACTAGTTACTACTGGTTTCACACGCATGCCCAAGATAGTTATTTATCACTAAAACACAATATGCTAACGCGATATTTACATGTATAAACAATTTAAAACTCTTATGTGCATGAACAGTCTAAAAAGACCGCTTTTTATTTATATACCGGCAGATAGTATATGTTATATAATAATGTACCTACAGCATGCGAGTATTTTTTCTATGAATTAATTAGGATTAATGCTCGTCGTAAATCACAAAAGTTATGTTAACACTTAGTAACATGGGGATATTTTTATGATACTGACGATTAAAATGCGTGATACGGTATTTTTATACGTTTGTTTGAATTTTTAAAGAACTAAAGTTTGATTTTCTCTTAATTCGTAGTTATTTAACTTGAAACTGTTTCATTTGGAACTCCTTAAAAGTCAGCTTATTCAGTTTTAGTTCTTCAGTTTTGACTATGATCCGTCGGTGCGAAGGAGTTCCAATTCCTTCTGGGTAAGCTCACTCCATCCTGGGCCTCATCTTTGCCTCTGGGCAAGATTGAGGACAAGAAATAAAATAATAGAATACATGTCAACGTTGTGTGTAATATTCACTGGTACTATCTGATTTATAAATCATTCAATAAATGAAGTTATTTTCTGCCTTTGAAAGCAAGGTTTCGTGAGTACCTCCTTGTCGTAATGATCGAGCCTTCTGTTTCAACACGCGTGAATGTCGTTTGCCGTGATTTGATTGCCTATTCAAACCAAATCTCCATCACTTACAATAAGACGCACAGGTAGAACTTGAAAAGATACATACTTAGTACTTTAAGTAATGTAATACGCAATATCTTTAATTCAATTATGTTCCAAAACAATTTATTCAAATACGAATTACTGCACGCTTGCAGATACTTTAATAAAACTTCAAAATTAAGTTCAGTCTTTACATACAGTAGAAACATTTGTATGGTCATATGGATGGTACCTACACTTTTTTCTCACATACTCGTACAAAAAATCACCCTAATTTTTGGGAAGAATATCCCTTAAATGTTATGAAAAATATCTAGTTTTAATTCCGCGACAAAAATCCAGGCTTGTTGCAGGATGCAATCCCACCCTATGCAATCATGCATATGCACATGCAGCAAAGGACCCACCCTCCCGCCCACATGCATATGCACAAGTGCAAGAAACAGAAAAACATGCCATGCAATCAAACCTAAGCGCTCGGCCTCGGCTTGTCGAGTCAACATCTCCAGCAGGCGTAGCATGGCGCCGTAGAAAGGGGTTATATCGACGGGAGAATCGACAAACTGACAGATTGAAGAAAGATCTCTATCGTCCTAAGCATGGCGATGTTTGACACGTAGAAAAGAAATGTTTCTTCTCTACGATAGAAAGAAGTCTACAACGTCGAGCATGGCGACAATATTTTCTCTACTTTTGACACTTGGGGGAACACATTTCTTCTCTACAAGAGAAACTTGTCTACATCAAATCAGACCTAGACAAGATTCTTTTTATAATATTCTTGGTGTTTATCAACTTACATTTGTTTTAAAAACAAGTAAGGGTCCTCCCAACTCAATCGCTTTAGTTTTTAAGCCCTAAAGAATAAAAAAGGTCGAATGAAATTTATTAGGAAAGTGCATCAAACTTTTTTTAATACGAGTTCCATGAAAATGTATAAAATGAGAAACTTTCAGTGAAATAATGTAGACAGCTAATCTTTCCAATGTTTTAATTACACATGATTACACAAAAATAATAACAAGAATCTACGTGACATCAGTCATAGAAGTGCAGCATGGACCCAACATTATCTGCCTAAAATTGCCATAATCATAATTTATCATAATTATAATAAATATCTGTCTCCTATAACACATAGATAATGTTCTACACTTGTTTTTCTCTCGTTCTAGAAAGTATGTTAATTTTATTTGATATTTGGCTAGGAAAGACTCGTGTCCATACTGTGTGTCTATGGTGTGGAACCTTTTTGCGTTTTGTTGTCGCTTTGAATTATGTGCAAAAAGTTTTTTTTTATTGCAAATGAATGCACATATTACTAGAATTATGGATAATTCTGTATAATTCCAATGAATCATTTTAATTGCTTGAAAACTTGAGAATATTACACGTTTTTTTGGCTAACTAAACGTTTTAGTTCATTCACAGTTCAGTCATTCGCCGTTGCTATGGAAAGAAAACTTATGTCTTGTCTTCGTAGAAACACGAGTCTACAGGTCGCGCCATGCTCGGGCAGAAGACATAACAAGTGGGATAGAAAGAGCTTTGTCTTTTCTTGGTAGAATAGAGATAGAATCGCCATGCTACGCGTGCTGAGGATGCCCCGTGGAGGGGCGAAACACGTGTCGAGTATAGGTTTGATTGCATGGCATGTTTTTCTGTTTCTTGCACTTGTGCATATGCATGTGGGCGGGAGGGTGGGTCCTTTGCTGCATGTGCATATGCATGATTGCATAGGGTGGGATTGCATCCTGCAACAAGCCTGGATTTTTGTCGCGGAATTAAAACTAGATATTTTTCATAACATTTAATGTCATGGATTTCCGCAAAGTAACGCCTGATTCCATAATTTTTTTTTTTAGAATATCCCTTGTGAATTTCCGTTCATCCCACTGTTTGGACGAGGGTCGGTGGGAGCAACAAGACGATACTGAAACACCACACTACCTCTACTTGCTCTGTACGTTATTGATAGTGTGGCAAGCGTGAGGCTGCGCTTGCGCCACTCTCGTAAATCACTCTGCGACGACCGCCATGTTTATTGCATGGATCGCGCGATTACTGACGATTAACTTCTTCGCCGCGTCGCGGACGTCCGCGTGATGTATCGGTTTTGTTCTGGCTGAGATATTGGAGACATATGGAAGTAAGGCGCCAACCAGCCGTCCTGCGTTGTTAATAACAAAAAGAATATACTTTCAAATCTACTTTTAGAAATATAAACAACAGCCCATATTTCCCTAAAGAGTTAGCAGAGGTATTAGTATACCTCATTTCCAAAATCATCAATGATGTCATCCCATCAATCGACCACATTCATACCCAAACACTGGACTGCTAATGTTGAATAAAAAAAAACAAAACTGACAATAATTCAGGACATGATTGTGATAAGAATCCTTCATTTCATAGAGTCAAAGTAGTTGTAAAAGCCTATACTATTTGCAAACATTTACGATTCTAGCTATCACATCGCTCTGCTCTACAAATTGCTAACCATCCAACACTTATTAGCATCCAGTTTACAGCAAGACCTATCAGTACAGTTTCTACAACTTAAATGTTAGTACTAAAATACTCACAAAAAGTATTTTCTGTAACATTCTGGAGTACCGTGCTCTAGATAACAGCAGCTATCGAAACGGAATAATTTCGTACGGTATCCAGTCAGTGGTATCAAGAGAAATTATTCAAAAGTGCGCCGGCGCAAACCGGTCGGCAAAGCGGCAGACAAGAAATGTATTTTTTAGTCTTTTTTGTGAGTAATTCTGGTGCCCTCAGTTAGGCTGGTACAACGGAATGTGTGGTTTTAACTAAATTACGCCAATAATACTTTTACGAGATGATTCGGAGCTTTTTTTTCATTTTCTGACTCTCGTTACCGAATAATGTTTCGTGATGAAGACACATCTGAAAAATATCTTATTCAGTTAGATTTTAACTTTCTTTATCGCCTTTATTGAGTATCGGCGTGAATTTTTAAACCTTATTGTTTTTAAGATTCTTTTGCCCAATTCACCTTCCGTCAAAATACACACATTGTTCTTTTACGAAGAGATTAAATGACTGATTTTATGAAAACCAGTAATTCACTTCTCTCATCAAATGAAATTACCAAACTTCCTCTTTACACCGCGTACCTTTTACTAAAGGTACCTTAATAAACGAGCATTATCTCCATTGAATTTAATTAGTTTTTAAACTCATGAATAATTCACATAAATAAACATAGAACAGTTGGCAATGCAGCACTAACTACTTGAAACTAACTGATAACTGCAAAACATTTTATGTTTATTCCGTTAACGCCCCGATCACGACTTCTGGCGATGCGACTTAGGTCGCGCGATTTATGATATGACTTGCGTCAAACAACACGCGGTCCTTTGCATGAATACGGCGTCGTGTCACGTCCGGGCGGCTCATGTTCCTTGCAATTTCTTTAGTTTGTGTTCTCTACAATTTTGTCGTAGCACGCGTTGAGCTAGCGTTTAACCTCGTGATTAGTTACTAATAGCTACAAAATTGTTTGTATTTTTTGCCGTAACGCCACTTCCACACCAATTTGCGATACGTCTTACGAATACGCCTTGCAACTACGAATAACGACTGAGAATTGTTATATAACTTGCCTCCTTACCCAGGCCTGGCGCACTCCGCGGTGTAGGTATGAAACTGCAAACACACGCGGGCGCACCATGGACGGGTTTCACTGTCGGTTGCCGCCCGCCGCCTCGCCCGCGCCGCCGCCGTCCGTTTCGCACGCGCTCCGTACATATTTTTGTTAAATGTAGGTACTATATTCTTCGAGCATAGATTTTACATTTGTTTGTTTTTGGGAAGTGACACTTCTGTACGTAGTACTATTAGGTATTCTACCTTAGCCCCTAGTACTGTCGACGTGTCATGATGATTCATGCACTAATCTAAACAATATCTTCATTATATTTTCTTTTCTTTAATGTCATAGCACGCGTGACGCTCGAGCGTGTAGGTTGTGACCCAGGAGATCAAATACCTAATTAGAACTACAAAACATTCGTATTTATTCCGTTTAACAGATATAAGTCGTGGGTGTTTTCAACGATAATTTAATCGACCACGATATCGATTGTGATTTAGTAAGACTTGCTGATTTACTAATATTATGGGGAAATAGAATGAGATTAAGTAGGAAGATTAACTTGTGTGGTCCCTAATAGAATGGTAATGAAATCGATTCTTCTCGTGGGAGTATTCAAATTCAAATATTTATTAGTTAAACATTTCTATGTATCTTCCATGGTGTTGTGCTGCAAAATCTTGTAATTGAAAATCAGTTAATCATTTTTAACCGACTTCCAAAAGGAGGAGGTTCTCAATTCGGATGTTTGTATTTTTTTTTTTAATGTTTGTTCGGGCATAACTCCGTCGTTTAACAACCGATTTGAAAAATTCTTTTTTTGTTGGATAGGATATACTTCTGGAATGGTCCCATTAAAATTTTATCGAAATCGGACTAGCACTTTTTGAAAAATCAACAAAAACCTAAAAAGTTTTCAACTTTGTCTACACCGATTACTCCGAGGTTTCTGGTCCGATTTCAATGATTCTTTTTTTGTTCGATACAGTATATCTGCCATTTGGTCCCATAAAATTTTCATTAAGTTTCGTGCAGTAGTTTTTAGTTTTTATACATGGGCGTTGTTATTACCGGTGCTACGGATTACAAAATTTTAGTGCACATTTGTAAGAAAATTATGTATTTGACAATAATTTGGGTTGAATAGTGAAACTGAAAAGGATAAAATAAAAAACTTTTTAAAAAAAAAATTTAACCGACTTCAAAACAACCACAAAAAAAGTTCAAAATAACCTACAAAAAAACTTTTCTTTCGAAAGTCGGTGACAAAAAGTCAATGACATAAAAAAGAAAGTCACCGACTTTCGAAAGAAAAGTTTTTTTGTATGTTATTTTGAACTTTTTTTGTGGTTGTTTTGAAGTCGGTTACATTTTTTTTTGAAAAAAATTTTTATATAATAGAATGTCTCTAAGGACTTAAACACATAGCAACTTCTAGCTGTTTGTCAAGGTCCACAAATGAACCTCTACAATTATACAATGTGCTGATCTGCAACCTAGTCAAATTCAAGGACGTGATTATACTCATGATTCTCGACCCAAATCAACAATAAAATAGGTAGGTATTTTTCTATTTTATTTTTCCTTTTTACTGAAATCCGTAAGTGTGAACTAGTTTCTTCAAGAGTAGTAGATTCAATTCACGCACACCAGCTGCTCATCGCTGTGTGCGTACGCGCGGACTGCGTAGTCGGGTGATTCTCTTTCATTTGTATTGAATTAAGGGTTTAATTCTGAAATACTGTAAAATTTCAACAACAAAAAAAAGCAGCCCTTATTAGTTTTGCCCGGTACTGTACTTTCAATTGATTATTTATGACTTTTGTGACAACCACCTGTAGTTTGACGAAAATGCAAAAAAAACAGCGTGTATATGACAACTCACAAATGACCATTTCCTTCGCCACTTCAATATGTAATCACTACACTTAATTCTATCCTGTTGACACCTTAACAATCTGTCTCCATTACAGGAAATTATGACTGTGAAGAAACGGACTCAGGCACTTAAAAGTCATAAATCCAAATCAAATGCGCCTTAGAGAGCCTAGACAAAATGATATCTATCAACGTTACACGTACACGTACATTTAAGCTAAAAATGTCTCATTTTACAAATAAAAAACGCTGTAGGTAATATCTATGCTTGAACATGCCACTGTTCCAGGTCTACCCGAGGCACCTTCAACCTACGACAGCGAATTAGCCCTTGACGACTGAACATCCAATGTCAGTCATAATGACCGGAAGCGATGCTCACAGACCATGCAGATAATGGTAATTACCGGCGACCAGCGACGTCGCCACCCCGCTGTCCGGAGGGACATTGGTGACGCCTCAGCGACCATAATGCTCCTACACCTCGTTTCCTCCTTCCATTTCCTCCATAAGCGAGGTTCCTCATTGACATTGATGCATGACTGACGGTTGTAATGACATAGATGTTGAAAACAAATAAAACAATGTTATAATTGTTGAAAATCACTCGACGCAAGCTTGTATTAGCAGGCAACGTATGAACATTGCGACCTGTTTTCATTCTTTTTCTTGTAAATTAGTAGCCACTCGTGCTTATTACTATCAATTGGACACAGATCCAGACTTCTGAATTGTTACTAAGAAATTCCCGATGGACAAACCCAATACCACTTTGCTCGATCTGGCAATTTAACACAGGGCTTTATGCTTATTAATAGCGTATGCGTCCACAAGATCAAACAACACACACAGTGAGTCAATCCTTTTAAATATTCCGTTTGAAAATCAATGAAATTCAATCTGCGTTTAAATCAAAATTATAGACAGCTTATTGAACAATGATTTACTATCGTGTATAAAATACATTATTACGTACTTTACATAAATATGGGTTAGTTATCGGTTAAACGATAATAATCGTAACATGATCCTGTTCAGAACAAGTTATATTGTTTACAAACAATGGCACCTTAGGAAACTTAAAGCATAGTAAACAACATAGTTTATAGTTTTGTATGCACGGGGTTCTGGTGGACAGTTCCAAACATACATCAAAATAACTGTATCCTGTAGTGTAACGTAGGTTTTAGTGGGCTTCCTGCTGCTTACGCAATGCGGATGGTTTGGCCAACGCGGTTAAGACTTTGCTTATAGATGCCATAATATTTTTTTCCGTAACCAAGTTCTCAGGGCCTCGACGAGCTAGTCATCTATTACCATGTGCAATGGGCGCGTCGTGTTCCAGGCTAAGAGCTGTCAGCAATCTGACGTTCCCTCTATACAGGGCCAGAGCCCACCAGGGGTCGCAAGACTGGCCATCCTAAACAGGCCATTGAACGAATGCCGTGAATTTTAGTCAGTAAGAGTTTGGATTTCCCTTCCGCTGTCTGTACAAGTCTGACATTCTTATTCTTCAAATTGATGATTTTACCACGATAAAAAAACCAAGGTTTTTCAACCGTTTTGTATTTCTACAGCAAACTTTGATAGCATTTCATCCAATGCATTTAACACGACCTTACAAGGAAGGTTCTCGGGTCGACGCATATATTTCGCAGACAATACCTAATTTTTAACAGAGTCATTAGTTAGACCATTCCATCATCTTTATCGCTAATAGACTGACACTAAATAATAAGTACTCTTAGTCTTGGCATAAAATAAATTATAGTAAAAAGACTGTTAGAAACCGTTTTACTAACGCCGGCTAAATTATAATTGGATTAGTGGAAAAATCGGATTGTTTAATAAAGATTAATACGAACATCATGATTAATTTCGCCATATTTAGACGTGAATAGTTATTAAACTTTTTATAGCCTTTTGAACGTTTAAATATGTTTTTTATTTGAGTTGAGTACCGAGCAATTAAAGAAGCTTATGGTGTAGGTTTATAATTATCCTTGTATCATCGGAAATATTTCGAATGTTATTCTTACGTTCACCAGGCTAATATAAATTCAAATATTTATCAACAGCAACATAATATGAAAAGCAGCTCCATTTCCATATCTCACGCACATTTCGAGCTATTCTATTTCTGAAGCAAAATCGCAATATCAGTAGATTTGAAGTACTTGATACGGTCTTAAGTCTCACAGCGGGGAGTCTGCGCCTGCGCACCCGATCGATGAGGTACGCACATTTGAACCAATGAACTATTGTTACGGTTATAGTTCGGTTTCAATTGAATTGAAATTTTAATGTTCGCTTTGTGATTTTGTTATTTCTTTGTCTAGAGGGAACGCAAAAAATAATCTTGTAGAGGTGATGGTATACCAGATGTTAAGTTCAGAAATACAGTGTAAGGAATAACTAAACAAAGGCTGGCAGCACCAATAATCATCATCTGTCAAGTCTCTTCCTAACTATGTTGCGATAGGATTTCGGCTTTACAGGATAGAACTGATTAAAATAATCGAAAACGAAAAAAAAGTAATATACAAAAATGAAAAAAAGTTATATTAAGTAGACCAAGATGATGGCAGAATTAAACAATAAACCAATAGTTTCATCGGTGCAAACTACCGTCAAAAACACACGTTAACACGTTATATCTAAGATAATTAAACTTCAACCTCTCTCACTTACATACTCATTTGCGGAGATGACTCACGAAGGCAGCTGGTTCCTTGGAAAGCGACCATTTTCTCCGCACTCCCATCTACTGGCACTCAACTACTAGTACACTTGTCCCTAATTAATTAAACAAGATACAGCTGACAGATATCTTGCTAATTATCCCGTAAACACTCTATCACATGGCGGTCAGATAGTGGTGGCTATCGACGGGATTTCACTAAGAAACTATGATGATTGTCGATGAAATGGGCACGACACTTTCGCGTATAACAGATATGATTCTTGGATATCTTATTGATGGTTTCATACCCTCATTTACTACAATACTAGCCTATTACTGCCCCACTGCAAGTTAAAAGCCTTTACTTATACAGAACATTAATCACCATCCCTTCTTCAAGATCGTATTATCTAATATCTTTAAACGAGCAATTCTTGTGTATTTATTTATTTATTTGTATATAATCAGGATCTCGGAAACGGCTCCAAGGATTTTCATGAAAGTTACAGATTAGGGGTTTTTCGGCTCAAGGAATCGATTTATCAAGTCCCAGGTTCGAGAAAAGCTCGGTTCCCAAGATATAGACATTTTAAAAACCGAGCGAAGCTCGGTCAACCAGATATTACCTTGATTATTCAGATTAAATTCAAGTTTCTATTCTATTTATTCTTATTATGGCAAACAAGCCGATGTCGACTATTCTGTACAATTGAAGTTTGGATTTTACTCTAAACTTAGATTCTAGATTTTCGACTCAAAGATCCCGGTAGATCTATGGTAGATCTGTGGGGAAGAGCGTCGGATGTTCTGAATACGGAGGTTGCAGGTTCAAATCTTGTTCGTGCGATGCATGCGTATAATATAAAAAAATAGATTCTAGATTTTTCTTGGGTTGGGGTTGGAAATATCACGTGGTGGATTATCTGCCCCATTTTCTCTCAAGGCGAGGCTAATATCGATATTTTTTGTCGATAGCTTTTCTTTACCCGTTACATAACGTAAGCATTATTATTAAATAACTCGTCCGAGGTGAAGTCATTGCACTTGTTACTAAGCTCCACATTATTATCGGTGGAGCGTATCGGACAGGTGCGCGAGCGCCGGGCACCCAGGGCGGAGGGCGCGCGCATGCGCCGTGACGCCGAGGTCACAGGCACTGACATCAGGCGAGAAATGTGTGAGCAAGTTAAGCATAACCATTATTAGAAGCTGTTATTTTAACACGTGGACAGTGAGAAGTTCAATACCTAAGTGATACGCGCAGATTGACAAATTTATTTGAAAATCTGCGCGGATACCAGTCAATGATAGGTATTTTAAGAGTCCATCTGAGGCCTCGTTATTTGTCTGCACCAATTTAGGCCACAGCCAGAGGAGCGCAATGCTTTGAGCTGTGTTTTGTCGCGGAATTTCGGTCGGATTCGTAGAAAATTCTTTGACTACGCAAAATGAGTGACACTGTACCAGAAGACGAAATAGGCGACTCACAACTCAATTTACGCCCGTCTGGTTTCAGAATTAACCCAACCATAAATTTATGATAATTGTAGGATTTGAATGATCAAAATCTGTTACAAAGTGACTGAACTTTTGAACCATCTGCAAAGGCAAGAGGTGTTTGTGAATTGCACAAAAAATAATGGCATGGTGCCAAAGCCCAAAATATGATGTAATCAGCACAAACACTGTGTAACAACATAACCACAGGTCTATTTCCGTTCCAACATTCACATGGTTACCAATCGTTCCCACAGCGTTACAAACACGCCTCAAGATGCCCTGGATCCCACGAGGGTGTGGCTGAAGTGGTCAGGCGCAAATTGTCACCCATCATAGCAAACGGTAAGCAAGCAATGGTGTCTTGGTGGTATCAAACCAGACTTACATGTCGTAGGTTCGAACGCAAGTTGCATTTCTGGACGTAATTTATTACTACCATTCTCAAAAATCGCTAAAGAAAACATTGACTGAAATCGGCATGTCCTAGACACCGAAAAATGACATGATCTGAGATATTACAATCCACACTAAATCCACGCAGTCTAATTTAAATAATATAAAACTGCTGAACGGAATTGGATGAAATTTCGTATACAGATAATTTATAATCAGGATTAACACATAGGATAGCTTCATATATAGACTTTTAACCCAATTTTATGTTCCCTTGAAATAATTTTCGCTGACTTCAGGTTGTTATTGAGAGGAGGCTTGTGCCCTAGTTGTAAAAAACCGGCCAAGTGCGAGTCGGACTCGCCCATGAAGGGTTAAGCAGCAAGTAAAACGTAATATAAACGTTCTTGTAGTTGGTTGTAACTTTGAAAAGTAAATTACGGTTTACGATTTATGACGCTTAAAAAAAACTACCGTCAAAAAGGGCTGTGACATGGGACGGACAGACAGACAGACAGACGGACATGACGAATCTATAAGGGTTCCGTTTTTTGCCATTTGGCTACGGAACCCTAAAAAACGGTTGTACGCATGCGTGAAGCCACTGAGTGAAATGATGAGTCATCGATCATTCATCAGTGGTTCGGTCAGATGAATGAGTTTTTGTGATTGAGTCGTTATTACATTACGAGCTTCTTTGATTGATTTTTAATGAACTTGAGAACAGTCAATGATAGTTGTTTCTATTTTTCTTTGAAACTATTAGATGTTATTTACCGATTAACGATGGTCTATTACGGCAAATTACGTTAACGATCTATCTAATCCGACTAGGTGTGTTCAGTTTTACACAAATCGAGATTAACTCAACTTTCAATACTTTCTTTTTTTATCGTGGTAAAATCATCAAAGGAGTCCTCCCACCCAGGGCAGGGCAGGAGGGACTGTCAGACTTCAATAGCCCTTTACGTTCCAGGGTCACAGTAGCTCGTTAGTCCCACGACCCCGGCACGCTTTGGCCCTGTAAATCCCCGTCGTAGGCCCCGTCATAACTTTCCACAGTAGGTAGACTATCATTTTAAACAAGAATTATATATTTAGTGGTTTTTCTAACAAGATCCAACTTAGTAAATCAAGTCATGTACCAGAAAGGTATTTCTATTAAATAGTCAAGTGTTTTGGCATCATTTCAAATACCCGTGTCAATTGGAAACTGCATAAAAGCAAAGAATGAATAAATAAAACCTATTGAGCAAGTCACAGCTGAACAGGCCTGAATGTTTCTCATTCTTATTGGATTGGTGTCAAAATGTATGGTTATTTACAATCAGCTTGTAGTATTTTAAATAATGCCTGTTTTTCCTTTTATTTCGTGTTAAAATCATCAAGTGCTTCCTCCCGCCAAACGTAGAGCGGAAGAGACTGTCAGACTTGTGTGTTTCTTCAATAGCCCTTTATGTTCCAGATTCACTGTTGCCTCTTTAGACAGTCCCGCGACCCCGGCAGGCATTTGGCCTTCTTTGGGGGACCCCGGATTGCTAATAGCTCTTTGAGACGCACGTGAAACACTACGCGCTTGCCATCGGTGTCGACCCGGGTATGGTCTATGAATGGACAACGAGCCGGTTCCTCTTTGCTGCATTATTGACCAATTAGGCTGCGTTTCCACCAGAGATGTGCGATGGAAATGTGCCTACGAGGATGTGAAGCGGAGCTGTGAAAATGCGCTGCGAAGCTGTGAAATGTGTCGACGAGGGTGCGGTGTAGTGGGAGCGGAGATATAACACATCCCTCGCAACACATCCCACTCACATATCCCTCGTACACATCACTCGCAACCAACGACGATATAATACTAGACTCCTAATAACAGGCGACCGATGTCTTCCAACACATTAGGCAAAAAAGTCTTATATTCGTCGAATTTCGACCAATCCTGTGAGCCGTAAACATACGTTGAGACAGAACAGACCTTGAGTTAGCCAATCACAATGCAGTACCCTGTCCCCCTCGCTTACGTAGTACCTCAGCGAGTTGGCAGAATAATTTTAGTTCCTTAGATCGTGCATGCGTAGTCTAGTATTATATCGTCGTTGCTCGCAACACATCCCTCGCACAAATCCCTCGCTTGTTTTGTATGCGCAAAAATCTAGCTCCGCTGAGCCGTTTCCACCAGAGCTGTGAGGCGAGGTAAATGAAGCGATTATATTGGTCCTTCACAAACGCATCCCTCGCTACGCATCCTCGCACATCTCTGGTGGAAACGCAGCCTTAAACTACGTTATCCAAAGAGCAAACATTTTGCAATCTTTTTTGAGTGTAATCAATAAACTGTTCTACTAGACGACAATAGGGACAGTTGACAAAATAGTTAATTGACAGCAACAAAAACTATTGACTCATTAATCAACTTTCATTTCGTTTAGATTGCCGGGTTGCCCATCACTAAACTAATACTAAATAGGTAAATAGCTGGCTTTAACTGCGGAATGTGGCTAAACTTTCGTTCGCGAACGTTCCACCACTTTCCTCCAGCTGCCGCCATCATCCGCTCTACTGGCTGAGCAAGATAATCTGACCACTTTGGGTCACCTGGTTAGCAAAACCAGGTAATGATCGATGATTAACGATTTGATCGAGTTCGGGATTTTATCAAACCTAATCCCTTTTTTTCTTTTTTTAGCGTGGTAAAATCATCAAATGAGTCCTCCCACCCCGGGCAGGGCGGGAGGGACTTTCAGACTTGTACTGACTAAAATCCACGGTGTTCTTCAATAGCCCTTTATGTTCCGGGGTCACGGTGAGGAAATAAAATCCCGCGACCCCGGCAGGCTTTGGCCCTCTGAGAGGGGGCCCCGTCATTTTTGCTGACGCTCTTTGAGGCGCGCGTGGAACACGACGCGCCGTCGACCCGGGCATAGTCCATGGTCGGACAGCGAGTTGCCCTTTACTAGCTGTCCGCATGCCCGCGCAACCTAATCCCCTTGGCCGATTAGATTTTCCTCAAATTGTCATCCCTATTTTTTTTAGCTTGGTAAAATCGTCAAATAAGTCCTTTAACCCAAATTGTTTCTTCAATAGCCCTTTACGTTCCAGGATCACCGTTACCTAATAAGACAATCCCGCAACCCAAATTGTCACCGCTTTAGGAGATCATTTTAGCCTGCGATTAAGGCTGTGCGTTGTCTGTCAGAGAGTAACCAGCTTGATTTCATAACTATTAAAGTAGGTATAGTTAAAGTTTCATAACAATGAATTCTGTGAAACTATTTTATATTAATTAATTATTATGTATTCTGTTGCTTGAGCTTATACAGACAGACGACAACATATTTCGAGAATGCTAAGTTATAGCAGTTGTATCACCAAACAACTGTTCAGAATATCAACAAAAACTAGCTGTCCATAAACGATCGATAAATCTCACTCATAATTGTCACTTCCTTTGCAATAAAATGTTATAAATGAATATTTTTTCTGTACCAGTTATATGTTAGTAACTAATTAACAGCTCTATACGGCTCGACAATTTTCTACTACCAATTATGAGTTTACTTTTTCTTTTTTATCAATGAAACCTATAATGGAAGCTACTTAGCTAGTAATCTTCATCGTTAGCTGTAAAGCGAGCGGAACTAGCGCGGCAAAAAGCCTAAGCGGTGCATGTTGAAAGTGCAGCGCTGCAGCGGCGAGACATTAACAGCAGGGTGACGTCATGCACGGTAATGAGCGCGAGATGTTGCGCGTGCGCAGCGATCTCTCACGTCGTGCGATGCGCATGCGTTGTAAAGCAGACTATCAAGATGACGAACATGATATGGTTCGCCTTCTGCAGATACTAGTCTGTTATTTTTCCTCGTTATTCTTCTTGGTACAACTGTAGCATCTTCGCTTCGTCCTCTTGTATTTTAACATAACCTAAAATTAATCAAAGATATTGTGCTTAAACCTGCATGTACTTTGACTTTGGGGCCACCCATTTTATCTAATTTAGTTAGGTAGGTAGTTGTGTCAACATTTCCCTATTACTTTGATCATGATTTACTCCCAAAGGATTAGTTCAATCAATGACCGCTCACATGTGAACACTTGCCTTATTGGGCGTTTTTCCATTAGACGGCACGGCACCGGCACCGGCGACGGCGACGGCGCCGTGCCGGTGCCGGGGAAGCAAAAATGTATGAACGCCGGGCCGGCGCCGCCGGCGCCGGTAAGTGCAAAAGCGAGCCATACGTTTTCACTACGCCGGCGGCACTACGCTGGCGCCGCCGCCGGTGCCGGTGCCGTGCCGTCTAATGGAAAAACGCCCTCGATAACGTCGTTGGCATTGTATTTTATAATCATAATAATATTTAAATGGGGATTAGGGATTAGCATTGTGTTATTATACTACGGTGCCGTCAAATTTTTTTATGGTGAAGAGTAATTTAATATTGTAAATTGTAGACACATCAAAGTGAACAGTTATTATTTTGTTATATGAGGTCACTGGAAAATTCTAATTAATTTATCTTTCAGTAGAGATATAGCGGATGTATCATTAAGCTTTTATTAAAAATTAACGCTCAGTTTTACTGCCGTGTGACCTGCAGTCAAACACCTAATCATTTTAATACGGTACTTTTAAAACATAATAATATGAAATTAGAGTTGCCATTTGACTGAAAATATCAGTTTTCTCTTTTATAAATACGAAATTGTTGATTCGTTGATGTTTCATGGATGTTTTTCGGAATATACGCGAGCGAAGTCGATCAAATCCAAAGTTATAGGCCTTTTACGGTTATTAAGAACAAGCTTTTGCCAGTGAGGATTTCGAAAATTACATATCTGTTATTTGGGCAATTCCAGACTTAAATCTATCTCAATGCCAAATTACATCCAGATCCATTCAGTGGCGTAATTGGGTAACAAACATCCATAATTCCATACATTAGATGGATGTATAAAATTTTCTCTTTTATAAATACGAAATTGTTGATTCGTTGATGTTTCATGGATGTTTTTCGGAATATACGCGAGCGAAGTCGATCAAATCCAAAGTTATAGGCCTTTTACGGTTATTAAGAACAAGCTTTTGCCAGTGAGGTTTTCGAAAATTACATATCTGTTATTTGGGCAATTCCAGACTTAAATCTATCTCAATGCCAAATTACATCCAGATCCATTCAGTGGCGTAATTGGGTAACAAACATCCATAATTCCATACATTAGATGGATGTATATATAACTTTCACATTTTAACATTATTTAAGATAGACGTCTTCCATTACTCCAGTCACTTCGGAGTCTCAAATTCAGCAATGCACTTATGAGCTGATATAATTAAAACCCAGTAAATAGAAACGAGACCATAGTGTATCAATTAATTTACTTCTAAGTACTGCAATGGAAAGCCTACAGTCGGCCGCGGACAATCTCGTAGCTATAAAAATGAGAACGAGCTAATCTCCCAGCAGACATAATCATAGAATATAAATGTTTATACAGGATGACGAGTTAATCTGCTGGTTTAAAACGACCACTATTAAGCAATAGGTACTCTAAATTTTTCACTTCATGAATTTACTTATTAAGAATATTGTAGATAAATAATGTTGATTCACCGCTGATCACGTTTTTGCCTACCATAGGGATAAGAATGTGGTAAAAAGTGCCAAAAATACGAGTAGTATATTGCAGAACACTTTTTTATCTCTCTCTTACAACTCATACCAAATATATATTTAAGTACCTACCTACTTATACCTACATTTTTATGAAACTGATCTGAATAATTTATCATCCTGTAAAGATATTAACTGGGTCGTAACAGTCGTAAGCACGGCCCGCCTGCACCGAGCTATCATGGGATTAACGCCGCCGCCGCCGCTTGTTTCCGTCTCAAAGACATTCGCACTCCACACGATGTAATATTATGATGACAGGTTTCATGCCAGTTGTTTGATACGGTTTGTGGAGCCGACGTCACTGAACTTGAACTTAGGTCCGTCTGTTAGTATTATGGTGTTAGCGGGCTTTAAGCTTTGAAGAGTGTGAATTAACAGTTTCGTACATCAGAAACAAAGCATACATAGAATAGAAGAAGAATAGATTAGAAAAACATTTATTTGATATTGGACATACGCACAGAATTAATAATAATTAAAAATACACACAATAAGAATTCTGAATGAGTATGTCCACACCAAAAGGGTTACCAACTCAGCATTTGCCGGACGAAAGACAGCCAGAGCTAATTTTCAATTGGCACCACGCTGACGAGGGTAGGCAAATAAGGGTAGTTCTTCAGAGACAAAATTTTCGATGTCTGTGGGTATATTTCTGTAACCAACTAACAAAACGGCATGTAATATGTTTTTCTGTGCAGTTTAGCTTTAGCTCTACCTGGCACAAATTATATTTTTTTAATAGTAGCTATCTAGATACAAAATAAAAAAAATTGAAGTCTGTTCTCCTGATTCATAAAGGGCGTCCGTTTCCCATTTTCCGGAACAAAATGGTCGATGTCGCATTTTCCCTTTGATTCATCAATATAAATTAAAGTTATATCGAAAGGCAATTAATTGACCTCTTACAAAAAAAATATGTATTAGATATAACTACGTTAGTGTGTTTTTAATTAAGTAAATAAGAAGTGTCCGGCGTATAATACTGATTCATGTGGAGTAAGCTTTGCTTGACTGTACTTGGTCGAGGAATGATGATGAGAGTCTGAGATCCCACGTGGGGGAAACCGGACGTGCTAGAAGGCGGACGTGAGGCTGGTTGGCTTAGAATCTGGTGAAACAAAAGGATTCATCTGTGCTTGGTTTAAGTACCTTGCTGATTACAATGCCTAATTTATTAATTTTATTTTGCTGTTTTAAGACTTTAATCTGAGTTTCGTGTGATGCCTTTGGGTTACAGATTCGTGTAGAAAAATGATAATACTGAAGTCTGTATGAATGATGAGTTAAGCATGATTTTAGGCAAAATCATGATTCATCTGTGCCTGATTCATATGTTCAAAAACCCATATGAATCTGAAATTAAATTAGTTTTCCCCTTTTCCAGCCAGAAAGGAGCACTTTTGTTACGTTATTTTACTTTTCCATGTCAGTAGAGTGTGTGTGAGATAATTTTGACATTATTCTTCGGTATTTATTCATAAGTCAAACTCTATCTATTTTATTTTATTTTATATGGCTGTTCACAACAACGCCACTATCAATAGTAGAAAATATGGAAAAAAATATATCTATGACAAAAAGAGACTCACAGAACGTACGAATTTTTCATCCTTCTAAGATGGAAAATAAGAAAAGATCCAGACAAGTATGCTGCGTGGAAATTAAAAATGAAAGAATTATATTTGAAAAGAAAGAGAGAAAAAACGAAAGTAAACAGAGAGAATCTTATAACGTAGCATTAAAATAACTATCTAGTACCTATTTATAACAAAATTCACGCTGTAAAAATTGTGTGTGTTAAGTATTTATTTCTGTAAATGTTATTTTGAAAAACAAGAATTTTATTGTTGAATTGACCAGGGTGTCGAGTCTGCTAATTATTAGTCAGAATGGCGCCACAATGGCGTTTCAATTGTAGTGCTTATTCGAACCATTTTTTACTGCTGAGTAAAAAATGGTTCGAAAATTGAAACGCCATTGTGGCGCCATTCTGAAAAATAATTAGCAGACTCGACACCCTGATCACTGATAATTAATTGTTTTATAAAAAATATTATTGTTGTTATAATATTGTGATTATTTTCTTAATACAAAGCCCATTTTTATTTAAAGTTTTCCATTTTTATTTCTGTTCCTGATTCATCTGTAAAAAATTCTGATTCATCTGGGCACAACATTTTTAAACGTCGATATCTTAAAAACTACTTTGTAAAAAGGAGTCCCTCAAACAAATAAATGTTATTTGGAATATCTATTTTCATATGAACATGTGTTACTGAGCTGAAATTGAAATTAAAATTTGACCATATGAATCAGTCAAAGAATCAAATTTCGAAGAACTACCCATAAAATATAAAATGGCTAAATAATCTAGCTGTTGTTTTGTGTAGATTAAGTATCCTACTTCCTACTAATATTATTAACGTGAAAGTTTGTTTGGATGGATGGATGTTTGTTCCTCTTTCACGCAAAAACCGCTGGACGGATTTTTAACACATAGGGTAGTTTTTCTCTGGATGTTATGTTCCCCCGCTACAACCCGAAAATCAGCCATTTTCGAGTTATAGCGAATGAAACCGCTGGTAAGAGCTATAGTAAGAGATAATTGGCAAACATATTGTATTGTGTGATCAAAATCAAAATCAAAGTATTTATTTCAAGTAGGCCAGTTATAGCCACTTTTGAATTGTCATAGACAATCAAAGGAATATTATTAAACACTACAAAAGTTATGGTGCTACAGTCCCAGTCACAAGACATAAAAACTGTGAAAGTACCGTAGATGCCCGTTCCAAGAAGTAGATCTCTATGGAGAAGAACGTGCAAGAAACTCCATGGACACTCTTTTTAGATCGCCACAATAATTACAGAACCTTTGTTACATCATTCATTTGAGGTGGTACATTATGTGAGAACGATGTAGCAAGTTTTTGATTAAAAGTGTCCAGAGTAACAATTAAAACAAAGACAATTCAAAAACAAAATGATCAATAATTATTAAAATAAACCGTGGCAGCTAAGAGATGACCAGTCTCAACTGACAGCGCCCGTTCACGAACATGACACATGCATCAGCACCATTCAGGTCAACCATTTTGGAGGGAGCTAAATGATCCGACACACGCGCCACCATCAGCGAGACATTTGAGTGAGCATGACACACTCTCAGCCGCCAGGGTCATTCAAGTCAACAAGAGACGTAGGTACTCAGTGAATGACAGCTCTGAAGTACATAGTACTCACACAATGCCGGCTATGAAACTATATAATACAAGGAAGATTGAATCTATACAATGCAAATTCAGTTGTACAGTCTTCAGCAGCTCCAACAATGGTATTAAGTATACTTCCACTATCAATTTATTTATACATTCACTGTCTCATGGAGCAGGACCAGTATGGAGCCAAGCATTTTCATCAGCGATATAGTCGCTCAGTTTATAATATGCCTGCTTACACAGTGTGCGTTTAATGCATGTTTTGAATTTCGTTTCATTCAGTTCAAGAACGTTTTGTGGTAGCTTATTATAGCATTTTAAACAGTACCCCATGAAAGAAGAATCTACTTTGGCGAGTCTGAAGCCCGGCTGAACTAATTGGTTCCTACTTCTAGTATGATAATTATGTCTGTCACCTCTTTTAGAGAAAAGATGCAGATTTTTCCTAACGTACATTATGTTTTCATAGATATATTGACAAGGTACCGTCAGGATGTTAATTTCCTTAAACAGTTCTCTTAGAGAATCGCACCTACGGAGGTTATATATGGCTCGAATAGCTCTCTTTTGGAGAATAAAGATAGACTCGATGTCAGCCGCCCTTCCCCACAATAAAATGCCATACGACATTATACTGTGGAAGTAACTAAAATAGACAATTCTCGCAGTATCAACGTCTGTGAATTGACGAATCTTCCAAACAGCATATGCTGCTGAACTTAATCGCCCCGCAAGAGTTGCAATATGAGGGCCCCATTGTAGCCTTGAATCAAGTGTTATACCCAGGAAAACCGTTTTATCGACGAATTGTAGTATCTCATCATGCAACACTATGTCATAATTACTATTTTTAACATTTGGTAAGGCAAACCTAATGCATTTAGTCTTGTTTCCATTTAATACTAAATTGTTTGCTGTGAACCAATTATGGATCTGACGCAGGGTATTATTGACGTCGTCTAGATTCTGGGCTCGCCTACTTATTTTAAAAATTAGGGAAGTGTCATCAGCAAATAACACCATATTGTGTAGTTGATTTTTAAGTAAATAGGGTAGTAAGTAATGATGTCATATTAATCTGTAAAATCATAATTATAAAATAATAACCTTTATAAAATGATTGCTTACTTTTGATGAATTAATTCATCACCTAAAAATAACTACACTTAGTAGACATCTAGTAACAAAACCCTTTTCATCCCCCCGTCTCGGAAAGACTATTTTTTCTATTCGATATCTGAGCGTAAAAGCCGTTTTTATCCTCTAGTGGATAAAGTAAATTGAATTTAGAACATCGTGTGCATTAATGAGTTGTACCAGTAATGGCTGCTGCTGACCCCAACAGCTGATCGCTTGTTGTGGTGCCCACTTGACGTTCGAAGGTTGTCGTACCACATCAAATTTCAAAAACAGAATTTGTTTCCTCGCATTATGTGTGAAAAGCAGAGTACGGTCCTCGGAAGTAAAGCTTCGTTGCCTTCGGCTAACTTGAATCCCGAACCAGAAACCTTTGGTGCGTAATCTACTATTATTTTGTTACAACCTCTGGGCTGCGTTTAAATCCTCTATCCAGTTTAAATTTATACTGACTAAATGTCAAACACCCCGTTTAGGTACACCGCGAGGTGAAAAATGAAGCTAACTAAAATTTAATCTGCCCCGTTTACGGTCGTCCGCTGGTATAAGTTTTTACTAAATGGAATAAATTTTTGCAATCTTTTTACCTCGCAAAATTTTATCCTGCTGTCAGACTGACATTAAGTTTTGTTGTTTTGCTCGATTCGCGCCGTAAAAACGAATATTATTTTTATTTTAGAGAGTAAATATTATTTGTGGATTATGGATATAAATTAAACCGGCAAATTGATTATTTGTTCAATAAACTGAGCTGTCAATTGAATTTGACAACTAACATTGACAGAAACTTATGATTTTTTACCGGCGAAATATCGCCGGAAGATTTAAACGCACCCCAGACTCGGAACCTTCTTGACTCAGAACTCTTTTTTTACCTATTTTTTTAATTTGCTTTGTGCGGTTTTCTTTTCACATTCATACTAATTATTGTTAAGACAAACCAAGATAAAAATAAGAAACTTGAAAACATACTACCTAAGTATTTTTTGTTATAATTTAAAAATTATTGTGTAATACTTACCTATCTATAATAATGTAGTAGTTAATACCTAAACTGAAATAAATGTACTGTTTTTTTTTGCATCTACTCATTTCCTCGCTGAGGTGGGATGAAAAGTTACGTGTTGCACTCGAGTGCAAAGATTTTTCACCTTGTGCTCTTTTGATTCCCTCGCTACCGCTCATGATTCTAATTTTTGAATCACTCGTTGCACTCGTGATTCAATTTTAGAATCATTCGCTTACTCGGTCATCAAAATTGAGCACGCGGTTAAAAATCAACTTTGCACTCTTGTATAACAAATAACTATTATTCGCGCACTTCTGGACAGTTCCTGGTAAAGGTTTCTTGTAAAGTGAGTAAAATAACATAACAGTAAAGTAAGTGTAGTAAAGTGTTTCCCGATAGTGTTTTTATTGTTTTTCTCCATAATTCCGAGCCCCTCCTAGCGTAGCAAAGGGTAATTGCGAGTCGTGACCGCGAGCGTGGGAATAATCGGCCAGACAGTTTCATTTCGATAAATATTGCAGATATAAATATGTAACAGACAACGTTATAAAAAATAACAACCGCTAAATTCACACCTCTATGAGAAGGTAATATTTCAGAGACAAAAAAGAACACAGAATTTGTTTTCTTAAAAAAGATTTGTTGCAAATAAATTGCTAGTATTACAGTATCGGGTTACTGACCCTGTTTTGAATATATTAGAAAAAGTTTGTGTCACAAAGGGTTGTTTTAGAAATAGCCCTGCAGGCCCTGTATTGTGCTTATCCCCATTTGTTCGGCGTGAGTGATATAAATGAGTGCAGGGCATTGTGGGCCGGGGCCGGCGGGGCTGGTGGGGCCCGCGACCGGCTTTGTACTAAACCTGTTCTGAATTAAACATTTCTAACGCAAGCGCCGGGGAAATGCTATTTTTTATTGTAGGAACGTCATTTATAAATGTCAGACTCAGAAGCGTATTGTTAGGAGAAATTCGGTTTATTTTATGATGTCTACATTATACTGAACTGTAACGGAATGCGGAATTTTAATTTTGTACACTTTTAACTTTTACAATAGATATTGTCTATTTTCGAAGTGTTTTTTATCGTTAACTAATCATATCAGTATTGGTTATTAGCATAGAGTATTTTAAGGTATTCATGAACAACACTATATTTTTAAAGTTCAAAAGTTAGTGCTGTATACCATAACTACTTGTAAAGTTTACTTGTAAGACTGCCCAGAAGCGTGGCCCAGACCCTCCCATATCATTAATTTGACAAAGTGTTCTTTTGAAGTCAACATGCCCAAGCCCTCAATCCCTCATATCCAATGTTTGTATACTCAACACAAGAGCACACTTCACTACTCACGAATAATTCACTTACAAACATCGTTCTGACAACCCCTGACAATTGAACCGCGAATTCCCCTAACATTTTATTCGCAAAATTCCCTTTCAATTCTAAGCTCAGAAGTAATAATCGTAAACTCGTCATAACTCAACGTCATGCGTTTGATGTGCGATCAAAAGCGATCGAGTTGTATTGTCAATGTCATAGCGCACAAAATGATCGAGCGTGCGTGCGCGGGAGCATATAACAGGACGCTCTCGATAACATGTATACTTCAATCAATGCTGCGTTCGAGGGTACGCTGAATGAAGGCGGGGTGTGGTGTAAAATGTGAACGGAACGAGTTTAATTTGTTTTATGAAGTAGCAGAATGGTTATAAAGTAACGGGTGCTCATTAGGCGTATTCTTATGCTTATAATCAATACTATTAATCAAGTTTTTTTATCGCAGTTTGATGTATATTTCTGACTGTCCATGACACTGTGTACTCTTATAGTTGCTTTCTCAATATCAACAGACAAGAAACATATTATTGAACAATATCTCTACTTACACAAAAGTTTTTCATGATTTTTTAAACTAAGCTACTAAATACATAGTACATTTAATTTTTAGATAATTTTTTTTTTGTTACATAAGAGTATTTCATAAGTTAAGGTACACCCACCATTTTGACTCTTACGATATGTACGAAAAAGTTTAGAAGCTTTTCTCTTATGCTTTAAACCAAAATAAACAACTGCATCTCCACAATACGTTTGTTACGTTTATAACGGTAGTAAACGTCAATCTGCTGCGATTGTCGCTCGGAGGTGCGTTACGGTCGCATTGTCTGTCGCCCCTGCGCTCATGGTGCACGGTGTGTGTTAGGCAATGATTTGCGATTATTTTGTCGTTATTATAGTAGCATTTTGTAGTGGGGTTGTAAAGTGTTGATACTTGAACAATAATGTCGATGAATCAATCAATTTCATATCTTTCAGTACTAAGGTTTATCGCTTGCTATATAACTTCATAGCCCTTATTCATTTGGGTCAGATGCTTGGAATTATGGAGCATTATAAGCTAAGACGATACCTTTTGTTGCTGTAATGTGATTTTTTTTTATAAATACGAGTAATACTAAACGGCTTGAAATCAATGCTGTTCCCGTGCAATATGTACTTGTAACTTTTCGTCTTATACTTTTAAAAGAGAACAGATCTCTTCTGCCTATAATAATGCTAATGGGTAGCTACTCGTATATCCAATACACAAACATACAAACCAGGTTTAAGCCATGTATACTAAATGACTGAAAGCAGCTTAGCACACCGATAAACAGAATCACAAAGGAAACCAAGCTGCAATTATTTCCGGCACAAATTGAAACACAATTCAGTGATTGGAAGAAAGCCCCATTGTTATAGTATTACCTATTGAGTAAGCCGTGGTGTATTATCGCTCCCGTTGGGCAAACAAACAAACAATCGGCAGAATTGAGGAAATCGGCCGAAAGTAATCGGATCTTGTGTAAGCGGCGCATGCGCCGGACTTTTCTATTGTTGCTGTGCACTGGTGGGGGCACTTCGACGGTGAAACTTCTGGTAATAGGGCTATCAGCTAATTAACAAAGAAAAGGATAGTAGAGCTGGTCTCATTAACGATTGCATCCATCTTGACATTATGACATTTCTTTCGTGATAGCTTCTGCGATGAGAATTCTACAGACCGAGGTTGCATTTTGAAAGTTTTTCTAAATAATAAAACCAAAATCATTATCACTCAGCTATTGGACTCTTAAAGATTTAACGCTTTGGGTCTTGGAACTTTAGGCGTCAAAACATTTTACCACACACACACAAAACTATTACATTTAGAAACCAAATGAGAACCTCACAAAGTTGTCTACTTCCAGTATCCAAGCACCATTGAATACAGAGAGCACCAAAATTACCATTGAATACAGATCTGCGGCTTCAAAAGCTTACGTAAAAGCTCACTCATTATATTCCTCTTCTGAACAATGTTCAAAACGCTTTTTTCTTCTTTTTTGGTCGATGTCAACCCTGAGCAGCGTCGGCAGCGTCACGGGCATTGTTCGGTGCGCCAGCGCAGCTACCGAGCGCGCCCATTAACAGTGCCCATTGTTCCTTCGACGACCGCCGTAGGTGGACCACTACGTAAATATGGATAGAAGGCTTACTAATTTAATCCGCTAAAGTGAATTGAATTAATACACTGCATGGAAGCTCTGGCGAAAGATCAAGTTGACGTCACAGTTGGCTCAATAGTTCAGCGGCTTGGAGACTACGTTATGTGTTGCGGTTTCGAACCCCGCACGGAACTTTCCATATTTATTGTGGGTGTCTTCTTTATGTAATTATGTTAAAATGTTTGTAACCGCATCTTCGATACAGGAATAATCCCAAATGCGGAGAAAAGTTTTTATGGTGTTTTACTTGTTTCAAAAGCTTCTCATGGCGGAGCAGTGGTGGCCCTGTGATGCCACCCCCTACCAGAGCAGTGGTGGCCCTGTGATGCCACCCCCTACCAGAGCAGTGGTGGCCCAGTGGTATCAGCCCCAACTTACCTCAGTGTTATAGGTCATGGGTTCGAACCTATCCAGGCAAATTATTCAAGTGATTTATTTCATCACCACTGTTCTCAAAAACGGTGAAAAAAACATCATGAGGGAAGCGGCAGTTTAGAAACCGGCATCTCCTACAACCAAAAATTTGAAGACATGTGACATCTACCAACTGGCACTGGCATCGTATGGTGGATTGTGTCCCTCTCACAGTGAGGTTTGTGTCCCAGCAGTGGGAAAGGCTGATGATGACGTGGTGGAGTTGCAAACGACAGCTCATACTACTCATACCATACGTTTTCGAAAACAAGACGGTTCAGTCCTAGAATCCTGAGTTGGGCAAAATATTAATGATCGTAAGCGCCAACCACTAACAGACTTAAGGCACAGTGTACCTTCTGTACAACTTTCTTGGTGATAAGATCATGAAACGATTCCTCGAAAGTCTTCTCACTGAGAGGATTGTCCGAGGTTGCTAATTTGAATATTCTTAGATACCGTCCGCTGTTAATTAAGAGGGCATGAAACTTTGTTGCGTTACATTTTTAATGCTTTTAAAAAAATAGACATGTCTGCTGAATTTATTTAGGTCCAACTGTAAGCAGACATAATTGGATTTTTCGATAATTTGCCAATCAATTATATTATTAATCTATACGTATTTACAATACTTTGCCCCACAATAGGATTTTTCTCCTGTATCGTGCGTTTACAAACACTCACATACACAAACACCCAGACCCGGAAATATGTACTTGTAGGTCATACAAATATGTGTTCCGTGAGAGGATCGAATCCGCGATTCGCCGTGCATGCCGTCCGAATGATATTATGATACTACTGATGACACAACTTTTTCGGCAGATTGGTATAAGCCAATTTTATTATTAACTAGAAATTGCTGTATCTGAATGAAATCATTTGATTCAGGTAGCAATATAGCAACATAGAAACACACCACATTTGATTACCTACAGTGCCTGTAACCCGATTACCTGCTGCTAAACACCTCATTGTCATTAAATACTAATACGCTCAAATTACTTTCTGTAACTCGATGCCAGCACACCCCGCGGCTAAACCTCCAAACAAATCTGTAAGAGCATTTTTTAATAAACCTTACATCATTTGATTTTGAACTTTCGATAAAAGAGATAAGGTTAAAATTAGAGGTGGTGCAGGTAATTTGTAAAACACAATAAAAAAATAATGGTAGGTAATCTTTGATATGATCAACGGTTTTTGGGCATCCGTTACGAGGGGCGCGTTGAGGGCTCGCGGGCAACCCTACTGGGATCGTTTTGTTCCCATTCTTTCCCTTATGTTCAGGTTCGGATATTTGCAATTTAAATTTTTGTAAAGAAATGTTTATGGCAATATTTTAACACATTTTTATTGAGTGAATTAAATAAATAGACTTGTTTTGCTCACGCGTATTGACTTGCCTTATTTGTTATTATTTAGTACTTCAATAATTTGCCACGTAAAAACTAATAGTTTTATATTATTCGGTATTGTAATTAAAATTAAAATTAATCGCTACCTTTGACCATTCATTAATTTAAAAGATTGCTTTTTTAAAACTCGGGCGCATGACGTCTGTTAGAACAAAAGACTTCAACGCGCCGCCCACCACAGCTGTGCTCCGTACACGCGTCTCGATGTTTCAATGTTTACGAAACTATTGTGTTGATTATTAGCACATAGCCCTTATTGTATTATAATGTACGCAGCAATAGTAATTATGTACAAACTCTGGAAACAAATCTGTGTGCCCCTCCCACTTGTCTGCACACATTAATCTTATTGAGATTGCGATCATTGCATGGACAAAATACATTTGTAAAGAAATCTCACTATAACTGTTTCAACATATTTAATTTAAAAAGAGGAAGGCCTTTGCCCTTTTCAAATAGGCTATTTCTATGGAAAAAACCCGAAAATACTTCTTTGAGATTCTTATTAACAATCGGCTTTTAGAGTGTTCTCAAAGTTGCCAGATAACTTTATTGTTCTAATAGTTGCTAGATAAGTTTATGGTTGCAAATATTGTAGTACATATGTAACAAAAATATCTAGCAAGAACTTCAAAATCAATTAGCATCACGTTGAACTATAGAAAGCTATTAAAAACATAGCATTTCGATCTCGTTGTAATTAGCGGCGAATTGTTCAAGCGAACAAACGATTTGATCGCAATCACACAATAGAACAAATGCTATTCCCATACTATTGCTATCATGGAAAAAATAAGGAATGTAGCGTGCAGACTACGATATACTAAATAACTGAACTAATCGGAGTTTTTATATCTCAAGTGTTTGTTAGGAAAATATTTCACAGTTCAAATCACACTGTTTTTGTGCAAGTTACGATTTGTACCGCTACGATTATATTTGCTATGATTTAAGGTGAACGCAGACCTAGCCGCACCGCAGTCTCCGCAGTCCCCGCATTACGAATTCTTTGTATGAAGTTCTATGAAACCTCGCACACTCACCTGCATCGCAGTAGCCGCAGAAGCGGTAAGAAAACGATGACTGCGGGACTGCGGAGACTGCGGTGCGGCTAGGTCTGCGTTCACCTTTAACGTTGATTTGTTTTTCCTGTTATTCTAGACGTTTGAGAAATAAAGATGTTTTAAAAGCAGGCAAGTCGTGACAATTAACGTCGGTAAGATGAATAACGTAAATCACATAAATCTGCTAACAATCACAAAAACAAACAAGTTTTAGAACCAAAACTGGATGTTCATTAATGAACACGTAAAAAGTCTTCATAAATCTTGTAGTATTTTTGTAATTTATTCATACAAATCTATTGTCTAATCTTAGATGAAATAAACAGCTGGCAAGCAAAGAACAATTATTGGTGGAATAGGCGTTAGCATGAATGCGACAGTTCCTTCCGCCCCAACCAGAGCAGGAGGAGTTATTTGAGGATTTACTAAACAAAAAAAAGAGAGACTTGTGTCACTGTAACTCTCAATACTCCTTAAAATCCCGACACTCGCACACATGCTGTTGCTCTGTGCTCCGGCAGCTATTTTTCAAGCATGTCTCCTCGATAAAGGTTGTAATGAATAGTTTTTCTATTGATTCAGATGACGCACAAGATTACATGTTACGTATAATTAGCTTAATTACGTCGATTAGGTTCCTGAGCCGCCGAGCTCACTGCTCTTCCCATAGACTCCTTTACGTAATGTAAGGAAGGGCGCACATGCGACTGTGTCACGCGACTATTAATCGCAGTCGCAAAAAATCACTATTGTTTATTGGTGATCAAAGATAAAAGCTTGATGTTATATAATTTTCCTTGATAGATTACGCCATTTTCCCATTGACAAAGCAAAAAGTGAAATGCTGTCATATTGAGCAACAGTACTAGATAGTTTTCTAGCAATGGAAAGACTACAATCTTGTAAAAACAATTACTGTAGGCCTAAATTCTAGTTTTTCTTACTTTAAACCTATACAAGTTTAATATTTCCAAAGAAACAGACATTTCCAATTATCTGAGAGTTAGGACTTCCTCAGAAAACGATGTGAGGCATCGTTTTCTGAGGTGATGAGAGAAAGTAAACCCCCTCCTCACTTCCTCAATCCAGCAGAGCGTCTCCCTCCTGGGTCTGAACTGCAGTGACCAATCTGGAAATCGATTGTAAGGGCAGGTTGGCCGCTATAAAAATAATCTGGACAAATGGGATAAACTAGACCCATCCCAAATACAATGCCAGTGCGAAGCCCCTCTGAAGGGCGTGTTCCACCTGCTTTCTTGTCCTTTCGTGCCCATCCTACCCGACCACCTGCATCTTCCAGGATTTGAAAGCAGCTGTGCTACGTATTGGCCGGGTACTATTTGATTCCATCGACTCACAAAGAAGGAAAGACGGAGTTTTTATGTATAATAAGCTATTTTAAACGTAACAATGGTGTAAGGAGAACCTTATGAGATAATTTGCGCGCTTTTTATGACCGAGGTGTGTGTCAGATGATAGCTAAGAATACAACTTAGCAATGTACCTACCTACTCGTTAAATTTTTAACAGCCTTTCAATTACGTTTACAATGTTTTCAGTAAATACGTTCGTGTTGTTACGATCGATAACTATTTAAAAACCGAGCCAATTTTAGCTGTCATAAATAATGAACGTTAAAATCGGCTTAAATGGTTGGTTGGTTAAGGTATATTATGTATTAATCTCTAGCTCTTCCCCGTTGGTTTTATCCCCGCTTCTGTCTCCTATGGTTTGCAGCGTGATGTTATATATCCTAAAGCTTTTCTTAAAAAATAGACTATCCAACACAAAAATAAATTAACCAAATTCGAATTAATATAATTATACCTTAATTTAGTATAGATAAATTTCATTTTTAAGTTTCATAAAAGAGCTCCATTTTAATTAAATACTTGTAAAATTAAACTCAAACATAGAATAGATCATCAATAGATGTTAAGTGGTACATTGTTTTAATAGCTTTGTGTGATTCCCCAGGGCAGGTCAACGTGTACAAGCAAAGTAGGTCATGTCATTTATTTATTTAGATTAAGTCGGTTAGTTTATAAGTTATTGTGTTAAGAATGAGCTTAAACATTAAATAGATGCTATAATAGTACATGCAAGTTAAGAAACAAAACGAAAGCGGCCCACGCTAACAAAACTCATTAGTTCAGAACTTCGGACGCAACCTCTATCTCGGAGCGATCTAACGCTTCATTATGCAAGCTGGATCAATTCCCCACATTAACTTCTAAGTACTGAGCTCGGTCATGTGACCGAGCTCAGTACTTAGAAGTTAGTGGGTATGTACCCAGTACTTATACACGCATGTATTTAAACCTAGCTTACATTTCCTTAGGACTTGGAGCTTCAGACAAAAGTGCAGTAGCAGGTTGTAGCAACATAAGTTACTGCCAGTCTGCATTCTGGAAAGTTTTGCTTTCCTCCAAATTACTGATTCGAACATCGCGTATTTCTACATTGTTTTACAAACGAAGGCCGTTTTTCATTTATCTATTTTCAAAAATAATCCATACTGTTTCTACTGCTTCTGCTTACTACTTTGATTAAGCATTTTAAGCACTTGACGCTTCGTCATTGTGCAAAAATACTTCAAAGTTAACTGTAAAACATAATTTATTCAAATATTAAGCACCTTAATAAAACCAACCAACAACACTAAAAAAAAACAAATAATATAGTGCACACTCACGGTCAATAATTTTAAAAATAATTTTTATTCGTCTCTTCCTTTGTTTAGTAAAACTAAAATTACAGTAATTTTATAATAACAGACTGGTTTTAGTCTGTTAGTCACGTTTCATTTCTGGTTTGAAACAAGGACTGCCATAGTTTGTCTTTTTTGTGCATTATCCGTCCAGCAGATATCATGTTATGATGTCGTAGACGCTACGACGTGTCTCTACTTTCAAAACTAGACAAAAATATCAAGTTTTATCTAATTGTTTTCGAGTTAAAGCATAAAATATTCTTTAACTTTCTGTCAAAGTGAATAAAAATGCAATAAATATAACAAATTATTCACATCGTGTATAACTTTTTAAATGTCACAACCCGACCAAAATTCAATCAATTTGTCTAGTGAAATCGGAATAAAATAAACAGTCAGTAAGTACATAAACTAAGTTCATTAGCATTCAATTTCAATATTTCAAAACGACGATGAAAATTCTCAGATTATTTACCTAGATGTGATGCTGATAGCGTTCTGAATCTTATGATACATAAGAGATTTCAGCTCTTATAATCGAATTTTAAAACTAGACTACTCAACACAAAGGTAAACAATATAACTCTATCCACTATACCCTGAATGTTACAGTATTTTCACGCCCCCAACCGCAACAACCTAATTAACGCGACGTCAGCATAATGCTCCGCGAGGCTGCGCGCGCGCACTTTCCCTCGCTCTCATTTGAATACGTCTGCCTATCTCGATCTGCACAATTATGGACGTTTTCCACAAACGATGCGTGAACAAGATAATTAGCAATCATATATTAAATGGAGTGTTATTTGCATTGACTGCATTCTTCTGAATCATGGGATGGTCCACGTATTTTTAGTGCCACGTTAGCATTAAAAACTACGTCTACATAATAAGATCGTGGTTAACACAGGCCAGAGCAGGTTAGAGCAGTGGTGGCCCAGTGGTATCGGTCCCGACTTACGAGTTGTAGGTCGTGGGTTCGAACCCCGCCAGGCGCAGTACTTTGTGTAATTTATTTCCTCACCACTGCTCTCAAAACGGTGAAGGAAAACATCGTGAGGAAACCGGCATGTCCTAGAACCAAAAATTCGAAGACATGTGACATCTACCAACCCGCACTGGGCCCGCGTGGTGGATTATGGCCCACTCCCTCTTACAGAGAGGAGGCCTGTGTCCCAGCAGTGGGAACATTATAGGTTGATGATGATGATGATAACACAGGCCAAGACAGAACTAAAGCACGGTGAGCAGTGGCTGAGCGGTTAGACTGCTTCGCAGCTTGTCGCGGGTTCGATTCCCGTACAGTAACTAATATATATTTATATGAGCTACAAGTAGTTGTTCCGGGTCTGTGGGTTTGTGTGTGTAACTTTCTATGTTTGTAAACGCACCCACGACTCAGGAGAAGGCGGGAAAAGGCTTTTATTTCATCTTGTAAAATCCTCAAATGTGTCCATCCTCGCCGTGGATAGCGGGAGGACACATTTTATTTAATTGTGGTGGTAACAAGGTTGTCCAGTGCTCATAATGGCAAAATCATATAAAGTCCTGAACTGTATTCTAAACATTTTGTAATAAACAACAAAAAAAAACAAAAATTCTATAAAAACAGGCTGTTTCTAGCAACATCGCGAGACGTGCATATTAGAAAACTACATAATTGGCTTAGCTTGGATTTGAACTTGTGACCCGTTCAAAACAGAATGTAATAGGAAGCCAGCGCTACTGCCACATCGTTCATTACTACAACATCTAATAAATATCCCTCGGCAGCACATAGGCAACAGAAACTTGTAATTTATTAAATAATGTTCTCGCATTTACTATCTTCATCAATCTCTCGAAACGGGTTTATTAGCATAACAATGTTACTGCTAATAATAACTGAGGGAACAAGTTTATGATGCATGCATAAAATGACGGTATGACCTGTCATCCGTCATCACGTGTGCACACATCTTAACGACATTTTTGTGTTCTTGCATTTGCTTAAGAGAGTTTTTAAATCTCGTTTATGAAAATGCTCCTGCAGCCCAGTGGTAATAGCCCTGACTTATGAGTTGTAGATCATGGGTTCGATTTCGAACCCAGGCTTTATTACTTTGTGTAATTTATTTCATCATCAATGCTGTTAAAACGGTGAAAAAAAGATCGTGATGAATCCTACATGTCCATGAAACAAAAAAAAACTAAGACATTATGTGACAGTAGAATCTGTTTCCGAGCAGAGAAAACTTTATAGGCTGATGCCAAGAAGATTAGTTTCTTGATAAGCTATTAAATTAAGTGCATAAGCATATTGAGTACCTAAAAGGTCTACGATTCGATTCTAAGAATACCCATTTATTTCGGGTTGTATCTGGAATTTCTCAGAAGATATTTTTCATTTGACATGGAACTTTAACATGTCAAATGAAAAATATGTTGAGGAGCTCATGGCTAAATAATTACAGCCGCACAGGCCGATCTGCCGGGTTATCGGCTCGGCTCTCCACGAGCTATAGATACGAAGCGATGCTGCAACATTTTTTCTGAAGATCTGAAGTATCTTTCAGTTATAATTTTTCCTTATAATTAAACCGTTCACCGGTGCAATACTTTCATTACGAAACTTCACAGTTATTAAGAAGTCATCGCAAGAACTATGTCACAAGGCAGACAAAAATAAATAAAGTGCTTTATCAATTAATAATTGTAATTATCTTCGTTACAGTCCGTTGCCCGGACTTGCCCGTTCGACCAGTGATCATATCTTGGGTTTTACATAACTGATAAGTTAGGGAGGATAAGTTAAACATTCTTCCGGTTCACGTGTTTTATATGTACAAGTGTTTCTGCGTTTATTCGTCGCGTGCGTGTCTTTCATTTAAATATGTACATAACAAACAGATCATTTTTTTCAGGTCATAGCTTGAATTTGTTAAACCACATACCAAATTCAATTAAAGGATTAAAGTTCAAAGACAAAAGTCAAACTATTTATTTCAATTATGCCATCAAAGAGGCCCTTTTAAACACCGAATATTATAGAATTAAAGAAAATGGACTGGGATGGGATTACGAAACATGCAAATATCAAAACCGACAGTTTGATATTTGCATGTTAAACTAAAATGAATCTAAAATTATTTACTAAGAAATTTAAATTCTAAATTTTATATTTATTTGAATATTTAAATTTACGAGTATTTACCTACGAGAGTTTCTATTTTGTTTGATCTTGAATTTGTAGTGGCGCCATAAAGAAAAACATCTAAACGATCAGTCGGAAGCTGTTCACACATATTTTGATGACTTGTGTCAACACTCTAACAGCCCACTTATGATCAAGTACCTAATATTTATTTATTTTATCCATCACTGCTAAGATGAAGGTGTTATGCATATTTGAACGACAGTGTAAGAATCAACGCCGCGCGGCCGGTCCCACACTGCCCAATAAACACTTTTAGTTAAGAAAACATTCAATTTTCCGGTTTTGGTAAGTGTGGTTAAGAAATGGATTAACCGTTAACTGTTTAGGGATAACATAGTTTCGTTTAACTGTAACAGGTTTTTAATATTACGCAAGAGAACATTGCAACAAGAGTTTGGGAATATCACCACGATAGTACTCCCCGAAGGGTCAAATTCAAAGAGAATTAAACCACTTGAGAGCTCATAGACCGATTTCGCCTAGGCACACGACTCACCACTGCGGGTCGGGGGACGAAGAAAAAACAGCGGTTGTGATTGGCCGATGCAACAATGTCAGGACGAATGTTCCAAACATAGTGATGCACAAGTCCGTTTTGCTACAATACCTAATATCGATAAAATCGAACATAACGATGTCTGCTTATTCTTTTTTTTTTTAACTATAGTAATTGGGCGTTAACTGGGTGCAAATAAAACACTACGTAACTCTGTTTTAACTTTATTTAAATTAATGCTAAAATTAAATCAAGGTTAATAAAATCATAAAAAAAAATCAAAAGAAAAAAATTTGTGATTAGGTTGGACGATCCTCCTGTATGAGACAATTATTTTAAAATTAACTTACAACGAGGACATTATCATAGGAAGTTCCAGGTACGTTATGATCATCAAATTTGCATTTCTGGGAGGGTATTTCATCGTAAGTTTGTCCTATTTATTGATACTAAATCCTGTAATTATACATCAGGCATTAAATATTGTAACAATGCGGCCTAGGATCACGAATCACGTCGTTAGATTAGATCAACTTACTTGTGAGATATTTAGATGGGAAGGCCCGGGTAAATCAGAACCATGTATACATAGATCAGCCGTCTTATTTGGTAAAGCCTGTATTTTTTTTTTTCTAAAAACATACAAAATTTAACTGAAATACATATGTAAAATAAAACATACCAAAACAGGCAAAAACAGAGTCGGCGTCGGTTCTTTAAGGTTTCAAAGCAATCTTCCGTGAAATGCCTTGAACAAACAACGCATTATTTTTTTGAAAACCAATTTTCCTTGTTGACAGCATTGATCCACTTTTCTTTCACTTCTGGAATATTTTGGAAATCTAAAATATAAACATTAAGTAACGTTACTTTTTTACAGTTCGGGAACATCGTTATTTTTATCGACAATATTTTAAAGACTTAGTTTCGAAGTTGTCACAACACTACAGTAATGTATCTGTCTCTTTCTATTTATGCCTACAGATAGAAAGGGACACACTTATTGAAAATACCTAGTGAGAGTAAGGGACTTTTCAAAAAGACATCAACGCGGTGTACATTTTGTGTGCCTTAAACATAATCAACCAGTTTAGCTTGAGCCCTGCAATTATTCATAATATTAACAAATTATAAATATATTTTACTTACCGATGAAAAGTTATGTCATCCTTTTTATAGCTGGATGTTCTAGACGATTTCCCACACCATTTAGTTGAACAAGAACTCATAATTAATTTGATATTAAGCAGAAATATTTAAAAATGTTATCAAAATAATCGCGTGTGGAGAGATCCATTAACTGGTCAAAACTAAAATGGTCAGTCATATTTTCATCTAACATAAGTGCAATTTCATTGATGTGTCGTGAGCCTGAGTCGCCCGTATGAGCAGTCAAGAGGCTTTATTGTCTTTGGTCAAATTGAAGTGTACACCTACTTGTAATAGTATACACCCACGTTTTGTCCTAATACGAGTAGGGACGAGCCTAGCCTATTCCCATCAACATGACTGCTACTGAGTAATAATGTACATCAGTAAAGATGAGTGGACTGGTAAATGTTGCTAAATATATGTATATAAGTACACACGGCTAAGCATCAATCTACACAAAACAAATTTATCATGGTCTCGCTTTATATGTTCTTTCCGTACATTGAACGGTCAGATTATACTGGTTTTGTATAGCTTGATGTTTAGCCGTGTGTACCAATCCAGAGCTCATAAATCATTTCATGAAATTCAATTTGAACAACCCCAAAACTGCTTGGTATCCTTTTCAAAATCAGCCATCAACCACAAAAAAAAAACAACCTATTTTGTTGATGGCCACAAGTGACAATTGTTTTCAAAATATTTCGCTACTGACGAGTACCGTATTAACTACTTCATCCAAGACATCACTGCCAACATATGATTCGTACATTTTCATAACAATAAGGTTATTAAATGGGTGTTTATCTGTTTAACAAAGGCAGCATGTTGTTGAAACAGTATCTGAACGGCAGCGCAAGCGCTGGCGTCGCTGGCGGTCGAGAGGTCATGAGACGTGAAATTCTATCCTGTAGGACTGTTGTGCAAACAGTTACTACGTCCCATTTCTTTACTACAATAGGAAATTCAGCTAGCTAACTTAGATCCCTGTTGTATCTTAATGGCCTTAGCGGTCAGTGAGTAGAACGGAATGGTGCTGTTTCGATTCCCAGGTGAAAAATAAGATATCCTGTTCAGAGTATTGTGTCCTGCATTTTAGAGTGTGCTTTTCGTAATGATACATTTTCGTAATAGGTTCTCGAAGAGATGTGAATCTTGACTTCATACGCAGCCACTACCAATATCTCTTAAAACTTGCAGTTCATTTCTTCAGTTCTTTCTAATTTCGACAACAATGGGTACGGTTACCGATACAATATCTGAGCAGCACTAAAAGCAAAATGGCGAATGCTGAGTAGCATAGGCTGAGACAGCTGTCAAAATGCTTCACTCTCGTCTGAACTCAGCATGGTTTCCGCCGATAATTTAGTCAGTATAGGCTGAATACTGTTCAGCATTTTCGATTTCTGTCCAGATTTTGTATCGGCTAACCGTACCCAATGTTGGCGCTGTGGTTAAGCCATGGACTGTTGCGCTACGTGTCGCGGATTCGATACCCACACGGAACAAATATTTGTATGACTTACAAGTAGTAGTAGGTACGGGGTCTGTTTGTAAGTGAGTTTAAATTTAGACGCACCCACGAACTAATTCCTTTAAAAATATGTTCTACTTTAACCCTCAAAACTAAACCGTTCTCAATCTCATAGTCGGTTTTAACCTACCTCTCCTCCATCCGAAGAGGCGTATGTAACATCTCCCAGTAAATCGTACAACAAACGACTTTCGGATGATAACTACGAATGTCGATCGTTCGATGACCGTTACTCAATTAATATCGACGAAACTCCTCGAGTATGTCAGTTCGTTAGGCCGAAGATTACTTTAACTGCTTTCAATAATAAATGGCTATGGGCTGGTTCATATATGTGTTATTATAATAGCTGTATTTTAATAATTATTTATAGGAAACATCAGTGTAAATATTCACACGCTAAGTGTACGTATGTAGGCGAAGAGCCTAATTTTTTTTTCTGTGTTCAATATTTTTTAAACGAAACTAATTATTTACGTGTATATTCAATTTGAATTATACACACATTTAATCATAATTTAAATTACTAAATAAATTAATATAAACACAATCAAAACCAGTTTAGTTAAAATTAACAACAAACTTAACCAAAATAATAAAAAACTTACCTTAAAAAAAAAACAAAAAGCAACCCAATCCGTGTTCAAAGAGTGAAAAACACAAACACACACATTGTCACACACAAAAACACAAACAATGTAAGTCAACACGACTTTGGAGTCAACAACTACGATGTACTACGAACTACGGACCGTGTAAGTACGAACGGCACGTAAGATACGACACACGGACGCGACGCGACTGGCGTGTTGTGGCTGTCGGGGCCATGGGGGCATCTCGCACCATCATTCGCGAGGAGATAGGGACCTCATGTAGAACATAATGTTGGTTGATGAGTACAGCCTTTGTTTTACCTACTTTCTTTGTACCTACAAATTGAAATTAATGTGTATGTTGGAACTACAATTGAGATTTGAGACCATTGTTTTGTTGATTGTTTTATAAATAAGTAGCAAGAAGTCTATAAATGTTTTTGATGCCTGAACCTTTAAAAATATAGAATTAGGTGATGACGATCTTCACCGATTAATTTTAAACATGGCCTCTTACAGTAGAGCTGGCGGTAGAGAATCAATTAAATTACATTCCTATAATGTAGCTAGTGCATCGGTAAAGTTGTTGTACTAATTTACCAGTAAAAATAATCACCTGTCTTCAAAAAGACAATTTGCGTCCCCTATCTCCTTTCCTACAATGTGACCCCGCAGGGCCAGTCTCACCGTCCGGTGTGTCGGTCGGCTGCGCGTGCGCCGCATGTTTCTTCGAGCGCCGCCGCCCTTCGCCCTCCTTTGCCTGCCTTCGGACCCTGCTCCTTTGGAATGGCATTTTGAAAATTGAAAACCAATAAATTGCATCAAAGAAGAATGCATGAATTATCTTTAGCGATTATTATCAAACACTGGAATCACTTGTGTGTGCGCACAATAAGATTATTTTATATGGAATGAATAAGTCACTGTTTTATTCAACTAATGTTTAGCTCAATGCAAGAATTTGAGAAGTATTTAATCGTTTGTAAATTCTCTTAAAGTCTAGGTTACCTACTTATATTAAATTATCACTTAACGTTAAACGCAATCTTATGAAATTACGTCGTATGCTTACCTGAAGAATTAGAATTTTACATAGGAAATAACTATGACTAACAAGTTTCTAATTTATCTAAATTCAATCAACCTTCAGACCATAGTAGACCAAGGTTACAAACTAAACACAATACATTTTCTGAATCATGATTAAGATCACTAATAAACATAGCTTAGACCAAAAGTTATTGACTTCAAACTACAATAATAACATCTAATATACACAATAATAGGTTTATCATGAATCAAGTTTACTGAATATTGTCGTAGAACATTGTAACTATCTATATATATAAGGAGATAATATAACGTTTAGTGCTCAGAACGCGTGAAATTACTTCACCAATCATTGTCAGTGACTCATGGGACTTGGAAATAACTAGATACATAACTTATTTAAATAGAATATTATACTAGCGTTGAAGATATTCATATTAGAACAGAAAATCTGTAGGGAGTTCCAAGGAGAAAGTTATTTCAAGAAACATTTGCAGAGTATATGCGCGGAAATTAGATTTTTTTTTCATCCCCCCATCTCGGAAAGACTATTTTTTCTCTTCGATATCTGAGCGTAAAAGCCGTTTTTATCCTCTAGAGAATAAAGTAAATTGAATTTAGAACATCGTGTGCATTAAAGAGTTGTACCGGTGATAGCGCCCGCTGACCCCAACAGCTGATCGCTTGCTGTGGTGCCCACTTCACGTTCGAAGGTTGTCGTACCACATCAAACAAAAACAGAATTTATTTCCTCTCATTAAGGTGAAACAAGTCAACATTTTTTCCATAGAAACTTCGTTGGGGTTTTACTCCACTATTTGACAAGGTACATCCAAAGTTAAACATGGTATCGTTTTGTCTCATTATTAATTATGTCTGTACGGAAGCAGAATTTTGAAATAACAAGCCATTAAAAAGTTACGAGCTTCCAAAGATTCGTATTTATTGCTAATTTTAACACAACTTTGGGCGTTAATTAGAAATTAAAGAAGCATCAAATTTCCAAAACAAAGTCCGTACCGAGTCCGACACAGCACATTTATCGAAGAATTCCATAAATTTTATTTGAAATTGATTGATGTAGTGGTTTTTACAAAAAACCCCTTCTTCCAAATGCCGTTTCGTATTTTTTTACGCGCGCCTTTTACTCTGAATGATCGTGCATCTCACCGAATAATGTTTTCCCCTGTTTTCTCCACGGAGGGATGACGCTCGCGGACACATGAACAATATGGCTCGATTTCAGGTGAAATATCATTTTTTTGACCATGCCTGCCAGTGAGTTCGAGCTCGCGACTAGCGCCGCCTTAAGTGTGAAAAGCAGAGTACGCTCTTTGGGAGTAAAGCTGCGTTGCCTTGGGCTAACTTGAATCCGTCGCTACACTAAGGATGTTTAACTTTATTCCCTCGTTTCTTTCGGGAATTAACACTAGAGCCTCCTCGCTGCGCTACGCAGGTTCACTCCCAGAATGCTAAGTATCGCTTCGAAATTCAATAAGTCTCCCTTGGAGCGTAATCTACTATTATTTTGTTAAAATCTCAGACTCGGAACCTTCTTGAATCTGAATTTTTAATTAGCTTTGTGCGGTTTTCTTTTCACGTCATATTGTTATGACAAACCAAGATAAAAATAAGAAACTTTGAAAATTACTACATAAGTACCTATTATTTGTTTTAATAAAAAAATATTCTGTAATACTTACCTATAATAATGTAGTAGTTAATACCTAAACTAAAATAAAAGTACCTATCTTGTGTTGTACAATGTACCTACATCTTTTTTTTGTTTTTGCATTTAGACATTTCCTCGCTGAGGTGGGATGAAAAGTTACGTGTTGCACTCGAGTGCAAAGATTTTTCACCTTGTGCTCTTTTGATTCCGTCGCTATCGCTCATGATTCTAATTTTTGAATCACTCGTTGCACTCGTGATTCAATTTTAGAATCATTCGCTTGCTCGGTCATCAAAATTGAGCACGCGGTTAAAAATCAACTTTGCACTCTTGTATAACAAATAACTATTCTCATCGGTGTTACCTATTTTCTGGAGTGTTGAAGTCAATTTCGAGTATTATCAGATTTAGGCTTAATGCAGGCCATTTCACCTTTACAAATTATCAATTTTGAGGGCTGGCGCAGTGGCCGATGGACAGACTGCTGCGCTAGTTGTCGCGGGTTTGACATCCGCACGGAACAAACAGTTGTAGCTTTTGTAAGTCTATTTATGCATGTGAGTTTAAATGTTCGTAAACGCATCCACATTACAGGATAAGTTACGAGTATTATAAGCACTCTTTGAAATAAATAACGTCTTAGTTCCATATTTTGTTTTATACCTACGTAGGTATTTCCGTATTAAATCTGTAATTCATAAAAAAGAGTCTGCGGAATAGACTCGAGACTTCCGACTGAAGTATAATTATTTCCTTTTAACCGGTTCGCGGCAGAACGTCACTGTCTTGTACATTTAACATACCTATTGGTTCCGTACCTACTAATGACATCAGATTGAATAAGTCGTCGGTAATTTTACATTTTGCTTTATTTGAAAAAGCGCCAGCTTTAACAAGCTTAGACAGGCTACCTACTTAAAAAAAAAACTCAAGATCATATCGTTCACCCTTTTCAAAAACTTTGCCCCACTCTAGGAATTTATCTTGTGTTGTAAGTGCGTTTATAAATGTAACTACCCTGATCTTATCTACAATTATTAAAACGCACTACTGAACTCCAAAAAACATCAAAGCACATATAAATAGTTAATTAACTGATCAATACCGCAGTCTGTCTGTTTGTTGAATTGACACGAAGATTTCTAAATCCTTTGAATCGAATTGTACACTGATTTCTATCATTGTGCTTGCAGGCCTGTGGTAGGGAGCTAGTGATTGGCTCACAAAGTGGGCTAATGAAGACGTTCACTTTTAATTGACTGGCTCTTATCGTGCATATCGATCCGCCCCGTATGAGAACAATTTACTACTACTATTAGGCAAATGGCAAACCGTTTATGCACTTATTACTACAATTATGTTAGTGCAAAATAATATATTACGGTGGTGTAAATAGGGATATGCCAACGGTGCCCAACAACAGACCCTGAAAGGGCACTGAAGTGGCCAGAACAGGACCACCAGGACCAGGGCACAGTTAAAGAAGCTTGCACTGGGCGCAAAAGGAGTAGTTTCTACCGAAACTACGCCCTACACAGTGCCCTGTGTAAATACTTCTTATAAAAAGAGAAAAATGCTAAACTGAAAACTTGTGGACACTGCAGGGTAGGGACTAGATTGTCAGGGGTTTCCGTCTTATGTCAAGAACATAAAGTTTTGGGAGCCTTTGAACCCTTATCTTTAAACAACCTTTGTCGCAGACAAGCTTTGAGAATATCTAAGTAGGTGTGATTCGAGTCAAACTTAATAAACGCGAGGTCTGTGCGGTGAGGAAGGATATCCTACATTCCCCGAGCAAGTTCTAGTAGATACCAAGTTGCATTGTCAGTACATAACTAACATAACCAGATGAAATAGATCCCATTCAATTTAAATTACCTACTTAATTCAAGTGAAAACAACACAATGTTAAAGCAAGAAACTGCATTTTATACTCAATGCTGCAAAGCGCTTCTCAGTGAACGCGCGGGTAAGAATTACCTGTTTTACCTACTTATCCCTGTAATTTTAATCCAGAAGCGGCTTCCCTTGTAAATTCAGTAAAACCGTTTCTTTTATCCAAGCTGAAGCCTGTTCTAGTAGGTATCACGCTGGGTGACTGACGTGTGGTCATCCTAGACTTTGCCACAAAACCACGGATCAATCAATCTTGTCTTTAAAATAACAGCAAAGACATCCATTTCTTTAACTTCTACAGATGATTTATAAATATTAATACAGATTCCTACTTAGATGTGGCTAATGAATTCTGTGGGTAACACGATATCGTCCGTGACAGCGGCACGTGAGCATCGCGGCCGGCCGTCACACTCCCATTACGTACGCGCACCCATTCCGTCGGTAAACACACACACACGGCTACTTGGAAATACAGTCATTTTTTTTCCAAGCTCACAAAATAAGTAGTTGGAGAAAAATCGCTGACGACAAAGACTGTAACGTACTCGTATATAAGTTACTTGTGTGGTTCCGCGTCAAGATAGTGTCCATTTTACAATATTCCTCAGTTCCAGACTACGGTTATACAACCCAGACGCAGCACGACTGGACTATTTCATTTTAATTCTCCCAAAAAGAACCATACCTATTCCTTAAGTTTAGGTTTGCCATCTCTAAAATACGGAAACCAGGAAAAGACGCGTGAAAACAAAACCCCTGATTTTAGAGTCCAGAACCCGGACATGAGTCGAAGTGCGCACCGTGGAAACTGTGCGTCTCGAAGAAGTGTGCGTGAAATTTTTAAACCCGGACTACAAATGAAGACCCCCCGGGCGCTCCCCGGATGTTCTCTAAACTAGGACAAATCCGAGGAAACCCGGACGGACGGTAACCCTACTTAAGTTGTACATTATAACGAATCGTAAAATGTTACCTTGCTTTGCCCAAAATTCTGGCTAAGAGATAAAAAGTCAGTAATTGAGTCAGCTACTTAACTTTTTTGGTGATTAGGCCTTCTGTATTATTCTGGGTAAGTAGTTTTTGTTAGGTAACTGAATCATAATCATATGCACACTGCACAGCTCTTTGGAGAAGTCATTAAAAGACTGAGTCATATTAGTTTCATGATTCTTTTGAGCGGTCAAGCGTAGGTTCATGAATTTTCATATCTCCTTAATTCTTTTAATTACAGTCGTGTTCAATCCGATTAATTTCAGTTCAAATAAGGAGATTAATTACTTTTGTAGCTGTAGAATTCGCGTATCGACCTACTTTTTGTATTTGTAGACAATTAAAACTTATAGTACTGTACTTTCCGAATACTTATTCTTGTTTAAGTTGAATACTTACTTCTTCTACTGGAGTACTAAACAGTGGTCAGACACCACATAATTATCACCCACATATTCTCAAAGAAAATCTTCTACCTATCTATGGATTTCTTTGGAACTTTTACTGAAGGGCAGTGAGGGAGTATAATGTTGGTAATTATGATATCTTATGCTGTAGAGCTCAAGGGTTTTCCCAAAATCACAACATAATAATATAAATTAATTCTATTTTACTAAAAAAAGATGCGGTGATCGGCGGTAATTAATCTATCTATATCTATCTTCTATACTTATAATAAATCTGTAGAGAGGTCAATTCTGTACATGAAATATATCTCCAAAAAAACTATCAGGGGGTGATAAGGGATCGATACTGATGCCAAAAATGCAATTAATAAAATTATTGTCTGTCTGTCTGTCTGTCTGTCTGTATAACCGTTATAGAAACAAAAACTACTCGACGGATTTTGACGAAACTTGGTACAATTATTTTTCATACTCCTGCGCTGGTTATAGTATACTTTTCATCACGCTACAATCAATAAGAGCAGAGCAGTGAAGGGAAATGTTAGGAAAACGGGAGAAGTTACTCCATACACGCTAATCTTCGGAACTACTGGGCGGATTTGATTGTTTTTTTTTTTGTTGTATAGCTATTAAGTCTGGGCAACATATAGGCTATAATTTATCTTGGAAACTTGAACACCTGATGCAGAACTGCAATAGATCAGCTAAACTTTAAGAGATACAAAAATAGCGCCATAGCAAAAATTGTTCCGCGTGATGAGCATTTTCTGCTGAGAAAATAAATTTGAAGATATGGAACACCTGATGTGGAACTCCAAGAGCCCAGCTACACTATTACATATACAGTAATGACGTCTTAGCAAGAGTTACTCAGCCTGATGAGCACTCCCTGTTGTCGTATAAAAACTGAAGATCTGGAACTCCTGATGTGGAACTCCAAGAGCCGAGCTACACTATAACATATATAGGAATGACGTCTTAGCAAGAGTTGTTCAGCCTAATGAGCACTCTCTGTTGACGTATGAAAATTGAGATCTGGAACAACTGATATGGAATTCCAAGAGCCCAGCTACACTGTAACATATATCTGAATAACATCTTTTTTTTTTTAGGTGGTAAATTCATCAAATGAGTCCTCCAGCCCAGGGTGGGGCGGAAGGGACTGTCAGACTCTTACTGACTAAAATCCACCCGTGTTCCTTCGGATGCCCTTTACGTTCTGGGGCCACGGTATCCTGGGTTAAGAAAAAACCCGCGACCCCAGCAGGCATTTGGCGCGAAACACGACGCGCCACCGACCCGGGCTTGGTCCTTGGTCGAACGGCGAGCTACCCATTACTCACCGTCCGCAAGCCCGCTCCGCCGCTGTGCCCTCTGCTATTCAGAGGGACACGCGTTGGAGCGTCCACCTGACAAAGAGACCCCTTAGGCACACAGTGCCTAAGAAAGAGTTTTTGCCCGCATCCCAGGGTGCAGCGGCCCGAAAAACTGGTCTTCCCCCCGGACGTATCCGAGAGGGAACTCCAGTCCACGGGCGCACGTGGAGGTTTCCTGTCTTAGCACCCCATCTGAATAACATCTTAGCAAGAGTTGTTTAGTCTGATGGGCATTTCCTGTAGACTTACAAAAATGAAAGATCTGGAACGTCTGGAATCGTCATGCACGTCCCGTTGTTTTCCCGTCCCCAGGCTCTAAGAATTCGACATCAGACGTTTCAGATCTTCGATTTTGACGACCCCATTGTCGCTGGCATAAGCAACAGGATCCGCGTACGAAGTCGCTGGCAGAAGCTAGTACATAATAAAGACGAGGCATTTCCGACACTCATGTGTTGTTAATTGAACAATCAGGTTTTTTTATGTAAATGGTAATTCTTGCAAGATGCCAAGAACCGATACATATTAATCGCGATCGATCAGAAATCACAAATATCTGCATGATCGATTAACTTTCTTGTTCATTCATGGCACGGTGTTGTTTTTATTCATCTGTCGTAAATTCTTTGATTGTGTGTAGTTGTGAAAGAAAAACATACGAGAGTAAAGTCTCGAATTTAGACAATGCAAGACAGTGCATGCAAGTATGACTACATTGCGGTGTATGTTTGATCAACTGAATTCATTGTCATTTAAAGTCCGCCATGTATTCAAACTTGCATGCAAATCGCATGCAATTTCTTGAATCGGTTTTTTTTAGACACTGCCCCTCTCCAAGAATTTCTCCTGTAATGTGGACACGTTTCCAAACATAGAAACTCACATACACAAACACCCAGGCCCGGAACAACTACTTGCAGATCATACAAATATATTTTGATCCGTGCGGGAATGGAACTCTCGAGGCAGGGCAGAAGTCGATTGCTCAGTCACTGCGCCAACCGAGCCGCGCCGTCAAAGTATTTTGGAAGCCGTACTAGGTAGATATTGCAGATCTCGCCTTCTTATTTAACTTAATGAACGGATCTATTGACGTCTCTGAGCTGGTGGCCAAGATTGGACTTCGTGTACCAACTGTGTTTCTTCGGAGACCTCATCTCCTTCATAATAATAATAATAATAATATTCCACAACTATCACACAACGCCATCTAGTCCCAAGCTAAGCAGAGCTTGTGTTATGGGTACTAGACAACTGATAAACATACTTATATATTTCTAAATACATACATATTATAGATAAATTACACCCAGACACAGAACAAATGATCGTGCTCATCACACAAACATTTGTCCTGGGTGGGAATCGAACCCACGACCTCCGGCATAGCAGTCAGGGTCACTAACCACTAGACCAACAGGCCAGCCAGTACCTATTGTAAAGGTTGTATATAGACAGAACTCATTTATCATTAGAGCATGTAAAACTTTCAATAGGGTTTGTCATGAGAGTGAGCTTGATCTTTTTAAAACTAGTGTCAAGGAATTAAAGAAAGTATTATGTACAATATTCTTTGAAAACTAAATTGTAAATAATTTTGGTCTGTAACTTTTTCATTGCTTCCCGTGTTATTGTTCATTGTTCATTTGAACTTTTCGCTTTTGTCAATTCTATACATTTTTTTATTAGTGGAAACTTGTAATTGGCTTTCTTCTGTACATTTAAATTTTTAGACTAATGTATTAGCTGTTTCTTAAAAGTAATAAAATAAAAAAATAAAAATAAAATATCTACTACAATAAAAGATCTCCTCTCAAAGGAGACACCGATATTTCATGAGAAAATCGCTTTTAAATCTTGGTAAGTGTTACTATACACATTACTTATTACTAGCTCCTCATATAGTTTAAATCTACGTGTTTATACCTACGTACAATCCTAGCGTGCTCTCCAACCCGTAGCGTACTAGTTATATTATTATTTTCGCTAATCACCGGTCCGCTGCTCTTGACGAGACAAGATCTCATTCGGACAGTTTGCCGCTCGTTTTTACTTGGAATATGAAAAACGTTGTGGAGTAATGAACTTTGGGAACAGTCTTAAATGTTATTATTGTTGTTTTTTTACCCGACTACGGCAAAGCCAAAAGGAAGGTTATGATTCAAATAAAAATGGTAGGTACAAATGCCTTGTATTGTGAATTTTCAATTCAATTTCAATTCAATTCAATTCAATTTATTTCATAACAAACATACATTTGTGTCGAAACATGAGTAGTACTTATTTATACATTCTACACATAAAAAACTCAAGGACTGCATACAAGACAAAACAGTTGGGTATTTGCTTTTTGCGATTATTAAATTTGTAATTACCAATGATTAAATGTCAAGTTATTAAATTATTAAATTCAAATAAATTAATAGTTAATTAATTATTTTTATCTTTACAAAACTTTACAAAATAAAATGTCAAATTATTAAATTCAAATAAATATACATATAATTCATTATTTATATCTTTAAAAAAAAAAAAAAAAATTTCGTCTATACTAATAATTAAATGTCAAGTTATTAAGTTCAAATAATTACTTAATTAAATATTTTTATCTTTACAAAATTCGTCAATACTATAAAAAGCTTTTCCAGTTAATAATGTCTTCAGTCTGTTTTTAAATATGTTCACACTCTGAATATTTTTCAATTCTACAGGTAATTTGTTAAAAAGAATTACCGACTGTACTGGTGATGAGTGTTTGACAACGTTGAGCTTTGCTTGCAAGATAGTTGGTAGATCTTTTCTCCGAGTCTCTAATCTCTTCTCTTTTTCAACATTTGTTTCAAGCCTGTTTAGGTTCTTATGTAAATGAGTTAGGAGAACTAAAATATAGAGGCATGGTACTGTTAAGATTTTAAGTTTAATAAAATGTTCTTTGCATGATTCAGTCTGATCTATGCGAAGAATAGTTCTCAGTGCTCTCTTTTGCAAAACAAAGGCAGCTTCTATGTTATATTTGTAACTGTTTCCCCAAAATTGAACACTGTATCTAAGTCTAGACTCAACTAGGGCGAAATAAACTGTACGAAGTTGACCAATTGATAGAACGTCTCTAAGAGATCTGATGGCATAACACGCACTGCTTATTGTACTTGTGATTGAGGTAAGTTCTGACTTCCAGTTGAGGAGAGAATCGATTTGTACCCCTAAAAATTTAAGATTCTCCACTATATCAATCTTGTTTCCTAAGGATGTCACATTTACAGAAGCATTGTTTCTAACTGTAGATCTAAATAGCATGCATTTGGTCTTGTTAACATTTAATTTCAAATTATTCATTGAAAACCATTTTTCACAGGCTGCTAGTAGGGTGTTTAGTTTGTGCTCTAGGGTAACTATATCATCAGCGGCTACTATAGCACTAGTGTCGTCAGCAAACATTACCAAATGAGTATCGGGTAAAATATTTTTTATGTATTCTGACAAGTCATTTACAAATATTATAAAGAAAACCGGACCCAACACTGAGCCTTGAGGAACACCTCTGGTTACATTATATAACGCCGATTTATTTATATGTTCCACTCCTTCCCTGACTGATTTAATTTCTACATACTGTTTTCGGTTGCATAAATATGAACTAAATAATTTCAAGACATTTCCTCTTATGCCATAATGCTCTAATTTATCTAATAAAATACTATGTTCTACGGTATCGAAGGCCGAACTTAGATCAAGGAATAAACCCGCGACTTTTAGTTTGTTGTTCATATTATTGAGTACATCATTAACTAATGAGTCTATTGCATCTACTGTTCCTTTACTCTTTTGATATCCGAACTGATTACAGTTTATAATTTTTTGACTAGTCAAATGTCTTACAAGCCTGCATTTGATCACCTTTTCAAAAAGTTTTGATAATACCGGTAATAATGATATGGGCCTGTAGTTTCCCGGATCAGTTTTATCTCCTTTTTTAAACAATGGTAATATTCTGGCTATCTTAAACTGATCCGGGAAGACACCTTCATTGACACATTCATTTATTATTTCAGATATTGGGCATGCTAAAATATCTATATTATCTTTGATTATGCTTAGCGGTATCTCATCGTGCCCACATGATTTTTTGCTCTTCATATTCTTAACCATTTTAAAAATTTCTGGAGCTGTAACAGGGTCGAAACTCATAGTTTTTTGAACTCTAGTCGTATTTTCTATTAGGCTTTTTTTAGCTAGTTCTGGATCACATGATTTGACACCTTTACCATTGTCGAATTTTTCTGCAAAAATATTTGCTATGTCTATTGGATTGCTAATTATGTCATTATTTTGTTTAAGTATAATATTGTCATGTTCAAAGTTTTTGTTTATTTTCTTACGAGCATGATTTACTACTTTCCAAATTTCTTTACTACTGTTTACTGAATTGTTAATTTGATGAGTTATATCTTTTCTTTTTGCATACTTGATAACCTTTTTATAGATTTTGAGATACTGTTCACGATATTTTAAAATTGATCCGTTACATTCACTTTTATTTATGCACATTAAAAACCTTTTCATTTTGCTGGCTACCCGTATTCCTTTCGTTAGCCACCTAGTTCGGCCAACTCTTTTAATGTTAATTTTTATTTTATATTTTTTAAATGTTTTTGAATGTAGTTCTTTGAATTTGCTTAAAAATGTATTCATACCTATGTTCCAGTCATGCTCAAGTAATTTTTGTCTAAAAGTATTTTTGTTTTTTACGTTATAACTTCTCTTATTTATTTGCCTAAACTGAACACATTCTTTACTAATCGAGACTTTTTTTAAAAATGCTGTACAAAACAGGGCTGCGTGCCCGTCGGCTAATCCATTGTGGTCTATGACCATGGTGCCTATGTTATTAAGACTGGTGTTGGTCAAAATGTTATCTATACACGATTCGGAGTTATTACGCACAAATGTAGTTGAGTCAAATAAACATCTAAAATTGTAGCATGCTAGTAATGATGTGAATGTAATTTTTCTACTATCATTTTTTAACAAATTTATATTAAAATCTCCGCAAATAAAACAAATTTTATTGAAACAAAACTGCAGTAATTGTTCTAACCTTTCTAGGAAATCATCAAAGTTTTTGTTTTCCGGTGTTCTGTAGCAACAAATTATGTATGAATCAGTTTCTTTGTCCCTCACCCCACAAACTTCAAAACTATCAGTTTTGTACAGTCGCTTACAGATGTCTAAATCCTCAAAATGTCTGTCCTTATGCGTCAATATTAGACTCCCTCCTCTAATTTTGTTTGACCTTGTGTTAAAAGAGCTTAAAATATAATTGGGAAATGTAAATTGTGATAACATTATTTTATTTAAAAAATGTTCAGTTATACAAATAAACTTAATGTCATCTTGCAATTCATTTAAATAAACTTCCAGTTCATCTTTCTTGTTATTTATTCCGCATAGGTTCTGGTGATAAATAGTTAATTTTGAGAAACTACCCTTAGTTAAAGCTCCGTTGGCCAAAACATCATTCGAAGAACTAGTCTCGAAAAAAATTATCGTTACACTGTTCAGATTCATTTAAGGAATTATTTAAATATTCAGAATGTGTGTCAATTTCAAATATTAATTTCTCAATTTGATTGAATATAGTCAACACACCTCTATTATTCACATTACCATAAATTTTAAAAAACATGTCATAATCACAAGTCAAATTTTGGTTGGAATCAATTATATAAGTATAGTTATTCTTCAAATTATCATTACAAATTATATTATTAAAAACTTCTACTCGCCAGTTGTACATTGCTTTATAAAAATTATTTTTGTAAGTTGGTAGGCATAAGACTATGTTAGTATTTTTGATGGCTGTAAGTTTTTCCCTTATGAGTTTTACAAGTTTAGTGTAGTCCCGTGATGTCTTAAAATCTTCATCTCCAATTTGAATGACGCAGTAATCTTGTAAAGTCATATTTTCAAGTTTGCTCTCTAATCCACATAGTAGCTGTTCTGTGTCACAGTTTGTTTTGATGTAATGGCATATTTGAAAAGCGTCGCCAAATATTTTGGTAGCAATTGGAAGAATTTTGTTAGTCGCATTGCTACTTAGGACCATAAACTTCCTTTTATTTTGAAAACCTGGTGGTCTGTCAGCAATTTTCCTTTTTTTATTATTGTTAAATGTTGCACTGTAATACTCGTTAATATTTTCGGTACATTTTTGATTTTGAATTTCTGTATTTATTTCTTGTGTATTTCTATTTGTAATTCTCTTTCTCTTTTTTCCGCTAGTGGGCGTCATAATGTCGTTAATTAATTGTAACTTGTCCAAGTTTTTGTTTAATTGAATATTGTTTTTATTTTTATACTCATTAAGTTGAGCTTTCAGATTCATGTTTTCTACAGATAAGTTGTTAATTACTCGATTTGCTGATTCAAGTTGTAACATCAGGTTTTGCATCTGATTGGTTAGTTCCGTAACTTTAGCCACATATTACATATAACTCACTCCATACAAAATGTTCAATACCTACCGCTATAATAGCCTACACTTTCAAGTTGACAGACGCTGCGAACGAAAATGTGCCCTAACTATACAAACGTAAAGTAAATTTCGCTTTGAAGATGCGCGCCGCTGCGTGGATATTCTAAATTACGAGGGCTGCCTCTGTCGACAAAGATGTTAGTACCTAGGGTTTTTTTTGACACAGTCACTTACTTTCGTACGAATTTGTTTGTTTATCAACACTTAATTTTTTTTTTCATTTTTTTTCCTTTTGATATTAATTTTAAACATTCAATAATTCGTAATAGCGAGAGTTAACGAAACGCGGCTGTACCAATTATTACGAGTTCATCTGCTCAATCGGAAGCCGGGAAGTAAGTCAAATATAATTATCTAATGTTTTTAAAAAAAATTGTCCTACACCAGAAATTTTTCCAGCGTCGTGGGTACTTTTAAAATAATCGAAACGTGAATCGTCGATGAAAAATGTACCTACCTACAACTTTATAATAAACGACAGTAACAAATAATTAATACTGACTGTCGTTACATTACATTTTAACATTCATTACCTTTTCGCGTACCTACATTTTTTCATAACAAAAAAAAACCTCTGCATCACGAGGACAACCGTAAAAAATAGTTTTTATCTCTTCAACTATATCAAAGTATTTCAAAACTAACATCAATTCGACCGAAATATGCGTACGTGTGCGTCGCGCGGCTATTGACAACCCGCTGCACTAAGGTCTTTCTACGGACCGGCGGCCAGTAGGTAGTTAGCGCGTATAAGTACATGGAGTGCAGTATCTGGTAATCTGTGCTTTAGCATCCATCGAATTATCGTGCAAACTTCCTACGGAAGAATCAAGGAACATGTTTTGGCCCGATAGATTGCACAAAGAACTTGTTTTTTGCAGTTTGCGATGGGTAATATTTTCTTCCATGATTCCACCTATCGGTTCCACCTATCGGTAATTAGACGAGTTATTACTAAATTGGTATCGAGTGATAACGTACTGATCGAAGACAGTAGAAGTAGTTCAGTTCATTTAAACTAGATGGTGGTGTTGTGTGTTTCTGCTAATTATCAATAGATGTCGCTAAAAATGTTGCAGGTATTCATTACTAGATGGCGCTCAGTGGTTCAGCGGTTCAGCTATTCACCAAGTCTACTGGCGTTCAAATCACTAACAGACGATGATTCGCAATTTTGATTAGGGTTATTTTTCATAAGTTGCATTTACTTATTAGTTATAACTTGATGTTGCGTTTCACTTACGGATGTTTATTTTCACTATAAGTCCAAACTTATGTTTCACTCTGAAATTATCAGTTATAAACTTTTACGTTAAGTTTAAATATTTAGGATTATCATCACAAAACAATCACTTATCGTATATATGCACAGTTGCCCACTTTTCCACAGGTTAGTCACTTATAGTTCTCGATATTTTTGGTATTTATATACTTTAAAACACTCTGAAATCTTTTTATTTTATTAATTTATACAGAGCCGATGTAAACATGAGCGCAGTGCTGCCCTCAAAGCGTCATATCTTCGTCAATTTTGGCTTAACTATATACCAATTGAAAAACAAGGGGTCAAAATATTGAGTGTAGTGTAACTGACGTTAGTGAGTTATTAGATTTTTTCAGTCATCTTGCTAATCAAAACATGATCGCCCGGGGTTCATACGCACTATGCGGTTACCCGCAATGCGGCTAGCCGTCCGGCTGACCGCAGGATGCGGTTGCGAATGCGGGTAGCCGCATTGCGGGCAGCCGCATTCGCAACCGCAATGTGCGGTTGAAGAACCGTTGCGATTTGCGGTCATACCGATCCATTTCAAAGATGGGCGTAGACGAAGTTGCAGCTATTTACTACATTAATACTCTGGTAACTTGGTGTTCTAATATTGCTGGCCGACTCTGCCGATGATAAATTTTTCGGTATTGAATTCCATTTTACCAGACGTACCACGTGCACACACTCACTCAATGGCGGACAGCCGCAGACTGCCGCACGGTGCATATAGCAACCGTCCGGGTGGCCGTCACTCGGGCCGCAGCCCTCCGAGCGACCGGAGCGGTCTGCGGGTAGCCGCATCGCAGTGCGCATAGAAATGAATATTACGTACATAATTGTGCTTGCGGGTAACCGCAACGTGCGGTTGAAGAACCGTTGCGGTTTGCGGTCATATCGATCCATTTCGAAGATGGACGTAGACGAAGTTACAGCTATTTACTACATTAATACTCTGGTAATTTGATGTTCCAATTAATTGCTGGCCGACTTTAGATTTCGATGATATTTTTTTCGGCATCGAATTCCATTTTACCAGACGTATCACGTGCACACACTCACTCAATGGCGGGCAGCCGCAGACTGACCCGCACAGTGCGTATAGCAACCGTCCGGCTGGCCGTCACTCGGGCCGCAGCCCTCCAAGCGACCGGAGCGGTCTGCGGGTAGCCGCATCGCAGTGCGCACAGAAATGAATATCACGTACATAATTGCGCTTGCGGTCAGCCGGACGGCTAGCCGCATTGCGGGTAACCGCATAGTGCGTATGAGGCCTAACTCGGAAAGGTCGTGTGAGTGTTAGAAATTAGAGAAAGTTATTTAAAATTAAAAAACTAATTTTAGTTCATAGTTTATTTCTCTTTTTTAATTTTCTTATTAGGATCATAGACTTCTTCGGAAGCTCCATCACAGTAGTAGCTATCAAAGCTTCCATCTCTATGCGATCTATCATGCCGTCTACTTTTACTCTTATGTTTCCTATCTGCCTTCTCTTTTCCATCTCCATCTTCTCTCTCTCGCTTAATGTGTATTCCTTCACTAGATCTCTCCTCGTATCTATGATCCCTCCTTCTTTCCTTAGATCTCTCTCTGTCTCTACGTTTTTCTTTTTTATCTTTATGTTTGTGAGTTTTATCTCTTTTATCCTTATGTCTATTTTCTCTAGATGTTTCCCCTTGGAAGTCATGTCGTTCCTCATCTAGCCCCGGTTCCATCTTCACCTGATAGTCTTTATGGCTAGAGTCTTTTTCTGATCGTTTATCAGACCTGTATTCTCTATCTGGTTCATCATCTCTTCTCCTGTCTCTAGATTCTTCATAATAGGATCTTCTTACCCTAAGATCGTCATCAAGCCTTCTCTTTCTTGAATGCTCTCCATGCCTCTGACTTCTTTCGACTTCTTCGCTTCTTCTTTCTTTAGACCTGTCATCACGTCCACGCCTTTCAACATCTCTGTCACGCCTATCCTTACTTCCTGCTTCATATCTATATGTCCTATCAGATTTATCTCTATTATAATCTCTGTGATTATTGTCTCTATAATTTCTCTCTGTAGAATCTTCTCTTTCAATTTTTATTTGAATTGGTTGTGGCACAATTTTTCCATCATATCTGTGTCTGCCATCTTTTGCCTCTGGTCTAGGTGTCCTGTCATTGTGTGTGTCTCGTTGACTATTTTCTCTGCCCTTAGTATCTTTAGGATCAGTGTCCTCGTTCTTACCATCATTGTAGTGCTCCATCTGTTTAAATAATATAAATAAATAACGCGTTGCAGTTCCATGCATTTTAATTAAACTCATTGGACTTGCACATAGCACTTGTTCAAATAGACAACAGCACATAAATGTTGTCAGAAATGATAATGTTTATGAACTTGAATGCATTGTTTTGAATCACTTCATTGATTAATTTACATGAATTTGAAAAATTAACAGTTATACTCGTAATAACCATTTTATTTAAATGTGTATCTCAATAAGATAATACCTGGGTCCTGATGACATCCCGCAGCACATCGGAGTAGTTACGCGACTTCGCGGCGACGCGGTACTTGGTGCGGCGCCGGCGCATATTGCGCAGCTCCAGTAAGATCTCCTGGCGCGACAGGATCACCTTCGAGTTTTTCTCATCTCCACCACTGTGAAACGGATTGCATATTATAATATTATATTGTATTTTTTTTATGAATATATGGATATTTGTTTAACCATTAAATTGTAATAAACAGTAAAAAATTGAGATATTTTGGAAAGAGTAAGCAATAAACATTGAATGACTCGTGTCGCATTTGTATTATTTTCGGGTACTCAAAATTCGGACTCTAAAATCGTGAACCCATACCTGAGTAAAGCTAAGTCAGTCAAGTCATGGCAGGAGGGCGCGGCGCTGACCACGGCGTCGTGTATCGCACGGCGCTCGTCGGCGGAGTACGAGGCTTGAAGTCGCTCCAATGACATAGGCTCAGCATCGCCACTACCCACTCCTTGGTTGAGGAAACTTATTGGTTATAGATGTTTTAACACAAAACAATTTACATAACAGTTCTTGAACTTTTTTGACCCTCACTCCCCCCATGAAACATGCCGTAACAATGTTATTTATATGTGTTACTAGCGACCCGTCCCGGCTTCGCACGGTTGGGCAATGTGGACATGATGATTTTCGTCCTCTAAATCCTGGCGCTGATGGTTACAAACACAATAAAAAAAGAAGTAGCCAAATAGGTCCAATCGTTTTCGAGTTATGAGCTTAGCAACACATTTTGCGATCCATTTTTATATTATAGAATTGAAGATAGCTATCTAAGTTATCCTTTCCCACAACTTTGCATTGGACTCCTCCAAATCTGATTAAAAACATGATGCTAGTTAAAAAATTTCAGGTGGCAAATGTCTGATTCAAATAGCACATTCTATTTGATCTTTTGCTAACATCATTCAGTGCAATCACTATTTTACAATGTAAATCAGGATGCAATTAATATAATGTAAAAGGATACAATATAAAACAGATAAGGTGGTTCATCCCGCTGAATCATTTTCTTATAAACTGAAAAAGTACATAAGATTGAATTTTAAATTACTATATACACAGAAGCAAGAGTATCCTTGAATAGGGTTTGAAGTCAAAGTCAGCAAAATCATAAAGTAAAAAAAATTGTTGTAAGTATACCTTTTTTGAAAGAAGGGTCTGATCTTGAAGCATTGGTAATGATCTGCTGAATATCTTCTTTCTCTGTGGATTAAAAAAATAGGTTAATTTAAGTAATATGATTTTCAAAACAATTAATGTATTATTAAAACAAATATTTACTTAGTTTGACAAGTGTAGAAGATTCCAAGTCAAGTGGATCTGGCAAAAGCTGATCATCCTTAGAGTAGCCATTTTTCCGCAGAAAGCATTCCTTCTTATGTTCTTCAGCCTTATCAGGTGGGACTTTGTGATTGATATCATATTTACATGTAACAAGTGGAGGGTTCTGCAAATGAAACTTGGATTATAATAGGATCAACAATATAGTTATAAAAGTAATTTATCTACAGGCAAACCAAGGTAGAAAGGTCAACTCGGCGAAGATCGTCTGGTGGGTATGTCCGTACAAAAAGCAATACAACAAAGTCTGAATAACCACAGCAATGACAACCCAAACCACAAATTGTTCAAACAGTTAAAATAAACCATTTTTTATTTAATTGCTGTGGTTATTCACTTTGTTGTATTGCTTATTGTACGGTCCTACCCACCAGACGGTCTTCGCCGAGTGGTCTATATTGACAGATAAGTATGTTAAGATCTTTGAGTAAAGAAAAATTCAGCTGCAAATGGGACTTGGACCCGCTTCTTCTGAATGAGTACTCCAGACACCTTACCAAGGTTTGGCCATCGCAACACAATCGTTTGATGCTGAATCTTTCATTCCCCTGATTGAATGTTTTATGGTAACGTTTACTTTCCTCAAAAATCTTTAAGAAAACGCCACAGAGGCGTTATGGAAGGGCCATAACACTGTACTTTGGCTATTTTGAGAATTTGCTATTTTGATGATCTAATATTTTAAGAATATGATATTTTGAGAATCTGATATTATGTGATTATAGGGTTATGGCGTAATAATATATTTAAAAAAATTGAGAAGCAAGTTGTTCATGAGGTTGACCTACTATGACAACAATGCTTTGGGATTGCAGTAGGGTATAAATGAGCAACTTAGTAAACATTTAACTAAAAATATAAGCACAAAAAAGAAATGGTACTAGACCTGTAACAATGTTTTTCTATCCCATTGAAAGGTTTGTAAAATCATTGTGAGATCCTTATCAATCCCCTCGGTGTAAGACTTCAATTTCTGTAAATCCTCTAGTCTTTTCTTCATCATTTTTGCACCAAACTCTGAAAAAGCATACATAATAAACAGAGCATGGTTAGTTGGTATGTTATGTTGAATTGAATAAGATTTTATTTTTAAAATATTTAGTTGGCTATACATAGAACTGAACCCAAAAATAGACGCGAAAAAAGCTTTAAAAGCTAATAACACAGGTACTATCACCTATATTTAACAAAATTGAACGAAATCTTCAAATGTTTTTTTTTTTTTTCTTTCACCTGATTTTCAGTGTTTTCAGTTGTGACACATTTGTGGGGTGCGTTTAAATCTTCCGGCGGTATTTCGCCGGAAAAAAATTAAACTAGCGAGGGTTCGCTGGGCTGCGTTTAAATCCTTTATCCAGTTTAAATTTATACTGACTAAATGTCAAACACCCCGTTTAAGTATACCGCGAGGTGAAAAATGAAGCTAACTAAAATTTAATCTGCCCCGTTTACGGTCGTCCGCTGGTATAAGTTTTTACTAAATGGAGTAAATTTTTGCGACCTTTTTACCTCGCAAAATTTTATCCTGCTGTCAGACTGACATTAAGTTCTATTGTTTTGCTCGATTCGCGCCGTAAAAACGAATATTATTTTTATTTTAGAGATTAAATATTATTTGTGGATTATGGATTTATATTAAACTGGAAAATTGATTATTTGTTCAATAAACTGAGCTGTCAATTGAATTTGACAACTAACATTGACAGAAACTTATGACTCCGTTCAGCGAACCCTCGCTAGTTTAATTTTTTACTGGCGAAATATCGCCGGAAGATTTAAACGCACCCAACGGAGTCATAAGTTTCTGTCAATGTTAGCTGTCAAATTCAATGGGGATGGCAACTCAAAGCTAATCGTAGATGGCGCTGCGATAGTTGGTCCCTACGTCAGATTACTGTCTGCCTTGTACAAAAAAGAAACAAGATTTATTGTTATAAAAATTGAGTTTATATACAAAAAAAATATGGAAAATTATTCGTCAATGCAAGTGCATATACTTAAAGAAGAATTAAGACGCCGCGGTGCATCTACAAGAGAAAAAAAGTGATTTAATTGAGTGGTAATACATTTGATTTTACCGTAATAAATCCACAATTACTTGTAGTTGAGGTTTAAATTTTTGAGTTTAGGTATGTTTTACCTGTCCTCTTCTATAACAAGAATATAATGCTCCTTCTGACTTTATGTTTTGATAAAATATCATAATGTTTTATGTCAGTAATTTTACCCCTTTTTTCTATTTAGATTCGAGAAATATCACAATATATTTAATTTCTTAACACCACAACTATCACAAAACTCGTTCCAGGTGATAATTCTTCCGCCAGACGAACCATTTCATGATTTATAGAGCGATGCAATACTGGTACTTAACCTCCAATAGAAAAGTAGATATTATTTTGAAAAGTGTATTCGATTGTTTAGTTATGGTATAATCTTTTTTACAGCATAATACACAACATCTAGTCATTTTACATCAATAAATCTTTTTTTTTTCAGAAAATTCCTTTGATTTGACAGTTCTTTTGGGACCAAACTGTCATTTGTCACTTTGACACTTGCCTTCCCCATTGACAGCTCAGTTTTTGAAACAAATAATCAATTTGCCGGTGTAATATTAATTAAATCCATAATCCACAAATAATATTCACTCTCTAAAATAAAAATATTCGTTTTACGGCGCGAATGCAGCAAAACAACAAAACTTAATGTCAATCTGACAGCAGGATAAATTTTGCGTGGTAAAAAGGTCGCAAATATTTATTCCTTTCAGTAAAAACTTATGCCAGCGAACGACCGTAAACGGGGCAGATTAAATTTTAGTTAGTTTCATTTTTCACCTCTCGGTGTGCTTGAACGGGGTGTTTGACATTTAGTCAGTATAAATTTAAACTGGATAAAGGATTTAAACGCAGCCTTGACAATGACAACTAGATAGTTTTTATACCATGGTTTTTTTATGTCTTGCAAATCTGGGCTTTTGTGGGGTAGGTGGCCATAGTGCCAATGATTTCGACAGTAACTCAAATCTAGTTTTAGACGATTATCGACACGAGAGGGGGTATCTCTAGTTCTTTTTAACTGGCAACTCTTGTTTTGACAGCTGATTCGGTACAACAAAAATTCTTTTTAATCTGTGGTTCGCTTAGCGAGGAGACGTGTGTGCTTTTTTCAATAGAATTTTCTCAATAAATGAGTGTGGAAAATGGCAGATTCCGAGGTAAATTCACCACCTAATAACATCTTATTGCTACAGAAATGTGACTACTTTCATAACTGTTTGTTCTATTGGCAGGTATTAAAAAAATTGAAGGATATACCATTTAAAATCCAGACCGCAAGTTTGAAAGGAAGACGTGAGGTTGTAGAAGAAATTCGGAATGTATTGTCCACACCGGGTAAGTAGCACTAAGGCCTATGTTTATTCATAGTTTTCTTTAAAAGTGTGATATTTTTGCGCCTTTACCTTATAACTGAGGAGTATTTATAGGTTGGTTATCCAGCTGTATTGATCCATAGACCCCTGGATGTAGCTCAGTATTGTGCTCTGAGTGCTCTCACTTGATTGAGTTTTAAATGTGCCAATCAAAGGACGCTTTGTGCAATACAGACTGCATCCATATATACATTCTGAGAATTTAATTCATCAATACCTGTGCACAGGGCACTTTAAAGCAGTTGTTGAATCAGTTCAGTGAAAAATATTGTCAAATTGAAATTTCAATGCAATCTTATGAACTTTAAATGTATATGTATTTGAAATTAGTAGTATTAGGTAGTGCAAACTGAAATGCAACAGGTCTTAATGTCTATTCATTTATAATTTAAGAATATATGGAGACTTAACAGTATGCCTTGTATTGTAGTAAGATGATTTTTTATGTTTTTTGTAAAAAGTAAAATATAATAAAAAAATTGATAAAGGAAACTAACTGTTTTACTGTAGTCAAAATAATAAAAAACATTGTGTTAATCTTTTTCTCGAAAATAAAGCAACTATAGCCTTAACAAACCTGTTGTAATAAGTTCCTGGAAATCTCTTGTAGTCATAAAAAAACACAAAGGTTCATTCATACACACTTTATAATCTGTTATGATAGTCAAGTCAGCAGTTGTGATAATTGCTTTTGTTTATAAATTGCTTTGTAGGGGAAGTTTAATCTATGAAAAAAAAAAAATATTAATGAAAATGGTGATATTATTGAAAAACTCGAAATATTTATCCTTTGCTTATTACCTATCAAAGTTTCTACAAAAAATATTTATTATCAGTATTTTGTGCGACTTTCAGATTTAATAGTTGAATTATAATGGTGCAGTAATTATTTTTATGAATAAAATCCATTGTACTTGTAAAAAATTCTGTGACATTTGATGGGGCCCATTATTGTAAACTCTAAGTATTTACTACTCACTGCTGTTTTTTAATTCCACATCTCTGAATCAACCAACTTTTATATGAATGTGTCAAATGGGTGAAGTACCAAGGAAAGTTAAAATGCTGCAAGAAGGAATAGTCTTGTCGTTGACTGTAGGTAATTTGGACAACTATACAAAATTTTGTTACTGATTGTTTCTCATTCACAAAACTCTGATAACACACACCAAAGTCAAAAAGCTATATGCATTCAGCTATCTAATACTTTTTTTTTAACTACAATTGTCATTGCTAATGCCATGCATTGCAAGTTCATTTACCAATATTTTGGAATAGAAAATTATGTTATCAAAAATAACTATTGTGTTTTGTTTGGTCAATCATATCGGCAGTTCCAACAAAATGTTTTAATTATCACCAGGTATAACAGAGCCAGCAGTGCGTTTCGTGTGTCGCCTGCTGGTGCTCACATTACACCGATATCGGGACTCTACCTCCCAGTCATACGTGAAGGGCCTGGTCGCTCACCTCGCAGCCACCCACAGAGAATGGACACTGAAGGGCTTGCTGCCCGTCCTGCTTGAAGTGTCCGAACAGCTAAAGAACACAGCTTCATCGTGAGTACAATTCTGAAAACAGAAAAGTAAACTGAATAATATGTTTATTGTTCAAATAAAATAATCAATCCAGTATTTTACATAGACTTGAACTATAATTATTTAATCCACAGAAAAAGTATATGCCAGAGTGGGCTGTACGCACTCCGTTGGTCCACTGTCCTGGTTGATGGCACCCTCAAGTCAACTGAGGAGAATGGAGTGGACTACAATACACTTGTACTATCTCAAGCAAATCTGCTTGCCGCCATCATTGCTTACGGGGACCATAGAAAGAATGATAAAGCTTTTTCTATGGTAAGTAAGCTACTAGAATTTTCAGAAAAAAATGGAAGAAGAACAAAAAGTGAAATAGTCAGTGTGGTTACATTAATCATTTATTTAATTTCTAGTTACATACATCATGGGTATCAATCGGCAAGGAAAAGCTGTCTAAGTGGCTAGAAGTGTTGCTGGCAATCCCACCAGACTCGGGACCACATATCTGTGTCACTTTCTCCACCCTCTGCAGACACCTCCAGCAAATTGGGGATGGTGGGACTATTGATCAACACAAGGTAAGTTATAATTGAGAAGTGGTCAAAAGGACCATTGAATATTTGATGATTCATTGAATGGATTGTGTGTGTCACATGATATTGCATTCTTTTGCATGCTGTGAATAACCAAAATCTGCAGTTTTTACACAAAACAGCTGTTTTTTATAACATCTTTCCCTACCACAGACAAAAATGCTGGAAAGCTTCACCAAGAGCGTGATCAGCGTGAAAGCTCGTCCGAACGCGAACTACATCAAGGGTTGCCACGACCTGCTCCGTCAGCTAAGCCCCGGGGAGGTCCGCGACGCCTTACTACCAGCCCTACACAAAGCTATGCTGCGGAGCCCTGAGACCATCGTGCAGGCGGTGGGCGAAGTCTTCGCTAGTCTCAATGTGGAGCTGGATGGATTGGCTGTTGATATTGGAAAGAGTTTGATTGGTAAGAACTTTGGTTTTGTGTTGACTTCTTATTTGTTCTAATAGGTAGCATAACCTATTTATTATTATTATCAATGTTCTTTAGGTTAAGATTTATTACTAACAAAATATGGACAAATAAATAAATAAAATTATCAGTCAGTAGGAAAACTTATGTTAATAAAACTGAAAATGCGGTTGTTTCGATATTTTATTTTCTCCTCTCTTTTCAGTAAATCTACACTCCAAAGATGAATGGGTACGAGGCGAAGCCCTAATCGCACTAGAGCGGCTAGCGGCACGTTGCTCTCAGGTGACGGCTGCGCGTGCGCTGCTGACGCATGCTTTCGCCGAGTACAACGGCGCTAGTGGCAAGCTGACCTCGAGCGAAGACAAGATTGCTGTGCTTTTTGTAAGTACACCTACCAGAGTCCAACTAGGTAGACTGCTAGGCATCATAGACTATTGCAATCAGCTTTTAAAGATCAAATGTGCCGTTATATCTGAAAAACTAACCCATTTTAACATCTAAAGTTGCCTCCTTGGAATAAAATGGTGGCCCAAATAATGAATAGCTATAAACAGGGTGAATTTTTCAACTGGGCGTGGATGGCCATATCCGAAACTATGAAGAATATCGAAAAACGTTAAAAGGAGTCTCGAGGCCGATTTTGACGAAAACCAAAACTGCATCAAAATCCAATTATACAAAATTCAATAATCCTAGACAGGAATCGAACCCCTGATTTAAAAAAAACACACCTTGTATTATTGCACCATTCGATAGTATTGCTAAGAAGGAATTTTTATTTCAGGCAATTTTACTCTACTGAAGTTCCTTTCTGGGTTAGAACAAGTATTTGAATCTGCACGCAAATCCGGAAACTTTCTTTCGGATAACATTTCCTTTAAATCAAAATTCCTTCTTTCCCGATAAGGATCAAATTCTGGGAAGTAATCATATATGGCAAACTTAACAACTCCATTAGCAAACACTAGCGATTGTCCATACATCTTCTTTGGTCGAACGTTTGTGCGATATCTGACTGATTGGTAACGTCAATCAAAGCAATTATGTATCGCGTCGCGTCATGAGCTCCCTAAGATTTTTCATGTCGTCTCGCTCCGTCGCTCCACATTTTAAACTACTTCACTAACCTCTTATTTTGTTCCCCAGGGTGTAAGCACACTCCGTGCGCTCCCACAGCGCGGCGCGGACCGTCTGGCTCTGTTCAACGAGGTGGCCACTCAGCTGTCTCGTGTGCTGGACAGTGAGTCTCATGAGAGGACGCTGTGTGTCGCACTAGACACGTTACAGAAATGGACCACGGGCCTGGAGGCACCTTTACCAGATAAAATACTTGAGATATTTAAGGTGAGATTTTAAATTGCTAGAAAAATGAATGTGGAATACCTATGTTATCAAATCTTCTCATAAATTAAATTTTGAGAGTACATATAGAAATAATGATGTAGTTGTTTTGTATGTAGTTCTTTATCTGTTGTTGTCATAAAAACGGATATACGCGTTTTGCTTTGTTGCCGTGCGATTGCCATGGTCAAAGTAATAAAAGTCTACTTCTTATGGGAATCTCGTCTTGAACCTTATACAATTATCAAATGCAACATTCTTTTCTTCCTTTCCAGAAAAACTTATCAGCGAAGAGCACAACGCAGAACGTGCGCACGTCGTACGTGAGCATGGTGGCGGCGTGCGTGCGCTCGTGCGGACACAGTCCCGCGCACGCGGCCGCGCTGCAGCCCGTGCTGATCAAGGCCGTGGAGAAGGCCGTTCAGCAGCCACTGCAGGTAACTGCTTGTTTAAAACCTGTAATGCAACCGACTTCCAATTAGTCACGTTACAGTGTAATACTACGGTATACAATCTATTTTCCCTACAGCAGTCCACAGCTGAAGTTGAACTCCACAACTTGTTTATTTTAATAAAATCCTGGATCAATCAAAAACTTGTGAAACTATAAAAATTTCGTAACTCTTTCGTTTCGGTTTTTTTATTTTATATTTCTAACTAGCTTCTGCCAGCGACTTCGTACGCGGATCCTGTTGCTTATGCCAGCGACAATGGGGTCGTCAAAATCGAAGATCTGAAACGTCTGATGTCGAATTCTTAGAGCCTGGGGACGGGAAAACAACGGGACGCGCATGACGATTCCAGACGTTCCAGATCTTTTATTTTTGTAATTCAACAGGAAATGCCCATCAGACTAAACAACTCTTGCTAAGACGTCATTCCTATATATGTTATAGTGTAGCTGGGCTCTTGGAGTTCCACATCAGGTGTTCCAGATCTTCAGTTTTTATACGACAACAGGGAGTGCTCATCAGGCTGAACAACTCTTGCTAAGACGTCATTCCTGTATATGTAATAGTGTAGCTGGGCTCTTGGAATTCCACATCAGGTGTTCCATATCTTCAAATTTATTTTCTCAGCAGAAAATGCTCATCACGCGGAATAATTTTTGCTATGGCGCTATTTTTGTATCTCTCATAGTTTAGCTGACCTATTGCAGTTCTGCATCAGGTGTTCAAGTTTCCAAGATAAATTTTAGCCTATATGTTGCCCAGACTTAATAGCTATACAACAAAAAAAAAACAATCAAATCCGTCCAGTAGTTCCGAAGATTAGCGTGTATGGAGTAACTTCTCCCGTTTTCCTAACATTTCCCTTCACTGCTCTGCTCCTTTTGATTGTAGCGTGATGAAAAGTATACTATAACCAGCGCAGGAGTATGAAAAATAATTGTACCAAGTTTCGTCAAAATCCGTCGAGTAGTTTTTGTTTCTATAACGGTTATACAGACAGACAGACAGACAGACAGACAATAATTTTATTAATTGCATTTTTGGCATCAGTATCGATCCCTAATCACCCCCTGATAGTTATTTTGGAAATATATTTCATGTACAGAATTGACCTCTCTACAGATTTATTATAAGTATAGATATAGTGATGAGGAACAGTGGCGATCATAAAAGAGTGTCCATGGAGTTTCTTGCCATAGAGATCTACTCCTTGGCATAGGTTTCTACGGTACTTCCACAGTTATTAAGTCTTGTGACTAGGACTGTAGCACCATAATTTTGTAGCATCAATTATATTTTTTGACAATTCAAAAGTGTCTGTAACTGGTCTCTTGTAATAAGTGATTTGATTTAGCGCCATTATAGACTGATTTTAAAATGTGATATTCCATTGTCCCCAGCACCTGGTGGTGAGCGAGGGTATCTGCGCGATGCTGTGCCTGGCGCTGCTGGACTCGTCCCGCGAGCTGGCCAGCAGGGCGGCCGTGTGGGCGGCGCTCGCGCACCCGGACAAGCACGTGCTGCTGCACGACCGGGTCATCACCAGCGCCAGCGATGATGGTAACTATCATCACAAACAACATGCTAAATTAAACATAGATAGGTCGTTCTAGTACTTTGAAATGTGAGTTGTTTGGAGCGAGTTTGCCAGCAGCACAATATCTATTTGATGATTAAACGCGCTAAGCACAGGAACTAGTTCGAATTTATCGAGGAAAGCTATAGGCTATAATATAATATCAAGCCACATCCAATAGGAAACCACAAGGAAAGCCAGTTTTCAAGATAAAATATATCTCTTGAATTTACTTAAAAATCTGGATCTTAAGTTTAATGCTAGCAATTTTATCTTCAAGCCTGAGATTCAATAGACACCACAAGGATACCAAAAATGTGATGGTCTATCTTAAGATACTTTTCTTATGTAAATACTGTTATATTTTTCATATTATTTTGCACAGTCATTGACTGGGACTGTAAATAATGTTGTATATTTACTAAAATTACTGAGTATCACTATAGCATTTACCCCTTTATAGTCCTAATACAGGTGGTGTTGCTATGCAGAACAGTGTTGGAAAACTACCAAAGTGTTGCCAGCGAACAAAACTCTCCGGTTTACAGAGCATTTATACTCGTCTTACTATCACCAATCAAGTCTGTGAGAACCACAGCTATAGAAGAAGTTAAGGCGCTACTTGCCAAGGAAGATCGAGTCTTATTGGCAAGGTATTTAGCACTGAAGTTGAATGAAGTACTGGAGGAAGGCAAGGTGTTCAGTGGCAAGGAGAAGTCGCCCACAGATGAGAAGGGGGGAGGGGAAGTGACGGGGAAGATGATCCTGGACTGTATCCATGCACTGTGCTCTTTTAGAGGTGAGTTATTTCCTGTGGTTATGTAACAACTATTTGAAAAAGTTAACCCAAAATCCAATTCTATCCTAAACGTTAACCAAGAAATATATTCCGTTTCTCGAAAACGGCTGTAACGATTTCGATGAAAGTTGGAAAATAGGGGTTTACAGGGGTGACAAACCAATTTAGATATGTTCTGGCTCTGTGGTTGGCTTTCACCGAAAGTCAATACCAAAGTACTATCTATTTATACGAAATGGATGCTTTAGAATGCCTTTAAGCGGACTGAGCTATTGCTTAGCGAGACTATTTTTATCGGCCTGAGTGCAGAAGTCCGCTAGGACAGTATGTTTTGCTGCAGCTTGTAAACCTATATCCAGCGGCAAGCTGTAATAGCAGCTGGTCGATGATAACAGACTATTCTTATCCCTGTCTCTATTCCCCCAGATTACCCTGAGAAGGACTCACAAGAGCTGGCCATAGCGATCCTGCCCAGCTGCCACCACCCGCTGGCCGCGGCCGTGTCCAGCCGCGCCTGGCCCAAGCTGCTGGGCTACCTGCGACACGACCCCAAGAAGCTGGTCGGACTCTACTCCAACAACCTCAAGAATAAATACATCGCCGGGTATACACCTAATGAGGTTTGTTGAAAGAAAAATACGTTATTGTATATTCTAAAAATCGAAGTCATATTGTGGTTGGTCGTTCACCAACTTGTAAAGAGCCCTCAGTAGATAATGTCCCAATGGGAACTCACAGAGAGGGCGCTTGTGTCCCAACAGTAGATAATTGTAGGCATAGCCATTGCCGATAATTCTATAATGTTTGGCATGATGTGTCTTAGTAGTAAAAATTAATAAATCGTGTTATTCTCCGGACAGACGCTATCGAACGTGGTGGCGACGCTAGTGGCGACCAACCCCGAGGTGCTGGCGGGCTGCGCCGTGCAGAGCGCGCTGAGCACGCTGCAGGAGCCCGAGCTGCTGCGGGTCACGCGCGACGAGTACTTCACCTACCTCACGCCCGAGGGAGACCTCTACGACAAGAGCTCCGTGCCCGGGTGAGTCACTGCAATTTTATTGTGTCCATTGTACATGCACTGAACCTTCCCTAGCCAATTTTCAAATGAAATTGTTTAAAATTCATTACTAAGGACTTTAAGGAAGCATGCTGATGATGCGATGTGACGCCACTCGGGCGATTCCAACTACACGTGAAAATCATCCTTATCACTACGACATATGACACGAAACGTTCGGTTTTCTACGGGTAGATAAAAACAAAACACGCTCACCACGACGACGCAAGTCCAATTGCACCATTACATCGTAGTAGAAAGGACGATTTTTAGTTAGTAGAAATTGCAAATCTCGCGAATCGCGTCATGAACAAGCTCCCTAACTGTGTCGTACAAAACAGAGATAGATACAATGAATGTTTTTCGCTCTTTCTAGAGGCAGGTATGGCAATTTTAACCAACTAATGCACAGTCCATGCTATAAGTCTATGCTTAAAACAAGCAATATTCTGCTTTGTAACCATTTTATGAATTTTAGAAGAATTGCCAATAACGTCGCGTTGCAGGAAATTCACGTAATGAACCAATAGGAATATAGCTAAGAGACTGTTTTAGACCCGCTGCACTCTAAAATCAAAACCAAGAGGATTAAATTATATTTGGCTGAGATTTGACTTGATGACTGAGAAAACTTATTAAAGGCAGTCTTTCAAAACATTTTCATTACATCTGTCACATCGCGCGCTGAGATCAATTTGGTAGTCGCCGCCACCGAGTTTGCACATACAGTATACAAAACAATACAGTGCTCCTTTACTTTGTCTAGTAACGAAGATAACAAGGAGATGAATCTAAAGCGTGAGAGCAAGGCGTACAGCTACAAGGAACAGCTGGAAGAGCTGCAGCTGCGGCGCGAGCTGGATGAGAAGAACAAGCGAGAGGGCAAGGTCAAAGAGGTCAGTATACCAACTACTCTTTACCTCCTAAACTGTATTTTCCAACGGGGCGTGTGGCTTCGATTCGTGGCCAGGAATATTTATTATTCAAAAGTCCAACGTTGCAGTTTTAGTTTTCTACAAAATCGGCCTCGAGACTCTTTCAATATTTCTCAAAATTCCGCATAGTTTCGGATTTAGTCGTCCACGCCCAGAAAATCAGTTTTGATATGGTGGTGACAGGACACAGTCGCATAAAAAATTGCCGGCTGGCTGCAGACATATAATGTAGACGAGCTTTATATAGTATAAATGAATGGGGAAGGCAAGTCAAAGCTAATTGTAGATGGCGCCACCATAGCTTAGTCCTAATCCGACCAATGACGTCGTACTATTTTGAAGTACCTTTAAGATTTGAACTAATTTGAACCAATGACGATGCTTGGAACAAGTCAAATCAAATCAAAATCAAATCAAATAATTTATTTCAACTAAGCCAATTACAGGCACTTTTGAATTGTCAAGAGACATAAAATAAAACTAGTACTAGAAAATAGTTATGGTGCTACAGTCCCAGTCACAAGACATAAAAACTGTGAAAGTACCGTAGGTGCTCATTCCAAAGCGTAGATCTCTATGGAGAAGAATGAGCAAGAAACTCCATGGACACTCTTTTTCAATCGCCAAAATTATTACAGATCTTTTGTTACATCATTCATCATCAGATGGTACATTATGTAAGAACGATGTGGCAAGTTATTAGTGTCCATAGTAAATATAAAGAGACAATTCAAAAATAAAGTTATTAATAATTAAAATAGACCGTGGCAGCTAAGAGATGACCAGTCCCAACCAACGACGATATAATACTAGACTACTCATTGCACGATCTAACGAACAAAATTATTCTGCCAACTCGCTGAGGTAATACGTAAGCGAGGGGGGCGGGGTACTGCGTTGTGATTGGCTAACTCAAGGTCTGTTCTGTCTCAACGTATGTTTACGGCTCACAGGATTGGTCGAAATGAGACGGTTATAAGACTTTTTTGCCTAATGTGTTGGCAGACATCGGTCGCCTGTTATTACGAGTCTAGTATTATATCGTCGTTGGTCCCAACTGACAGCGCCCGTTCACGAACATGACACATATATCAGCACCATTCAGCTCAACCATTTTGAAGGGAACTAAATGATCCGACACACATGCCACCATCAGCGAGACATTTGAGTGTGCATGACATGCTCTCAACCGCCAGAGTCATTCAAGTCAATAAAGACGTAGGTATCTAGTCAATGATAGCTCTCACACAATGCTGGCTATGAAGTTATATAATACTAGGCAGATTGACTCTATACAATGCAAGAACAGTTATACAGTTTCCTTCCTTCAAGCTATACTAGCGCCATTAGTTCCCCAGTTGCCATCCCCATTAGCATCTAGAAGTGACCATTTCCGAAGCTGTATCCACAACTCTTGTTTGATTGAACTTTAAGGAGCGTAGGGTTGCTTTATACGGTTGTTGAAGGAACACCATGAATTTTTAGTCGAAAATCTATCGAATACTTCTAGTACGAGTCTGACCGTCCCTTTGGCTCCACCCAGGCCGAAAGGAGCCATTTGATGATTTTATTACGATAAAAAAGGTTTTGGGTAGGTACCTCTTATCAAAGTTTCGGAAACTGACTGTACTTAGTATTATTAGTATGGAGCTAAGGATTAAAGAGCAGATGTATTTAATTTGGATGTTTATCTAAACTGTAGGTGCCCCTGTCAGCTAAGCAGAAGGAAGCCATCAAGGCACAGCTGGCCAAAGAGAGCGCCATACGACAAAGACTGAGTGCGGTGAGTTGGTTACACTGTATGTTTTACGAGATTTTTTGTCAAAAAGTTTGATCAATTTGTCAACTAACTAATAGCAATATTGTATCAAGTCTAAAATGGGCACTTTGACAATGCAATTGATCTTAGCAACGCTGCTAAAGTGGCCATTTTAGATCCCCGTAACACACTTTCAATCATTATCTGTAGGATTTTGAAGGATACTAACCCATTATTTCCATGTTCTTATATTTTGTCCGAATCAATGAAAATAAATAACTTAAATGTTTTGTTATTTGCAAAATTATTAATATTTAATTTTTAGTGTTATAGAAATTACGGTTCAATAACATTCTTATTCAATCATTTATCCTCAATGTAAAAATTATTTAAAAAGCTTTTATCGTATGTTTCGAATTGATGCGGTTAATAATACTGCGTGAAGAAAGGAAGTTGCTCGATTTATTTGCTCCTAAGGGCTGAAATTGCGTTAAACGGTCGGCCGCGATGGGCACTCGTTGCGTGCCAACACGCGTATGGGCTATGCGGACGGTTTCCGTGGGACGGAAACGGGCTCCGTCGCGGAGACCGGATTATTAACCAGTGTCGCTAGTTCAATATTAACGGTTAGTAGTAGTACAACATTACCCTTTCAGTACGCGATCCATATCACATACCTGAGCTATACTGACTAAACAAGTCTTTGAGTGCGTGCTTGCAAAACCGCGCGTGCCCATGCGCGGACCTTCGGACGCGGAAACCTCCGCGGGTGCGGGTATATCCGCAACGGAGTACTTTTGTATGGGACCTCGCGAGCGTCCGCTATACGCAATTTCATTGCATTGAAGACGAAAACTAGGTTCTAGAACAAAATATTTGTTCCAGCTAAACTTACGCGTAGTGATAGCAGTCCGCCTGCTGGAGGCGGTGCAGCGCGGCTCGGCCCCCGCGCTGTCCCGCGGCGCGCGGCGCGTGGTGCCGGCCGTGCTGGGCGCGCTGCGCAGCCCGCTGGCCGCGCCGCTCCTGGCCGACGCGTACGGACATCTGAGGCGAGCGCTGCTGCCCAACCATCTGGCGCTGGGAGATATACTGGCCAGGCTTACTTTGAGGTAAGTGTAGTGACTAATGATAGCTAAGTTAATAATTTATTACCTGTTTTTCGAAGTGTTTTGTCTTGGCGGTATGGGTTATACGACGGTAATTCGTACGCGTTCGTATATAACGGTGGTTCGCTGGAATGCCCGCGAACTGTACTGCGACTCACTATAGCTCGAATGCAAGCTTGTGCGACACGCTATATAAAGTTGGACATCACGCTGATGCGACAGACAATTGTGCAAAGGCGATACTACAGTAGTTCGACAAAAAAGTATGGTTGCATAAAGAACTCAGGGCGCAAGAGCAAGCGTAGCGAGCTCAGCCCTGAGTTCCATGTACGTTCAGGTAAATACATATATTTTCCTCAACTGTAAACCAAACTCAATTGTGCAGACTCCACAAACCTCAATGTGACTTGGAGCCGAGCTGGGAGGACGACGAGCTGCCCGCGGCCACGGCACGCACCATCAACCTCATGTACCAGCTCACGTGTAGCAGGCCTGCGGGAGATGAGGACGAGGACTGTGCCCGCAAGACCAACCACTTCACTGCGCCTGGCTTCTGCTATGCGTTCCCGTTATTGAAGCTAGGTAAGTGTAACTAGAAATGAGATCTGAATTTTTTGCAGCTGTTGTAAGCTTAACCAATAAGAAATGAAGAGAATCATTCTTTCAAATTATTTGAAAGAAATCATGTTTAGATGTTGCTTACAATCCATACCTTCTGTTGGAGATTATTCCAATAAACGGAGTCAAGCGAAACTTCAAGTAAAACAAGTGTTGTATTTATCTATCACGTGACAGACGCGGTAACGACTACAAAGTTTCGCTAGCTAATGACTTTGAAATAAATAAGTAACCTTGTACATCTACTATTCTGGTTGTCCGAATGATATTTTAAAGTTATCACTGTTCTATATGAAAGAGGACTGCTATTTGGTCTTTTTTTTTTGTAAACATGTAGCAAAACACGTTGTGATCAGGTCTGTCGAGCTCAGCGCTGCGCTCTGACGAGCAGACGATGCTGAACGGCCTGTCAGTGATCGAGACGCACGCGGCGCTGCGACTGGACGGCGACATGATGCATCCCGCGCTCTTCCCCATCGACCACATGTTCCGACTGCTCATCGATCTCATCAGTAAGTATAGCATTCAGAACACCAGCTCGATATGCACGGGGTCGCGGGACTAACGAATACCGTGACCCTGGAACGTAAAGGGCTATTGAAGGACACCGTGGATTTTAGTCAGTACAAGTCTGACAGTCCCTCCTGCCCTGCCCTGGATGGGGGCAGGACTCATTTGATGATTTTACCACGATAAAAAAAAACTCAATACGCACACAAGGAGTGAAGTACATGTCAAGTGTAATAATACACAACACCACAGCATTTTTAAGTACTTCATTTGGTTTTGTTTATTTTTAGTGGTAAAGTGAATGATAACTGAAACTGGACCTCTGCAGCTGGTCTCTTAGGAGAACCTAGAGCTCCTCTTCATGTGTTGACAGTGTTTTAGTGAGATAAAAGTCCCACAATCCCCGGTCTTATACCAAAGCCCGTTCATGCTTTGCTCCCAACAAAACATAAACAGGATTACGGTTCAGACACAAATTGTTTCAGAATTAACATAATTTAAAAAAAATGTATTTAACATAATACATAATAAAAAAATAAAATTGCTTTATAGTACAATTTATGTATCCAACCTTCCAATCCATAATGTAAGTGATGTTGAATATTATCCCAGGCAGTACAAGCGGTCGTGTGCAGGCAGCGTGCACCGTGGCTCTGCTGGAGACCGCGCAGTGCGCCGCACGCGCAACTCTCTCGCTTGATGACGTCACGTGTCTACTAGCTGGCCTGCAGAACCCAATGGAGGTATGTTCTAACACTGCAGATCATCAACAATACTCATGATACTAAATACTGGTATTGAATTCACCTAAAAGGAACGTTAGCTTTTCGCCAGGAATGGAAATTATAAATCTGGCTAATCACAATGTTCAACTATCAACTTTCCATATATTATGGCGCAATTTCATTAGTCGATAGGGCCCGCTTGCGTGAGAATTCTGGAACGCATGCCACAGGGAACCGTTTTTATTAGTCGATAGCCCGCGTGCGGGGTGTAGGAGAACCACCATGTTCGTCGCCAGTTATTGTCTTTAACAAGAATGGCAGACCCGCAAGCTTGTAAATCGACCCGATGAATTTTATGGGTCGATGTCAAGGTCGGTATAAAGAAAGCGGGGAATTACTGCAGACGGTGAAACGAACATGTATCGACTTGTAACTTTTTATTGGTTGTTATCTCGCATGCGAGGACTCCCCGTATGCTGTACACCGAACGATTTAACGACCAATGAAAATGCGCCATTACTGATATTATAAATGAGAAAGTTTGTGAGGATGGAGGGATCTTTCACTCAAAAGTACGGAATAGATTTGGATGGGTACTCAGATAAAAAATAACCTAGTTAACACATAATTTTATCCTGGTGTTATCTTCTTCATAATTTTTGTCTTGTGGCGAGCGAAGCCGCTGACAAAAGCTAGTATTTCTAGTACCTAATGTCGTCATTTGAATCTCGTACAACCAAATCATATCATAATTATGACGTCACACGCAGGTTGTCCGTGACGCCGCTCTCCGTGCCCTACTGTGCGTGGTGGACTGCCTGCCGCCTCTGCTCGAGGACCCGGAGTACGCTCTCACGCTCACCAAGAGACTACTCATCGCCACCTTCGACATCTCCGAAGATAACAGGTGAGACAACTATTTTACTAATTTAGCAATACATGAGAATTAATCCTCTATTTCCCATTGGTGACGATCGGGGAAAAAATCGTCCCCATTGACGACGGACGGGAACGTAATATCCCATTTGTAAATTGCCTCATTGGTGGTCGCGAATAGGATAAATTAGAATGAAAGTCATATTGTTGAGATTTTCTTTTAGGGTTAGGAGCTCGAAGTGTAGTAAAAATAAATGAATAATAAAATATCCAAATTATGTTTATTTTGAGAGGCAGAACAGCCCTAATTCTTCAGAAAAAACCAGCGAGATTTTAAGTGTTTCTGTTTGACTTTAATGATGCCATTGTTATTGCATAGTAAGTTGGCGTCAGAGCTGTGGTCGCAGCTGCCGCTGGCGCAGCAGTGGAGCCGCGAGCCCGAGCTGGTGGAGCTGCTGCTGCAGGAGGCGCAGCACCCGGCCGAGCCCGTGCAGCGAGCGGCCGCCGCCGCGCTGGCGCAGCTCGTGGAGCGCAGCGCGGACCCGCAGGCCGCGGAGCATGTGCTGGAGAGGCTGCAGGAAATCTACTCGGAAATGTTGCCTGTCAGTATATTTTTCCATTTTTCGATCGGATAGGAAAATGTAAAAATATTGTGTATTTGTGTAAATTATTGTATTACTTTAGCCAAAAGGAATTCTCGCCTAATGTCGACATAAATATTGTAATAAGTGTTATTTGTACAGATGATACCCGCTAAGCTGGACCAGTTCGGGCACGTGGTGTCGGAAGCCGTGGACTCGTGGGGCGCGCGGCGCGGCGTGGCGCTGTCCCTGCGCTCGCTGGCGGCGCGCCTGCCGCCCGCGGCCGTGCCGCCCGCCATGCGCTTCTTCGTGGAGCGCGCGCTGGCCGACAGGAACGAGCTCGTGCGCGGAGAGATGCTCAACGCCGCCATGGCCATCGTGGACCTGCATGGAAAGGTAATGCACTATTCAACTACTTCCCTGCGCGCGCTGCCCGGCAACAAATAGTGATGTATAGAATGTCCAATCATTGAGGACCCTTCCTCAACCTCGTCAATCTAGACTAAATCTTCGACATGCCTCATTCGAGCTGCAATTGTTACCAAATTACCTTGTCTTTTTCAGGAAACCCTAAGTAGCCAGCTGCCAGTGTTTGAGAACTTCTTAGACAAGGCTCCCAAGTCTGGTGGATACGACTCTGTGCGTCAGAGCGTGGTGCTGCTGGTGGGGTCGCTGGCGCGGCACCTGGAGCCCAAGGACGCGCGCATCAAGCCCATCACACTGCGCCTGGTGGCCGCGCTGTCCACGCCCAGCCAACAGGTCAGTTTGGATGACAGTAGTTTGACAGAAAATGAAAAATGACATAATAGCAATCGATTAAGGGACTTTACCCATGGCGCGATGCGACTGATTCCAACTACAAGTGAAAATCAACCTTACCACTACGACATAATGATATAAAATGAGTTGTTATCTACGGGTAAAAGAAAAACTAAACACGATCGCTACGACGACGTTAAGTCAACTGAATTGCATCATTATTTTCTTAGTAGCAAGGTTGATTTTCACTTGTAGTTAAAATCGGTCAAATCGCGTCTCATCGCGCCATGGATAGTCCCTTATAATCACAAAACAGTACGGTTGGCGCTGTGGCTGAGCGATCAACCGCAGCGTGTCGTATTTGTATGACCTACAAGTAGTTGTTCCGTGTCTGGTTGTTCGTGTGTTTCTATGTTTGTAAGCACACCCACGACTAATGTTGCAGGTAACATTTAAAAACAAAAAAAAAATTTAGTATCCCCACATTTTTTTTTTTGTCGAATGAAAGTCTGGAAGTGGTCTTTACAATTAAATATCTGTATGCTTCCAGGTACAAGAAGCAGTGAGCAACTGCCTCCCCCACTTGGTGGGCTCCCCGGCCCTGGAGGACGAGATCCCCGCCATCATGAACAAGCTCATGAAGCAACTGCTCACCGCCGAGAAGTATGGAGACAGGAAAGTGAGTACATTTACCATAATCGTTAGACAAAGATAAACCTTGGGAAACTTTGGAATAATGTTGAATTTGATTTCTCCTACAACAATCTATCCATTACATTGAATAACCCTTGACCACTATAAAAAGCAAGAACTTTATTCAGACTAAGTCCCTACGGGACTTTACCCATGGCGCGATACGATATCGAATTGCATCGATTGACGATATCGGTTAGATTCACACAAGTGTACGGCCGAAGAAAATGTGTGGACAATCGCTAGTGGCTAATGGAGTCGCACGTATTGACGATATCGTTCACAGAGAGAATTGCATGTACGTCCTAATGACAATGCACATGATTTCAGTTCGAAATTCGATTGCGCAACTACTCGTCTCGTGCGACATCTTTTGTCTTTGGGTTGCAGCGCCTTTATGTCGTAGTAATAAGGTGGATTTTTGAAGTGCACGGTCGAATTGCATCGCATGACTCCATTATTAAATACTTGCGACTTAAAATCGGCAATCGACTCGATATCGCACGAATCGCGTCACGTCGCATCGCGCCCTGGGTAAAGTCCCTTACTCGCTCAATATTCAAAACTTTATTGTAATGTTCAATGAATTGTAGGGCGCTGCATACGGTATTGCCGGTATCATCAAAGGTCTCGGCATCTTATCACTGAAGCAACTCGACGTGATGGGCAAACTCACTGAGGCTATACAGGAGAAGAAGAACTTCAAATATCGTGAAGGTAAGATTTAAAAAAAAATGCTGATTATATTATTGACTTCATTCAAAATAATCGGTTGGTCCTAATATTTGGGATAGTAAGGTGACCAAGTAGGTGACTATTTTTTCTGTCATGATTTCTTTTGGCACAACGTAAAATAAGTTCATGACAAAGTTACGTCTCCACGAACATACATTTTCCTTCATCGGACTACAAGACGTACGGAAATGCGCCAACGGCACATGGTGGTCGTCCCACCTTTACAAAGCGTTTTGCCGATACTATTGTTGTGTGCACAGCTAAGAAGTGGAATTCTCTAAGTCTGTTTTCCCAGATAGCTACACCACTGGGGTCTAAACGTGCGACCTTGCTATTCAGTACACTGGTCGCTTTATCAACAAAAAGGCAACTCACAATTTTATTTCACAACAAAAAAAAGAAATACAATGTCTAATTCATTCGGCATTCGTCGTACAAGTGTAACAAATGAAGTGTTTGCTCAGGCGCGCTGTTCGGGTTCGAGATGCTGTGCTACAAGCTGGGCCGTCTGTTCGAGCCGTACATCGTGCACGTGCTGCCGCACCTGCTGCTGTGCTTCGGGGACACGTCGCAGTACGTGCGCGCCGCCGCCGACGACACCGCCAAGCTCATCATGTCCAAGCTGTCGGCGCACGGCGTCAAGCTGGTGCTGCCCTCGCTGCTGCAGGCGCTGCAGGACGACAACTGGAGGACTAAGGCTGGTTAGTGATAGGGAGCTTACTGATGACGCCATCGTCATCATCAGTCTATAATGTTCCCACTGCTGGGACACAGGCCTCCTCTCTGTGAGAGGGAGTGGGCCATAATCCACCATGCGGGCCCAGTGCGGGTTGGTAGATGTCACATGTCTCCGAATTTTTGGTTCTGGGACATGCCGGTTTCCTCACGATGTTTTCCTTCACCGTTTTGAGAGCAGTGGTGATGAAATAAATTACACAAAGTAATGCGTCTGGCGGGGTTCGAACCCACGACCTACAACTCGTAAGTCGGGACCGATACCACTGGGCCACCACTGCTCTTAGATGACGCGATGCGACGGAATTCGACCGATTACAACTACAAGTGAAAATCATTACCACTACGACTTAAGGCATAAAATGTGCGGTTTTCTACGAGTAGATAAAAAACAAAACACGCTCGCCATAACGACGTCGTCGAATTGCATCATTATATCGTTGTAGCAAGGACGATTTTCATTTTTAGTTAGTAGAAAATTGCAAATCGCACGAATAGCGTCATTGAGAAGCTCCTTTAGGCTTTCTCTTAGACTCCTGTATTATGCTTTTGATAAGAATATTTTTTGTATGGAACTTTTACAATAATGCTGTAGTTTTTGTCATATTTGAGAGATGTTGCCCCACAATATGAACTTCTCCTGTATCGTAGGTGCGTTTACAAACATAGAAACCCACATAAACAAACAACTACTGTGTACTGACCCTAATTATGCGCCATGTAGAATCATAAGCTATCTACACACCAAAGCCGCCGGCACGAACCCGGCGGATTAGTGCCCGCGGGTGGACCGGCAATCACTTGAAGGACAGATCAAAAGCCAATTCGTCAGTGGCGGGTGACCACGTGAGTCCCAGCGTCCTGGCCGGGAACGCCAAGGGCGAACGGGTGCCGCTAACGATTAAAAGTGCGCGTGGACAACAAATAACGGAAAAATCGTCGCAAGTGATTAGTGTGGGAGTGCCCGGTGGCTATACAAGTTCCGAAACTTGACAATTTTCTCGGCGGCACGACTGAAAAGCAGAGAGGGCGTGCTGAGGGGCAGATAGCGCGGGCTCAAGCCGCCGGCAACATCGTTAAAATCAGGCCGCCAGGCTTGCCCGCCGGGGGCCGGTAGCTGCGGTGTGTAGACAGCTTAATGTGATGTCGCAACGTTTTATTTAAAAAGTCACATATTAAAAATACTATTTTCTTGCAACCATCCTACATACAGGTTCAATCGAGCTGCTGGGAGCGATGGCCTACTGTGCTCCGAAGCAGCTGTCGTCGTGCCTCCCGTCCATCGTGCCCAAGCTCATAGAGGTACTGAGTGACTCACACATGCGAGTGCAAGAAGCTGGAGCGGAGGCTCTCGGCGTTATTGGATCTGTTATCAGGAACCCTGAGATTCAAGGTAAAGATCATGTCTCTATGGCTCCTAATATACCTGGTTTTCATCATCATCAACTTAAAATGTTCCCCCTGCTGGGACACAGGCCTTCTCTCTCTGAGAGGCTACAATCCACCACGCTGGCCCAGTGTCGGTTGGTAGATGAAACATTCGTAGATTTTTTATTCTAGGACATGCCGATTTTACGATGTTTTCCTTCACTATTTTTAGAGCAGTGGCAATGAAATTAATTGCCTTCAACTTGTAAGTCGGGGTCGATAGCACTGCTTCTGAACATGGTTTTCGCCAGGTATATTTCCAATATTGAATCCTGGTTGTACTGAAATATTTCTTCCAACAAGTAGATAGACTGCCTAGCCTTTCCCCTTAAATATTTTGGTGCGTATTATTTGTCGTGGTTCACGGTGTACAGCGATTTTAAAAATCTGAATGTGGTCAGCAACTTTTGATGCTGACTGTACAATCTCAGAGTAGTTACGAAATAAGACGACAATGTAGTAATGTTATATTGCCGTCGAGGTTAATTAAAATAAAATAAAAGCTTAAGCCCGCGGCTTTTGTTCGCTGTTATATAAATTTGTGAGAATCAAGTCTGATAGTTCGTGTGGCGCCATCTATTATAATTTGAATGTTATCGTTTTTTTTGGGAACAGTACTTTTTTCGGAATGAAAGAGGCCCTATGTCCGTCTCTGTACACCGGACAACGTAAATGCAAAATCCCTTGATGAACGGTTTAGTGGTTGGGCGAGAGACGCTAGTAAACTTTCTCATTATTTTATTGATAAACACTACAGTCATTGGTTTAAAATGTTCTAAGAAAAGAAAAAGATTCTAAAATTATTATGTACCAAAAAGAGTAATTTACCCCTGGTGGGACTCGAACCCACAATCCCCGGCTTAGGAGGCCGATGCCTTATCCATTAGGCCACAGGGGCTGTGTAGGGAGAAGCGAAATTAAATGTCGCAAGCTCAAGCCTTACGAAGTCCACATGCGTATAAAGTTTGTTGTGGGTAGTGTCCATAGAGTACATTTGTATATAGGGGTATAGAGACTTAACTTGACCTCAACGACAAGCGCCATCTGATGTCCAGTACCAGAACTTGCGGTGCATGTGTGTGTCTATAGATACATACATATTACACACATTTATGTGCAGTATCCTAGAAAGGGATAGCTATATAGCTATCCCTTTCTTTCTTCACTTATAATAATATAATGTTTATTTTGTTTAGAATAAAACACAAAATTGAGTATTACAACATTTTATTAAGTTTGTAGAAACTAAAAAAACAACTTAACACACAACAGATAACACTAGGTCACAGGAAATTCCAATGAAAAACTCCATGAGTCCAAGAGAATGCACGGGCACTGCACGAGTAATTACCCTGATACCCTCCTTTGCGTCGCGCAGTCGGGTAAAAAGAACACAATCAATCCACAATAATTCAAATAACATAGCCACTATCCAGGTCGTAAATGAAAATCACGGTTAAAACTTTCTCAATACATCAAACAAAACATAAAATATCGAGTTTGACACGAGTGGACACAGGACATAATATTAATATGTTACCATGGTAACAAAAACAACAATTTCGGAATGGCCGACAAGGAGGTTCCGTAACTAACGTTTTTTGCAGTGCAAATATTTGACTTGAAATTGTAATTTGAAAACTATTTTATAAATTTAAAGTAAGTCTAAAATTTAAATAGTTGTTTTAATTACCGCTCAGTTTATTTCTTTGAGAGCAAGAAATAAAAATTATCACAATGAATATGTCAATTTACTTCGGCTTTATGTTTCAATGCGTGCTTAAAATGAAACGTATCATTATTTTACTACGGATCAGTGTTGTCATAGAATTATTTTATACAATATTGTCTTCATTTTATTTAATTTTCTTTTTAACAAATTTAAATAGTTAAAATTTTATAGATCTTCGAACAATATTTCTTGTTTTTTATTTGTATTTCAATATATATTAAATTGAGACAGTCATGCCATCTAAAGTCCAGTACCAGAACTATAGCCCAGAACAAAATGCAAACTTACTGAGTTTTAGGACCCTGGTAGTGTCGTAGTGATGGGCAATGATAATAATCCGGTTAATATCATTTGGCTAATAATCGATAATAAATAAATAAATAATAAATTCTTTATTTCGCAAAAAAGTGAACAATAACACTAGTAAATATAATCCGCTAAGAGCTTGTATCACCAGTTAATTTAGAACTAGCGTATTATGAACTCTGGTACTCAAAGTAAAATCTAACTTGTGTTATGAGTACCAGTGTTCCATAAGGAAATAATTACATTAAGGTACACAGGTTCCCACGAGGGGCAGCGGGGGTATTAGTGCAGTTACATTGTCACAGAAAATCGATTAATAGCAGTTAGTAGCCAGTTAATAGCCATTATTATGACTGGCCTGTTGGTCTAGTGGTTAGTGACCCTGACTGCTATGCCGGAGGTCGTGGGTTCGATTCCCACCCAGGACAAATGTTTGTGTGATGAGCACGATCATTTGTTCTGTGTCTGGGTGTAATTTATCTATATTATGTATGTATTTAGAAATATATAAGTATGTTTATCCGTTGTCTAGTACCCATAACACAAGCTCTGCTTAGCTTGGGACTAGATGGCGTAGTGTGATAGTTGTGGAATATTATTATGGATCATAACCCTGCTGTTAATGTTATTTAATATTTTTAGTGATTGAAACCATGGTTTTAAGGCTTAGGTCTGTCAGATTAGACTTCATTTTCATCATCTTTCTTTGTATTAAATAAATATGCAATTTAAAAATAATCTGGCCCTTTTAAAAAAATTAATCAGCTAGTTACGGGTACACTACGATATCATGAATTTCAAAATACCGATTTTCATAATTCCGAATGGTTCAAAAATCCTAATATACCAACTCTAAATGATCAGTATTCGTGTTTTCATAAAAAAACAATATTAGGAATATTGTTTTTTTATTTTAACTACGTAAACTTCTCAAAATACCATGTTTGAATAGATCGAATAACAAAAAGACCGAGTTAAATTTTTCAAAACATGAAAACCGATTAGGTATTAAAATACCGATTAATTAGAATTCTGATTTAATTACGTTCGTTCTTGCATCCTTAGTATAGTTGCTGATTACCTCCTATCAAGGAATCTCGACGGAGCCCAGCTTCGTGGAGCTCTTATTACTGTTTGCAAAGTTTCATGTAACCTAACACTTCGAACCTAACCTGTCCGAGTCCGGGTGCCCCAAGTCCCGAACTCCTTGCATCCTTAGTCAAGTTGCTGATTACCACCTACCAAGGTGGCTCGACGGAGCCCCGCTTCGCGTGGCTCGTATTTCTGTTTGCAAGGTTCCGAGTCCAGGTGCTCCAAGTCCTGAGCTCACTTCGCTCGCTCTTGCATCCTTAGTCAAGTTGCTGATTACCACCTACCAAGGTGGCTCGACGGAGCCCCGCTTCGCGTGGCTCGTATTTCTGTTTGCAAGGTTCCGAGTCCGGGTGCCCCAAGTCCTGAGCTCACTTCGCTCGCTCTTGCATCCTTATAGTCAAGTTGCTGATTACCACCTACCAAGGTGGCTCGACGGAGCCCCGCTTCGCGTGGCTCGTATTTCTGTTTGCAAGGTTCCGAGCCTGGGTGCGCCAAGTCCTGAGCTCACTTCGCTCGCTCTTCATTACATCCTCAGTCAAGTTGTTGATTACCACCTACCAAGACTGGTTTGCAGCGATTCGTTTCTGTTAAGGCGCTATCCCTCACCGCGAGCATTCACCTGTAATCCCTACTTAATATTATAAAGAATCCTTAGTGAGCGAGGGATTCAAGTTAGCCCAAGACAAGGCAGCTTTACTCCCGAGGAGCGTACTCTGCTTTTCACACAGGACTGCGAGGAAATGAATTCGATTTTTGAAATTTGATGTGGTACGCCGTACGACAATTTTCGAACGTGAAGTGGGCACACAGCAAGCGATCAGCTGTTGCAACCAGCGGCCGCCATTACTGCTACAACTCCTTGGTGAAAGTTTTCATACTGTTTTACTTGAGGTTCCAAATTCAAATCACGTTATTCCCACGGGCATAATGAAATTCAGTACAATATTATTGCCCGGCTCGAATGGGGGACAGCAATGCCTTGCTTTATTCCTTGTTGCATGACATATAATTTGACATTTACGAGCAAGTGGTGTGAAAAGAACGTGATGCGCGTACGAAGTCGCGGGCAAAAGCTAGTGTAACATAAAAGTGCGCAATTTGATGCTCTATTGTCTTCGAATATTCGAATCTGTAACGTTACATTACAGGTGAATGCTCGCGGTGAGGGAGTGTCCTTCCTTACTGACTTTTAGAATGGGATGTTTATTTTTAAATATTGGCCCAGTTCATAAATATATTGCATTGCTTTATATTTTCTTAAATTTCCCGAAAAATGTGTACTTATTTATTTTATTATTAACACTTTTTCACATACAAAAAGGTGAAAATAAATAAAAAGAATAACAATACATTGAATCAAACTGCGTACACGCACCCAATTTATATTCACACCCACAGATTTACAATAAAACAAAAAAAAAATTGTATCTTTGACAATACATTAATAGCAGGGTTATTAGCCATTGGATGGCTATTAATGGCTGTTAATGGATTATAATCGATAATAACTCAAAGCATCCGGCTAGTTACCCATCTCTAGTTGTGGGTACTTTTTAGGATTCCGTACTTTGTGTGTGGGTAAAATTTTAGTCAAATAGCCAATTGGCAATCCGTAACAACATAGTAAATTTTTACTGAGTTCAGACGTCAGGGACCCCCTACTCTCGAGTTTTGATCTGTATATCTTTGTAAATATACATTGAATTATCAAAACAAAAAATACGTGTCTAATATAACTCTAAATAACGGAATAATAAGATTTGCAATTTAGTGATGCTATCAAATTGCCTGTTGAATAACATTCATCTAAACACCCTTTGTTTGTGGATTAACATAAATCTCCTTCGTCCTACAGCAATCGTGCCCGTCCTCCTGGAAGCCCTGCAGGACCCGTCCAACAAGACGTCAGCGTGCCTGCAGACCCTGCTGGACACCAAGTTCGTGCACTTCATCGACGCGCCGTCGCTGGCGCTCATCATGCCGGTGGTGCAGCGCGCCTTCCTCGACCGCTCCACTGAGACGCGCAAGATGGCCGCGCAGATCATCGGCAACATGTACTCGCTGACGGACCAGAAGGATCTCATGCCGTATCTGCCCAACATTATACCGGGACTCAAGAGTTCGTTACTTGATCCTGTGCCCGAGGTGTGTAATATGGGTTTGTTTGATTTATCTGCATAGCAACATTGACTCGTGTAAATCTGATCACGCCTTTAAATTCGTTCCGTCTTGCTATATAATAGTTAAACATCTGTTAAACACTTGTCTAAAAAGTATCAACTGGCAAAACGGAAAACAAAATTTATTTTACGTTGATATAAGGCTCGTTTTGCAGCAATACTTTTTTTGAGACAAGTGTTTAGCTTTTTGTAGTAAGACAGACTATGTTGCAAAATATAATGCCAGGATGATATATCCGCCATCCCTCTGAAGTCTGAAGACTCCAAACAACTGAAACTGTACCTTGTTGCAGGTCCGCTCAGTATCGGCCCGCGCTCTGGGCGCGATGGTGAAGGGCATGGGCGAGAGTAGCTTCGAGGAGCTGCTGCCGTGGCTCATGCACACCCTCACGTCCGAGTCCTCGTCCGTGGACCGCTCGGGGGCCGCGCAGGGCCTGTCCGAGGTCGTGGCCGGGCTCGGCGTGCACAAGCTGCACAAGATTATGCCGGGTGAGTGACTTCACTGTATTTTGAAATTTTTCTTTAGCTTTATGTCAGTATTTGTATCACCTCTGTTTAGTTAAAGTCATCTGTCACGTTCACAAGACTCACGTTCACTTGCTTTTTTTCGTTCCAATCACTCGATAAACAAGTAAAAGATGTCGAGTTCCAAATCCAACATAGTTGATTAGATGGGCTTATTTATGAATTCGAGTTCACTTGTTCAAAATCAGTTTAATAAACTTGACTATTCTCACTATTTCAATCCACAGACATAATCGCAACAGCCGAACGCACAGACATCGCCCCGCACGTGAAGGACGGCTACATAATGATGTTCATCTACATGCCGGGCGCCTTCACCGACGACTTCCTACCCTACATAGGACAGATCATCAACCCCATCCTCAAGGCACTGGCCGACGAGAACGAATACGTCAGAGAAACCGCCCTGAAAGCAGGACAGAGGATTGTGAACCTCTATGCAGAATCCGCCATAACCTTACTACTACCAGAATTAGAAAAAGGACTGTTCGATGATAACTGGAGAATCAGATACAGCTCAGTACAGTTACTGGGTGATCTTCTATACCGGATTTCCGGTGTGTCTGGTAAGATGAGCACGGAAACAGCGTCGGAAGACGATAACTTTGGTACAGAACACTCGCACAAGGCGATCATCAACGCACTGGGGCCGGAGAGGAGGAACAGAGTGCTGGCGGGACTGTACATGGGCAGGAGCGACGTGGCGCTCATGGTGAGGCAGGCCGCGCTGCATGTGTGGAAGGTATGGACTACTTTGTTTATTCTGGGTGTTGTCACATTTTAGTAAATTTACAGCTACGCTACGTGTTTTAGTTGTTATACTACTAGTTGTTGTTAAGCCCAATTTAGACATGCTTGCATGTAAGTTTCACTACATTGCGGTATTTGCTTGATCAACTGAATTCATTGTCCACTAAGAGTCACCAATGTAGACAAACTTGATGCAAATTTTTGCATGTTCGTGTAAGTAACTGTTTTTGGTGCATTTATAACTTATTTCAATTCACAAACTACTTGTTTTACTATTTTTTATTTTTTATTGAACTTACGTAATAGAAACAAATAATTATCTACAGAACATAATCTGATAATGAAATATTCCTTGGAAATTACATTCTAAGCAATCAAACTTGTATCAGTGTTCATGTGGCGCGTGTTCCGCAGGTGGTAGTGACCAACACTCCGAAGACCCTCCGCGAGATCCTGCCGACGCTGTTCGGGCTGCTGCTGGGCTGCCTGGCCTCCACCAGCTACGACAAGCGACAGGTCGCCGCCAGGACACTCGGGGACCTCGTGCGCAAGGTAAACAACACTTCTAGGATACCCCGAAAATATAGGCAAAAGAGTCAAGTATCTGTTTTAAGGATGGCTTAACATATTTGTCAGGTTAATTAAATCGTTCTTTTGCGAAAATCCAAGGAATTTTGTATAAATGAAATGAATCTCATTCAACGACGATAAGTAAGTATAAATTTGAGTAAATGACGAGTATGTTATTTACCTAAAAGATTCACTAGAGCCATGTTCTGGCCAGAATGAGATCATTCTGTGAATTATCTCTTGGGTTAACCACATCTTGCTACAGATGTACCATTCGGCTCATAAAACAAGTACCGTTTATTTTGTCAGCTGGGCGAACGAGTCCTGCCGGAGATCGTGCCCATCCTGGAGCGCGGCCTGCGCTCGGAGCGTGCGGACCAGCGCCAGGGCGTGTGCATCGGGCTCGGGGAGATCCTCGCCTCCACCTCCAGAGACGCCGTGCTCAGCTTTGCAGATGGACTGGTAAGACAAAAATATTTCGGTTTCTGACGGAAAGGACAATCCTTACAAAATTTATAAATCCTTACCGACTTATACTGACGGCACGGTTGGCGCTGTGGTTGAGCAATCGACTGCTGTGCAGCGTGTCGCGGGTTCGATCCCATGCACCGAACAAATATTTGTATGATCTGCAGGGCTATTGGCTAACTTGATAGTCACTGATCAGCAGTTGTCAACTGAACTTAGATGGCTTGACACTTCTATATGTTATCGAATGTTAGGAGGCTAAGTTGAGGAGTGTATCAAGAACGTTAGAATAGTTGATTTTACATTTACATAAATCAGTTTCATTGCAAATGCAAAACCCAATACGAAATTTACCTTTTGACAGCTATTTGATGGTCACCAGAGCAAGTGATCATCATTTGAACTGTCAACAGAGATACGCAATAGCCCCGCTGCAAATAGTTGTTTCGGGTCTGGGTGTTAGTGTATGTCAGTTTCTATGTTTGTAAACGCACCCACAATACAGGAGAGATTCCTAGTGTGGGGCAATGTTTTGAAAAAAACAGAGTCTTCCATAATGAATAAATGTACCTAATCAATCAGCCAAGCTTAGTCTATAACAGAATGTTTCATACGTAATCCTCTCCGTAGGTGCCGACAGTGCGCACGGCGCTGTGCGACCCGCTGCCCGAGGTGCGCATGGCGGCCGCGCGCACGTTCGACAGTCTGCACGCCACCATCGGGAACAAGGCGCTGGACGACATCCTGCCGCAGATGCTGGACGGACTCAAGGACCCCGACCCCGACATCGCTGATGCCACCTTGGATGGACTCAAACAGGTACCACTAGCGAGCAGAGCAATGTTTTTATGGCGCCGTATTTGTGTTAGTGGGAATCGCACGTGAGATGTGCAGATTTGTACAAATCACATTTTTTTTTCCCATTGATGCGAACAGAGTAATTTGAATAAAAAAAAAAACTATATTTGTTCCCGTTGTCCTATTTAATGGAGACATCATCATCAGCCGAAAGACGTCCACTGCTGAACATAGGCCTCCCCCTTAGACCGTCACGCCGAACGACAATTCGCTACTTGCATCCATCGGTTGCCCGCGGCTCTCACGATGTCGTCGGTCCACCTAGTGGGAGGCCTGCCTACGCTGCGTCTTCCGACCCGTGGTCGCCAATTGAGAACTTTTCTTCCCCATCGGTTGTCAGTTCTACGAGCGATGTGGCCTGCCCATTGCCACTTCAACTTGCAAATTTTATGAGCTATGTCGGTGACTCTGGTTCTTCAAGGAATATCCCTGTTCCGGATTTTATCCCGCAAAGAAACTCCGAGCATAGCTCTTTCCATTGCTCGTTGAGTGACTCTTAGTCTCTCTAAAAGATCAGCAGTCAAAGACCACGTTTCAGAGCCATATGTAATCACTGCCAACACACACACATTGATGAGAAGAATTCGATGAGAAGATATCACGTAGCTTCCCAAACGCTGCCCAATGGAGACTTCACCAGTCATGATGTAGCACACTATCATATCTAAATACTCCCATTAGAATGCAATGCCGTTTACACAAAGCTGTGCGGGCGCGTGTGACCTTTCTGTGTAGTAGATTATAGACGACAAGTGGGCCGGGAGGGTTAGCGGGTTATGCGGGAGGGTTAGCGCTCCCGCTGTGTGGCCGCGCTTATAATATGGCGACGATCCGTAAGCGGAACCCTGCGTACACTCATTTTTTTTTTGACTGAATTGTTTATTTTTATCATTTTTATATTTTTTTTTTTCTTGGAATATCTTTGTTATTTGATACCGAGTACGTACGCGAAATTCTTGCAGTTAATTTTGAAAACCCTGTATTTGTATCGCACAGATAATGGCGATCAAGTCCCGCGCAGTGCTGCCGTACCTGGTGCCGGTGCTGACGGGCGGCGGCGGCGCCGTGGACACGCGCGCGCTGTCGGCGCTGGCGGCGGCCGCGGGCGGCGCGCTGGCCCGCCACCTGCCGCGCGTGCTGCCCGCGCTGCTGGCCGCGCTGGTGGCGGCGCGCGGCACGCCCGAGCAGGCGCGCGAGCTGGACCACTGCCGGGACGCGCTGCTGCCCGTCGTGGACCCGCCCGGCGTCAGGAGGTACCACTCATATGGCCCCGCTCTATAATCTAACTGGTTGCATTTACATACTAATATTTACGAGACAGCTGCGCGATATCTTTGTTATAGCCCGTCACAACTTTGGTTTTAATGGTAAGCGGTGCGGCGAGCGACACGATTAAGACATTAATTACTTGGAGGTACGTAAATTCGCCGGCGGCGGCGGCGCTTCGTGGCGTCTTTCAAACATTTCTATACATTAGATCTGACCGGTTGCCACCCCGTGCTAAGTCACCGCTGACAGCAGCAAGGTCTTGAACGGGCCTTGAGACTTTCTGAAGAGTGGCTGGTACCATACTGCTTTTAAAGATTTACACAAAATACGTATATGATAACAAACGATCTATAAAAATTGCAGTTTTCTTTTTAACTTCAATAATGAGGATCATTTCGTGTTGAGTACTCTTATGCGAGATTCATCTACAAGCAAACATCTGACCTTTCAATTTATACAACTACTTTCTCCCGCAGCATAATCGACACCCTGCTAGAAACAATCCGCACAACGGAAGGCGAGAAGCACTGCGCGGCGGCGTCCCTCCTGTGCGCGTTCGTGTCGCACACGCGCGCGGACCTGTCGCCGCACGTGCCGCAGCTCATCCGCGGCCTCATCCTGCTGTTCGGCGACCAGGACCGCGACGTGCTGCTCATGGCCTGGGAGGCGCTGGGCGCGCTGGCCAAGTCGCTGGACCCCGAGAGACAGATCGCACACGTGTCGGATGTCCGACAAGCAGTACGATACGCGACGGCCGATTTAAAGCCTGATGAACTGCTGCCTGGATTCTGTTTGCCTAAGGTGAGATTATAAGGAAAAGCTAGTGTAGTGATGTATTTTAAGGTTAGGCAAAGTGTTTTCGAGATTAACCGTCATGAATGTGTCTCATGCCCGTAGTCTGTTTAATGTATCCCATTAATGGCAATAAGCTTGCCCCCAATACGGGTGTGTCTGACCCGCGTTTAGTAAAAGACAAGTTAAAAACCTTTTTATAAAATAAACTATTTTTCTGACAATTATTCTCTTTTTTTCTAGGGTCTAGCGCCAATCCTGCCTCTATTCCGCGAGTCCATCCTCAACGGTCTCCCAGAAGACAAGGAGAACGCAGCACTGATGTTGGGCGAGATCATCAGACTGACGTCTGCCGCCGCCATCCAGCCCTCCGTCGTGCACATCACCGGCCCTCTCATCAGGATCCTGGGAGATCGGTTCAACTCCAGCGTGAAAGCAGCTGTCTTAGAAACATTAGCTACGTTGTTGACGAAGGTTTAGAAACTTTATATCTATATAACTAACAATGTCATTTTGTTAAGTGAATTACGACCCCAAAATTAATTTGTGATGTTTATTTCTAGGTTGGAGTCATGTTGAAGCAGTTCCTCCCACAACTGCAGACGACATTCCTCAAAGCGCTGAACGATCCGAACCGTCCCGTGCGCATCAAAGCGTGTCTCGCGCTCTCACAGCTCGTGGTGATCCACTCGCGTGCAGACCCGCTGTTCCTGGAGATGCACAACACCATGAAGAACATCGAGGACCCGCTCATCAAGGAGACCATGCTGCAAGCGCTGCGCGGCGTCATCACCGCGGGCGGCGACAAGATGACGGCGAGCACGGCGCTCGCCATCCTGCCGACGCTGTCGGGCGCGGCGCTGCTGGCGCACGCCGACGACCCGCCGCGCTCGCAGGCCGCGGGCTGCCTGGGCGCGCTGCTGCGCTGCCTGCCCGACACGCAGCGCGACGCCGCGCTCGCGCACCACGTGCTGGCGCCCGCCGACGACGCGCTGGCGCACGGCCGCTCCACCGCGCTCTTCGTGGCGCTCAAGGAGAGCCCGGCCGTGGTGTACCGCGACGAGGACAAGGTGGACAAGGCGCTGCTGGCGCTGCTCGCCAGCGATAAGATCCCTATCGCCTGCAACGGCATCAGGGCCATGGGATACCTCATGCGGTATCTACTGAAGGAGGGGCGACCCATACCGCCCGCGATACTGTCGGCGTTTGTCAGAGTGAGTCATATTGTAGATTAAAAAAAAAAAATCCTAGGCTTTAGCTTTCTTTAACATCGTGAATGACTTTCGATTTATACCAATTTTACTTATAGAGTATGAACCACCAAAGCAACGAAGTGAAGCAACTGATGGCGCGTGCGGCGACCATGCTGGGCCGCGAGGCGCCACTGTCGCCCACGGGCCCGGCCGCCGACCTGCTGCACGCGCTGCTGCCGGCGCTGGTCAACGGCACCAAGGAGAAGAACACCTACGTGCGCGCCAACGCAGAGATCGCGCTGCGAGCTGTGCTCAGGCTGCCTCAAGATGAACAGTTCCACTTGGTAACCATCATGTTTCTAAACAGTTAGGGCCTTTTCACATGACACCGCGGCGGCAGCGTTTTTGTTCGCCACGGTGACGCCACCAGCGCGGCGCCGTATGTAAGGCTCCTTGTAATATAAATCCTAAGGTGATTAATAGAGAGGCGCTTCGTCGTCGACGGTGCCGCTGCTGTTGCGATGTCGTATGTAAACAGCTTTAGCCTAGGGTAAACCTAGCGTTGCTAGGCGTCTAGATAAAACCAGACACGGTCAGGCTTTTTGATTGTGTGTCCGGCTAAATTAGACCGTGCCCGTCCTGTCCGGCTAAATTAGACCGTGCCCGTCCTGTCCGGCTTTCAGATTTTTTGATTTGATTCCCACTCCCCTCGTGTCACCCGATGCCTAGTCCAGTAATGCATACGGCTTAATAAATATCTATCTATGAACTATACACCACTTCTCCTAAATTATAGCTTTCGTATACAGGGTGAATTTTCCAACACTAGATGTGGATGGCAATAAACGACACTATGAGGAATATCGAAAAATACTGAAAGTGGTCACCCACTTTCTTCCCAGAATTTTATCCTTATTAGGCCCACTTGCACGAACCCGAGTTATCTTTTAAACTCAGAGTTAGTTGCTAACACGAGGTTAAATTGACAATATTGTATGACAAACTGTCAATTTAACCTCGTGTTAGCAACTAACTCTGAGTTTAAAGATAACTCGGGTTCGTGCAAGCGGGCCTTAGCGAGACTATCGAATGGTGTAATAATACAGATGCGATTTTTTCCGAATTCCTCTGGTTGGATTCCTGGCCAGGTTTTTTGATTTTCTTAAATACAATGATGCAGTTTTAGTTTTCGTGAAAATCATCCAGAGAGACACCTTTTTTTTTTTAAGGTGGTAAAATCATCAAATGAGTCCTCCCGCCCTGGGTGGGACGGAAGGGACTGTCAGACTCTTACTGACTAAAATCCACCCGTGTTCCTTCGGATGCCCTTTACGTTCCGGGGCCACGGTATCCTGGGTTAAGAAAAAGCCGCGACCCCAGCAGGCATTTGGCGCGAAACACGACGCGCCACCGACCCGGGCTTGGTCCTTGGTCGGCCGGCGAGCTACCCATTACTCACCGTCCGCAAGCCCGCTCCGCCGCTGTGCCCTCTGTTGATCAGAGGGACACGCGTTGGAGCGTCCACACGACAGGCTATTCGCATACGGGCAAAGAGACCCCTTAGGCACGCAGTGCCTAAGGAAGAGTTTTTGCCCGCATCCCAGGGTGCACCGGCCCGAAAAACTGGTCTTCCCCCCGGACGTATCCGAGAGGGAACTCCAGTCCACGGGCGCACGTGGAGGTTTCCTGTCTTAGCACCCCCAGAGAGACACCTTGAGTATTTTTTGATATTATATTCCTCATAGTTTAATAATAAACACATCGTAAGTATTCAGAAACATGTGCAGTTTGAATTCCCCGAATTGTAATTATTATTATCCAATAATCGCGCGCCGGACGGACGTGCCAATAATCAGGTATCACAACATCAAATATTTTGATAACAACGCCAAATGTTGTCTACAACAAACATGCAAGCCGCGTTTCATATAAATAGCGATCTATAGAGAGATTGTTATTTCACTTTAACGTGATTTAGTTGATAAAATATGTAGTTCCAATATTTTTGCTTATCCGTCGAAAAAATAACATGACAGCAGATTGATAAGAATGTACCCAATGCACCACATTTACATTCCAACTTTATGAGTGGTTTAAAAAAAACATTTTAAAGAAACTCAGGTTTTGTAATCTCAATGCTAAACTGTTTAGTTTTACCTTTCATTCCACCTGTTATGTTATGTTTATTGGTTTAGCTGGTATTATATGCGTGTGTTCACATAAACATGTATTCTTACTAGACTGCTATTATACACCGTGACTTTTTAGTCGTCTTACAAAAGCAGCCCAGTTCATGTATCCAATGATTGGAACACGTTTATAATAAAAAATAGGTATTTAAGAGATTTGAAAAATTTAATAATAAAATTTTAATTCGTTATTATGACGCAAGGCGTAGTTAGAAACACCCTTGTCTCATAGAAAATTGGAATGGAATGATCTGCTCGACCATTGCATTGGGTAGGTTATACTCTACAGCTTGATACGTAAACATTTTAACAGGGTGTTTCATATTTCTAATGGTACCTATTTATTAAAAATAAAAATTATTGTTACGATTAGAAAAAAAAAAATCGCCTAGAGGTATTTTAGGTCGAATACATTAAGGCCAGGTTCACACGGCGACCATTCGATTCGATTTTTTCACGTATACGGTTTTACCGTATACGATGCAGTCGTTCACACGGCAACACCCCATTCCGTGTATTCCCGTTCGTCCACTCGACTTCGTCCCCCTAGTGGGACGAACGGGAATTCGTTATTTATTTTCCCGATGGTCCCACTGAATTTTTTGAGTGGACGAATGGGAATAATTTATTAATTCTTTTTTGTAGTTCTATTGGTCCCACCAAATAATATAAGACTGGTGGTTTTAATTGGTAAAAAAACCAATTTGGAATAAAAATCTGTCATTTATTTATTAAGGAATAAAAATCACAGTAAAAATCACAGTATCAACTTTGCGGTAACTCGCAATATTTTTTACATAATATTTTTTTAATTAAGAATAAAATTCTCCTTATAGCGCTTGTCGAGAACGAAGTGGAGTAAAGGACAAGCAAACTACGAAACAACGAATAAACATATTTCTGCACAAATCTTTTTAGTGGGACGAATGGCAGTAATCGAAGAACATATTCCCATTCGTCCCCTCTTGAATTAGGAGTGGGACGATCGGGAACAAATAAAATACACTCGGCGTCACAAAAATCGCACCTCTTCGAAAATAAGTTTAAAACATGTCCCGCCAGTAACGAATACATTAAACCCAATTAATATTGGTATCAATTGAAAGTATGCTTAACGACCTTTAAATTAACAACAGTTAGAATCCCTAAACACAACAGGTTTCATTAGCACGTAACGTTAAAAAAAATGTTGTCAAAATACGCATTGCAAGGGCCACTAATTGCACCTCCCTACAAGGGTATAAAACGGGCGACCCGGGTTAAATGTGGGTCATTCGCTATTCAACCTTTGAAGTGAACACACGTGAACAGCTACAGCAAGAAAAATACGGGAACCGATCAATTTACCGAATTTTGTTTGTTCGAATTTCATTATACCGAAAACTATTGGCCGACATCTCTTTTGCTATATGCATTATTTGACATATTTTCAGTTCATCGAAGTTTCATTAGCCATAAGTATTATTTTACCGAAGTATGTTCCGCCGATTAACAAAATATTTTTTTACTATTGACCGAAGCCTCTTTTAAACTTTTTTCAGTTGCCAAATGATTTATTTGCCATATTTTCACCATACCGAAACAACATTTTACCGAAAAATTAAATTACTGTCATAAAATTCAATATATTGTGCTACAAAACATTGTGGCGGAAACGAAATGCTGCAAAGCCGACTTTACGTAGTCTTGTCTGCCCTACCCCTAGAGTGTAATTTAAAATCGCGTAGGCGCGGAGGGGTGTGGTGGCCCGCGAGCTGAGGAGCAGGTGGTTAGAACGGCCGCCGCCGCGGCTGAGGCTGGCCGGCGAAGCCGGCCAGTAAGCCGAAGCTGCGGTGGTGAGCGTTCAAATCATCTGCGACGATAAGCTCGCGTGGGGCCACCCAAAACCCCGCAGCGCCGGAGCCATGACAGAAACAATGCTTGTTGCATTTTGCATGCTTGCTTGAATGCTGCGTGTTTGCTGCACGTTGCATGCTGCGTGCTTGCTGCTTGTTGCATGCTGCATGCTTGCTTGCATGCGACATGCTTGCTTGCATGCTGCATGCTTGTTTGCATGTTTTTTTGGTGCTTGTTTGCATGTTGCATGTCTGTTATACAAACCTTTTTACAAACACAAGAACAACACAAATACAATAACAAGTCACAAAAGAGTATCAAGAATCACACAAAATGCGCAAGAAGATTCGAACACACGTGCTAGCCAGAACATCCCTAATAGTCCAACTGTGTAGTTAACAGCAAATGTCATTAATGATAATACAATGCCCGTCAGAGTTATATCGTATATGACATTTGCACAATTATTTTGTATTGTCTACCTACATTTTCAATCGCGCCTGCAAAAAAATGATCAGCAATAATTAGTGTGCACAAATTTCTAAGCGGGTGGTGAAATGAAAATATGGCAATTAAAACAGTGGTATACTGAATGTTTGGAAAAATAATACTTCGAACAACCGTCGTTTCGAGTAAGTGTAACATCGGTAAAAAGTTGTTCGGCCAAATGATGTGTTGGAGTAACGAAAAAAAACGAATAGATAATAGGTTAACTGAAACAGTGGCAAACGTGACTTCGATGAGGTAAAAAAAAAACCAAATGATAATAGTTGAAAAGTTTTCGGTCAAATGAAATTCGGTCAAACGGTTTTCGATCTTATGATAGGTAACCGAAAAATACCCCAGAAGATGGATACCACTGCAGATGAAGCCGCTCAAGTCATTGCACTACTGCAATCAGGGATGCGGCAATGTGATGTTGCTCGGCAACTGAACTTGAGTCGTTTTGCCGTTCGACGAGTGTTCCAACGCTTCCAAGAGACTGGTGGCTATATCCGAAGACGTGGATCTGGAAGACAACGGTGCACATCGGAAAGAGACGATCGCTTCATTGTTTCGACGTCTTTACGTAATCGGTTCTCCAATGCTGTTGAGCTGCAACAACAACTGCTATCAGCTCGCAGAACTTCTGTAAGCGTCTCCACGATTAGAAGAAGAATGCGGGAGAAGAAAATTGCAGCTCATAGGGCTGCTACAGGGCCAAAATTGACTGCACAGCATAGGAGAGACCGGTTGCAATTTGCCCGTGACCATGTGGATTGGACAATAGACCAATGGAGGGCTGTGCTCTTCTCGGATGAGACGAGGGTGTGTCTTTTCTGCAACGAGAGGCGTCGAAGAGTGTATAGGAGGCAAGGTGAACGATTCGCACAAGCCTGTATTCAAGAGACAGTGGAATACGGGGGTGGCTCGTGCATGTTCTGGGGCGGCATGTCAATCGACGGTAAAACGAACCTTGTGTGTGTTTCTCGGACTGGAAGTGCTCGCGGGCAAGGGTCGCTGACTGCTGCTCGGTACATAACAGAGATCTTAGAGGAGCAGGTTGTCCCTTATGCGGGTTTTGTTGGCAGTGGGTTCACGTTAATGCACGATAACGCCCGCTGTCACACCGCTTTAATTGTAAGAGACTACCTGCAAGAAGTTGGAATCCCTGTTATGCGCTGGCCGGCGCGAAGTCCAGACCTAAACCCTATTGAGCACCTTTGGGATGAACTGAAACGGCGCGTACGGGCACGTGATCCTGCCCCTACCACTCTCCAAGACCTCCAAGATGCCGTCGTTGCAGAATGGGACAACATTCCTCAAGAGACTGTTGTCACATTAATTAGGTCCATGAGAGAACGCATGGAAGCAGTCATCAGGGCTAGGGGGGGTAACACTAGGTTTTAAGTTGTTTTTAAGGACTTTGTTGTAATTTTTGCTGATAAAATAAAATTTAACTTTTTAATCATTTGCATTAGCTTGCTTTTTTTATTCCCTGGTAAACAAAAAACCAAATCCATTGATTTATACTGAAATTTAAATAAATTGCCTTTCCAATGATACCTTATAGTCATATGTCTACCATTGATTAATAGGTTTAAAATGACTTTGAAGGGAATTCTTAAAGTGGTGCGATTTTTGTGACGCCGAGTGTATTATTTTTGTAAATTCCCGTTCGTCCCACTAGTGGGACGAAGTCGAGTGGACGAACGGGAATACACCAACCATTCGATTCGTTTTTTTCGGGCCACGCATGCGAGTGCGTACGATTCTCGAATGGGCGAGTCGTGTGAACGAGACAACATGAACATAAGCGCCACTGCGTGTCGTATTCGATAAAATCGTTTCGAGACGCGGCGTTCCCAGTGACAACTTCGCACGGTATACGGTAAAATATATTTCTCGAACACAGGATTTTCCCGTATGAACGCCGTGTAAACAATTTTTAAGTTTTCATATATATTCTGTTGTCACTACTCTATTCGATAAAATCGTTTATACGGTATACGGGAAAATATTCGCCGTGTGAACCTGGCCTAAGTGGACCACTTTTGTAAGACGACTAAAAAGTCACGGTGTATAGTTTGAAGTAAAGTAAAAAAGTTTGAATGTAATTTAAGAAATTTTTTTTTTTTAAAGACCAGGTCATGACATTTTTCGCAGAAACCACACAGTACTTCCCCTTTACCTTCTATTATTTGTAAGCAACATTGAAATATAGTTCTGAGACTATGTATTTCATGTACAGCAATGCATGGCGTTGCTAGAGGAAGGCGCGCGCGAGGCCCTGGGAGACGTCGTGGCGCGCGTTCTGCGGCGCAATATCGCCGACGGCCGCGACGAAGACCTAGACTGCACACTACTCACCTGAGAGCCCCCACAGCGCGCGGCCACACCCTCTACTTGTTATACACTCTCTGTTCACATCCTTGTAAATATCTGTCAGCCACTTCCATGCGCTGTTATTTTTTATAAAGAACGGAATAAATGGTATATAAATAATTTTACTAGACTGGAAATATTAATTTTAAAACAATGCAATTATTAATGCTTAGACTAGATAATACAATTGCAACAAAATTAATGTACAGATGCCAGCAGGTCAACCTAACCCAATCTGTCAAATTTTACTTATCGAAAATTAACCTTCTACCATTGTGATAAGGTTGAAAATATAATAAAGATATCTGACACATTGAGGTACGTTGATGTGCTGGCGTCTGTACTATATTGAAAATATCATGCAATATTTGTAAGTTTTCTTTTACTTTCTTTGTCAAAAATAATATTGAAATGAAACAATGTATTATGTCTGATAAATATATTACTTTTAAAACAACATTGAACAGCTTTTTTCTGGTAAAGTACATACAATAAACACTAATACAAATAAATACATCTGTTTTTCATCTGAACTATGGTTATAATCAATAATAGCATTCCATATCTACTATAGTCGGAACTGGATTTGATAACCAAACATGTGTTAAATTATCTCTGTGATGTGTGTAACAGAAAATGATTGTATGGAACTGAATAAACAAAACTTAATAAATATGTGTTTCAATTGTTTTATCTTAAGATAAAGTAGACTTATTTATATCACACAACTGGCAACAATCTATGTCACAATGATAATATTACACAGAAACAGGTTTTACATAAAAAAAACACTCTTTGTTCTTAGCTACGTATGAATAGGAATGTTACATAAATGCTTCACATAAACCAACATCTTAAAATGATTGTTTGTACACTTTATAGAACTTGATTACAATTCTTTATCTTTATTTTTCTTTGTGAAACCTCTTTCCTGGACGAGGTCATTGCACTCCTTGCGGGTCAGCTCTGATAGCGCCAGGCGGTCCAGCTCATTATCGTTTTCACCCAGCAGCACAAGCTCTGGGGGTGCTCCTGAGATGAAATTCACTGTTAAATCATTGTAAAAAGGAGCGTCTTCCATCACAAATTTCTTTACTTCTGGGAGGCGATTCAGCGAACATCCTCGGCAAGTCTAAAAAAAATAAACAATAATAAATTAATCAACGTTAATCATTATTAAGTTGATGTTGCATTTATTTTAACATGAAGCTAACCTCAATTCTCGCCGATTTAATGTCGGAATTTTCGTAAGCCACGGCTGTGGCTACGGTGGCACAAATAGCTAGTAATAAGAGCTTCATAATGAAGAAAGTTTGGTTTGCGTCTGACCCTGAACCTCACGGGAAATAAACTGAATTTCAGATGGTTTTATAATTTTAAAGCAGAATCAGATGATAATGACAGTGGTGTCTATGTCATAGATAGGGATGAGCGTTGAATCAACGAACTAGTTGAATCAACCGTTGATCTCCTGTCAACGTATTAACGTTAACTATATTGAATCAACTATAGTTTGTTTTTTAATCTCGTAGACCAAATTGACAAATGATAACATCAAAACTGACGTAAATACTATTGAAATTTATGTCAGTTTGCCATTTGCACCTGTCAATTCAGTCTACGAGATTAAAAAACGGACTTTAGTTGAATTCGTCAACGACGTAAATGAGTTTAACTTGTTCGTCTCGTTGAATTAACGAGAACGCGAACGCAACGAGCCGAGCAATTTACAAAACTTACGAATTTTCAACATTGAGTTATTTGGTTGATTTTCGAGTTGATTTTCGAAATATTTATTTTAAGAATAGTACATAATATATTGGTGGAGTTTGTTTACTTACGTTGACCACAGATACAGATACCTAATCCCAATGTATTATTTGAAATGTACCTACAATTTTTTGAGACGAAAAAGGTATAGCGAACAGCCCTCTATGAAAAATAAAAATAATAGTTTTGATTTCATACAAAATTCAACGTGCAATCGTTGGATAAAAAACGTTTAATGAATCACAACGGTTTACGTTGCAAGTTGACAGTTAAATTCGTCAACGAGATGAACACGTTAACTCGTTCAACTCGTTGACGAATAACTAGTTGAAAAACGTGAATCAACGTTAACGTTACGTTGACGGAAAAACCGTCAACGACCCATCGCTAGTCATAGACCTTTTTTTTTTTCGTTTCTTTAGTCCCTCTTTGGGAAAGGCACTATGTCCAACTATGTCATAGACCATAAGCGTCAGTTCACACCGAGACGCGACGCGAAGCGACGTGACGCAACGATACTTCAAAGGTCATCGGGCGCAATCCGACCCGGTCGCGGACATGAATGAAAATGGTCTAGAATGAAAGAGCATAATTCACATAATAATACACTCAATTATTTTTGCTGTAATCCTTTGGAGAACAAAGTTTTAACCAAAAATGTATTTATTCGAAAAATCTCCGTTCATTGTCTTTCCTCTTGATCTGTACGTTTTCAGATTCTCTTTTGTTTTGATCGACTAGATACAATAGTTTACAAGCCACTAAACCTGATTTTTAACCGACTTAAAAAAAATAGGTACTCAGTTCGACCTGTACGTATGTTTGTCCGTGGTTATAGACTGTGCCGATTTTGATGCTGTTTTCAGAAAAGTGTTCCTTACATTCTGGAAAAGATTTTAGTATTATAACAATCATTGCCCGCATAGATTTTTCCGCCCTTTTTTTGTTGCTTACTTGGATTGTAGATTTTCAAAGACGTCGATTATACGAAGATTTTCGTTAAACATCCAAACTAAAAACAGTAAAACAAAAAAAAACTAAAAAAGGAACCTACCTACTTCAAAACCAAACACAGAAAAAGGGTAAAATATTTTTTCTTTCGAAGTCGGTGGCCATATTCGATGAAAAAAGGGTAAATAAAAAAAAACAATATCCAGTCTAGTCGGTGGCTTTGTTTTTTATTTCACCGACTTCCGAAAGAAAAGTCACACTTTTTTGTGTTTGGATTTGAAGTCGTGTCCTTTTTTTTAGTTTTTACTGTTTTTTTTTTGGAGTTTCTGTAAAAGGCCGGGCCGCCATAAGAGATCAGTCTGTATGCAAAATATGAGGACCAAGTTTGCCTTTTCCCATTTCGTCTTAGGATTGTAAAGATGTATATTTTTGATGTTGTCAGCAATTATCGTGGTCTAAAAAATGTACGTGTAATAGGACGGATGACAGCTTTATAAAGGCGCAATTTGCACTTGAGTGACAATTTTCTTCTTGCTGTAAGCAAGAAATGAAGCCTACCTCCGGTAAAGGCAGCCGAACGCGAACTGCCTTTACATGGGCACGGAAGGTAAGGAGACTGTAGAGGGTCACACCTAAGTATTGCTTGCTTTTCTCAAAGAATAGACTTGCCGTACATAGTGACTGGGTTCATATCATACGGCGTCCGAGGGATGAGGTGTGGCAGGGGACTAGACCACTCCAGCACCATGTTTTAAATAGTCCTAGAATCCATTGCATTGCACACTAACTTCATAAAACAGATTGCGGTCCTCATATTTTGCAAACAAAATGCCTTCTGCGACCTGCTTTATGATTAACGTATTTAATCCATGTTACGTCGCAGAAAATACATACTTTCAGAACTGTTTTTATAATGACATTGGAATCACCTAGTGTTATTCACTAGTTAACTTACCTCGTGTAATACAATAAATAACACCACACGCACTAAGTTTTGTATTAACATGCTTTCGATATCGTTTTGTGCATCCCAAATAAAGTAATACATTTATTTATTGAATCGCGTGAGACTGAATCGAACATTTAAACTGTCAAGACAATATTGTCTTGTCAGCTCACTGAAGAAGCTTTATGGCATAAAAACAAACAAATAAACAAACAAGAAAATTGAGTTTATAAAAACTTGGGAAAAATAGGGCAGGGACTTTCAGACTTGTACTAAACAAAATCCATGGTGTCCTTCAATAGCCCTTTACGTTCCGGGGCCACGTTGACCCAATAGACCCACGACCCCGGCAGGCTTTGGCCTTCAAAAAGGGGGGCCCCGTCATATTGCTGACAGCTCTTTGAAACCCGGGCTTGCCCGAAAATCGTCCCACGACGTCCGTTGCCATGGGCGTCTCCTGAGGCGGCTGGGTCGTGAGGTGGACGCTATCCGCTCCCTCACGCATCCCGCCTCCTCCTTCGCTAGCATGACTGCTTCGCAGAAGGAGGCGCCCACTTCCCAATCCGTCTCACCCCGCAGCATGACCTTAAACAATGCCGGGTGGGAGAGGTCGCGCCTATCGCTTCAGTGCGGTGCTCTGGCCAAGCGGAGCAGACCTGCACCGTATGCTCCACCGTATCCTCCGGGCGATCCGGCTTGCGGTGGCAGGAAATCGACCCCTGCCATATTTTTAGATGAAACTGCATTAATTACGCCGAAAATATAATGTAAAATACTCAAATTTTTTTTTTTAATTCCCACACCCCACAAGAATGCGACCCTTACCATGGTAACCAAGAGACATTTAGCTATATATCCTCAAGGTTTGATTTATGTCCGCCGTGGGTTTTTTTCCCATACAATTCGCCCGTTGACCTTTGTATCTTTTCTTGTAGTAAACAAAGTCAGATTTTGAACGACGTGCGCGGCGCCGCGCTGCGCAGCGCGGCGTCGAGCTGCGTTTCGAAAGGTGTATCTTTTGTCTTTTAAAATAGAGTTACATTTTGAATAACTCTATTGAAAAGTGCGCGCAGCGTCACGTCTCGGTCTGAGCTGACCGTAATAGACCCATGAATCCATGATTCATTAACCACAGATTACATAGACACTCATTAACGGACGGGTCCGTCAGCCGCGGCTGAGAGACGCGGCTTAAGCTGCGAACATATTATCGGACGCGTCCGTCAGCCGCGGCTGAAGGACGCGGCTTATTGAAATCTAGCCAGTACATTGAATACTACACTGTGCAAAACTATCGGTCGTAAGACGCGGACGTGACCTTGAGTCGCCCTTGAGCGCTCGGACGTCCGAACAGAATCTGGCCGGCTGGATGTTTTGTGCATCCGCGGACGGCAGCAGACAGTGTGAACGGGGCACGGGACGCGTCCGCGGACGTTTTGAGAATATGTGTTCTGTGGTTTCGAGTGTCACAAGCAAAACCGCGCTCACGCATTGACATCAAGCTAAAGGACAACATAGGGGAGCTGCTGCCAACTCCATAAATTCGTCCTCGCTTATCGCTGCTCGTCATGCTTCCCTTTTGACAAACATAACTACAAGAAATGATCGAAGTGCTACGTAGTCTATGGATCGAGTAAAGACGTCCGAAGACGTCGTCCGAACTACCGTGCACACTGCTAAGCCGCGTCCCTAAGCCGCGGCTGACGGACGCGTCCGATAATATGTTCGCAGCTTTATTCATTATCTAGCCAATCGATCGTAAGACGCGGACGTGACCTTGAGCGTTTGGACGTCCGAACAGAATCTGGCTGGCCAGCTAGATGTTTGTGCATCCGAAGACGTCATCCGAACTACCGTCGTCAGCCTGGCTAAGCCTGGCTGACGGACGCGTCCGATATAGTGATGGGTTTTTGCCCGGGAATTTTCCCGAGTTGGGAAAATTCCCGATACTTTCCCATTTCTTCCCGGGAATATTCCCAAATGACGGGAAAAATTTTTCGTATAAAATTATGCAATTTAATTTATTTTTTACAAAGTTTTGCATTTGTGTGAGTCTGTGCATGCATATGAGTGGTTAAAAAAAAGACATTAATTGTAAAAGTATGGGTACAGCATAAAAGTAAGGGATTTTATATAAGGAAATGTTTGTTGATACGTATTTATTTAAAAAGACTTAAAATCAACTTCGAACAAGTCTCAAAAGTATCACACCGATCTTTTTCTGATTATTAGGTTGTTTTTTGAATATTAGTTTTGTTATAAATGCGGCTTTATACCTATAATAGTAATCAGCTGACTTTGAAGATAAATCTATTACCTACTTGGTTCGCTGAAAAGTGGGTATTGTACGTATAAACAGCCACATAATCATAGTTCTAATCTAACAATTTATATATTTTTTTAGTCTTGCTTTGTAGACAAATGGCAAACGTAAACTCTCGAGTCTCTAACAGATTTTCAACGTAATAAATATGGCCTTAAAAATTAACTGCAAGAATTTAGTGTGCTTACTCGTATCAATAACCAAGTACATTCCAAAAAAAATGCATTTTTTTTTCAGAAATCATCAATATTTTTTTCAAAAAATATTTTTTTTCAAGCATTTTTCTTTTGGCCTATTAATATGGCCAATAAAATAAGTTATTTGTAAGTATTTTGATGAATAGCCAGTTCAAAGTCTGCAAAATGTGATGGAAACATTGGAATCAGCTGTGAACGCTACACACGGGTGAACGAACTCAAACAGAAATCAAATTCATTAATACGGTCAAAAATAAATGCTTGAAAAGGCGCGCGTGGAACACAACGCGCCGTTGACCCGGGCATGGTCCATGGTCGGACAGCGAGTCGCCCATTACTCGCCGCCCGCATGCCCGCGCCTACGGTGGCTGGAGATCCGTCTGCCGAAGTCCGGCGCCGTGGGCGTCTACCACTGCGGCTGGGGTGGACGGACGCTGACGCTGTCCTCTCTCTCACTCGGCCCATGCATGACTGCTTCGCAGAAGGAGTCCACCGCATCCCACACCGTCTCGCCCCGAAGCATGGTTTCGACCAAAGCCAGGCGCGAGAGGTCTCTGCCTATTGCCGTGAGGACACGGCGGTGCTCTGCTCAAGCGGGGCAGTCCTGCACCGTATGCTCCACCGTGTCCTCCGGGCGGTCCTCGCAGTGGTGACACCCTGGCGTTTCCTGCTTCCCCATCCGACACATGTACCTCATGAAACTTCCGTGTCCGGTGAGGACCTGCTTTATGCGGTAGGTCAGGACGCCGAGCCGCCTATCCAGCCACTCCTCTAAGAGAGGGTGTTACCGCCGCGATTGTAGCGTAGACCCGGTGGCATGCCCGACATAGTGTCAGCCCTGCTATCCTTCACAATAAATCTCCGGTAGTTTAAATCATCATAACTTCATCCATTATTGCTCTGACAAAACCTTTGGTTTCTCCAAAGGAGTCTCCAGATCGTAGCCAGGCTACCGACGCAGATATGTCTACATCTGCATCAGGCCTATGTACGGCCCGGAAAAAACGTCCGTGAAGCTCCTTGTTCTGTCATATTTCCATGCGACCATTAGTGTCAAGCACTGCAGGTTTGCGCCAGTTCTCTTTAGCCCAGGAGAGTGGGGTAAGGCCCTTGTCCACCGCTACTACATCTCGATGCATTCCCACGTCGGCTTTTAGGAAATATTCACTGAGATTGCATATCTCACGATTGTGGAAAGTCTTAACGTTTAGAAAATCTCAACCTCGAATATACAATCTCATAACCGAAGACCGTGAGTAATGCATTCGATATGCAGTAAGCAATGTACGGACCCTCCTATCACCTTGGATACGAGGGTCCGTACAATTAAGTTCTGTTTGACTCCATGAGTATGTCAGAAGAGTACCTACATCAATACTGGCATGACCCAGCCGTTGCAGGCCTTATTACCACCTTATTACTACCTAATACAACAATTATTTACATATTTTTAACATTGTTATTGGTTCAATATTTATTTTCCCGTCGTTTGGGAAAATTCCGGGAATTTATTTTATTTTCCCATATTTTCCCAATCTTTTTTTTCCCTCCCATTTTTTTCTTCCCTCCGGCCCATCACTAGTCCGATATTATGTTCGCAGCGTAGGAGTGCAGAGCGATCCATACTTCCATAGACACATGTCACTTGTCAGCACAGACTTGTCACTGTCAAGTGTCAGCTATTGTTAGCGATGGGTCGTTGACGGTTTTTCCGTCAACGAAACGTTAACGTTGATTCACGTTTGTCAACGAGTTAATCAACTAGTTAAATTCGTCAACGAGTTGAATGAGTTAACGTGTTCATCTCGTTGACGAATTTAACTGTCAACTTGCAACGTAAACCGTTGATTCATTAAACGGTTTATAATCAACGATTGCGCGTTTTATTTAAGAAATAATTTGATTCAAATTTTGTATTGGAAACGTTTTATGTACAAACTAACATCTAACATCTAAATTGTGTGAAATAAAATATTATTATTACATTTTTCACAGAGGGCTGTTCGCTATACCTCGTGCGTCTCAAAAATAGTACTTTTCAAATAATACATTGGGATAATTAAACAAACTCCACCAATGTTTATGTACTATTCTTAAAATAAATATTTCGAAAATCAACTCATTCAATCGCTCGCAATCTATGACTTTAAAAATATCGAACCATAAAACTCAACGTTGAAGATAACGTCTGCGTTCTGAAACTGAATATGAATCAACTAGTTGAATTCGTCAACGACGTTTGTTCGTTGAACTCGTTCGTTCGTTCGTTCTCGTTAATTCAACGAGTTGAATCTCGTTAATTCAACGACTCGTTCGTTCGTTCGACTCATAAACGTCGTTGACGAATTCAACTAGTTGATTCATATTCAGTTAACGTTAATACGTTGACAGGAGATCAACGGTTGATTCAACTAGTTCGTTGATTCAACGCTCATCCCTAGCTATTGTTGCAGCCAGCCAGCCAGCCATCAGCCAGCAGATTGCAGTGATGCCAGTGATTGCAGTATTGGATTTGGCAAGCATTGTCACTGTGTTGAAGTGTGTTGTGATATCTTAAAATATTATTTTGCTCAGTTTTATTTTGATTTTACAGCACAAGTTTGATTTTCTGGTTTGTTTTTGATAATTTCTTTAACTTGAAATTGATTTCAAGTTGTCAAAGTAACATATTTTACTGTAAATAATCACTGGATAACATCGTTACCATGCAACAAGCACACAGAGATGCCATTCAAAGTAACTTTACTTCGCTGGTGGAGCGAACGGACCTGGACTCGATTGTGACAGCACTGTATGAGAGAAATGTGTTCTCCGATCGAATGATCGAGCAGTACAAAGTAAGTCAATGTGTTGATAAACTAATGTCCTACAAATAGTATTGAGTCATAGTTATTTGGGTGGTGCCGAATTATTTAAATTTACAACGAATAGTTGAATACTAGAGAATAGTAACTACTAGACCTTGATAAAATGATAAAAAACTTTCACAGACATTTCTTGTAATATTGGCAGAAAAAAATGAATTGAGTTTGTTCTCTGAATGGCCAGAAATTATTGCAATATACCATAAATATATCACAAACATCATTTTCTTATTGACAGAATAGTGCTGAATCAGAAAGGGATAGGAAACGTAAGCTGTACATGCAAATCCCATTGCGGGGCCCTCAAGCATTTGGACATCTTGTAGATGCCCTGGGAGACCTAGGCTACTGGGACCTGGTGCGAGATCTAGACCCTGATAACCCCTTTGTTCCAATGCATGGAATGCAACGGAATTTTGATCCCATCCCCCCTAGTAAGTTGCACAATTATAATGAAATTTAATCATAAATGTGTTGACTACTTTATTTTAACTAAGCCATCAAGAACCTTGGAACATCCCATGTTTAAAATAGAGGAAATGGGATTGATTCTACAGTCTTATTGAGATTTTCATTGACTGCCTTATTGGTGTAGTGGTCACAAGCACAACTACATACAGTCCCAGGTTTGATTCCTAGGCCAGGAGAGATAAACAACATTGTATTACATATTTTCACCATACGGAAACATCTTTTTATGGGATGTTCTTTGGTGGTTAGTATAAAATATGGTAACTAAAACAGTGGTATTATTAATGTTCTAAAACATAGTAAAATTATTAGAACAAATGTTATTTTTAAGTAGTATTAGTGAATAAAACATCAGTGTAATGAGAAAAATCAAATAGATAAATAGGTCAACTGATACAGTGGCAGACAAAACTTCGATGAAGTTAAAAAAAACGAAACTATAAAAGTCAAAAACATTTAGGTGAAATGAAATTCAGTCAAATATTTTTTGTAATCATTATAACCCAAAAACTAAGTAGATGATTGAATACAAAGAATAATAAATATATAATCTGATTGAATTTTTCAGAAAAGGACCTCAATCATTCAGACAATGATGATTTCCACAGTCTCACATTAAACAGAAAGAAAGTTGATGCGAATAAAAGTAAGTAATGAGTAATTAAGTGGATTATTTAGGAATAACCTATTCATACATTTTTATTCAAAGCAATGGCTTGTCTAATGTATGTTGGAGAGGCAACCAGATGGACCTAGAAGGCTGTTAGTAATTACGAGAGGGATCTATAAGACTCCAAGGCCCGGATTACCCGTTGCCATCCAATTGCTCCTCTGTCATATTTGACATGCCGTTGCTTTAACTATTTATTGTTGATTGGGAACATAGGATTTCAAATTTTTCAATTCAATACATCGAATTTCAAAATATTCATTAAGTATTCATTCTTACGGTGTGTGGCGACAGTTTTCTTTTGACACAATCGCTAAGCTTACACACTAAAGAAATAAAAGAAAAAGAAAATAATATAAAATAATTATTTTTAATAAAAAATTTATATAAATATAGCTATAGTCGTTCTTTCAGACACAACTCAAACATTGCCAGCACCACCACCACCAGTATCTGTTTCGGAGAACGACAATGGTCCTTGTGATGAGTCAGGGATGCCATCCTTTACCGTCATCAAAAGCAAGAAGTTCATGGAGGATGATGATACTAAAGGTTAGTGAAATTGTAATGTACATACCAACTGCATATTTTGATGTGAAAAGAGAATATAAATACAACATGTCTGCTTCTCAAAATGGATGTAGGAACGGGTCCCAGGTTCTAAAAAGTAGCTCTTCATTGATATGGCCATTAGCTAACACGTTTGCTGTTCTCGAAGGGATCTGTCGTCATTTTGGATATTTCGAATTATTAACTATCAAACGTATTTGCTGTCTGTTGGTCAAAGCTTTATCAGTAAACCTGAGGTGGCTTAGGTGACTTCATTTGATATTTACTCCAATACTTCCCAGTTCAAATTTCTATATAGAGATTGGCGCTAATGCTAATAACAAAAAAACTTTTTGAAAAAAAGGGAACCGACTTCAAAACCAAACACAAAAAAACTATAAAATAACTTTTCTTTCGGAAGTCTGTGGCTTTGCTTTTTATTTCATTGACATATGGCCACCGACTTCCGAAAGAAAAGTTATTTTATAGTTTTTTTGTGTTTGGTTTTGAAGTCGGTTCCCTTTTTTTCAAAAAGTTTTTTATTTTTTCCTTTTTTTTTGTTGAGATATTCAACAAAAATCATCATAAAATCGGCGTCTTTGGAAATCTACAATCCTATTAAGAAAAACGGATCTATGTGAGCAACTTCAAGAGATATCCATTATTGTTACTAAAACCTTCCCCAGAATGTAACAAACACTTTTCTGAAAACTGCATCAAAATGGGTTTAGCCAAACGCGAGATAACCGCGGACAAACATGCAATCGTCTCTGAAAATATACGATCCAAGTAGGTAAGTAAAACGGATCCACACGGGCAACGTCACGGGATATCTATTAGTGTTATATACTAAAACCTTCTCCAGAATGTAATGAACACTATCCTGAAAACCGCATCAAAATCCGTTCAGCCAAACGCGAGATAAACGCGGACAAACATACATACATACAGGTCGAACTGAGAACCTACTTTTTTTTTGAAGTCGGTTAAAAAGAATTTCTTTTTTTTTTTTTTTTTTGATGTCCCAAACTCCTTGTGTCATGTAAACGGAGAAGTTATTTACGAAACATTAGTTATCTAATCAGTACCCCTAGCACGAATATTCACTCTTTTTGACGTAAAGTAAACTGGAACTTTGCTGTAAATTTGATGGAATACTGCGATTTCTCTGTTTAACTCGTGCTACCTCATACTCTGTAAAGTAAAATACTGCAAAGTTTCTGTAAAAAATACTGGGATTATTGTCAGCCGAACTGACGTCACTGAGAAGTCACTAAAATCCGACCCATGGTATAATAATATACTTCGCCAGCTATGGCACTCCGAAACACAGTGGTCACGTGGGTGACACAAGCCTACGTCATCATCGCTATCTGCTGGTTCTCAAACTTTACAGTTTGGGGAAATTTAACCTAATAAAACATTGACCTAATTATTACATTACTGCTAACTTTTGCACGTGGCTTCCATCCCCTACCTCAGCGTAGTAGATTTTCAGTGACAAAAAGTATTATTTATCCATCCTAGGATCATGGGCGTAGCCAGCCATGTGCACAGGGTGGGGCAAAATTCTAGAAATGTGCTCAGGGTGGGGCAAAATTCTAGATTTTTTTGTGTCGTCTGACGATTGTCGAGTGTGGGGTTTCTTACGGATATTAAGTAGGTATTGTATTAGTTAAGTACCTACATTATTTAATTTTGGTTCATCATCATCATCTCAGCCGTAGGACGTCCACTGCTGAACATAGGCCTCCCCTTTTGATTTCCACTTATACCGGTTGGAAGCGACCTGCATCCAGCGTCTTCCGGCGACCTTTATAAGGTCGTCTGTCCACCTTGCTGGTGGACGTCCTACGCTGCGCTTGCTAGTCCGTGGTCTCCACTCTAGTACTTTTCGACCCCATCGGCCATCTGCTCTGCGAGCAATATGGCCTGCCCATTGCCACTTCAGCTTGCTAATCCGGTGGGCTATATCGGTGACTTTAGTTCGTCTACGGATCTCCTCATTTCGGATTCGATCACGTAGAGAAACACCGAGCATAGCTCTTTCCATAGCTCGTTGAGCGACTTTGAGCTTTGAGATGAGGCCAATAGTGAAAGACCACGTTTCGGTGCCGTAACTCATCACTGGTAACACACATTGGTTGAAGACTTTCGTCTTGAGGCACTGAGGTAGGTATGTCGGACGAAAAGACATTGCGCAGTTTCCCGAACGCTGCCCAACCGAGTTGGATTCGGCGGTTGACCTCTTTCTCGAAGTTGGACCTACCTAACTGGACTACTTGTCCTAATTAGATATATGAGTCAATTTTGGTTAAAATACACCTAACAAGTCGGAGTCAGGGTGGGGCAAGCACCCCACCCTGCCCCACCGTGGCTACGCCCATGCCTAGGATAAAAGATAACAAAGAAACTTTTCGACGTTCACAAATAAAAATGTTTGAGTGCCGCTGGTTACACAGTCACTGAGCGAGACAGGCATACGCATAAAACAAGGATAGCGATACACGACAAAATGGCGGCATGACAATGACACAGCCCGTTCCTGTGTTACCAGTAGTGTATGGTTATAACTCCCTAAGCGCATTTATTACTTAAGCGAATACGATAAAACGCTGTGGTTTTATTTAACAATTCTGTTGGTATACGTATTGAATTGTTTCGTTTGCTATGCTAAATACAATTTAAATGTTTTATTTATTTTTTAAACAAAATAAAATTTGAAAATGTTTCCTTAATTTCGTATTTTGTTGCAATTAAGTGGCAACTGGAAAGTGACGTCAACTTGTGTCACTGCGGGAGTGCCAGACCTTGTTTTTTTAGACTATGATCCGACCCACCACTCATGACCAGGGGGTGTCGACTTTGTTCTACGAACAAGATGTAGGTGGGCTAGAAAACAAGAAAGAGACATCACCATTAGAGTAAAAGAGATGAATTACATAATGTTGCCAACAAAAATACTATTTCACATTCAATCACATTCAATCTAATAATAGGCTTATTAATTGATTTTAAAGTATGTTATCCTTAAAATTTATTTTTGCTTTTATTCTGATGCGAGAAAATGTTTGTTATGAAATTTTTAACATTTAAATTGATGAATACACAAAACAAAAAGGAGATAATAATATGACAACATGACAACACTGGAACGCCATATTGTCTATTGGCTATTTGACGTCATAGGAAAAATGTCTGCCATCGCTTGCGCACCATTATTTATATTTTGTTCTTGTGTTTATTTGTAATAAATAAAACAGTTGCATTTAATTCTACATACAATATTGTTAATGTGAGTCGAGCTTGCTTCTCTGTGTCTGTGTTTTGGTGAAATTAAGTGCGTATTTGTGAGATATAGACCCGGTGTTGTGACAGTGACTCTTGTTGATTTTGTGCCTTATTCCCGATGAGTTCGTATGAAGAAAACACTAGAATCTGTGCTATTTGTGGAACTTCACCTTCTAAAGATCCCAGCATCACTTTACATCGGTTTCCGAACCTTAGTAAAATAAGTCATTGTAGGTTATATGAATAAAGAAGTCAAATGAAATCGTTTGTTTTACTAATCTGCTCCTTACTTATTATCTTTCAGCATTTTATGCACAAGTACATTGTGTTTCTCGATAGTAATTTGAAATAAACTATCGAGAAGCGCAATGTACTTGTGCATAAAATGCAATACAAAGAACCTGTAAAGTACTTGTAGTATTTGAAATTCCCGCCCTGGATTCTACTGCCATGTTTTCGTGGGCTAAACATAGATGGCGCTGGTCGCTAAGGAAAATTTTCCTCACAAAATTAGTACGGAGTCGTCATTCTTCCCCTTTAGGGGTATATATGTTCTGTGCTCATGACTTTCGGAAATTTCAAGGTACTAATTTTTTTATGCAATTTGATGTAATGAAATAGACACTAGCGCCACGTCTAGGCTGCGTTTAAATCCTTTATCCAGTTTAAATTTATACTGACTAAATGTCAAACACCCCGTTTAAGTATACCGCAAGGTGAAAAATGAAGCTAACTAAAATTTAATCTGCCCCGTTTACGGTCGTCCGCTGGTATAAGTTTTTACTAAATGGAATTAATTTTTGCGACCTTTTTACCTCGCAAAATTTTATCCTGCTGTCAGACTGACATTAAGTTTTGTTGTTTTGCTCGATTCGCACCGTAAAAACGAATATTTTTATTTAAGAGAGCGAATGTTATTTGTAGATTATGGATTTCATTAATATTACACCGGAAAATTGATATTTTGCTTAATAAACTGAGCTGTCAATTGAATTTGACAGCTAACATTGACAGAAACTCATGACTCCGTTCAGAGAACTCTCGCTAGTTTAATTTTTTCCGGCAAAATGTCGCCGGAAGATTTAAACGCACCCCTGAAGGTCATGAGTGGTGGCATGGCTGCTCCATAAGATCGTTCTGAAACTCGACTTTTTGACTAATATTTATTTTAATTTTAAAATACCCAGTTCTAATCCAAATTCAATGACTAAATAAGAAAAGATTTGTACAAAAAGTGTTAATTATTTATTAGATTTGAATTAAAAAACTAAACAAAATATTTCCGCATTTCATTTCACATTTAAAGTAGTAGACAAACGTTTTCAAACGCACCATGTCTAACATGCGTACATGCAATATAAGACAGTGTTCCCACTTTATAAAAATTTCCCTTTATTTAGGGTTAGGGGGTCCTTTCAAATAATGACAACTAATTATTTTAGCGAAAAAATTGTAAAAGAAAATAATAAATCTAAGGAGGTCTTTATGAAATTAACTACCCAAAAACCAATTTTCAAATCACTGCAATCCTATTGCTGGCTGGGGGGCTGCCGTGTACCATTTTTGAATTCTATCAGACAGGCTGATAGAATATAAAAAATATACACGAAAACAAAGTTGATTTTAAGGAGAAATTTAATTTTTATATAAAAACGAGAAAACAATCAGTTACATTTTTCACAAGGATACGCGGAAATCTAAAATCAGAGGCTGACAATACGGTAACTATGACAACGAATATTCAATTAAATCAATCCATAGAGTACATTTGTATATAGGGGTATAGAGACTTAACTTGACCTCAACGACAAGCGCCATCTGATGTCCAGTACCAGAACTTGCGGTGCATGTGTGTGTCTATAGATACATACATATTACACACATTTATGTGCAGTATCCTAGAAAGGGATAGCTATATAGCTATCCCTTTCTTTCTTCACTTATAATAATATAATGTTTATTTTGTTTAGAATAAAACACAAAATTGAGTATTACAACATTTTATTAAGTTTGTAGAAACTAAAAAAACAACTTAACACACAACAGATAACACTAGGTCACAGGAAATTCCAATGAAAAACTCCATGAGTCCAAGAGAATGCACGGGCACTGCACGAGTAATTACCCTGATACCCTCCTTTGCGTCGCGCAGTCGGGTAAAAAGAACAGATCCAGGTCGTAAATGAAAATCACGGTTAAACCGTGATTTTCATTTACGACCTGGATAGTGGCTATGTTATTTGAATTATTGTGGATTGATTGTGTTCTTTTTACCCGACTGCGCGACGCAAAGGAGGGTATCAGGGTAATTACTCGTGCAGTGCCCGTGCATTCTCTTGGACTCATGGAGTTTTTCATTGGAATTTCCTGTGACCTAGTGTTATCTGTTGTGTGTTAAGTTGTTTTTTTAGTTTCTACAAACTTAATAAAATGTTGTAATACTCAATTTTGTGTTTTATTCTAAACAAAATAAACATTATATTATTATAAGTGAAGAAAGAAAGGGATAGCTATATAGCTATCCCTTTCTAGGATACTGCACATAAATGTGTGTAATATGTATGTATCTATAGACACACACATGCACCGCAAGTTCTGGTACTGGACATCAGATGGCGCTTGTCGTTGAGGTCAAGTTAAGTCTCTATACCCCTTTATACAAATGTACTCTATGCAAGACATAATATTAATATGTTACCATGGTAACAAAAACAACAATTTCGGAATGGCCGACAAAGAGGTTCCGTAACTAACGTTTTTTGCAGTGCAAATATTTGACTTGAAATTGTAATTTGAAAACTATTTTATAAATTTAAAGTAAGTCTAAAATTTAAATATTTGTTTTAATTACCGCTCAGTTTATTTCTTTGAGAGCAAGAAATAAAAATTATCACAATGAATATGTCAATTTACTTCGGCTTTATGTTTCAATGCGTGCTTAAAATGAAACGTATCATTATTTTACTACGGATCAGTGTTGTCATAGAATTATTTTATACAATATTGTCTTCATTTTATTTAATTTTCTTTTTAACAAATTTAAATAGTTAAAATTTTATAGATCTTCGAACAATATTTCTTGTTTTTTATTTGTATTTCAATATATATTAAATTGAGACAGTCATGCCATCTAAAGTCCAGTACCAGAACTATAGCCCAGAACAAAATGCAAACTTACTGAGTTTTAGGACCCTGAATCAATCAATGTGTACGTAAATAAACAAACATCAAAAAAATGTTTAAAATACGCTATGAAATACAAAAAATAAAGTTGTGTGGTTCGTTTCACTAAAATCGAGAAGCGTAGATACCTACTTAAAGGAGAAAATCATCGACGACTCAGCTCTGGAAAAATATTATTATCTGGAAAAATCGTGGTCCAATTCTGGCCCGACTGAATTTAGATTGCCATCGACATGCAGAAGAGGATCAGCACAAAATAAACGTAGAACCTGCCATTCTTCAGACATGAATAAAGTGGAAGATAAAACCAGCTGACACAGTGATATACCTAGTGTGAAACCACTACTGTATGATCAAAATGTTTCCTAATTACTTCATGCAAACAATTTGATACAGAAAGTTGAGAGCCATTGGATCAATGTGTAATTCTTCATCATGGATTTAGGTACTTTGATTAACAAAAAATGTGCAATGTTGTTATGTTCACTGAGATATCTCAGTGAAGTGAAATTATTCTAATATCATATTCCTTATTGTTGTTAGTAATAGTTATTTAGTGACAAACTGTTATAACTTACAGAATGTAAATAATTAAAGTATTAAATACCAACGACTTTCATTTTGATATGATTTTAATTGTAAAAGCTAAGCACTCTGTCAGAGCAAAATAAATATAATTATTTTTGCATGATAGTATTGGTAAAAAGGTGACTACTGACATAATGAGTAGAGAAAAATAGACGGTTGAATTAGAATAAGGGCAGGAGAACGATGAGACGACGGGTTATTTAGGCCGTGCGCTGCGTTAGGCGGACGCCCGGCGCGGGCGCCCGCGTGGCGTGCTGTTTTCATGTAATCTCATCGACGGGCGACCCGCTGCACGCAGCGCTGGTCTATGAGATTACATGAAACAGCGAGGCCACGCGGGCGCCCGCCTAACGCAGCGCACGGCCTAAGATTTGCAAATAAAATATAATTATTCATATTTCTGTATTTATTTTAAAAATTGGTTAAAACACAAAATGTACCTAATATATGTAAACTACTACATATTTTGTCATATAATTCAGTGTATTTTTCTTGCATGATTTACAGAGCAGCAGCGAAATTGAGAGTAATCCTTGCTCTCAGTAGAGTTACTGTCCAAAGATAAAATAATCTGTAAACATAAAGAAATTACCATTAAATTAACCTATTTTTCTAGTGTAAAAGACTCGTAAATAAAATAGTACAGCGAAGATGCTGGCTGAGTGGTGGTGGCCCTTGCTTGTGAATTGTAGTTCAGTTAATTTATATAGTGTGACAGATTCGGACAAAAGTGCACACTATATAGGTATGTTTTTAATCTACCAGTACCTATAAAGGGGTAGAAATGGGTCGTGAGACTGTCTACACCAATAAACGTAATCAAATGGTTGATAACATATGAATGAATGAAGTGATGGTTTTGCATTTGATAGTTCATGTATATCATCACATCCTGCATAAACTTATTGTAGTAGTAGGTGTGGTTAATAATCTTTGGTTATTCTTACCTTCATTTCCGAGCTGATAACTGTAGTAGTTTGCTTTTTAGCATACATAAAGTTGGTCGTTTTCTGTTAGTAGAAATCCTGTTTTAAAGTCGGTTTTGCACAGATTCCGTTAAAAACACTCCTTCGTGTGGTGTGGAATCCTCACTCCTTACTTACATGGGATCCTCCATTAAATCAAACACTTCTTGATTATTATTTGTTCATATTTACTTTCGCTCACGTATACATAATAATTCTTTATAAAAGATAAAACTCATGTATAAAAACCTAACCAAATTTCACACAACCATTTCGTACAATTACTTTTCTTCGATCCCCACAAGAATATTTTTTACAGTGACAGAAACACTTCTCTTTTTCAAATTCAAATCAACGGAACACATCAAAATAAGAAACCATAGATTATGCTGCCAGTAATAAACTTATAAAATTCCTTGAAACCTAAACCTTCAACATCCCCTCTGAATTTTATATTTAAAACAATTAGGACAACATACAGAAAACAAACTTATAACTAACTCCCATCAACTCATTTAAAAACCCAACTTAATTAAACCCACCCAACTTAATTAAAAACTACAAACAAACTTTTGAATTAATTAATCTAAAAACCTTACATCACTAACTTACAACAAAATTTCAAATTAACTCCCAAACAACCTTATCTCCTAATAAATCTTCAAACACAACACATAACTCTTCACATTAAAGAATGTCCTTTACTTATCACTCACTAAGCATTGTCTTAATCTCAAGAACTTTGTTCTGTCCAGTGGTTTAGTTAAAATATCAGCCAAATTATTTTTAGTAGAACAGTAATTAATTTCTAACAAATTTTTATCTATCTTCTCCTTAATAAAATGATATTTAACATCAATATGTTTGCTCCTTCTATTTAAAATTCCATTCTTAATCAATACTATAGCAGATTGATTATCAACAAACAACTGTGTTTTCGGCAATTTATTCGTCAATTCGTAGATCAGAGTCTGAATGTACAGCAGGTCTTTTATACATTCGGCTGCAGAAATGTATTCAGCCTCAGTACTCGAAAGAGCAGTGACTGACTGCTTGCGTGAGCACCAATGTATAGGGCCACCACCATAAAATATCACAAAGCCAGTCGTACTTTTCCTAGTGTCTGGATCACCTGCGAAGTCTGCATCACAGTATGCTTTTAGACTCATATCGTTCCCACGAACATACTGTATACCACTACTAATTGAGTTTTTAATGTACCTAAAAATATTCTTAATGTTACTAAAATCATTTAAATTCGGATTTTCTTGATGTCTACTGCAATAACCTACATGAAACGATAAATCCAATCTTGTTTTATTAACTAAATATAATAAAGAACCAATTAATTGTCGATATTTATGTACATCATCAACTCCACCTTTCCCCTCTTGATGTACATCAACTAAAATATCAGGATGACAACTGTCCTTTAAGTTTTCAAATTTAAACTTTTCTAAAATTTGTTTAATATAACTTTCTTGATAAATCTTAATATAGTTTCGTTCTACTTTAACATCAAACCCTATAAACTTTTCAGTTTTATCAAATTTACGCATGTCAAATTCAGTTTCTAATTTATTAATAATTTTATTTAACTCAATTTCGTTTTCACCAATTAAAATTCCATCATCAACATAAATAGCCAAATAAATTCCTTTATCTTTATTTACAAACACACATGGATCAGATTTCAATTGAAACAAACCTAATTTCTTCAAAAACTCCGTCAATCTTTTATTCCACATAAGTGGTGCTTGTTTTAAACCGTAAAGACTTTTCTTTAATTTACAAACTTTATTTTCTTTATCTTTAATATCATATCCTAAAGGTATTTCCATAAAAATTTCTTCATCTAACTCTCCATATAAAAATGCTGTCTTCACATCAAATTGCTTTATTTTCAAACCTTTTTGTGCTGCAATAGCCAACAACAATCTAACACTAGTAGTATTAACCACTGGACTATATGTCTCTTTATAATCAACATTATGCTTTTGAAGAAAACCTCTTGCCACTAATCTCGCCTTATATCTTCCACCAGGCTTTATTGTAAATATCCATTTATTTGAGATTATCTTTCTATTCTTTGCTTCACTCCTGTTTACAATTTCCCAAGTCTTGTTTTTCTCCAATGAATCTTTCTCCTCCTTCATTGCTTTACACCATAAATCTTTATCAAAACTATTAAAAACATCTGTATACGTTAAAAATGAAGTCTCTAAATCATAATCTTTTAGCCATGCTGGCAATCTTCTCTCTCTATTTGGTAAAATTCTCCGTTCAACATTAACTGCTTCAACTGCATCTTCAAACTCATCACTAGTTTCAACTCCTGTGTCAATTCTACCTTCCCCTCTCAAAATATTATTATCTTCAACAGCAACTCCAACGCCAGTGTCTTCAACACTAACTCCAACATCTTCAACACTATCTTCAAAATTATCTCCAACTTCACCTCTAACTTCAACTTCAACATTATCAAAACTATCTTCAAACACCTCATTATCTTCAATATCTCCTTCATCACCAACAGCTCCAACACCACTTTCACTACGAAAGACATCACCAACAACTACGTCATCATTAACTTCATTATTAATATCACCATTACCTTCACTACTAAAACCATTGTCACCAATATCAACACTCACCTATTTAAATAAATTGTCTAACTCACACTGTTTCACTCTACGATTACAACATTTTAGATAATCCGCAACATCACTCTTATTATTGTTAAACACTACATCTCTCGAATAAACAATTTTAAAATCAGAAGGATCCCATATCTTATAACCATTATTTGTAAATCCTACTAAAAGTCCTTTGCTACTCCTGGAGTCAAGTTTCTTTAATTGATAATTATTTTTATAATATGCTAAAGATCCAAAAATGTTTAAATGTTTTAAATTCGGTATTCTATTAAACCACGTTTCCGCTGGTGTTTTATTATTTATTGTGTTTGCACTCCTGTTAATTAAATATGCAGAGGTTAAAACAGCTTCACCCCATAAAACGCGTGGTAGCTGCATATCAAACAGTAACGCTCTAGTTCTTTCCATTAATGACCTGTTTAACCGTTCAGCTTTACCATTTAACTGTGGAGTGTAAGGAATTGTATAGTCAATATTAATTCCTTTACTATTGCAATACATTTTAAATTGTTTACTATTGTATTCACCACCATTATCGCATCTAAATGTTTTAACTTTTGTTTGAAAATGATTTTCTGCCAAATTAATGTAATTTATTATTTTTGAAAAAGCTTCGCTTTTGTTCTTTATTAAAAATACTTTAATAAAATGTGTATAGTCATCCAAAAAGGTTATAAAATATTTGTAACCATCCCATGTTTCAGTTTCGATAGGACCACAAATATCACTATGTATAATTTCTAAAGGTTTACTAGCTTTTTGTCTAATTGTTTTAAAAGGTTTTCTACATAATTTTGCTTTTGTGCAGACTTCGCAGATGTCCGCTTCCTTCACTAGGCCTCTCTCTATTCCTCGAACAAGATCCTTAGTTTTGGTTATAGGTACATGACCTAATGCCCGGTGCCAAAAGTTCGAATCTAAGTAAAAAGATTTTACTGACCTTGAAAGCACGACTGGCTCTGGGTTAATATTAATGTAAAACAACCTGTCTTGTTTCAGCTCACCAATAACCGCACAGTCATCGTCCGATCTACGAATGTCGCATGTCTTTCTGAAAAATTTTAAAGAATAATTATCATCTGTTAGTCTAGACACAGATATTAGGTTTTTCTTGAGTTCTGGAACAAAAAGAACATCTCTCAATGTAATATTCTTGGTATAGTTGTTGCCCATGGTATTTACATGATGAATGTTGCCATCAGCTGTCATAATCTTAAAGTTTATTCTCCTTTTATCCATAAGATAATTCTCAGAAGTAACAATGTGACTGCTGGTTCCTGAGTCAATGATAAATTCAATAGTTGCTCCTTCAGTTTCTATTTCTTTACTTGTAAAACAGTTACTTACGTTTTTGTTGTTGTTTAAACAGAACTTTGTGTAGTGAGTATTATTATTACAATTCTTGCAGTTAAACTTGGTAATACATACGGTATATCGGTGTCCATTTTTCATGCATTTGAAGCATTGTATATTATTTATGGTATTACCGTCACCACTCGATGTTGAAGTCCTGCAGAATTGTGCTATATGTCCTTTTTTCCCACATTTGTAACATGTCTTTATATAGAAACTTGTTGTCGCTTCTTGGCTGTTTTTATCATTCTCATCCAATGTTCTTGTTACTGTTACAGGTTCCTCCACAAGATTGTTAGTCCTCATCCTTAGTTCAAGACTAATCCGTGATATTAAATTTGTTAATGTTTTATCACTTATTGATGTTGCCTCCCATGCTGTTCTAAAGTGATATAATTTCTCCGGCAGATTTGTTAATATTTTTGTTATTATCTGTTTGTCATCAATATTAAATCCTAAGCCTCTTAATCTGGTTGCTTTATTTTCAATCTCTGTAATGTCTAATAAAATGTCTTCGTTTTTGAATTTATAATTGTAAAAATCTTCTAAATGTTGTGTAATTTGGGTATCTTTATGTCCAAGGAAAATATTATCGAATTTGTCTAAAATTTCTTTTGTTGTTTCGCAGTTTATTGCGTAAACCATGTATTTTTCGCTGATCGAGCATAAAATTAATAATTTTCCTTTTGCATCTTTCTTTTCAAAATCCTTTTTAAGGTTTTCACCTTCATCCAAAATAGAGCTGATTTATTTTGCTTTAAATATGAGCATAAGTTTAATCTTCCAAACAGAATATTCAGACTCGCTGGTCAATTTTGATAATTTTACAAATTCTTCCGCCATTTTGAGATTCGGACTTTTAGTAATTCATTTTTCTACTCACTCATCATATCGTAGCGCGTTATCTAAGTAGTAACATGAGGGCCCATGACCCGTTAAAAACACTCCTTCGTGTGGTGTGGAATCCTCACTCCTTACTTACATGGGATCCTCCATTAAATCAAACACTTCTTGATTATTATTTGTTCATATTTACTTTCGCTCACGTATACATAATAATTCTTTATAAAAGATAAAACTCATGTATAAAAACCTAACCAAATTTCACACAACCATTTCGTACAATTACTTTTCTTCGATCCCCACAAGAATATTTTTTACAGTGACAGAAACACTTCTCTTTTTCAAATTCAAATCAACGGAACACATCAAAATAAGAAACCATAGATTATGCTGCCAGTAATAAACTTATAAAATTCCTTGAAACCTAAACCTTCAACAGATTCAACACATTGAAAGTACTTGGTTGCGTTTATATGGCCCTGCGCTTGCTTATTCTGTAAGTAAGATAGGGATTTTAATAATAAAAAATAGGAAAAACTAGAATACAAAATGCAACAACAACTTTTACAAACATTGTACAAATATAACTTACCAGACGTCCCGTATATGTTTTGACTCATTGCTTGCTGGATAAAATTGACAAAGACGCGAAATATATCCATTACCATTATAACGGATTTATTTTTATTTTAACAGTATTTTCATGTTTATTATCTCGAATAACATCTGTCACAATAAATACGTGACAGATAGCATTGACATTTTACAGAATTTTTGCAGTAACGTACTCCACAGTAAATTGCTGCATGCTCGTGCTAGCATTTTTTGCTGTAAACAGCTGTAAACTTGCATATTGTATGGGATCACTGTAAAATTTACGTCCCAAACACAGCGTTCTCATAATTTACTGAAAAAATTGTTCCTGCTCTGCACACCAGAGGCGCTGTTTCATTTGCAATACAAAAAACGCTGTAAATACTGGAACCACGCTGTAAAGTAAAATTACTGAAAATTCGTGCTAGGGGTACAGATATTGACGTAGACACGATTTCTTGCAGCAATATGTTTCAGCATTTTGTTAAGTAAATCCGGTTTATATGGGGTAGTGATTGTGAACCTTTCTTTGCTTTTGGGGAAAGTTACCAATTATCATATTTTGAGCATCGACGACGTATATTACCCCGTCCGTCAGTCTTCACAATTGCCTTGTTACAGACATTAAGTTGTACCGAACGCGCGGGCGCAACCGCGGTATCTTGCTCGACTTCACGTACTCCGAGTTCAAGAATAATATCGAGGCGAAACGCAACGGCAGTGACGTAGACAGCAGCCACCTCAAGTACCTGTTCATCGAGCTTGGCTTTCGACGACTTGGGTACCTCAACCTTACTAAAGCTGTGAGTGTAAATCTGTTACTATTAATAATTATGAACTGTATGAACATTAAAGTTAGAAACAAACCACTCCCACGTACGCAATGTTTTCCGTGCAACGTAAGAGAGGTGATGTGCAAGCTTGTCTCATACAGGTACATGGATTGGCATCAGACTCTGTTGTGATTTCTCAGAAGGTGCACTAGTGCGTCTTTCGGTCATAATTCCTGATGCTGATAGCGAATTTGAGGTGATTGATTGAGTTTACAATTTTATTTTAAGTTCAATAAATCATCCTTTAGTTAACAAGTTTAAATAAAAGGAACTTCTTTATATACCGTCTGTAAAACATGTACTATTTGTTTAAGTTTGCATAAATTATTAAAATGTTGTACACCGATTATCTCTTCTCGCTAAAATAATAATATCTCTGTCGCTCTAAGGTTTGCTGTAGGAAAATCCAATTCTGGGGTTAGCTCGCCTTTGTCGGGCACGCCGCAATTGCGGCGGTAAGACCCCTCTTTGAGGAGTGGCTGGAGAGACGTCACGGCGTCCTGACCTATCGGATGAGGTCCTCACCGGACACGGAAGTTTCGGGAGGTACCTGTGCCTGATAGGGAAGGAGGAAACGCCCGGGTGCCACCACTGCGAAGATCGCCCGGAGGACACAGTAGAGCATACGGTGCAAGACTGCCCAGCTTGGGCGGTGCACCGACGTGTCCTCACGGCGGCGATAGGCGGAGACCTCTCGCGCCCGGCATTGGTTGCGGCCATGCTGCGGGGCGAGACGGAGTGGGAAGCGGTCTGCTCCTTCTGCGAGGCAGTAATGCTCGTGAAGGAGGAGGCGGGCCGCGAGCGAGAGAGGACAGCGTCCTCCCTCCGCCCCAACCGCAGTGGTAGGCGCCCGCGGCGTCGGACGTCAGCAGATGATCTCCGGCCACCGTAGGCGCGGGCATGCGGGCAGCGAGTAAAGGGCAACTCGCTGCCCGACCAAGGACCATGCCCGGGTCGACGGCGCGTTGTGTCCCACGCACGCCTCAAAGAGCGTCAGCATAATGACGGGGCCCCCCTCTCAGAGGGCCAAAGCCTGCCGGGGTCGCGGGATTATTTCCTTACCGTGACCCCGGAACGTAACAGGCTATTGAAGGACACCGTGGATTTTAGTCAGTAGAAGTCTGACAGTCCCTCCCGCCCTGCCCGGGGTTGGAGGACTCATTTGATGATTTTACCACGCTAAAAAAAAAAAAAAAAGCTCGCCTTTGTACGTAACTTAACCTTATGTGAAATGTTATTTTAAAAATATGTGTGTACAATAAAGAGTCAAAAAATTAATGAACTTGTAAACCAACATTTATTTTGTTGACATTCGCAACCCTGTGATCTTACAGGAGACCATCGACACCTTAAAATCTTTGAACAACGTGTTGGTGGACATCGAGAGCGTGTTCATCGTGGTGTCGTCGCACGGCTACGAGCGCGCGCGCTCCTCCGACCTGGACGTGCGCTGCAAGGACGGCCAGCTCATCTCGCTCTACACCATCATGGAGTACTTCAACAACCGCAACATGCCCGCACTCATCGGCGTGCCTAAGGTCTTCATCTTCCAGATGTGCAGGTCAGACAATCTTGAGCTGTGGATCAGCATAGCTGAGGTCGTTGAAACGCCTGGCCCAGTAAGTACTATTTGAAACTATGTGGTGCACAGAGGCAGCAGCGACGACTACACTCGTCGCGTGGAGCGGGACTCGTCGCTGCGCGCGCCGCCGCACATGCCCATGCCCGCGGACCCGGGCGCCGTGCAGTACGACGGACAGCCAGTGGCGCCCGACGCACGCGACCCGCCGCCCGCGCCGCGCCCCGGGTACACGCTGCGGGAGGTGCCGCTCTACTCCGACATACTCATCGCGCACTCCACGCTACCAGGTCAGTTATGATCACAGTAAATTCAGGACATAGGGTTCTGAGCTGCTAGACTGTGCCACAAAACCCCTTCTACCTTCGCATCCAGTGTCTCCGAATCGTTTGCTCCATCGACCATCGGTCCTCCAACAAACATGGCTCACACTCAGCAAGATACACCCTTCCCTCAACCATCAGACCTATCGTTGTTAATTTACTTAATCAACGACAGCCAGTGGCAACGCGCACGCGCGCTTCAAAGAGGTTGCGGGACTAACGAGCTACCGTGACTCTGGAACGTAAAGGGCTATTGAAGGACACCGTGGATTTTAGTCAGTACAAGTCTGACAGTCCCTCCTGCCCTGCCCTGGATGAGAGGACTCATTAGATGATATAACCACGCTAAAAGAAGCCAGTATTATCTCCCTTTTTCGATGTGTTTTTATTTTGTCAGCTAATTATACATTATCTATACATATAATAAATTTGTAGAAAAGTGGTGTCTGTACAATGGAAATATACAAAAAAAAAGTAGCAGGGGTTGTTATTTTATCGATGCCGAACCCGAAACTGTAATTAGAATTTGTTTTGTCTGTTTGTCTGTGTGTTTGTGCACGCTAATCTTCGGAACTACTGGACGGATTTGAATGATTTTTTTTTGTTGTATAGGTATTAAGTCCCGTTAACATATAGGCTATAATTTATCTTGGAAACTTGAACACCTGATGCAGAACTGCAACAGACCGGCTAAACTATAAGAGATACAAAAATGATGCCATAGCAAAAATTGTTCCACGTGATGAGCATTTTCTGCTAAGAGAATAAAATTGAAGATCCTGGACACCTGATGTGGAACTTCAAGAGCCCAGCTACACTATAACATATACAGGAATGACGTCTTAGCAAGAGTTGTTCAGCCTGATGAGCACCTTCTGTTGATGTATAAAAATTGAAGATCTGGAACACCTGATGTGGAACTTCAAGAGCCCAGCTACACTATAACATATACAGGAATGACGTCTTAGCAAGAGTTGTTCAGCCTGATGAGCATCTTTTGTTGATGTATAAAAATTGAAGATCTGGGACACCTGATGTGGAACTTCAAGAGTCCAGCTACACTATAACATATACAGGAATGACGTCTTAGCAAGAGTTGTTCAGCCTGATGAGCACCTTCTGTTGATGTATAAAAATTGAAGATCTGGAACACCTGATGTGGAACTTCAAGAGCCCAGCTATACTATAACATATACAGGAATGGCGTCTTAGCAAGAGTTGTTCAGCCTAATGAGCACCTTCTGTTGATGTATAAAAATTGAAGATTTGGAACACCTGATGTGGAACTCTAAGAGCCCAGCTACACTATAACATATAAGGCAATGACGTCTTAGCAAGAGTTATTCAGCCAGATGAGTACTCTTTGTCAACTTATAAAAATTGTAGATCTGGAACACCTGATGTGGAACTCCAAGAGCCCAGCTACACTATAATATACACCGTGTTCCGGACGATATACATAAACTTCGACCAGATGTTCAGACCACGGAAGTAAGCATTTTTCATTATGGACACATTAATAAATTCTTATTTTTTATTTTTTGTTAATTTTCATACAAACTAAATACCTAGACGTAAATAACCCGATATGCATGCCTCTTTATCCGAATTGGCAACGTCGTATTTTCATTCATAACATTTGGCGGGCTGAAACTTGTCAAAACAGTTTCTTTGATTTTTTATCTCGTTCCTCATAGCACTGTCAATGTACTATACTTATCTAAAGAGAACGTATAAGGCTACCAAGCAGGTAGATACGTATTTCGAATTGTCTTTTTAATTGAGGAATAAAAAAAAAAACAAAATTCCATAACCAAATCATGATAACCTCTTCCCACGACATGCAGCCTTCGCAAAACGTTTCTGCAGTCCTTATTTTTAGTCTAGGCTTAAAGCAACGCCGGACCTCCAACGACGGGAAGGGGAGTAGGCTACCATAATTATCTTCCCATTCTGCCGTTTCGGCTTAAGTAACGAACATTCAATCTCAAAATTATTGACTAAAAGAGGGGCAGCTCAACACGCAATCTGGGGACCACGCTTAGAGCTCACGTACATTCGTAAAAATACTCTCAAAAGATAGGTCTCGGTCAAATTAAGATAAATGGTAATCACAGCATATTTTTTTTATGCATTTGAGTAGAATAATTATAATTTATAAGCACACTTGTTGCGTGGGCAACATCAGAACTAACGCCACCATCTTATTTTTCAATACATTTCACAAATGAGCGCTCTCCTGTCAACCTCAATGGAGTGTCCAAAGATCCATATAACACTGTAGGTTAGACAACTACGTCAGCCGTAATGTCATTCAAAAATATTTTTATTAATAAAAAATAAACTCTAAAAAGCAAAAAATAAATTTAATGTAAAAAGTTTTCGAAATGACCACCTTCTTTTTCGACACAAATATTCAAACGAGTCCTAATTTGGCCATTTAAATTTACAGACATTTGTCTTATTTGTTCAGCAGCCTGAGATATTCTATCTAAGAGCTGTTCACGGTTCTGAATTTGTACGGAGTACACCTTCTCCTTTAAGGTTCCCCAGACATAAAAATCTAAAGGAGTCAGATCTGGGGACCTAGCTGGCCATGCGATATTTGTGCTACCTCGTCCAATCCAACGGCCAGGAAACGTTGCATTTAAATATTCACGCACTTGTGTGCCATAATGTGCAGGGGCCCCATCATGTTGGAGCCACATGGTTCGCAGAGTTTGAAGATCCACTTGTTCGAAAAATTCGAAGCTAGTGACGTTTCTTAGGAACTCTAAGTAATTGTCAGCATTTAGGCGGTGGGGAATCTCAATAGGGCCGATCAGCTGATTGTTAAAAACACCAGCCCACATGTTTACAGAGAATTCAGTTTGATGTGACGCCTGCCAATGTAAATTCGGGTTGCTCTCATGCCACTGCACTTGATTTTTGGAATTGAATACTCCCGCTCTTGTAAACTGGGCTTCATCCATCCAAAGAATTTTTTGAAGCAGTATTGGATTATTTATCAGTTCTTGATTCATTCTCTGGCAAAAAACAATTCTTGAGAAGTGATCAGGTGGTATTATGCCTTGGGATTTTCTGTAGTGGTAGGCATGCAAACCATATCTTTTCCACAGTTTCCACACTAGCTTATGAGATACACCCACGATTCTCCCAACGCGTCTCGTTGAGAGTGTAGGATCATGAATAATAAGGTTCATTATTCTGTTTTCTTGAGCGACGCTCAAATTGATTGCTCGTTCAGGGCGGCGTGGTCTAATTCCGATCTCACAAAATCTCCTGTGTATGTTAATAAATGTTCGTATATCAGGAACGCGCCGACCAGGGAATCGCCGTTGGTACTCTCGCACAGCTGCTGTAGCATTTCCGTCACAGAAACCGTAGACGAAGTGAATATCAGCTTGGTGATGAGCAGAATATTCGTGCGGCATAGTGAAAGTTGTAATCGAAATGATTGATTAAATTAGTCGGAAACCCAAAAGCAAATTACAATAAACAATAATCCTGGCAGTTAAAATCATGCATGACAAACAATGACAAATAACAACTTAGGTATCCATAGCGACCAGTTTAATCTCTTTGAAAGATTCGTTATCGCAAATGATCGTATTTCTTTGTGAAGTTCTTAGAAACAACAAGTGATACGAAGGTTGCGTTTAATAAAGCTGAAGCATTTTATATTACTTTTATAGTATATTAAATCCTAATACAATAAAATATGTTTGACACACAAGTTATTTTTCTTCATAATAAAATTACCATGGCAACGAATGCCATAGAGGAATAATCATAAAGATTAAGAAGTATGTATGTAGAACATACTTCACACCCTCGAAAGTTTTTAAGAATTTTTGGTTAAATTCTTAAGTCCCATTCTGGAACTTAATTCCTTTAGTCTGGGCCCAAAGGTCAACAGCACTGAAGATGTTCAACAATCGGAACCACAAAACTTTAATGAAAGCGAGTACGAATCTCTTTCCAGTTCCCACAACTTTGTCGATGATGATGAACCTTCTGATCTAACTGATACAGAAAATCTAAATGAAACAAATGATCCACATGCTTCAACTTCAACTCCACCTCGAACTTTGAGAGACAGGTCTACCATTGCAGCTCCAAAAAGGTATGACGATTTCATTTTGGCTGCAGCTGAAGAAGTCGAAAATCTTCATAAACCGAAGGAACCTGAAACTTTCAAAGAGGCTATGGAATCCCCAGACAGTGAAAATTGGCAAGAAGCAATGAAAAGTGAAATACGCTCACTGAACGACAACCAAACATGGGATCTGGTCGAGCTACCCAAAGGACGTAAAGCCCTACCTTGCAAATGGGTATTTAAATTAAAAATGAACCCCGATGGTACCGTCGAGAGGTACAAGGCCAGAATGGTCATCAAAGGCTATTCCCAGATACCTGGAGTGGACTACAACAGAACGTTCAGCCCAGTGGTTCGTCTGAGCACTGTACGTTCACTGCTTGCTGTCGCTACTCGTGAAAACCTGAAACTGACACAGTTTGACGTGACGACCGCCTTCCTAAACGGTGAAGTTAAGGAAGAACTATATATGAAACAACCCGAAGGATATCGTGACGGAACTAAAAGAGTCTGTAAATTAAAACGCAGCCTCTATGGATTGAAGCAAGCGCCACGCTGCTGGAATCACTGCATAGCAGAGTTTTTACTGAAAACTGGATTCAAGCAGAGTGAAGCGGATCCATGCCTTTTCGTGCGAACCAAAGGTCAATCAAAGGTCGCTATAGCTCTTTACGTGGACGATGGCCTTGTAGCGCACAACTCAACGACAGCAGGTGACGAGTTTTTGAAGGAACTAAAAGCTAGATTCAAAATAACGACCAAACCTGCGTCTTACTTCCTCGGAATGGAAATTAACGTGCAAAAAGATTCCATATCTCTATGCCAAAAGTCATATATCAAGAAAATCCTAGAAAAATATGGAATGTCTCAGTGCAAGTCAGCACCATCACCCATGATCAAAGATAATGTTGCAGGAGCGGATGAAAACATGAAGTCGAATTTTCCTTATAGGCAAGCCGTAGGCGCTTTGGCCTATCTGTCTGTAGGTACGAGGCCTGATATTTCCTACGCTGTTGGAGTCGCTTCAAGACATCTAGAAGCACCTACAAAGGATGATGTGATGCTAGTTAAGCGCATCTTCAGATATCTGAAAGGGACCCAAGATAAGAGCCTAATGTTTACGAAAAAGTCAACGCCGCACTTGGTCTGCTACAGCGATGCAGATCACGGAGGAGATCAGTCAACTGGGCGATCAACTTCTGGTGTGGTATGCCTATTCTCTGGCGCCGCTATAAGCTGGAGAAGCCAAAAGCAAACTACAGTTTCCATTTCATCAACGGAGGCTGAAATTATAGCGGCGAGCGAAGCGGCTCAAGAAATACTATGGCTGAATCAATTGTTTGACGATCTAACAAAAACAGAAAAGCCAGTCCTAAACATAGACAACAAGTCGGCAGTGTTCTTTAATTTGTCCCATACTTCTTTTGCAGTGCCGCAGTTTTTAATTTGTCTAAGCTCGGACGGAGCGATAATAAGGATGAGCTCAGATTTCGCTAATCGATCCTTTTCTTTTTCATCCGTATTTGCATCTGCAGTCAAGGCTTTCTCAACATATTTAAATAATTTATGTCGTACTAGGACGGCTTCGGCTTGAATTACCCAAGTGTCGTAATTATCCTTCGTGAGTGGATCGATTTTTATGTTCGACATTTCGACTTGGTACTCGAACTTACAGTTTCACCTCTGCTACCATGTGAAGTTCTTAGAAACAACAAGTGATACGAAGGTTGCGTTTAATAAAGCTGAAGCATTTTATATTACTTTTATAGTATATTAAATCCTAATACAATAAAATATGTTTGACACACAAGTTATTTTTCTTCATAATAAAATTACCATGGCAACGAATGCCATAGAGGAATAATCATAAAGATTAAGAAGTATGTATGTAGAACATACTTCACATTCTTCGCTAACTCTCGGGTTCCTCTCGTACGTGCAAATGAAATGCAAATAGTATTTGATAGATTTATCATTTTAATTGCACTAAGCGGCAACATAGGCCAAATTAAGATACTTTCTCACTGCATAGCTCAATTAAATTTCATTAAATGAAATTACAAATATCTTTGTAACGAAGCCTTTTTAAGTACTACTTCCTTTGTTGGATTTGATTTGTAAAAGCCATAGAAGTATTTGCTAAAGTTTATGGATAACGTGAAGAACACGGTGTATACAGGAATGACGTCTTAGCAAGAGTTGTTTAGTCTGGTGGGCATTTCCTGTTGTCTTACAAAAATGAAAGATCTGGAACGTCTGGAATCGTCTCGCGCATCCCGTTGTTTCCCCGTCCCCAGGCTCCTAGATTCGACATCAGACGTTTCAGATCTTCGATTTTGCGTCCCCGACTGCTGGCATAAGCAACAGGATCCGCGTACGAAGTCGCGGGCAGAAGCTAGTTATACATATAGGTATAATAAAACTGTAGAAAAATATTTTTTGTACATTAAAAAAAAAACTCAAAAAATATAGCCAGCGTGTTTATGGACAACCAATAGAACTCATTTCTAGCATTTTTAGAATTTTTGTCTGTATGTCTGTTTGTATGTTTATTTGTTCGGGCATCACGTAAAATGTACGAAAGCTATGTAGATAACTTTAATACATAACGACTGACCGTAACTTGAAGTAACATTAGTTTTTGTTTCATTGAAATCGGATCAGTCTATCAAAAGATATTTGAATTTAATGTGTTCCAGAAGTAAAATTACGGTCAGTTTACACTGAGACACGCAACTCGCAGTTCAGTAGCGCGATCTAGCTTGGAATAGAAAAACAACATACCTATTCAAATATGTTGTGGACTGGAGTGGAGTGGTTTGGAGTGGAGTGGAGTAGAGTAGAGTAGAGTGGAATGGAATGGAATAGAATGGGATGGAATGGAAAGAAAGAAAAGGTTTTTATTTGACTCACACTAGAAAGGGATGGAATGGGATGGAAGCGGATGGAGTGGGTTAGAGTGGGATGGAGTAGATGGAGTGGGATGGAGTAGGATGGAGTGGGATGGAGTAGGATGGAGAGGGATGGAGTGGGGTGGAGCGGGTTGGAGTGAGATGGAGTGGGATGAATTGGGATGGAGTGGTATGGAATGGGATGGAGAGGGATGGAGTGGAATAGAGCGGGATGGAGTGGGATGGAGTGAGATGAAGTGGGATGGGGTGGGATGGAGTGGGATGGAATGGGATGGAGTGGGATAGAGTGGGATGGAATGGGATCGAGTGGAATGGAGTGGGATGGAGTGGTATGGAGTCGGATGGAGTGGGATGGAATGGGATGGAATGAGATGGAATGGGTGCTCTAATCCAGTAGCAATTGAATAGTACTGCCTTTGAACGACAGAGGGCGTTTATTACAAACACGTCAAATATTCTTGAAAAATCTAAATAAATTCTAAATATAGTGTTTATATGAAAACGATATGATTTATAAAAAACCTGGCGAGAATTAAGCGCTTCGCACAAAAAAATACATTGTTAAATTCCGACATCCACGCGAACGAAGTCGCGGGCACAGCTAGTTATAAATAAGGAATCAATATGATTTCTCAGGTTTCGTAGCTCACCGCGACGGCAGGCACGGCTCCTGGTATATCCAAGCGCTATGCGAGGTGTTCGCGGAGCGCGCACACGACTGCCACGTGGAGAAGCTGTTCACGCTGGTGGACAAGCGCATGCAGTCCAAGTTCCACCGACAGACCTCCTCCGTGGACCGCTGGGGCTTCAACAAACGGCTGTACCTGCACCCTGGCCTCTATGAGCCGTGAGGAACTAATATTCGAGTATTAAGATAGAAGTTATGTGGACTACGTAATCTTTGGGGATTAACTTTGTGATGGTTGTGGATGGCAACTTGCATGAATGGAACAGTTTTCTGTGTATTCTGTGTTTATTGCTCAAGGGTGATGTGGTGCAGCCTGGGAGAAACTTATGTCGAGCAGTTGACTACGATAGGCTGAGGTGATGAGTGCTCAATATACATTTATATGTATTTAACCAGGGCCCGATCCAGTCTCTCAATTTTGCTGCCTCTGATTTTCACCTCACGGGGCATTTTTTTTTGCCCGGCTGACCCCTTTGGCCCCTTCCTGGATCGGGCCCTGTATGATTGTATACAGGCTTTTATTTTACTTCCGAGAATATTTGCATTTATTTTATGAGTGAGATTGGGATAATTATTTAGAGGTAATTTTAAATGTACAGAACACTAGAACAGTGACTTGGAATCTGTTTTCTGACGTGATAAGTACAATGTAATTAGCTATAAATTAAGCAACAACAGTGCACCATATCGATGCCGCCATACCATTCATACATAGTTCACGATGTACATATCAGTGGTTGCGCACAATTTATACTTGCATCTTAGAATAGTGCCAAATACGTAGTCAATACTCCTCGGTTGTAGAGGTAAGGAATCAATTGAAAAATGTAATAAAAAGAATAAGAAGAAAAATCGAATGTCAACTTCTACAAATAGTAATTTCCCCATTTATTATATGGTACTCTTTGATTCTTAACCAATTCGTTGCGGAGGGCACGTTTCAGTGCCATCACTTTCTTTTGCGTGTGGCGTTAGGCACGGATGTGTCATTTCAAAGTCGATGGTAACTCCTTCAATTTTGTTCGACGCCACAGGTAGAAGTTAGCGAAATTAGACATCGCAACGAATCGGTTAAACTAGATGCAAATGTCACTTTCATGGGACAAAAAGTTCCCAGTCGTTAATAGTGTTAATGACGGAGTATTAAAGAGAGGGGATGACCCTGTGATAAAGTCCAAAATGTATAAAAAAATATATACAAACATAATGTACTTTTTCTATCCTTGCAGATGTTTGTTTCAGAACATTATAATGGCGCAAGTTTACTGTTTGTATCGTTTTCTATTATATTTTGTAAAAAAAAAAGTAAATTTAAATATTTAAACGCATTAACACCTGCGTCGCGAATCGAACCTGCGTCTTTCTGGATCAGGGGGGGTATTACAACATCTTTATACCAGGCTTGTTCCGGCGAGTGAAAGTGACAGAGCTATTCAAGTCGTCTAGCGCCATCGTTTTGAAGTGCAAGTGAGTGAACGAAATGGCGCTAGACGACTTGTATAGCTCTGTCACTTTCACTCGCCGAAATAAGCCTGGTTTTAGGCCCTATAGCCAAACGGCAAGCGATAAACGTAAAAGTTCAAGAAAGTTGAAAACCTATTAAAAATTACGTTCGTTCGTTCCGTTCGCTTTTGCTACTTTATGAGCTTGGATATTAAGTTGAAAATCTAAAGACTCCTTGTTTACGTTTATCGCTTGCCGTTTAGCTACAGGGCCAGTACCACCAGTACTCTAGTCACTAGAGTACTGGTGGTACTGGCCCTGTAGCTAAACGGCAAGCGATATTATAACATTAAGGTTAAGCACTAGAGTCTAGTGCTTAACCTTAATGTTATAATGAAGTATTGTATAAGTACTATGTTCTACATCTCATGATTTGTGCTTCACATTCCTTGTGTCCCTAACATTCCTTTATTTTTATTTACTCGCCTTGTATAAACATGATCAAATTAATTTATTTTATTGTAGGGCAGGTCGGTTCCGTATCTAACTAAATAACTACATTTATTTAACTACCACCGATATAACTACGGTGAAAAGACCTATCGGTTGGTATAGTTAATGGTCGTTTCACATAAGTTTGTTATAAGTAACTAATGTACGAAATACCTAATGGATACTTCAACTTACGTTTAATTCACCTACGGATAATTCACGGTTTTACGGTATGTGTGATAACATACAACGTCTCCTACTTCTGGGTGGCTTAAAAAAAATCCGTGTCAGGATGCCCCGTCGTTTTTACATTTTTCTTTCGGTGCCCCGTTACATACTGTAACGCACGCTTTTCAAGATATCGCCTCTGCAGCTCAGCCAGTCAGCCATAGCCAGATAACAGAGAGTTTTACAATACACATAATCTGAATACCAGCTGAACAACTTTGTGCTTTTAAACAAGAAGACGGTCGACGTAAGGGGCACCCCGAGGTTCGGTTTGGTTAGTTACTTCGAAAGCCCTCTTCCTCCACTTTAGAAATAAAACGAGTGCGTTTATATTAATAAAAAAAATACTGTAGGCGAGTCGTCCATTAGATATTTTATGCGTAGTTAAAACAACTTTTTTAAAATAAAAAACTTTTTGAAAAAAAGGGAACCGACTTCAAAACCAAACACAAAAAAACTATAAAATAACTTTTCTTTCGGAAGTCGGTGGCTTTGTTTTTTTTTATTTCATTGACATAAATGGCCACCGTGTTCCGAAAGAAAAGTTATTTTATAGTTTTTTTGTGTTTGGTTTTGAAGTCGGTTCCCTTTTTTTCAATTTTTTTTTTTATTTTTCCCTTTTTAGTTGAGATAATCAACAACAAAAATCTTCATAAAATCGGCGTCTTTGAAAATCTATACAATCCTATTAAGCAAAACGGATCTATGTAAGCAACTTCACGAGATATCCATTATTGTTATATACTAAAACCTTCCCCAGAATGTAACAAACACTTTTCTGAAAACTGCATCAAAATCGGTTCAGCCAAACGCGAGATAATTGCGGACAAACATGCAATCGTCCCTGAAAATCTACGATCCAAGTAAGCAAAACGGATCCACGCGGACAACGTCACGGGATATCTATTAGTGTTATATACTAAAACCTTCTCCAGAATGTAATGAACACTTTCCTGAAAACTGTATCAAAATCGGTTCAGCCAAACGCGACATAAGCGCGGACAAACATACATACATACAGGTCGAACTGAGAACCTACTTTTTTTTTTGAAGTCGGTTAAAAAGGGAACCGACTTCAAAACCAAACAAACTGTAAAATAACTTTTCTTTCGGAAGTCGGTGGCTTTGTTTTTTATTTCATTGACTATATGGCCACCGACTTCCGAAAGAAAAGTTATTTTACAGTTTTTTTGTGTTTGGTTTTGAAGTCGGTTCCCTTTTTTTAAAAAAGTTCTTTATTTTTCCCTTTTTAGTTTTGATATTCAACAAAAATCTTCATATAATCGTCTTTGAAAATCTACAATCCTAGTAAGCAACAAAAACAGATCTATGCGGGCAACTTCACGAAGTATCCATTATTGTATATACTAAAACCTCCAGAATGTAACGAACACGTTTCTGAAAACCACATCAAAAACGGTTAAGCCAAACGCGAGATAATCGCAGACAAACATGCAATCGTTTCTGAAAATCTACAATCCAAGTAAGCAAAAACGGATCCACGTGGGCAACGTCACGGGATATCTATTAGTGTTATATACTAAAACCTTCTCCAGAATGTAATGAACACTTTCCTGAAAACCGCATCAAAATCCGTTCAGCCAAACGCGAGATAATGGCGGACAAACATACATACATACAGGTCGAACTGAGAACCTACTTTTGTTTGAAGTCGGTTAAAAACAACTAGTATTTTAAAAGAACATTAGATGAATCGTTCGTTAGTGCAATCAATTTTAGTTCAATCAAAATTATGTCAGTTGAACAGTAGTTGAGTCGTCCAATGTGTCTTGAACTTATGTGAGTCAACCGTAGCTATATCGACAGTTATTTTGATACGGAACCGGCAGGTCATTTACTAACTATATAATATACCTACAGGGATTCAGTGTTTTACTTTTTATTGGGATCTGCAATTGTTGTGTGAAAAAGCTGAAAAAAGTAGATTTAACGAAGGTGCTAGAAAATGTGCCATTTATATGATAGTAGGTAACAATAAGTTAATACTGTATAATAATAATTAAATCATGAAGTTTTGATGTTCATTCGTTCTTGTAATGTATCGTGTAAATTAATTATGACAAATGTGTGCATAAGCTGATTTTTAAGTTTTTACAGCTACTTAATTGACTAAGTACTCATTATTTTAAAAAAAGAAACATTGTAAGTATTTTTTATAGTTTTTACAAAATAAAACGTATATGTTCAATGCTCATAGTTTTAATACAACACATCACATACAAAAATAGATAGAAATATTGATAGCACTAGAGCGATACTGTTGAATGCCGCGTTAATTTCATTAAGTCGCGGACAACTTTATAAAAAATATATATCAAGTGTTATTTATTATGTACACAAATGTGCACAGAAAAAATGTGCGGGACAACAATCAAACACTTCTTTCTACATTCAAATTGTATGTAGAAATGATGGTATGGTACAGTTTCAATAATTTACAGTGTCACCCTTATAACCAGAGGTCGGAATTATGTAGAGTTATTTTAGTACTTGCGTCGAAATGTTGATATTAATATGGATCTGCCTGGGGTTTCTAATTTTGACAATCTCTTGTGCAAAGCAGTATAACAAATCAAATAATAAAAACATTGGAGATAGATTACAATAATAAAATGTGTAAAAGTAAAGCCTTTTTATTTAATAAATCAAGGAGTTTTTCTGCTCTTTATTAATTCCGGGGTTTGGGCATATCCACTTTATTATTTCACTGTATGTAAATGAATAACTCTACATAATGGGGAAGGCCGGTCAGAGCTAATTTTAGATGGCGCCACCATAGCTAGGTCCTAATCCGACCAATGAGGTAGTCAAGAGGTAGCTATTTTGAAGTACCGATAAGATTTGAACCAATGACGATGCTGGGAACTAGCTATGCTAGCGCCATTAGTTCCCCAGTTGCCCATTCCGACCTATGCATATAACTTCGGACTTAGGAAAGGTTCTTATCTGACGGAACATCCGTCGCGTATTATCGGTCGCATAACGCCAGAACAGACAAATGTATAGAAAAACACTTGACCGTTCACACTCAACCGAAGATACGTTAATGCGTCAAAGAACATTCGATGATACGCTCGACGGATGTTCTTATTGTACACTGACTGACTGTTTAAAAATGCACAAAGTTATTGCCACTGACAAGACACAACCAGTTATTAACAAAATACATGTTTCTGTTTTTATTTAATAGTATTGGAATTTGGATTTATCTTTTCAAAATAGTACTTGTATCTTCCAATGTAAAGGTTAAATGTGTGTATGGCTAAGAAGTCACATAAGATATTAGTATCGTCACAGAAAAATGGAAGCTGGAGCAGTAAGAAATATTTTAAATAAACATTGCTCACGAGACATTTTACAACGCATTCATATCGTCGTCGCTAAAAATACAGCTCAAAAACATATTATTCTGAAAATAATAAGTAACAAGTTATTTAACACTTACGAAAATAAGTTGAAAATAACAGAACCATCTTAGAGAGCTAGATGGCAAAAAAGGGTCGCGTTTTACTCTTAATATCAAGATTGGAATAGTTCCTAATAATATAATATTGTAGGTGTTGTAAATTGCCCTGTGAACCTGGCATCACTCGTTATCCATATTATCAGCCTTATTCGCGTGCGCTCTACCGGTCCGACACCGTGCCCACGAGCGCGCCCAGCTTGCTGAGGTTCAGCCACTGCCGCGTGCAGCGCGCGCCCACCGGCCCGGCCGCGCACGGCAGCTCGGACCCGCCGCCCGCGTCTCGCGCCACCAGCTCCGCGTACTCGCCGAGCTTGTCCAGCCAGCGCTGCATGGGGTTCACTAACGAGCTCTGGTATAGCCAATTGAGCACCGACGTCGTGGACCACCAGGGCTCCAGCGACTTCCAGTCGTACACCACGATCGCGTCGTACCAATTCCTCTTGGTGGTCGTGCTGTCCTGGTACTTTGCCCACTTTGTGCAGCACTTGAACTTATCAGGCACACTCTCTTCAGTGAGTATATCTATAGTGGACTGGTCTAGAGTTGCATTGTTTGTGTAGGGGCTCAGTTCAGGTTGCAAACTGTTCGTTATAATATTTGTACTCAGTCCGTTGAGTGAGGAGAGCGATGAGACCGGGGTGAGCGACGGACGGGAGGCGACGTAGTGCAACGCGGGCAGCCAGGCGTGCGACACGAGCAGCGTGGACGTGAGTAGGGTAACAAAGCTCGTGAGGTAGGTGAGCGCCAGCGCGGCGGCGGCGGCGCCCAGCCCGCGCGCGAGCGGCGGCAGCAGGCCGGCGTCGGCCGCGGCCGCCAGGTCCGCGTACGTGAAGAAGCCGCGCTGCTGCGCCTGCTTCAGCGCCACCTGCCGCTCCAGCCACAGCAGCCCAGCCTCGAACGTTTTATCGCTCACAAAAACATTCCAATCCTGTTCATAAAAAAGTTAGTGAGGGACTATCATTTTGTTGATATCCAGGCTCTCAATGATACTGGCATTATTTCTTGTCTTTTAGATAGTTGTACTTACTATCGCACTGAGGAATTCAATTTCCAGCTTTTTGAGCTGGTCCCGTTCTAGTCCACCGGAGGCAGCCCACTCAGAACATATCACGTCGTCGTCTTCTCCATCATCTTGCAAGAACTTGTTGCCCACCATCTGAAAACGACACCAAAGCTCTCAAATCAGCCCTAATTAAAAATAAAGTTGAAGCTTTTTTCTGTGTATCTGTTATTCCCACCAATGAAACAAGGAAAAGATCAGCGGGCGCGGCGTTGTGGATGTAGTCGGGGTTGCAGGCGTTGAGTCGCTCGAGGTATAGGATTGCTAGCACGAGCGCGCACGGCGACACACAGGCGCTGCGCGCGATGCCAGCCGCCGCGTCTGCGTGCAGGCGCCGGAGCGAGCGCCCGCGCTGCGACATCGACCACAGCTCACAAGAGACCTCTGCAATTTTTCACCACATTTTCAGTTCTAAAATCCTATATCGCTACTGAAGAAAAAAAACTGTCCTATGACTACTAAGTTATAGTTTAAGACTCGTCAAGTATCCCAGAGGATGCCCTATTCAATATGTAAATTATTCACTTTTGAAATTCAGCAGTATTATCAGTTAAGTTTCATACCAGTGACGGGCAGGCTCAGGCAAGGCAGTGTTGGCAGCTGCCCATAGTAAAGCGTCTTGGTGATACGCTTCAGGAACTCTTTGTGGTCACCCATGCTCTATTGAAAATAATTACATCACAAAATACCAAAAATTGCTAACATGTAAAAAGGAAGAGTTAGCTATCCTTACTCTAGAGACCTATAGGAAAACAATAATGTTCCCACTAGTGGGTCATCAATCTCCGCTCTGTGAGAGAGAAGAGGAGGGAAAAACTACTTTGGGTAGATGGAGGGATTACGATCCACCACAGCCATTCTAAACTAGTTTTGATTTCTGAATGGCAGTCTATGCTAGACTTTTAAATATTTCTTTATAAAAAATATATAAAGTTATTATTACTATTGTTTCTATTCAGTATCATTTTTAATAGTAAGCGTCACATAAAAGCTAGGTGCATAATACTCGCAATTAGCGTGCTTGTATGAATGTGAATGAGGCAAAAGGAGTATGTAAGGATCATAGCAGGTGGCACTCTGCAATTTTTGTTTCCCCCGTGGGAAGGTTTGACTTGATGTATTAATGTGTCACAATTAAAATAATCATAATGACTCATTGTAATAATGATAATAAACATCATACATTTATTTTCTTAGGTGTTTTCCTGTACCTCCTTGCCGGATTGCTGCCCTGGGATCTGGAGGCGACTGCCCTCCAGCGCGTCTATGAGTGGCGCGTGGAGGCGAAGCGCCGGGGCGTGACCCCGCTGCCTCGTGAAGTCGAGGCGCGGCGGGAAGAGCTCCGGCGCGATCTCAGGGCAGTATGGAAGGAACGACTGTCGCGACCGAAGGCCGGGCACGCCGCAATTGCGGCGGTAAGACCCCTCTTTGAGGAGTGGCTGGAGAGAATTCATGGCGTCCTGACCTACCGCTTGACGCAGGTCCTCACCGGACACGGAAGTTTCGGGAGGTACCTGTGTCTGATGCGAAAGGAGGAGACGCCTGGGTGTCACCACTGCGAAGATCGCCCGGAGGACACGGTGGAGCATACGGTGCAAGACTGCCCAGCTTGGACAGAGCACCGACGTGTCCTCACGGCTGCGATAGGCGGAGACCTCTCGCGCCCAGCATTGGTCGCGGCCATGCTGCGGGGCGAGACGGAGTGGGAAGCGGTCGCCTCCTTCTGCGAAGCAGTAATGCTCGCGAAGGAGGAAGCGGGCCGCGAGCGAGAGAGGACAGTGTCCTCCCTCCGCCCCACCCGCGGTGGTAGACGCCCACGGCGACGGACGTCGCTAGATGATCTCCGGCCACCGTAGGCGCGGGCATGCATGGGCAACCGTGGATTTTAGTCAGTAAAAGTCTGACAGTCCCTCCCGCCCTGCCCGGGGTTGGAGGAATCATTTGATGCTCACGCGAAAAAAAAAAAAAAAAAGGTGTTTTCCTGTGATACTAGAAATACTAATGTATTGGAATATATGTATATATTTCACCCCACATGATGATGTTTTTCCTAATATGCCATTGCTCTTCGTACCTATATACATATAATATAAAACATTATCACACAAACAGTTTTATCCATTGCTAGCTTCTGTAGCACAGTGACACAAATTCAACAAACAATCTTGATAATTGTTATTATCTCTTTAAATAATGACCTTGTCGGTCAATCTGTGTCGTCATCATAACTTAAGAGTGACGCTATAGACTTTATTAAATACATTTTGTTTTAACTGAAATAAGTTACTTGGTTTATTGTTTGCATTATGTATGAAGTTTATATTGGCCAAGTTCAACAAATAACACATCGGCAAGGGCACAGGTTGTGCGAGATATCTAGGTTGTAAATGACAAAAACTTGATTATTTTGATGAATTACTAGTCATGCGAAACTGATTATCTGGTCAGGTGGTTGTAACATTTGCTTTAGTGGAAACAGTTTTTCATGGTTTAAACAACTGAATGTGCCAATTAAAGAGAAACTATCATAAAACAAGAACAGAAAGCATGCCTTTTAAGTGCCGATATGCTCTGTGAATGAGTAGGCCACTGGCCACGACATGACCTCTTTCCGTACCTTGATTTTAGTCCTCGAACCTTCTCTTTTCCTTTTTGATATGTTAGACATGTTCCCGGTAATTTCAATGGTATATTATATACTATATTAAATATGAAATACAAGTATTATAACGACAATTTAACATAAATAATACCGGATTCTTCACGACGAAGAACCCTTTCCTTTATCTTTTGTTTGGTGTTCCAGAGCAATACTTCATAAACGCATCATGTAAACATAAACATTTGACTGAGTGCATACGAAAACATCGTCTGTAAGAAAGAGTAAAGCAATCAAAAGATCTTAGGTATGCGCAATAACATAATAAATTAACTGGGAGTGGGATCTGGAACGCAATTTGTTGACATTTCTTTTTTTTTGTAATGATGTTTTTGACATGGCTTCAAGGCCTTTAAGCCAAAGGATGACATTTTGTTATTTGGGCAGGGTTACCCTGTTTCATTAGAAAATCTCCCCATACAGAAATGTTCAAGTCACAACTTACCGAGCCCTCGCGGCAAACGTGCAAGTGGCTGGAGAAGCTTCACAGCGTCCTCACCTTCACCCTGACGCAGGTCCTGACCGGACACGGATGTTTCGGGAGGTTCCTGTGTCCGATTGGAACGGAAGAAACGCCTGGGTAGGTAGGACACAGAGACGATAGGCGGTGGCCTCTCTCGCCCGACTTTGGTCGAGGCCATGCTGCGAGGTGAGACGGAATAGCAAGCAGTCGCCTCGTCCTGCGAAGTAGTCATGCTAGCGAAGGACGAGGCATGAAGGAGACGATAGCCTCCACCACAGTTTATGCCTCCATCTCACGACCCAGCCGCAGCAAGAGACGACTGCGTCAACGAATGTCACGAAGCGATTTCCAGCCAGCATAGAGGCAGCGATGTGCATGGCGAGTAATAGGTGACTCGTCATTCGATCATGGAACATGCTCGGGTCGACTTCGTGCCGTGATCCACGTGGGCCTCAAAAAGCTGTCAGTGAACTGACGGGCCCCCCTTTGAGGAAAGTAAGACGTTAGGAATTTGACAATAGGCTATTCTCCTCAAAAAAATATTTGTCCGAATTATAGATTATCCTCGTAAGGCCCAAGCTAAAATTTCCAAGATGAGCTAAACGCCCAATGCACACAATACAATACAATGAACAATATCACTTACCATGGTTCCGGCCCAAGCATATTCAACTAGTTTTTTTAGGAGAAACATAACGAAGATTTTTTTAAATATTTTTCGGTGAGAGACCAATATAAATATCTCTTTAAAACTAGCTGTAATGTGGGAACACATTGCAGCTAGTTTTAAAGAGATATTTCGTGTTCATTTAAACGCACATTGGGCTTTAAGTGATATTTAAATAACACAAATTAATTTAAATATATTTTAGTTAATTTTATGAGAAATATCACAATTTTAACGTAAACTTATGTTTATGGTTCTTTTTTAAACTGGTTTGAACATTAGTAGTACTTATTATAATTTTTTTCAAAATAAAAGTGAGAAAACCAACATGAACATTTTACATTTTAGCAGGTTTTCTTAAAAATATAAACTTAAAAAATAGAATAGAAAGTGTTCTAAACAGAAGAAGAAGGTAAAAATAGAATAGAAATATTAACTTAAAAAATCGAATAGAAAGTGGTCTGTAAATTAACATAGAATATCAAACACAATCGAGCATTAATTTCAACTTTTCACCATTTTTTTTGTACTGTCATTACTTCCGTGTTACTTATTCTATGAACAGACTGATTTCGAAGGTTTGGGTCGTTACTCTGGGTCCCCAATATCTTCATCTGAAGGTAAGAAGTCTTCGATCTAGGAATAGGTAAGCAATTTCTCAATTTTATCACTCCTACGACTTACAAAAAAGTTACGTCTTACTGATCAGTAACGCCCGATGTACAACACAATGAACAAAACTTTTCGATGAAGAATAAAAAATACCAAATAAGTATTTTTTAACTGAAATTAAAAAAAAAACGTTAATGTCAGTTATAACACACGAGTAGGTACAAAAATGAAAAAATACACAAATAAGCCACAAGATATCTACAGCCAAGATTTTGTGGAAGATTTATCAAGTCCCATGTCTGACATGCTGCTTGATAAATCTATCCATCGTAGGTCCTTCTAGCCTTTCTGAAAAAATATAGTTATTCCAATTTAAAATATACGATTATTATTACATTTAACCAACTTTCCAAACAAAATCAGCTAAAATGTAACAAACTACGATTTTCAGTCACAAGTTTCCTGAAACGTAGGCATATTGCAAAAAAAGCCGATATTGACAGACCCCTTATATTCCAAGTTTCGGTTGTCAAAATACATCCTAGGATATTGACCAATACTTACATTCAAACGAAAAGACGGTTGGCGCAAAAAAAAATGAAACAAGATTACACAAAATGTACACTGTAATGTACAGACGCCAGCACATCAAGCTACCACAATCTGTCAGATTTATTTAATTGAATTTCAACCTTATCACAAGAGTAGAAGGTTAATGTTTGACTGGTAAAATCTGACAGATTCGGGTAGGTTGACCTGATGGCGTCTGTACATTGGGCGATTAGGAGAAGATTTTATTTTTAGGTCTGGGCGGAATGCTGAATGTTACTTTGTTCAATATATTGTATGTACTTTGGGCCTTACGAGGTTATTAAAAAATATTAGATCCGTATTTTTTCTTTCATTATGTTAACCAAACCTGACGAAGATACAACGCTTTTAAAAATCACAAAACAGTTAGGCATGGTCTACCCGTGGGCCGTGGATCTACACCATCCCTAAAAGTTAACAGATTTGTAACGGCCGATCTTTCTTGACAAATCTTGACATAAAAATGTAGAAAACCGGAAGTCGCCACTGTCTTCGCGCTACCAGCACTTTGAATGATTTTTTTTTTTCACTTATTACGTTAGTTTTATGGCACAATAATAAATCTAACAAACCTGCGGTCTTTGTTTACATCAAATATCAAAGATTTTAAAACGCAGTCAGAAATAAAAATTTTAGTTCCGTTTCAATCCGTTCTGGCCAAGCTGTAAACAATTTATTAAAATACAGCTTGACATAAAAATGTAGAAAACCGGAAGTCGCCACTGTCTTCGCGCTACCAGCACATTGAATGATTTTATTTAATTTTTTTTTCACTTATTTCGTTATTTTTATGGCACAATAATAAATCGAACAAACCTGCGGTCTTTGTTTACATCAAATATCAAAGATTTTAAAACGCTGTCAGAAATAAAAATTTTAGTTCCGTTTCAACCCGTTCTGGCCAAGCTGTACACAAATGCTCAATATTTTTTAATTTTCCTTGTTGATTTTCCCGCAGTTATAGGAAAAACATAAAAAACTGGCAATATTTAGTATTGCCAAATGGTTTGCCTTTTTGAGTTTGCCGTATATGATTATTTCCCAGAATTTGTTCCGTATTTCAACATTAACGAATGGTTTAAGTTTGTATGTATGTACACATAGATCGAAACCGGCCGCATTGTATAGGTGTTAGGAAGTGCCTGTCCACGGCCACAAAACACCGGGAGCTATGCCTAAAAAAATTTAAAAATAAAATGACAGCTGTCATACAAAAGCAAAGGCAAGAATCGAACGCTTTTTCGTGCAGACTGCAGAGCCAAGTGCTTTTTCGAATAAAACAAAATACACAACATGAAATGATTTAAAAGCGGCATCCGCGTAAATAAATTATTGTGTGTAACATTTTGTTAAATTTAGCATGTGCGTATCTGTAATTTAACTCAGCCGCGTGTGGGTTTGCGGTGACTCGTGTCATTGATATTGATTTCTTTTATTTTGTGAGAGAACAATTTCGAAAATGATTTACCCAGATTAGTGGGAGCTCCGGACCGTATGATAAGCGTGAGAGTGGTGGAGACAATGTTTGAAGTTGAATGCAGTGTGTGATAATGTGCGGACAAAATGAAAACTAAGAGTTTTTTGCTGTTTTCGACGTCGGTGTTTGCAATAAGTATATTTCTGATAGTATTCCACTCGCAGCCGCCGCAATCCATCCAGAGCATTGTCACGCAAACACATCAGCACATAAAAGATTTTCAGGTTTGTAAAGCAGCAAATATTTTTCTGATGAAGTCCCAACTTTTTTGTGACCAATTGCTTTTAACTACCCATAGAATAATTATGTATTTGTGTGTTTTTTGTTGTTAAAAGTGCCCATGCTGAAAGATGAATTCTACTTATTCATTGAATATATTTTAACCTGGCACTTGCATCTCTTTATTCTGTTGCACATTGTTTATAGTTTCATAGTTTTTCTCCAGACAATTCAATGAGTATCCACTGAAGTGGATAATTAATATAAACAAAGATTTTATACTTCTAACTACTTCAGCAAAGATTTGTGCTATCTAGTTACATAGTAGAAACAGTAACAATGTTTTTATTATTATTTTTTTACATGGGTCAGGTCATCTTGAGGCTACTATAGAAATATAACCTTTTATAACACATTTCAGAACTAGGTACTTTGTCAGACCAATCAATAATTTTATTTTAAGACTATGCAGGTTTAAAAATAATATTTTAATATTTTGATGAACATACTTATTAAAAAGACATCTAGATATTTTTGCTATGATGTGGGAGCTAGCTAGCTTGCTGGCATAGCTAAACAGGATGCACTTCTCAAAGACATGCATTGTTATTTAAAAGCATTTTTTATTCTAGAATAAACTTGTTAAATGTGAAAAAAGCAGAAAGCAAAAAAAAAGGAATAAGAGTTATTCTAATAGTCATGTGATGTGTCTAACCTTCATTTAAGCTTTAATGAGGTCAATGACATATTTAAGGTCAAGCTGAAACACTGATGGTAAATAATAATTCAAGATCATTTCACATATCCGCTTCAAATCTAAACTATCTTCAAACAGCAAATACTCAACAATACTGAGCTGTAAAACAAAACAAAGGACATCTTATATATTGACACCAGGCTTTGTAAAGTGGTGCCGCTAAACATTCAAATACATACATAAACACTTCTTTACATGGTATTAGCTGACCCCGCGAACTTCGTAGCTCCACAGAATCAATACTACTACACTACTAATATTACATCATTATATAATAAAACCTTCTCCAGAATGTAATGAACACTTTCCTGAAAACTGCATCAAAATCTGTTCAGCCAAACGCGAGATAATCGCGGACAAACATACATACATACATACAGGTCGAACTGAAAACCTACTTTTTTTTTTGAAGTCGGTTAAAAACAACATGAATTAGTGACCGACCGAAATTTCGGTTTCGGTTTCGGTTTCGGCCGGTTTCGGCCAAAAAATCTAGTTTCGGCCTTAGTTTCGGTTTCGGCCAAAATATAGCCGAAACTTTCGGCCCCGCCGAAACTCAAGTGTTCGTTCATTTTCGTGCGTCGTTCGGTAAAATTCGCAGCTAACACATGCCTGCTCTCAGGTCACCGGCTCAGTTCGCCACCGTTCATTTAATCGTGAGTTGAGGTTATGTTTTTGAGTTTTGCTGCCAAGAGTAAGTCTTGCATATTCATGTCATAATAAAATATATTTGTTACGCCTGCTCTCAGGTCACCGGCTCAGTTCGCCACCGTTCATTTAATCGTGAGTTGAGGTTATGTTTTTGAGTTTTGCTGCCAAGAGTAAGTCTTGCATATTCATGTCATAATAAAATATATTTGTTACGTACGTTAATGATTAAAATTTATCAATCGTCAAGGCAGTGACTGTATTCGAAACGTAATTAAGTTAACGGTTCCTTCTTTGAAAGAATGCTTTTTTTTCAAGTCAGTTATTTCGTATTACTGAATATTGTGCGATTATTGAGACTTCAAATCCAGCGGAATATTGAAAACACAGAATTTTTGTAATTTCGAGTAGATTATGGCTCAGAACAAGTTAAATAACATAGAAGAATAGCAATTTCTTAAAAATCGGCTATTTCCATAAGTTCGCCGTATTTCATTACTTCCCAGAATTTGGTCCTTATTACTAACACTATATCGCTGTTATAATACAGACAGGCTGTGATTTTTTAACCAAAATCAGCAGTTTTGGTTTATTGATTTTTCTAAAATCCAATGATGAAGCTTTAGTTTTCGTCAAAATCGGTCTCGAGGCTCTATTCAACGTTTTTCGATATTCCTCATAGTTAAGGATATAGCCATCCACGCCCAGTTGAAAAATTCACCCTGTATGTTTAACACTTTTTCAAATGTAAAAAAAAAAAATGAGAATTTTAAATGTTTTTAAAAGTTTCGGTTTCGGTTTCGGCCGAAACTGAGAGCAAGGCCGAAAGTTCGGTTTCGGTTTCGGTTTCGGCTGAAAAACCAGTTTCGGTCGGACACTAACATGAATGAAAAGAAATCAGATAAACTAGATTTATTGAACAATATAAAGAAATAGTTGACTGGCATAATAAAAATAAAATATTTTCAAGTATGCCCATTAGGATTATATTATTTATGATTTGTATTGTTGTGATAGGAGTCAGTGTATTGCTGGGTAGATTGTTGGGCCACTTCTGAAATACTAGGAAGATGAAGAACATTTTAAGTATTTTTTGCTGAAGTACTACACACATCAAAAGTGTCTAGGGATCAAGCATTTTTATGCGGATTTCTTGAGATTGAGATGTGGCTTTGTAATAAATTTATGATTTTATAAATTTATATGGATCCTTTTTGGTGCATTTCATAATTTGAATCAGGAACTGTAAATCAAATTCGAGTAAAAGATGAAAATCAGCTGTCAATATTTTCCCTATAAAAACATACAACGCATTGAAGACATTATTAGTGCTACTGTTTCCCTACTACTGATTAAAACCAACGTTATTATGGAGCGGCGACGTCATTTAAGCAGGGAAGAAATGCTCAGAGCCGTGGGAATGATAGAAGCTGGTTCCCGGCAACGTACTGTGGCTTTAGCTCTGAATACAAGTCAGAGTGTTATCAGTCGACTTTGGACACGTTACCGAAGCACTAGTACCGTGGCTGAGCGCCATGGCGGACGGTATCGCTGCACCACACGGAGACAAGACCGATACATTCAAATCTTAACTCGAAGAGCTCCAACAATAACCGCCATGATGTTAGCCGTGAGGCTTCATCACTCTTCAGGGAACTTAATTAGCGACCAAACAGTCAGAAACCGCTTGCATGAAGTGAACCTTCATTCCCGAAGACCGCTACGGGTACCACCTATAGTAATGCACAATCGTAGGATTCGATATCAATGGGCTCTTGAACACAGAAATTGGGCAGAAGAACAATGGCGTTTCGTGTGCTTTTCTGATGAGTCTCGTTTTGGTATGAGACCGGATACAAGACGTATACGACACTGGAGAACCCCTGGACGCCAACAGCGATTAAAATCCTGCCAGGAAGTCCATCCTTATAGTGGTGGAACCATCATGGTATGGGCGGGTATTTGGATCGGCGGAAGAACTGAGTTGATTTGGATCAGAGGCAACCTCAACGCTCAAATTTATGCTGAGACGATTGTATCAGACGTCATCGTTCCTCTACAAGTGCAAATCGGTCCCTTATTTCAGTTAATGCATGATAATGCACGACCGCACACCGCAAGAGTTGTAAGACAGACTCTCGCCGCAGCTAACATCAATGTCCTGCCCTGGCCTGCTCAGTCGCCAGACTTGAACCCGATTGAGCATGCATGGGATATGCTACAGAGAAGAGCTCTGCCGAATATGGAGGGTATCCAGTCGCAAGAAGACCTTTTTTTGTTGTTGCAACGAACATGGGCGGCCATTCCACAGCGTGATTTGGATGAACTCATTTTGAGTATGCCAAACCGATGTTCTTGTGTTGTTAGTGTTCGCGGTAGAAACACGGATTATTAATTGTTTAAGTTACCCAATAAAATTTTAAAGAAAACTGTTATTTCAGTCTTTTTTTCGAACTTTAATGTTAGTGGTTCAAATGTCAAAAATCCCTTTATTAGGAAAATGGCAAATTTCTTTATGAATGCAAAGGTGACTTGGTTTATCGTTACTGTGACAAACGATAACACTTTATTTGATGAATCCTTAAAGAACATTTTAATTAATATCAATCAGGAGAAAAGTTATTGCAAAAATATATGTTGATCCCTAGACACTTTTGATGTGTGTAGTTTTCAACCTCAACATAACAAAACATGAGTCTCATACATTGAATATTATTATTTTTCATGACTTGCTGGAAAACCCGCCTTTAGTAGCAGTACGCTGGTTAATAGCAAGAAATAATGTTCAAATATTTTTTGATGCTCTGACAGCCTAGACTTATTACTTTTTTCAGTTAAATAGTCTAATAGGCTAAATGTAACAATTAAAGATTCTCTACAGCTTATTAAACTTTTTTCATAATTCTTTGCCTAAAATAATTAAAATGAGATTTACCATGCAACAGGCGTCGTTGTCTCAGCAGGAGAACCTACGTGATGTGGAGGAGAACCACCTGGTGCAGGAGGAGCAGTACTCGCGGCTCCTGGGGCTGGACGGCCGCCAGGAGCTGTGGCACAACACCACCACGCCGGCGCTCGTGACGTACGCGCGCGGCGACTCGCACGCGCAGGCCGTCAGCTTCGTGCGCGCCGCCGCCAAGCTGCCCTACACCGTGCTGGTCTACAATCTAGGATTAAAGCCCTATTCTTTGGCTGTGGTGAGTACGAGCTTATTTTAATTCTTATTTAAAACTTCATACAGACAGATCCGAGGGCCAGTGTGGTGGCCCAATGGCATCGGTCCCGACTTACGAATGGTCGTGGGTTCGAACTCCGCCAGACGCATTACTTTGTGTAATTTATTTCATCACCACTGCTCTCAAAAACGGTGAAGGAAAACATCGTGAGAAAACCGGCATGTCCCGGAAGGAACCAAAAATTCGAAGACCAGTTGACATCTACCAACCCGCACTGGGCCCGCGTGGTGGGTTATGGCCCACTCCCTCTCACAGAGAAGAGACCTGTGTCCCAGCAGTGGGAACATAGGATGATGAATAAAGGCAGATCTGTACTGGAACGTGGTTCACAGCGGCTACACATCAAGCTATACAAAACCAGTATAAGCTGAATCGTTAAATATACGGAAAGACCATACAAGCGAGACCACGATTAACTGGTTTTGTATAGCTTGATGCGTTGCCGTGTGTACGAAGGTATTCGAATTGCCACAAAAAATAAGTATTCTACCGATCTTTCCTCATTAGGTATATTGCATTGTTATTAATTTTCATAACATTATTAAGTACCTACCTAATAACATAATTTGGTTAGCTTTGGTTTCGAAAGGCTTTTCGTAATATAAGTCCTGCCATGATTTTCTGCAAAAAGACATCCTCGCAACCAAGACGAAAAAAAACTGCGGACAGAAGGACGGATGTAACTATTAGGGTTCCAGTTCCATAAAGACTACGGAACCTTAAAAATTAGTCACAAAAATTAAACAAGCATTTAGAACGATAGCGGTCAGCTTTCACTCAACGCAATTATTAAGTGGAGTGGGAACATCCATCAACGACCATCGCATCGGCTTTCAGCACTGCCTTCTCTTACGTAGCCAACTGACCCAAATGCTCTAGTCTTAGCACATTAATCTTTTGTCAAAGGAAGGCATCAGTCATCGGTGTGTTTGTCGCAGGTGTCCAACTACTGCAACTCCTCGAAATGTGCCATCATCGACCTGGACCTGGATGCGTTCCCGTCACACGTCAGCGACGAAAGCATTCATGCTGTGCGACCGCTCGTTATACAGGTGAGTTTAAAATGTTCGTTTTTTCAGCCGAAAAAGAAACTTAGGACTGACAAAGTGACAACACCATCAAATGCCAGCATTTATTGCCGTCACCGACGACTGACTACTAATGTGGTCAGTCGTCAAATTCCTCAAAGGCTAGCTAGGTGTAGCTCAGACGTAAAAATATTGGCCGCCTTGACTTTATAAAAATAATTCTTCAAAAGATTTCGTACGTCTCACATCAATATTTATATCCAACGATAGGAAAGCTTGAGCCGATTGGCGACGTTGCAGCAATCCACAGTTTTCTTTGTTAATAACTGAATGTTACGATTGTCGCCAAAAATACCAACATACCCGCTGGTAATGGCAACAGAAATAGTTTTCCTGTTAATCTATGACCTTGCAGTTTTTTGTTTAACGCACTTAGTCCGACAGTCGTCGGGCGATACAATGGGCTGATTAAACCTGATAGCTAGGTGCTACAGTGACTGAACTGATTGTAATGAGGCCTACTTGCTACCTACGCCTAATCATGGAGCTATGCGGTAGTTTCGTGGTCGATAATATGGAAGCTGCACTAAAATTATACAAAACTTCAGTTGCTCTTTGCTTTGTAGAAATATTAGGTATTGCCAACCATCATTTTTCTTTAATTACAAGTGCCAAGAGATATCTCATGTCTTTACCAGGGATTGTATGTAATACACTGGGTATTGCATACCACGAAACCTCGAAAAAGGGGAATATTATTATTCGGATTTAAATCTCAGTCCGACACGGTCGGATAACATTAACGGAGAAGACGAAGGTAACCTTAGTGTTGTTTTTTTTTTGATGATTTATACGAAAAGAGGGGACTCGGACTTTCATCAAACTTGGCAATACCATGACTTATACTACTAATAATTATGCGACCCCCTTCCTAGTCAACACCTACTTAACATAAGTGTGTCATTCAAGTTATGGTTTTCCCTAAATAAACTTCTCATATTTATTATTACATTCATGCGTAGAGTATACTAATAGTGCAATAATAAGCAGTTCACGTGTAACTGCATTTCCGTCACAACAATAACAGTTTTACGTCAAAGAGTTTTAATGTTTTTATTTGAATCGCTGCGGTCTGCTCAAGTTCATGTAATTACATAATATCTTTCATTAATCATCACTATTTATCACACAGCCACATGTGGCAAAGTTTCTGTTTCATTTTGAGGGTTATTCTATTATTTAAAAAATACAACTGACTTAGTTACATAATTAACTAGGTATATATCGGATTACAGCGTCAGTTATTGATTTAATGTTTTTTTCGACAGATACCTTGAACTCAGTCGATTTGACCTTTATACTGTGAGTGAACAACATAAAATATGTATGACGTCATGTTTTTGTTTGGCAATTTATTCAAAAACACACCTGAAAATCTACTTATCCTTCGCCGAGATACGTAAAGATAACGACTTTATTATGTTTGCACTGCTTATCCTTATTGGATTACTTCGTATCTGGAGGCTACCATCTCCGTGCGTCATCGTCGGTCACTGCCTTCTTCGGAATATTCAGAAATGTCCTGCTTCATAGATAGACATGATCATTGCTTCAAGGCATGATTACCTCAAAGGTGATCTGTCCAAATAAAGGGCATACAACACTTGCCTCACATAATTATAAGAGGGGCCTCTTGAGCATAAGCAAATAGTGGTTATGGAAGCTCCAGTTGTGAATGTAAATTCACACGACACAAAGAAATCAAAGCGAGGCTTAACAGCCAACCGGCATAATAAGACCAGTATTAAGCGGCACTGCGGCACTGGCAGGTCAGCCACGTCGGGCGGTGCGACGCGCGGTAACGTGGAGGCTGTGCCTCCACGTTACCGACACACGCGCACATAACACGTCTGCCAGCCGTCTGCTGCCCACTTGATGTTACAGCTTACAGCGAATGGCTCGACGAACTTAAAAACGCATTTGATTTTGTACTCTAAGATGTTTGCTGAAACTGTAAAAAGCAAATGTGAAAACCAAGGGGGCTTTACTGAACGCTCAATTACACAACGCTTGGACCATTTGGCAGGCAATGAGCCAGCTCTGTTAGCTAGGACAACGGCATCAACGACCCTCAATGATGCTTGATCTGCATACGTATATTCGAACTGAAGCACTTCCAAGCGTATCATCAATTTATTATTTTGATGTTATCCTCGGAATTGGATCCTTTTGCATTTGGTCCTGACTGGCGAAGTGGTGACTGACAAATGCACGCGCCGCGTGTCCTTGGACGAGGTCTTAATGTTACTCCAGAGAGTATCCGAATTATTTTTTCTGGGACTGCTTAATGAGATAAAATGTAGGTAACCCTATCCAGCAGAAACTTTGTCCGCGAGCTAGCTAACCTGTAGGTCAATTGTATAAGAACAAACGTTTTTGGAAATTAACAGTATATTAGTGGAGGTTAAGGGTTAGATTAGCGGGATGCAAGTACTTTTGATAATTATGGAATCATTTTTAAAAGGTCACGTCGCATTAGAGATGATCTCGCAACAGCGTTGTGCGATGACACGTTTTGTTACTTCGTAAGACAGACGCCTTTAGCTCTTAAAATTTTCATTTCAGTTGGAATCAACGTAGGTACATAATAAACTCCTTTTACATTTGGCACAACATGACGAAACAAACAGGGCCGAGCAGTCCGGTTGATATTATGTAGTCAATGCGTGATTGCGGATTCTGCATAAAGGAAGTAGATAACGCCATATTTGGCACTACTCATATCATGCCCAGCTTCAAGGAGCGTCTGAGTAGATACAATAATTATGTCGGATGCACGATGCACAGTGGTGACGGGCGCCTACCACTGTCAACACTCCAGCAGATAAGATACGGACACATTCACCGCGCGTAATTATTATTGATGATTACAGCGTAATATAGTACGTTATGTGTGCATACTCTTCGCAATTTTGTACCGTGAGCTGTGAATTACTAACAATGCTAGGTTTGTTCTAAGCGCAAGTCGTACCTCAGACGGTGCGGCGCGCGGCGGGGTTGTGTTCACTCTATTTTGCAAAATAACGGATCTCTCAGTTCACAAGAGGTGCAGTTTCCAATGGAGCTTCCGATACCTCTAGATACTGCTTGCTTCGTCTAGAATAGGCTATTCTGATTCACTGAGTCATCATTATTTTGTGCCATCGTGGGGTGGCTCCAAAACCTCCGAAGCTTAAACTTTTACTGGTAAATTCTAGGTGCAAGTGACCAAGTTTTGAGCCACCAAAATATAAAATACTTAACCGATTCGTTGCGATGTCTAATTTCGCTAACTTCTACCTGTGGCGTCGAACAAAAATAACGTGACACATCGACTTTAAAATGACACACATCGCTGCCTAACGCCTCACGCAAAAGAAAGTGATGGCACTGAAACGTGCCATCCGCAGCGAATCGGTTAAATACCCTTTCAATTTGTTAACCCCATCTCAATTTGTTAATTACTAATAAATTAATTGGAATGTCCGCTTCTTCATACTCGTACATCTCCCGACATTCCAGTAGTTTGTTGCCCCTTCGAGCAGTTTCCATTCACTGCTGACGGTAATTTGTTCCTGAAAACCGGCCTTAAGTAGTCGTGAGCATGAATTTCCACGGTTCGTACAATACGCTTCAGCAAATATTAATTTACAAATGTCGTGTTCAGTTGATACACGAGTGCGGTGCCGCATGCCCGTCCTTGTCGTTAGTCGCTACTATGTCATACATTCCAGCAATGCCGCACCACACCGATATTATGTAGACTGTAAATATTATAGATATCGTTCAGAAAGTACATGTCTTTATGATTGATTTGGTTGGCCTGACCCGCCGATGAGTAACAGCGTATTGTCCAAATGACTGCATCTGTTGTACGCTGAAAGCTGCCAAATGGCTTTTTTAATAGCCAAAATCCATATATCCATTATCCAAACTTAATTTACTTATGTTATACATAAATACTAGGTCACTCTGTCTGATACCTACCTTTAGACTCTCAACACCGCACCGGACGAATTGTGATGCGCTAACCTGTCGGTGACAACCTGTGTTAGGACATAGGATACGATGGGTTTATCCTGATAGCCAGTACCCCAAACATAATTTTCCGATTCAAATGAGGGTAGTAAAATCCATTAAACCGTTTTGGCTACGGAGCGTGCCAAAGAAATATGTACATACATAATACATACACTCGAAAAACATAACCCTCCTTCTAGCGCAGTCGGGTATAAAGAACTTAGTTTTTACACTTGTTGAATGTACTCTCGTACAACGCGTAGGTAATGTCGCGACATAATATTTAGGCTTGATGTATATTAATATTGGTAATCGGTCTATTGTCTAGCAGCAGTTAAAATGCCGGCACATTATCAACAGCGAGTACAGCGAGGCCACGTGTGAACGACGGAGCTCATCCCGAACTGATATACGAGTAGCATTCCTCTCTCAGTCTACGTAGGATAATGACTATTTGCTCAGCTTACTAAACATTAAATAACGTTTGGTGCCAAAAAATAAAAAGCAATTTTATTTGAAAGTAGGTGAATACTAGATTGTGTTGGAATTTCTAATAGTCGTCGTCTAGGTTCATTTTGTCGGCTCACTCCTACGTATTTATTTAGGAAAGTGGACGATAGTCGGCTATTTCCTAAAGAGCCGGCCTCATTGACTCAAATAGCTCCTCTAGTGTAATCCTAAAAGGTAATAAAAATGAAGTGTATCAAGAGAGAGGACGGGGTTCTGTTGGATAATTATTGTGCTCCCCGAATTTGTCACAATAGCGCTAGTTAATGAAACTTCCAGGATTACTGCTTTCTATGGAAGTTTTTGGAAATCAAATTTCGACTGCGTTTTCAATTCGACGAGGAACCACGATAGATATCGAACAAAGTGCTTCCTCATTATCGACATAAAGCGTATCGCGTCACGCAATGGCACGCAGTAAACGATTAGTGGTTCCATCGAGCGGGGCAGCCCCGAGGCCCTGGGCCCCTGATCATGGCTGTGACCGTGACGTTCCATCTATGTGTCGTCTGCTTGTCTGGGTCACTGTACGCTCGTATTTTGGGAGTTCTATTTATTTAAGTAGTGTTGTCGAATCGAGAGCACACTGAGCTAAATGAAATCAAGGTCCACATTTCTAGTAGGTATTTATAAAGTTGCTCGTTTACGCTGACATTAATAAGGTTCACTCAATGGTTGCTTTAGTTCATGAACACTATACTTATTTAACAATACAGAAACCATGGTAATTAATTGTGTTCAGTGAATACGAGTAGACTTATAAAGGGCACACAGGAAATCTGCTCGTGCATTAATTAGTTGCAAGCCAACAGTATTACCCCAACGAGGATATTGAAATACTATCCGAGGTCGGAAGACAGAATACGATACGCCCACACTCAGTTCTTGCTCGCGTTCAGTAATTGAATATAGATTTTATGTCTCCTTTTTCATTTCCGTCGGTAAACCTTTTAATTACTTCCGAGGCATAAATTAACTAGTCAACGGTTAGTAGTCGTATGTCGACCGGCGGCGTTTCTGCATTTTCCCTGCAGAAACTTCTGTGTGAAGCATTCGGTTCTAGTTGCAACTATTCTGGCGTCCGGCGCCTGCCGCATGCAAGCACTCTCAACCGCGTCTGTTTGTCATAAATACAGGAATCCGGGATCTCAACGATCGCTCTACCCGTCGTCGGCATGATATTCGTGTATTCGGCACACATGTTCCGACTCATTAGTTTTATGATTTGTGATGCAAGGCAGCTAGTTGAGTTTTTGTCTAGCTGTAAGTGCTCTCGAAATAACTGGAGTTGCGACGTCTATCTTGCCGGTATTTGCCACGGGCGCCGATAAAAAATGATCGATATCGTTCTTATTGTTTATTCAATGTGAAGATGAATGTTTTATGTCAGCCCCTGATAAGCTGGTGTCACTGGCAGCAGACAGCAGTTTAATGATTGATTGTATTTACAATATTCTCATCGTTACAGTGGTGTCGTTAGGGGGGGGGGGGGGGAGTAAGCGGGCCCATGCCCCCGGCCAAGTGCGAGTCGGACTCTTCTATAAAGGGTTCCGTCTTCCGCGCAGTTGGTTGTAACTTTGAAAGGTAAAAAATACCATTTGGGCGTTTAAAACCGGTTTTTTGAACCAATTCCAAATGGTCTACATTACATGATTTAAGACGTATTAAAAAAAACTAATTACTTGATCTCATTCAAACTAATTTTCGCTGGAAGTTTGTATGGTGTAAGCCGGTGCATTGAAGAAAGGAATCTTAAATGGCGGCTTGTACTTGCGTTGACAGATAGTACAGTCAGCATATAAGATTTCAAGTTAAAGTTTCAAATTAAAAATAATAACAAAACTGGATCACAATTAAATAATTTCTCAAACAAAATTCAACAACAATAATCAACAGGTAACAACGGAAAAATAACAGAAAACTATAGTAAATATTCATAAAAACCGGCCAAGTGCGTGTCGGGCCACGCACAGTGTAGGGTTCCGTAGTTGCCCATCAAAATACTTATGCGAATTAACTAAACTGATTCGCTGAATTTAATTTAAAAAAAAGGATTTTCAAAATCGGTCAGGAGTCTTTGAGAAATCGGGGAAAATACATAAAAAAAAGATTACGACGAATTTAGAACCTCCCCCTTTTTTTGAAGTAAGTTAAAAATAGTTGACGATAAAAACCTACCTATCCCCAAAAAACATACCGTAAAAACATACCTATTAAAGCTGTAAAAATAAAGTTGACAAACTTACATTTGCAGTTGAAGAGCATGTTCTCCGATACATTTTGTTTAGGAAAATATGTTATCTAAGTACATTTTATAAGTTGGTCGACTATTACTCGTAAAGTTGTAAAGCCTACTTAGTCATGATAATTTTCTTTTAAACTTCGTTATATATGTATATTACTATTGTGAATTTTTTCACACCCCCAAACATAACCGTTTAGCTGGTAGAGGGGGGGGACACTCGAGTCGAGCAAAATTTAGCACTTTAAAGCTTAATATTTCACAAACGAATTTTTTTATCAAAAGATTGTTAATGAAAACTATCAATATTTTTTAAAGACCTATTTAATGATACCCCACACTAAGGGGTACGCGAGAAAAAAAAAAAACATCCCCTCTTTACGTGTACAGGAGGTACCCTAAAAAAAAATATTTTACGAGATTTTATTTTACCACTTTTTCGGCACAACAAATCCGTATATTTACACCAAATTACAGCTCTCGAGTACTGTGCGTCTCTGAGCTAAACTGCGGACAGACGGACGGACGGACGGACGGACATGGCGAAACTATAAGGGTTCCTTGTTGACTACGGAACCCTAAAAAGATCACTGAGCGCGTCAAGAGTATCAAGACTAATTTTCTTCTGCTTACGCTACGCGCGGGAGTGAGTATAGACGGCACTAGTGTGCGAGCGAGAGAACACGAAAAGCGCCGCCATTTAAGATTCCTTTCTTCAATGAACCGGGTTATATATTTTTTTTTAGTTTCATCATTCTCTTATTTTAGAAGTTACAGTGGGGGGACACATTTTACCACTAGAAGTGTCTCTCGCGCAAACTGTTCAGTTTAGAAAAAAAAATATTGGTAACCTCATTGTCATTTTAATGACCTATTCATTCATAGATACACCACACTTTGGTGAAAAAATTTTTTTGAGTTTCTATTCTAAGTATGGGGAACCCCCAAATTTGTTTTTTTATTATTTTTGTGTGAAAATTCAAATGCGGTTCACATAATACATCTACTTATCAAGTTTTAACAGGATAGCTCTTATAATTTCGAAAAAAAGTGGTTGTGACATACGGACGGACAGACAGACAGACACAGTTTTTTTGCCATTTGGCTACGGAACCCTAAAACGGCTAAGTACGAGTCGAGCTTACACACGAAGGGTTCCGTATATTATTTTTAAAACATCAAAAAATTATGACTGTTGTTTGGGAGGCCCGTTGTTATAGCGACTACAGGTACAGAAATACATCATCCCTAAAAATTTCAACAGTCTGACTGCAAAGGTTCATGAGATAAGTACGTAGTCTGGTGACAAACGGATAGACCGACGGACGGACAGCGGAGTCTTAGTAATACGGTCCAGTTTTACTCTTTGGCCACTGAACCCTAAAAAACGTGTTTTATTAGTTACTAATAAAAAAGGAAACACCAAAACGGTGTGTAGGAATAAAATCAAAACCCATAATCTAATCTACCTAATATCTTTAAACGAGCAATTCTTGTATATTTAAATATTATAATCAGGATCTCGGAAACGGCTTCAAGGATTTTCACGAAAGTTACAGATTAGGGGTTTTTCGGCTCAAGGAATCGATTTATCAAGGTCCCAGGTTCGAGAAAAGCTCGGTTCCCAAGATATAGACATTTTAAAAACCGAGCGAAGCCCGGTCAACCAGATATTGTACATAATACTCGTACATATCTCACTACGCCACTGCTTCGTTAAAAAAGGACTGGAAATATTTAGATGACCTGTGTCTGGATAAGTGCTGTCTATGTCGCTTCCGCTTTGCCTCAGTGATATTATATTGTTGAGGTTATTTTTTGAGATACGATGGATCTTGGGATACGCTGGACATCGCATCGCTGGGCGTGCCGAAATACAGATTGTTATGATCAGATATAGCGTAAAAAATATGATAATTGAACTTCACAGAAATACTTGTATAGTCCCTGAGCTAGATTTTTCTGTAGTCTGAGATAATAAATGTCGTTCGTCTCTCCCGACTACTGACGTGTATAAATGAAACGGCGCAACTTTACTTTGAAGAACAAAGACTAACAAAGCGCGGCGCGAAACTGCTAAACCGAGGCTTTCATACTAATTGCCTGCATTTTTTAATTGTGACCTACATTGTGAAGCTATGCTATGTCTTGCGACTGGATACATATGATTTTTATTAATTCATGTATTATCAATTTTTAACCGACTTCAAAAAGAAGGAGGTTATCAATTCGACGGTATGTTTTTTTTTTTTTTTGTGTGTTTGTTACCTGATTACTCCGCCAATTGTGGACCGATTTTCAAAATTATTTTTTTGTTCGAAAGGAGATACTTCAGGAGTGGTCCCATTGTCACCATGTCAGGATCTGATGATTGGATCCTGGAGAAATCGAGGGCAACCCTCAAATTTTATAGGCCCACACACCGTTTTTCGCAAATTTTATGAAGTAATTTGCGTATTTGCGTATGGTAATCATCATCTCATGTAGCTGAGCTGATGATGGAAGGTACAACTCCTCTAGTAAGGACTTGGCATCGACTGATTTAGTAAATTATGTTTGTGTTCGCATATCTCCGGAACTACAAGTCCGATTTAAGTAATTCTTTTTTTGTTTGTTGTACTAGGTATCGTTCAACTTAGGGAATACTGCAAGTTTCATCAAAATCGGTTCAGTAGTTTTCGAGATAAGGAATGAATGTAAGAGATTTTAACGATGTTATTACCGGTGTTACGGATTACAAAATCCTAGTGCTCATGTAAGAAAATGATGTACTCGTATTTGACAAGAATTGTGGTTGAATATTTAAACTAAAAAGAGTAAAATAAAAACTTTTTCAAAAAAAAAATGTAACCGCCTTCAAAAACAACCACAAAAAAGGGTAAAATAACCTTCAAAACTTTTCTTTCGGAAGTCGGTGGCAAAAAAGACAATAAAATTAATGAAAAAAAGTCACCGACTTCCGAAAGAAAAGTTTTGAAGGTTATTTTACCCTTTTTACCCGACTGCGCCAGGAGGGTTATGTTTTTCGAGTGTATGTATGTATGTATGTATGTATGTTTCTGTGTGTTTCTCTGCAGCCTAAACGGCTTAATGGATTTTAACTTGAGAGGTGTCGTTAGATTCGTCTTAAACGTGAGAGTGTCACTGGGTACATAAAACTGGCCAAGTGCGAGTCGAACTCGTGTGCAAAGGGTTCCGAACTAAAAATATTTTTTTAAAAATCTCTCACATATTATCTATCAAGTGGGGTATCAAATTAAAGGATTTTAAAAATGGTTTACCAAAATATATTATACTATATAAAGCTCGATTTATAACTTATATGTTTCAATTTAATTTGGACTGATAAATGCTAAAAAAACTAAAAATAGTATAATAAAATAAATATTAAAAAAAAACAAAAAACCCGACTGCGTAAAAAAAACAAAAAAAGAAAGAAACAAGCCCAGTAGTTTAGAATTCACTCATTCACACTCACAGTCGGGGCCCCTTGGGAAGATTTAATTGGTATAATTTGAATGGGCCCCGACTGTGAGTGTGAATGAGTGAATTCTAAACTACTGGGCTTGTTTCTTTCTTTTTTTGTTTTTTTACGCAGTCGGGTTTTTTGTTTTTTTAAATATTTATTTTATTTGTGGTTGTTTTTGAAGGCAGTTACATTTTTTTTTGAAAAAGTTTTTTATACCGATCTATTTTCTGATAACAAAGAGTTTGTAGGTGAAAATGGGTCTGTGTTGGATTTTGTTTTTTATCATGTTGAGCATGTCGTGTGATGTTCACAGCATGCACTAAGCCGTGTGGGCGGCGTACTGTTCTGCGAGGCGTCGCAGCGCTGGACGGGCACGCCAGCCGAGCTGGCAGCGCTGTGGGCGCGCGCGGCCGCGGGCGGCGGCGTGCTGGCGTGGCCGCGCCGCGCCGCCGTCACGTCGCTCACGCACCCGCGCATGTTCCACTACTTCCACGCCACCATCGACGACTTCCTGTTCGTGCAGATGATGGACGTCACGCGGCTCGTGCTCGCCAACAAGCCCGCCGTGCTCGACATCATGCGTCCCTGGATCCAGTGCGCGCTCACGCTCGACTGCATCATGCCCATAGGTGAGTACTGCGCACAGGAGTCTACATATTATATGCTTCTCTGCTAATTAAGCTGTTACTAATAAAACGTGTTTTTCATGATTCAGGTGCACAATCGGTGGGGTGCCGGTTCGACAAGAAGCCGCAGTACCGCTACTCCGGATGCCACGGACAGGACGCCTCGGCACTGAGCATCGTGCTGGGGCTGCGCTCGGGCTTCGAGGAGGCGGCCTACGCCGTGCGCGCGCGCCGCCTGCGCTGGCGCAGCGTGCCGGACGCGGCGGCGCGCGCCGAGCTGCAGGCGCTGCAGCGGAACAGCTCGGAGCCCGACTACCGCACCGAGCACAGCGCCGAGCCGCTCACCGCGCACGGCAACACCTGAGCGCGGCGCACGCAGCTGCACGGACACGACCGGCCGGCTCACACCGCGCGGCCCGCCCGCTAGTGACTGACCATCGAACATTAGTCCTAGCGATTATATTTATTGATTAGTAAAACTTTGAGACGACAATTAAGATAAAGATAATAATTGGATGTGTTAGTGAGACCAAAATTTTTCATTAATTAATATCATTCCATTTGTTGAAATTACGCCAAAAAGTAGAAATTTCGTTTTTGAATTTTGAAAATTCTTGAAGTGTTAGACGTTAGTTAAATAATATTAATGTAATACTAATAAGTACAAGAAGTATATTACAGAGTTAATAGCAATCCTAGTTCAATGATAAAACAAGTAATATCGCACCTTTAAAGTAAAACCGTTACTACACGAAATTATACAATTTTACAGGAGAGCCAAAATTAGAAAAAAGTCACCATTTTTTGTCAATAAAATCTGAATGCAGGGTTCTATAAGACGTATAATAAGGTGTTATTATAGATCTCTGTTTACGTTATAACACGTGATTTAGAAAAGTGTTTAATTTTATTTATTGTATTATTTATTTTAATTTATATTATTATAGTAACACTTTGCCATTAATAATTTTGGTCATTAACACAGAAAACTGTGTTTAAACAAATTGAAACACTTTTCCTATAAAAAAAAAATAACATCTTCATTCATTTTTATGACATTCAGCGCCGTGTTTATCCAAATAATAACAGTTTTACTGTAAACTTCCGTTATCAGTCTTCCATGAACACGTAATTATTGGTATTGACACAATATTGTATTTCGTGAGCCGATCATAATTCGGTTTAGTAACGCTTTGAATTACCGCCAGATGGCGTAAAATACAATATTTTGAAAAAATGACAAGTTTATGTTGAAGTTTACGTATATTTTACATAGATGGCATTGATAACTCAATTCACGAAAATTTTCGTTTAGTAACGGTTTTACTTTAAAGGTGCGATATTAGCGACTACTTATTTGCCATATTGGGTACAAAGTAACATTGTTTTATGTTTAGTATATTTCGGCTCGTGCGATATGAATGTTACCTAAGTCAATTGTTTACGTTGACGTCTAAATTCTAAATGTTTTTAACAGTATTATTTGTTACTAGACTTGTTTTATTATAACAATTACATACATAAATTATGTTTGCTACCTTCAAAAGGTGCGGATTATGCGTCGACATGAGATTAGTACGCGCTTACCATTTATTATGTAGTTGTAGTATTATTTATTCGTTAACAAGTAATACATACGGAGGAAGTGGATGCGTATTGGCTGCGGTTTTAAAGACACGAGTATTTACATAAACGGCGGCATTTCCCATTATTCATAATGTAGTGCACATGGCTACTGTCGTGTGCGTGTCTCGCGGCGTCAACTGTGACGTCGAACAACAAGTACAAATTATACAAATTAATGAAGTTGACTGCTCCTCATTCGTTCTTCACTCCGACTGTCCACGTAAACCTCAACACAAAGTTTCGAGATTGTTTTCAAGTTTCTGGTAACCAGCTGGGAAATTATGTATTAGGAACACACACTTTTTATGTATATTGATTTGTACATAACAATTTGTACAATTAGACATTAGTATGTAAATGTAGTGCTACATTTTTCGTAATAATTATTAGTTTTAGTTGCTATAGTGAGTCGATCGTGTAACGGTCGACGTGGATGGCATTTTTATTGCTATGTTTAGCGGTTAGTGCATCGATACTCATTAGTCATAATTTTATATACGAGCCTTTTATCGAGCAATATTATATTTTACATTAGGTACACGAAATGACGCATTAAAGCTTACAACTTACAGTTTGTCGACATTTTATTAAACCACGTTGTGTTTTAAGGAAAGCCGATGTCGAAAACAAAATTTAGGTAACCAAGTTAAAGTATGATATAAATAGCGAACAGAATTATGGATAAGTAAATGTATTAACTGCCAAAATATCGATACAGGAATTGGTCACGTCTGATTAATGATATAATTTTGATACAGTGTTTCCAATAAGTTTATATTTTGCGATTGATGCGACCCTAATACGTATGCTTTACTTTTACAACAAATACCTCGGCTCCTCCCTCTTCCTCTTTGAAACGTATAACGTTGACTGAAGCAGTTCGTAAGAGCTATCAGCTATCCGATGTTCAGGCAAATGCGTTAGTCAATGTGTAAGGAAGGACTGTAACGAACGGTGCATATCGGTGTTTTATTTTGTTGTATTTATTTACTAACCCCAGGTTTGGTTGTGAGACTGTATCAAGGTAGCTGAGTGCACGACCAGCTGAGTTCGCCGCGTCCAATGTGATATACTTAAGTATTTAATAGTAACATGTGTGCCTGTGCCTCTTTTTAAGTTATTTTGATATGTTATACAGTCAGGGCAGTTATATTGTTTAAACATTTCGCTTTTTTTCATGGCTGTTGTAGTTGAAATATACGGTTCTTTTGTTTTGCTGAAAGATAAATTTCCTTGTTCTAAACCGCAATTCTTTTCCGATGATATAATGACATAACTTTAATAATTTCGCTCATCTAAGCAAATGTCTACATCTACTGCATAATATCTGAATGTATAAGGAACCGTTTGTTATATATTAGAAAAATTGTAAAATAACTCAAGCGTGACCTATATAAGAATTACACAATTAATCTACTGAAGCACATTTGTCACAGCTATACTACTTTGTTAAGATCTATACATATTTATTTTGTGAATGATCGCGTAAATAGCCTCTAAATGTAAGGATCTCATCGTTACTTAACGCAGCTTAAATTAAGTGTATCTGTAAACATGACCAAGCTGTACATAACTTTATAACGTCTCTACTTTAAGTTAAACTATCTCGAACTTAAATTATCTCCTAATCTTTTACCAGGAATATTATATTTCATGGAATCATATTATTCACTCTGTGAACACTTAAATTAATTTACCAACATTAAATATTACTATGTTCTGTTTTATGATGCGTCTGTCTGCTATGTAATTAAACGCGAACCATAGTGTTAGGAAATATGAAATGTAGTTTAAACATTTATGTATGATCAAAGATTAGATAGCCACGTATTACAGATATTTATAAACCCGACAGTACTTCCTTATATGTAATAGTTAGTAAGAGCCCACTACACAACTAGGACAGAGTTGCGAAACAAAACGAACTCTTGATTGAGTGGAGTTATTACCTCACCCACTAGTTGAGTAGTTGGCACTTGCCAGTCGCGCATCGCACATCGTATCACGTTAGCTAATATGAGATCTAGTCCTTATGGTAATAGCAAATAAGAGTTGGTTTAAGTAACTTTGTAAATAATGCGCTTAGTACGCAACGCGGTACTCCACCTGAGCCAACTTAGTGTCGGATGCAAATTATGTTGTGATTTATGATACGTTTACATATATTTTGATGCTTTACACGAGTGTTGAAGCTGTTTCATTGATTTTAAGTTAATTATAAGATAGGGGAGGATAGAGACACAACATTGTGTGGAGCGGGCGTGCTCCTCCCGCGGACACAGCTCGTCCATACGGTGGCCGTGTGATGTTGGCTCAGTCAAGTACAACGCATTATAAGTAATACATGGTAAATAATAATTATACTATACTGCTTAAAAACCCTTTTGACGTTTATAATTCCTAATGGATAGGATACGTATTGAATTTATACAATTTTATCAAAAAATACGACCACATTTGAAATTTAGTGTTTTGCCAAATGCATCACATTGTGATAAAAAAAAAAAAACATTAAATAAATTAATGTTAGCTGTAAGAATTTCTGAGTAGTCTGAGTAGATAACAACAGGCAACTTAATTGATGTGGAGTCTCGCAGTTTTAAGTGGCGTTGTTGCAAAACGGAGTATTTGTATCATTTCCTCGCACTGTAGTTAGTTTCTATTTTAAAATATACTGAAAGGCAACTGTTGTGGGCGATCTTCTAACTATAATAATCTCATTATATTATACTTAACCTGCTTAACTGCCTTGTTTCAAGTTTCCTAAGCATTTTATAAGTCTACTTGTAATCGGTCTAAAAGCTCTTTCCTTAAACGTTATTAGACCAAAATGTTAAAACCATAATTAGATCATATTGTGTTAAAATAGCGGACGTTACTAATTAGCACGCCCCGCCGCGCCGATAAACTTCCAGATAATGTAGGCACAAATGCTATTCTGTAAGAATATGTAAGAGAAATATTATTTTATCCAAGCGGAAAGTAAAACTAATTATATTTAAGTAGGTGTCCATTATTATTACCCAAATAATTAAAGAGTCAATTATCGTGTGTTTTATTATGAAAAACTTATGTATCATCAATACATTGAAGTTTTGTGTTTTCTTGGTTAAGCTATATCATACTTTCATGACACAGTTGTTGCCCGCAACAGTTGCGCTACGTGGCACCACGGCTACGCGGCTGTTACGACCAGCACCGTGTAGTAGAGTGCGCGCGCGCATGCCTAGTGTTACGTGCCCCTGCATGACCTCTCGTCTTGTTTAGCGTATTTTTTAAACAAATGCAGCTTTTATATACGCATATCTTTATCGACAAGTGATAATTATTTATTAAACGATGATTACGACATATTTTTATTGTTTTTATTTGTGTAATTATTACGAATGCATTATTATTATTTTTGTGGCAGCAAAAGGAGAGATGTTACCCATTGGTTAAACCTGGAGATTATTTTTGACTGATGTTTGATATTGTCTAAGAATGCTGAAAAAGCATCATTTCGTTAGAAAAAACCCACGTTTTTAAATGTCCTAAAAATAAGAAAATAACCCTACGGGACTGAGAGAGGGGCCACTCAAAACGTGGGGGGCGTATATTATTTGAGGCATTATTTATGGGATATATTTACATGACGTGTGTAGATCATGGGTGTAACTTGCAAAGATACGCCCCCACGTTTTGAGTGGCCCCTCTCTCAGTTCCGTAGGGTTATTTTCTTATTTTTAGGACATTTAAAATCGTGGGTTTTTAGATTTTTTAAAATCTATTAATTATTTTAATCTTTTTTCGTCGGGTTTGAAGCTACCCTGAAAATTTCAGCCTGCTAGCTTATCGGGAAGTGTCTCAAAGCCTGTCCGCCATCTTGGCCGTCCGACATATTGAATTTAAGTCACGTGACTATTTTTTTTCGTATTCCTGACAGCAAATCCTTTCATTTGATACCAATATCATGGGGGTGGATTTCAAACAGCCAGTCTGCCATCTTGGACGTCCGCCATATTGAATTTAAGTCACATAACTATTTTTTTCGTATTCCTGACAGCAAACCATTTGATACCCATATCATGGGGGTAGATTTTAAACAGCCAGTCCGCCATCTTGGGAAGGCCGCCATATTGGATTCGTTATGACGTTTCTTAGCTAGTCATGTATTGTCATCAGAACTCAGAGCGTGTGCAAAATTTTAGCCTGCTAGCTTATCGGGATGTGCCTCAAAATTGAGTTGCAAAAGTCCAACCGGAACGACAAATAAACAAATAAGAAAAGGGAGTGTATAAAAACGTGGGAAAAAACAAGTCTTGAGAATTAAAAATGTAGGTATATATTAATTCCTTCCAAAAATGACAGTCATAGAATAAACCACACGTAAACACTTTGTTTCAAGACTTACGAAAATAACAAGTTTTAATAAACATTAATACAATTAATTTAAAACTGTCCGAGACTACCTCCGAGAGCGCTGACGCCCATCGATTCCATATTTGCTAAATAATAACTATTCAATTTGTACCAATTGGAACATGAACAATAAAATTGGTACGTTCTTAGTTTTCGAGAAAAACAACTTAGAAAGTGGTCCAACTCCATTCAGCAGGTGCCAGCAAGCGCCAAAGAATGAGGCAAGCTAAAGCTATTATAATGCAAATATTAGGTATTATCCTATGAAGTGATAAGTGATTCATTTCGTAAAACAAACGGTGTGGTGGTCCTGCTAAAGAGAGCGTGACTAACACCTTCAAAGTTGGTTTTCTCTAGAACTAGTAACATACTCGTACTAATTTTGTTTTTCATGTAAAAATTAATACCAATTGATTAATGAGTCCTCATTATTTACCAAATATGGATGCGATTGTCATCTGGTAGTCGCAGACCATTCTTGGTTAAAATACTGCGCTCACTAGCGTATACTTTATGGACGGGGTGGGACGCTTGGGAAATAATGTGAAGGGTGCGCAACGACATTTATGTATTTAGAGAGATGACAAATACACAAATAAAAAATATGATTCAAATATAGGTACTTATTATGTCCTACAGGACAAAAATACAACTAAGAGAGTTCAGGTTTCCACTTAAATTGCAGCGACAAAAGAATAGCTTTATGACATTATACTTGACTATATTTTTTGTTTCTATCTAAATAGATAACTTTCGTAGCACACCGCGATTATGAAAAAAAAACAAAATGGCGACTGATATCAGGGCCAAAACTTGTTAAAAACAATTTCGGGAAATCACAAAAAAAAAATGTTATGTCAGCAGTATTTTAATCCTCCTATAATGTTTTATTTACACTAATAAAATATAGTCGTTTTAAAATTATACAAGATACCTCAAATTATTGTTTTTACTCACAAAGGAACTTGCTCGGGGTTTCAACCAGTGCCAACTTTGTACTAATACAGCTCATATACAATACAAGTAGGTATGTACAATTTCACTGTGCATTGACTAGATACAACTTTAGTGCTTTATATTAAGCTACCAATAGTTACTACATCACTTCTATAAGAATGATAGCGTGGGGTCTCACCATACCCTGTAAGTATCTACTCACAACAATTTATTACACATCTTTAAAGTGATTGCGAAAAGTACTAAACTTGCAAGTGTTCCCGAAGGGGCCGATTACCATGCGAGTAGACGCTCGGTAGAAAGTGACCAAAAAAGCTTTTTTAAAATCTGATGAGCAAAATATCGTAGGTACTATAAAAGTCGCCAGAAGGATATTTTTATTATGTTTGCTTACGCAAAGGCATCGTCAGCAGAGAATCGCTAAGATCATGAAAATCATTTATTACACACAAGTCGTACTGACAGTAATATTATAGCGTCAAAATCTTTATAAATATTAGGTACTGCCGAAAGCAATCAGAGTTATTTGAAACCGCAGATAGTACATAGGACTTGCAAACACTTTTTATTACAATGATAATTGCCAGAGAGCTAACCATGGCAAGAAAAGTTGATTCTGTCAAAGCTCTGTAACATATATTTTTCAAACACACCACCAGTTAAACAAAATGAAATTCGTCTTAAAAATAAAATAACTTACAAAAAATATCTACATTGCAAATTGCAATAATTGCAATCTTACTTTGAAGACTTACATATTTAAAATAGTAACATTTTGTTTTTATATTTGCAATTAGAAATATTATTATTATTTAAAAAGTTGTAGATGCTAATAGAATCTATTATTAGGTATCCTTAAAATATGTACTTTGCTAAATAACATTCGAATATTGGTACATTTGAATATCTAGTTTTACTGTGCCCTTATACAATATACCTACCACTAATAAATATTTAAGCCAAAATTGTAATAAGATACCTAATCATATATGAGAAGAAAATACCCATACGAACCAGAATCTAATACTTTAAGGTTCATATTCGTTTGAAACTTTGGTGTTCACTAATATGAACATTATTCGTTAGTCAATAAGGTTTAAATATGTTTTAGCAAAGTAAAGTCAAGTGCTATCTGCCCGAATTGTTGCACACTAATTAAATAAGCCATTGATGTAGCAAGGGATTGTTTGTGGTAGATGTTCAGGTTTGAAAAAGCATCATCTTTGTAGGTGTTTTGAATTTCAAAGAGTTTCCTCTGGCTACACTCAGACATAAAATATGTCTAATTTATTTAACGCGTAGGTGGCTAAATCTATAGTATGTTAACCATTATATTACATCTTTACATAGAATAAAACAAAATCGCTTGAGTTTGTCTGTCTGCATTTTGGCTAACTATTTTTTCTGTGTTCGTTATTAAGAAAATTTCAGAAAATTCGGCGGGCCGCTAGTTATAAATCAGTGGAAGTCAAAAGGTTATAAAACAGTGTTGCATACAGTAATAGTGGAATATTTGAACATTTATTATGATTATTAAAGAACAGTGCTGTTTCTTTCTATATAGAAAAAAATGCATAATAATATTATTTTGTTTCAATTATTTTAAAGACTATTAACAATAATACTGCAATATTATTGCTTTGAATTCGTTATTAATTCATAATTTTGCATACATTATGAAAGACGTAATAATTGTTTTTATACTTTATTTGTATTATTCCTAAATAAGAAAACTTTTATAACAATTTTGTAATTATAGGGATCAAAAACATGGACTCAGCGCGTAAATATATGGTATCTAGTCTAGATTTATATGTAAAATAAAATATCATAAGTTGTAAATAATGTATACTTTCTTCGTTAATATTAATAATATTGCCTATGAGGTAAAGTAGTAAATTCCTCTAAAAGATTATATATATACTAAGAGCGTACATAAGCAAACTTATCAATATCCGAAATTACACACTTGTGCTAAATTACCATGGGCAAGACTATGTAGTTCCTAGGTCCACCTAGGTCCTAGATGGTCTTGCAAATTAGATTTTAGGTTGAATAGCATACATTCAAGTGTAATATAGGTGTGTATGCTTCGTTACATATTGCACTTTATAATTATGTACATAACTACAGATCTCCGATAACGAGACAGGGACTAGCTCAGTGGGCACGACACGATAGCTTCTTATCAGTTAAAGTTTAGTGGAGATATGTGTTAGTTACCTATTTAGCTTTCTTGTTATCACCTTTCTGGTCGGGTTTCGTTTCGTCTTCTATGAAGAGCAGGGGCGTCATTCCCAGGAAGCAGCCAATTGTGATGCCTAGCACGCGACCCTGGAAATATCATGGCGTATAATGTTATTTCAAATACTTTCACATTCTTTCGCATAGACAATACTAGAACATAGGCAGCTTTCCCGATCCCAGGCGATAGGCAGCGACTGATTAAGAGTTCTGACCGCCCTAGGCTAATTATGAGGACGCGCCCCCACCAGGTGCGTTACGGACGGCCTAAAAAGTAGTAACTGAGTAGAGAAGTAGTGTGAGAATTTTAACATGGTTCACTATCAGAATACTACTTCATACTACCTATAACATTTTTCAGAGATTTAGAGAGATCAGAATCTGCAAGCGAAACTAACGTTGTTTTTTAATCTACACATTCAACCTTTATTTTTATCGTGGTAAATTCATCAAATGAGTCCTCCCAGCCAGGGCAGGGCGGGAAGGACTATCATACTCTTGTACTGACTAAAATCCATGGTGTCCTTCAGTACCTAGCCCTTTTTGTATCGGAGTCGCGGTATACGTTGTGTCCCGCGACCCCAGCAGGCATTGGCCCTCTAAAAGGATGACCTTTGATGAGCACAATGATGTGCTGATACTCTTTGAGGCGCGCGTGGAACAGAACGCGCCGTCGACCCGGGACATGTTACATGGTCGGACAGCGAGTCGCCCATTACTCGCCGCCCGCATGCCCGCCTACGGTGGCCGGAGATCGTCTGCCGACGTCCGGCTCCGTAGGCGTCTACCACTGCGGCTGGGGTGGAGGGAGGACGCTGTCCTCTCCCTTAAGCGGCCCGCCTCCTCCTTCGCGAGCATGACTGCTTCGCAGAAGGAGGCGACCGCTTTCCACTCCGTCTCGCCCCGCAGCATGGCCTCGACCAATGCCGGGCGCGAGAGGTCTCCGCCTATCGCCGCTGTGAGGACACGTCGGTGCTCTGCCCAAGCGGGGCTGTCCTGCACCGTATGCTCCACCGTGTCCTCCGGGCGATCCTCGCAGTGCAGTGGTGACACCCAGGCGTTTCCTCCTTCCTTATCAGACACAGGTACCTCCCCGAAACTTCCGTGTCCGGTGAGGATCTGCCTCATGCGGTAAGTCAGGACACCGAGAGGGTTCTTACCGCCGCGATAGCGGCGTGCCATGACATTCAACCTTAGGGTGGGAAACCATTTTTTAAGCTGACCCATAAAGGCAAAGTACCTCACGCATTATAAGACCAAAATCATGACAAGTAGGTACTACCAAGCAGGCTACCAACGACGATATAATACTAGACTATACGCATTGCACGATCTAACGAACAAAACTATTCTGCCAACTCGCTGAGGTACTACGTAAGCGAGGGGGGCGGGGTACTGCGTTGTGATTGGCTAACTCAAGGTCTGTTCTGTCTCAACGTATGTTTACGGCTCACAGGATTGGTCGAAATGAGACGGATATAAGACTTTTTTGCCTAATGTGTTGGCAGACATCGGTCGCCTGTTATTAGGAGTCTAGTATTATATCGTCGTTGCAGGCTACCAAGTAGAAAAACAAATGTATGTCGTATTTGGCCGCATGACTTGTATTGATAGTATAGATATTGATAGTAGGCTTAGTTTCTATAGACAACTTAGTTGCCATTGCCATTGACCATGAACGTGGTCATCTAGTGTGTGAAGTTGCTTCGACTTGATTTTTGTTTTAAATATTTACAAAAAATTAAATATTTAAAAAAAAGAGAAGAGCCATCATCATAGACACGATTTCGGCGCCCCCCCCCCCCCCCCCCCCGATCCTCGCGCCCTAGGCTGCAGCCTAATTTGCCTAAGGGTTAATCAGGCCCTGGCGATAGGATACGAGTCGTCGGAGAGTCTTTATAGGTTACTGCGGCTCTGGCAGGGTTGGAAAAAAAACAGTTTTTTTTAAATTTTATAAAACAAACAGTTCAAAATGTTTTAAACAAGTGTTTTTTTTGTTTTTTTTAGTTTAGGGCATTATTTCAAATTAATTTGACTATATGTTTCTTTTCTAGACTAGATCTTTATAAACTCGCCCTAATAAATTAAATAATAACAAAAAAACGATCAATAGACAATAGATACCTAACATTTATTTGTATGTTGCGTAATCAAACTCTTCACATTCACCCGGTAGGTATGTTCTAATGTTGATTTTATATTGAGCGACTCCTATTCGTAGAAATAGTTCATTGTTCATGAGGTGATTCCCCGCGCGCGGGGAATCACCTTATGAACAATGAACCACCGAAGAAACACCGACCTACTCTAAAAAATAGGGGAATAACCAATAATCCTTTAAATTACTTTCTTTCGTTAGCCGACATTAGGGATCGAAGTTTACGTTTTTTATATGACTAGGTACATAATGTTGTTGAAATTGTTACAATTTTAATTGTTTTGAAATTATTATGAATTATGATAATGTTTCAAAAATAGGTGCTATCTTGTCCCATACAAATCCTGGTAGGTACTTACAATCTACTTATTTGTTTGATTGAATGAAATACACAACATAAAAATAATGTTGTCGGGGCTGGGAGTTTTTGCGTGTTAGTTAATTATGTTTGTAAACGCACCCACGACACAGTAAAAATTCCTAGCAACGAAAACATTCCTTGCAACGTTTTATTAAAAAAATTATTAAGTTAATTACAATTCCAATGAAAGTTCAAAAATATAACAGCAATAGAGACTCGATTGGTTTTATGTTGAACTATTCACTCAAATATTATTTTATTTTCATTTTATATTCAGTTAAGCGCCATGAAAAGTAGTTTTAATACATGTTTTTTTTCGTATTGTTTTATACAATGTTTAAAACTTGTTTTAATCTTTGTTTTTAAACATGTAATAAAAAACACTGTTTAATTTCAAACTGTTTTAAACACTGTTTTAAACATGTGTTTTAAAACAACTTGTTTTAATCATGCCAACCCTGGGCTCTGGAATGCAAGTAATAACTGAAGAAACAGGGTGGTTTTTAGACAGTTAAGTTTAATGGGCCCGCGCCTGCCTCACAGCTTGTGACATTGTCTTATCAAGTTCTTTTATCTGTTTTCTCTATAGTCACAACACGCATGTTGTAGCTTGTGTCCAAGCAGTTCCAAATTAAAAGTGAAAAGTTCTGATCTCTTGAGTAATGATATACTTGCCAAATTTGAGAACTGCCTACAGATGTTCATGTCGAGCTGTACGGGCGACAGTTTGGGCGCACCCAGCCCCACCCAGGCGGCGGCACGCTCAACGTAAAAGGAGGATCCGATGCCAATGATGTCGCTCAGCGTGTTGCCGAGCGCGGCCGCTGCCATCGTGGACAGCGTTATGTACGCGCTCATCGACGTCTCTATTCTGTCACCCTGTGATACACAACTTATGTTCATTTGGAGGATCATCTTATATATAAAATTTCCGTGTCACAATGTTAGTTACCGTACTCCTCTGAAACGGCTTGACCTATTTTTATGAAATTTGGTATGCATATTCAGTAGGTCTGAGAATCGGCTACTATCTATTTTTTTTTTAATTTATATGGCAAAACAACATTTGCAGGGTCAGCTAGTTATTTTGTAAAAATAGGTAGGTAAAAGGCCAAATGAATGCTGTAAATTTTGTGCAATTTTGTAAAAATAGGTAAAAGGCCAAATGAATGCTGTAAATGTGCAATATACAAGTCATTTATTTCAAATAGGCCAGTTACAGGCACTTTTGAATCGCAATAAATTAAAAAAAAAAAAATGTTAAAATAATGATGGTGCTTCTAACTGTGAAAGTACTATCTTATTACTAAAGCAATGGATAATGTGTTGACTGTGTTGTGAATTGAGTGCCCCATTCTATCAGTACTTACAGCAATGATCATGATGAAGTTGTCTAAGAAGCCGAAACCAATAAATGGTATTGAATTCGCCATAGACACTGTAAACAATAAAATATATAAGAAGTTTTTTATGTAAATGTAAGATAAACAAATAAAGGACAGGCAATAAATTTATTGGTTTTCAGATGCGTCAGTTAGACTGAAGCAGACGTCAACCATATAAATTTTTTGAAAGTGCATAGTAGGTACAATATACAAATTTAATGTACTCTATGAGTAGGTATATGATGATCATTATGGTATGAACCTGTTCATGGTAAAGTTGAAAATATTTTTGAAAAATCAGACAGATTGGGTTATTTAAATATGTGTCATCTAACAATCAATCATAACTTGTTAAATTATCATTTCTTATTTTAAGTAATGTAACAACTATGAAATAATTATATACTACAACAGATTACATAATTATGATATATAGACAGCACTGCAGACTGAGATAACACTTACGGTGTATTAGCTCCCGCGTCGAGGGCACCGGTGCCTTGGATGCTGTAACAGACATTAATTGTTTGTGTGTAGGTACTTAGCACAACTGCTATCTTAAAATCATACATGCTTAGCTTGATAATACAGATCAGTTCAATACTCTAGCAAGTTATACTTACAATAATAACCATAAGCTGCTTGAAATGAAAAAATAAATCATAAATAGCAAAGATAAAATAGATGCAAGTCTTGTACATTACTCATGCAAACAAGATTTCTATGAAATAATGATTTTGCTCTAAAATGTAAATAGCATAAAATTAGTTTGATGAGCTTCAGTAAGAGAGCTTCATTATGAACAAACAAAACAGTCTAAGACTCAAGGAATGTAAAAATGGCAAATGAGTAAGTATACATAATTAAACACAAACAGTCAATGACATCACTTTGGCAACTAGTTTGTACTGGATTTAGTTGGTTTTTCTATAGATATTCACCATACTTCTTCTTCAGCCAGTCCTCCGGCACCTCGCAATATGAGCCTGTAGGATCGACGTCACCCAGTGTCGGCACCTTGCTCGGCCTGCCCAACTTTGTCCTCCATCTAGGACCAGCTAATTTATCTGGAAATATTTTAAATCTAATTAGGCTTTTAAGTCAGTTGATACATAATCAAGTTACTATTATTGCCAAATAAGTTACCTTCAAATTCCTCTTTGATTCTCTTAGATTCATACTGTTGTAAGGCCTGGAGCATCACTTTTCTTTCTTCATCAGTCAGGTGAAGCACGAGCTCGTTTGCATGTAGTTTCGTTAGAGGACTAGTAAATTGAGATTGAGGGGATTCTTCAAAATCTTTTGAAGTGGGTCCAAGTCCTAAATTCCTAATTTTCAGGGCTACAGGCGCTAATAATTGAAACTGTGAATTTATTAAACTGGCACTGTGTCGAACCTGTAATTTTGTTGAAGTATCCAGGCAACCTGTATTAAATCTATTCAGAGGTGAGGTACGAAACCTGAATACAGCCTGTGCTGCTTTCATGTTTACTTGTTTTTGCAGAAAATCAAAGAAATTAGGTAAAATACAATAAACAAAATTCTATTTCGGATTTGAGATACCTACGTTCTGTTTCAAGTAGACTAATGTCAGACGCGAATGTCAGAATTTAACATTTGCAGCTACGTGTAAAGGAACTACAATTCCTCGTGTTCAATGGGGAAGGCAAGTGTCAAAGTGACAAGTGACAGTTTGGTCCCAAAAGAACTGTCAAATCAAAGGAATTTCTGAAAAAAAACTATTTATTGATGTAAAATGACTAGATGTTGTGTAATAAGCTGTAAAAATGATGGAACATACAAAATTCCGACAATTCACACTATCAAGAAATAATGGGTAGCTGCTGTGACTGCCTTGAGAACAAAAATTTAATTATAACTAAGGAAAAGCTATATAATAAACAAATATCCAGCCTTGCGAAGCCGAGACAGGCCTTTAGTTGAGTTTATTAATGAAATTCTATGATTATACCATAACTAAACAATCGAATACACTTTTCAAAATAATATCTACTTTTCTGTTGGAGGTTAAGTACCAGTATTGCATCGCTCTATAAATCATGAAATGGTTCGTCTGGCGGAAGAAATCACCTGGAACGAGTTTTGTGATAGTTGTGGTGTTAAGAAATTAAATATATTGTGATATTTCTCGAATCTTAATAGAAAAAAAGGGGTAAAATTACTGACTTAAAACATTATGATATTTTATCAAAATAGAAAGTCAGAAGCAGCATTATATTCTTGTTATAGGAGAGGACAGGTAAAACATACCTAAACTCAAAAATTGAAACCTCAACTACAAGTAATTGTGGATTTATTACGGTAAAATCAAATGTATTATCACTCAATTAAATCACTTTTTTTCCTCTTGTAGATGCACCGCGGCGTCTTAGTTCTTCTTTTAGTAATTGCACTTGCATTGACGAATAATTTTCTATATTTGTTTTGTATTTATACTCAATTTTTATAACAATAAATCTTGTTTGTTTTTTGTACAAGGTAGACAGTAATCTGACGTAGGGAGCAACTATCGCAGCGCCATCTACGATTAGCTTTGAGTTGCCATCCCCATTGAAACATGTTGAAATACTAAACCGCAACTGGCCTAGCTAGATTGATACAGCAAATAATAAAATAAAACAATTAATTGTTTTTTGCGTTTTTAATATTTTATGGAGGATTGGAATTGGTTTTATTGATTCATTTTATTATCTGTAGAAATAACAATTGTCATTGACAGCTGTTCAAAAAAAATCAGAAAATCTGACAGGGAAGTAAGTTGCCATAACAGTACAGATTTCCCTGAATAAAAGGTAAATGCGTAAGCCTTTATGATTTTAAATGAAAACAATCACAATGATTCTAAGCAAAGAATAATTATATCTGTTTGTTTGGAATCAGCAAAGTATGATTTATTCTTACATAATTTTTTATACTAGTTGTTTGGCGCCCAACGTGAAGATTATTACTTCTAAACGCAGTTTATTCATCGTTTAAAAAAGAATTTTAAACGACGAATAAGCTGAAACTACCAAATACTACTCGTGATTTTAAGTTTGCCTAAGCCTAACTTGACAATAGAGCTCGCCGCCGCGCCGCCGCCCGCGCCGGTTGGCTCCGATAGCACATTCAATTCGCACGTGTTTGGTTCTTACCCGTGGTTCTAACCTAAACTACGTATCTCACGTTTTTGACTAGTTAGAGTTTTAGAACTTAGTATAATATCTAAAATCGGGTTTGGCTGATGGAAACAAAAAAAAAAAGTAACAACAGTTCAAATTCATACATTACATGGCAGCACTGAAATTTCTGCCATCAATGGGGATGGCAACTATAAGCTAATCGTAGATGGCGCTGCGATAGTTGGTCCCTACGTCAGATTACTGTCTACCTTGTACAAAAAACAAACAAGATTTATTGTTTTAAAAATTGAGTATAAATACAAAACAAATATGGAAAATTATTCGTCAATGCAAGTGCATATACTAAAAGAAGAATTAAGAGCCGCGGTGCATCTACAAGAGGAAAAAAAGTGATTTAATTGAGTGGTAATACATTTGATTTTACCGCAATAAATCCACAATTACTTGTAGTTGAGGTTTCAATTTTTGAGTTTAGGTATGTTTTACCTGTCCTCTCCTATAACAAGAATATAATGCTGCTTCTGACTTTCTATTTTGATAAAATATCATAATGTTTTAAGTCAGTAATTTTACCCCTTTTTTCTATTTAGATTCGAGAAATATCACAATATATTTTAAATTCTTAACACCACAACTATCACAAAACTCGTTCCAGGTGATAATTCTTCCGCCAGACGAACCATTTCATGATTTATAGAGTGATGCAATACTGGTACTTAACCTCCAATAGAAAAGTAGATATTATTTTGAAAAGTGTATTCGATTGTTTAGTTATGGTATAATCATAGAATTTCATTAATAAACTCAACTAACTGTCCCGGCTTCGCAAGCCTGGATATTTGTTTATTATATATAGCTTTTCCTTAGTTATAATTCAATTTTTGTTCTCAAGGCAGTCACAGCAGCTACCCATTATTTCTTGATAGTGTGAATGGGGAAGGCAAGTGTCAAAGTGACAAGTGACAGTTTGGTCCCAAAAGAACTGTCAAATCAAAGAAATTTTCTGAAAAAAAAACGATTTATTGATGTAAAATGACTAGATGTAGTGTAATAAGCTGTAAAAATGATGGAACATACAAATTTCTGACAATTCACACTATCAAGAAATAATGGGTAGCTGCTGTGACTGCCTTGAGAACAAAAATTGAATTATAACTAAGGAAAAGCTATATAATAAACAAATATCCAGCCTTGCGAAGCCGAGACAGGCCTTAGTTGAGTTTATTAATGAAATTCTATGATTATGCCATAACTAAACAATCGAATACACTTTTCAAAATAATATCTACTTTTCTATTGGAGGTTAAGTACCAGTATTGCATCGCTCCATAAATCATGAAATGGTTCGTCTGGCGGAAGAATTATCATCTGGAACGAGTTTTGTGATAGTTGTGGTGTTAAGAAATTAAATATATTGTGAAATTTCTCGAATCTAAATAGAAAAAAGGGGTAAAATTACTGACTTAAAACATTATGATATTTTATCAAAATAGAAAGTCAGAAGCAGCATTATATTCTTGATATAGAAGAGGACAGGTAAAACATACCTAAACTAAAAAATTGAAACCTCAACTACAAGTAATTGTGGATTTATTACGGTAAAATCAAATGTATTACCACTCAATTAAATCACTTTTTTTCTCTTGTAGATGCACCGCGGCGTCTTAATTCTTCTTTAAGTATATGCACTTGCATTGACGAATAATTTTCCATATTTGTTTTGTATATAAACTCAATTTTTATAACAATAAATCTTGTTTGTTTTTTGTACAAGGTAGACAGTAATCTGACGTAGGGACCAACTATCGCAGCGCCATCTACGATTAGCTTTGAGTTGCCATCCCCATTGACGGAAATTTGTATGTTCCATCATTTTTACAGCTTATTACACAACATCTAGTCATTTTACATCATTAAATCGTTTTTTTGCAGAAAATTCCTTTGATTTGACAGTTCTTTTGGGACCAAACTGTCACTTGTCACTTTGACACTTGCCTTCCCCATTTACGAGTTATCATGATCGACTGATTTTTCTTCGTTTGTAACGCTAGAGAAAATAAACAATAGCCAAAAATTATTTGCTATATGTACGTCTACATTTCGCAATAAACCGATAAGTTACCGGACAAAGTTCAAAATCGCTATTCGTGACATAATATCAGCGATAAAGGACGACAACAATAACAGAGGTGTTAGGTCAATGACAAACAGTGTGGGTTTGTAGGCGAAAGTGTCCCGCGCGAGCGTGTCCTAGTGTAGCAAACAGCAGAGAGCACGATGCATGATGTTGGAGGGACTAGTGGCATGGGTTCTGAACAACTATCTGGGGAAGTACGTGGAGAACCTGAACACGGATCAGCTGAGCGTGGCGCTCCTGTCAGGTACGGCCCAACATACCGCTAGTGCTGCGTAAATGTTTGCCCTGTGTATATTTAGATGTTACGCTATTACGATGACACAACTGATTTCTAACAGGACACACTATGACATTCTTGTGTAAATAAGAGTGTCTGGTGTTGCATCATAATACAAACACAAAATATGTTTACATTCCTAGTGGCTGGGTTGATTTTTCATGTTGAGGTCTAATTACGAGACATTTGTATTATTTTTATTAAAACAAGAAGTCAGTATGGGTTTGAATTAAATTCTATATTATTGCACACTGTCTTAATGTCCAGTACCTAGCTAAACTTGATCAAAAAATCATACTTGATTATTTGTAAATATTACATTACATTGAATAATGATTAATATCAACATGTGATTGTTTACCTCTTGGGTCATTCATTTATTTAAATGATTGAACTAGCTTTTGACTGTGGGTTCACTTGCATGAATTTGTAATTTTATTATCCATTTGTATTGTATCATGCGGTGGCATCTATTATTATTACACAAAAAAAGTAACTTTCACATTTAATAAAATTAGGAAATCAAACCTAAAAATGTTTAAGAATGTAATGTAAAAGCAATAAAAGAATAGCTCACATCTTAACATAATATTATATAAATAAGAAATCTAAAATGACTGATCCAATAATTTTTCGTAAAAAGTTCATAATCTGATAATTCCATTATTTCAATTTTGTTGCTTGAAAGATATTTTTACCTTTATAAATGTTGAAAAATTTTCATAATATTTGTCATAAGATAGACAACCAAATACCATCAAACACATAGGTGGTTTGCCCATTGCAAAGAGCCAAGCATTTAGCATTTTTTTTGCCGTGGGGCGCCGGCTTAGAATTGCGCTCCCCCAAATCATCCCGTGGGTGTCGTAAGAGGCGACTAAGGGACAAACCGGAGGTCGGGCAGCAGCGTTCTCCGTGTACTGCACATCCTCACTGCGATCGCCAACCCGCCTGCGAAGCGTGGCGATTAAGGCAAATTACCCCCTAATGAAAACCACAGAAACCAGGCCCCCAGTCCCCGGCAGCTCCGCTATCCCTGGCGCGGGTAGCGGTCAAGGTAACGGCGGAGCAGGGGGTGCTAAGAATCTCCGGAAGAGATCCGGCTACCCACCCCCACGACGACTGGCCCTGGTAACACACAACATACGCACATTGAGGACTGACGAAAAGATCTGCGAGCTGGAAGAGGAGCTGAGCAAGTTACACTGGGACATTATGGGGTTATGCGAAGTCCATAGAGAGGGGGAGGACACCGTAACCCTGAAGTCTGGTAACTTGCTATACTACCGGGAGGGCGACCAACAGTCCCAAGGTGGTGTCGGGTTTCTCGTTCACAAGTCCCTCGTAAACAATATAATAACCATCGACAGTGTGTCGAGCAGGGTGGTATACCTAATACTCAGAATATCCAAAAGATATTCGCTGAAGGACATTCAGGTATACACACCGACCTCGTCACACTCCGATGATGAAGTGGAGACTATGTATGAGGACGTAAGTAGGGCCATACATAGCTCCAAAACCCACTTCACTGTTGTTATGGGGGACTTTAACGCAAAGTTGGGCAAGAAAAGCGGTGATGAGTTGAGAGTGGGGCAATTTGGATATGGGCAACGGAACCCTAGGGGACAGAGGCTGGCCGACTTTCTGGAGAAAGAGGAACTCTTCATGATGAACTCTTTCTTCCAGAAGCCGCCTCACAGGAAATGGACCTGGCTGAGTCCCGACCGTTTCACAAGAAACGAGATAGACTTCTTCATGACCGACAAGAAACGGATATTCAATGATGTCTCTGTGATCAACAGGGTAAAAACCGGTAGCGATCACCGAATCGTAAGAGGCTCGCTGAATATCAATGTTAAACTTGAAAGGTCCAGCCAGATGAAGTCTACGCTCCGACCTACTCGGCCCCATATTCAAAACCCCGAAAGCTTTCAACTCGAGGTCTCTAATCGCTTTGCTTGCCTTGAGAACTTAGTGTCAGTGGACGAGATCAACGACGGGCTAGTGGAAACTGTCCGCACGGTAGGGTCTAAGTTTTTTAGACCCTGCCGTAAAGATAGACCTCAGAAATTGACCGAGCAAACCCTAAACCTCATGGCTGAACGACGTTTGCTACAGTTGCAGTCTTCCGATGACGCGAAGTCATATAGGCAGCTCAATAGACGTATATCTAAGTCCTTGCGACACGATCTGCGTCTCTTTAATACGAATCGTGTTAAAGAGACCATACAGCGAAACCAAGGCTCTAAAGTGTTCGCAAAGAACAAGTCTATTGGGCAGAGCCAGATGACAAAGCTGAAACGGGAGGATGGCAGCATAGCGTCGACCAAAGCAGAGGTTTTAGGCGAGATCGAGAGGTTCTATGGACAGTTATACACTTCGGTTGCAAAGCCCGTTGACAGCTTGGTAGGAGATCCAAGAGCCAAGCTGTCCCGACATTATACCGAAGATATCCCGGACATCAGTCTGTACGAGATTAGGATGGCCCTGAAGCAGCTTAAGAACAACAAGGCGCCGGGCGAGGACGGAATCACTTCAGAGCTTCTGAGAGCGGGTGGAACACCGGTACTTGAAGTCCTCCAGAAACTCTTTAATTCCGTCCTCTCCGAGGGCAAAACGCCTGAAACATGGAGTAGAGGTGATGTGGTGCTGTTCTTCAAAAAAGGTGATAACAGCCTATTGAAGAACTACAGACCCATCACGCTTTTAAGTCATGTTTACAAGCTGTTTTCAAGGGTTATCATGAACCGTCTCGAACACAGACTTGATGACTTCCAGCCTCCCGAACAAGCCGGTTTCCGAAGAGGCTATAGTACCATAGACCACATCCATACGCTGCGGCAAGTTATACAGAAGACCGAAGAGTATAACTTGCCATTATGCTTAGCGTTTGTGGACTATGAGAAAGCCTTCGATTCGGTGGAAACATGGGCGGTACTTGAGTCACTCCAGCGATGCCATATTGACTATCGGTACATCGAGGTGTTGAAGTGCTTGTATAATAACGCCACCATGTCGGTCCGAGTACAGAAGCAGAGCACGAAGGCGATTCCATTGAGAAGAGGCGTAAGACAGGGGGACGTTATCTCCCCGAAACTGTTTACTGCCGCAATGGAAAACGCCTTCAATCTCCTGGAATGGCAAGGACTTGGCATCAACATCAACGGCGAATACATCACTCACCTTCGGTTTGCCGACGACATCGTAGTCATGGCAAAGTCGATGGAGGAACTCAGCATGATGCTCGATGGCTTCGACCGAGTTTCACAACGGGTGGGCTTGAAAATGAACATGGACAAGACGAAAATTATGTCAAATGCCAATGTTGTGCCCACCCCAGTCTCTGTTGGAAACTCGGTACTCGAAGTTGTTGACTCATATATCTACTTAGGACAAGTAGTCCAGTTAGGTAGGTCCAACTTCGAGAAAGAGGTCAACCGCCGAATCCAACTCGGTTGGGCAGCGTTCGGGAAACTACGCAATGTCTTTTCGTCCGACATACCTCAGTGCCTCAAGACGAAAGTCTTCAACCAATGTGTGTTACCAGTGATGAGTTACGGCACCGAAACGTGGTCTTTCACTATCGGCCTCATCTCAAAGCTCAAAGTCGCTCAACGAGCTATGGAGAGGGCTATGCTAGGTGTTTCTCTACGTGATCGAATCCGAAATGAGGAGATCCGTAGACGAACTAAAGTCACCGATATAGCCCACCGGATTAGCAAGCTGAAGTGGCAATGGGCAGGCCATATTGCTCCCAGAGCAGATGGCCGATGGGGTCGAAAAGTACTAGAGTGGAGACCACGGACTAGCAAGCGCAGCGTAGGACGTCCACCAGCAAGGTGGACAGACGACCTTATAAAGGTCGCCGGTAGACGCTGGATGCAGGTCGCTTCCAACCGGTATCTGTGGAGATCAAAAGGGGAGGCCTATGTTCAGCAGTGGACGTCCTATGGCTGAGATGATGATGATGAAGCATTTAATTTCATGCAAAATGTTTGATGGCATGACATCTCATGCTGCTGCTGCTTATCAGTGGGCAATGTGCCTAAGTGTCAGTATAATAATACCCAAAAACCCATTAACAGGGAAGGTGGAGCTAGAGAATCTCCCCCTGAAGAAAGATGCCCTCCGACACCTGGGCCTTCCAGTAGAGATCAAGTCAGGCTTCATCGGGAAAGTCCAACTCCAAGTACCAGTGCGGCAGATCCGGTCAGCGCCATGGCTGATAGCCATCGAGAAGCTCTACTTAGTCGCGGCACCACTCAATTTGGATGAGGTTTGTGATCTAATCAGCAAAAATTTTGGGAAGCAAAATATTTAGTAACCAGATAAAGGTATTATTTATTTAGTAGTTATTTATTTTATTTATTTATTTCTACATATAATTCTATCTAAAAAACTCTATCTACAATGATTGATTAATTATTAGCAAACATCAAGATATTTCAAATATTTTTATATTTATAATATTATTGAAATGGTATCTGCTTGTACTGTAATATCCTTAATATTGTGGAAACTCCATGAACATCAGGAAATTTCATAAAACTTTGTCACAAAAATTAAGTAATAACATTATGTGACAGGACTGTAACTTTGTATTTAGTGTGAGAACTTTAAACATTCCTAATCTGAATTGATAATGACAGATAAATACATCTTATCAGTTTAATCTGGGGTACACTACATTTTAATCTGTTATTAATTTACTGCCATTGAGTTAAAAACCAAATTGTTTTGACAAAACAGTTTTGGTTTATGCTCTTTTATTTTATCCTAAAATTGGAAATCAGCTTTGCTTTTTAAGGCAACCTCTGCTTCAAATAGGGGTTATTACCATTGTAGACAAATACAAAACAATACAATTCATTGCATTCCAAGGAACTATTTTTATAAGAGGGGCCACTCAAAACGTGGGGGCGTATATTATTTAAGGGATTATTTATGGGATATATTTACACGACGTGTATAGATCGTGGGTGTGACTTGCAAAGATACGCCCCCACGTTTTGAGTGGCCCCTCTCTCAGCTCCGTAGGGTTATTTTCTTATTTTTAGGACATTTTAAAACATGGGTTTTTAGATTTTTTAAATCTATTTTTTTATCTTTGTTGTTTGTCTTTGGGTTTGAAGCTACACTGAAAATTTCATTGAGTTGCAAAAATCCAACCGGAATGACAAACAAGAAAAGTGAGTGTATAAAAACGTGGGAAAATCAATCATCTTGTAAGACATGCCATAATTCTTCATCTTCATATCTAATCACTGTCAAAGATCTAGACACGCGACTGAGCGTGGCCAGCCAAAGCAAAGCACAGGCGCGCTCACAGTGTGTAATATTACACGAACCATTTGGAGGCACTTTTCAGCCCCTCATAACTCAAAAACTATTTAACCTAGACTTGTCAAATTTGGCACATATATTGAGACTGGCGAGATAGATATGTGTTCCAAATTTTATAAACATATCTCAAACGGTTATTTAGTTATTAACGACCAAAAATCGTCATTTTTATAACTGACCTATATATATATATATATATATATATATATATATATATATATATATATATATATATATAGATCAAAACTATATCCCAGTTCCAGATGACCTAGAAAGTTCAAATTTGGCATGCAGATAGGTAATTACGTGTATACAAAGGAAAAAATCAGAAACTGGCATTTTTTTATAATTTTACTATAATTTTCACTTAACTTATAATTAGTGCCTGTAAATCATGTGGATTTTATGATCTTTACGTGAATATTTATCGAGTTGAATACCACCCTTAATTTTTTTAATGCAAATATTCCCGTTTTTGTACTTAAATATAAGAATTATAGGTTTTGGTATTTATTACGTGTAACTAACCGTATTCAACAACCAGTAGCGCCATCTATTATCATATTCAGGAACTCCTGCACCATGCACGAAATCAATGAAGGATTGATTTATTCAACAGAACATAGATGGCGTTACTCAATTAGTGCCGAAACATAATTTGTGTAATGTAGATTTTTATGATTAACAGCACCCTAATTTTTTTAATTCAAATATTTCCAATTTTGTACTTATAATTAAGAATATAGTTGATTTTCGTATTTATTAAGCGTAACTAACCGTATTCTACAAACACTAGCGCCACCTTTTATCATTTTCAGAAACTCACTGCACCACGCACTAAATCAATGAAGGATTGCATTGCTACCTTGCTATAGATGGCATTGCTTAATTAGTGCCTAAACTCTATTTGTGAAATGTGGATTTTATGATCTTTACGTGAATATATAACGAGTTAAACACCACCCTAATTTTTTAAAATCCATGTAATCCCGTCTTTGTACTTATTATTAAGAAAAGTTGATTTTCGTATTTATTACACGTAACCCACTAGATGGCGTTGTGCAATTACGTCACGATCCTGAATCGCGGTGTTAAGATGGGCAGGCGATTAGTATAAGGTTTTGTGAACATGAATTTTTTTAAATAATTTTATTATAAACAGACCAATGAATGAACAAATATAAATATTGGTATTAAATGTAAATCCTTGTCCGTAAAAATCGAACTTCCCTTCTTGCCGGCAACGAACGGTGTCCCGTGTCTAACATCCCCTTGATCCCCTACAGAGTACAGTTATTAACTGAGATTATTTATTGTTTCAATATTTAGCGATCAACAGTGTAAGATCATTATTTATGTACAAAAAGTAATGATATCCCATCAAAAACATAAATGTGAAATGAGAGCCAAAGCCAAGCATAATAGTTTGGTATTATGCCTTGGTTGTTGACTTCAACAAAAAAAGAAGTGAAATCTAAATGGGTGCCAAGTTCAATGGTCAGTTCTGAAATTTATTTAAAACAACATAAAATAGATTTCTTTTTATAACTAAGGATCATACATTGTAGCCTAATTTCTTGCTTGGCTAGTTCTCATATACGAATTGTTCGATGGTTAGTACTACCAGCAAGCCAAATTTTCGGAAAAATAAAATAAAACTGAGAAGTTACAGGTTTAGAAATTATGAAGGCTACAATATAATTCGTATTTTATGAGAAATAGCCAAGTCAGAAATAAGGCTACAATGTATGATCCTTAGTTATAAAAAGAAATCTATTTTATGTTGTTTTAAATAAATTTCAGAACTGACCATTGAACTTGGCACCCATTTAGATTTCACTTCTTTTTTTGTTGAAGTCAACAACCAAGGCATAATACCAAACTATTATGCTTGGCTTTGGCTCTCATTTCACATTTATGTTTTTGATGGGATATACACACATCAAAAGTGTCTAGGGATCAAGCATTTTTATGCGGATTTCTTGAGATTGAGATGTGGCTTTGTAATAAATTTATGATTTTATAAATTTATTGGATCCTTTTTGGTGCATTTCATAATTTGAATCAGGAACTGTAAATCAAATTCGAGTAAAAGATGAAAATCAGCTGTCAATATTTTCCCTATAAAAACATACAACGCATTGAAGACATTATTAGTGCTACTGTTTCCCTACTACTGATTAAAACCAACGTTATTATGGAGCGGCGACGTCATTTAAGCAGGGAAGAAATGCTCAGAGCCGTGGGAATGATAGAAGCTGGTTCCCGGCAACGTACTGTGGCTTTAGCTCTGAATACAAGTCAGAGTGTTATCAGTCGACTTTGGACACGTTACCGAAGCACTGGTACCGTGGCTGAGCGCCATGGAGGACGGTATCGCTGCACCACACGGAGACAAGACCGATACATTCAAATCTTAACTCGAAGAGCTCCAACAATAACCGCCATGATGTTAGCCGTGAGGCTTCATCACTCTTCAGGGAACTTAATTAGCGACCAAACAGTCAGAAACCGCTTGCATGAAGTGAACCTTCATTCCCGAAGACCGCTACGGGTACCACCTATAGCAATGCACAATCGTAGGATTCGATATCAATGGGCTCTTGAACACAGAAATTGGGCAGAAGAACAATGGCGTTTCGTGTGCTTTTCTGATGAGTCTCGTTTTGGTATGAGACCGGATACAAGACGTATACGACACTGGAGAACCCCTGGACGCCAACAGCGATTAAAATCCTGCCAGGAAGTCCATCCTTATAGTGGTGGAACCATCATGGTATGGGCGGGTATTTGGATCGGCGGAAGAACTGAGTTGATTTGGATCAGAGGCAACCTCAACGCTCAAATTTATGCTGAGACGATTGTATCAGACGTCATCGTTCCTCTACAAGTGCAAATCGGTCCCTTATTTCAGTTAATGCATGATAATGCACGACCGCACACCGCAAGAGTTGTAAGACAGACTCTCGCCGCAGCTAACATCAATGTCCTGCCCTGGCCTGCTCAGTCGCCAGACTTGAACCCGATTGAGCATGCATGGGATATGCTACAGAGAAGAGCTCTGCCGAATATGGAGGGTATCCAGTCGCAAGAAGACCTTTTTTTGTTGTTGCAACGAACATGGGCGGCCATTCCACAGCGTGATTTGGATGAACTCATTTTGAGTATGCCAAACCGATGTTCTTGTGTTGTTAGTGTTCGCGGTAGAAACACGGATTATTAATTGTTTAAGTTACCCAATAAAATTTTAAAGAAAACTGTTATTTCAGTCTTTTTTTCGAACTTTAATGTTAGTGGTTCAAATGTCAAAAATCCCTTTATTAGGAAAATGGCAAATTTCTTTATGAATGCAAAGGTGACTTGGTTTATCGTTACTGTGACAAACGATAACACTTTATTTGATGAATCCTTAAAGAACATTTTAATTAATATCAATCAGGAGAAAAGTTATTGCAAAAATATATGTTGATCCCTAGACACTTTTGATGTGTGTATTTCATGCAGATGATATTGAAGGTGAACTTCAATAAGTGTCTGGAAAAATATTCATATTTATATTACAAAATTATTATTCAGAGGTACCATGAAAAGCAGACATCATAAAATGTAGTGCCTTTTATCAAAATACTATTTTTAAGTGGGTTTTTCTAGTTAGTATTATGCTGTCTGACATAATAGATAAATGGTATATACTTAAGTATGTAGTGATGAGATAACCATCTGATGTATGATTTCACAGATTTTATCGACATAATATATTTGAGGAGTAATCAATTGTTATTGAAATAATTACAAGCTTATACTGATTAAAAATTAAACTAAGAAATGAATATTTATCTCTATCTCTATGGGAAAATAAATAATGCCTTTTAATAATGACTGGTTGTATGAAAAGATTTTCATGGTGATTCAGGGCTCTATGCTGGTTGTCAAAACAATCAAGTTTGTCTTGCAGACTGCAGTTGCATACTGTTAAACATCTCGAATGTATGTACCCGAAGGTTAAAGCCCTTCTCCCATTATGATACGCACAGGCGACTCAAGTATCGGAGACTAGTCGCCACCAGGTATCTCACATACATTTGAATGCAGTCTCGCACACTACGCTACTGGTATCCTACGCGTCCGCGACTAGTATCGCGCAACTCGCCGTGTCGGTCGCTTGGGCGTCGCGTCTTTTACGAGTTTCGACAAGATGGCACTATTCTCTAAATATTGTATTTTATTGATGTATAGCAGGCTTTAATAATGTAACAAGATGCAGATAGGACTCTTTAGACATTCGGTAGCAACGTAAAAATTTATTATCATCATGCAGTTCTTGTGCTTCTACAAAAAGTCTACAATTTATGTTTCTTTCAATAATGAATGAATCTAGAATTTTCTACTCTTGCGGTGACGTCTTCTGTTTCTATAAAACAGAAAAACCGCAAGTGCTTCTTCACTTGAATCGCTTGACATAACGTCCGTCCACAAAAATCGAGTTAGCACAAATGATAAATTTAGTCATTTTTCAGTAGCATAATATGCGAGCGTCGAGTGGCGAACTAGTATCCAACCAGTATTCTACTCGAGTATCGTACCCTACAAGTATCGTAATGGGAGAAGGGCCTTAGAAGAAGTTAACTAATCGTACACAAATACAAAATCATTATTATCGAAAGAAAGTGGAATACATAGGGAACACGCAAATAATGATAAAGAGAAAGTGTCTCTTACTGAGAGAGCGACTTCCTCAATTGACATTGAAACAAAGAAATAAGAATACGTAATGGTGTTGTATTGGTGGAACACCTTTTATAACTCGCGATGCGATTCATTTACTATCACTTTTTTCCGGAAATTGAGTATGGTGCTCATTCTGCTGAATCTAGTCACATTGAGTTCCGAATCTAACATGCTAGAAAACATGCTTAGTTAGAAGACATGATTTGGTCTGAAATTATCTCACGGGAACATTTTCGGTACAGCTTATCAAAACTCTGGGATAATGTCATAATATCATAAGTGAAAAAACGGAATCGAATCAGAAGTTTCGGAAAACACGCCCTGAGTACAAACTGCCTCTTTTATAAGTGAAAATTCTTGGTTAATTTGGTTATTATGTATACTTTCTTTAGTGGGACTGCTCGGTGGAAGCGTCGATCGCCCACGAACGGAAGACGGCGCTTCTGGACGCCCTCGAGGCGCAATGGCGGGCGGAGCACGAGGCCGCAGACGCCGGATACTATGCCACCTCATACTCCTCATGGCTCAGCTACGGCACTGGGCTCCTCGCGAACATCGTCGAGAACCTGCAGGTAAACTTGCCAAGTAGCCTATTCACACAGAGGATAGAATCGATACGATACTTCGCCAAGTGGCACGTTGCGAATAGAACACCTTCCCGGTTCTGCAAAAGCCTTGATAGAACTCCGGAGATTCCCGGTTAGTCCAGTTTATTTATGTTACACCAACGACTTATTCACTAATACTTATTTTGGGGTAGTATAACAATTTATCTTTAAATCTAGACTGTACTTGTCACTTACAGGTGTGCACATACAGTTGCGAGTATAATAATAGTTTTCGGGTCTTAGTTGCAACTTCACGTGCCGTTGCGATGTTGTGATACTCTATGTCATGCATAAAAAAAAACACGACATGTTTTGTATCGTGTTCTCGAAGGAATCCGTTCCATGCATTTTTTTCCATTATTGGCGCACCGTTTCGTCGTCATTTAGGAATACATAGCAGATTAAATAATGTTCGTTGACGTATCTTTCAGTTGAAACTGAACGACGTGCACATCCGCTACGAGGACGCAGTAACAGCCGCGCGACCGTTCGCGTGCGGCCTGACGGCGGAGTCGTTGTGCGCGGAGTCCTGCGACAGCGAGTGGCGGCGCGGCTTCACGCTGCTGGCCGACCCCGACGGGTGCAGCTTCAAGCTGCTGGAGCTGCAGAACCTCGCCGTCTACTGGGACCCCATGCCCGTGCCCGCTGGCATGTTCGCCAGCTGTACAATAACGGAGCTCACCGTCAGTATTCTTTCTTTCTTCTTTCTTTTGAAAAATACGTTGCCCCACTCTAGGAATTTCTCCTGTGTCGTTGGTGCGTCTACAAATAGGGAAGCTCACTTCATAAACGCCCAGACCCGGCGAAAGTACTTGCAGATCATGCAAATATTTGTTCTGTGTGGGGACGAAGCCGCGACACGCTGCGTAGCAGTCGATCGCTCAGCCACTGCGCCAACCATGCAACTCATTATAAAGGTAATTAAAGAAGGATTACCAAAAATACTTAGTAACATAAAAATGAACTGAGAAGTCAAAAATAAATAATTTTTGACTATTATATAATTGATAGTGTTGGACGAGGTTTGGATAACAGTAAGTTATTAAAGAAGTTCTTTTTAGGTTTTGATTAATTTTTGAAGTTGGTTATACAACTTGGTTTAAATTGACATGTATGTTTTGGTTGGTTACAGACTCGAATGTCGGAAACGTGGCGCCTGCCGCACCGCTACCTGGTCCGTCCGGCGTCAGCGCGCGCGCGCGTGCGGCGGGAGCGTACCGAGCAGCCGCTGCGCTCGCGCGCGCGCCCGCGCCTCGCCGCGCATCTCACGCTCGATACCGTCACGCTCAATCTCACCTCCGTAAGTACCGACACACATACCAATACAAACAAAACAATTCTAAAATATATATTTATCGATATGGCCCACTTTATAGTAGCGTCGTCGAATCGGGAGACCGCTCAGGCTCATGCTGAACAGCATTACTTTTATAACAGAGTACATGTTTGTCCCTGACAGCGGCAGTACTACGAGGCGGTGTGCTGCGCGGCCGGCCTGGAGCGGCTCGCACGCGTGCGCGAGGTGCGCGCGCGCCGCCCGGCCGCGCCCGTGCGCGGACACGCGCGCGACTGGTGGATCTACGCGCTCGAGTGTCACGTTCCCGACCATCGCTGTGAGTCTACCACTAAATAAGTATATTAAAATGCAAATGCAGATCAATACCAGTATTTCACATTAAGATTTTAATCTCTACTTTATGCATGTTAAATACATATAAACCTTCCTCTTGAGTTATTCTATTTAAAATCATCTCATCTGTTGCGTAGTTTTAAAGATTTAAGCATACATAGGGTCAGACAGATAGCGGGAAGCGACTTTGTTTTATACTGTGTAATGATTTGTTACATTTTTAAGCTAAAATCGTATCTACTTAAAATTGTATAAATGTGGTGTAGAAGGAAGGCGACGCTGCGAAAAAAAAATAGTGTTCAATATAATGTTGTGTGTTCCGTGTAGGGACCGAGCCGCGGCCCACGTGGGCCAGCTGCGTGCAGCGCGCGCGCGCCGCCCGCGCCTACGTGGACGCCTGCCTGCTCACGCTCAGCAACCCGGCCGCCACGCTGCCCGCCGACCGGAAGGCCGCCAAGGACGAGTACGAGTGGCGCACGCCGCTGCATCAGCTCAAGGCGCTTAGAGAGGTATCAACTTCACCTGTGGAATTATGCACGTGAGATGGACATCAGTATTTAAATATTACTCATTTTTTACAGGTAGCAATGCGAAAAGTGCCAAAATCGACCCCAGTGTCGACCCCCGACAAGCCAGCTAGCTCCGGGCGCAGCATGCTGGTGCACTGGTTCCCGCAGTGGTGGGGCTGGTACGGTGCGCCCGCGCAGGACGCCGCGCCCGCCGACCCCGCGCCCGCGCCCGCCCCCGCCCCCGCTCCGCACGCCCCCGCTGACCTAGAAGAAGAGATCCTAGATGTGATAGCAGACTCCTTAGACAATAATACAATGTTGAAGAGAGATACTGTGTTCGGAAAGTTCGAGTTTATTTTGAATAAGGGTTCCTTAAATCTCTGTATGGAGACTGAAGCTGATGAAAACAAGTGAGTACCTAGGACTAAAATGATGTTAACGTGTTTAACCTTATTTTTATGCTCAGCTGGGGCAAAATAAAATGAAACTAGTGTAGTAGTAGTATTTCCAACGGATTTTTGTCTCATTTATTTTATGTTGTCATTGTCGGGCCACAAAAGCATCCAGTCGGACAAGGTGTCGGAAGGCGCGAGCGGCGTGGAGCTGCAGTTCTCGTGCGTGCGCGTGGGCATCGAGTCCCGGCCGCGCGCCGCGTCGCACGCGCTGCACGTGTCGCTGGGCTCCGTGTGCCTGCGCGAGCGCATCACGCCCAACACGCTCTTCCCTATACTCATCGCGCCGCAGGTAATATTCTACTGGTTTTACAGAGATGGTATTTACTCCCGTGAACGTCAAACTTGGTAAAGAACGTTAAAGAATCGTTCGCCACTCTGCTCTTAACATCCTTTAATTCATACTTTCGCATTTATAGTATTAATTTACGTAAGATAATGTGTTATTGTATAGGGTGTGATCCGCGAGGGTCTGAGCGCGCTGAGTGCGTCTGGCGCGGCCATGTCGTGGTGCCGCTCGCACTCGCAGTCCGGCATCAACAGTGCGCAGGCGCAGCAGGAGCCGCTGTTCCAGCTCACCTACGAGAAGAAGCCTTTCGGCATCAACTGCGACTACAAGTAAGAATATGGTGCTCTACATGAAGTAATCATAATCCGCCACATGGGCCGGGTTAACAACTTGTCGGAGATTTAGTCATTATAAAGCCCTTCTCCCATTATGATACGCACATGCGACTCAAGTATCGGAGACTAGTCGCCACCAGGTATCTAGCCCTTCTCCCATTATGATACGCACAGGCGACTCAAGTATCGGAGACTAGTCGCCACCAGGTATCTAGCCCTTCTCCCATTATGATACGCACAGGCGACTCAAGTATCGGAGACTAGTCGCCACCAGGTATCTAGCCCTTCTCCCATTATGATACGCACAGGCGACTCAAGTATCGGAGACTAGTCGCCACCAGGTATCTAGCCCTTCTCCCATTATGATACGCACAGGCGACTCAAGTATCGGAGACTAGTCGCCACCAGGTATCTAGCCCTTCTCCCATTATGATACGCACAGGCGACTCAAGTATCGGAGACTAGTCGCCACCAGGTATCTAGCCCTTCTCCCATTATGATACGCACAGGCGACTCAAGTATCGGAGACTAGTCGCCACCAGGTATCTAGCCCTTCTCCCATTATGATACGCACAAGCGACTCAAGTATCGGAGACTAGTCGCCACCAGATATCTAGCCCTTCTCCCATTATGATACGCACAGGCGACTCAAGTATCGGAGACTAGTCGCCACCAGGTATCTAGCCCTTCTCCCATTATGATACGCACAGGCGACTCAAGTATCGGAGACTAGTCGCCACCAGGTATCTAGCCCTTCTCCCATTATGATACGCACAGGCGACTCAAGTATCGGAGACTAGTCGCCACCAGGTATCTAGCCCTTCTCCCATTATGATACGCACAGGCGACTCAAGTATCGGAGACTAGTCGCCACCAGGTATCTAGCCCTTCTCCCATTATGATACGCACAGGCGACTCAAGTATCGGAGACTAGTCGCCACCAGGTATCTCACATACATTTGAATGCAGTCTCGCACACTACGCTACTGGTATCCTACGCGTCCGCGACTAGTATCGCGCAACTCGCCGTGTCGGTCGCTTGGGCGTCGCGTCTTTTACGAGTCTCGACAAGATGGCGGCGGAGCAAGAAATGAATATTAAATTTGTGCAAGAAGTTGAAAAAAATGCTTGTTTAAATAACTACAAATGACCAGAATATATGCGAAAAAATAAAATAGACAGGACTTAGGCAGAAATTGGGAACAAATTATATTTTGTATTTTGTTGATGTTATAGCAGGCTTTAATAATGTAACAAGATGCAGATAGGACTCTTTAGACATTCGGTAGAAAGATAAAAATTTATTATCATCATGTTGTAGTTCTTGTGCTGCTACAAAAAGTCTACAATTTATGTTTCTTTCAATATGTATGGATGAATCCAGAATTTTTTACTCCTGCGGTGACGTCTTCTGTTTCTATAAAACAGAAAAACCGCAAGTGCTTCTTCGTCACTTGAATCGCTTGACATAACGTCCGTCCACAAAAATCGAGTTAGCACAAATGATTAATTTAGTCATTTTTCAGTAGCATAATATGCGAACGTCGAGTGGCGAACTAGTATCCAACCAGTATTCTACTCGAGTATCGTACCCTACAAGTATCGTAATGGGAGAAGGGCCTAACTCTGATGTTCTGGTTTTTAGGTTCATGACCTGTGACCGTTATGTGTGAATTCGTAAACACTGGAATTAATCTTTTAAAGTTCAACGTTGTCCAGACAAGATTAAGGTCGCAAATTCGGAATTAAGGCGTTGTTTTGAGCGTGCACGCTCGACTACTGAACGTATGTTTTTAGAATAAGATCTCAATGTCATTTATCTGTTTTGACAAACAACGCACTTTTGGACGTCCCACACGCACGCACGCTCTAGTAACAACTAGCAGCGTGCACGTTAAATGCAAGGCTGCACGCGCACCGTTCCGAAGTTGCGGTCTAAGGCATGATTCAGACCAACCGGCTCGCATCGGAACGGATGCGTACGGATGCCGCGGCAGCCGAACGCGTCCGTCGAAGCCATATCACTACCGCAGTATGCGTTTCGCTGCCGTGACAGCCGTACGCGTGCCGCGGCAGCCGACAGCGTCCGCTGAAATCCGTACACACTCTAAACGAAAAATTTGGGTTGATAATTATGGCGAAAAGGTGCGAATTCAACGAGTTCCATACACTTCCTAATGATTTAATACAATTAAAGTAGTTGCTGCACCGTAATCTCCGTTCGTATACCACGACGCACGGCCGACCGGCTCCGAACGGACCCGACGGCAGCCGATTGGTCGGGGCCGGTCGGCCGTCGCGACAGCCGAACGCATTCTGCGACACGTCTCGACGCGTCGCGGGATGCCGATAGAGGTAACTATGCGTATGTTGCAAGCAAATATGAACTGTATTTTAATAGATTTCAATGTTCTTTACCGCATTGTAAAATGCCGTCCGGCCCGGCGCGATGCGAGCCGTTTGGTGTGAATCTTACCTAGGCCAGTATCGCAAACGAAAGTATTTTCTGGGCCGATATGTAGTCGTAGTTCAATGTTATATCAACATAAAAGAAGAATAAACACAACGTTGTGATGGCTGTGTATTGTTCGCAGGTTGTGGGTGAAGTCAGCATCTCTGGAGGTGGTGTACAACGCGGAGGCAGCGCGCTGGGCCCAGCAGTGGGTGTGCGCGCCGTGGTCGCACGCGTACGCGCACGTGCGGGACACCACGCGCGCGAGGCTCATCACGCAGTGGGAGCACATGATGCATGCGCACGCGCACCCTGTCAGAGATTTATTAATCTAGCTGTTTATACTAATATTTTATAAGGATCAGTTGTAACTTCATGGGGCGGAACGAACTAGAACATTTTTTAAAATGTCCAAAAGTAAACCTTGTGAAGCGGCCTCACTTGACTTCGATAGATATAAACACTTGCGGGTTTTTCGCTTGACGCATGATGACGACGTCACCTATGACGGGATCGCATGTTGGTCGATCCTCATATCGTATTCTTTTAAACCCCTTCTACACGGTCAGACTTGACCGCCTGACAGAGGTGACCTTGGTCCGGTGGGAATGAAAATCTATCGTGTAGACGTTGGTCGTGCGACCAAATATGGGCGGAGTCAATCGACCTTTGGATAAACTTGGTCGGGAGCGCATCCGTCCCGACAGGCTGCGTCCGCGGTCGACCGGACCGTCAGCCGACAGCGTTCCAGACGGTGGGGTACTGTTGACACGACCAAGGTCACCTCTGTCAGGCGGTCGGGTTGATCGTGTAGAAGGGGTTTTACTGTATAACTAGAGTGCTACAGCTGTTGTGTCCGTTGTCAGGGCGAGCGTCGCACCTGGCAAGTGGAGCTGGACATCTCAGCGCCTCAGATCCTGTTCGTGGAGCAGCTGTGCTCGCGGGACTCTGCCGTGCTCGTCGTGGACTTCGGAAGACTTCGGCTCGCCAATGCCAACCTCGAGGACTTTGCGCCTCACACACCGCCGGACGACGATGGTAACACTAAGATTTGTTATGTTAAAAAAAGTTCCTGAATTTGACAGTTGTCGGATTTTGAATTTTAAGTGTAAATATTACTTGTCTTTAATTAGCTGTTTATTGTGCAGAGATGTTCATGACCCCTTGTTCAACCCCCCCGGGGAGCCTGCTGTCGCCGGGCTCGCCGCCCGACCCGCCGCCGCAGCACCTCACGCAGCCGGCGCTGGACGCCGCTAACTTGCACAACAGACTGTATGACAGGTATGTCATGACCCCCTGCACGACCCCCCGGGAGCCTGCTGTCGCCGGGCTATTTAAGGGGGCTCCCATACAACAGACATGATTTTATAGACCGTTTTTATACAATTCGCACTTGGCCGGTTTTTTATTCAGATTTACGAATGTTTAACTGAAATCTAAATGCAATATTACAGATACAAGATAGAGCTGAGTGACCTGCAGATCCTGGTGGGTCGCGCGCGCGACAACTGGAAGTACGCGCACACCAAGAGCACGTCCTCGCTGCACCTGCTGGACAGGTTCAGCATCTTACTGCAGGTCAATATGAAACTCATAACTATTTTTAACCAACTTCAAAAAAATACCGACTGAATTGAGAACCACACCCGGTTCTCAATTCAGTCAGTATTTTTTTTATGTATGTTCAGACTAGCACATCAAGCTACCACAATCTGTCAAACTAGATTTTCAACCTTATCACCTTGACCCGCTGGCGTCTGTACAATTACTCCGAGATTTCTGGTCCAGTTTGTGTTATTCTTTTTTTGTTCGATGCAGTGTTCACGTCACATTCTTTCGGAAGTCGGTAGCAAAAATGACATCTTAATAAATTGAAAGCCATCGACTTACGAAAGAAAAGTTACTTTTACACTTTTTTGTGGTTGTTTTTTAGGGAATCGAGAACCGGTCCTTGTTGGAAGACCCGGGATTTTCGGGACAGGCGTTCAAGGAACCGGGAAATCCCGGGATTTTCGGGACTTTCGGGACAAAAATGCATTTTTTCCATGGCATTAGAAAACAATTAAAATGATAAGATAACTTTAGGACATAGTATTTATTCTGATTAAAATCATACAACCAACTTATTCGTCGGGTTCATGGACATGGATTTGCTCTAGCCTCTTAACTATTCAGAGGTGGCAAATCTATTCACTCTAACTGTACTAACTATAATAATTTAAATGGATGGAACTTGCAGTAGGCTGGTGGAAAGGGGTTGTAGAATTCATGAGTTCGACTTATTTTGGGTCTTATCTTAGCCACGAGCGAACCCAATAAAAAAAACCGAAAAGAGGGTAAGCTTGCGCCGATGAGATGAGCTAAGCTGTAGAGTAACCATCCACCAATTTCACGTTGCCAATTAGTCTAAGAAGCTCTGCGTTCCACTGGGTCTAGTGCAGTAAGTTGTATTTATCTGAGCCAACCCAATGATTAAGTTGAGTAAGGTTGCTGCAATACTCCGTAAGAAAAACATAAGAACATTTTAATTTCGCGGGCTACTACGACGCAATCACCTTATGCAGAAATGGGCTTGCACATAGGCTATCCAGGTCTAAGTTATCGCTTCACTCTATTTAGGATGCCCACGTTAAAGTTGACACTGAATGTCAGCTCCATGCCCTTCTGGGCATGGAGCTGACATTCAGTGAAACAGGAATCGTAACCCTCCTTTTGGCTTTGCCGTAGTCGGGTAAAAATAGGAGTTGGTGCAAATTACTCTATAAAAGATGTAGTTTCGATTTACTCCTACTTCACTAAGGAAATATACGCCTGTATGTTGGTGGCGTTAAAAGAGAGAAGTTTCTTGTTCGCTCGCTGGGAGACTAAGTATCAAATCTGTTCGCTCTACCATGGTCTCTCTGAAGCAATGAACTTCATCCCCACTGGATTTTGCAGTGGGTAAGTATGTCACTGAAACAGTACTGTTATCTACCTATCCAACAATACCAGGCTGAAGTGAGTAAGAAATGTGCAGCAAAATAAGAGTTGCAAAGAAAACAGATAACTGTTGAACTCCAGAGTCACCAAAAGCTCACAGAATCAGTCATCAACGACAACTCTGATTGATCGTTCACTAAGAAAGTCTGATATCCAGCTACAAAAATCAACTGGGATACCAAAAGCAAGGAAGCTTTTTGTCTCGAGACCCTGTCAAAGGCTTTCGAGATATAACCAGTACTACTATTAACTTTTCTTCTCTGTCAACCACACCTTTATCTGAACATGTTATCCCGTATATAACGACGAAGTGAATAAATACCTTACATCCAATTTGATTATTTTGTTCTATAAAAGAATTAACAAGTTTAAACAAATTATTTATACTGTTTTTCTGAGTCCCGAAAATCCCGAATTTCCCGGTTCTCAGTCGCATGTCCCGGGTTTTAAAATATACTTCAAGAACCGGGAAATCCCGGGATTTTCGGGACCGGGATTTCCCGGTTCGATACCCTATTGTTTTTCATTTAGGAGTTTTTTATGTATCGGGACATGGCCGTGGGTTCGAACTTCGCCGCGCATTATTAGTGACAAAATCTAAATCAGTATAAGACCCTATCCACACCACGTTTTTTAAACGCGCCAGTAACGCGCCTTTGCAGCAATACAGACGCGATACGCACGCAAGTCAGACGCAGCCTGTAGACCTTTGCACACCTGTATAAATTACAAAGGCACGGCATCGGCGCGTTGGATCGATACAGACGCGCCGGTGCCGCGCGTTTGACGCGAAACAATCAACAACAAACTGCTCTGTTTGATAAAAACGCGCGTCGACGGCGCGTTTAAAAAAACGTGGTGTGCATAGGCTCTATATAAGATGGGCTCCATTATGCCACACATGAATTCCTCATCCCTTTGTTCGGTGTTCCCCAGGCGGAGCGGCGCGTGGTCCACACGAGCGACCCGCAGTACCCCACGGCCACGGTGTGCGGCTCGCTGCCGTCGCTCGTGGTGCACCTCAGTGAACAGAAGCTGTTCGCGGTGCGGGCCGTGCTCGCCAACTCAGCGCTGCTCGGGACCAACAAGTGAGTTTATATACGATCTTGAGAGATTGACACTAAAATAATATGTTTATTATGTGCTTTCCTAAGACACACAGCGTCGATGAGAAGAATGCTGTTGTAAATTCGCCTTAAATTGATTATATGTGGTTAAAAACTTACCAAATTGTCCATGTTCTATACCTGTCTCTTTCTTTCACCAGCGTGCATCCTTTTCTTACCGTGATTGATGCTTGACAACGAAGCTGTCAACCTCATAGCGTTTGTAAATTTTGCCGGTTAGACATCGGAAAATTTTCCAAAGTTAAAAAAGTGTTCAAATACAATAATTAATTGTATTTAATTAGCACACAGCGTTTATTTAGAGTCCGTGACACGTTTTCCTTTGTGAATTAGTGTTTTAGAAGGATTACGAACTAAATTGAGTGGGTAAGTGTGGTGTGAGGTTACGAGGTTTGAATGTTGACGCTCAGGCGATAGATCAGCATTCAATACGGTGAGACATGATGACTGGTCATCATCATCATCATCTTCATCCTTGAACGACGAGAGCATAGCTTCACATCCACCCAACAGAAGACGCAAAGTCACGTAAGTACAAACAAGTTCAAACTTGTCCGGACCCTAGCGCCTCGTGTAGAGACACAAATTCAAGACGAGGACTTTATTTCTAGTTATTTAACTACTTGTATTACCTCCTCTGACAACGAGAAGGCTATCCGACATCAAATATTTTGAAAAAAATATTTGTGTATTTCGAAGTTTTAGTACGGAACTGGATGAAAGACAATTTATTCCACTTTCAATGAAGGATTACAAGCAAATCCAAAATTTAATCAGATTTGTCTGATATATTTTTACAAAACCCCCGTACAATCTTGTATCGCTACTCCTTGTTTTAACCGATTTGTTGCGGAAGCATGTTTCAAAGCCATCACCTTCTTTTGCGTGTGGCGTTAGGCACGGATGTGTGTCATTGTAAATCGGTTAAAGGTCTTAAAGTTAATGATTAATTGTATCATTTTATCAAGACCTAGTAATAAGTTTCAACGGAGTTGTTACTATCCAACAATATTTTGAAATTGAGAGAACTATTATGATTAACATTACAGGGCTTGCTTAAGTGGGTATCGGATACCTTAATTATTTTCATTTTAACACATACTTTGAAAAGATTTTGATTATTTTTGGTCCACCAACGTCGGACTCATAATTATCTATTCAGTTTTAGGCCTTGCACCCTATCAAAGGTTCTTTAGGTGGACTTAAGGTCCAGCTAATTAAACAAGTATAGACAAAAAACTATTTGAATATTTGACTATTCAGAACATTTAGAGCGATTGTCTAAAGGACCATGCACATTCAGGGCAACCACAGGGAGCAAGCAAACATATTTTGAAATTAATAACAGCTTACCATGTTCCGTTCCATAAGGGAACCTCCCCTTGGTATCTAGTCAAAGATGTTTTTAGAAAAGTTTGCAACCCCAATTACAAAAGGCCATATAGGTACCTAATTCGAGTTTACTATGTCAAAAGATTTAGTAAAAAAAAAAAAAGTTAAATTTATAAAAGTGGGTTATTTCCCATAGTAGACCGCGGAGGTCTCAATTCATAATGGCAGTGAAACATTTGTGAAGATATACATTCATTCATAAATTACTATGCTTATTTTCAATAAGCTATTGCAGAGACACACGGGAGTCTACTTGTGATCTATAACAACGAAGTGCTGCTGTTAACAGCCTTTGTTTATGGCCTATCTATGGCTTCAATTATGTTGTTGTGCGAACAATGTTTCTGTATAATTATTGTGTGCCTGGACTGTTGTTCCTGGTTAATCAGGATCGTACAAGTACTTGTTTCTCAGGTTGCGGAAACGCTGAGAATATTGGAAATCTGGGGGCATCACATAAATCATCACAAGTCTGCTTGAGTCCTCTCTTTAAGCAGAATATATTGGCCTAGTATGGGACACCCAGCAAAACTGGGTATAACGTTCCTCCAATAAAATAAATAAAGATTAAACTAATCTTTAACAAGATAGAGCAATTTAATCAGTTGTCCACAAGAAGCTCAGACTTTATTGGTTTTACTGAATTATGATAATTACGCAGTATCAAAAGAACTATATTGTTGCAGAAGGTAACTGTTTGTAAAATTGTTCTATCAAAACAGGTTACTAGAGAAAAGTAAGTTTCCTCTGCCTGTTCAACAAGGGTGGTTAAAGCCATAGAGTACAACTCAATATCGTAGAGTTAAGAAAGGTGCAACTCACTTCTTGACCACGGATACACCCAACTAGGGGTAGGGAGCCCAATTAAACATCACTTACTCATCTGTAAGGTGAGCACCATGCCAGATGCCCTGGCGCTCAAATTTTGTTTCTGAAGCAGATGTCGTATTTGCACACATAAATATTAAGTCCGACAACAGGACTCTTATTGCATACCTCAGAAACAAAGGGGGGGGGAAGATACTCCCTTGCAATACTAAGGCTGACAAGCAGGCTTCAAGAAACTTGCAAAGCAGTTGCGTCTAACTCTCTCAGCCAGTTACTCCCGGAGAGTAAACAAAATTGCGGATCGCCTCTCAAGGGGCCGCAATGTACCAGAGTGGCATCTTTTACTCCAAGCCGTGGAGGCAAACAAAATTGCGGATCGCCTCTCAAGGGGCCGCAATGTATCAGAGTGGCATCTTTTACCCCAAGGCCGCGGAGGCCATGTTAAAGATGTGGGGCGTCCCAGACGTAGATTTATTCACGTTATGAGAAACGGTTTTCGTACCAAAACTGCAAAGTACGCAAAAATTAGGTTCCAAAACCTTACGCAGTTATATGCGATGTTTACAGCCGACAATGGGACTATCGGCTGGGCTGGGCATTCCCTCACCCAGCGTAATACCAGAAGTATGAACTACTTATTTGAACAATGCACAATCTTACAATCGACAAAGAATTATGACCCACCAGAAGCATTATTTTCTTACAGACATTCAAATACAATTAGGTCCATAGTCATAAACGTAAATATGCATATTAACGACCTTAATCTTTGTTATTTTGACAGATTCAAACGAATTGTCAAAAAGGGTCATAATTCAAATTTGTTGATAGTACATTCTACTAACGCCAGAGTTCGCCAAATGCTTCTCTCTACTCGATCTGCAAGCGAGAGCGAGAGCCAGAGCGGGAGCCATTTCCGATAAAGAACCTGCGGAAGGTCTTAGATCGGACTACAGGCAAGTGCCCTGTACAGGCGGACAAAATTCCGATAAAAAAACCTGTGGAAGGTCTTAGATCGGACTACAGGCTAGTGCCTTGCACAGGCGGTCAAATTCCGATAAAAAAAACCTGTGGAAGGTCTTAACATATTGGACTACAGGCAAGTGCTTGGCACATGGGGACAAGTTATCCCCCTAGCTTGGAAAATTAGGGGTGGGCTGACTAAGTCTCTCCCTAAACTCTAGCGGAACAAGACTTATTAAAAAAGTAGCTGGCGGACCTCACTTTTACAACAATATAAAGCCCTAATTAAAAGATGGTGATCCTGGTGTTATACCAATCAAATTAACTCTGAAACACCTGTAGGTGTACAAACTGATAAAGAGGTCAGGCTAATTATTGTTTTAAGAGAACAAACTAGGTTATAGACCTATTTGCCTGCATAAAACTATCTCAACTTACTGAGCAACTTCTGAGGTAGATATCTAAAGAAAATCTTTCATTCAGAAAGTTTTAGAAGCTATTTCACTTGCTAAAGCTTGCAGTACAAAAACTGCAATATTACAATATTACTTAGCTTTTTTTAATTGAATAAAGAATTCTGCATATCCAGGTTGTTCGTTTTGAGATAGCTAGGCGAATAGCTCTAATATTATTGCCACCCTCAGGTCTTAGAATTCATGATCTCACATCAGATCAAGATCATTAGAAAATAGCCCTGAAAATCTTATTTCCATGAAATATGAAAAAAGTCTTTGTCCAAAATTTTGGTATAAAAACAGAATCAAAACCACACAGACAGTAAGGTTCGTTGTTGCGGAAACATCGAGACCATGTTAGAACTGTCTGAAAATAGAAAAAGCACAGACAACACAGTCACAAATTAATTCCTCTATCAGAGAAGTTAAAGCCAGCTTCTACACAAGTTGGGAACATAGCATTACTTTTAAAGTTGCTAATATTAGTGCCCCACTGGGCGGTTATAACAAGTTGGCTATTATAGCCTCAAGAAGCTACTTGAAGAATAATACTTGTTCAAGCAATACTTGACAGGGAAAGCTGATAGAGTTATAAAATGTATCAGAAGCTTTACTGTCAACCAGTAAACATGATTGATGTCACCAACTCCAATGCTTATTTATTACAGTTAGATTTATGCAATTTTCATTTTATTTTATTATTTTATTTAATTCATTAAATAAATAATTGTCTTCATTGGTTATACCTTTAAAAGACATAATTTTATCCTATTCCTGGATAGTGACTTAATTTAGAATTATCTCCTTATACCAGGTACCTCTATCAATTAACTATTATTTTGATTTCTGAAGAAATTACTAATTAGAAAGGAACATTACAAATCTTGTTACAGTAAGGTTTTATGAAAGGTCTTTAAAAACTATATTTAAACCTATTTATGCTTTAAAACAGTATTATAATTAATTCATCATAGCGTTTGTATTTATCACCAGCAGATACCAAACAGGTCTTCTCATCGACGCTGTGTGTCTTAGGAAAGCACATAATATGACTGTTTTGCATTCCAACAAAACAGGTATTATGTGTTGAATAAGACACACAGCGTCGCATCAAGTCTCTTGCTGGTACCTCGAAGACTCTATGAGGTTGACAGCTTCGTTGTCAAGCATCAATCACGGTAAGAAAAGGATGCACGCTGGTGAAAGAAAGAGACAGGTATAGAACATGGACAATTTGGTAAGTTTTTAACCACATATAATCAATTTAAGGCGAATTTACAACAGCATTCTTCTCATCGACGCTGTGTGTCTTATTCAACACATAATACCTGTTTTGTTGGAATGCAAAACAGTCATACTTTTTATTTCGTATCATAGATAGGATACTCGTACACAGGAGGATCGTCATGACGTGATTTCAGTGAAGCCCAAAGAAGATAACTTTATTGGAAACGTCAGCACCAAAAATTGCCACTTTACCAACGTTACTCATATGAATTTTGTATAACATTTATGGCAATATTTGTAACACGGAATATTTTATTCTATTGCTTAAGTTATTATGAATTAATTCTTGATAAAGAACAATTTCAACAACATTGATAGTACCAACACTGCTAAAGTTACCATTCTAGATCACCTGTCTTTTTTCCCAACTTTGTATTCATTTGCTAACTTAGATTGTTTGTTCCATAGTGGCCGTGAGTCTGCAAGTCCTATGCAAGCAGACCCCGAAGACGTGGAGGAGAACAGCGTCAGCTCGGAGACGGAACGGTCCGAGTTCTCTCAGCATCACAACTCTACACTTTTCATGCTGCAGTTTGCCATAGAGCAGATGTCGCTGGAGGTAAATAAGTGGATGTTGTACATTTTGTGGTGTCAAGGATGTAAATCCCCTTTTTTTTTGTCTAATTGGAATTCTTCAATGAATATTCCCTGGAAATACTCAAAACAATTGCTTGCTTATTTTTAGCGTGGTAAAATCATCAACTGAGTCCTCTCCCACCCAGGGCAGGGCGGGAGGAACTGTCAGAGTTGTACTGACTAAAATCTATGGTGTCCTTGAATAGCCCTTTACGTGCCGAGGTCACGGTATCTTTTTGGTCTCGCGACCTGAAAATTGCAGGTTAAGTAGTTTTTGAGAAACAATTGACCCCAAGAAGTTTATAACATTGTTTTGCTCCAGGTCCAGTCGATGGGCCGCAGCATCGCGGAGGTGCAGGTGTGCGGCGTGAAGGCGGCGGCCACGGCGCGGCCGCGGGACCTGTCGTTGTCGCTGTCGGTTCACTCGCTGCTGCTGGTGGACGCGCTGCAGACGTACGGACCTGACTTCGAGCTGCTGGTGGCCAGCCATAAACATGTGGGGTACGTAGCAAAATGGTGCTTCGGCAAATAGGGGACTGGCCATAAATCAAGATGTTTTTTTTAGCAGTTTTAATAACCCCCCCCCCCCCCCCCCCCTAAAATCACGGATAAAAGGATTGGTCACTTTTTGGTTTAGAAATCGCGCGTTTGACTTAAATTTATTTAAAAAAAATCTTAACCTCTTAGGTCCTGAGAAACCAAATGTGGATCCTAAAACGTCATTACCGTTGAGTCCTGAGAAGCCACATCGGGATCGTGCATGGCACGCGCGTACAAGCCAACTTCAACCTTATTTGTATTATACACTATGGCTCAGAATCGCTTGAAAAAATTCATCCATAGAGCTTGATTTTAGTCGATTATTATGGTACCAAATTCTTACTGAAATCAACTGGGTGTCATTATAAAAAAAAAAAAAAGAATCGCATCTTTGTCGATGTCAAAATGTCAAGTGTCAAATTGTCAAAATGTCAACCACTTGAAATGTTGTTTATGTCTTATTTTTTCCATGATAGGACTATAAGTGTACTGAAATTGATAAAGTGTCGTGTTAATGTTAGATTTCAACTAAAATTTTAATTGGAAAACGTAAATTATCGAGTAGAAATAGGTTTTTGTCCCTCTTAGAGGCCAATTCGGTTGTCAACAATGTATTTCTAATACCATGGAATTTCCGTTGTTTATTTTTTCGATTCAAGGTTAGTAATCAGTTGAAGAAGGTTTAGGTAGTATCCTAAAAAACATTTTATAGTGATACCTGTTCATAATAACACGGATGATCGTTTACAAAGTCGTGCATTGAACTGCGCATGGAAAAATTACAGCTCCATGTAAATAAATGAATTTTAGGGGTTGGAATCTTATAGGAATAGTGTATGTGAGAATTTTTTTATTAGAATACTTATGTATTCGTTATATTAGTTCTAAAGTTTCGTGTAAATTGATTCAGTCGTTTTATCAAAAATAAATAAGGTACGTCAACAGGTCTAGTTACGGCTGTGGTTACGGCGAGATCTCTTATCTACAGGATATTTTAATTACGAAGTACATAAACAAGAGGTGTTTATATTGAAATACAAAGTCTTGTTACTAAGGAACACGAAACTTTTTACCGTTTGAGATAAGAGTCATTGTATCTCGAGTGATTACAATTATTGTGAGCGTCGGCCAGTGTTGACAGTCGCGCAATATTGACAAATAATAGCTCCATGTAAGTTGAATTTTGAGTTGGATCTTATAACATTATATGTTGGAATTTTCTTATTAGATTACTTATATATTCGTTATATTAGTTCTAAAGTTTCGTGTAAATTGATTCAGTAGTTTTATCAAAAATAAATAAGATACGTCAACGGTTCTAGTTACGGCGAGATCTCTCCTATCTATGGGATATTTATAATACCAAAGTAGTCATACAAGAATTGTTTATGTTGTAATACAAAGACTCTTTATCAACGAATACGAAACTGTTTACAGTTGGCCATTTGAGTCATTCTAACTGGAGCGATAACGGTTAATGTAAGCGGCCGCCACTTGACGCGCGCGATGACGTAAGCGCTCGTAAATGTCAAGGACGGGACGGAGTTTACGATACGCGAGCGCGGTACCTGAGAGGTTAAAAATCAAAAACTCATATTTATTTGGTGTGTTTCAGCATGGACACGCTGTCAGGCAGCATCCGCGGCTCGGAGCCGTGTTCCCCCACGTCCCCCACGTCCCCCGCGTGCCCCTCGTCCCCGGAAGCGCGCGGCACGCCTGCGCTCGCGCACCCGCACGCGCTGCACCAGGCGCTCAACTCGCTGCACAACAACAAGAGTGAGTATACTACGCCATGGAGCGAATGAAGCTTATATTCATTTTTTTTTAGAATAACGCCATCTTGAAAAAAATCTAAGATGGCTACGTCAATTTCGGCTATGGCCACGGGAAAACTCATATAAGGTAGTGGAATAGCGAAAGAGATAACAGAGATAAGTCAATTTGATTTAGATAAGACATTTAATTGTTGGTTATACCAGATTATGTTATAACTATTAGATGGGTAGACGTGTGTCATGAGTGTTAGCAATTCTGTTAGATAATAGATTGATTTTTTTGTTATCTTTATGTTATGTACATTTATATTTTTTTTATGTTTCGTTAGAACTCAGTATATGTGTGTTAACTGTGCAATAACTCTTATGTTTTGTACTGCTGTGCATGTTTTGTCCATATCAATAACTTCAATAAGACAGTTTCTATAAGTTGTTTGAATATGGTCCACATTTCCAGATGAGCCCTTGTACCCCGCAGAGCCTGCGGAGCCCGGCCGCGCCAGCCCGGGCCCCAGCTGGGTGTCGGGCACGGGCTTCAACTGGAACGGCAGCGGCATGTTCGGTGCGGGCTGGGGCTCCGCCTGGGGCGCGGCCTGGAGCGCCGTCAGCTGGGGGCCCGCGCCCTCCGGCTGGGGCGCCGCGGGACTCGTGGACGAGGAGGCCCTCATCGCGGTGGACCTGTGCCTCGTCAAAGGAGACGGGGAGAATGAAGATCTGAGGATAGCCAATATTTTGTTTAATAATCTTGATATTATTGGTAAGTTAGTTTTATTTATATTTATTCACTGTTGTTAGCAACACCACGTCTAATAATTAAATTAATAGAAATACGTATAAAGCTGTGTTTCATTTATGTTTAGCTAATCAAGAGACTATAGTGGAGTTGATCGGCTTCACTCACCGCGTGCTGGGTCCCAAGACCAGCGCCAAGAAGCCTTCCACGGACATGGGGCAGTCCGAGCCTGCTGCGGCCGCTACCTTCTCCTATCCCATACCTGAAGACGAACCTAAGGTAGGATCCTGTACAACACTCTTGTCTTAACTATAAGAACAAATCACGACCCGAGCCCGAGAGAAAGTTAAATATTGAAGCACAAATTCCATGTCAACATATTGGTTCGAGCAGCAATAGGCGAGTAACTCCCTCGTTGGTCTCGTGGTCGTAAGTGCGATTACTGAGGATGAAATCCCAGGTTTGATTCTCGGTTCAGGCAAAGTGTTACTGGATTCTTCCATTAGGAATTTCTCAGTAACAGCCACGAAGTTCGAATTTGTGCCCGGTTAATGACAAATGGCTAGCCCTCTATTACATCGGACCTGGCGCAATCAAAATACAAAATGGCGCCACCGAAGTTTTCAAAACTTTTCATCAAAGTTGTTGCTTCCGTGATTTTCAAGGATGCTAAAAACGATAATGAGGGCAAAATGAAAATCCAAGCTGCTGCGATAATTTTCTAATTTTGCATGAAGAATGACGTTTTCATGGATTTCTGTGCTTACTACTTTCATCATCGTTGATCTTTTCTTTCTACTTCATATTCCTCCACATCTCTTATCGTTTATAGTCATCACTTTTTAGTGTCATGTTCGAGTATGTCCTGTAGCCTTACCACGAGCTCTTAACGCGATCCAGTTTGGGCTGTGGGAAAGAGACAGAGCTATACAAGTCGTCTAGCGCCATCTCTTTCCCACAACCTAAACTGGATCGTGTTAAGAGTTCATGGCAGGCCACCTGTATAGTAAAAGAATGGTGTTTACAGAAGGAGGTCCGCACGGAGATCACGTTCGACTTCCACCGGCTGGGCGTGCTGCTGCTGCGAGCGGCCGTGCACGAGGGGACCGTGGTGGCGCGGAAGATCGCCACCGCCACCATCAGCGAGGCCAAGATACAGGCCACCGTCGGTATGTTACAGTCATTCGCAAGCCCCGCGATCCCCGCAGGCTTGGCCCTCTAAAGGGGGGCCCCGTCATTATGCTGACACTCTACGAGGCGCGTGTGGAACACAACGTGCCGCAAACATATAAACTTACATACACAAACGCCCAGACCCGAAACAACTACTTGTCGATCATAAAAAAGCTCCGTGCAGGACTCGAACCCGCGACATGCATCGCAGCAGTCCAATCGCACTGCGCCAACCGTGCCGTCATGTATGTGCCGAGACAGTGTATCATTTTGTATCCCAGACGGCAGCCGCGTGGAGGTGGGCGGGTCGCTGGGCGGCGTGGGCGTGGTGTCGCTGTGCGAGGGCGGCGGCCTGCACACGCGCGTGCTGAGCGCGGGGCAGGCGCGGGCGCACGACGTGCACGCCGCGCACGACACGCGCACGCACGACGGAGACGACGCGAAGGCGCTGCTGTTTACGATACACCGCAAGGTGGCCACGCGGACTGAAGATGAGGCTCCAGGTAAATGATAATTTGATCTGATTACAAATTGTTAACAGTAAAATTATTTAGTAAGTAAAATACCTACATAAAAAAAAAAAACCTTGATCATATCGCGTCCCATAGATGAATAAAGACTTGATAATGCATTACTTTCTTGAACATTTGAAGTGGTGGGAGTTGATCCTGACGATGATGTTTGTGGCAGTGGTGGAGGCTAGCGTGAGCCTGCACGTGGCGAGCGTGTGGTACACACACTCGGGCCCGCTGCTGCGCGAGCTGCGCTCGTGCCTCACGGAGTTCAAGCAGTACCTCGCCAACCTGGCGCGCTCCATCCGCGCCGCCGCACATGACATGGCCATCGGCCTCGTGCACCCCAGGTAATGTTAAACACATTTAGATCTGGATTTAGAATGCTACATCGGCCTCGAGAAGAAATTTTCAAAAGTCGGTAGTTGGAACTCGAAAGGCGTTAGTAGAATCTCAAAAGTCGGTAGTTCAATTTTCGAAAGTCGATTGTAGAAAGTCGAAACTAGAATCTCGAAAGCTTGTAGTTGAATGCCGAAAGTCGATAGATGAATTTCGAAAATTAGTAGTTGAATTTCGAAAGTCGGTATTTTAATTTCTAAAGCCGTAAGTTGAATCTCGAAAAAAGATAGCTGAAACTCGAACGTCGATAGTTGAAACTCGTAAGTCGATAGTAGATACTCGAAAGTCGATAGTTGATTTTTCGGGAGTCGGTTGTTGAATTTCGAAAGTCGGCAGTTGAATCTGAATTTTTGAAAGTTGGTAGTTTATTTTCGAAAGTCGATTTTGAAACTCGGAAGTCGGTTGTTGATAGTTGATACTCAGAAGTCGATAGTTGAATTTCGAAAGTAGGTAGTTTAATTATAGAAGGTCGATAGTTGAAACGCGAACTTCGATAGCTGAATCTCGAAAGTCGGTAGTTATAAATGATAAATGATATTTATTTTGCAAATAGGTTTTCACAAACACTTTTACAAGTCAAAACACTTTTTTTTTATAGCTAGATGAGGCCGGTGTTTCGTACCTGACTACTCTGAGAAGAAACATCCGAAACAAACTCAGAGGTCATCGTCTCTTTTAAAGTCCAGACATTAAATTGGTAGTCATACGAGGACCCTGCAGGTTTGTGTCCGAGATGGTCTTTTGAAGAAAGAGCCATACAAATTTGAGTGGACCTGTCCAGTCAGTGCAAGCATTTGTCAGTTATCGTGAAGCTCGACTCATAACTCAAGGAGCTCAACGTAACGACGAACAGTACCAAAGAAAGGACATTTGGGTAGGCCACATAAATAACTCAAACTGTCAGACAATCAAAAATGAACCGGACGAAAAATAGAAAGCGTGACCCACAAAGATCCTCACATTCACAACAAACAGAATTAAAAGTAATATTCAAGAAAAAAAAAAAAAAACTTTTAAAAGGAATTAAAACATTCATGTCAAGAACATTACATGTCAAAATGTATATAAAAACTAGCTGACCCGTGCCCACTTCGTTGGGCAGTATTTCGGCTAATATGTATGATATCTTTATAATTTATAGCCTATAGCACACACGGATAATGTAGCTTTCTACCAGTGAAACAATTTTTTAAATCGGTTCATTACTTCCGGAGATTACCCCCTACATACAAACTTACAAACATACAAACTTACAAACAAATGTTACCTCTTTATAATATTAGTATAGATAATTGTAAATGTCAGTTTGTATATAAAAAAAAAAATAATCATACATGTCAGACGGTAAACAAAACAAAAAAAGTAAAAAAGAAAAAAAAATACACAATAATACATGTCAATATGTATTATGTATAGATAAAAAAAGAGTTGAATTTCGAAAGCTGGTAGTTGAATTTCGAAAGCTGGGAGTTGAATTTGGATAGTCGGTAATTCAATCTCGAAAGCCGATAGCTGAAACTCGAACGTCGATAGTTGAAACTCGAAAGGAGGTACTCGAAAGTCGATAGTAGAAAAAGTAGAATTTTCGCGAGTCGGTAGTTGAATTTCGAAAGACGGCAGTTGCATCTCGAAAGTCGGTAGCTGAATTTTCGACAGTCTTTGTTTGAAACTCGAAAGTCTGTAGTTGATACTCGAATGTCGATAGTTGAATTATCGATAGTCGATTATTGAAGCTTGGACGTCGGTAGTTGAAACTCGAACGTCATTTGCTTAATATGGTAGTTGAACCAAGCAAGATAATTTTAGAATCTCGAAAGTCTTTAGTTGAATTTACGATTGTCTGTAGTAGATTCTCGAAAGTTTACTCGAAAATCGATAGTTGAATCTCGTTAGTCGGAATTTTCGAAAGTCGGTAGTAGATTCTCGAAAGTTTACTCGAAAATCGATAGTTGAATCTCGTTAGTCGGAATTTTCGAAAGTCGGTAGTTGAATTTTTGAATGTCGGTATATTAGTTTTAACGTTGGTAGTTGAATTTCGAAAGTCGGTAATTGAATTTCGAAAGTCGGTAGTTGAACCTCGAAAGTAGATAGTTGAAACTCGAACTACGAAAGTCGGAGTCGATACTTGGAAGTCGATAGATGAATTTTTGAAAGTCGATAATCGAACTTTTGAAAGTAGGTAGTTTAAATTCAAAGTTGGTATTCGAAAATCGGTAGCTTAAATTCGAAAGTCAGTGTTTGAAGCTCTAAAGTCGGTAGTTGATACTCGAAAGTCGATAGCCGTACTTTTGAAAGTAGGTAGTTTATATTCGAAACTTGGTGTTCGAAAATCGAAACTCGGTAGTTGATACTCGGAAGTTGAAAGTTGAATTTTCGAAAGGCGGTAGCTTCAATTTGAAATCTGTGTTTGAAGCTCGAAAGTTGGTAGTTGATACTCGAAAGTCGATAGTTGAGTTTTCGAAAGTCGCTAGTTGAATCTCGGAAGTCGGTAGTTGAAACTCGAACGACGTTAGTTGAATATGGTAGTTGATCCTGAAAGTCAATTTTAGAATCTCGAAAGTCGATAGATGAATTTACGAATGCCATTAGTGGAATCTCGATATTTTAGATGAATCTCGAAAGTCGCTAGTTGAAACTCGAAAGTCTATAGTTGAATTTTCGAAACTCGGTACTTGAATTTTCTAATGTCGATAGTTTCATCTCGAACGTCGGTAGCTGACTTTTCGAAAGTCGGTAGTTGGATTCTTGAAAGTCGATAGTTGAATTTTCGAAAGTCTGTAGTTGAACTATTGACAGGTGGTGGTTGAATCTCGAAAGTATAAAGTTAAATCACGAAAGTCTAAGTTGATAATCGAAGTCCGGTAGTTGAATTTTCGAATGTCGATAGTTTGAACTCGAAAGTCGGTAATGAACTTATACAATCGGAAGTTGAATTTTTGAAAGTTGATAGTTGAATTTTCAAATGTCGGTAGTTGAAACTTGAAACTCGGAAGTAGGTAGTTGAATTTTCGAAAATTGAAGTTGTATTTTCGAATGTCGGTAGTTGAATTTTCGATAATCGTTAGTTGAACTTTTGAAAGGCGGTAGTTTAGAATCGAAAGTAGGTGTTTTGAAACTCGAATGTCGGTGGTTGATACGCGAAAATCGTTACTTGTACTTTTGAAAGTCGGTAGTTTTGAATCGAAATTCGGTGTTTTGAAACTCTAATGTCGGTGGTTGATACCTGAAAGTCGGTAGTTGAATTTTCGAAAGTCGTTTGTTGAATCTCGAAAGTCGGTAGTTGAATCTAGTAAGTAGGTAGTTGAATTTTCGAAAGTCGATAGTTGAAACTGGAAAGTCGATAGTTGAACTTTTGAAAGTCGGTAGTTGGATTTTTGAAAGTCAAGATTTGAATTTCGAAAGTCGATAGTTGATAATCGAAAGTCGATAGATGAATATTCGCAAGTCAGTTGCTTAAACTCGAAAGTCAAGTTATATTATTGGACTTACCTGAAATCGCGAAGAAGAATCATCTGTCCGGTACATTTTGATGACTTCCTCCTACTAATATTATAAATGCGAAAGTTTGTGAGGATGTATGTATGTGTATGTAGTAGTGATGGGTTTTTATCCGGATAAATACTCAATAAATTTCCATTTTTACTCGAGTTTTTATCCAAAACAGTGGATAAATACTACTTACAGTGTAAGTTACATTGTTCATCGTAAATTTTGTTATTTTTACAAGAAAAATGATTGAAATACATGAAAATCTGTAAATATAGATTTGTAACGTACTTTTTTAATCACTTTAATAATTACAATTACTATACGCGTTGAAAAAAGGAGGAAATATTCACGTTTTTTCATAATTCGTTGTTTTCTTTTTTTCAATTATTCAATCAAAACTTAAATAAAACATAATTTTCAGTTTCTAACTAATTATGAAGTAGGAGTGAAGCGGACACACGACCACACATTTGTCTGATCAAATCTAACCGAGTCTAACTGAGTGTAACCGTCAGACACTCAGACTGACTCCGATTCTGATGGAGTCTGACTCCGAGTCTGAGTCTGACCGAACCTAATACCGAGTATGACTGAGTCTTAACGAGTTTTACGGAGTCTTAATGAGCATGACTTCGAGTTCGAACAAGTTTGACCGAGACTTATAAGTCTTACCGAGTCTTACGGAGTCTTAGCGAGTATGATTTCGAGTCTGACCGAGTGTGACTGAGTCCGACTGATTCTTACTGAGTCTTAGCGAGTATGATTTCGAGTCTGAACGAGTCGAGATGACTGACTCTGACCGTCTTACTGAGTCTGACCCAGTCTTACGGAGTCTTAACGAGCATGACATCGAGTTCGAACAAGTTTGACCGAGTCTTATAAAGTCTAACCGAGTCTTACGGAGTCTTAGCGAGCATGATTTCGAGTCTGACCGAGTGTGACGGAGTCCGACTGATTCTTACTGAGTCTTAGCGAGTATGATTTCGAGTCTGAACGAGTCGAGATGACTGACTCTGACCGTCTTACTGAGTCTGACCCAGTCTTACGGAGTCTTAACGAGCATGACTCCGAGTTCGAACAAGTCTGACCGAGTCTGACGGAGTCGTAGCGAGTATGATTTCAAGTCTTACCGAGTGTGACTGAGTCCGACCGATTCTTACTGAGTCTTAGCGAGTATGATTTCGAGTCTGGACGAGTCTGACTGACTCTGACCGATTCTTACTGAGTCTGAACGAGTCTTACGGAGTCTTAACGAGCATGACTCCGAGTTCGAACAAGTCTGACCGAGTCTTACCGAGTCTTACGGAGTCGTAGCGAGTATGATTTCGAGTCTGAACGAGTCTTACGGAGTCTTAACGAGCATGACTCCGAGTTCGAACAAGTCTGACCGAGTCTTACCGAGTCTTACGGAGTCGTAGCGAGTATGATTTCGAGTCTGAACGAGTCTGACTGAGTCTGACCGATTCTTACTGAGTCTGACCGAGTCTTACGGAGTCTTAACGAGTATGATTCCGAGTCTGACCGAGTTTTACCAAGTCTGACTCCGATCCTAACTAAGTCTGACCGATTCTTACTGAGTCTTACCGAGTCTGACCGAGTCTTACCAAGTCCGACCGTGTCTTATCGAGTCTTACGGAGTCTTAGTGAGTATGATTCCGAGTCTGACTGAGTCCTACCAAGGCTGACCGAATCTTATTCTGAATCTGACTGAGTCTAACCGAGTCTTAAAAAATCTTAGAATCTTACCGAGTCTTACTAAGTCTGACCGAGTCTTACCGAGTCTGCCCGAGTATGACTGAGTCTAAACAAGTCTTACTGAGTCTAACCGTATTCGACACCGGGTCTTACTCCGAGATTTGATCTATTTTTTCATATTAAAAGGTTTACCTATTAAAAAACATGTCAACAAAACTTGTTTTCAACCCTACCTAACATAGGGCTTTGGCCTTGTTGACGTCATCTCAAGGCCTAATTGCCGTGTCTGTGGCAGGACCTATTCAACCCCTGCCCTGCAGGCAGTTATCAGTAGTGACTAGTCACGGTACGTCCTCCCCACTTCGTTAAGAAGAAAGAAAATATATTTATTTTACAGTCAAACATGTCATCGGCGTAGCAGACAACGTCGATACCATGGAGGATTGTACCACGTAGCGCTCGGTCAAGCAGAAACAGTGTGCCAGGTTCCAAATGCGACGGTGCACCGTAGATGATTTGAATTCGGAACTTCATAATAGCGGAGCGCTTCCTTAATTCAACTCTAGGGCAAAGTCTGGAAGACGTTCGTCATGACGAGAGACACTGCCAAGATGTCCTCACCCTGAGCGATTGCTTCCTCAGCCAAAGCCCTTTTTTTTTACGAGGATAAACTGTCAAATGAGTCGTCCAGACTTGTACTGACTAAAATTCACGGTGTTTCTTCAATGGCCATTTACGTTTCAAGGTCACTGTTACCTGTTTAGACAGTCACGCAACCCCGCCAGGCGTTTGGCCCACCATATAGGGGGCCTCGTCAGTCAGTCAATACACTTACATGCACGTTTGGCAGAAGCCAAACAGGATATCTACAGATCCAAGATACGCAAACAAGATAAACTGCATATAAAATGAGGCCGAGTTAGGCTGCAGTGAGAAACAAATTGCTTCTCCTTGACTGGAGAGACTTCTGAGACCTAATAATACAATAATATCATTTTTGGAAAGCCCATGTAACAATACTTGTCATTGAATTTGTAAAAATAACCATTTTATTCGCAAAAAATATAAATATCCATCATTTTGAGTAAATATCCGATAAAAACGAGAAAAAATGAGTATTTATCCGTTTCGGATAAATACTCGAGTATTTATCTTCTGAGTATTTATCCTCCGCCCATCACTAGTATGTAGGTATGTTTGTTAATCGTTCACGCAAAAACCACCGAACGGATTTGGCTAAAATTTAGTACACATATAGTTTATAACCTGGATTAACACATAGGATAGTTCTTATCCCGATTTTATGTTCCCGTGGGATAATTTTCGAGTTGTAGCGGGTGAAGCCGCTGACAACAGCCAGTACGATTATAAATGTATAGACCGACCTACCCGAATTTGTCATATTTTACCAATTTATTAAAACTTTCTCTTATTGTGTTAAGGTTGAAAATTAAAAAAGTTTTATTTTATTAAAGTGTTTTATGAGTGCGTTCACACATGACACTATTCCTCTTTCCCCAGAGGCGAGTCGTTGTACACTAACCCGAAGCTGTCGCAGTCGATGGAGGGGGTGTCGCCGCGCCGTCGCACCGTCAGCGTCGGCACCTCGCTGGACGAGCCCGCCTCGCTCAAGTCGGACAACATTGTGCTCACGTATGTATTGACTACCGTAGTCGTAAGGACGTAGCCATAATTCGGCGCAGTCTCACCGCAAAGTTGAATACAATGTGCTGATATTGGTACTTAGTGTGAATCGAGCTAACACATTCAGTGATGGTGGATTCTGAACACAGATTGAAATAGTATGTACACAAGTGGGGTGTTAGGCAGTGGTCCGACCGCCGACGATGAACGAGTAACGAGTAGAACTAGAAACTATAAAAGAGTTTGGCGATCAGCGGGAAGCGAGTGTAATTTCGATAGTTTTGTCGCTGGGCTATAAGCGAGTGTGCAAGTGCGACGGGCGATTACTCGCGCCATTCGCCCGCGGTTGCTCAGTCCTGTGCAAACCTGATCAAGCGAGCCGAGCTAGAATCGCTGAACGAGTATCGCTGAGCGAGTTTATTTTGGAAAGCTCGTCGCTCAGCGACAAAACTAGTAAAGCGAGTCGTCGCCGACAGTGTGAACAGTCATAGAGCTACTATTAATATATGCATCTCTTTCGTTTACACGGAATGTACGTTTATTGTGCTTCTCTCGAGAGAGAAAATCGCCGATAGTCACTCGTTTTCTCGCCGCCGGTCGGACCACTGTCTTATTGCCGAGAACTGAACTTGAACAAAGTGAACTGTGCACTGTTGTAAAGTTTTATATTTATTGTTGTTCCGTAGCGTAAACATCGAGCTGGAGTCCCCGGTGGTGGTGGTGCCCCGCTCTGCTCACAGCACGCAGGTGTTCGTGGCACACCTGGGCCGCATGTCGCTGGCCAACCGGCCCGGCCCGCCGCACCACACGCTCTACAAAGTGCGCGTGCGGGACATCTCGCTGGCCGCCGTGAGTATACGTAGCGTGGACATCGAGCGGGAGCCCCGCGTGGTGGAGCCCCGCAGAGCGCACATCACTCATTAAAATCGTATTGTTTCTTACATATCTTTCGTAATGCACGACAGAAAATTCGGGATACACAGAGAAACAGGCGTCCGAAGCACTCATGTGAGCGCAAAACTACGTGACAGAAACCCCCACGTTTATGTCATACTTTTAGCGCTTCATGCACTGACTGCTTAAAATAACTCGTATCATGTTTCCATGTTACTAGGTGGACGTATGTGAGAAGTTGAAGCTGCACCAGCTGTCATCGGAGAACATGGCGGACATCTACGACGTGTCGCACGGCAAGCCCGTGCTGCACAACACGGCGCTGCGCCTCACCGTCAACTACTGCGACACGCACGCCGATACGAACGCAGACTACCAGGTACAGCACTCTTCCACAAAGGCGCCTCATAAATATGAAGATAAAATGTGATAAAAACAAATGTTTTTTTTGTGGGAGACTAGCATCGGCAGTAAAACTTGTCACATAGATTACTAGGGGGGGGAGGTATTACAACGTCTTAAAACCAGGCTTATTCCGGCGAGTGAAAGTGACAGACCTATTCAAGTCGTCTAGCGTACCCCCCCAGGCCCCCCAATCTGTGTAACTTAGTCATTAATTATGTTTCATAAGAGTTGCTGTGTCGCCAGCTTGCAAGTTGAATGTGCGGAACCGAACGTGGTGGTGTGGTTGGTACCCTGTATTTTATTAATTGTTTAACGCTACCTTGCAGTGCGAAGTCCGCGGCAAGATAGTGGGCGGTCTGCATGTGTCAGCTCGGCGCGAGCAATACGAGCAGCTGCTGGAGACGCTGCGCTGGGTGACCAGCGACACGCCCGGCGACGAGCCTGACAGCGGGCCCAGCAGCATACCCTCCCCGCTGCCACAGGTTTGTACTAGATAGTGGGCGGGCTGCACGTGTCAGTACGAGCAGCTGCTGGAGACATACCCTCCCCGCTGCCACAGGTTTGTACTAGATAGTGGGCGGGCTGCACGTGTCAGTACGAGCAGCTGCTGGAGACATACCCTCCCCGCTGCCACAGGTTTGTACTAGATAGTGGGCGGGCTGCACGTGTCAGTACGAGCAGCTGCTGGAGACATACCCTCCCCGCTGCCACAGGTTTGTACTAGATAGTGGGCGGGCTGCACGTGTCAGTACGAGCAGCTGCTGGAGACATACCCTCCCCGCTGCCACAGGTTTGTACTAGATAGTGGGCGGGCTGCACGTGTCAGTACGAGCAGCTGCTGGAGACATACCCTCCCCGCTGCCACAGGTTTGTACAAGATAGTGGGCGGGCTGCACGTGTCAGTACGAGCAGCTGCTGGAGACATACCCTCCCCGCTGCCACAGGTTTGTACTAGATAGTGGGCGGGCTGCACGTGTCAGTACGAGCAGCTGCTGGAGACATACCCTCCCCGCTGCCACAGGTTTGTACTAGATAGTGGGCGGGCTGCACGTGTCAGTACGAGCAGCTGCTGGAGACATACCCTCCCCGCTGCCACAGGTTTGTACTAGATAGTGGGCGGGCTGCACGTGTCAGTACGAGCAGCTGCTGGAGACATACCCTCCCCGCTGCCACAGGTTTGTACAAGATAGTGGGCGGGCTGCACGTGTCAGTACGAGCAGCTGCTGGAGACATACCCTCCCCGCTGCCACAGGTTTGTACAAGATAGTGGGCGGGCTGCACGTGTCAGTACGAGCAGCTGCTGGAGACATACCCTCCCCGCTGCCACAGGTTTGTACTAGATAGTGGGCGGGCTGCACGTGTCAGTACGAGCAGCTGCTGGAGACATACCCTCCCCGCTGCCACAGGTTTGTACTAGATAGTGGGCGGGCTGCACGTGTCAGTACGAGCAGCTGCTGGAGACATACCCTCCCCGCTGCCACAGGTTTGTACTAGATAGTGGGCGGGCTGCACGTGTCAGTACGAGCAGCTGCTGGAGACATACCCTCCCCGCTGCCACAGGTTTGTACTAGATAGTGGGCGGGCTGCACGTGTCAGTACGAGCAGCTGCTGGAGACATACCCTCCCCGCTGCCACAGGTTTGTACTAGATAGTGGGCGGGCTGCACGTGTCAGTACGAGCAGCTGCTGGAGACATACCCTCCCCGCTGCCACAGGTTTGTACTAGATAGTGGGCGGGCTGCACGTGTCAGTACGAGCAGCTGCTGGAGACGTTTATCAACAAAATACTTTGTGTAAAGAAATTTTTAGTAGAGTATATTATCTTTATTAATTTGACTTGACCGTTATTCGAAGCTTATTTAATTTGAGATAGGCACTACGTTTCCCGCCATCTATATCCGTCTCTTTCTTTTTTGTATCCTTCTCTTTCTAACCCCACCACCACCTGGCAGAGTGGGGGCGCACTTAGTGAGCCGCCATCTTTTTACTTCATTGGCGTCTTGTTTCCCGCCGAGGACGGTTGTGTTAACAATAACGTTACCACAATACTGTAATTTATTTAAAATAATTATAATTATTAAGTACGAGTGTATTTAGAAGTACAATTTCGGCAAAAAATTATATATTCGGTGTTTTACGTGCGGTGTAGCATTATTAGTGCGAAAATAAGAAACCGACTGGTAAAAATACCCACAAAAACGACACGTGAGTAATTTCATATTAATTTAAAACAAAGTGATTCCTTGCTTAAAATCTTTGAGTCCACAATTACGTGGGTACCCACTTTTTGAACTGTGTAATTTTATGCAAGATAATTGTGTCTGTACTCAGTATATACAGCCGCATATTTTTAGTAACGGAGTTTTCCGTTCGTATTAAGTTTTAAATGATTTCGTTGGTTTTTTAGGACGAACATTATAAGTTTTTGCTTAAGTGTGCAATAACAGTATTCACATACCTACCTTCGATATCGAAGTACATACTAAAGCCTCTTTGCTGTTTTAGAATGAATAATAGTAATAGTTATGTGCAAAATGAACCGACTGAACCAGGACCGTCTGGTATGCAGCGTAAAATAAGGTCTAGAAGCTCAAGTTCAAGCAGTAATAGTTCTCAGAGCAGTTCTTCATCTTCGTCTTCATCCAGCCCCTCAAACAGTCGAAGGACTCATCACGGAAAAAAGAAGAGGGGGAAAAAACGAAGGCATTCAAGACAGGAATATCGAAAATTATCAAAGGAGGTACGTGATCTTCGCAAATCTTTGTACATTCGTGATAATGAGCGTCAAGTTCAAACTAGTGATCACTATTGTAATGATTCCATGTCTATTAATTCTGGTGTTAGTCGTAATCTTTATGAAGAATTATGTGATAACGCGTCAGTTAACGACACGCATAATGAAGTTATTTTTAATATTCAAACAAAATTAAAAGAACCTTCTATGCCCACGAGTTCAGAACTCCATTTAAAACTGCTATGTGATCTACAACATTGGGATACTAGTAATTGGAATGAGATCAGATATTCCGAAACTCAAAAGGCGTATAATCACAAACCGGGTTTTACGGATATTGAGATAAATGAAGAAGTTGCAGCTTTCCAGTCTCCTCGCCATTTGATATACGTACTATGTGTATTTTTAAAACAGAAGGAGTCTCTTCAGAAGGTATTACTTGATTTCGCCCAGTGGTCTAAAGAGTTAACCCCAGATTATGAGGTCATTAATAACAAGTTAATGGAACTCATAAATTGCGGTGATTTTCAAACAACCTCCGCAGATTTGTTACAGCTTGTTTGTGGCCATCGCGCCGAGATATTGCAAATGCGCCGGGACTGTGTAATTAAACAGGTGAAGGAGCCATTAGTGAAATCTACCCTCAGGAAGATTCCTCCTACATACACAAACTTGTTCAACGCAGATAAATTCAAGCCGCCTTGGAAAAAGCGGGAGGAGTACGAAAATGTTTTTGGCCTCTAAAGAAGACTATCAACTCTACCTCGCAGGTAGAGACACACAAAACTAGCGTCTCCTCGCAGGAGTACGCAACCCGAAAAAGACCCTCGCAGGGTTGTCAACATGGATCAAGCCATGTGCAAGGCTGTTGTCAAAATGCACCACCCCCGCAGGGTGGTTATAACTCATACTCTCATGGACATAGTTCTTATTCGGTCGCACCGAATAATCGGAGCCTTTTTCGAGGACGGGGTTCTACTAGAAATTAGCCCGAGCACCGGAATCAGTCCAAAGCTGGGCAGAAACGAGCACCATCTCCGCCCAACAATAGCAGAGACGTCAAACGTCGAAAATACTGACAAGATGCAATTCCAAGCGGGCCGTCTAGCAAATTATTTAACTCAGTGGGAACAATTTGGAGCTCCAAATGTCATTCTCAAGATGATATCAGGGTATCGCATACCTTTTCGTCAAAGGCCTTCTATGATCCATCCAAGGAACATAAAAAAGGGCATGTTAGTTCCTTATTCAGCAGAGATAACTGCTATCATCGACAAAATGAAGGATCAAGGGGTCCTCGAGCGAGCTCATCGGTCTCCAAGTTTCCTCTCATCAATGTTTTTAGTCCTCAAGAGCGACGGCACTGCTCGGCCCATTTTCAACCTGAAGGCCCTCAATCAATTCGTAATTACCACAAAATTCAGACTAATGAATGTTACTCGTGTGCCGGACTTCCTACAGGAAGGAGACTGGCTATGCAAAATAGATCTCTCACGACAAGAAACACGCAAAGCTCAAGGAGGTTCACAGTCTAGTGGGACTTCTGAATTTTGCGAGTTTTACCGTCCCAAGGGGCCGACTAAACTATCGAGCTTTATTAGAGCCTCAACAAAATGTTGAGATCAGACCAAAAATGGCATTTAATTCCCATCGAAGCCAAGAACAACATAATATGATGGCTTCAGAACTGCAAACGCTCTTCAGCTATTCAGGTACCTCCACCAACCTCCACCAACCCATTACCTAACAACGGATGCCTCCGATATAGCATGGGGAGCTCGATTAGACAATTTGTCGTTGACAGGGTTGTGGGCAGACCACGAAAAACAGTTACACTGAAACCAGAAAGAGATGTTCGCCATCCTAAGGGTGTTACAAGATCATTGTCAGCTCCTGCACCGGAGTACAGTACTAATTCAATGCGACAACAAAGCTGTTATCGCGTATCTCCGACACGATGGGGTACGAGATCCACACCACTGATGGATCTGACATACAAGGTTTTTCAAATTCTGGAAGAATACCAAATTCATGTGAATATTTTTCATATTCCTGGGATGTACAATGGCCATGCAGACCATTTGTCGAGACTTCGTGTCAATCCAGAGTGCCATCTCTTGGCCAGAGCCACAGAGAAAGTGTTTGTCAAATGGGGCACCCCCCTGATAGACCTTTTCGCCTCCAGTCGAGCACACGCATTGTTTCACGACGCGTTCTCCCGGCAGTGGGAATTTCAACTGGCGTGGATTTTCCCGCCACCGTACTTGATTCCCAAAATGCTATCTCATTTGAACAGTGCTCACGGGATATACCTATTAGAAGTTCCACACTGGGATCGAGTATATTGGCGGGCAGATCTGAAGGCCCGAGCGTTCGCAGCCCCATTCACACTTCGGAATCTCGATCAAGTCTTAATAGACGTGTCGACGGAATTCCACATCCCAGGACACAGAACACGATTCTCGAGGTATGGAAATGTGGGGGTGGGCCGAGACCCTAAAAGATTGGAATGATAGCCAACTAAAATTATTGAATAAGTCTTGGCGGCCTTCCACGCTGAAGACTTCTGATTTTGCTTGGAAAAAATGGGTAATTTGGTCTAAGCAACACCAAATTAATCCTCATAATCCTAATGGTAGAGAGGTAGCCAGATTCCTGTCGGACCTTCATCTGGTTAATAATTTATCTTATAATACGATTCTGTTGCACAAATCTGTAAATCCCACTCTTTGCAATCCAGACATTGCTGGCCAAATTAGTTCTCATATTTTAGTAAAACAGGTTTTAAAGTCTATAGCGTTAGAGAAACCAGTTAAATCTAAACCACCAATTTGAAACATAGACAGCCTAGCTGTCTATCTAAATAGTTATAATTTAACACATGACAATATTTTCCATGTGCAAAGACAGCAGGTCAAAGAGTTCACGATTTGACTTTATTAAGAACTGATGCGGAGCATTGTGTTCAAAGTAATAATTCTATCACCTTGTGGCCTGTTTTTGGTTCAAAGACTGATTCTTCGGATCACAGGCAATCGGGTTGGAAATTGTTAAGTAATTTAGAGAGCAATAATTTAGATCCAGTTTATTGGATAAATAGAACAATTTAATTATTAAAAAATCGTAGAGAAACGGCTAAGATCCATAATCTGTTCATTTCTACAAGAGGTGAAGCAAAAACCGCTTCAAAAACGATCATATCGGGGTGGATTAAAGCTCTACTTAAAGATGCGGGTATAACTGCAATGCCTGGGAGTTTCCGCTCTGCTGTTGCTTCAAAAAACTGGTTAGATAGAAGTTATCTGGAAGATATTCTCGCGAGAGGAAACTGGAAGTCCCAAAATACTTTTTGTAAGTTCTATAAGCGGACAGTTTTACCCTCATCATAGAATACCTAATAGTACTTGCCCTCATCTTCAAGTACCTCTATAACTATGTTATTTAATCCTGTTGATTGATATTGTTGATGTAATATTGATTATTACATTGTGATTAATCAAGTTCAAGAAATTACATAATTAAACCAAAATCATATAATTATGTGAAAATTTTTATTTTTCCCAAGTTGTGCTTGGTTCATTCAAATGATCAATATAATAAGTAATACCTTACTTACTATCAAGTCATTCACATTGGCGTCCGTATCACCACCACCAGGCGATAACAAACAGGTCTCAAATTAAATAAGCTTCGAATAACGGTCAAGTCAAATTAATAGAAGCGTTTTACCTACCAATAAAACGCATATTAATTTACTTACCTTATTCGAAGCTTATGTTTTAAAGTCTGCCTGGTGATTTTCGACTCAATGAAGTAAAAAGATGGCGGCTCACTAAGTGCGCCCCCACTCTGCCAGGTGGTGGTGGGGTTAGAAAGAGAAGGATACAAAAAAGAAAGAGACGGATATAGATGGCGGGAAACGTAGTGCCTATCTCAAATTAAATAAGCTTCGAATAAGGTAAGTAAATTAATATGCGTTTTATTGGTAGGTAAAACGCTTCTATTATTTGTTATAGTTATTTTCATATGACAATTGTTTATTTTAAAGCGTGAAAGTGTTAGAAAAGCGTTCATGACGTCACAATTTGGCTTTAGCTAACCTTCCTTCTTAATTGACCTGCACAATACATTCGTGTTGTGATCCCCCCGTCAGTTGCCGGTGCTGGTGCTGGAGGGCGCGGTGCCCACGCTGCAGCTGGACCCTGCCGTGCGGGCCGCGGTGCTGGCTGTGCCGCCGCCCGGGAACGCGCCGCCCAAGCCCAGCCAGCCGCCTGCGCAAGAGTCCATCGCGCCGCTTATTGGTATGTGTTTCATTCTGTACGTTTTACGTAACACTCTGCCTACAAAAAAACCGCATCATCAAATAAAAGCCGTGTCGGCCGGAATATACAGTTTTTTTTTATTCTTAAAAGTAAACTTCCTCTAGTCAAAAATATTTTCGAAATTCGATTGAACGTTATAATGCATTTTTGTACCAACTCTTCTTTTTGGCAGTGAACTTCGAGCTGCCGACGTTTAGCGTAGAGCTGCGCGCTGACTTAGGTGAGGGAGAACGAAGTCTTGTAGAGCTTTCATTCAGAGAGTTCAAGTTGAGTTACCAGAAGACACATCCATTCGAAAATTTGCTACAGGTTAGTAACATATAAATTTGATTGAACATCAATATGATTCGTTGTTGAAAACATCGTCAATTCGCCACATAACGCGCATTTACTCATTTATTTAAATTCCACCTCGAGACTAAGTTTTCATATGTCGAAAAGAGAGAGAGAGATCCAAAATTATTACCATGACAATAATGGACAAAGTTTGCCTTCACATCACCTTAGCGCGTTTACTCATGACGCGATGTAATACAGTTCGAACGATTTGTGTCCCTCAATAAGCTGCATCAACTACAATTCAATTACAAATAATAATCATCCTTACTACTACGACATAAAAGCGCTGCCAATATAAATAGGTTATTTATTTTTAGTTAGAAGGAATTACAAATTGCACGATCTCTCCCTTGGTCAGAATCAAAATCAAAATCAAAGCATTTATTTCAAGTAGGCCAGTTACAGGCACTTTTGAATTGTCATAGACAATTAAAGGAATATTAAGTATTAAACACTAAAAAGTTATAGTGCTACAGTCCCAGTCACAAGACATAAAAACTGTGAAAGTACCGTAGATGCACGTTCCAAGTCGTAGATCTCTATGGAGAAGAACGTGCAAGAAACTCCGAGAGATTTGACCGGTCTCGTTTATTTGCAGGTATCACTCCACTCAATAACGATGGAGGACCTGACGAAGGAGCCGGAGTCCAAGCACCGCATGCTGATGGTGTCGCACACGCCGCAGGTGCCGCCCAAGGCCGTGTTCGTGTCCAAGTCGTGCCCGGACTTCGTGACGGAGTACGTGGACGACATGTCCAGCGTCAGCTCGCTGCAGTACATGAAGTGCTGGTCCTGCTCGCTGCCCAGCCAGCTCAACGTGCCCAACAAACAGGTATGTCGCATCCAGGTACATCTAGCAGGCGACCAGAATAATAACAGTACTAACTGACTTGCATAGTGTCAACAATTATGGGCGCAGAGTAGGATACGGGAAAATGAGAGAAATAGCTTCTTTGAATTATGCACAGTTATTATTATAGAGTCTATTTTCAACTCTACTTTGATACATTAATACTCTGACCTTAAAAGGAAACAGTACAGTTCCTAGGGCAGTATGTGTCACTACCGCCACGTCCGAACGAACACTGTCGATCTATGGAACCATGGAGCTTATCAGACACCTACCTCCTAGACTCAGCACAACGTCTAAACAAAGGCGCTTGTGTTCTCTTTAAGGGCATACTCGACCAAGATCCGACAGATATAGGTACCTTGATCTTCAATAGCGACGCTATCAAGTAGACATATAGCGTGAGTTATTTCCCAAATGGCTTTGAATTTATCATTGACAAATCATCTTATTTCATTTAATTTGACTGACTGAAGCGCACCTATATTTTCATAGCCGAAAGTCCTCACCACGATCTAACTTTCGCTATGGATTTTAAAGTACCAGTTTGAATGATTATGATCACTTGAAGCTAAAAATAGCGATACTAATTCCGCGTAACCACCGACAGAGCGCAGAGCGTCGCGCACCGCGAGACAGTGCGTGCGGCCCCACGCCGCCGTGCTCGCCGACGTGCGACGCGGACGTGGACGACACCGCGCGCGCCGCGCCGCATGACGACAACCTGGTGTGGCTGTCCGTGCACACGAGGGACCCGCAACATCCGCACTTCAACGATAAATATGACAAAGTAAGAAATAAACAAACTAACTCGTTAAATATAAACTTAAATCATATAAGGTCGATATTCGTTTAAGCGGAAATACTATCAATCGGGAAACAAGGTATCGAAAATGAAATAATTATGCGTTACGATATTGATTTGAGGTTTTTTTTTTTAATTTTGCAGATATCTAAATTGACAAAAATAGATTTCAACTGTCTGAACTTGGTGGTGAGCATCGACAGCTGGGTGGCGGTGCTGGACTTTTTCGGTATCGCGGGAGACGACGTGCCCGACAGCGAGCATGGACCGGAGCCACAACAAACTGGTAGGTTAGCGGCTATCTGTACAGGGAAAAAGGCACTACCCTAATTAAGAATTAAGTAATACAGGGTGAAGTCGTCAACGTCGGCCTCGAGACTCCTATCAATGTTTTTCGATATTCCTCATAGTTTCGGATATAGCTATCCACGCCTAGTTGAAAAATTCACCCTGTATATGTACGGTCCAGCAAAGGATAATACCACCACGTTTTCTACTTTGTATACTTGCACACAATCCACAAAGTGTCCAGATTTCTATCAGGTTATGTGAGTCATGTTCCACAGCGTCTGCGGGCGCGGGCGGGCCGGGCGTGACACAGACGGAGCTGTCGGTGCGGTCGCTGTCGCTGCTGGTGGTGGCGGGGCGCGGTGAGGCGTGCCGCGCGCTGGTGTCGCGCGCGCGCACGGTGGCCCGCAGCGACGCGCGCGCGCACACGCGCACCATCGCGGGCCGGCTGGGCGCGCTGGCGCTCACCGACCTCACGCCGCACTCTGTGCTGTGGCGCGACCGCTTCCGCACGCACGGCGACCAGGCGCTCACCTTCCAGTACCAGAGGTTATTTTACATTCCGCTACGTTTTATCCTGAACATTATTTTGACCTTACCTGACACTATATTTTCAACATAATGTGCTGCAGTGAGGTAAAAAAGCTGATAGAATTTAATATCATTTTTGGTGCCAACTGAGGGTAGTATGGTATCTGTTAGTAACTTTCATTCATAACTGGTGAAGCAAAGAATTTAATTTTGATTGCTTTTCTTCAAATATTTGCAGACTGAGCACAGCAGAGGCCTCCTCGGCGGGCCACGAGACGAGTCTCAGCATCGAGATGGGTCCGGTGACGTACGTGCACACCAAGCGGTTCGTGCAGGAGCTGCAGGCCTTCGCCAGGGACTTCAGTCTGCTGCGCCGGGTCATACTGCAGGCGCGGATGAAGGTACACTTAGTTTAGCACTGCATTTGTCTAAAAGGGAGTGAACATACTTATTGGTTGTAGCCCGTCAGAAAAAGCTTTATATTCTTACAATAAAATCGATAAGTGTGGTTACTCCTTAGCGCAACACAAATACAGCTGACGCTTTCTTGTTTTTTATTTCTTTAAAAAATACAGTGTCATGTTAGTTGTCTAGTGTTAACACGGTGACGATTCCAGATATTTTATTGTAGAAAACAAAATTTTACGCATTTCAGAAATTATATAAATAGGTAGTTGATCTTTGATCTAAAATTTTGACCATAACGCATAAAGGAAAGTACCATCTAAATATCAATAAACTTTTTTTTTGTATTTCGTAAAGCTCCATTTAAAATTATAATTCCCCAGGTGTCGGTGGTGTCGGGCGCGCGCGCCAGCCGCATGCGCCTGCGCGTGCGCTGCTCGGCGCCCGTCATCGTGCTGCCCGTGTCGGGGCGCGCGCGCGCCGCGCTGGCCGCGCATCTGGACCTGCTGGCCCTGGACAACAGCTTCAAGCGCGCCGGGGACGAGGGCACTGTCAGCACCATGACTGATCCTGATGCCGGTAAATTTAGAGCTGAACGTCGAGTGAATTTTACGTTTCAGATTTCGACTCGGCGCTATTATAGATTGAACCTTAGTTGGAAGACTAAAGGCTTATCTAAATAATATTATGATGTATCTGTACCCGCAGCTGCTCGCGAGCTGCTGGACGTGCGCGTGGTCCGCCTGTCGGGCGTGTCGCTGTGGTGCGCGCGCGGCGGGCGCGGCCTGCGCGTGCGCCGGGTGGGCGCGCCGCTGCTGCACGCGCCCGCAGACCTCGACCTGCAGATCGAGCACAACATCGACCAAACTCATAACGGTAACATGATCTTTATACTTAAACCTTCCTTCTTCACGAATGACTGTTATCTGTGTATTCAACGACGATATAATACTAGACTACGCATTGCACGATCTAACGAACAAAACTATTCTGCCAACTCGCTGAGGTACTACGTAAGCGAGGGGGACGGGGTACTGCGTTGTGATTGGCTAACTCAAGGTCTGTTCTGTCTCAACGTATGTTTACGGCTCACAGGAGTGGTCGAAATGAGACGGATATAAGACTTTTTTGCCTAATGTGTTGGCAGACATCGGTCGCCTGTTATTAGGAGTCTAGTATTATATCGTCGTTGTGTGTACTATATTGTGAGGACATAATATGTAGGTTCATTTGCAATAAAACTTATATTTGCAAAATAAATATAATTTATCATTGATGTGTTGTTTCTGTATGACAGTTGCCGACATGACGATCCAGGGCTCACTGAGCACGCTGCAGTGCGCGCTGGACCCGTCGCAGTACAAGCTGGTGCGCGGCGTGCTGGCACACAACCTGGCCGAGAACGTGGACGAGCTGCTGCCGCGCGAGCCGCGCGTGCCGCACTGCCTGCAGCAGGAGCAGCAGGACGTGAGTCATCACATTACCTCTCACAGGAAGGAGGCTTCGATTCTCACAGCAAGAATAAATACTAGTTTCTTGAACAGATCATGGCGACCGCAAAATATTCACTAGTATCTTATTTGCCTTCTTAAAAAATACTACTTATTTGCTAGGTGTGGACCACAAGTTCGCTGAAGCTGGACCTGCACGACGTGACGGTGAAGCTAGAGCCGGAGCACGGCGTGTCCTCGTTGGCCTGCATCAACTTTATCAAGTCCAGACTCGTCGTGGAGACCTATTCCGACCTCAGCCAGGATATAGACCTCGTGTCACAGGTACGTCATTAGTTCGCATCTACTCGCCGTCCACAAGCCCGCGCCTTAGGTCACACGGTGCGTGGGGCGGCGCGTAGGGCGGTGCTTGCAAAGCGGCACCCATTTTTTTTCTCCGTTTATGGTAACTGCGGCGTCCACAACTCAAAGGCCACTGCCTCGAATCTTGCGGGCAGCGGGGCGGCAGCGGCGGCGGCGCGGGAGCGGCAGGATGTTATGCGTATATTCAAATTGACCGACTCTCGAAAAAAGCGGCGCGGTAGCGGGGCGGGAGCGGGCAGCGAGCGGTGTGCTCGACAAACAGTCACCGCCCGCGCGCCTGCGCTCTAGTGTTTTGACCACAATAAATCGAGCGTTAGGAATAAATTGGAATCAAAAAGATGTTGCCGTCATTGTTCAGACATTTCGTTCGCGAATAAAAACAAATATCTCGACGACAAAATCATGAACACAACACTACGCGGCTATAGTGACGCGCGATCTGCCCGCTAGTTTCGAGGCAGCGGCCAAAGAAACGCATGTAAATCCGCTTCTCCTTGAACGGTCTGCTCATCGCCGTATGTTTGTTTCGCGTTTTTGATGCACTGCGTGTCCTCGAATGAGACCTAAGGGCGTGGCCCCATGTCTCCGGCGCGGCGCCGTGCCGAGCTACGGCGCCGCCCGCCGGCGAGCGGCGCGGCGCCGTGCCGCGCTACGGCGTCGTGTACCGGCACGTACCCTATGTTCAGCAAGTGTATCCAAAGATAAAAATTACAGTTTTGATTTGATATGGACCGCGAAAGGCGTATCCTGGTCCTGTTGCTAGTGTATACATATGTATGTATGTAGTCATACGTATGTCTACATCAAAAAAAAATTCTATGATAAGAATAAATAAGTTAAAATAATTTCTTTTATTTCTTACCTTACGGTGCGTACAGACTATGTAACATAACATGTTATATAACTGTAATTTTTATCTTTGGATACACTTGCTGAACATAGGGTACGTGCCGGTACACGACGCCGAAGCGCGGCGCGGCGCCGTGGCTCGGCACGGCGCCGCGCCGGAGACATGGGGCCAGGCCCTAAGGGAGTCTTTGAGAAACTTCATATCCAACGATTTCTTCTTCAGGAAATCCTAGTGAGTGACACTCGCTACGCCAAGGAGCCCGCCAACCGTCGCGGCAACGTGTTCAGTCACATCGTGCAGCCCATGCCGGAGCAGAGGCACAGTGTGCAGGCGGAGGTGCATGCCAGGTACTACAACACAACATTCATTCTTTTTATTTGTTTTTAGCTTCGTATAGTCATCATGCATGTGCTCTCGCACTTGGTAATCAAATAGTTTATAACCTGGTATATTTTTATCCCGATTTTATTCTCCCGTGGAATTGCTGATTGAAAAAGGTAGTTGTATATTTCTGAATGTGTTTCGTTTGTTCGAACAGGAAACGGCAGGACTCGTCAGCGTACACGATCCTGGTGAACAACATGCGTCTGATGGCCGTGCTGGACTGGTGGGAGTGCGCCAACCAGTTCATCATGCAGCCGCCGCCGCCGGCCGCAGACCCCGACCAGCAGCATCTGTCAGTACATACAGCCTGCGAAAATATTGTACAAATAATATATGCGGTGTGCGAGATGACAGCGTCTCCTAGTAACCACATTAATAGGCACCAGAAAATTTGACAATTCCTCCCATACTAGATATTTTACTTAACATTTTCGTCTAGTTTTTCATTAAAAATTAAATAAAACATCTTAAAAATTACTGAAAAAGGTTGTGGTGCATATTAAACTTGATATGTACTTCACTCTTCATGCGCATTTATTCATCTCTGTCACATCTCGCGCTGCGATCAATTTGATAGTCCTCTCTATCGACTTTCAATGGCATGATGGGTGCAGTGGCTGAGCGAATGGACTGCTACGCTGCGTGTTTAGTGTGTATGCGTTATTTTGAGTGAATAATAAAAATATTGATTAAAAAGCACATTTGTAAAAGATTCTTATAATCGTGGACTGTATGAAAAAAAAACAATAGAAATTATGTGATAGGTGTCAAGTTGTCATAGAGAATAGCGCAGTTATTTTCGTTTTCTCGAACATTCCGCCCACCAAAGAACATATTTCTTTAATAAACTAATAAACAAACTTGGCTTGACACGCTACCGAACCTAATAATACAACTCTAAACTCTTACATGAAACTAACTAGGTTACATTTCCTTAACCTTAGGTATTAATATCTCAACACAATGTGCAAAAAAGAAACTCAAGTACCTACAATGATATAAATATCTGACAATTAGACATTAAAACACAAAGAAACCAGTAGTTAAACTCAGACAAAATATTTAAAATCTAATCTAACACAAAAGTGTGACTGTTTTGCATTCCAACAAAACAGGTATTATGTGTTGAATAGGACACACAGCGTCGATAGAAGAAAGCTGTTGTAAATTCGCCTTTAATTGATTATATGTGGTTAAAAACTTACCCAAATGTCCATGGTTCTATACCTGTCTCTTTCTTTCACCAGCGTGCATCCTTTTCTTACCGTGACAGATGCCATGACTGCTTAGCTGTCAACTTCATAGAGTCTTCGAGGTACCAGCAAGAGACTTGCTGCGACGCTGTGTGTCCTATTCAACACATAATACCTGTTTTGTTGGAATGCAAAACAGTCACATTATGTGCTTTCCTAGGACACACAGCGTCGATAGAAGACCTGTTTGGTATCTGCTGGTGATAAATACAAACGCTATGATGAAATAATTATAATACTGTTCTACAGCATAAATAGATCTAAAAATAGTTTTTAAAGACCTCTCATAAAAACCTTACTGTAACAAGATTTGTAATGTTCCTTTCTAATTTGTAACTTCTTCAGAAATCAAAATAGTAGTTGGTACAAGGAGATAATTCTAAATTAAATCTTTATCCAGGATAAAGTTATGTCTTCTAAAGGTATAACCAATGAAGACAATTACTTATTTAATGAATATTGCATAAATCTAACTGCAATAAATAAGCATTGGAGTTGGTGTCATCAATCTTGTTTACTGGTTGACAGTAAAACTTCTGATACCTACATTTTATAACTCTGTCAGTTTTCCCTGTCAAGTACTGCTTGAACAAGTAGCTTCTTGAGGCTATAATAGCTAACTTGTTATAACTGCCCAATGGGGCACTATTAATAGCAACTTTGAAAGTAATGCTATGTTCCCAACTTGTGTAGAAGCTGGCTTTAATTTTCCAGATAGAGGAATAAATTTGTGACTGTGTTGTCTGTGTTTTTTCTATTTTCAGACAGCTCTAACAGGGTAGACAGACATGGTCCCGATGTTTCCGCAACAACGAACCTTACTGACTGTGTGATTTTGATTCTGTTTTCATCTTTCATAGTAATAAGATTTTCCGGGCTATTTTCTAATTATCTCGATCTGATGTGAGATCATGAATTCTATGACCTGAGGGTAGCAATAATATTAGAGCTATTCGCCTAGCTATCTTAAACGAAGAACCTGGATATGCAGAGTTCTTTAGTCAATTAAAAAACAAAGTAATATTGTAGTGTACCCTATTGGCAGTTTTTGTACTGCAAGCTTTAGCAAGTGAAAAGGCTTCTAGAACTTTCTGAATGAAAGATTGTCTTGAGATATCTACCTCAGATGTTGATCAGTAAGTTGAGATAGTAAACGTATGCAGGCAAAATATAATCGATCAAATAGAATCTATAATCTCGTTTGTTTTCTCAAAACAATTTAGCCTGAAATTTTTACTTTATCAGCTTGTACACCTACAGGTGATTCAGGGTTAATTTGATTGGTGTAACACCAGGATCACCATCTTTTAAATAGGGTTTTATATTGTTGTAAAAGTAGATGTCCGCCAGTTACTTTTTTAATAAGTCTTGTTCCACTAGAGTTTAGGGAGAGACTTGGTCAGCCCACCCTTAATTTTCCAAGCTAGGGGTATAACTTGTCCACCTGTGCCAAGCACTTGCCTGTAGTCCAATATGTTAAGACTTCCCACAGGATCTTTATCGGAATTTTGACCGCCTGTGCAAGGCACTTGCATGTAGTCCGATCTAAGACCTTCTGCAGGTTCTTTATCGGAATTTTGTCCACCTGTGCAGGGCACTTGCCTGTAGTCCGATCTAAGACCTTCCGCAGGTTCTTTATCGAAAGTGGCTCCCGCTCTCGCTTGCAGATCAAGTAGTGAGAAGCATTTGGCGCACTGTGGCGTTAGTAGAATGTACTATCAACAAACTTGAATTATGATCCTTTTTGACAATTCGTCGTTTGAATCTGTCAAAATAACAAAGATCAAGGTCGTTAATATGGATATTTAATTTATGTTTATGACTGTGGACCTAATCATATTTGTATGTCTGTAAGAAAATAATGCTTCTGGTAGGTCATAATTCTTTGTCGATTGTAAGATTGTGCCTTGTTCAAATAAGTAGTTCATACTTCTGGTATTACGCTGGGTGGGGGAATGCCCAGCCCAGCCGATAGTCCCATTGTCGGCTGTAAACATCGCATATAACTGCATAAGGTTTTGGAACCTAGTTTTTTGCGTACTTTGCAGTTTTGGTACGAAAACCGTTTCTCATAACGTGAATAAATCTACGTCTGGGACGCCCCACATCTTTAACATGGCCTCCGCGGCTTGGGGTAAAAGATGCCACTCTGGTACATTGCGGCCCCTTGAGAGGCGATCCGCAATTTTGTTTGCCTCCGCGGCTTGGTGTAAAAGATGCCACTATGGTACTTTGCGTTCCCTTGAGAGGCGATCCGCAATTTTGTTTGCCTCCGCGGCTTGGGGTAAAAGATACCACTCTGGTACATTGCGGCCCCTTGAGAGGCGATCCGCAATTTTGTTTGCCAGCTTTAATATTGCAAGGGAGTGTCTTCCCCCCCCCTTTGTTTCTGAGATATGCAAATAAGAGTCCTGTTGTCGGACTTAATATTTATGTGTGCAAATACGACATCCGCTTCAGAAACAAAATTTGAGCGCCAGGGCATCTGGCATGGAGCCCACCTTACAGACGAGTAAGTGATGTTTAATTGGGCTCCCTATCCCTAGTTGGGTGTATCCGTGGTCAAGAAGTGAGTTGCACCTTTCTTAACTCTACGGTATTGAGTTGTACTCTATGGCTTTAACCACCCTTGTTGAACAGGCAGAGGAAAACTTACTTTTCTCTAGTAACCTGTTTTGATAGAACAATTTTAGAAACAGTTACCTTCTGCAACAATATATTTCTTTTGATACTGCGTAATTATCATAATTCAGTAAAACCAATAAAGTCTGAGCTTCTTGTGGACAACTGATTAAATTGCTCTATCTTGTTAAAGATTAGTTTAATCTTTATCTATTTTATTGGAGGAACGTTATACCCAGTTTTGCTGGGTGTCCCATACTAGGCCAATATATTCTGCGTAAAGAGAGCACTCAAGCAGACTTCTGATGATTTATGTGATGCCCCAAGATTTCCAATATTCTCAGCGTTTTCGCAACCTGAGAAACAAGTACTTGTACGATCCTGATTAACCAGGAACAACAGTCCAGGCACTTAAAATTATACAGAAACGTTGTTCGCACAACAACATAATTGAAGCCATAGATAGGCCAAATACAAAGGCTGTTAACAGCAGCACTTCGTTGTTATAGATCACATAGAGGAGACTCCTGTGTGTCTCTGCAATTGGTAATTGAAAATACTCCTAAGCATAGTAATTTATGAATGAATGTATATCTTCACAAATGCTTCACTGGCATTATGAATTGAGACCTCCGCGGTCTAATATGGGAAATAACCCACTTTTATAATTGTTTTTTTTTTTTTTTTTACTAAATCTCTTGACATAGTAAACTCGAATTAGGTACCTATATGGCCCTTTGTAATTGGGGTTGCAAATTTTTCTAAAAACGTCTTTGACTAGATACCAAGGGGAGGTTCCCTTATGAATGGAACATGGTAAGCTGTTATTAATTTCAAAATATGATTGCTTACTCCCTGTGGTTGCCCTGAATGTGCATGGTCCTTTAGACAATCCCTCTAAATGTTCTGAATAGTCAAATATTCAAATAGTTTTTTGTTTATACTTGTTTAATTAGCTGGACCTTAAGTCCACCTAAAGAACCTTTGATAGGGTGCAAGGCCTAAAACTGAATAGATAATTATGAGTCCGACGTTGGTGGACCAAAAATAATCAAAATCTTTTCAAAGTATGTGTTAAAATGAAAATAATTAAGGTATCCGATACCCACTTAAGCAAGCCCTGTAATGTTAATCATAATAGTTCTCTCAATTTCAAAATATTGTTGGATAGTAACAACTCTTGAAACTTATTACTCTTTGGTCTTGATAAAATGATACAATTAATCATTAACTTTAAGACCTTTAACCGATTTACAATGACACACATCCGTGCCTAACGCCACACGCAAAAGAAGGTGATGGCTTTGAAACATGCTTCCGCAACAAATCGGTTAAAACAAGGAGTAGCGATACAAGATTGTACGGGGGTTTTGTAAAAATATATCAGACAAATCTGATTAAATTTTGGATTTGCTTGTAATCCTTCATTGAAAGTGGAATAAATTGTCTTTCATCCAGTTCCGTACTAAAACTTCGAAATACACAATTTTTTTTTTTTTTTCAAAATATTTGATGTCGGATAGCCTTCTCGTTGTCAGAGGAGGTAATACAAGTAGTTAAATAACTAGAAATAAAGTCCTCGTCTTGAATTTGTGTCTCTACACGAGGCGCTAGGGTCCGGACAAGTTTGAACTTGTTTGTACTTACGTGACTTTGCGTCTTCTGTTGGGTGGATGTGAAGCTATGCTCTCGTCGTTCAAGGATGAAGATGATGATGATGATGACCAGTCATCATGTCTCACCGTATTGAATGCTGATCTATCGCCTGAGCGTCAACATTCAAACCTCGTAACCTCACACCACACTTACCCACTCAATTTAGTTCGTAATCCTTCTAAAACACTAATTCACAAAGGAAAACGTGTCACGGACTCTAAATAAACGCTGTGTGCTAATTAAATACAATTAATTATTGTATTTGAACACTTTTTTAACTTTGGAAAATTTTCCGATGTCTAACCGGCAAAATTTACAAACGCTATGAAGTTGACAGCTAAGCAGTCATGGCATCTGTCACGGTAAGAAAAGGATGCACGCTGGTGAAAGAAAGAGACAGGTATAGAACCATGGACATTTGGGTAAGTTTTTAACCACATATAATCAATTAAAGGCGAATTTACAACAGCTTTCTTCTATCGACGCTGTGTGTCCTAGGAAAGCACATAATATCTACATTTTATATTGTAATAACACAAATTTTACTAAGTGGACGCTTAAATTCTCCGGTTTTGCATTTAACTGACACAACACGTGTTATATTGTCCGGTCCTGTATGTTTTTGTACTATTTTACCAAGCATCCATTTAGCAGGAGGAATGTTATCCTCTTTAAGTATAACAACATCACCAATATCTGGTTCAGCACCTTTTGAATTCCATTTATACCTTTGATTAAGACTAACAAGGTATTCACTTGACCACCGAGACCAGAAATCATTTACAATTTTTTAAGTAAGACGCCATCTGTCTAAACCTGTTACTTTACATTTAGAATAATCTTGGTCAGCTACATTGACTATAGGCTCACCTACTAAAAAATGACCTGGTGTCAAAGGGAGTGGGTCATTCGGGTTGTCACTAAGTAAAGTTATAGGTCGCGAATTTAAACACGCTTCCACTTGAGTCAAAACTGTCGCCATTTCCTCATACGTCAGTGTAGTACTCCCTACTACCTTTCGTAAGTGTGTTTTGGTACTACGAACGCCAGCCTCCTACAACCCTCCGAAATTTGGCGAATGTGGTGGTATGAAATGCCACGTCGTTCTCTCTAACGTCAGCAACTCCGCTATTTCCTTGGGAAGCGCTGATTTGGCACTATTGAACATGTCTCGCAATTGTTTGTCAGCGCCAACAAAATTTGTGCCATTATCGCTGTACAAGTCTTGACAGTGTCCTCTCCTAGCTATAAAACGTTTGAAAGCTGCTATAAAACCTTTAGCAGTCAAATCAGTAACAGCTTCCAAGTGTACTGCTCGGGTTACCATACAAACAAAAAGGCATATGTATCCTTTGTATGACTTCGCTCCTCTGCCTGGTGAGAATCTGATACTCACAGGCCCACAGTAATCCACTCCAGCGGATTTAAATGGTTTACTTGGTTTTAATCTCACCTCTGGTAGTAGACCCATTAAAGGTACAGACTTCTTTGATGAGTATCTTAGGCAAGTTACACATTCTCTAAAACACTTTTTAACTCGTTCTTTAGCACGTAAAATCCAATACTTAGTTCTCAAGACATTTAACATAAGCTGTGGACCGCCGTGTAATGTTTTGCGATGAGCATCTTTAATTATAAGCATGGTTAAATGATTTTTAGCAGGCATAATAATCGGATGTCTCGTATCATAACACGCGTCTGCTTGATTTATACGACCGCTGACTCTTAATATCCCTTTTTCATCTAAAAACGGACAAAGATTTCTTAAAGGGCTCTTTTTAAGTACACATCCTCGAGTTCTAAGCTGTTTTATATCATCTGAAAATTCACGATCTTGAATTAGTTTAATAAATGCCAATAAAGTTTCATCTTGTTCGGTTGTGGTAATAAATTTAGGTAAACTCGGACGCTCATTTTTAGGTAACTTAAAATTCAATATTCTTCGACAGTATGACATTACCTTTAATAATCGCGACAATGATGAAAACCTTAAGGGGCTAAGTCAGTACTTATACGGTTTTTATATTTTACTTTCTGTCGTACATGACTGGACTACAGATCTTACAACTTAGAACACAGTTATTAACTATATGATCTAAATTCTCACAAAGTTGAAAACACGATTCAATTAAATTTTCTCGATACAAAAAAAATGGAAAGTTCAGTCTATGTTTTTTATTTTTTGGACTTTACGGCGTAACTACTATGAGTTATTGAAAGGATGTTGTTTTAAATTGTAGAAAATACTAGTATCTAAATTCTGTAAAGACAGTTTTTCAATTAATAACAATTTTAATTCATAAAAAGGCGTCAATATGTTTGGGCACATAGGCCATTTTATTCTGAGCACACATTCACTATCGTCCTCTCATCTTTTGCCTTTTAAAAGTAGTGTCATCACTTTCGTTCCTTGACGAATCAGTCAGCCAGCGTGGCTCTTACAGGCTAGACCTGTGACACTTTTTTTCAGATCGCGGCTGTCAGATTTTCGTAATAATAAAATTGGAAATGTATAAAAAGATCGAGAAAATAAAAACGAATGATACGTAGGCTTAAAGATTATTCAAAACTATGTTTCGATGTGTTCAATGGGACGTGATTAAATGGACACGACTGTAAATAAGTCACGTAAACTTTCTTTTTTCAATAACACTTTATTTTCATTAATAAATGAAGTATAAAATAAACGAAACATACTGAATATCATCGCAGGAAATTCCTGACGACCCCTACAGAGCAAACAAGGGAAATGTTTAGAATACGTATGATACTATACATTACGAATTGTTCCTATCAATATAATAAATTACTCACAGTGATTATTATATCAATGCTATCGTGATATCGTACTATTGTTGTCGGATGGTTCCTCTGTGTCCATCCTCCTCCCATGTAATCTTTGTGCATCCAAATACCATTTCACATGAACTAATGATAAATGCACTGATTTGCAGTCAACAATTTGAGACAATATGTAACTGAAAACAACTTCTAATCGTATCAAACTGCGATATAGGATAAAAACACTTCACTCTTATTATTATTTATTTAGTTTCGTCACAGATTTATAACAATTTCGAAGAAACAGGATTAAAATAAATTAAATGAAACCTGCTATTGTCAAAATTTTGAATACTTCAAAATTACATGTCAACTACATATAAGGCATAGCACCCACCACCCTGTTAAATATCGCCTATAGTATAATGCTGCGACTGCGATGAAAAATTTGTGGTCATTGCTGTCTCACCGCGTGTTCGGTACAAGTTGTTCTCGCACTATTAATTGCTTTGGAGGCAAAAAAAAAATGATTGGCACTGGGCTCATTCTTTTGGAGCCGATAGATATCTCTCAAAGGTTTCATTTATCAGAAAAGTGATATTAAGACCTTGTCCCAAAAAAAATTGATAGGATATTATAGAATGAAGATTCAATTATAAAGAAGTTACAGACAATAAAATTGTTGTACTACAATAATCTGTGTACCTGTACCTCATAATATACGAGTAAAAAACTATTAAGTCCCTTTTACGCGGCGCTAGTGTCTGTCATTATAACAAAATGCATCACACGCAACTAGCTTTCTGAACGGACGTTAATAAAAGAAGCGTGTGTTTGGGGCTTTTTTTAGAGTGGTAAAATAATCAAATGAGTCCTCCTACCCAGGGCAGGGCGGGTATATCTACGATGTCTTTCAATAGACCTTTACGTTCTGGGGTCACGGTATTCGTTAGTCCCGGGACCCCGGTAGGCCCTCTAAGGGGGAGCGACGTCATTATGCTCACATGCCTATGCCCGTGCGCGCATGTGTTTGGGGCTTTAGATAATTGGGAATTGTCACTTTCGCAAAGTGTGCCAATTTTATTAATTTTCTACCAAATAGTAATTTTTTTCGTTATCTCGGGACGTCAAAATCTGTGTCCAAGTGTTATAAAATAAATTTAAGACTGTGAATGATGAAAATATTTACAAAATATTTATCCACATCAATAAGTATTTCTATCATTTTGTTTTAGTAAATGTTTCAATATCTTTATATCAAAATATTTCTACTAGAGTAATACATGTATTTTGCGTAAAGGGAACACTAATTTATGAAATGTCGAAGTTGACGAAATGAAATACATAAAACTTTGGATTGCGTTAATTTCGCGATACTGGCGCCTACTGGTGGCGGTGCGTGGCAACTTTTCCGACTCATCAAACGATGCTTTCGCTTTGCCATACGCCGTTAAGCAAATACATTCGTGAATATTAGTTGAAACCACTAAAGAATTGACTTTTTCCTCTTCATGTGTATCTGTGACATTTGTAGCTGTTTTTTGTATTGTTGTATTTGCTAGCCATTGAGGTCCTCTCCACCACAATACATGATTTGTTATATCTCGTGTTTGCAAACCTCGCGACGCACAGTCTGCAGGGTTTGTATCCGTAGTCACATGACCCCACTGCTCATAATCTAAAATATTTAAAATTGTAGACACTCGGTTACTCACAAACGTAGTCCATCTGCTTGAACCTCCTTTGAGCCATGCTAAAACAATAGTCGAATCTGTCCAACCGTATAAATTCTCCTTGGGTATCTCCATTACTTGTGACACTTCAAAAATTAGTTTAGCAGCTAAAGTCGATCCACACAGCTCTAATCTTGGTATCGAAATTTCCTTATCAATAGACGCAACTTTGGTTTTCGCAGTTACCAAATGTACATGTACATTATTAGATTCATCAGTAACTCTGATATAAACTGCTGCTGCAAATGCTGATTTTGAGGCATCTGAAAAAACATGCAGTTCGGTTTTAGAACCGCGCGTGACATTATACCATCTCGGAATGGTAAGTTCCTTTAAGTCCATGAGATCACTCTTGTACATTAACCACTGTTGAAGTAGCTCTTTTGTTAAGCAGTCATCCCACTTAAGTTTTGATTTCCAAAGTTTCTGTATAAAGATTTTAGCAACAACTACCACAGGAGCAATCCAGCCTAATGGGTCGTACAGTTTTGCTATAACAGACAGTACTTGTCTTTTAGTAACCGGCTCTTCGGTTTCAGGTAATTTAAGCACATATTCAAAGTTATCAGATTGCCGGCACCAACTTACTCCAAGTACTTTTATACAATTATTAACTTTGATACTTGTTTTTTCATCTTTTTCATTTTTACCAATTTTATTCAGAAATACGTCACTGTTACTGTTCCACTTTTGAAGTTCGAACCCACCTGATTTCATCAATTTGTTCATCTCATCATGTATTTGTAACGCTTCTTTTATTGTTTCTGCTCCTGACATTAGATCATCCATGTAGAAATCCTGTTTGGCTATTTTTGCAGCTAACGGGTAATTATGTTCCTCAAGCTCGGCTAATCTCTGTAAAGATTTTACTGCTAAGTATGGCGCGCATGCTGTACCAAACGTTAATCTCGTTAGCTTGAAATGCTGTATGGATTCAGACGGATCAAATCTGTACACGATTCTCTGAAAATCTGCGTCTTCATCTGCAACTCGCACCATTCTATAAAATTTTACAATGTCTGCTACCAAACATATTTTATGATTTCTCCATCTCATTAGAATGTGTCTCAGATCTTGTTGTAACTTTGGCCCAACAAGTAAATCATCGTTTAATGAAACGTTATTTTTTCCTTTGCTTGACGCATTGAAAACCACTCTCACCTTTGTTGTTTCCCTGTCTTCCCGCACGACAGCGTGATGAGGAAGATAGACCGCTCGAGTATTCTATATCTCTTTCTCACTCAGTTTTGACATGTGATTCATACTTAAATATTCTTCAAGTACTTTGTTATACTCTGTTCTCAACTTTGGATCTCGTGTTAACCTTCTCTCTAAATACTCCAACATCTTGATTGCTTTCTCCTTTGATTGACCATACTGACACTTCGGATCTTCCATGGCAAAAGGTAATCTTACTATAAATCTACCGGTTTCATCTCTAAAAGTAGTTAAATCAAATAAACTCTCACACTTCTTCTCGCTGTTAGTCATTTCTCTTCGTATTGTGTTAGGTTCATTTTCCATTTCCCAAAATTTCTTAAGCAAATCGTTCTCTTCCAAATGAACATGCATGCTAGTAAGATTAGTTTCCGCCGACGAGTTAGATCCTTTTGATACTTTTCCTGAAACAATCCATCCTAAAGCTGTGTTTTGTGCTATCAAAGTACCTTGAGTTTGCCTAACCATTTCATCAAGCAATATTTCACCATACACTTCTGCACCTAGTAGTATATCTATCTTACCTGGCGTTGTATATGAAGGATCAGCTAAAGGTAAATTATTAATTTCAGCCCATTCATGAGAACTCAGATTGACTGTGGGAAGTAAAGATGTTAAAGAATGCATTACATAAGCGTTAATTTGGATTATGTCGACTGGATTATAGCGTGATTCCACTTGAAGTGAAACTCTGTGTTTTATTCTCGTATTACCATCTCCCAGACCTGACACAAAACCATTGACAGGTATGCGCGTTAACCCTAGTAATTGAACAGTAGCCTCGGTAATTAAAGAGGCTTGAGACCCTTGATCTATTAAAGCTCGAATAATTTGTTTACAACCATTTGAATTGAATACCTTAAGTCTGGCCGTGGCGAGCAGCACTCTGGTGGGCTGTAGCTCCTTCCTAGTAAAAGTAGTAGTAATGTGTGTGTCACCTCGTGATGTGCTCGGCTTCTCATGTTGTTCACTCGATGACACTGTTACCTCACTCGCTGGTTTGGTTGCCTCTTGGTATTCTCTCTCAAAATGTAGCAAAGTGTGGTGTCTTCTACCACATTTTCGGCAGCTCAATGGTTGACGACACTTGTTTACACTATGTGTTGGTGACAAGCAATTGAAGCATAACTTGCTATTCTGCACAAAATCTTGTCTCTCTTTGGTTGTCATAAGACCAAAACGTTTGCAATGGTATACGTAGTGGTTTTCTTTACACATGGCACACTCAACCTCTTTAGTTTTAGGTTTGTTCTCAACAGCTGATGTGTGAAATGTTTTTGGTTTTGGTATAGGTTTCACTGTATGCGTCGATCGTTGAGTATTCGAATCAATCATCTCTAAAGACCTAAACCTGTACTCTAAATAGTCTCTCAACTGTGACCAGGTAGGTAGTTCGTCGCTTAATACATTAAGCTTTTGCTCCCACTGTTTTATTGATTCGTTGTCCAACTTTGCGACGGTTAAATAAACAATAATGACATCCCAGCCGTCCGTGTTTATTCCAATACTCTTAAATGACTTCAGGCACGTGGATGTGGTATCTAGTAATAGTTTTATTGCAGACGCCGACTCAGTAGTTATTTTCTTGAGAGAAAACAAGTTTTTCAAAATAGCGTTGCAATTATATCTCTTGTTATCATACCGTTTTATCAATTGATTCCATGCTTCCTCATAGTTTGCTTCAGTAGTAGAATAGTTCCGTAGAAGATCTAAAGCTTCACCCGCTAAATTACTTTTTAAATAATGAAGTTTTTGTACTGACGTTATGGTTTTGTTGTTGTGAATCAATGACGAAAACATATCATAAAAAGTTTGCCATTCCTCGTATCTTCCGTTGAAAGTAGGTAGTGTAATCCGCGGTAGTCTAATATCACCATAACTATTCTCATTACTAATATCCGCTCTCGTAGTGATTGGTGTTTGATTACATGGTGGTGTCAAAAACGGCTGTAAAGCATCTCGCAAAGACGTTTTGTATTGAACATAAAGTTCCTCAAATTGTTCGTAATGACATTCGGTAAAATATGGCTCTTTCTTCTCTTTCGAGGCCTTGGAAAGGATGATTTTGTGTTCTTCTTTAAATTCTTTGTATTGTAGCTCAAGTACCTCTAATCGTGTTTCCAAATATGATCTCTTTATCCTCTCCTTAGGTGTTTTCTTAAAGTTCCGTTCGGCTTTAAGCAAATTGTTCATTAACTCTTGCTGTAATGTGACATGCACCTCCATTGTATTATTCAAGAACCGTAGTTACCTGAATCACTCTAGATTATTAGCCTTTTTCTCAAATCTTTTATTCACTCAATCTCTCCAAGAAATGTGTTCATTTGTTCTCACAGTTGTCGTTTTTCTCAATAGTTTGAACGCAATCCGGCTCGAAGGACCAAAATGTTTAGTGTGTATGCGTTATTTTGAGTGAATAATAAAAATATTGATTAAAAAGCACATTTGTAACAGATTCTTATAATCGTGGACTGTATGAAAAAAAAACAATAGAAATTATGTGATAGGTGTCAAGTTGTCATAGAGAATAGCGCAGTTATTTTCGTTTTCTCGAACACTGCGTGTTCGATTACCGCACGGAGCAATATTTTTATTAGTGACCGACCGAAATTTCGGTTTCGGTTTCGGTTTCGGCCGGTTTCGGCCAAAAAAGCTAGTTTCGGCCGTAGTTTCGGTTTCGGCCAAAATATAGCCGAAACTTTCGGCCCCGCCGATACTCAAATGTTAATAAATGCATTTTCGTGCTTCGTTCGGTAAAATTCGTAGATAAGACGTGCTTACTCGCCGGTGGGGCTCCGGCTCAGTTCGCCACCGTCCATTTCATCGTGATTCGTGAGTTGAGGTAATGTTTTTGAGTTTAATGCAAGAGTAAGTTTTGTGTATTCATGTCATAATAAAATATATTTGTTAAGTAGGTTAATGATCAAAAAACTTATCAATCACCGAGGTAGTGACTGTATTCGAAACGTTAACGGTTTCTTCTTTGAAATAATGCATTTGTTTTTTAACTCTGTAATTTCGTATTTTTGAATTTAGTGCGAGAGACTTCAAATCCAGTGAATCAATGAAAACAATGATTTTTTTATAATTTCGAATAGATTTTGGCTCAGGAGAAGTTAAATAACATGGGAAAATTGCAATGTCACAAAACGGCGTATTTCATTACTTCCCAGGATTTCATCCTTATTAGCAACACTATCAAATGGTGTAATAATAATGGTGTGATTTTTTTTTTTGTTTCGATGCCTGGCCAGGATTATTATTTAAGTATTGATTTTTCTAAAATCTAATGATGCAGTTTTAGCTTTCGTCAAAATCGGTCTCGAGACTCCATTAAACGTTTTTTGATATTCGTCAAAGTAAAAAATATAGCCATCCACGCCCAGTTGAAAAATTCACCCATTTATTTGACACTTTTTCCTATGTGTTAATAAATTTTATTATGACGTCGCCCCACTATAGAGGGCCAAAGCCTACCGGGGTCACGGGACTAACGAATTACCGTGACCCCGGAACGTAAGGGCTATTGAAGGACACCGTGGATTTTAGTCAGTACGAGTCTGACAGTCCCTCCCGCTCTGCCCTGGGTGGGAGGACTCAATTTGATAAAAAAATGTGTTAATTAATGTTAAAAAAAAACAGTAAATTTCAGAAAATTTAAATGTTCTAAAAAGTTTCGGTTTCGGTTTCGGCCGAAACTGGGAGCAAAGCCGAAAGTTCGGTTTCGGTTTCGGCTGAAAAATCAGTTTCGGTCGGACACTGATTTTTATGATCTACAAGTAGTTGTTCCGAGTCTGGGCGTTTGTGTATGTGAATTTATGTTTGTTAACGCATCCACGACACAGAACAAATTCCTAGTGTGGGGCAATGTTTCTAAAAAAAAAAAACTCTAATCATAGCCGTATACCAAGCGCTGTCTAGCATACGTATTTTAATGCTAGTAGAATCATTGAAGTTAAACAAAATTGTATATCAATCAGCGAGGAAGCCCTGTGCCAGGCCCGCGCCGCCGCCAGCCCCGCGCCCGCGCCGCTGGAGGAGCCCCACATGGAGCTGAAGCTCAACATCACTGACTCGCAGCTGGTGCTGGTGGAGGACCCCTCCGTGTGGGACACTAACGCTGTCATACTCAGGGTAAGCATGGAAATGCCTGACTCCCTAGACAAAGGGAAGATACATTGGAAACTAACGGGTTTACGTCGTATTTTGCCTGATAATGCTTTAGCGAGCTTGATCGTGCAATTTGTACTAACTACAAATTAAAATCGTCCTTTTTAATACGATGTAATGATGCAATGGGGAAGGCCGGTCAAGGCTAATTGTAGATGGCGCCACCATAGCTAAGTCCTAATCCGACCAATGAGGTAGTACTATTTTGAAGTACCTATAAGATTTGAACCAATGACGATGCTTGGAACAAGCTATACTAGCGCCATTCGTTTCCCAGTTGCCATCGCCATTTGACTGACGTCGTCGTGGCGAGCGTGTTTCGTTTTTCATCTACCTGTAGATTACCGCACGTTTTAAGTCATTATGTTCGTAGTGATGATCTTTAGTTGTAGTTGAAATCGGTCAAATTGTGTCGCATCGCTTCATCAAGCAAGCTCGCATTTTTATGCACTAATTTCATGCAATATAGTAGCATTCGTTCACAAAAACATGTTTGTACTGTAAAATGTGTACTTACTTGTGCCTACACGATCTTTCTGACCTCTCTGTTACATTACAGAGCACAACAGTGATAACGTATCGGTGCGCAGACGCACAGAAGCCGGTGTCGTGCGAGCTCAACGAGCTGGAGGTGTTCTCGTGTGTGCTGGGGCTGGAGGAGGAGACCGCCCTCTCTATTGTGGAGCCAGCTGCCGTACATGTTGCCATCGACGCCAATAGAGTGCTGCATGTAAGTCTGTCATTGTAATTTGAACCTTATGCTGATGTTTTAAAGGTTATAATAGAGGAAACAACCAGAAGCTCACTCCTAGTTTTAAAATAATGTACCGGTATTGTTTTTTTTTAATACTTTTACTCTTAGATTAAAGAATGTTACACTAACTTATCAATCCTAGTAATAATCTTCAATTCTTAGTAGGCCACTAACAATTGAAGCAAAAACACGGTAGAAAATCACTCCCGTCGTACGATTCCTACATAAAACAAGTGAACATCCCCAAGGAAAACATTAAAATGTGTCCGTGCCGCTCGATCACACATTTATAAAAAGTGGCTTCACTGAAATCGTTACGTTTTGTTTGGAACACGGAATCTGTACATTTTATAATCATAAGCTGTTACGTATTAGCGCCGGTGTCGCGTATCGTAATGCTTTTTTGAGCAAAGAAAAATTCAGCTGCGAGTGGGACTTGAACCCTATCTAGAAGACCCCTTTATATAGATAAGTACTCCAAACGCCTTATCAATCAGGCTATCGTAACTCCACTTTCAACGTTTCGTGGTAACGTAATACCATCTATCGGAATAGTCAAATGACTACCAACTAAACAAAACTAAAATGTTTTAATTTTTTTAATGTTTATGTTACAGATCGCGATGAGCACATTGAACTTGCGACTTTCTTACCACGACATGCGCATGTTCGCGGCCATGCTGCAGTCTCTACCTGTGCAGGCGAGGGCAGCTTTATCTGGTACTTTCAACGTATTGTTCAAGTCTCATTAAAAAAAAATGGTGCCATAAACAATTATCGCAATCGGATAAGCGGTTTTTGAAAAATCAACAAAAACCTAAAAAAAAAAAACAAAAAAAAAAAGAAATCGTGGTGTTTTTAAATGGTGATTCTATTTAGGTAAATCCCTGGTGTCCGATGGAGACGACGACGAGCCGGCCAACAGCGTGCACATGCGCGCGGGCGGCGCCAGCAACAGCGGCGGGAACAGCGGCGGCTGCAGCGCTGGCGCGGGCGCCGGCTGGATGTACCGGCCGCGCTGGCTGCGCTCGCAGGCGCCCGCGCCGCCGCCGCCCGTACCCAAGACCAACACCTCCATATGGCCGCTCAAAGCTGTGCAGGTCAACTCTTTATTTTATAACAATATTTTAAACCTAAATCACTGAAGTAGTGATGCGCTGGCAAAGCTGCTTCCGTAAAAGGTTACTCTGACGTTTACACACTCGTGAAAAGTGAATCAAAGTTGTTGTTGTGTTGTGCAGGTAGCAGCGGACTGTATCACGTTGTGTGTGATTGACGACTGCCTGGACTCCGACGTGCCTCTGCTTGAAGTGTCGCTCAGTGACCTGCAAGTTGAACAGGTAACATGATTCACTAAAGGTTCCCAGCATTCAATTCAATGTTACCCTTTGTAGTACTATGAGTTAACATTTACTTTTTGCTCTAAAATCAATATACTTGTTGTTCTAGGATCTTCGCAAAGTGGAAGAGTCGTTTGAAGACCCGATGCTAGTGTCGACCCCGGCGGGCCCGGGCGGCGCTATAGTCCCGCGGTCGTCGGGCGCGGGCGGCGGCCGGCTGTCGTCCCTGCTCACCATAGACTACTACAACCGGACGCTGTCCGGGTGGGAACCCGTCGTGGAGCCCTGGAGGTAACACGATGCTAGTGTCGACCCGGGCACGCTATAGTCCCGCGGTCGTCGGGCGCGGGCGGCGGCCGGCTGTCGTCCCTGCTCACCATAGACTACTACAACCGGACGCTGTCCGGGTGGGAACCCGTCGTGGAGCCCTGGAGGTAACACGATGCTAGTGTCGACCCGGGCACGCTATAGTCCCGCGGTCGTCGGGCGCGGGCGGCGGCCGGCTGTCGTCCCTGCTCACCATAGACTACTACAACCGGACGCTGTCCGGGTGGGAACCCGTCGTGGAGCCCTGGAGGTAACACGATGCTAGTGTCGACCCGGGCACGCTATAGTCCCGCGGTCGTCGGGCGCGGGCGGCGGCCGGCTGTCGTCCCTGCTCACCATAGACTACTACAACCGGACGCTGTCCGGGTGGGAACCCGTCGTGGAGCCCTGGAGGTAACACGATGCTAGTGTCGACCCGGGCACGCTATAGTCCCGCGGTCGTCGGGCGCGGGCGGCGGCCGGCTGTCGTCCCTGCTCACCATAGACTACTACAACCGGACGCTGTCCGGGTGGGAACCCGTCGTGGAGCCCTGGAGGTAACACGATGCTAGTGTCGACCCGGGCACGCTATAGTCCCGCGGTCGTCGGGCGCGGGCGGCGGCCGGCTGTCGTCCCTGCTCACCATAGACTACTACAACCGGACGCTGTCCGGGTGGGAACCCGTCGTGGAGCCCTGGAGGTAACACGATGCTAGTGTCGACCCGGGCACGCTATAGTCCCGCGGTCGTCGGGCGCGGGCGGCGGCCGGCTGTCGTCCCTGCTCACCATAGACTACTACAACCGGACGCTGTCCGGGTGGGAACCCGTCGTGGAGCCCTGGAGGTAACACGATGCTAGTGTCGACCCGGGCACGCTATAGTCCCGCGGTCGTCGGGCGCGGGCGGCGGCCGGCTGTCGTCCCTGCTCACCATAGACTACTACAACCGGACGCTGTCCGGGTGGGAACCCGTCGTGGAGCCCTGGAGGTAACACGATGCTAGTGTCGACCCGGGCACGCTATAGTCCCGCGGTCGTCGGGCGCGGGCGGCGGCCGGCTGTCGTCCCTGCTCACCATAGACTACTACAACCGGACGCTGTCCGGGTGGGAACCCGTCGTGGAGCCCTGGAGGTAACACGATGCTAGTGTCTACCCGGGCACGCTATAGTCCCGCGGTCGTCGGGCGCGGGCGGCGGCCGGCTGTCGTCCCTGCTCACCATAGACTACTACAACCGGACGCTGTCCGGGTGGGAACCCGTCGTGGAGCCCTGGAGGTAACACGATGCTAGTGTCGACCCGGGCACGCTATAGTCCCGCGGTCGTCGGGCGCGGGCGGCGGCCGGCTGTCGTCCCTGCTCACCATAGACTACTACAACCGGACGCTGTCCGGGTGGGAACCCGTCGTGGAGCCCTGGAGGTAACACGATGCTAGTGTCGACCCGGGCACGCTATAGTCCCGCGGTCGTCGGGCGCGGGCGGCGGCCGGCTGTCGTCCCTGCTCACCATAGACTACTACAACCGGACGCTGTCCGGGTGGGAACCCGTCGTGGAGCCCTGGAGGTAACACGATGCTAGTGTCGACCCGGGCACGCTATAGTCCCGCGGTCGTCGGGCGCGGGCGGCGGCCGGCTGTCGTCCCTGCTCACCATAGACTACTACAACCGGACGCTGTCCGGGTGGGAACCCGTCGTGGAGCCCTGGAGGTAACACGATGCTAGTGTCGACCCGGGCACGCTATAGTCCCGCGGTCGTCGGGCGCGGGCGGCGGCCGGCTGTCGTCCCTGCTCACCATAGACTACTACAACCGGACGCTGTCCGGGTGGGAACCCGTCGTGGAGCCCTGGAGGTAACACGATGCTAGTGTCGACCCGGGCACGCTATAGTCCCGCGGTCGTCGGGCGCGGGCGGCGGCCGGCTGTCGTCCCTGCTCACCATAGACTACTACAACCGGACGCTGTCCGGGTGGGAACCCGTCGTGGAGCCCTGGAGGTAACACGATGCTAGTGTCGACCCGGGCACGCTATAGTCCCGCGGTCGTCGGGCGCGGGCGGCGGCCGGCTGTCGTCCCTGCTCACCATAGACTACTACAACCGGACGCTGTCCGGGTGGGAACCCGTCGTGGAGCCCTGGAGGTAACACGATGCTAGTGTCGACCCGGGCACGCTATAGTCCCGCGGTCGTCGGGCGCGGGCGGCGGCCGGCTGTCGTCCCTGCTCACCATAGACTACTACAACCGGACGCTGTCCGGGTGGGAACCCGTCGTGGAGCCCTGGAGGTAACACGATGCTAGTGTCGACCCGGGCACGCTATAGTCCCGCGGTCGTCGGGCGCGGGCGGCGGCCGGCTGTCGTCCCTGCTCACCATAGACTACTACAACCGGACGCTGTCCGGGTGGGAACCCGTCGTGGAGCCCTGGAGGTAACACGATGCTAGTGTCGACCCGGGCACGCTATAGTCCCGCGGTCGTCGGGCGCGGGCGGCGGCCGGCTGTCGTCCCTGCTCACCATAGACTACTACAACCGGACGCTGTCCGGGTGGGAACCCGTCGTGGAGCCCTGGAGGTAACACGATGCTAGTGTCGACCCGGGCACGCTATAGTCCCGCGGTCGTCGGGCGCGGGCGGCGGCCGGCTGTCGTCCCTGCTCACCATAGACTACTACAACCGGACGCTGTCCGGGTGGGAACCCGTCGTGGAGCCCTGGAGGTAACACGATGCTAGTGTCGACCCGGGCACGCTATAGTCCCGCGGTCGTCGGGCGCGGGCGGCGGCCGGCTGTCGTCCCTGCTCACCATAGACTACTACAACCGGACGCTGTCCGGGTGGGAACCCGTCGTGGAGCCCTGGAGGTAACACGATGCTAGTGTCGACCCGGGCACGCTATAGTCCCGCGGTCGTCGGGCGCGGGCGGCGGCCGGCTGTCGTCCCTGCTCACCATAGACTACTACAACCGGACGCTGTCCGGGTGGGAACCCGTCGTGGAGCCCTGGAGGTAACACGATGCTAGTGTCGACCCGGGCACGCTATAGTCCCGCGGTCGTCGGGCGCGGGCGGCGGCCGGCTGTCGTCCCTGCTCACCATAGACTACTACAACCGGACGCTGTCCGGGTGGGAACCCGTCGTGGAGCCCTGGAGGTAACACGATGCTAGTGTCGACCCGGGCACGCTATAGTCCCGCGGTCGTCGGGCGCGGGCGGCGGCCGGCTGTCGTCCCTGCTCACCATAGACTACTACAACCGGACGCTGTCCGGGTGGGAACCCGTCGTGGAGCCCTGGAGGTAACACGATGCTAGTGTCGACCCGGGCACGCTATAGTCCCGCGGTCGTCGGGCGCGGGCGGCGGCCGGCTGTCGTCCCTGCTCACCATAGACTACTACAACCGGACGCTGTCCGGGTGGGAACCCGTCGTGGAGCCCTGGAGGTAACACGATGCTAGTGTCGACCCGGGCACGCTATAGTCCCGCGGTCGTCGGGCGCGGGCGGCGGCCGGCTGTCGTCCCTGCTCACCATAGACTACTACAACCGGACGCTGTCCGGGTGGGAACCCGTCGTGGAGCCCTGGAGGTAACACGATGCTAGTGTCGACCCGGGCACGCTATAGTCCCGCGGTCGTCGGGCGCGGGCGGCGGCCGGCTGTCGTCCCTGCTCACCATAGACTACTACAACCGGACGCTGTCCGGGTGGGAACCCGTCGTGGAGCCCTGGAGGTAACACGATGCTAGTGTCGACCCGGGCACGCTATAGTCCCGCGGTCGTCGGGCGCGGGCGGCGGCCGGCTGTCGTCCCTGCTCACCATAGACTACTACAACCGGACGCTGTCCGGGTGGGAACCCGTCGTGGAGCCCTGGAGGTAACACGATGCTAGTGTCGACCCGGGCACGCTATAGTCCCGCGGTCGTCGGGCGCGGGCGGCGGCCGGCTGTCGTCCCTGCTCACCATAGACTACTACAACCGGACGCTGTCCGGGTGGGAACCCGTCGTGGAGCCCTGGAGGTAACACGATGCTAGTGTCGACCCGGGCACGCTATAGTCCCGCGGTCGTCGGGCGCGGGCGGCGGCCGGCTGTCGTCCCTGCTCACCATAGACTACTACAACCGGACGCTGTCCGGGTGGGAACCCGTCGTGGAGCCCTGGAGGTAACACGATGCTAGTGTCGACCCGGGCACGCTATAGTCCCGCGGTCGTCGGGCGCGGGCGGCGGCCGGCTGTCGTCCCTGCTCACCATAGACTACTACAACCGGACGCTGTCCGGGTGGGAACCCGTCGTGGAGCCCTGGAGGTAACACGATGCTAGTGTCGACCCGGGCACGCTATAGTCCCGCGGTCGTCGGGCGCGGGCGGCGGCCGGCTGTCGTCCCTGCTCACCATAGACTACTACAACCGGACGCTGTCCGGGTGGGAACCCGTCGTGGAGCCCTGGAGGTAACACGATGCTAGTGTCGACCCGGGCACGCTATAGTCCCGCGGTCGTCGGGCGCGGGCGGCGGCCGGCTGTCGTCCCTGCTCACCATAGACTACTACAACCGGACGCTGTCCGGGTGGGAACCCGTCGTGGAGCCCTGGAGGTAACACGATGCTAGTGTCGACCCGGGCACGCTATAGTCCCGCGGTCGTCGGGCGCGGGCGGCGGCCGGCTGTCGTCCCTGCTCACCATAGACTACTACAACCGGACGCTGTCCGGGTGGGAACCCGTCGTGGAGCCCTGGAGGTAACACGATGCTAGTGTCGACCCGGGCACGCTATAGTCCCGCGGTCGTCGGGCGCGGGCGGCGGCCGGCTGTCGTCCCTGCTCACCATAGACTACTACAACCGGACGCTGTCCGGGTGGGAACCCGTCGTGGAGCCCTGGAGGTAACACGATGCTAGTGTCGACCCGGGCACGCTATAGTCCCGCGGTCGTCGGGCGCGGGCGGCGGCCGGCTGTCGTCCCTGCTCACCATAGACTACTACAACCGGACGCTGTCCGGGTGGGAACCCGTCGTGGAGCCCTGGAGGTAACACGATGCTAGTGTCGACCCGGGCACGCTATAGTCCCGGGATCGCGGAAACACGATGATGATTTAAAAGCTGATACATTATGGATAAAAACAGCTATTCAGAGTAATGTGTTTGTTCACACCAAGCACTTTCAAAACTCGGTTTACGAGAAAAAAAAATAACACACCTTTCTTCAAAGTGTCAAAAAATGCATTAAATTTAAATCGAATTCTCTCCATATCAGGTTCGAGACGTCGTGGGAGTACACTCTGACGAGCTCGCTGTCGCTCGGGCGCGTGCAGATGGAGGTGTCGTCGACGGAGGTGCTGAACACCAACGTGACGTCCTCGCTCATCGAGCTGTGGCAGCTGGTGCGCGCCAACTGGACCGCCGACTACTACGCGCCGCAGGTAACGACATCGCTGTGGACACACTTCCTCTCATGTAAAGCCCATTTTCTTCATTTATATCCTCGTACATTTACATCAAACAAAAAACTGACTTGAGGAAAATTTGTGTAAAAATGTGTACATATTTTTAAAAAGCCTGTAATCTCCTCGTAAGACGACATAATCGAGGAATAATGCACAATAAGACAGTGACTACACTAATATTCCGGCCCATTCACATCCCACACTACACTAATATTCCGGCCCTCTCCCGTCTCTATGAGCGATGACTTAGCGCGGAACAGTGAGCGGTAATGATCAAATGTAGAGAAATGTTTGAAGCACGCCACGAGACGTTGCTCACAGCTGAAATTCGCACGATTTTCTCCGTACTTATTGTGTCAACTGTACCTGGCGCGGATCACGCTCCATTACACCGCACGCCGCGTCGCGTGCCGCTTAAAGCAAAGTCGTGAACGGACCATTTACTAGTAATCGGATTGAGGCGGGAAAGGTTTTTCTCTATTATCAAGATGGCTAATTCACGTAATTTTATGACGCGCCAATGAAGTAGTGGTGCAGTTGCAGTTAAGTTCAAGTTCGAGTGATAAACGGTATTCTTGTAATCTTTGAACTGCGCGTAAGCTGTGCCTGAACTGCACGTCAACTGTACGACAACCAAACTTACTCATGGTGTGGCCACAGGAGAGAAAAATTATTGCCCACTAAATAATCGAATGGAATCGATTAAATTTCAATGAATATGACATTAATAAAATATTAAAATAATACCCCAGCACAGATTTTAGTGCTGATTCACAATCAAGATTTACGATCATGTTGCGATCCAAAACACGCACCAAAGACGCGCAACAGCAGAATACCGATAATGCGCTTGCGTGACGCGAACTTGACGCAAGCGTGTCTGACACCGGTAGAGAATACGAAAAGCGTTTTGCTTTGAACGAAACTTAACTGCAACTGCACTTGTTAAGTTACGTGAATTGAGCTACAGTTTAAGCAGATTCCACAGCAATAATAATTTGTGGTTATATCTCAAGTTGTCATCAAAAATCAGATCACATTTACAAAACATTATCGCACCCCCACCGAGCCATACCCTCACACATCAGCCCTGCTGCGCCGTCGTTGATGTGGGTGTGGTCTGTTACGTAGTCATCCGGCACACAGGAGCAGTCCCCCAAGGGCAGTCCGTCCGGACACCGGCGGCGCTCGCCCTTCGTGCCGTACGCGCTCCGGAACCACACCGGACACCGCCTGTGGTTCACCACGCTCGTCACTACTTCGGAAGTGTGAGTCTTTTTCATACACATATGATACGTATTTTTTTTTAATCTGAGGCCTTATCATGATTTTTTACATTTTTGTGACATAAACGGAAATTTTGAGATGATACAATTAGCTTGTCGTTTTGTGACGGAAAATTTTCCGTACAATTTGCATCATTTTACTGACGGTACAGAAGTATGCTGTAAGACCAAATACGTAGATTTCATGCTAGGGACTCTTGTACGTCGATTTAAATGTTTCTTTTCTTTATGCTCCTTTTGCAATTATTAAAACTACTAGCACTTCGCCCGCGACTTCGTCCGCGATTATTTTGAACTTTGCTTCCGTGAATTTCTTCTCCGGCCACCCTCTTTATGGAATACTTTTGGAAAATCTAAACCAATATGCAACTAAAATTCTATCGACCACAAAACAAACCTTTAGCAGTCGGTTTTCGCAACAGCCCATCTTAATAAGCATCTAATCTAAAGATATACCCCAGGGAAAATTTGAGACTCGTAGCACTTGTAGTAACGAAGTTTTATACAAACTATGAAGTTAAAACCTACCCCATAAGGGGAATTCCCGTCAAAATCCAATCTTAAGTAGCACCTACGTCCTAAAAAAATCCTCCTGTGAAACATTTAAAAGTCCTAGTACTTGTTTGTAGTAATGAAGTTTCATACAAACTATTAAAAACAGCTCAGAATCATCCCCTTTGGGGTCCAATTCCTCAAATTTCAAAACCCCGTCTTAATGAGCATCTACATCCTAAAAATAGCTCCCGCGCTAAATTTGAGACTGCCAGCATTTGCCGTAACGAAGTTTCATACAAACTACCAACACCAAAAACAACCCTTTAGGTGTTGATTTATCCAAAACTCGTCTGAGGTAGAACCTACGTCCTAAAAAAACCCATAAGCAACATTTTAAACTTCTAACTGTCAAGAACAAAGTCCCGTCTTAGTGACCATCTACTCCCTTAAACCCTCTATGCATATTTTGACACTCCCATCAAGTAATAGTGCAAGTTTTACATAAAAATAAAACTTGTATTATTTAGCAGAGACGATGCACAGCATCGGTGAGAGGGCGCTGTATACTTCCCGTCAGCTGTCAGCCAATCACAGCTCTTGTAGTCACGTGGTTCCGGTAGTCACGTGGTCCCAGGTGGCGTGTTCGCTAATGGCGGACTTTTACTTCATAGAAGTCTCTCACCAGGAGACCTGAAAGGATGCTGTGCATCGTCTCTGCTAAATAATACAAGTTTTATTTTTATGTAAAACTTGCACTATTATTCGGCATGTGACGATGCACAGCATCGGTGAGAGACGTGTTTATAACTCCTGGTGACCACAACGACGCTATGTGAGAGTATGATAAAATTTACTGAAAAATAAAATCCATAATTACATAGCAACATATATTTATTATTACATAGCAACATATATTTATTATACAGATCAGAATATGGTACCTCTAGCTTTACAATTCAATTAAGGTATGTACCAAGAAATACTTTGATTTCTAATATATTTAAAATAGTTTATAATAATGTAATAATCTGGAAAATAAGAATCTATCAGCTAAACAACGATATAGTGACCATCGATTTTATCTTATATTGGTTCAAAATTATTCGAGAGATTACTCGGATTTGGTGAAGTGACAACTTTACCTATAATCTGTTTGCAATAATATTTGGCAAAAGTATTCGGTCTGCGCCAATTACCACGAGAGAGGATATCTTCAATTGGAACATTTTCGTACCAATTCAAAGAAGCCACGGCTGAACGCACACTTCCAGGTGATGCAGATATACCTGCATCCTTTAGTAAGCTTTTAATCCAATTACCTATCACAGTTCGTGATGCACTTTGTGTGGGACCTCGAATTGACACAAACAACGAATGATTACATTCAGCTGAACGTCTTGGTCTTCCTAATTCCAAAACTTTCCTAAACCAATTAACTGGGCATATATTTTCGTTAGCGTGACAATATAGTTTCCAGCCTGATTGCCTGTACGCAGCAGTGTCAGTCTTTGACCCAAACACGGGATACAGAATGATGTGATCACCCTGATCGATATAGTGACTTGATGAGACCCTGAGTAGAGTAAGGTCATGAACTCGTCTTCCTGACGCTAACAACAACAGACAAGCCAATCGTCGCGACGCTTTGAATAACGTCATGTTATTAGGAGGATTCGTCTGCATCCAGGCAATCAGTTCACCTGGATCCCAAATAGGAGGCTTCTCTACTCTAGGAGACTGGAGGGAGATAGCTTTAAGAATATGTTTTACTAAGAAGTCTGAATTCAACTTTTTGTTACAAGCCGGTCTTCCAAAGGTTAGAACTACAGATTTATGCAACAATATGGTAGGATAAGCTAATCTTTTCTCAATGAATAGGAATGCTAAAAATCTTGTCAAACTAACATTATTGGGACAGCGGAAATCAAAATTGTTTTCTTCACACCATTTGACCCACCGGGACCAGGCCGGTCTATAAGTTCTAAGTGTGGACTCCCTCCAGCTAGATCGGAGCAAGGACCTTTCAGCTTCTGACCAATTATTAGTTATTTCGCCCCACCCGCTATTTTCCAAACATAGAGCTCCATGTCTTGAATGCGAGGAGGCGGCAGGCCCGTGCTCCGATCCACTAGAACTTGAGCTAGATTGGGGATTCTCAAGGGTCTGCAGAGTGCTCGACGTCGAAGGTCTGGTAACCAATAAGCTCTCTTCCACATTGGGGCCACTATCAAGTAAACGCCTTGAGCCGAGTTCAGATGTTGTAGAACTCGAGGGATCAGGCTCGGAGGCGGGAACACCCACGCCAGCTGAAATAGCCACTGACGACTGAAGGCGTTGCAAAACTGAGCTGATGAGTCTGAACAATCTTTGGTGACATATTTCCTCACAACCCTGGTTTCTCTGGTGGCAAAGAGGTCTACCTGGGGAACTCCAAATTTGCGAAAAACAAATCTTAGAGCTGGTTTTAGTAGATGCCATTCTGCTGCCTGTTTCCCGCGAGATAACCTGTCTGCCATATCGTTGAATCTCCCTGGGATATATTCCGCAGTCATGTAAATATGTTCCCTGTCTAGAAGCCTCAAGAGTTGGTAAGTCATGTGAAGTAAGGCCGCTGATCGTGTTCCGCCTTCTTTTCGGACGTAGGAAACAACTGTGCGATTGTCCGATTGCAGACTCACATGGCGACCGCGAAGGTGAGATCGGAAATGTTTGACTGCTGCTAATATGGCAAACATTTCCTTTCGATTGCAGTGCCAGCGCAGCTGGTCTGGTTTCCACTTTCCTGAAACCGAGAGATCGTCTAACTGTGCCCCCCACCCGTAATCTGCAGCATCCGTGGTCATGAAATGATGAATCAACTCCGGGTGCAAGGTGTTCCGAACTAAGGGCTTTTCTAAAGTTGTGATCCACCAATTCAGATCCTTTTTGACCATGTATGTGATTTCTACAGGTTTGAGAGGAGGAAGACGCTTCAAAGTTCGAGAAAAAATTTGAAGTTGGCGGCAGTGAAGACGACCTCTTGGAATGACAAAGTTGGCGAAGTTGAGAGTGCCTAAAATAATCTGCGCTTCCTTCAACGAAATTTTTCCCCTGCGAATAACTCTCCTCGAGAGCGATAGAATTGTCTGGGTCTTTTTGGGAGGTAAACACTTGAAATTTTCTTTGGTGTTCCAAATGAACCCGAGGTATTCCATTTCTTGAGAGGGTTCGGTGACAGACTTCTTGTAATTTACTGTCCACCCTAACATCTCTAAAATGTTTACAGCCAAAACTACCTGAGACCGCAGAAGACTTTTCGATTGGCATGCTATCAGATAATCGTCTAAGTAGACTACGACTCGCATACCTTTGGATCGTAGAAGTTGGGCCACCCAGTTGGTCAACGCTGAGAAATTTTTTGGTGCGCAAGATAGGCCGAACGGCAGGCAGGTCATCTGCAGAATTTTTTGACCATAAATTAGTCTGAGGAATCGGCGGTGGTTTCTCAGGATGCTTACGTGGAAGTAAGCTGAGGAGAGGTCCAGCTTCACCATCCAGTCTTCCTTTTGTAAAAAATGGGGTATCTGAAAGTGAGAGACCAGTTTGAATGGTTTTGGAACTATGTGCTGGTTCAGGCGCTTCAGGTTGAATATAGGTCGCTTGGACCCGTCGCTCTTGTTTGTAAGAAACATCGTTGAGAAAAAACTCGGACCGGCATCCCGATGATCCACAACTTCTAGAACGCCTTGTTCTAATAATTGTTCTACCTGGATTGACATTTCCAGCGATTGTGGGGTTTTGAATCGGCGCATGGTTTGTACTGATGGATGAATAAGTGGTGGTTTGGAGGTAAATGGCAGACGCATTCCCGTGATCATCCCGAGAAGGGCCTCCGGAACCCCCAGCGTCTGCCACTGTCTCCGATACGCTCGGAGACAGCCTCCGTAAAAGTGGTGTGGTTGCGAGTCATTTGTCATACTTCTTCTTGCTTGGCTGAGGGTCTTTATTGTGGAACTTCTTGTTCTTGTTATTTTGCTTGGCAAGGTTCTTGCTTTTGCTTGAATTCCAATTGTTTTGACGAAAGGGCACATTATTTTGTGGTGACTCGCGAAGGTTTGGTCTATTTGGTTTGCTCGCCACCTTAGGGGTGGTCTTATTTTGACCTTTTTCGGAGCTGAACCAAGGACGGACCCATTTGTCAATGCCACCTGTATTATGAATGTAAGTGCGCAGTTGAATTTCATCAAATAGGCAATTAGAACTCGGAGGGATCTTACGCAGACCGTCACGAAGGTTCTTATTTGTAATTTCGCTTAGGATACGCTCCCGGCGATTTTCTATATATTCAGCTCGTTTTCCGCAAACTAGCTGCATGATTTCCTCACTAATTTTGTGGAATTTTGATGAGGGTAGAAATGATTCCGAGATTTTATCGAAAATGTTAGAGGCTGTAAGTGAAGCATCAGAAGAAGCTGTCCAATCAATGAAATTCTGTAAGCTTTGATTGAGTAGCTCGCGTTGTGAGATTAAGGCATTACACAGGGCCGCTATCAATCTCTCGGAATTTGCCGCGTAATCTTTACCCTTAACAAACTGACGAAGTTCATCGTTAATATCAAGCTCGATAAAGCCCGGTGCAGCGTTATGAATCTTCAAGGCGTCCGCATAGCGCACATCCTTCCACGAAGAATCACCGAATTTTTGTAACGCTTCAAGTCGCTTCACGTGGTCCGGGTTAGAGCGAGGCACCTTAGGGTCCTTTAGCCACGTGTTAACACTGCTTAAATTTAAACGCGGAACTTCACTGCATATATTATTGGGTGCCACTGGCGGACGATTCAAATTAAAGTCTAACGGTAACGCGGAACTAGGTCCAGGAACTGGGTCCGGCACCTGAGCCGCTGTATCATTATTCGGAGCTGAACCGGATGCGGATGAACCCAAGTTTTGCATTAAAAGGTTCGTTAGTACAGCCACTTGGTTCACAAGGTTTGAAATATCTGATGACTCACCGCATTTCCGTCGCTTTACCTCAGAACCCGAAGAATCAGTTTGTGAAGAGCTCGAATCGCTTCTTGGTAGCCGGCGTTTACGGCTCGATGAAGACATCAAGTCGTCGCCTACCTGCTCTTCTTGTTCCGAATCACAAATATTCACATTTGCACTATTTATTTGATTTTCACTCATTTTATTTTTAATTTACAACACTTAGCACTTTTCGAAATAAAATAAGATTCAAAATAATATTATAAAGTAACTGCAAACTCTAATTTTGATGTTGCTTGCTCGAGAAGTAACGACGCTATGTAGTAAAAGTCCGCCATTAGCGAACACGCCACCTGGGACCACGTGACTACCGGAACCACGTGACTACAAGAGCTGTGATTGGCTGACAGCTGACGGGAAGTATACAGCGCCCTCTCACCGATGCTGTGCATCGTCACATGCCGAATAATAACGAAGTTTGATGAACCTAACAACCCCAAAAACATCCCATTAGGGATAGAATTCCAGAAAATCCCGTCATAGGCAGTCCCTACGAAATAAAGAAAAACCCTATGTAAATTTGAGAATCCTATCTATCAACCCCAAAAACTACCCCTTAGGTGTCGAATTTCGCATAATCCCATCCAAGTGAGGACCAACGTCCTAAAAAAACCCCATGCAAAATTTGAAACCCTTAGCACTTAAAGTATCGAAAGTTTCATACAAACAATGAACACCAAAAACAACCCCTTAGGGGTCGAATTTCGCAACATCTCGTCTTAGTGAGCACATACGTCCTTAAAAGAACCCCCATGAAAAGTTTGAGACACCTTGCACTCTTAGTAAAGAAATTTCATTGTAACTATTAACACTAAAATCAACCCCTTAGGGGTAGAATTTCGCAAATTCCCGTCGTAAGTAGCAGCACTACATCATATTTATGAACCCTTATGCAACATTTTAAACTCATAGTACTTGTGGTAACAAAGTTTCATACAAACTATCAACCCCAAAAACAACCCCTTAGGGGCGTAATATCGCAAAATCCCTTCTTAGTGAGCACCTACGTCCTAAAGAATCCCCATGCAAAATTTGAGACCTCTATCTATCAACACCTAAAACAACCCCTCAGGGGTTCAATTCCGAAAAACCCCGTCTTAGGTAGCGCGTATGTCCTAAAAAGAACCCTTATGCTAAATTTGAAACTTCTAGTACTTGTAGTAACAAAGTTTCATACAACATATCAACCCCAAAAAGAACCCCTTAGGGGTGAAATTTCGCAAAATCCTGTCTTAGTGAGAACCTACGTCATTAAAAGAATCTCCTTGCATTTGAGACCTCTATCTATCAACACCAAAAACAACCCCTTAGGGTTCGAATTTCGAATCACCCCTTCAAAGTAAGCATCTACCTTCTAAAAATATCCCCCATGCAAAATTTGAGACTCCTAGCACGTCGTGTAATAACAAAGTTTCAAACAAACTATCAACACCAAAAACAACCCCTTAGGGGTCGAATTTCGAAAAACCCGTTTCATAAGTAGCACTTACTTCCTAAAAAGAACCCGCATGCAAAATTTAAAACTCCTAGTACTTGTAGTAACAAAGTTTCATACAAACTGTCGACCCCAAAAACAACCCCTTAGGGGCGTAATATCGCAAAATCCGTTCTTAGCGAGTACCTACGTCCTAAAAAGAACCCCTATGCAAAATTTTAAACCCCTAGCACTGGTAGTTTCTGAGATTTCGTGTCCTATGAGTGAGTGACCTTTTGCTTTTATATATATAGATGACAGCAATAACCTTAAACACAGCTTGAATAAAGATCACTGTTACATGAAAGCGATGTCATTCGCAGCAATCCAACAGCGACGTTATTTCAACGGCAGTAAGAATTACAATACATCAAACGTTTTTTCAGATTGTGTGTATTGAAAAGGTTTGTGTAAAACTTAGCGAAAGATTTATGCTGACTAAAGGCCTATCCGCACACAACAGTGCCGACACGTTACGTACCGTGACGTGACGTGACGTGATCAGTGCCGTACCGATCAGTGTCAGTGAAATATGATATTGTACCATACATTTTGTACGACGCTATCCGTACTCATCAGTGTCAGTGTCGTTCAGTGATCTTCGTTCACTCGTATCTAAGAACAGCACGTCACGGAACGGTCGGCACTCTTGTGTGCGGATAGGCCTTATAAAGCTCAATAGTTTTTTGATAATATTATTGTTAAGAATCCGTAGATACCTAAATACCCATTCAAAATAAGATGTGCGTTAATCTAGGTTGCTGGAACAGCCGACATGGTCTGGTCCGGACGACTCGTGGATGATGGTCCGCGCGGGCGACACGGAGCCGTTCTCGTTCGGTCAGCGGCGCGGGCGCAGGCGCGGCCGGGCGCCCGCCGCCGCCGGACACAGCGCCGTGCTCAACCAGCTGGCGCTGCGGCTGGACGGCTGGGCGCCGCCCGACCCCGTGTGTGTCGACAGGGTCGGCGTGTTCTTTAGGAATCTTACTCATGCCGTGAGTATAATAACCTTTGTAATTTGTACATAGATCTGTCCCTCGTCAGATCGGTTTAGGCGCAAAAAGCCCAATTTGCAAAATGGCAACCTTGTCGCAAAAGGACAAGTTCTATAAATGGAAAATTTTCTTATCGCCTAATTTTCGAAATGATCAACTCTAAAAGTCTAATTCGCTAAATGGCAAATGATCAAAATAGCTTTTTTTCTACGTAATCGTAGAAATCTATGATTTTTTTTCTCTGTATTAACTAAGTTGCTTCATGTTATGCGATGAATTCTTAGACTTATAAGAATTACACATCCAAATGTGAAAAAAAAACATTTTGATCATTCGCCATTTTGCGAATTAGGCTTTTAGAGAATTTGCCATTTTGACAATTAGGCGTTTAGAGAATTTGCATTTTGAGAGCTTGTCCGTTTGCGACTAGGTTGCCATTTTGCCAATTAGGCTTTTTGCGCCTAAACAATCAGATTGAACTTCTCCCCATATTTTTAACAAATAATTTGATTAATGTTAACGAACATTGAATGAATTGATTGCATCTGTTAAACTTATCCAAGTCATTGTCAAAATTTAGAAATCTGGTGCCGAAGCTCGAATAGTATTTGAAGTGTCCCTGGAGGGATCAGCTCGTAAGTTGGTGACGGTGAGGTCGGCGCTGCAGCTCGTCAACAAGCTGCCGCACCCCGTGGAGGTCAGGGTGGACCACGCGCCCTCAGCAGGTGAGGACAACCTTATGATAGCTACTGGATTTACCTTATGTTGTAGCGTGTAATAAAGAGAGCATGCAGCATGATATTAATCAGATTGAACTGACTGACAATTTCTTATAATTATTTTTTCTTAAACTTTGATCACACACAGCGACTACTCGCCGCGAATATTCACAGTATGTGACAGGCTATTCACAGGCAGTCGCTGCGATTTGTTTTTTTTCAACCGACTTAAAAAAAAGTAGGTTCTCAGTTCAACCTGTATGTATGTTTGTATGTTTGACCGCGATTGTCTCGCGTTTGGCTGAACGGATTATGATGCGGTTTTCAGAAGTGATCGTTACATTCTGGGGGAGGTTTTAGTATACAACAATAATGGATATCTCGTGAAGTTCTCTGCATAGATCCGTTTTGGTTGCTTACTAGGATTGTAGAGTTTCAAAGACGATTTTTGTTGAATATCTAAAATAAATGACTTTTTTTTTACCAAAAGGAAACCGATTTAATGGCTCCGTGGCTTTGTTTTTTATTTCATTGACTATGGCCACAGACTACCGAAAGAAAAGTTATTTTACAGTTTTTTTTTGTGTTTGATTTTGGATTGGTCGCTGTGTGACCGAAGACACCATAAATCTTTAAAACCTTTATTGTACTCGGCTAAAGTGATAATTGTCCCATGTCACCAAGGTATTCAGTAGTGAGTTATTGCCGCACTTGACAATGATAGGGTGTCCTACGTGTTAACGCACTTTTTGTGTCATGTTGCGTCCGTGCAGAGCGCGTGTACGCGCTGGTACGCGCGCAGCAGTCGGTGCGCGCGTGGTGCGCGGCGCTGTCGGCACGCGCGTGCTCGCTAGCGCCGCGCGCGCCGCCCGCGTGCTACCCGCTGCACCCTATACTTGTCAACTGCGGTACATTCCTTTATATCTAGTCTATTGTATCGCGCCTGTACATGTGTGTACGTAGATAATAAAATGCGTTTTTAGTTTGTTGTATTTAGAGTACTCGTCATGTTTTTATTGTTGTGTGTGTTGGTTATTTTTTTGGATGTATAATATTCATAAACTTTACTGTAGAAATGAAAGATATCGAAATCATACTTACCTGTCTAACAGGTGATGTTAAGCAAAATAATCAGAGGTCGGAATTGGGTAGAGTTATTCATGTCTTCACCGATTTCATACAGCGAAAGAATAAAGTGGATATGCCCCAAATCCCGGGATTACTTTTAAAGAGCAGAAATATCCCGTGATTTATTAAATAAAAAAGTTATTTACTTTTACACGATTTAAACCATTGCACGCGCGACGTTGCCAAATTTACGACAGACGACATATTCGGATGTCTGAATATTTGTATTGTAAATTAAAATACTAACAAAAATTGCACGTTAGTTATCTTTGTTTTATTTGTCTAATCTATCTCTGAGGTTTTTATTAATTGTGGTCAACAGGGCCACACGGGATTGTCTATTAGAAATCCCGGGAAGATCCATATTAATATCAAAATTTCGATGCAAGAACTAAAATAACTCTAAATAACCGAATTCCGACCTCTAATAGTAATATGCGGTACATCTGTCAATAGGTATGATTCCGATTTCGGTAGCACGTAGTAGTACTGCTGCCAAAACGGGGTGATTTTTTTAACTGGCGTGGTCGGGTTTATTCGAATCGAAACCATGGGCAATATAAAAAAACCGGCCAAGTGCGTGTCGGGCCACGCACAGTGTAGGGTTCCGTAGTTGCCCATCAAAATACTTATGCGAACTAACTAAATGATTCGCTGAAAATAATTTTAAAAAGAAGAATTTTCAAAATCGGTCCAGGCGTCTTTGAGAAATCGGGGAAAATATATAAAAAAAAGATTACGACGAATTTAGAACCTCCTCCTTTTTTGAAGTTAGTTAAAAATAGTTGACGATAAAAACCTACCTATCCCCAAAAAACATACCTATTAAAGCTGTAAAAGACAAACTTACATTTGCAGTTGAAGAACATGTTCTCCGATACATTTTGTTTAAGAAAATATGTTATCCAAGTACATTTTATAAGATGGTCGACTATTACTCTCGTAAAGTTGTAAAGCCTACTTAGTCGTGATAATTTTCTTTTAAACTTCGTTATATGTACTACTATTGTGAATTTTTTCACACCCCCAAACATAACCGTTTAGCTGGTAGAGGGCGGGGACACTCGAGTCGAGCAAAATTTAGCACTTTAAAGCTTAATATTTCACAAACGAATTTTTTTATCAAAAAATTGTTAATGGAAACTATCAATATTTTTTAAAGACCTATTTAATGATACCCCACACTAAGGGGTACGCGAGAAAAAAAAAAAACATCCCCACTTTACGTGTACAGGAGGTACCCTAAAAAAAAATATTTTACGAGATTTTATTTTACCACTTTTTCGGCACAACAAATCCGTATAGTTACACCAAATTACAGCTCTCTAGTACTGTGCGTCTCTGAGCTAAACTGCGGACAGACGGACGGACGGACGGACGGACATGGCGAAACTATAAGGGTTCCTTGTTGACTACGGAACCCTAAAAATACTGGAAGGAGTTTCGAGGCCAATTTTTACAAAAACTTAAACTGCATTAATGGATTTTTGAACCCGTTGATTTTGAAAATAAAACACACGCTGTATTATTAACCGATTCGTTGCGATGTCTAATTTCGCTAACTTCTACCTGTGGCGTCGAACAAAATTGAAGGAGTTACCATCGACTTTAAAATGACACACATCCGTGCCTAACGCCACACGCTAAAGAAAGTAATGGCACTGAAACGTGCTCTCCGCAACGAATCGGCTAAACCATAGTTTCATGAGAAATCCGATAGTGTCGCTAACAAGGACCAAATTCTGGGAAGTAATCTAATATCTTTAAACGAGCAATTCTTGTATATTTATTTATATATAATCAGGATCTCGGAAACGGCTCCAAGGATTTTCATGAAAGTTACAGATTAGGGGTTTTTCGTCTCAAGGAATCGATTTATCAAGGTCCCAGGTTCGAGGAAAGCTCGGTTCCCAAGATATAGACATTTCAAAAACCGAGCGAAGCTCGGTCAACCAGATATTGGAATATTATTTTCGATATTCTTCATAGTTTCGGATATAGTAATCGAAGCCCAGTTGAAAAATTCAGCCTGTATAATGTGTCCGGTTTCGGTCTGTGTTAACTTAAAGGGGAGATAGCTTGCTCAATTCTGTCGCTAAAGTTATTCAACCAAACCGGAACCCCCTACCCCGGACCGTTTTTGTTTTATAGGCGAGGCGTACTATTTTGTTACAAATGTAGTGAGGTCGTAAGCTTATGCGTAACTTAAAACTTTCACAAAAGTAGTCGTGGACGTGGATTATGGCGCTTCGCCTACTGAGACTTTGCAGCGATGCTTGCAAGTTTTTAAAATCGCGTCAGTATTGCTATTAACGCGCGTTCGTTGCATCTGCAACCCGTTACAAAAGCGATGCCAACACGCTGCAGCGTCGCGATTGTATCGAAGCAAACGCGCTACCGTGTCGGACGACTTCGTAGAGAGTAGGGAAGGTGGCGCGTGAGTGGAGAACGATTTAGACCCCTCGCTCACGGCCACTTTTTGTAGCGATGGAGTAGCAATGCTGTCGCGCGTATGCATCGACACAGTCGTGATGCGGTCGCTAGCTGTTTGTCCTCGTAAACAGTAGTAGCGACCAATCAAACGCGATATTGTCGAGCTTCTGGCGCGAAGCACGCGATTCAAAAACGCGCGTGAAAAAATTCGCCGTGGGCGTGAGTCCTAAAGCGTAGTTGTGGGCAAAAGCTTAGTAACCGTTGTGGTACCTCGCAGCTCAGTGGAGCAGCGGCGGTGGCGGCGTGCGCTGTGCCACCGTGGCGGCGGGAGCGGTGTGGGCCGCGCCGCTGGCGGCACACCCCGCCGCGCTGTGGACGCGGCCGCTACTGCGCGCCGCGCCCGCCGCGCCGCCGCCCTCGCCCGCGCCCATCGACTGGAGGGCCGCGCCTTCCTCGAGAGCGCTGCTGCACTACGAGTGCAGGGCTCCGCCGGAACATATCTACAGGTACGCACTATATAAATTAAATAAGCACGAGCAAACTCCACATCCGCAATACCCAGAAAGTACAATAATACTTGAAAATCAAAGCCTTGCAAGTGTAACAACCAGTCTTACCAAGGGGTATCGTAGTACCCAGTTAGTGCGGAAGTCACGACTGGAAGCCGACTGGAAGCCGACCGGAAGGCAGGTAGATAATGAAACCAAACCGATATACATAACTCATCACCACACTTTGTTCTAGATTCTGCTGCGTCATAATCCGAGAGCGGTTCCCTCCCGACAGAGGCACTCCGATAGCCGGCCACACGCTCACACTAGTACCAGCCCTCAGACTGGAGAACCTACTGCCGCTAGAGTTGCACTACCGCACCAATCCCGCAGCGCCGGGCTCGTCGGCGACCAGTGTTGCCGGCAACGTGCCGCCCGGTGATACCATGCCATTCCATGAGGTTAGTGTCGAACAAAAAACCAAGCAAGCTTATACTGATTTTACCGTTGTAATAAAAATCCTCGGATCTATCACTTTTTCAACGCGCAACGTCCTAATTGAAGGTAGCAAATTACATATAGACTTGGTTTCACTTTGAACATTCTTAAACTATAAGAATTACGATACAAATCTCAATAATTACTTTTTATTACATCTATTCAAAAAGAGTTAATTAGTTCCTCGTAAAAAGAGGGCAATACAGCTTTTTGATCCTTCCTTTTGTAACAGGGTGTAAAATTAAATAATAAAAAAACCCTTGCTGTGCTCCGGATTCAAAACACTCACGTTTTTAAAATAGTTGTTTGCTCCCTTTGTAATCTATAGCTTCATCGATATGATCATCAGCTTATTGACTGATTCGATTGATGCAGAACTATTAGAGATGATCTAGTTTTATTCTACTCAGGTGAACGTAGAAGAAGGCGTAGAACTAAGCGTAAAACTGGAAGGTTTCGGCTGGTCGACGGCGCTGATCGTGTGCGGGTCCGGCGGCGGCGCAGGCAGCAGCACGGCGGTGGGCGGCAGCGGGAACGGCTCCTTCAGCGCGCGGCTCAAGCTGAGGGACACACGGGGACGGAGGCTGTACCTCAACGCCAGGGTCACTATCAAGAAGACTGATGGCATTAAGGTAAATGCGAGAATAAGTGTGCAATTACAGTGGCAGCGGGGCGGGCAGCGGAAACCGCTGGCGGGTAACGCAAACACATAGTTTTTGACTAAGGTGCACTAAGTGCGGGCGAGGCGGGTGAGCGGAAATCTAGTCTATTTCGTGACCCGCCACCCGCTCCCGCTGCCCGCCCCGCGCCACTGTAATTGCACTCTAAGACTAGTTGATGATCTGCAAGTTAAGGACTTTACCCATGACGCGATGCGACGCGGTTCGACCGATTACAAACACAAGTGAAAATCAACCTTATCACTACTAAGAAATAATGATGCAATTCGATTGACTTGACGTCGTCGTGGCGATCGTGTTTTGTTTTTCAGCTACCCGTAGATATCAACTTGTTTTATGTCATACTAGCTGTTGCCAGCGGCTTCACCCGTTACAACTCGAAAATTATCCCACGGGAACATAAAATCGGGATAAAAACTATCCTATGTGTTAATCCAGGTTATAAACTATCTGTGTACCAAATTTTAGCCAAATCCGTTCAGTGGTTTTTGCGTGAAAGAGTAACAAACATACCTACATACACATACATACATCTTCACAAACTTTCGCATTTATAATATTAGTAGGATGTCGTAGTGGTCAGGTTTGTGTATGGGACTTCTATGTTTGTAAACTCATTCACGGACCGTTCGTTGGCAATCAAAATCTTAATATTATTTGTTGTGTAGGTGTCGGTATCAGCGGCGTACTGGCTGGTGAACCGCACGGGGTTGCCGCTGGTGTTCCGGGCCGAGGGCGGCGCCGCAGAGGCCGCGGGGCAGTTCGAGGAGCACGAGCTGGCCAGGATGGTGACGCCGCTGCTGTTCTCCTTCGCGGAGGCCGACGGAGGACCCACGCTGTCCGCGCGGCTGGGGCGCGGGCTGCCGGGGGAGCCCGAGGTGAGGGGAGATTAAGATTCAATGTTTGTGTTGCTGGTGGTTGTTGGTCACATGCTGCTGTGCATAGTGAGGGTGAAGGAAGACCCCTTTAGTCTTTCCAGGGATATCATAGTTATTGTTGAAGGCTCTTTTTAAAATTTTACCCAGATACCTAGATGGTGTAAATTAAGCAAAAACTAAGTAGAGTATAAATGCTCCCAAAAACATCGTCCTACGTTTAATTTTTATGTTCCCAGTGGTGTTCACCGTTCGGGCTGGGCGTGGGCGTGGGCGTGAAGAAGCTGGAGGTGCGCGGCGAGGCCGAGGGCGGCGCGTGCGAGCGCGTGTACGCGGTGGGCGTGCGCGTGCGCTGCGGGCGCGGCCGCTACCGCCACACCAACATCGCCACCTTCACGCCGCGCTACCAGCTGCACAACAACACCTCGCACCACCTGCAGTTCGCGCAGAAGTGCTGCGCCACCACACTAGTGAGATCTTATACTACTACATTACTACTATTTTATCGTTGGCAATCTAAGCTTGTACAGTCACGACCAATAATACACTAAGCAGTATTCAAAAGAGATGTTTTGCTACCATATTGATTAAACTTTAGCCTTTTCATTAGACTTTTTTTTTGGAAGCCATACTATTACGAAATAGGTCTTATTTCAAAGTTTAAACCAGTATTTCACGAGTAAATTGCGTTTGAATTTTGAGTGTATACATATGTTGTTGCTCGTGACAGCGACGTCTTATATTTCAAAGATCGTATTACGGTGGAGTTTTCTTTATTAGCCTGCTCTGTCCCACTCCAAGGCAAAGGCCTCCCCCCCACTCCTTCCACCTTTCACGATGCTGAGCGTCTTCCTTCCAGTTCGGACGTAACTTGTTCAATTCGTTCCGCCGTCTCCTACGTGGGCTGCCTCCTACTACTGCCTACGGCCTCGTCTCACTGTCTGGAGGCACTACTATTGAGCTATTTTGGCCCACTGTTTATCCGGCAAGCGGCAGACATGTCCTGCCCAGTCTCATTTCAGTTGGGCATCCTTTTCAACCACGTCTGCTATATTTGTTTTGGAGCGCAATATTGTGTTTCGTACACGAACGGTGGTGAGCAATGTATTAATTTGTTATCCGCCAGAACGACCCGGGCGCGATGGCGACCCACGTGTCAGCGGTGTCGGGCTGCTACCTGCCGTGGCACTGGGCGCGCTGGGAGCGCGAGCAGCTGCTGTGTGTGCGCGTGCTGGCGCCGGGCCCGGCCGGGGCAGCCGCGCCGCAGCCGCTCACGCTCTGGTCGGGCGGGTTCAGGGTCGACGCCACAAGGACGCTGCACATCGCTTGCAGGTCAGATATCCATAACTTGCTTTAGCATTATTGTTCAATGTTAAACTTTTCATGCGTTATGACGACTTTTACAGTCGTGGAATAAGGATACCGTTCTTCTAAAAGACAATAACTTCATAGACGCAATATTTCCCCAGGGAGCAGGGCGGTGGCGGCAGCTACCAGTTCGTGCGGGTGGAGGTGGTGTCGCAGGGTGCCAGCATGTTCGTGGTGCTGACGGACGCAGACTGCGCGCCGCCGCCGCTGCGCATCGACAACTACTCGCCCGTGTCCATTATGTTCCACCAGGTACACAACATAAACTTTGCAATTTTGATACTTTAAACATTCAAAATAACAAGTCTCCGAAAATGGCCACTCATCCTCACACAATAAAAATTACGTGGTCCTCAGGTGGGGTGCGGCGAAGAATGCGTGGTGGGCCCACACACACTGGTGCGCTGGGCGCTGCCGGAGCCGGAGGCTGCGCGTGCGCTGGCGCTGCGGGCCCCGGGCGGCCCGCGCACCGCGCTGCCGCTGGACACGCTGCCCGCGCACCACCAGCTGCTCTACCAGAACTTCATCTACGTCGCCTTCACCGCCACTCATACGTACGTATCTATATCTAGAGCCGCAGGCTGCGCGTGCGGGCGGTATCTATATCTAGCACAACTGCGTCTCGGAGACGAAGGCTGCGCGTGTGTTGGTTAATTAATTATTTCTCTCAAAAAATGTCATAAGTTCGCCGAGGATGGTAATAAATTCATTAAGTATTGTTACAGCGGAGATAACGTGGTGGCCACCGGCGGCAAGCAGTCGGCCGCCTCGCCTGACGACAACGTGCTGGTGCTGGAGGTACCGCTCGGCAGCACGCGGGTCGTGCTGGCCAGGAAACGATATGGAGACAGGTATGAACATTCTGTTCCGAATAAAGGCACGCACGGCGCGTGCTACGCTGATAAATGTGCGACCGGCCTAAAACTTCTTGAATCGGATTTCTAAAAAGTATTCAATAGATTAGAGTGGAGATTTCTGCCCAGCGATTATCATGCATATTATCCTATCGGTCACATGCCAGCATGCATTATACCCGTTTTGGAAAGCAGAGTGGTGTTTTGAACCCTGTTTTCTCTTCTCACATCAAAAATGCTGCGTACCATTGCCATTTCGTCAATATCCAAGACGGGACGGGACGGATAAAAATAGAGTACTGTAGATTTTCCCACGTTTTATACACTCACTTTTCTTGTTTGTTTGTTTATTTGTTTGTTTGTTGTTCTGGTTGGACTTTTGCAACTCAATTTTGAGGCACTTCCCGATAAGCTAGCAAGCTGAAATTTTGCACACGCTCTGAGTTCTGATGACAATACATGACTAACTAAGAAATGTCATAACAAATCCAATATGGCGGCCTCCCCAAGATGGCGGACAGGCTATTTGAAATGCACCCCCATGATATGGGTATCAAACGAAAGGGTTTGCTGTCAGGAATATGAAAAAAAGACAAAAATAATTAATAGATTTAAAAAATCTAAAAACCCACGTTTTTAAATTTCCTAAAAATAAGAAAATAACCCTACGGGGCTGAGAGAGGAGCCGCTCAAAACGTGGGGGCGTATCTTTGCAAGTTTCACTCACGATCTATACACGTCATGTAAAAATAATCCCTGAAATAATATACGCCCCCATGTTTTGAGTGGCCCCTCTCTCAGCCCCGTAGGGTTATTTTCTCATATTTAGGAAATTTAAAAACGTGGGTTTTTATATTTTTATAATAATTATCTAATAATTATTTTATTATTTAAAATTATGTATCTTTAAATATTCCCGCGCTATTACTTAGCGAACTTGTAATAAAAGTGGAGTGGAGTTTCTCTATAGGAAAAAGGCGTGGTTGATCTGTGTAATGAGCTGTTGGTAATGTTGTTCAGATCTCAGCTGTGGCGGCGCGGACCCGGCGACCAGCTGGTCCACGAGGGCAGCTCCCCGCCGCAGCCCACAGACGCGCTGCTGTCCGACGACGCGCCGCTCTCACCACACGCGATGGTAAGTCAATCATGAACAGTCATCAATGGTATCTACCACTTCGATTAGTTTTTACGGTCCGTTCATGATTTTGGTCTAAGCAATGCGGTGGACGTTGCGCCGGAGCATGATGTACGTAGCGATTGGCGGCAGCTGTCGAATTCCCCAGTCCCGCATAGTTGCCCGAAGTCCTCCGCTTTGTGACGTCACACTCGTTCATACGTTTGTACTATTGTTCTCGCAGCTCCTAGTACTATGCACCGCTGGGCGATTCGCTCGGAGAATACCGCGCGCATTTAGCTGTGAGTGGCGTCTCGTGGCGTGTTTCAAACATTTCTATATGTTTGATCATTACCGCTCGAGGCCCCGTGCTAAGTTACCACTCATAGCGACAAGGTCGTAAACGAGGGTTGTTAATAAGTGATTATAATGTCCCCCAGGTGTTGGACATCGAGGACGCGGCTCCCCGACCCGGGCGCGCGTCTGCGCTGGTGCTCCGTCGCGCGGACCCGCGGCGCGCGTCCACGCAGGCGTGGCGCGTGCTGCCGCCGGGCCGCATGGCGTGCGCGCACAGCAACCTGTGCGTGCAGCCCGAGGGACTGTCGCTCATGGCGCTCACGCCCGGTAACAACTAGGAATCATTTTATGACAGATTTTGTTTCATTTTATGCTTTCTAGCTACTTTCTTATTGTTTTTCAACAATACGGTACGCGAGTAAACCATGTCGAATGCCAAAATGGAGAATCATTTTTCATTGGTTATGTCCTGGACATACTGGGCGCATTGAATAAGCACCCGATAAAGACATGTAAATGTCCAATATGCCTTTAGTCTGAGATTTTAGTTCAGTTAAGTTTCTGCTTATTTTTCTTCTAAACAAAGTTGACAGTTTTTATGGCAGTTGATCGGGTACTTATTTGGCCGTGTTCTCTCGGGGCCGTGTTCTCTTTATGCCCATTTTTTTCTCAAGTTTTTTGCTCTCGACATAAATGAATTGTGTGTGAAAATGTTTCACTGGAGTTCACCATCAACAACACAATAAAAATTTAAATATCCTTTTACGTTCGTACCGGTATATTAATAATTGCACTTGTCAGGTACCCGCGTGGTGCTGGGCCTGCCGGCCCCGGGTCGCGCGGGCTGGTCGCCCACGTCCCCGCTGCCGGCCGAGCAGGCCGTGTCGTGGCACACGCTGCGGCCCGGCTCCGGCCGGCTGGACGTCACGCTGTGCGCCGACGGACCCACCCGGGTCGTGCGCATACACGACCACAAGGACCCCGTATGTATCCACTTTATGGCGCGGATTGTTATTAATGTTCGCGCGTTTGAGAATATAATGGTATTATTATTATCAGAGATTTTAGGAAAACTAGGACTACAATACGTATTTAAAAAATATCACTTTAGTAATGGTTCCCAGTGTTAACGATTATTGCCATAGTTTGCAAAAAAAGACACATATAAAGTAAAATATTATGATTGAAAAAGAAGACAAAAGTGACCGATTGAACAGAGATAATAGTCGGGCAGAACAAACAACGGCGTCCTTCTTGTTTCGTCTTACAAATGGCATCTTGATCATGATGGCGTGTACAACGTTCAAAGTCGGTAAAGGTACTTTAACTTAGGAATACTGAACTTCTTGCTAGTATCCTTCATTGTTTCTTCATTTTTAGGAATCAGGCTGGATCGAGGGTGCCGATGAAGAAGTGGCCCCGGAAGAGGTCCCCACCAGAAGACGTGAGTGGGGCGTGCGGGTGTCGCTGGCCGGAGTGTCGGTGTCACTGGTGTCACGAGCGCCGCCGCAGGAGCTGGTGCACGCACTGCTGGACAACGTGCTGCTGGAGCTGGCCCTGGCACCCGCCAGCCTGGCGCTGGCGCTGCAGGTCACACACATGCAGTGGGACAACGAGGTCAGTACTGCTGGACAACGTGCTGCTGGAGCTGGCGCTGGCGCTGCAGGTCACACACATGCAGTGGGACAACCAGGTCAGTACTGCTGGACAACGTGCTGCTGGAGCTGGCGCTTGCGCTGCAGGTCACACACATGCAGTGGGACAACCAGGTCAGTACTGCTGGACAACGTGCTGCTGGAGCTGGCGCTGGCGCTGCAGGTCACACACATGCAGTGGGACAACCAGGTCAGTACTGCTGGACAACGTGCTGCTGGAGCTGGCGCTGGCGCTGCAGGTCACACACATGCAGTGGGACAACCAGGTCAGTACTGCTGGACAACGTGCTGCTGGAGCTGGCGCTTGCGCTGCAGGTCACACACATGCAGTGGGACAACCAGGTCAGTACTGCTGGACAACGTGCTGCTGGAGCTGGCGCTGGCGCTGCAGGTCACACACATGCAGTGGGACAACCAGGTCAGTACTGCTGGACAACGTGCTGCTGGAGCCATCGATGTTTTATTCTAAGTCAATCAATTGGATGATTTTATAACAGAACAAATAGATGCAAAAAGATCTATAAAAGCACAAAACATAAATGTGAACACGGAAGAGAGTGAAAAATGACATGCATATTTTCAATATTTTTTTCCATGTTACTAGGTATGATATTGTGAAAACGTTTGTAAGTCCATCATTCAAGTTGTGTTCACAGTTGCTGGGCACTCCGAGCCCGGTGCTGCTGTACTGCCTGCCGGAGCGGGCCGGTAGCGCGGGCTCCGGGCCGCTGCCGGCGCTGCACGCGGCCGTGGAGCTGCAGAAGGCGCCTGCCAAGAGATACAACGCCTACTTCTTCAGACACCTCGTGGTGGCGCTCAGACCGCTCGCTATCAGACTGGAAGAAAGGTAAATAGTATCACAAATAATTGCTATGACAGAGGCCCTGGATAAGTATTGCTTTCTCATACGCACGTGAACAATGATGACTGGAACTAGGTATATTAAAATTTGACGGTCCTTCCGTGGTAGACTGATCCTCCAGCTGTGGGCGTGGGCGTGGCGCGACGACGAGGAGAGCGCGCGCGAGCAGCCCGACGAGGTGGACTACGAGACGCGCCGCATGCTGGCCGAGCTCACCGCGCTGCACAGCACGCGGTACTACTTCGCGCTCATCAAGATCATACCCAGCCAGGTGAGGCGGGCCTACAAAGAGTACCATTTTTCTTAGGGGATTTGGGTAATCATCACGAATTACTGGCTTCCTTTAGGCGCGATTAATTCGCTTTACTTGCGGTTTGTCCAAAATATCGCGTCTATAAAGCATAATTACATAGCAAAAGCGTATTTAGTTTTACGCTAAAATCAATGTGTTCGACGGAGTCCCGCTACGCGGGGCTCCTATCGATTCCATCCGGTCGGAGTTGAGGTGTCTAGATTATGTTTATAACAAAAGCCACCCCGTTCCTTCGATGGCCCATTACGTTCCAGAGTACATAGTAACTTTTCCGAAGCCCGCAACCTTGGCAAATAATGGGGCCATTATCTGCTATTGTCGCCACAATTTTAGGCATCATTACTGCGGCGTTATCATGAAAAGGAAAAGAAAGTCGACTAAATTGACAGTTTTGAATTTCAAACAATATAACGGGACAGTTACGCAATGATGTTTACGCGATGTCACCATAACATAAAATAAAATCTTTTTATTATTAAGAAAATTGTAATAATTACTTAGCGGTTTCAATATAGCGCTAACAAAATATTTGTATTGTTTTCATTGCGCTCAGCTAATGACGTCCGACAAGGTCAGGGTTGATGTGTCTGTAATCACTGGTAACCACGTATCGTTTTTGGTAATTACTATAATTATTCCTGTTACGGAAAGTAGAAGTAAGCTAGTAACCTGGAACCTTTAGTATTCGTAATCCGAATAAGTATAGACAACAAAGTGCACTTCCATAATAATTATTTAGATAGATGGTCCGGTATTCTGTATTTTTTACGTAGTTATTGCTAGGCTCCACTACTTGTTAAACCTTCACTTCCTTTATTATACTTCTGTGCCTCCACTTTCCAATTCGATTGTTCAATCTATGAATATGCTCACCATTTTTCTGGGCTGTGCGTGAGGTACAGACTTGGAAGCTACGAACTTGGAATCAACCACCAAGAGTCACCCTGGTTGACTCGATCGATTTTACTACACTATCATGTCTTTGACTCAACGTTTCAGTGCATATACTGCACACTCGACAGATTAATACACTTTGTATGTAATATGGCACTTTACCTTTCAAAACATCAAAAATTCGGAGAATCATTAATAAAATTCTAGTATACGCAAATGTGCCGTTCTTAGTTGTAATGGATGCGCTCTCAACGAAGGTCGTTGGGTAAACAACCAAATATTGAATATCAACCGACATCTACACCGTCAATTTTTAAGCGAACTCTACCAACGTGCCCTTTGTTGGTGGTTGGATCCAACTATGTAGCAGGCCTTTGCAATTCATCATAGAGTACGTATCTAGACGAGCGCGTCTTCGTGGATTGCACGATCTATATTAATTTGTGAAATGTACTAAAACCATCCACTCAATTTATCATTATAAAATTAATCGCTGCAGCGCTCTTTCCTCCGCTAACGTCCGCAGGTCCGGCTCTCGATGTGTACAGCGAACAAGCTGGAAGGTTCGCTGAGCGCGCTGAAGCGGCGGCTGGGGCTAACGTTCATCAAGTTCGAGGACGCGGCAGTCGAGCTCGAGCCGTTTGTCAGAGCGCATGTGTTCGACACCGCCTCGTATCTCGGCAGGCAGATGTTAGCGCACTTCAAGGATGTAAGTTAATGATTTATTAATACGACCATTTTTCTGTCATTTTTCCTTTTGGTATTGTCGTTTCCGTAAATTTTGTTGGTTGATTCATCAGTGATTATCGCTATTCTACAGGAACTAAAATGGCAAGCAGCCAAGATCCTGGGCTCAGTAGACTTCCTGGGCAATCCGCTGGGCTTCGTGGCGGACGTGTCAGAGGGAGTGTCTGGCCTACTGCTGGAAGGCAACGTGGGCGCGCTGCTCAAGAACGTCACGCACGGCATCTCTAACTCCGCCGCTAAAGTTACAGGTGAGTGACCAACTGCATCTAAATAATATTATACGTCGCGAGGCGATTTCCGGCCACCATAGGCGCGGGCATGCGGAAGGCGAGTAATGGGTGACTCGCCGTCCGATCATGGACCATGCCGACGGCGCGTCACGTTCCAAGCGCCTCAAAGAGCGCGAACACCTTACTTTTTATTTTATTCATTTCGCGATACATAATGTATGTATGTATAAGTGTGTTGTGTATCTGTTGCCAGAATCTCTGGGCGACGGACTGGAGCGTGTAGTGGGCGACGAGGCGCACGAGGAGACGCGGCGCCGCATCCGCTCGGCCGCGCCCGGCGCGCACCTGGCCGCCGGCTTCCGCGGGCTCGGGCTCGGCATACTAGGTGAGTGACACTAGTTGCACTGATCGAACTAATTTGATACTAGGCGAGAGTACTTGCAACACCCTTGAGTGTATCACATAGAGGTAGTGAAGCTTACCGTTGGTGTCGGCAGGTGGCATGACGTCGCTGGTGAAGCACAGCTATGAGGGCGCCACGTCGGAGGGTCTGGGCGGGTTCCTGGCGGGCGTGGGCAAGGGGCTGGTGGGTACCGTCACCAAGCCCGTCATCGGCGTGCTGGACCTCGCCGCAGAGACCGCCTCCGCGCTCAGGGACACCAGTCGCAGGTCAGTGCTAACGATACCAACTACCGTGACTTTATAAATTATTTTTTCTATTATGTGTTTTATTATCATAGATGAACAGACAAGGCACTGTCATAATATTAATGTTTTCAAAGAGTTCCATAACAGATTCGCGGCGACAACGTAGCATTATTTGAATTTAAATGCGTTTATGTCAGCTGCTCGGCCCCACAATGAAAAATCATAAGACATTCGGTGATAAAAATATAACATAAGATACTTAACTTCTTTTAACTGTTTTATCTTACTTATTACATAACTATCCGACTTCAGCTGCACATTATTTATCGTTTATTTTGATTCCGGGAGCTGTCTAATTATTAACTATTTTCTTCCGTTCAGTTTAATGTCACATTCGTTACTATTAACATGGTAAAGTTAGTTTATTACATTTTTTTTACATTAATTAAGAATAGATTTATTAATAACAAAAAACTACATTTGAATAACCATTTACTTTGAACACCTTACCGAGAACTGGCAAAAGGGTAAAACTCTTCCTTTTTCCTTCATTTGAATAAGTATGACTTTATAACATTGTCAGTCCACCTCATCCACTAATGATGTTACTAACTCTGTTAGTAAAAAAATAAACCATTTTTTTAAGTTACAAACAAAAAGCCCTTAAAAATCGAGAGCATTATGTTTAGAAAAGGTCATCTTGGTTCCATTCCAAGTCCGTAAGTCCGACACTGCTCAGCTCTCGTCCGCCCCTCAGATCAGACAAGTGGGTGCCGGCGCGCGTGCGCGGGCCGCGCTGCGTGGCGGGCTGCGGCGGGCTGCTGCCGCGCTACTGCAGCGCGCAGGCGGCGGGCGCGGCGCTGCTGTACGCGCTCAACCACACGGACTACTCCGAGCACTTCCTGGCCTACCGCGCCGTGCGCGACACGCCGCACGACATCCGCGCGCTGCTGTCTGACTCCTACCTGCGCATCATCACCTGCAAGCACCAGGCGCCGCAGGTCGTCATGGAGACGCACCTCAGGTACGTCGCGTTCTGCCCTCGACTTTTAATGCTAGCTAGCAACTTGTGGTAATATCATAATATGAGTCCTCCTCCCTCCCTTTACTGTCAGACTTGTACTGACTAAAATCTACGGTGTTCTTCAATAGCCTTTTACGTTCCGGGTTCACGGTAATTCGTTAGTCTCGCGACCCCGACAGGCTTTGGCCCTTTAAATGGAAGCCCCCATCATTGTCCTGACACTCTTTGAGGCGCGCGTGGTACACAAAGCGCCGTCGACCCGGGATGCTCCATGATCACACGCCTACGGTGGTCGAAAAACGTCTTGCGACGTCCGTCACCGTGGGCATCTACCACTGCGGCTGGATCGTGAGATGGACGCTGTCCTCTCCCTCACGCGTCCTACCTCCTCCTTCGCTAGAATGACTGCTACTCCGTCTCGCCCCGCAGCGTGGCCTCTATAATACCGGGCACGAGAGGTCGCCGCCTATAATTAATCTTTCGTTGATAACCTCCTTGTTCCGCAGCAACCTGGTGTCGTGCATAGTGGTGTCTGCGGACGGAGCGTACTTCGTGGAGCTGGGCGTGCGCGGCGGCGGCGGCGCGGAGGGCGTGCGGCGTCCGCGCGTGCAGTGTGACAGCGCCGAGCTGGCCGCCTGGGTGGCGCGACACGCCGCGTACGCGCGCCAGCTGTACCACGAGCACGTGCACACGCTGCTGCCCAACACCGACCTGTAGACAGCCCGAGCTGGCCGCCTGGGTGGCGCGACACGCCGCGTACGCGCGCCAGCTGTACCACGAGCACGTGCACACGCTGCTGCCCAACACCGACCTGTAGACAGCCCGAGCTGGCCGCCTGGGTGGCGCGACACGCCGCGTACGCGCGCCAGCTGTACCACGAGCACGTGCACACGCTGCTGCCCAACACCGACCTGTAGACAGCCCGAGCTGGCCGCCTGGGTGGCGCGACACGCCGCGTACGCGCGCCAGCTGTACCACGAGCACGTGCACACGCTGCTGCCCAACACCGACCTGTAGACAGCCCGAGCTGGCCGCCTGGGTGGCGCGACACGCCGCGTACGCGCGCCAGCTGTACCACGAGCACGTGCACACGCTGCTGCCCAACACCGACCTGTAGACAGCCCGAGCTGGCCGCCTGGGTGGCGCGACACGCCGCGTACGCGCGCCAGCTGTACCACGAGCACGTGCACACGCTGCTGCCCAACACCGACCTGTAGACAGCCCGAGCTGGCCGCCTGGGTGGCGCGACACGCCGCGTACGCGCGCCAGCTGTACCACGAGCACGTGCACACGCTGCTGCCCAACACCGACCTGTAGACAGCCCGAGCTGGCCGCCTGGGTGGCGCGACACGCCGCGTACGCGCGCCAGCTGTACCACGAGCACGTGCACACGCTGCTGCCCAACACCGACCTGTAGACAGCCCGAGCTGGCCGCCTGGGTGGCGCGACACGCCGCGTACGCGCGCCAGCTGTACCACGAGCACGTGCACACGCTGCTGCCCAACACCGACCTGTAGACAGCCCGAGCTGGCCGCCTGGGTGGCGCGACACGCCGCGTACGCGCGCCAGCTGTACCACGAGCACGTGCACACGCTGCTGCCCAACACCGACCTGTAGACAGCCCGAGCTGGCCGCCTGGGTGGCGCGACACGCCGCGTACGCGCGCCAGCTGTACCACGAGCACGTGCACACGCTGCTGCCCAACACCGACCTGTAGACAGCCCGAGCTGGCCGCCTGGGTGGCGCGACACGCCGCGTACGCGCGCCAGCTGTACCACGAGCACGTGCACACGCTGCTGCCCAACACCGACCTGTAGACAGCCCGAGCTGGCCGCCTGGGTGGCGCGACACGCCGCGTACGCGCGCCAGCTGTACCACGAGCACGTGCACACGCTGCTGCCCAACACCGACCTGTAGACAGCCCGAGCTGGCCGCCTGGGTGGCGCGACACGCCGCGTACGCGCGCCAGCTGTACCACGAGCACGTGCACACGCTGCTGCCCAACACCGACCTGTAGACAGCCCGAGCTGGCCGCCTGGGTGGCGCGACACGCCGCGTACGCGCGCCAGCTGTACCACGAGCACGTGCACACGCTGCTGCCCAACACCGACCTGTAGACAGCCCGAGCTGGCCGCCTGGGTGGCGCGACACGCCGCGTACGCGCGCCAGCTGTACCACGAGCACGTGCACACGCTGCTGCCCAACACCGACCTGTAGACAGCCCGAGCTGGCCGCCTGGGTGGCGCGACACGCCGCGTACGCGCGCCAGCTGTACCACGAGCACGTGCACACGCTGCTGCCCAACACCGACCTGTAGACAGCCCGAGCTGGCCGCCTGGGTGGCGCGACACGCCGCGTACGCGCGCCAGCTGTACCACGAGCACGTGCACACGCTGCTGCCCAACACCGACCTGTAGACAGCCCGAGCTGGCCGCCTGGGTGGCGCGACACGCCGCGTACGCGCGCCAGCTGTACCACGAGCACGTGCACACGCTGCTGCCCAACACCGACCTGTAGACAGCCCGAGCTGGCCGCCTGGGTGGCGCGACACGCCGCGTACGCGCGCCAGCTGTACCACGAGCACGTGCACACGCTGCTGCCCAACACCGACCTGTAGACAGCCCGAGCTGGCCGCCTGGGTGGCGCGACACGCCGCGTACGCGCGCCAGCTGTACCACGAGCACGTGCACACGCTGCTGCCCAACACCGACCTGTAGACCGACATCAGGGTAGGCGAACATCTCATACAACATCGTAGAGTAAACAATAGAAACTTAACATTAGAGACACATTGTCGACCTCTGTATGTTCTATTTTCTAACATTTCCTGGTATTTATAATTTGACTCTTATCGCGAGTGCCTAAAGCCTCATATCGACTGTATACAGGTTGTTTCTTTTAAATTGGCCAAAAGGGTGTATATAACATAAAACTTTTCATGTCTTTACGATATTGTCTTTGAGTAAAATATACTCACAAAATTGATATTTTCAATTTGTTTGTTTCACAACGAATAAAAAAGTTACAAAATTTAGATCCAACATACGCCAATCAATTACAGCCATTCGCGAATGTTTCGGTCGATTGTTTTAGTCGCCATGGAAACTACCATGACACCATGGATCATGAATGACCTGCGGCCGTATTATGGCGTCTTAAAACCAGGCTTGTTCTAGTGAGTGAAAGTGACAGAGCTATACAAGTCGTCTAGTGCCATCTCGTTCACTCACTTGAACAAGCGTGGTTTTAAGATATAATCATAATACGGCCCCTGATTGACATCATAGTTAAATGATTGACATTTAAGACATTTTGACTAAGAATAAAATTATAACTCAACACTAACGACGAAATAAAAGAAAACTGAGCTTATTTCAGTAAAACTACTGGATAGCCATAGAATAAACATGCACAAATATAATGAACGTGTGTGTGTGTTTCACTCCTAAAAATATTTTCCATGTAGTTGAAATTCCATTTGGACGGAGACCTCCCAAAACCTTATTAGACTGACGACTTCCTGAGTGTAATATATTGCTATTTAGTAGAGATATCGATAAGTATTCCTAAGTATTATTGTAAAGAACACTGCGAGGCAACTATTGTAGACTTACGTATAATGATACTCTTGTAAGAACTTCGAATCTAGACATGATATTATGACATCCTAATTTACATTGCTATAGGTGTTAACATACATCACAATACAATGTTTCCGGTTTCGGTCTGAATAAACTCAAACTCAATAAAAAATATTCCACATGCTTAAATGCCAAAGCTACAAAAAACAAAAATGTCTACGATTCAGTAGGGGTTGTGTTCCGACCTCATGTTGAACAATTTTATTGACAGAATTAAACAAGCTATCTCCCCTTTAAGTTTTCACAGACTGAAACAGGACACATTGTACTCGTATATTCTGAAACATGAACTTCTGCGCAGACTGTTTGTTTATAAATATAGCTAATAATAATTAATTTATTGTATGCAATTTTTAATAATATTATCTGGACTAAGCAGGTATTCCGTCAAAACAATTACGTGTTTACACATTTCTTATCCTATTTTACCGAACCAGTATACACCACCAGTATATTAATTGTTTTATATCAACTTTCTAAATGACGTGACACTTATACTGAATTTAACTAAACTCTTAGTGGTGATATTATGTAATCTTAGACTATCAAAATATCATAATAATTAGGATAAGTGTTCCCGTCGTCTTGTAAACTTAGAATTGATCAGGTGATGTGGAGCTAAATATTTATCAAACTGTTCACCATGAAATTGCTTCAATGTTAGAAGCGATATTACACTGCCTACAGCACAGATGTTTTACATTAACTGGTTAATTTTAAGATTATTTATAATATCGCTACTGTTTAGGTGTTGTAATAAGTAATATAGCTACTGTAAATACCCAGCAGTAAATGCTGCTTATACCTAATATAAAAGCACCCGGACAATGTCCACGTTCTTATGTATAAAGTTATAAGACAAAGTCGTGTCAAACTACTTGATGTGTGATACTTGTATGAGTCTGTATGCCTGACTATGTGTCTTTGATTTAGCATATAATGATGTGAGACACTTTTTAACGCGTTTTAGCAGAGAAAGATAAGTTGTCAACGGCACTATCCATATCTAAGACAATAACAAAAAGGATATCTTAAAGAGAATCTATGAATACTCTTCAAATTGACCCAAAGACGTAGACTGCCGGGCAGAACGCGTTAAAGACATTCCTCCAATATAATTTAATATAACTCCAGATTAATATATTTTGTGTACGTATGGGAGAGAATTGATGAGTCTAGAATGATCAAAATTATCTTAGGCTGTGATATAAACCTATGTCAAGTCGACATATATGAGCCAGGCTAAGGAGACGGGCAACACTTTCGTTTCGCATACATTCCATTGCGGGTTCCTTGACGTGTCGATTCCATGACTTCGCAGTGATAGAGCAATGTAATGGAGGTTGTACTACATTACGGGTTAGACCGCGTATCCCCTTTGTAGTGTTGCCAGCTTCTGTAGTGAAATGGCTGTTCTATTAAAGTGTCGTGGAATATGAAAATTGTTATAGTGGTAAACGTCCTGATAATGTAAAGAAATGTTATGATGTCTTGATTGGGATTAATTGGGAAGGAAAATATGTTATTTATTCCGTATAGCGTTAGTCGTTGACGGAACGTTAATAAAAGAGAAGTTGCCAGTAATCATTTAATTTATTCAAAAGCAATATGAATTGGCTTTGATAAAAGACGTGAAGTATATACCTATAAGGGATTATGTTGTGTAATGGTTTGGTTTGTTTGCATGACTTGCGTCTGCAGTCGTGTTCAAAGATTGCTCATTATTTTATAAGTGAAGTCGTTTTTCTGACGTTACACACGTTATTCACAACTGTGTTTCTGAGACCCGTTTACACTCGACTAGTGTGGCTGGTTAGCGCGAGCAAGTACTTAACTTCATGAAAAAATTGTTTAAACTTAGCATTGACGGATCTTTTGTGACAATCTAAGTGTAAAATGGTCTTCAGCAACAATTAAACTATTTTTAGTGCAATAGTATATTGAAACTGCATGTTGATAAGTTGTATCAAATGCTTCAGCTTGGCTTATCTCGAATGGGATACAACACGTTTAGTTATTGTTTATTATGTGTCATTTGACAAAGCAATTAAATGTTATGTTTTACATGAAATGTACGACCGATTAACATTTAAAAAATGCAAGATTTATGTGACGTCAGAGCTGTGTAATTTAAGAAGTTTCTTAGTTTAGTTAACCCAACATTACCAAAGTTCATCTTAAACTATAAGTGGAGAAGATTTCTGTTTGTATTTATTTATTTATTACAAGTATGACAGTGATAGAAGTTAACACTTATTTATTTAATACAAACTGTTGTGGTTTAGTTTCATAGAAATAAAAACTCTTCAAATGATCCCTTGTTTTCATTACAATCTGTGATGCCAGATATCTTCCCTTATTTGTTGATCATTATAAATGCTTGCAAACCTTTTGAAGGGATTGCAAAAAAAGTATAAAAGAAAGTATTAAGTAAAAAGTTTAATAATAGTAGCAGTGAAAATAATCAGGTGGATCGAACCAGCGACACGCAACGCAACAGTCATTCACTCACCAAGCCACTGTGCCTTTTGTACTGTCTGTAATGTGCAGGATCATATCTTATGACGGTTAAAATCTGAAAAAGATATGGTACTCTGCCAAACTTTGAAACCAAACACGTGACAATATTCTCACTTAAAATAACAAATGAAGTAAAACTTCAAGTTATCAATAAGTCGATAACAAGGAACAATCAATCACAGCTATAAGTGTTTACTTATCAACAATAAGGCGCTGGACACACAGAAAAGACGTACGACACAGACGGGGCGGAGACATTTGTCTCTACAGAGCGTCCCTTTCATACAAAATGTATAGAAGCGTCGCGACGCAAAACACACAAAAAGTCGGGTCGCGGGCGCAACGCTGTAGTACATCCGCGCCTGTCCGCGACGCGTCTTCGTCTTACGTCTCTTCTGTGTGGCCTGCGCTTAAGAGATGTTTGGCGACCTCGACACAAGCAATTAAGTGGAAGCTCTCAAACAATGATAAAGCGTGCTCGCAGATAGCGCGCAATCTCGGCGACATTCACACAGCGAGCCGTCGCTGTCAGTCGCACACCGCCGCCTGTGCCGCCGCCGGCACCTCACACAATCACCGAGGTCATCAGAGGTCAAACACGAACTCACAGATCACCAGTTGGACCTCCCCCCGCTACCTAATAACGTACGTATTATTTTATAGGTTAGAATGTACGCAAATATATTGTTGGCGTGTTCGTTTGTTGTGGCGCTGGACGCGGCGGCCTTGAACGAGTCGAGGTAAGTGAAAGCAATGACTCGTTAACGCCAAACTACATTGTTTACTATGAAACTTAATTTTATTAGCTGTTTATTGCGAGAGCAGGAAAATTACTTAAAATATTTTGTCAATATGTAAATTAGAATGAACTGTATAAAAGCGGGGCAAAGAATTATTACATTCCATAAATTAATGTATATTTATATAACTTAATAATTGATAATATTTATGCACTGAAAAACAGCTGCTTGCACACTTAGGAGCGATGTGATAAAATACACTGAAGTGAAACGACGCCGATACCGCTATTTTACTTCGATCGATGCACATAAACGATTCGCTTATTGTTTCAGGATGTCGTCTGTCGACTATAGTAAAGTTCCGATACAGGAAAAACCTTTATACCAACCACCGCTGCAGGAAATAGTTGATGGTGAGTAACCCTCTATATGTGTACCTGGTGACAAAATCTTGCTGCTATCTGACTTCTATGTGCATCTAGATTGAGGGCCCATTTAGTTATTGGCGGGTCATAAAATAATATAACATAACGAATTAATGTACAATAGTGATAATCTTGAAACTCATAAGGAATTTATTTAAAAATTAACGCCACAAACCATAAATTTAAAAAAGTGATTTTAATTTATAGGGTAACCATGATATCAGAATAGGAACTATATTACCTGCAGTTAACGTCTAGACTAAGGACCCCAAGTAAAAATGCTATAAATCTGTAATGCCATATTCTAGCTTGTTGAAAATTACAATTAAATTACATTCACAAAGTTGGCACTTTCTGAGATTTCTGCTGGTCTGAACTAAAGGCCCAGACATTTGGCCCAATAGCTTTGATTTAATAAATGAACCGGCACAAGTGGGATGACCCACTAGCATCGGTTGCTATGAAACTAACGATGCTCTACTAGCGTGCCTACATTCTGCATAACCAGCTGCTTACTTATTTTCAATCCCAATTTTCAAATGCGATGTCTGAGTGACAACTACAACTGTGTGTTATGTGCAGTGCTGTCTGTCGGACTGACCAGCACGTTCGAGTCTGTCGAGGTATCCGCGGTGGACTCTCCGGACCTCACCAAGTCGCCATACAACCTTACATCACCAGGTAAGATCGATTGACATTTTTTCTGCTATTGTTCAAGAAAAAAGCTTAAGGCGCTCCCTCACCGCGAGCATTACACCTGTAATGTAGCATAAAAGTGCGCAATTTGATGCTCTATTGTCTTCGAATGTTCGAATCTGTAACGTTACATTACAGGTGAATGCTCGCGGTGAGGGAGCGCCTTTAAAGTTAAACAAACCAAAAAAAAGGAGTTTTAAGAGTTTGTATAATGGTGGCGGTTATGAAATTATTATATAACAATCTGAACTATTATTTTGTTGTTACAAATCTCACGCTATCTAAAGTAAATAAGAGATAAAACGAGACAATATTTTGCTTCATTATCTATCAGATGACTTGCTACTGAATATTACAGCATCTGGAATGTTAAATAAAGCGGTGATATTTTGGTGGACCCGTTGTTTCGCAAACAGAAAAAAAAAATGCGTCCTCCCGTCCTGGGTAGTGCGAAAGTGATTGTCAGACTCTTACTGACTAAATCGATGGCCTAGAACCAGCGCCGGCGCATCCTATCAACTCCGTGAGGACGCGGCGGCAGTGCACCGCCCAAACGGGGTAGATCTCCACCAATAATCGGCTTTATAACAGCTCTGATCGTTCAGGTTTAACTGGCAATGCCAAGCTGATCGAGATCGGTGGTCCGCCGTACTTGCTGCCGCTGGTGCAGCGCAACAAGATCTACGACCTGGCGGCTCTCGCGCGGCACCTGAACAGCGACCCCGCGCTGGTGGCCGGCGCCGGCGCAGGGCCCTGGCCGCACCTCGGGGTCAACTGCGAGGTCAGTAAAGGCAGACCATGAGAAAACCATGAGAAATTACTCTAAGGCGTAGTAATTTTTTTGACATATACTTTGCTGACAGAATGTCCCTGAACACAATCAAAGTACGATTATTAATTCCAGTCAGTAAAATGACATTTATACCATTCCCACTTTAAAAAAGTTACTTTTTCTCACTGAAAACAGTGAGTAAAAAGCTCTTTTTCTCACTGTTTTGGTGTTTGAATTTAGAACACATTGCTGCGGTCCACCCCCGTCAGCCCCCGTGTTGTTAGGATAATGTTACTCTTAATTTAAAACATTGTTCCGAGTTTAATGTCAATTTGTTGGCGCAGTGACCGAGCGATTGGACTACTTCGTCGCGTGCAGTGGGTTCGATTCCCGCACAGAGCAAATATTCGTATGATCTATACAATTATTTGTTTCGGGTCTGGGTGTTCGTGTATGTGAATTTAGATGTTTGTAAACACACGTTTGTCTTTGTTTTTCTTCGTTAAATATCTAAGTATCGCTTGATTATTATTTTTCTCGTGGTCATGGTATAAAGTATCGTATGCAACTCGTGAATAAAACGGATTTAAATCGAGGGCCTGAATCACTCGCGTCGCTCAGGATTTAAATACTTGAATCACTCGCTTCGCTCGTGATTCAATCATCATGAATCACTCCCTACGGTCGTGATTCACTCATTAAAATCCTTCGCTTGCTCTTGATTCATACATAAGGCCCTCGCTTTAAATCCGCTCTTTATTCACTAGTTGCATAATGTACTATTGTACATGAATGAAATTCATTGTTTAATGACAGTTGCACAATAGTTGCACTTGTCATTTTACTGACTGGAATTAATAATCGTACTTTAGACCAGGGACCGAAACCGGTATCAACAATACGGGTATTTTTTCGGTAACAACCTTTTTTTCTTTTACAGGTAATTTTAAAGGTTACCTATATTATTAAAGTGAATACTTAACCAGTATTAATACCGGTTACCGAAATAAAAATTACCCCTATCTTACACGTGCCGTCGGCAATAGTCAAAGGGCGCGCATCGCCTGTGTGTGTGACAAAGAGTCGGGCCGACACACGAACTTGGGCGAACGCCGACCAATCACGGCCCTGGCTGGCACAGCACGCGGCACGCGCAACGCGTCTTTCATTCAGTTTGATAATAAATGTATGTATAACTCAGTATTACTCTATAATTATGCCGTCGTCATCGTCATTGTGGCCAACATGTTGTTTTTAATCCCCGACGGAAAAAGAGGGGTGTTATAAGTTTGACGTGTCTGTCTGTCTGTGGCACCATAGAGCCCGAACGAATGAAGCGATTTCAATTTAGTTTTTTTTATAAAAGGTGAGGTCGCCAAACATAAGACCTAACATTAATCCTCAACTTTACCATATATTTATTTCAAAATTAATGCTGCAGTATTTTCGACGTATCACAGGATTCTGCTAAGCCATTTGAGGTAGTATGAGGTAGTATGGCGTACCCGCGTACAGCACTGGTACAGACTTTCTTGGTAATCTTTACTATTTTCTAATGCCAAATTGGCATTGCGATATTCTGTTTCTTTCTCGTTATCAAGGTAATTTTGCACCCCCCACCGAATAATATCGTAATCGATAAATTCAAATTTTACAGGAAAAATAAAACAGTGTTTTTTTTTGTTTTTATTGTAAAAATTATCCAACCTAAGAGAATGATTTATATATCATCAAATGAAAGTTATTTTTTTATAGAATCATTCTAAATAAAAGTTTTACATTTTTATTTTATTAGGACCAAGTTATTAAAGAAAATACATTTTACTGGATACGTTAGAAAAACATTATTTCGCAACAAAACATAACGATATTATTCGCGTAAAAACAAAAAGACAGCGTGCACAATAATAGTACCTATATTACAATGTTATTCGTTAAACAATGACATCCAAACATAAACGGTAATAGATTGTAACTGCGATTTTCGCCTATATAATATATATTATAATTTAAATTATTGTTTGAGTACTATTTTATTCTTCAATTGCCTGTTAAGTAATATCCATTATTAGAAATATAACTTTCAATAAAACTATGGCTTTCTGATAAAAGAACACTCATCATCATCATCATCAGCCGAAAGACGTCCACTGTTGAACATAGGCCTCCCCCTTAGACCGCCACGCCAAACGACAATTCGCTACTTGCATCCATCGGTTGCCCGCGACCCTCACGATGTCGTTGGCCTACCTAGTGGGAGGCCTGCCTACGCTGCGTCTTCCGGTCCGTGGTCGCCACTCGAGAACTTTTGTTCTCCATCGATCGTCAGTTCAATGAGCGATGTGGCCTGCCCATTGCCACATCAACTTGTAAATTGTATGAGCTACGTGGGTGACTCTGGTTCTTCGCCGAATATCCATGTTCCGGATTTTTATCCCACAAAGAAACTCCGAGCCTCTAAAAGGCCAGCAGTGCAAGACCACGTTTCAGACCCCTACGTAATCACTGGCAACACACACTGGTTAAACATCCTTGTCTTGAGACACTGTGGCATTCTCGATGAGAAGATATCACGTAGCTTCCCAAACGCTGCCCATCCGAGTTGGATTCTTCTTCGACCTCTAGAAAGAGGTCCGTTAGGTAGGTTCAACTTCGAGAACGAAGTTGGACCTACCTAACTGAAGAATCTGTCCAAGGTAAGTATAATGGTCTACAACTTCGAGAGTATATCATTCCCAACAACAACCGGTACGGGTGCCACATGGACGTTCGACATGATTTTCGTTCATTTTAAGGCCGACCCGTTGGAAGACGATACTGAGGTCGCTGAGCATAGCATTGAGGTGCTCCAACGATTCTGCCATGATGACTATAATCATCGGTAAAACGAAGGTGACTGATGTATTCGCCATTGCTGTTGATGCCGAGTCCGTTCAACGCGGTCTTGAACAGTTTCGGAGAAATAACGTCTCCCTGTCTCACGCCTTTCTGCAATTGCTCTCTTCCTGAAGTCGGAAAAACATGGTGGCGTTTCTATACAAACACCTCAACACTTCGATACACCTATAGTCGATATGACATCGTTGGAGAACGTGCAATACTGCCCAGGTTTCGATTAAATCGAAGGCTTTTCCATAGTTCACAAACGCTAAATATAATGGCCGATTATACTCCTCTGTCTTCTGTATAATCTGACGGTGTATGTGGTCTATGGTACTAAAACCTTTTCGAAACCCGTCTTTGTCGGGAGGCTGGAAGTCATCAAACCTGCTTTCGAGACGGTTCGTAATGACTCTTGAGATCAGCTTGTATACATGGCTCAGAAATGAGATGGGCCTGTAGTTCTTCAACAAGGTGTTGTCACCCTTTTTGAAAGCAACCACACTCCCGTGGCATACTTCTGGTGTAGTACCTTCGAATACGACGGAATTAAATAACTTCTGGAGAACTAAAAGTACCGGGTTTCCACCCGCTCTCAGAAGTTCAGTTGTGATTCGGTCCTCACCCAGCGCCTTGTTATTCTAGAGCTGTTTAAGAGCCATTCTAATCTCATACAGGCTGATGTCCGGGATATCCTCAGTGCAGTGTCAATTTAGCTCTTGCGTCTCGAGCTGTACCGACACTGGGTGTTGATGTGTATAACTGTCCGTAAAACCTCTCAAGCTCTCTTAGGATCTCAGGTTTCGTCGAAATGATGCTGCCGTCATTAATCTTCAGCTTCGTCATTTGACTTTGCCTAATAGAGATAAGACTTTTGAGCCCTGGTTCCGCTCGATCACCTCTTTGATCCATGCCACCCTATAGGCACGCAGATCACGCCGCATTGATTAAGAGATTCGTCTATTGAGTTTGCCATATTCCAACATTTCAGCTGAAGATTGCAGCCTCATCTCGGTCCGGTCTTGCATCAACTTGATGGTTCCGTTCGAGAGCTTTTGAGAACTATTGCGGTGAGGGGTCTTAAAGAATTTGAATCCCACAGCTTGAACAGTTTCCACCAACCCACTGTTAATCTCGTCCACAGTTTCGCATTCGGTTAGGCACTGGAAGCGATTGTGCAGTTCCAGTTGAAAGTCTTCGGGGTTCTGGATGTGGGCAGGACTATGTCGGAGCGTAGACTTTACGAGACGAGACCTTTCAAGCTTCACATTAATATTCAATGTGCCTCTGACGATTCGGTGATCGCTACCGGTTTTTACCTTGGGGAGCACAGAGACATCACTGAATATTCGCTTCTTGGTCGTCATGATGAAGTCGATCTCATTTCTGATAGTACCATCGGGGCTCATCCACGTCTACCTCCTGGATGGCCGCTTCTGGAAGTAGGAGTTCATTAAATGAAGTTCTTCCTTTTCCATGAAGTCGACCAGTCGCTGGCCCCTCGCTGCCCATACCCAAATGGCCCCACTCTCAACTTATCGCCATTCCGTGCGCCCTTCGCGTTGAAGTCCCCCATAACAACGGTGAAGTATGTTTCGGAGGTATGTATGGCCTCGGATATCTCCTCATCCAATGCCTCTACTTCATCATCGAGGTCGGTGCCTATGACCTGTATGACCTTTAACGAATACCAGTTGATAATTCTGAGTATAAGGTATGCTACCCTACTCGACACACTGTCGACTTTCATAACGTTGTTGATGAGAGACCCGCGGACGGGAAATCCAACACCACCCTGGGATTTAGGTCTCCTTCCCGGTAGAAGAGCATGTTGCCGGAATCTAGAACTATCGTATCCTGACCCTCTCTTCGGATTTCATTGCATTTTGCTCAATTCTTCCTCCAGCTCGATAATCTTCTCATCGGTCCTCAGTGTGCGAATGTTGTGTGTTACCAGGGCCAATGTCCGTTGGGGGTGGTATGCCACACATACTAGTATATTTGTCGTGGCCTGTATATTTTCAGGGCGGCGGCGCGTCGCGTCCGGCCGTGTGTCTTAGTTTTTTTTATTAGGGAAAGATTACTTATATATTATTACTTACACACTTACTTACTTATATTATTACTTAAGAAGAAAAATGAAGAAAATCATGTTGTTGTTAGGTACCAAAAAAGTTTTATAAAGAAACGTATTTGTTACCTAATTACAATTTTAGTCTTCTATATATTTTAGCGATTATGTTTACTAAAAACAATAATTGTTTCAGTATTTTAAGATGCGAGACAGAGTTTTTAATCAAAGCACTATCTTTTTTTTTTTGTGAAATGGGTTTGCTCTTGACCCTAGTTTTTTTTTTATCGTGGTAAAATCATCAAATGAGTCCTCCTATCCAGGGCAGGGCGGGAGGGACTGTCAGACTTGTACTGACTAAAATCCACGGTGTCCTTCAGAAGCCCTTTGTGTACCGGAGTCGCGGTATAAGTGTGTCCCACGACCCCGGCTGGCTTTGGCCCTCTAAATGGGAGGCCCCGTCATTGTGCTGACGCTCTTTGAGGCGCGCGTGGAGCACAACGAGCCGTCGACCCGGACATGGTCCATGGTAGGACAGCGAGTCTCCCATTACTCGCCACCCGCATGCCCGCGCCTACGGTAGCCGGAGGTCGTCCTGCGACGTCCGACGCCGTGGGCGTCTATCACGGCGCCGTGCGCGAGGGTTCTGCCTCGCGAGTCTCGCTTCCTCCTTCGCGAGCATGACTGCTTCGCAGAATGAGGCGACTGCTTCCCACTCTGTCTCACCCCGCAAAATGGCGGCGATCAATGTCGAGGTCGTCGCCTATCGCCTGCGTCAGGACACGGCGGTGCTCTGCCCAAGCGGGGCAGTCCTGCATTATATGCTCCACCGTGTCCTCCGGGCAGCCCTCGCAGTGGTGACATCCAGACGTTTCATCCCTCCTTATCCGACACAGGTACCTCCCGAAGCATCCGTGTCCACTGTCCGGTGAGGACCTGCGTTAAGCGGTAGGTGAGGACGCCGTGGAACTTATCCAGCCACTCCTCAAAGAGGGATCTTACGGCGAGCCCGTTGACCCTAGTCTAGGGTCACGAATGACTAAGACAAAGTTGACGATGCTTAGAAGTAGGAGCCCTGCTAAGCGGGGCTCCGTCGATTTCTCTTGTGAAGGAAGAACTAGTTTTGCCTAGGTCAGACTAGTTTATCCTCAAATCGGGTTTGGCCGGTAATTTATACACTTGAATGTGTAGAGCCGACTACACACGTACCAGTATACTTGTACAAATCGAGACTTGCACAAACATAGGTCAGTGACCATGTTAGGGACTTTTACCATGGCGTGATGTGACGCGATTTGATCGATTCCAACCACAACTGAAAATCAACCTTGCCACTAAGAAATAATGATGCAATTCCATTGACTTGACGTCGTTGTGTCGTCCCTTAGGTGCAAGTATCTTCCCACACACGTTTCAGTATACTTGCGCAAGTCTGGATTACCGCAAGTATACTGTAAGTCCCTGTTCACACGTGCCATACACTGCGCCGTCGGCTAACCCGGCAACCGGAACGTGTAAAAAGGCACTAACGTGTGTGGCATAAGCTACGTAGTGAGTGTAGCAGCTCTAGAGCGAACAAACGCCGAATGCCATCAGGGCGCGCGTGCGAGCGAGAAAGCAAGTTGCGACTCGTCGCGGCGGCGCGCCGCGCGTTTCTTTCGGCGGCGGCGCGCCGACCGAATTCACGGCGACGGCGGTGCACCACATATCTATGCCACGTACTCGATATTATTATATCCCTTTCTTTATTCTCGCGTTAATAGATAATACAGCAATCGTAGATTGAGTGTAGATCACATAGGTTAACTGTTGCAAAAGTATATGCTATTTTTTTTTAAATACATTAATAAATAGTAACCAGCATTGCCATATTAATGTGTTTTTTGAAATAAAATCTCTACAGGAGTAGTATTGCTAAAAAATTGAGTTGCAAAAGTCCAACTGGAACGACAAACAAACAAATAAACAAACAAGAAAAGTGAGTTTATAAAAACGTGGGAAAAACTTTACTATAATTAAAACGATTTTGCTGTTCTTACTCGAATAATATCGTTATCGTAACATATTGAAATTCTTATTATCAGTGCTATCCGTAATCACTTGAAGCGATATTATTCACGTAAATAAGTACAATAAATCTGTAACGGAATATTAGGGCTATGGTTATTATAAAAATACAAATTTGTAATGTACTCATAGGAAAAACTTTTTGAAAAAAAAATGTAACCGCCTTTGATTAATTTAATTGTCTTTTTGTCACCGACTTCCGAAAGAAAAGTTTTGAAGGTTATTTTACCCTTTTTTTGTGGTTGTTTTGAAGGCGGTTACATTTTTTTTTCAAAAAGTTTTTATTTTACTCTTTTTAGTTTAAATATTCAACCTCAATTCTTGTCAATACGAGTGCATCGTTAAAATCTCTTACATTCAGAATTCCCTATCTCAAAAACTACAGAACCGATTTTGATGAAACTTGCAGTATTTCCTAAGTTGAACAATACCTAGTACAACAAAAATACTAATTAATATATAATTATATAATTACTTAAATCGGACTTGTAGTTCTGGAGATAACCGAACACAAACATAATTTACTAAATCAGACGATGCCAAGTCCTTACTAGAGGAGTTGTACCTTCCATCATCAGCTCAGCTACATGAGATGATGATTACCATATGCAAATACTTAAATTACTTCATAAAATTTGCGAAAAACGATGTGTAGGCCTATAAAATTTGAGGGTTGCCCTCGATTTCTCCAGGATCCAATCATCAGATCCTGACATGGTGACAATGGGACCACTCCTGAAGTATCTCCTTTCGAACAAAAAAAGAATTTTGAAAATCGGTAAACAATTGGCGGAGTAATCGCGTAACAAATAAAAAAAAAAAAAAAAAAAAAACATACCGTCGAATTGATAACCTCCTTCTATTTGAAGTCGGTTAAAAATGCGAAAAAAATTGACAAAGTGTAAGAGAGTACCTACATGATGAATATGCAATAAAACGCAAAGTATCGTTATATCACATTACGATAATTATTATTCGGTGCGAGGAGCGATTTTTAGGTAACCGGTATTAAAACGGTAACCTCATTAAAAGTTTTTTCTCGTAATCAAGGTCATCTTTAGGAAACCGGTATTAAAACGGTAACCTGAATAGAGGTTACATTTTTCTTCGGTCTGGTTACCCAGATAGCGGTTACCTAAGTCTGAAAAATAACCGAAATTCTTCAATACCGGTACCGTAATTTATAAAGGTTTTCGGTCCCTGCTTTAGACGTAACTAATAATAATCAAAGTCAACTAAATGACGAACAATATTTTAAAAACTCAACTCAAAAGCAACATAGATACAAACTGAACTTCACCAGCGAGACTGACTGACTTTCACACTATGGTACAGAAAGCTATTACTTTTACTTATTCAAGAAAAAACACCAATATTTGTATGATCTACGAGTACTTAGTTGTTTCGGGTCTGCGGGGGGTTTCTATGTTTGTAAACGTACCCACGATACAGGAAGAAATTCCTAGTGTTAGGCAATGTTTTGAAAAAATAAAAATAGCCTGAGTAATTACTCAACTTTTTCCAGGGTATAATAAACTTGAGCATCCGCAACGGCACAGTTGACCAGGGCACCCGGATCGTGTCCATAGAGCCGGTAGGAGCCGCCAAGGGTAAGAGCGGCTACCTGCAGCAGCGACTACCTAACACTGAGACCAGGACAGCACTGCTGGGGAACTACCTGCTTAGTGAGGGAAGACCTGGCAAGGTTTGTGAATTCCTGCTCGAAAATGTTTAACTATTTTTTGATTGTGAGTTCCAAACAATGGTAGTGAGATTTTGAAGAGACGTTTGACTTAGTTAACCAGAATAAAATAGTCTGTTAGTTACGCTGCTTGGTGTTAGCCCAAGTAACACAAAAAGCATTATAACAAACGAATATTAAACTTATGTAGAGCCTAAGATCCTTATAGAGTCGTATATAAGTTCACCGAGCGTCTTGTCGCTTTATATTGGCATTTTAAAATTATTATAATGAATTATTAAAAAGCAAAAGGGCAAGGAACACCGTGACTTAGCCGATATAATTGGCTTGTTCAAGTCTACGGATCCTGATGTCATCCCGATTTTCGTCGCGCGGCACCTAGACAATCTACCGCCAATTACATTTGACCACCTTGATGTGACTAAGTTGCTAAAGGATCTCACCCTACTCAAGGAGGAAGTGCGAGAACTGAAGTCAACTAGTGCGACAGTAGATCAACTGGAGAAACTCAAAACGGATCTTCAGTACGATTTTAAATTTGGATCGTTGATTGAGCATGCACGGAACGAACAGTATGTGAATGTGAAACGAGGGGGTAGCAACCGAGATATTTCTCTTGGTAACTCGTCATACAGGAGTATGGAGGCCTCCAAAAACGGAGTGCACAGTCCGAAAAATCAAGAGAGTATTGTAAAACGCACGGGTCATACCGCCGATAAACAAAGTCCACTTCTGCAAAGCGGTGGGTATGTTTTGAACGAGCGGCCGTTATCCGTGGTGAGAACCGGTTCTATGACGCGGACTCCGTCGCCGTCGCCCGTACAAACAGCTGTGGGTGTTACGTCACAGTCGCAGCGAATTAACAGTAATGTTTTACCTAATAAGGAGAATGAAGGATGGATCGTTGCTACACGTCGTAAACCGAAGCAAAACTACCGTTATGCTGGTAAAACAGGGGTTGCGAAGGATACAGTAGGTTGCTTTAAAGCTGCTGATAAGAAAGTACCGATGTTCATCACGAATGTGCACAAAGATTCACATACAGCTGACATAATAAAGCACATTGAAATGAAAACCAGTGAGATAGTTAAATTGGAGAAACTGTCTCTTCGTAAACAGGTTGATTATGATGCGTACAAGTTTTTTATACCTGAATCAAAAGTAAGTGCATTTTTGGATGAAAACATCTGGCCGCAAAATATAATATTTAGACGTTTTGTACATTATAGTCAAAGACGTAAGACCGAGTACTCGCTTAAAGTCGGCTCTGTAAACAACAACAATGACAGAAAATAGTTTATTGCGATTTGCCAGCTTTAATTGTAAAAGTGTCAAGCGTTCCGTTGAGGGCGTTCGTGAACTTTGCGCAAGTTGCGACATAATAGCGCTTCAGGAGTGTTGGCTGCTAACAGAGGAGCTGCCGTTCCTAAGCAGCATCCATGGTGACTTCAGCAGCACAGGAACGTCGGCCGTCGACACGTCTGCGGGCATGCTGCGTGGGCGACCCTATGGAGGGGTGGCTCTGTTGTGGCGAAAAAGTGCGTTCAGTGATGTGTCGGTCGTTCCGAGTGATAACCCGAGAGTGTGTGCGATACGTATTGCTACGAGTGAAAGGCCGTTCATAGTGATGAGTGTGTACATGCCAACAGATGCAATGACTAACCTGCCCGAATTCACACATTGTTTAGGACTGGTAAGTGCGATCGTGGACGCTAGTGATGTGGAGGCGGTTTATTGTCTTGGTGACTTTAACGCACATCCGCATGGACTATTTTTTACGGATCTGTTGAGTTATTGTAGTGATAATCACTTCTCATGCGTTGATGTAGATAGACTAGGTTTGACGTCGAATACGTACACGTATGTCAGTGATTGTAACGGCGCTAGACGATGGCTTGATCATTGTCTCTGTACAGAATCGTCTTTGATAACAGTTCGTAGTGTTAGCGTTAAGTATGACGTCATGTGGTCGGATCACTACCCATTGTTAATCGAATGTGATATTAATATAATTAGGCCGAAAGCAAAGCAGAGTTTGTCCTATGACAATTTAGTTATTTGGGGAGAAAAAAGCTCAGATGCTATCTCCACTTACAGGCAAGAATGTCATCGGCGATTACGAAATATTGATTTCCCGTGTGCATTGTCCAATTGTTGTGATCGCATGTGTAGTGATTCGGACCACAATTTAATAATAGATTGCCTGTATCGGGATGTAGTATCCGCTCTAAGGGAGGCCGCTATTATTAGCAGGAAGACACGAGTCAGTGGTAGGAGGCCGAAGCACGTGGTGGGTTGGAATAAGCACGTCAGCGAGGCTCACTCGTACGCTAGGCTTAAGTTTAATGAGTGGCTAAACTGCGGCAAACCTACATCTGGTGTGATTTATGAGGAAATGTGTGAGACTCGTAAGAAATTCAAATCTAAATTAAGGTGGTGCCAGAATCACCAGGACCAAATCCAGATGGATATATTAGCTGAGTTGCATACTAAAAAAGACTTTAGGGATTTCTGGAAGTCTACAAAAAAGCACAACCTTAGGCCTGGTTTGCCGGTGAGCGTTGATGGCGTGTCTAGTGAAAGGGATATTGCCAATGTTTTTAAAGCTCAATTTTGTGTAGAGCCAAGCAGTATTCCACCCTCTGGGATGGTCGATGCTGAGTCAGAGTGTATTGTCCTGGAACCAAGAGTTAAGTTCTCAGCTGCGGACATAGCTAAGACCATAAGGTGTATGACCAGAGGTAAGTCTCCAGGACATGACGGACTCAGCATCGAGCACCTACAGCACGCTGGTCCCCATCTGCCACGTGTTTTGGCCATGCTGTTCACGTTCTGCCTTCGCCACTCGTACGTACCGGATGAGCTGATGAGAACGGTCGTAGTACCAATTGTTAAAAATAAAACAGGAGACATTTCTGACAAAAACAATTACAGACCGATCTCATTGGCGACAGTCATCGCGAAGGTATTTGACAGCATGCTTAATGCTCAGTTAAATAATTCAATATCTTTGCATGATAACCAGTTTGGGTTCAGACCCAAACTATCCACTGACACTGCTATACTGAGTTTAAAGCATGCTGTCAGATACTATACGGATCGGAGTACGCCAGTATACGCCTGCTTCCTCGATCTGTCCAGAGCGTTTGACCTGGTCTCATACAAAGTGCTGTGGAAGAAGTTGCTTGATAGGAACGTTGCGCCTGAAGTAGTTAAAATACTCCGGCACTGGTATGGGAACCAGGTTAATAATGTTAGATGGTCGGGGGCTCTGTCGGACTCGTACAGGTTGGAGTGCGGGGTGAGGCAGGGAGGGTTGAGCTCACCAACGCTCTTCAATCTGTATATCGATGGACTTGTTGCTGAGCTCAGCAGCCGCCATGTCGGATGTCATGTTGATGATGTTTGCTTTAACAACATCAGCTATGCTGATGATATGGTGCTGCTGAGCGCATCAATAGGGGGACTCAGAGAACTAATAAGGATTTGCGAAACGTATGCTCATACACATGGCCTAAAATACAACGTTAAGAAGAGCGAACTTATGGTTTTCTGTGTAGGTTCCAAGTGTCCGGCGGAGGTTCCACCAGTAAGGCTATGTGGGGTGCCTTTGGAGCGGGTACATAAGTTTAAATATCTGGGCCATATTGTTACGTCCGACCTGAAGGATGACGCTGATATTGAGCGAGAAAGGAGGGCGTTGTCGGTGAGGGCGAATATGATTGCCCGCAGGTTTGCTCGCAGCTCCAAGGATGTGAAGATCACCTTGTTTCGAGCCTACTGCACATCTTTTTATACGAGCAGTCTGTGGGTGTCATATTTGCAGAAATCCTACAGCGCTCTCCGCGTTCAATACAATAACGCGCTGAGGGCACTGCTGCGGCTGCCTCGCTTCTGCAGCGCATCGGGAATGTTCGCAAACGTCCGTATTGACTGTTTTTATACCAGCATGCGCAAGAGGGCGACCTCGATAGCGAGTAGAGTGCGGGGCAGCGGCAACAGTCTTCTTACCGTTGTTGCCAACAGGTTGGACGGGCCTTTTATGCAGCATTGGCAGGCCTTACATGCACCCGTATATCAGGCGTGGGGCAGGTAAATCTTTATTTATTTGTTTTTGTATATTTTCCATAATTCTTATTTCATTTTACCTGTTGACATTAATTTTATTTTATTTGGTTCTGACATGTTAATAATTATTTCACAAATTTTAATGTTTATTTTAATTCGCAATTTTCACTTTATTACTTGACATTTTATTTTATTTAGATTCTGACATGATAATACTGATTTCACAAATTTTAATGTTTACTTTAATTCTCAATGGCTTATTTATTAGTTGACATTTTATTTAATTTTTATTTTAATATGATTCTGACCTGTTAGTAATTTAATTATTTCACAAATTTTGATGTTTATTTTAATTCGCAATTTTCTATTTATTTATTTGGTTTTGAATATTATTTTAGAATATATTTATTTGATTGTATGTAATATGGAATTATGGACTAACATTGTCTGAAATAAAATAAATTATTATTATTATTATAATGCTTTACTCTGTATAATGGTTGTATAATGGCATATCAAAATACTGTTATAAAACCTGAGGTTTTAGTGCAGCAAGCCACAACGAAGTTGTACAGCTTTCAGCTGTTGTTAGTGCTTTTAGTTGTACAATAGCATTATAAGAAGCAAATTAATGCCGAATGCTGTTTAATAACATTAACGTGAACCGTTATAATGCTAGTCAAATCCACTATACAGCTTTTGGCTGTTTTTAGTGCCTTAGGGTCTACAATGGCATTTCGTGAAGTGCATAAAGGCCTTATGCTTTTTTATAGCATAAACGTGAACCATTATAATGCCACTCAAATCCGGTATACAGCTTTTGGCTATTTAAAGTGCCTTAGGGTCTACAATGGCATTTTTAAATGCTATGTAAAAACCTACGGCCAATGAAGGGTGCCAACCTGAATCAATGTAATGCCTGCATTTTTAAAGATCAACTGAGTTCTGTTGTATGGCTAGCAGCTTTTACGTGAGTTATTGTAACGCGTAAAGCTGTATAAACATTCATATTAATGTTTTCGTAAAACCATTTATCGGCCATATTGGGGAAAAGCACATTTTAATAACACAATAACATCTGAACATTTTGTCTTCAACCTTCTACATGCAAGCAAAAACCGGCCAAGTGCGAGTCGGACTTGCCCATGAAGGGTTCCGTAGCAGCAAGTAACATTATATAAACGTTCTTGTAGTTGGTTATAACTTTGAAAGGTAAATTGCGGATTACGGTTTATGACGTATTAAAAAAAAAACTAATTACTTGATCTTGTTCAAACCAATTTTCAATTGAAGTTTGCACATGTACATCATAATATTTTTTTAGTTTATCATTCTCTTATTTTAGAAGTTACAGAGGGGGGGGAGACCAACATTTTACCACTTGGGAAGAGTCAGACTGTGTGTGAAACTGATCAGTTTAGAAAAAAACGATGTTAGTAACCCCAATATCATCTTTAAAGACCTATCCATAGATACCCCACACGTATAGGTTCGGTGAAAAAAAATTTTTTTGAGTTTCAATTGTAAGTATGGGGGCAACCCCCAAAATTAGTTTATTTTTATTTTTGTGTAAAAATCCTAATGCGGTTCACTCAATACATCTACTTACCAAGTTTCAACAGGATAGCTCTCATACTTTCGAAGAAAGTGGCTGTGACATACGGACGGACAGACAGACAGACATGACGAATCTACGAGTATAAGGGTTCCGTTTTTTGCCATTTGGTTACGGAACCCTAAAAAGTAGGTACCTAGATCCATCTGTGATAACCCATATGAACTATGTACGTACACCGTCGTTGCTTATTTCATCGATGTAACATTCTACACGCGTACATTATTTTTTTTATAACATATTATTGGAAATACGTAAGTTGTAAAGAAATTGTAAGAAAAATGAATTAATTTCAATAACTTTTTGTTTTCCTAATAATGCGACTCCAAATCTCTATGCTTTGTGTCATTTGGATGATGGGTTTTATTGCTTTGCTTAAGGATCTCCAAAATTGCGTTCAAGTTATGGTACTATTACAGTCCACATCAAGTCTACTAGTATACCGGTGAACCCTTATAAAACTACTTTATAGACAATGGCATTACAATGGTTGAGCTTAAGTCTTCTTTCTGGCCTCTGGGTTGATGATTGTTCACATGTGAGTATTAATACTGCTGGCGGCATTAATTCGCTTTTTTAAAGCTTCACCGGGCTGCTATAGACCGACACCATTTTGGAAATATTTTCTAACCTAAAAATATTATTATTCAGACCTATTTATAAAAGAAATAAGCCTTTATACTAGTAATACAACTTAATTTAATACTGCCCAAACTATACTATTATGTGAATTATGCAAAATTTGTTCTTTAATAGAAATACATCATTGTTTTGGTTATTTCACACATATCTTTAAATAATATTTTTTATCAAAATCACAAAATATCGAAGGCGCGTGAAAAATATCCATAAAACTTATATAGATATTAACAGTAAACCACACTGCGCAGTAATATTTGAAGGCAAAAAGCAATTTCAGAGAGTCTAAACTTAAAATTTTGTTTTAATGCAAATAAATATGGTGTCATCATTTACGGTTTGTCAATGTTTGTCCATAATAAAAAAAGCAAAGTAGTCAAGTTACAACGATAATTCTATTATAAAATTTATACCGTGGTAATAGAGACGTTTTTGCAATGATGTGGGATTTATTCAAGTTCTAACTGTGAACACTTCAATGGCTACAATCATGCTTTTACTTCACTTTTATGCTCCTCTAATGCATTAGTAATGCTATTAACATCTTCACTATTAATAATAAAACTAGTATAATGCTTTTATAATGCGATTGGCATTTTCATTGACCGTAATAATGCTTTTATAATGCGATTGGCATCTTATTGACCGTAATAATGCTTTTATAATGCGATTGGCATCTTCATTGACCACAATAATGCTAATATAATGCGCTTATGATGCAATTAAACAACTATGTGAACCCATTTAGGATCTAAAGCCGTAAAATTTGTGCCCAAATAAGAGTTATATCAGCCGCATAAACGTTTGTAGGGCTAATATAGGGCTACCTTCAAAATGCTTTAACGCTACAGAAATGCTGTAAGACTGCCGATATAATGCTTTGATGTGTTACTTGGGAGTGAATTCGATTTTTGTATCTTTTCCTATTCGTACTGTTTAAACAACTTATTATATCCTACTCACATCAATAAATTATTCGATTTACTAAAATATGTATTGTCATTTCAGGTGATCAAAGTAGTAGCAAAGAAACGTATCGGTCCATCAAACTTCATCACGGCCATCAGAGAGACGCTCAAGAACCATTACGGTGACAAAATAGTCGGTACGTAACGAGATTATTCGAGCTTCTAAATGTTAGCTAATTTTTATTCCAAGTAAATTTTCTTTAGAATCTAGATGGTATCGACGCCACACAACCAACTCCAATAAAATTTCTTCAATCGATTTTCAACTTAATCACAACATAAGAAGTTTCATGTACGATTCGGAAAATTCAACAGATGCGGTAGGTTGATGTGCGGTACATCAACCTTCCCATGTACCATGTGATGACTATACAGACTATAATATATTTTTGTCGTGAGACTGATACCTTGTTGGTTCACATCCCAGGTCTGGGAGGCATGTTCATGCTGCGCGCCGGCAAGGTGAAGTTCCACGTGATGCCGGACTTCTCCAGCACGCAGCTGTGCACGGACGCCGACGTGGACGGCTGGCTGCACTACTTCGAGATGCGCGCGCCCATCACACATGTCGGCACCCTCGTCACTGGCGATCATGTTAGTTTACTAATTTGACTACCAATGCACCATAGGGGCCAAAATGGCGGCGACCTCTTGCCTCTGGCATAGGTCCAGGCTATGCTGCGGGGTAAGACGGAATGGGAAGCAGTCACCATTTCTTGCCATGCAGTCCTTCTAGCGAAGGAGTAGGCGGAATGCGCGAGGTAGAGGACAGCCTCCACCTGGCCGCCATTGCAGATGTCCACGGAAACGGGCATCGCGAGGCCTTCAACACCGTAGGTTTTGGCCAAAAACGCGAATATTTGTGGACAGTGGTCGTGGTAGTGAAACTGATGAATAATTGTAAAAACTTTTTTAAAAAAAAAATGTAACCGACTTCAAAACAACCACAAAAAAAGTTCAAAACAACCTACAAAAAAACTTTTCTTTCGAAAGTCGGTGACTTTATTTTTTATTTCATTGACTTTTTGAACTTTTTTTGTGGTTGTTTTGAAGTCGGTTACATTTTTTTTAGTTTTACTATTGAACCCAAATATTTGTCAAATACATTTTATTACAGTCATGTGCACTAAAATTTTGTAATCCGTAGCACCGGTAATAACAAACCCCATGTATCTATGTTAGATATGAGCGCCGCGCCGGCGTGCCGCCGCCGTCGCCGTGAATTCGGTCGGCGCGCCGCCGCCGAAAGAAACGCGCGGCGCGCCGCCACGACGAGTCGCAACTTGCTTTCTCGCTCGCACTCGGCGTTTGTTCGCTCTAGCTCTTTGCTACACTCACTACGTAGCTTATGCCACACACGTTAGTGCCTTTTCACACGTTCCGGTAGCCAGGTAGCCGGCGGCGCAGTGTATGGCATGTACTATAGCTTTCACACGTACCGGCGTAATTTGCCATACCCGGCAACGGCTACCCGGCAACCGGAACGTGTGAAAAGGCACTTACAGTATACTTGCGGTAATCCAGACTTGCGCAAGTATACTGAAACGTGTGTGGGAAGATACTTGCACAAATTTCTAAGGGACGACACAACGACGTCAAGTCAATCGAATTGCATCATTATTTCTTAGTGGCAAGGTTCATTTTCACTTGTGGTTGGAATCGATCAAATCGCGTATCATCACGCCATGGTTAAAGTTCCTAACATGGTCACTGTTCTATGTTTGTGCAAGTCTCGATTTGTACAAGTATACTGGTACGTCGGCTCTACACAGTCAAGTGTATAAATTACCGGCCAAACCCGATTGCAGGATAAACTAGTCTGGCCTAGGCAAAACTAGTTCTTCCTTCACAAGAGAAATCGACGGAGCATAGCTTAGCGGGGCTCCTACTTCTGGGTATCGTCAACCTTGTCTTAGTCATTCGTGACCTAGACTAGGGTCAACGGGCTCGGCGCAATCGCGGCGGTAAGATCCCTCTTTGAGGAGTGGCTGGATAGGTTGGTTTATAATTTTTGGTTTATGAAATTTTATTGCTTTTTTTTATTTTTTTTGGAACATTATGAGCTCATTTATTCAAGAAAACTTCAGTTTCATGATGATTGAGTTTTTGTAGATATGATTAAAGTTAGAGTTACAGTTAAAATTCAATTCAAGTTAAAGTTCAATTCAAGTTAAAGTTCAAAAGTTCATTTCAAGATAAAGCTCAATTCAAGCTAAAGTTCAATTCAAGTTCAATTCAAGTTAAAGTTCAAATCAAGTTCAATTCAAGTAAAAGTTCAATTAAGATCAATTCAAATTAAGGTTCAATTCAAGTTGAAGTTAAATTCAAGTTAAAGTTCAAATCAAGTTAAAAATCAATTCAAGTTAAAGTTCAATTCAAGTTCAATTCAGAAGTACAATTCAATTTCAATTTAAGTTAAAGTTCAAATCAAGTTAAAGTTCTAATCAAGTTCGATTCAAGTTCAATTCAAGTTAAAGTTCAATTCAAGTTCAATTCAAATTAAGGTTCAATTCAAGTTAAAGTTTAATTAAAGTTAAAGTTCAAATCAATTTCAAGATCAATTCAAGTTAAAGTTTAATTCAAGTTAGTTTAATTCAAGTAAAAGATCAATTCAAGTTCAAGTTCAGTTAAAGTCCAATTGCCGTCCACCGGCGGCGCGCCGGAGCGGCGCCCATATCTACGTACGGTATGTACACAATGAGCTAAAAATAAAAACTACTGCACCATACTAAATGAAAATTTTATGGGAGCAAATGGCAGATATGCTGTATCGAACAAAAAAAGGAACATCGAAATCGGACCAGAAGCCTCTGATTAATCGGTGTAGAAAAGGTGAAAACTTTTTAGGGGTTCAAGTTCAATTCAAGTTACACTGTTCCATTCAAGTTCAATTTAAGTTAAAGTTCAATTCAAGTTCAAGTTAAAGTTCATTTCAAGTTAAAGTTCAATTCAAGTTAAAGTTCAAATCAAGTTCAATTAAGTTCTATTCAAATTAAGGTTCAATTCAAGTTAAAGTTCAAATCAAGTTAAAGTTCATTTCAAGTTAAAGCTCAATTCAGGCTTAAGTTCAATTCAAATTCAGTTCAAGTTTAAGTTCAAATCAAGTTCAATTCAAGTTAAAGTTAAATTAAGTTCAATTCAAGTTAAAGTTCAAATCAAGTTAAAGTTTAATTCAAGTTAAAGTTTAATTTAAAGTTTAATTCAAGTTAAAGATCAATTCAAGTTCAGTTAAAGTCCAATTGCCGTCCTCCGGCGGCGCGCCGGAGTGGCGCCCATATCTACGTACGGTATGTACACAATGAGCTAAAAATAAAAACTACTGCACCAAACTAAATGAAAATTTTATGGGACCAAATGGCAGATATACTGTATCGAACAAAAAAAGGAACATCGAAATCGGACCAGAAACCTCTGATTAATCGGTGTAGGTAGACCAGGGTTGGCATGATTAAAAAAAGTTGTTTTAAAACACATGTTTAAAACACTGTTTAAAACAGTTTTAAATTAAACAGTGTTTTTTATTACATGTTTAAAAACAAAGATTAAAACACGTTTAAAACATTGTATAAAACAATAAGAAAAAAAAAAAACATGTTTTAAAACTACTTTTCATGGCGCTTAGCTGGATATAAAATGAAAATAAAGTAATATTAGAGTCTGAATAGTTCAACATAAAACCAGTTGAGTCAATACTTGCTATGTTATATTTTTTAACTTTAATTGGCGTTTTAATTATCTAAAACGTTTTTTTTTTTGTTTGTATTTTATTCAATCAAACAAATATCTAAGTACCAGGATTTCTATGGGACACCACCTATTTTTGAAACTTTAGCACAAAATAATTCAAACTTCATTGTAATTCATTGTAATTGTAACAAATTTCATTAATAATAACAATAGTTATTAAAAAAATCATCATTGTGATCCCTAATGTCGGTTGTCGAAAGAAAGTACGTAATTCAAAGGATTAATGGTAATTCCCCTATATTTTTTATCTATTAGTAGACTAGTTCATAGATAAAAGGTAATTCCCCGCCGCCGGGGAATTACCTTTGAACAATGCGCCGCAGTCACCCGCCGCCGCGCCCCGGTCTCGCTAAGAAAGTTGCCCAATTTTAAAATCAACAATAGAACATACGGGATGAATGTGAAGCGTTCAGTATGAATGTTTAACTTTTGATGGTTTTTTGTGTAAATATTTAATTTATTATGGCGAATTTATAGATTTGTAGTCTAGAAACGAAACATAGTCAAATTAATTTAAAATAATGCCCTAAACTAAAAAGAACAAAAAAAAAACACTTGTTTAAAACATTTTGAACTGTTTATTTTATAAAATTAAAAAAAAAACTGTTTTTTCTCCAACCCTGGTGTAGACAAAGTTGAAAACTTTTTAGGGGTTCAAGTTCAATTCAAGTTCAATTCAAGTTCCATTCAATTTCAATTTAAGTTAAAGTTCAATTCAAGTTCAAGTTCATTTCAATTTAAATTCTGGTTAAAGTTCAATTCAAGTTAAAGTTCAGTTCAGGTTAAATTCAGTTCAAGTTAAAGTTCAATTCAAGTTAAAGTTCAATTCAAGTTATAGTTTAATTCAAGTTAAAGTTTAATTCAAGTTAAAGTTTAATTCAAGTTAAAGTTCAAATCAAGTTCAAGTTCAATTCAAGTTGACCTTGATTTGAACATTAACTTGAATTAAACTTTAACTTTCAAGTTTAAGTTCAATTCAAGTTAAAGTTTAATTCAAGTTAAAGTTTAATTCAAGTTAAAGTTTAATTCAAGTTAAAGTTTAATTCAAGTTAAAGTTTAATTCAAGTTAAAGTTTAATTCAAGTTAAAGTTTAATTCAAGTTAAAGTTCAAATCAAGTTCAATTCAACTTAAAGTTCAATTCAAGTTCAATTCAAGTTCCACTGTTCCATTCAAGTTCAATTTAAGAGTTCAAGGTATAGTTAATTTCAAGTTAAATTCAAGTTAAAGTTCAATTCAAGTTAAAGTTCAATTCAAGTTAAAGTTCAATTCAAGTTAAAGTTCAAATCAAGTTCAATTCAAGTTAAAGTTCATTTCAAGATAAAGCTCAATTCAAGCTTAACTTGAGTTCAATTCAAGTTAAAGTTCAAATCAAGTTCAATTCAAGTTAAAGTTCAATTCAAGTTCAATTCAAAAGTACAATTCAATTTCAATTTAATTTAAAGTTCAAATCAAGTTAAAGTTCAAATCGTTAGAGTTCAAATCAAGTTCGATTCAAGTTCAACTTAAGTTAAAGTTCAATTCAATTTCAAGTTAAAGTTCATTTCAAGTTAAAGTTCAATTCAAGTTAAAGTTCAATTCAAATAAAGGTTCAACTCAAGTTAAAGTTTAATTAAAGTTAAAGTTCAAATCAATTTCAAGATTAATTCAAGTTAAAGTTTAATTCAAGTTAGTTTAATTCAAGTAAAAGATCAATTCAAGTTCAATTCAAGTTCAGTTAAAGACCAATTGCCGTCCACCGGCGGCGCGCCGGAGCGGCGCCCATATCTACGTACGGTATGTACACAATGAGCTAAAAATAAAAACTACTGCACCAAACTAAATGAAAATTTTATGGGACCAAATGGCAGATATACTGTATCGAACAAAAAAAGGAACATCGAAATCGGACCAGAAACCTCTGATTAATCGGTGTAGAAAAGGTGAAAACTTTTTAGGGGTTCAAGTTCAATTCAAGTTACACTGTTCCATTCAAGTTCAATTTAAGTTAAAGTTCAATTCAAGTTAAAGTTCATTTCAAGTTAAAGTTCAATTCAAGTTCAATTCAATTTAAAGTTCAAATCAAGTTCAATTCAAATTAAAGTTCAATTAAGTTCTATTCAAATTAAGGTTCAATTCAAGTTACAGTTCAAATCAAGTTTAAGTTCCTTTCAAGTTAAAGCTCAATTCAAGCTTAAGTTCAATTCAAATTCAATTCAAGTTTAAGTTCAAATCAAGTTCAATTCAAGTTAAAGTTCAATTAAGTTCAATTCAAGTTAAAGTTCAAATCAAGTTAAAGTTTAATTCAAGTTAAAGTTTAATTTAAAGTTTAATTCAAGTTAAAGATCAATTCAAGTTCAATTCAAGTTCAGTTAAAGTCCAATTGCCGTCCTCCGGCGGCGCGCCGGAGCGGCGCCCATATCTACTTACGGTATGTACACAATGAGCTAAAAATAAAAACTACTGCACCAAACTAAATGAAAATTTTATGGGACCAAATGGCAGATATACTGTATCGAACAAAAAAAGGAACATCGAAATCGGACCAGAAACCTCTGATTAATCGGTGTAGGTAGACCAGGGTTGGCATGATTAAAACAAGTTGTTTTCAAACACATGTTTTAAACACTGTTTAAAAAAATTTTTAATTAAACAGTGTTTTTTATTACATGTTTAAAAACAAAGATTAAAACACGTTTAAAACATTGTATAAAACAATAAGAAAAAAAAAATGTTTTAAAACTACTTTTCATGGCGCTTAGCTGGATATAAAATGAAAATAAAGTAATATTAGAGTCTGAATAGTTCAACATAAAACCAGTTGAGTCTATACTATTGCTATGTTATATTTTTTAACTTTAATTGGCGTTTTAATTATCTAAAACGTTTTTTTTTGTTTGTATTTTATTCAATCAAACAAATATCTAAGTACCAGGATTTCTATGGGATACCACCTATTTTTGAAACTTTAGCACAAAATAATTCAAACTAATTAATATTGTAACAAATTTCATTAATAATAACAATAATTATTAAAAAAATCATCATTGTGATCCCTAATGTCGGTTGTCGAAAGAAAGAACGTAATTCAAAGGATTAATGGTTATTCCCCTATATTTTTTATCTATTAGTAGACTAGTTCATAGACAAAAGGTAATTCCCCGCCGCCGGGGAATTACCTTTGAACAATGCGCCGCAGTCACCCGCCGCCGCGCCCCGGTCTCGCTAAGAAAGTTGCCCAATTTTAAAATCAACAATAGAACATACGGGATGAATGTGAAGCGTTCAGTATGAATGTTTACCTTTTGATAGTTTTTTTTGTAAATATTTAATTTATTATGGCGAATTTATAGATTTGTAGTCTAGAAACGAAACATAGTCATATTAATTTAAAATAATGCCCTAAACTAAAAAGAACAAAAAAAAAACACTTGTTTAAAACATTTTGAACTGTTTGTTTTATAAAATTAAAAAAAAAAACTGTTTTTTCTCCAACCCTAGTGTAGACAAAGTTGAAAACTTTTTAGGGTTTCAAGTTCAATTCAAGTTCAATTCAAGTTCAATTCAAGTTCCATTCAAGTTCAATTTAAGTTAAAGTTTTTTTTCTTATTGTTTTATACAATGTTTTAAACGTGTTTTAATCTTTGTTTTTAAACATGTAATAAAAAACACTGTTTAATTTAAAACTGTTTTAAACAGTGTTTTACCAACCCTGGTCTACCTACACCGATTAATCAGAGGTTTCTGGTCCGATTTCGATGTTCCTTTTTTTGTTCGATACAGTATATCTGCCATTTGGTCCCATAAAATTTTCATTTAGTTTGGTGCAGTAGTTTTTATTTTTAGCTCATTGTGTACATACCGTAAGTAGATATGGGCGCCGCTCCGGCGCGCCGCCGGAGGACGGCAATTGGACTTTAACTGAACTTGAATTGAACTTGAATTGATCTTTAACTTGAATTAAACTTTAACTTGAATTAAACTTTAACTTTTGATTAATCGGTGTAGGTAGACCAGGGTTGGCATGATTAAAAAAAGTTGTTTTAAAACACATGTTTAAAACACTGTTTAAAACAGTTTTAAATTAAACAGTGTTTTTTATTACATGTTTAAAAACAAAGATTAAAACACGTTTAAAACATTGTATAAAACAATAAGAAAAAAAAAAACATGTTTTAAAACTACTTTTCATGGCGCTTAGCTGGATATAAAATGAAAATAAAGTAATATTAGAGTCTGAATAGTTCAACATAAAACCAGTTGAGTCAATACTTGCTATGTTATATTTTTTAACTTTAATTGGCGTTTTAATTATCTAAAACGTTTTTTTTTTGTTTGTATTTTATTCAATCAAACAAATATCTAAGTACCAGGATTTCTATGGGACACCACCTATTTTTGAAACTTTAGCACAAAATAATTCAAACTTCATTGTAATTCATTGTAATTGTAACAAATTTCATTAATAATAACAATAGTTATTAAAAAAATCATCATTGTGATCCCTAATGTCGGTTGTCGAAAGAAAGTACGTAATTCAAAGGATTAATGGTAATTCCCCTATATTTTTTATCTATTAGTAGACTAGTTCATAGATAAAAGGTAATTCCCCGCCGCCGGGGAATTACCTTTGAACAATGCGCCGCAGTCACCCGCCGCCGCGCCCCGGTCTCGCTAAGAAAGTTGCCCAATTTTAAAATCAACAATAGAACATACGGGATGAATGTGAAGCGTTCAGTATGAATGTTTAACTTTTGATGGTTTTTTGTGTAAATATTTAATTTATTATGGCGAATTTATAGATTTGTAGTCTAGAAACGAAACATAGTCAAATTAATTTAAAATAATGCCCTAAACTAAAAAGAACAAAAAAAAAAACACTTGTTTAAAACATTTTGAACTGTTTATTTTATAAAATTAAAAAAAAAAACAGTTTTTTCTCCAACCCTGGTGTAGACAAAGTTGAAAACTTTTTAGGGGTTCAAGTTCAATTCAAGTTATAGTTTAATTCAAGTTAAAGTTTAATTCAAGTTAAAGTTTAATTCAAGTTAAAGTTCAAATCAAGTTCAAGTTCAATTCAAGTTGACCTTGATTTGAACATTAACTTGAATTAAACTTTAACTTTCAAGTTTAAGTTCAATTCAAGTTAAAGTTTAATTCAAGTTAAAGTTTAATTCAAGTTAAAGTTTAATTCAAGTTAAAGTTTAATTCAAGTTAAAGTTCAAATCAAGTTCAATTCAACTTAAAGTTCAATTCAAGTTCAATTCAAGTTCCACTGTTCCATTCAAGTTCAATTTAAGAGTTCAAGGTATAGTTAATTTCAAGTTAAATTCAAGTTAAAGTTCTATTCAAGTTATAGTTCTATTCAAGTTCAAGTTCAATTCAAGTTATAGTTCTATTCAAGTTATAGTTCTATTCAAGTTCAAGTTCAATTCAAGTTAATGTTTAATTCAAGTTAGTTTAATTCATAAAGCTCAATTCAAGCTAAAGTTCAATTCAAGTTAAAGTTCAATTCAAATTAAGGTTCAATTCAAGTTAAAGTTTAATTCAAGTTAAACTTGCAAGTTAAAGTTTAATTCAAGTTAAACTTGCAAGTTAAAGTTAAATTCAAGTTAAAGTTCAAATCAAGTTCAAGATCAAATCGAGTTAAAGTTTAATTCTTGTTAAAGTGCAAATCAAGTTAAAGTGCAAATCAAGTTAAAGTTCAATTCAAGTTAAAGTTCAATTCAAGTTAAAGTTCAAATCAAGTTCAATTCAAGTTAAAGTTCATTTCAAGATAAAGCTCAATTCAAGCTTAACTTGAGTTCAATTCAAGTTAAAGTTCAAATCAAGTTCAATTCAAGTTAAAGTTCAATTCAAGTTCAATTCAGAAGTACAATTCAATTTCAATTTAATTTAAAGTTCAAATCAAGTTAAAGTTCAAATCGTTAGAGTTCAAATCAAGTTCGATTCAAGTTCAACTTAAGTTAAAGTTCAATTCAATTTCAAGTTAAAGTTCATTTCAAGTTAAAGTTCAATTCAAGCTAAAGTTCAATTCAAATAAAGGTTCAACTCAAGTTAAAGTTTAATTAAAGTTAAAGTACAAATCAATTTCAAGATTAATTCAAGTTAAAGTTTAATTCAAGTTAGTTTAATTCAAGTAAAAGATCAATTCAAGTTCAATTCAAGTTCAGTTAAAGACCAATTGCCGTCCACCGGCGGCGCGCCGGAGCGGCGCCCATATCTACGTACGGTATGTACACAATGAGCTAAAAATAAAAACTACTGCACCAAACTAAATGAAAATTTTATGGGACCAAATGGCAGATATACTGTATCGAACAAAAAAAGGAACATCGAAATCGGACCAGAAACCTCTGATTAATCGGTGTAGAAAAGGTGAAAACTTTTTAGGGGTTCAAGTTCAATTCAAGTTACACTGTTCCATTCAAGTTCAATTTAAGTTAAAGTTCAATTCAAGTTAAAGTTCATTTCAAGTTAAAGTTCAATTCAAGTTCAATTCAAGTTAAAGTTCAAATCAAGTTCAATTCAAATTAAAGTTCAATTAAGTTCTATTCAAATTAAGGTTCAATTCAAGTTAAAGTTCAAATCAAGTTTAAGTTCCTTTCAAGTTAAAGCTCAATTCAAGCTTAAGTTCAATTCAAATTCAATTCAAGTTTAAGTTCAAATCAAGTTCAATTCAAGTTAAAGTTCAATTAAGTTCAATTCAAGTTAAAGTTCAAATCAAGTTAAAGTTTAATTCAAGTTAAAGTTTAATTTAAAGTTTAATTCAAGTTAAAGATCAATTCAAGTTCAATTCAAGTTCAGTTAAAGTCCAATTGCCGTCCTCCGGCGGCGCGCCGGAGCGGCGCCCATATCTACTTACGGTATGTACACAATGAGCTAAAAATAAAAACTACTGCACCAAACTAAATGAAAATTTTATGGGACCAAATGGCAGATATACTGTATCGAACAAAAAAAGGAACATCGAAATCGGACCAGAAACCTCTGATTAATCGGTGTAGGTAGACCAGGGTTGGCATGATTAAAACAAGTTGTTTTCAAACACATGTTTTAAACACTGTTTAAAAATTTTTTTAATTAAACAGTGTTTTTTATTACATGTTTAAAAACAAAGATTAAAACACGTTTAAAACATTGTACAAAACAATAAGAAAAAAAAAATGTTTTAAAACTACTTTTCATGGCGCTTAGCTGGATATAAAATGAAAATAAAGTAATATTAGAGTCTGAATAGTTCAACATAAAACCAGTTGAGTCTATACTATTGCTATGTTATATTTTTTAACTTTAATTGGCGTTTTAATTATCTAAAACGTTTTTTTTTGTTTGTATTTTATTCAATCAAACAAATATCTAAGTACCAGGATTTCTATGGGATACCACCTATTTTTGAAACTTTAGCACAAAATAATTCAAACTAATTAATATTGTAACAAATTTCATTAATAATAACAATAATTATTAAAAAAATCATCATTGTGATCCCTAATGTCGGTTGTCGAAAGAAAGAACGTAATTCAAAGGATTAATGGTTATTCCCCTATATTTTTTATCTATTAGTAGACTAGTTCATAGACAAAAGGTAATTCCCCGCCGCCGGGGAATTACCTTTGAACAATGCGCCGCAGTCACCCGCCGCCGCGCCCCGGTCTCGCTAAGAAAGTTGCCCAATTTTAAAATCAACAATAGAACATACGGGATGAATGTGAAGCGTTCAGTATGAATGTTTACCTTTTGATAGTTTTTTTTGTAAATATTTAATTTATTATGGCGAATTTATAGATTTGTAGTCTAGAAACGAAACATAGTCATATTAATTTAAAATAATGCCCTAAACTAAAAAGAACAAAAAAAAACACTTGTTTAAAACATTTTGAACTGTTTGTTTTATAAAATTAAAAAAAAAAACTGTTTTTTCTCCAACCCTAGTGTAGACAAAGTTGAAAACTTTTTAGGGTTTCAAGTTCAATTCAAGTTCAATTCAAGTTCCATTCAAGTTCAATTTAAGTTAAAGTTTTTTTTCTTATTGTTTTATACAATGTTTTAAACGTGTTTTAATCTTTGTTTTTAAACATGTAATAAAAAACACTGTTTAATTTAAAACTGTTTTAAACAGTGTTTTACCAACCCTGGTCTACCTACACCGATTAATCAGAGGTTTCTGGTCCGATTTCGATGTTCCTTTTTTTGTTCGATACAGTATATCTGCCATTTGGTCCCATAAAATTTTCATTTAGTTTGGTGCAGTAGTTTTTATTTTTAGCTCATTGTGTACATACCGTAAGTAGATATGGGCGCCGCTCCGGCGCGCCGCATGAGGACGGCAATTGGACTTTAACTGAACTTGAATTGATCTTTAACTTGAATTAAACTTTAACTTGAATTAAACTTTAACTTGATTTGAACTTTAACTTGAATTGAACTTAATTGAACTTAATTGAACTTTAACTTGAATTGAACTTGAATTGAACTTGATTTGAACTTAAACTTGAATTGAATTTGAATTGAACTTAAGCTTGAATTGAGCTTTAACTTGAAAGGAACTTAAACTTGATTTGAACTTTAACTTGAATAGAACCTTAATTTGAATAGAACTTAATTGAACTTTAATTTGAATTGAACTTCAGTTCAGTTCAAGTTAAAGTTCAGTTCAAGAAAAAGTTCAGTTCAAGATAAAGTTCAATTCAAGTTATAATACAATTCAAATTATAGTTCTATTCAAGTTATAGTTCTATTCAAGTTCAAGTTCAATTCAAGCTAATGTTTAATTCAAGTTAAAGTTCAAATCAAGTTAAAGTTTAATTCAAGTTAAAGTTTAATTCAAGTTAAAGTTTAATTCAAGTTAAAGTTTAATTCAAGTTAAAGTTTAATTCAAGTAAAAGTTCAAATCAAGTTAATTCAAGTTAAAGTTTAATTCAAGTTAAAGTTTAATTCAAGTTAAAGTTTAATTCAAGTTAAAGTTCAAATCAAGTTCAAGTTCAATTCAAGTGGAACTTGATTTGAACTTTAACTTGAATTAAACTTTAACTTGAATTAAACTTTAAGTTCAATTCAAGTTCCACTGTTCCATTCAAGTTCAATTTAAGAGTTCAAGGTATAGTTCATTTCAAGTTAAATTCAAGTTCAAGTTCAATTCAAGTTAAAGCTCACTTCAAGTTATAGTTCTATTCAAGTTCAAGTTCAATTCAAGTTAATGTTTAATTCAAGTTAGTTTAATTCATAAAGCTCAATTCAAGCTAAAGTTCAATTCAAGTCAAAGTTCAATTCAAATTAAGGTTCAATTCAAGTTAAAGTTTAATTCAAGTTAAACTTGCAAGTTAAAGTTTAATTCAAGTTAAAGTTCAAATCAAGTTCAAGATCAAATCAAGTTAAAGTTTAATTCAAGTTAAAGTTCAAATCAAGTTCAAGATCAAATCAAGTTAAAGTTTAATTCAAGTTAAAGTTCAAATCAAGTTAAAGTTCAATTCAAGTTAAAGTTTAATTCAAGTTAAAGTTTAATTTAAGTTAAAGTTCAAAGCAAGTTCAATTCAAGTTAAAGATCAATTCAAGTTCAGTTAAAGTCCAATTGCCGTCCTCCGGCGGCGCGCCGGAGCGGCGCTCATATCTACGTACGGTATGTACACAATAGTGATATTGCGAATATCTGATTTTTGACATTTCAATTCCAATATTCGCGAATGCGAATATTCATTTTTAAATTAATTACGTTTGATAATTTAATAAATACAAAAAGGAAAACCTTTTTAATGTAATTTTATAACTTATTTTTATTTTTTTTACTTCCTGTCTGTAACGAGAATGGAAAAAGTATGCAAGGTGATTTTTTTAACTGGGCGTGAATGGCCCTATGAAACTAAGAGGAATGTCGAAAAACTATGAAAGGTGTCTCGAGGGCGATTTTGACGAAAACTAAAACTGCATTTTACTTCACCAAAATTTGATCCTTGCTCCAGCTAGTTCGATTCCTGGTCAGGATTACTGATTCTTCTAAAATCTTCGATATTCCTCATAGTTTCGGATATAGCCATCCACACCCCGTTGAAAAATTCACTCTGTATAAGAGTAGCTCTAAGAGTGGCGTCAGTGAAAGAAAAACAGACAGAAACAAGTTTATCTTAGCATTGTCGTATTTATGATTAATAAATGTGATTGATTTGATGAAAATTAATATTGATGAATGGCGAGTTAAAAGCAGATTGAACAAAAGATGAACGGAGAGGACGACAAAAGATAAGAATGAATGGAGTGTGTGGAAGAAGGAGTACCAAATATTGGTATTTTTCCAGTCGTTCGTATTCGCAAAATATTCGCATGAATTTTGCGAATGCGAATGTCTAAAAATATGCGAATATCCGCATGATGCGAATGCGAATGCGAATATTCGTAACATCTCTAGTACACAATGAGCTAAATATAAAAACTACTGCACCAAACTAAATGAAAATTTTATGGGACCAAATGGCAGATATACTGTATCGAACAAAAAAAGGAACATCGAAATCGGACCAGAAACCTCTGATTAATCGGTGTAGACAAATAAAAACGTCAAAGTAAAAACAATTTATGCAAACAATTTATTTAAAGTTGAAAACTTTTTAGGGGTTTGTTGATTTTTCAAAAAGTGTTAGTCCGATTTCGATAAAATTTTAATAGAACCATTCCGGAAGTAAACCCTATACAACAAAAAAAGATTTTTTCAAATCAATTGTTAAACGACGGAGTTATGCCCGAAGAAACATAAAAAAAAAATACAAACATCCGAGTTGAGAACCTCCTCCTTTTGGAAGTCGGTTAAAAAGTGTAGTCTTTTGTAAGAATGAATAGGTATACTCGGTCTTTATGGCCTGAGCTACATCGGCTACTTTACGTACCTACTTCTGAAGCACGCGGATAGACCAGAAAGTATTTAGAACGTTATGCATCAGACTAAAATAAATGAATCAAGAAAAAAAGCATCACACGAATCACGATAGACCAACTGCAGTTCAAAAATATTTTCCCTTTCTAGCTATCCCTCTAAAGTCTAAACAAGCCACCTCCTCCCCAGGGTCTGGACCTGCGCGTGCAGCACTTCCACGGGTTCAGCGAGCACGGCGACGGCGGCCACTATCACTACGACACTACGCCACAAGAGGTGCACTACGAGGGGTACTTCGCGCTCGCCTCCTCCATCATACGTGTGGATGCGCCTGAAGAGACCCACGTAGTCGGACGAGACTAGTCAAACCTTAACAATAAAGTGACCACGTCATTCAAAAATCTACTTTAATGTACTTCTTTTAAAGTTGAATATTTAAGTAGGTGACGGTCATTTACACATTGCTCAATTGATTATGGAACGCTTCAATTTATTAGGCGGCGACCTCATTGCTATGGATTGTACTTATTTATTGATGTTTTTATGTTTGTAATTGTAACAGTAAAAGATCGAAATTATTTTGATCGTAAATGGTTCAATGTTATATTTCCTTTTATGGAATAAACAACTGTTAAGTCTATGAAGGTGTATTATTTCCCTTTTTTAGTATTTTAGTATTTCGCGGCGTATTGTTTTTTTAGCATTCCGCGGCGGTATGACCCCTCTTTGAGAGGCGCCATGACGAACACTTTTCTAAAAATCGCAACAAAATCAGATTCAGTCAGACGCGAAATCGCGGACAAACATACATACATATAAATTGACAGGCCTGTTGGTCTAGTGGTTAGTGACCCTGACTGCTATGCCGGAGGTCGTGGTTTCGATTCCTACCCAGGACAGATGTTTGTGTGATGAGCACGATCATTTGTTCTGTGTCTGGGTGGAATTTATCTATAATATGTATGTATTTAGAAATATATAATCAGTTTATCAGTTGTCTAGTACCCATAACACAAGCTCTGCTTAGCTTGGGGCTAGATGGCGTTGTGTGATAGTTGTGGAATTTTATTATTATATAAGTCGAACAGAGAACCTCCTTTTGAATTTAAAAAGATTTCACGCCTAAAATTGCACTTTTCTTCTTTTTGGCGTCATCAAGTAGCAGTCAGTATGGTTGGCGCAGTGGCTGAGCTATCGACTGCTGTGCAGCGTGTCGCGGGTTCGATCCCCACACGAAAATAATACAGGAGAAATTCATAGTGTGGGGCAAAGTTAATTAAAAAAAGTCCATCATACCTGTACTCTAAATTAGCGTAGTTAAATAATCACCGCGGCAGTGCAAAGGCAGGCTTACAACTGGCTAGCCCGTACTGCAGCCTCCCGAGGAAGTTTTCGGTACGCAGCTTCCAAACGTTGGATTAATATTCCACCACCGATTAGGACCTAAAAATTTAAAATACTTTTAGGATTATGAATTCAGTTTCAAAACCTAGTGTGGGGCAACGTTTTATAAAAAGAAACAAAAAAAAACATTTAGAAACTCACCTTAAAGTTGCTAGGTAACGAGTGGATTCGAGCTACGCTGGATGTGGTGAGATCATTGCGCCTGCGTCTTTCTCAACAGGAGCCTTGTGATTGAACTTTCACCCGTACACTTTTATTCGTCTATTTCTACCTTATTTTTAAGCTATGACCGTAGTTCCGTAGCTTCTAGTTGTGCTAATTTACTTTATAAGTTTAAAATAGGGTTTTAATTTCTTTGTTCAACGGCTTCTTCGATTTGAATGAACACTGACGACCTACCCACTGCAATTAATTAAATGTTTTTCGGCCGTTTGCCACGGCAACACCGGCGCGGCGTGTCGCTATTGGTCGGCTAAATTGTGTATAAGTGGCGTGTTCTTTTTTTTTAATAATTACCTATAATCTATTAGTGCATACGTTTGATACTTATAATATTTAATTTACTTAGGGCTGGTTTTTCAATAGTCACTTAACCGTTACCTGAGGAATAAAAATAACGGTATGACATATTTTTCATAGATAAGCTGTCAAACCGCCATTTTTACTCCTCAGTTAACGGTTATCTGACTATTGAAAAACCAGCCCTTAATCTAAATAACGCACTATATTCATCATTTATATTGTTTTTTTTTATATTGATTTTCTTTGCCTACCCTCGTCCGTGTGTCACTGCGGAGCACAGACTAAGTAGAAATGCTGCGGAGTGCCAACGGTGCAAACTGAAAACCAGAGCTGGGTGTCTTTCGCCCAGCAATTAATGCTTGAGTTGGTAACCCTTTTGGTGTGGACATGCTCAGCGATATTTTCATGTTGTTTTTTCAGTGTTCTATTTTTTATCTTTTTTTCTAATAAACACCTTTGAGGTTTTTGTATTTGTGTTTCTACGCTTAATAAATATTTTTATATTATATTTATTTAATTATAATAACGACGAAAGACGTCATTCACTTCCGCTCTAATTTGATATCATGTAGTGTATGTGTGGAAAATAAAATGACAACAAAGGCTTTACCGTGTATTCAACTTATCTATGTGATACAATTTTATTGAAATGATTGTCGTTGTATTATTTACACGGAAGTTTTTGTTATAATTATATATGAAAATGAGCCCGTCTGGTACAACACCCGTCGACAATATACGTCAAAGTAAAAACAATTTATGCCAAAACAACTTCATTAAATACATTCGGCAGACTTACATCATATAATAAAAGTACATGTAAGCAGTTAACATGATAGGCTTTGCATATTGCGTAACATTTTACTTACGTCATGCCGGTAATATAAAACTACAGGAATTCATTAGCTATTTACACGTCGGCTAGCTCTTTATCTGTCCCAAGTTACATTGTTCCATACCCTGATCTCCTTCAGTACGTCCCAGCTTTCACTAGGAACTGGAAAACTGGAAATATGCGAAGGGGCTTCCCTTCGCATATAACGCGACTCAAGTTGCCGATACCGACTTTGGTATCCCGGCGACTATGGCAATACAAGTCTATAGAGGTTCGTACACAGTCTCGCGTCACTGATACCTTAATATATAATTAAGGCATAGTATAAAGAGGGGAAGTAAGATATACAAACGCACCGCGCGTGGCTTGTTTGTGTGCGCCATAGTATCTATGCGTCGCCGCACGCACACTTAACAAAACCTCGAGGGGATTCGAGTAGCGCCAGTCAGGACTAAGTCTGCACGAGGTTCGCGCGTCACGACTTTTCGGCACCGATACATGAATGAAAAATGTGCGATATTCGCAGGAGAACGTATTGTGTGATTTAATAGACATTATTGCATTATTTATGTTTGTTTTAATTAAAAATGAAAATAAATAATGGTCCTTTGTGAGTAAAAATACTACATTATGCCGATTAAAAAAAATACAAAAAATTGACTAGTATACAACGTGTAACATATTATTAACGCTAACCTCTTATGGATTTAAATACAACTTCCCGACCCTTGCCAATTTATAGGCACCGAATTAAAATTTAGCTAAAAGTTACAACCCTAAGACCGTAGGCAATTATATCGTGGATTGGGCCGGAGATAACCTACTTCCCCTCTTTATACTATGCTTAAGGTCTTAAAGTATTATAGACTTGGGTCGCGTTGTGTACGAAGGGGCTATGGGACTTTACTCATGGCGCGATGCGACGCGATTCGAACGAATTCCAACTACAAGTGAAAATCAACCTTACCACTAAAGGTGAACGCAGACCTAGCCGCACCGCAGTCTCCGCAGTCATCGTTTTCTTACCGCTTCTGCGGCTACTGCGATGCGGGTGAGTGTGCGAGGTTTCATAGAACTTCATACAAAGAATTCGTATTGCGGGGACTGCGGAGACTGCGGTGCGGCTAGGTCTGCGTTCATCCTAAGACATAAGACAAAACACGTTGTTATCTATGGGTACATGAAAAACAAAACACGATGGCCATGACAACGTCAAGTCAATTGAATCATTTTTATTTCTTAGTGGCAAGGTTAATTTTTACTTGTAGTCACAAACTATGTAGAGAGGCTCTTGTAGTTGGAATTTGTTCGAATCGCGTCGCATCGCGGCTTAAGCAAAGTCCCTAAGGGAGCTCCCCATGACGCAATTCATGCGATTTGCAATTTCTACTAACTAAACCTGAAAATCGTCCTTGCTACTATAATATAACAATGCAATTCGATTGACTTGACGTCGTGACGAGCTTGTTTTGTTTTTCATCTACCCGTACACTAGATGTAGTGAAAATCATCCTTACCACTACGACTTAATTACCTATGTGTCGTACTATTAAGGATGATTTTCACTTGTAGTTGAAATCGGTTGAATTGCGTTGCATCGCGTCATGGGGAAACTCCTTAAGAGTTCTCAATGGCAGGGCAACACTGCCCTCGTGTGAGTGCGGGCGGTGTTGCCAGCCCGCACACACCGTCTCCGCACCACTGTCACTAACGATATTAAATTAATGTTTGTTTTATTATTTCATACAGTCCATCCCGGCAACGCATGCTGTACCACACGAGTGAAGACGGTTCCTCGCCGTCGTCTGCGGCATACATTCACAGACGGCTCTCAGCTACATACAAAAATAAAGTACATATTATGTTATATACAGTTACATGACGGCCGCGGTCCACGCGGCGGGAATACTATATCACGTCACATTATAAGAACCGGCGATCAATACTCTAGGAAGCTTCTTAACAACGTCTAAGACCAGCTTTGTTCACATTTGATTTGGAAATAGACATTTACGTATGGGCGACGCTGCTACACAGGTATTATAATATAATTATATATAATTACATAGGTGTAAATAATACATTTTGGAACTCAGTCTTGCAGCGCCATCTGATCGGATATAACGGGATCCTTCCGTACGGAACTAATTTACAATATTGGGATATAATCACAGGTATTAAAACAAAATCAACAATTTCCAAGAGATCAAAATTAAAGACCGATTTTTCTTCCAAAATGCGTTATTTATAGATGAATCATGTTATTAAATACATAAAACACAAAGAGCAACATTTACCGTTCGTGTTGTTTACATAAAAGTGTACATAATATAACATCATTTGACACCAGTCACAAGTTTTGTTGCCTCTCGTTAGTTGTACGTCAACGCACAAATAACTTGAAGCATTACACAGCCTGCTTGCTAGCATACTAACAACAATTTTATAATAAATAAAATAATACACCGTGCCGCGAATGTAGGCGACCGCATAGCGTGACATCTGTAGATATCACAAGCAAAAGCTAAATTCCGTGGGCGTCAAAAGTATCCAAGCGTAATAGATATTAGCGGAGACCTCTCGCGCCCAGCGTTGGTCGCGGCCATGCTGCGGGGCGAGACGGGAGTGGGAAGCGGTCGCCTCCTTCTTCGAAGCAGTAATGCTCGCGAAAGAGGAGGCGGGCCGCGTGAGAGAGGACAGTGTCCTCCCTCCGCCCCACCCGCGGTGGTGGACGCCCACGGCGACCGACGTCGCAAGACGATCTCCGGCCACCGTAGGCGCGAGTAAAATGGCGCGACCATGGACCATGCCCGGGTCGACGGCGCGTTGTGTCCCACACGAGCCTCAAAGAGCGTCAGCATAATGACGGGGCCCCCTCTCAGAGGGCCAAAGCCTGTCGGGGTCGCGGGATTTTATTTCCTCACCGTGACCCCGGAACATAAAGGGCTATTGAAGGACACCGTGGATTTTAATCAGTACAAGTCTGACAGTAGGGGTGGGAGCACTCATCTGATGATTTTACCACGTTAAAAAAAAAAAGAAAGCGTAATTGATATGTGGAGAACAAAGCATGGTGATTACCATCACATCGATTATACAGATTATTAAGAAATACGTCAGTAGGTACTCGTCCAGACACAATTTATTATGATCACACTTGCGGCCAACTACACTCGACAACAACATACAATTTTGAGCTAATTCTAAACAATGATATATTTTTTACACCTAATTACAGCTTCGAAAGCACTGATAATGATATGACGTTGCCGTATTTTACTCCGTTTTTGGAGTAGTGTCAGCTGCTTTTGTTTATGTTGCTTGTGTGAATAAAACTGAAATTTCGTTTACTTAGTATAGACTGGCCTGACAATAATTATATAACGCAATTTCAAGTTTTTTTTTTTTATGTAATGTGTGGGTTAATCGGCAGCTTGTGTAAAGGTACCTCTAAGTTAGTTAAACCTATGTCAATTTTCAGAATCTTTCCTTTATCAAACCAGTACACATAATTATGAACCCTAAAATAGCAAATACAACTAAGACGCTATCAACATATTGGTAGCTTATACCTTGTATGAATAAATTCACATAATATTGGAGTACACGACGAATCCATCCGAGTATAAACATTTACGATAACGACGTCAGAAGAGCAATAATTGAAATACAACAACAGTTCAGATTCCTATAAAAACGGGTAAAAATATTAACAGATATAATATTTACACGATCAGTTCTGTACTTTTGGCGTAGTCTGTGTGACGTAGTCACCGGCTGTATTGTCTGTTTCAGGCCACTCCGTGTCGTTAGCTCTCTCGAAGGGCGCACACTGCCACCAGTCGTCCTCTACAAGCATTGTCAACAGGACCTCAGTATTATTTGTACTACAAAAATCACACACTTGTTACGTCAAAAAGCATGATTAAAGACGTGCGTGCGGTTGACTATACTAATATGAGTGAACAACAATGGGAGACGCCTCTTTCCACGTTCGAAAATGTGAACCATCGCTATTACGGGCGACCAATCGCAGTATGCGTCCACCCTTGGACGAAGCAACGTGGACATTACCATCGCCACTTCATAAGCCATCACTCACCTTTGTAAGAGCTAAGCGGTCGCTGTTAGGAATACAAAATAGCACAAATGTAGATCATCTGGATCTCACAATGTGTATACACGACCACTGCTAGCGATATTCTAAAAATACTCAATACTTGATTTGACGGAAGGAATAATTTTGTCTCATAATCTATTAACCGATTGTGTCAAATATCATGACAGCATACAACTATTCGTCTCTATCATAGTTTCATAAGAAATAAGTGCTCTTGACACGACCGGTCTGTACCTGGACCGGCGACGGCGTCATTTAGACTTCGACTATTCGTAGATTTCCTTATTTTAGCGTGTACCTGGCATTACTCGGTTATACCGAAGGTTGTGGCGAAGATGGGTCGTGGAATCGGGATTAGAGCCGGCGTTAAGAACAAGTCTTTGGGTAACGCGCCGGGCGGAGTAAAAACCGGTCGTGGACAAAAGCCTTAAAGCTGAGAAACAACATTCTCCTCCACGAAGACTGGTTTCCGTGTAGAAGGGGTTCAGGAGCGGAAGAACCTCACGGCTCGCACCACGTACTGCCTGCAGATGGGACACTCGGCCAGCTGCTTGGCGCAGGCGGTGCAGGCGGCGATGTGTCCACACTCCAGCAGCACACACTCCAGCGGGGCCGCCATGCAGATCTTGCAGCACTCCTCGGGCGGCAGGTTGTCTATGTCTGCAACATGAGTGGTAACTGTTATGGACTCTCAATACTATGTTTTCATTTTTCAACTAGTGGTAATGTCTTTTGTTTGAACCTCACCATCTATTTCTATCTAATGCTTTGACAATGTGTTTTACAATAAAATGAGTATCGTAATACACGTTAGTGCAATGGCAAGGCAATGTCTTTTCTATACTCCCTTAAAACGAGCGACATGATTGGAACCAATGTGAAGCCACCATCTTTTCAATTTTAAAATAAAAATGTACTCAACCCGCAATAGCACCATGGAGAAATATGAGCCAGTTATAAAGCCGTCTTACCATCCTTGTACTGCGCGTGGTTCCGCCACAGCGTCTTGGCTCGCTCCAGCAGGTCCGCTCGCTCCAGACAGCCGCGGTACTCCACGCGGTTCCTGATCAGCAGCTCCTTCAGCTGCTTCACGTTCAGCGCCTCCAACTCCTCCGCGCAGGAGAACTGCTCCAGACGGATCTGTCTGGGGGTACCTGTGCGTACATCAGTTGGTTAGTTTTAATAGTACATTACTGCCGCGGCCTATAATGGCTACTTTGCTGGTCGCACTGATGATGGCCGACAGCGCAGCGTAGCGCAGCTCCAGGCCGACACAGCGCGGTCAGCATGCAGCACTGGATGGACGAGCTGAGATAAAGGCCGAGGCCGTAGGCCGAGGCCTTTACAGCGAGGACAGCAAGGGCTGCAATGATGGCCAAGCTGGAAGGCCTAGAGCGTAGCTAGGCTATAGCTCGAGGCAATCATAGCGTGACCAGCGAAGTAGACATAGTGGGCCAAGGCTTGTATAGTGCTTTACTCAAAAATGCAAGTACCTAACCTACATAAAACCAGCAAGTGATTTAAATAAAATATATATTAATTAACTAGAAATTTAATTTTAATAACAATTAAGAAAAATACAGTAACTAAAATTCAACACCGACTTTCCTGGTTTCATATTACTTACTAATAGTTTGCGATAATTTTAATGCGATGTTTGACTGCTATATTTTCTTCATTTATTACTTCATTTACAAAGCAAAAAAGTCACTAAATAAAAATAAAAAATTCGCTGAACCGCGCTTTTGTTCCTTCTTTGTAATTTTTTTTTTAAATATGGAATACAATCTTTTTGTGCCTACCTCTTTATATACAAACAGCTGTGTTTTAAATAAAATCTTTTTGCATTTGTTTTTTTAAAACGTTGAAACGTCAAAATAGCGGCCGGCAATGTTTTGCCGGCCTGGTAGAGCGGCCAGCAAAAACATTGCTGGCCGCTACTTGAAACAGACCGGCAAAGTCTACTTTGCTCAAACAAGGTTGTCAAAATAATGACCACATTACATGCATTTTTGAGTAAACAATAGTACATTTTGATACAAGTGGGGAAAGATTGTTATTGCATTCGAAGCGGAATTTCAATTAGAAACTGCAATAACACAAGCTCACATGTTTTAAACGACGATTATAAAACACTTTCGACGTAATCAAATACATAATTATGGAGGTCATTGATGTTCTTATTTTTTATATTAGTAATGCATGTAGGTGGTTTCAAGAGGGGGTCCCTCAACGTGAAGCTGACTGTACCAGTGGTGATGGTGTACTTAATTTGTGGTGATGAATAATGTGTACAGTCACGTTCAAAAATCTATTAGAAATTTATCAAAGCAATAGCCTGACGCTTCACTTTGACTTACGACCTTTTGTTATAAGTTGTTTTAATACTATACAAATCAAATTAACCCATGATATCCTTCATAATTTCAACCATCGTTCTACGAGTAATGCTGGCGCAGTGGTTAACGTGCTCAGATAATTCGTCGTTGGCGGAGGATCGATCCTCACTTTTTTTTCCAATTACTTTATTTAATTTAATTTTTAATAATTACTTTATTCTTTTTGTTATTTGAATATTTTTTTAATACGAATTTGATAATTTAAATTTATTTTTTGTTATAATTACTAATATTAGTCATTAGTGTTGTGTTTCGTTCGTTATGCGACAGATGCTATCATTTTAGTATAATAAAATTTGAAGGTAGATCACAGAAAATCAAAACAAAAGTGACAAAAGTTAATTATTTCGATTTGTGAGGTAGACGATATGTTAGTTCGTTTCGAGTGTCTTAATAGAACGTTGTTGATTCCTGGTTATTTTGTGTGACGATTGTTTGCATCTACGCTGTTATTGTTTTGCAGTGAAATGGGAATTCTAAAAATATTGAGGGCGAATATCATAGCCCTGCATAAAATATGTGAATGAAACTTAACACAAATATCAAATGAGACCGGACTAACTGTGAGTGTTAATATATAAATTTTAATTATTTCAAAAGTTAATATCTTTTATAAATAAGGTTTCCTAATTCAAAAGCGTTTGTTTAAAAGTAAAAAAAAAATGTGATTGATACTTAGTATGTGCTATTAATAGTTTTTTCATAATAGTAAAATAAATCAACAGCTATATTTTGCATAAAGATAATAATAGTATTCCATGTTTTGTTCTAGTGATGAAATTCTGTTAGTCTATGGAATACGAGATATAAGGAAAAGAATAATATAGCGCTTGTCGAGAACGAAGTGGAGTAAAGGACAAGCAGGGACGTCAAATGGTTTAGTTATACTAATGAGTAACTAATTCAACACTAAATTAATAACCGTTCACCGTGCACTCAACATTGAAGGCTCACATCATCGAGTATCAGCTAAGAAACGTTTATGTTTTACAGATAAAAAAACGTTTAAGATTATGTCAATAATATTTTATGATATTGTGGTTTTTGGTGTATTTATTATAAATAGACTAGAAACGTTAACATAGTTTTATTGATACTTATATTTTATTTTAGGATTAAGATTCGAGGTAATTCAGCTTCAATCCTCTTTTCGTAATGAAAATGAACTTTAAGCTAAATGTAACCTCGATATCCTTTATGGGGTATTTTTTATGAAGTGCGTAGTTTATTTCCGTCGTTCTATTTCAGAAATAGAGCACATTTCCGTCATGTATAACTTTAGTTTTACTAAATCGCGCTTGGTGAAGCGGAAGAAACTCGTCATGTTCAAAACAACCACTTTTGGCACCGCGACCGTGGAACGCAAAGGGCGACTGACCTTTTGCGTTCCAGGGTCGCGGTGTTAAAAAACGTTTATATTGACACCGGAAATGGCATCGTGGCCCGGGAAATCAAAGGGCAATTGGCTTTTTGCGTTCTAGGGTCTTGCCTAACTTAACCTGTGCGAGTCAGGGTGGCCCTAGTCCCCAGCTCACTTCGCTCGATCTTACTGCCCTGGAACATAAAGGGCAAATAGTTCATTACGTTCCAGGGCCGTGGTGCCCTGTTACAGTTTCAAAATAATCAGCTTTAATAATGATTACTTAAATATTTCTTTTGATAAAGTAATTATACAATTTTATTAATTTTCGTAAAAGATAACATATTAATAATTAATAACCTGTCCGCACTGTATAAATAAATACCCTGTATTTGCTTATTTCCTAAAATATAATAAAACGTTAGTAAGGCTTAGTCACATATTTTAATTTTATGAGGCTTTTTTTTTTCATTTCGAATTGTTGAATTCTCTTATTCATTTAAGTATTTCATAATTTTGTTAAAATAATAAAAATGTTCTATGAATTTCGGCATCCATATTATTATTATGTAATTATTAGACATCTAAAAATATAATTATTGTTATAACATAATTATCACGCATTTTTTTTTTATTCTAAGCCTTTAACAAATTAACGTGATTAGCAGTGACTTTAGTAAGATATTGAAAACGAAATAATCAGGCGCATAATTCTGTGTAATCGTGTTTTACAAACGTGGAAACCGGTTCCTAACATTCCTTTGCATAAATATTCGCAATGATCTAACATGGTGCTGATAACTGTTTCTTTTAGGCTAAGTAAATTCATGATCAATACATGGTCGAATCTTAATAACTATGCTTTGTTTTTGTTTCTTTGAAATCATTACAATATTTTAATAAATAACTTAGATATTGGTTTTTTATTTTGTTACTTATTTAAAATAAAAAAATAAAAAACATTTGTTTTTTTTTATAAATATTCCTAAAACTTATGTCTAGCTCCCAGAAATTGTGAACAAGCGACTTATAATATTTCTGTCTCATTACAATATTAAAACAATTGAGTAAAACTTACAAAAAGAATATCACTGCGTGAGGTTCGAACTCGCCTCTTATTGATCACAGCAGTTTTCATAGACTAAATGCTCAACCACTAAGACAACTGGACACACAGATTAATGTTGAAATTATGAATCCTATGCAATCAGTAGTTGATGATGCATGTGTCTTTCCAAAATAAAAGGTCATAAGTCAAACTAAACGTTAAGCTATTTCCTTGTAAGTGATCCAAACCAATTTTGATTTCGACTGTACATATTACCTGTGTCATTGTCGGTACCGTTGTCGTCCGTTCCGTTGTCTGTGTCTGTGTCGTCCCCCCGCGGCATGTCCTGCAGGCTGGTGCTGTCAGCACGCGGGGAGGGGGGCGAGGGAGGAGGCGAGCGGCGGAGCTCCAGCGTGGAGGAGGCGCGGGGAGGAGCGCGCGCCGGGTAGTGAGGAGATGTGCTGATGAGCACGTCCGAGTCTGGGGAGAAACGGATTACTTGTAAGAAGGTTGAAGAGCCGTCGTGACGCAACCTCTACGGATGTCAACATCTCTCTACAATTTACTCTGTGAAAACCTACCCTGGTCGGATGCAATTTAAGTTCATCGACACGCAAAGAAGAAGCGAGCCAGGCGGCCCTGATGAGGCCAACTACCGCCATTGCGACCACTCAGCTATCACCGCAGGTGGTGCCGTTGCCCAGTTCACTGTACTACACACATCAAAAGTGTCTAGGGATCAAGCATTTTTATGCGGATTTCTTGAGATTGAGATGTGGCTTTGTAATAAATTTATGATTTTATAAATTTATATGGATCCTTTTTGGTGCATTTCATAATTTGAATCAGGAACTGTAAATCAAATTCGAGTAAAAGATGAAAATCAGCTGTCAATATTTTCCCTATAAAAACATACAACGCATTGAAGACATTATTAGTGCTACTGTTTCCCTACTACTGATTAAAACCAACGTTATTATGGAGCGGCGACGTCATTTAAGCAGGGAAGAAATGCTCAGAGCCGTGGGAATGATAGAAGCTGGTTCCCGGCAACGTACTGTGGCTTTAGCTCTGAATACAAGTCAGTGTTATCAGTCGACTTTGGACACGTTACCGAAGCACTGGTACCGTGGCTGAGCGCCATGGAGGACGGTATCGCTGCACCACACGGAGACAAGACCGATACATTCAAATCTTAACTCGAAGAGCTCCAACAATAACCGCCATGATGTTAGCCGTGAGGCTTCATCACTCTTCAGGGAACTTAATTAGCGACCAAACAGTCAGAAACCGCTTGCATGAAGTGAACCTTCATTCCCGAAGACCGCTACGGGTACCACCTATAGCAATGCACAATCGTAGGATTCGATATCAATGGGCTCTTGAACACAGAAATTGGGCAGAAGAACAATGGCGTTTCGTGTGCTTTTCTGATGAGTCTCGTTTTGGTATGAGACCGGATACAAGACGTATACGACACTGGAGAACCCCTGGACGCCAACAGCGATTAAAATCCTGCCAGGAAGTCCATCCTTATAGTGGTGGAACCATCATGGTATGGGCGGGTATTTGGATCGGCGGAAGAACTGAGTTGATTTGGATCAGAGGCAACCTCAACGCTCAAATTTATGCTGAGACGATTGTATCAGACGTCATCGTTCCTCTACAAGTGCAAATCGATCCCTTATTTCAGTTAATGCATGATAATGCACGACCGCACACCGCAAGAGTTGTAAGACAGACTCTCGCCGCAGCTAACATCAATGTCCTGCCCTGGCCTGCTCAGTCGCCAGACTTGAACCCGATTGAGCATGCATGGGATATGCTACAGAGAAGAGCTCTGCCGAATATGGAGGGTATCCAGTCGCAAGAAGACCTTTTTTTGTTGTTGCAACGAACATGGGCGGCCATTCCACAGTGTGATTTGGATGAACTCATTTTGAGTATGCCAAACCGATGTTCTTGTGTTGTTAGTGTTCGCGGTAGAAACACGGATTATTAATTGTTTAAGTTACCCAATAAAATTTTAAAGAAAACTGTTATTTCAGTCTTTTTTTCGAACTTTAATGTTAGTGGTTCAAATGTCAAAAATCCCTTTATTAGGAAAATGGCAAATTTCTTTATGAATGCAAAGGTGACTTGGTTTATCGTTACTGTGACAAACGATAACACTTTATTTGATGAATCCTTAAAGAACATTTTAATTAATATCAATCAGGAGAAAAGTTATTGCAAAAATATATGTTGATCCCTAGACACTTTTGATGTGTGTACATCTAATACAGTGCTACAAGAATTTAGACCTGACCAAGGTCCTAAGAGTGGTTACCGTTGGGCAGTGGGTCGGCGGGGCGGTTGACGAACTCCCAGCCGGTGTCGTCCAGGTCCTCGATCTCGAAGCAGTCGGCGGTGTCGACGCGCGCGCTCTCCCCGGACGCGCTGCGTGAGACGGAGGACGAGGACTCCGGCACCGGCACTATGATGTCCGGCTCACCACCTGACACCACGCATACCCCCCATTATTATTGTTGTCTTATCAAAAGGTATAAGTGACTCTTTGGGCCTGTCACTTTAGCGACCTATTGGGTCGTGAGTTTGGCTTATTTTTCTTCTCACATCCGGCGGATATATCCAGCTCAAATCCATTTCAACAGATTTCTCACGCACGTTTACTCTAAACTCATATTTTAATGACATGTCCACTCGATATCATCAATTTTTGCGTGTAGCTTCTGAATTAGCATGAATTAATAAATAACTTTGCATATGAAAATATTCTAAACTAGTTGTCAGTCTATTCTACATAATGCTAATCACCTGGCGTGGTTGTAAATCGTTCTGCATAGGGCCACGGCCGATTGTTCGGGGCATCGTTGTTGCCCGTGTTATTGTGCACGTGCGCCGAGTTGAAGCAGTTGCCTGAAACATTCAGATACATACACATTACAAGAATATTCTGAAATATGTTGCAACTTGATTCTATACTACATAGATACACAAGGAAAATATGTAGCGAATATAACCGGATAAAGTGTTAATACACGATGTCGATAATAGGTACTATTATATTTTAGTTATTGCCAAAATTTATCATAAATATCACAGCTGAAGGAACTTATTAGCACCTAAAGTAACATGCCAACAAAAGAGAAGTAGATATCATACTTTACATAATCATCCTGCAGTCTGTAGGTACTGGTTACAAAAGTTATAATGTTATTCAGAATATTTATATCCAGAGTTTAGTCAATATCAAGTAGTTTTGCTATTAACGTATGCCAATCAACTATAGAAACATACGCGCGCTGGGCTATCAGGTGAAGGATGCATTCCGCATCCTCCTTCGCTAGCATTATTGCTTCGCAAAAGGAGGTAATTATGTCTAGTCTGACACAAACTTTATCCTAGGATTAGTAGTACTTAATTGATAAGTCATTGCAATAGTTTAATAAGAATCATTATGACACTTATCAATAATACAGATAGTATGACAATTGTGTAAAATAAATCAGATTATTTATAACGATAAATTACGTCCACGAACCTGTGGAGTCTTCTCGTCGCCTATCATATAGAGCTTAAAAAGTCTAAACAAGTTTCATAACTAGCTGATAAGCCATTTTGGTTAAGACTAACTAAAACAGCTTATCATCAAGCTAAAAGGGTATTTTTCTGAAAGAATGAATGTATAATGAAGTGATGGTGTGACAATGACCAAGCACTGAGAAGGTAATCAATATATTTCGCAATCCTTTCTAGCGACGAGTCATGCACAATTGAGCTGAGAACAGCTGTACCAGTAGTCATACTCTTGAGGAGTGAACCGAAGCGTAGAATGTCGATGAAGGAAAAATGGCGTGCGATAAGAAGAAATCAGTCGATAGCTGAACATAGGCGTCTACAATTGCACGCAATTCCAAGTTGATTTTTAGAAACTTTTATTCAGCTGCTAATATTAGCCAACCAGCTCCATATGCAAAATCATCCACTCAAGAACACGCTGATTATTATAGTTCACAAAACAAATAAAATGTTAGTATATACTTCCGCATCCTCGTGAAGGTGGCGGCGGCGCCGGTTGCGCGCCGTTGCGGATGTCGAAGGCCGAGTTGATGAAGTCATTGATGTTGTTGGTGAACCCCTTGAGTGTGCTGAAGGGGCTGGCGCCGGCGCGGGAGCCCCGCCGCCGGTACGCCGCGCTGTTCACGTGCGACACGCACAGGCTCAGGAGTTCCTCCTTTTCTGGAATACGACACGTTACATACATTAATGTTATCATGTTCATTATGAATTTCTTATCTTTGGTGTTAGCGAAATTATCATTTTGTCAGTGGATCAACTATTAAAGTTCAATCAAACTGTTATGCATATTTTGCGGAACACTAAATATATTTTTGCTGAAATATTTGTTAGATACAAATATAGCCAGACTTCTTTCTGTGTTTGTATACAATAACTTCCATTAACGGTAATCTAACTCAAAAGTGGTAATAGGTAGTCAGGTTATTGATAAATTATGTTTTAGTTTGTTTTTATCTTGTTTGTATGTTGTGTTTTGAGATTCTATTAAATAATACATTAATTTGTGTTATACCTAGTACTTTATGGGAAATATTGACTTTACTATTATTTTCACTTGGTCTTGAATACTGCCTAAAATATCATACAGCTGGTCGCTGGAGGGTTCACAACAAGTGTCAGAATGAGATAGATTTTAAGAAAGCCTATTGTCATCAGTTGCTATTTTTCATGATACCTGAAGAATTTGTTAATACCTATATTAGTAGTGCTAGGATAAAGTTAAGGTTATAATAATATGGAGGTCATAAAAGGCCAAAATTAATCATTTATTGTCCATCCATACTATCTACTGGTACTTAATGCTGCATGTTTGACCTTAAACAGGTACCTATATTTTAATGTAATGTTTGATTTCCCTTATGTTGTTGTCTGAAGGAAACTGGCATGATAATAGTAAAATATTGTTGCGATATGATTATGGTAACAATAGGCAAAACCTTTGGTGCCTTTTTACCAGTTTATGTACAAAGCGTTTCGCCAATATTTTTATTATGCATGCAGCTGAGGAGTTCCAATTCCCTGTCGGAATCTGTATTTCCTGATAGCAACGACCTTTCAGCGGATTAGGCGCACAATGCCACATTCGCAAAATGACATTTTCAAATTTCGCAAAATGCCACATTCTCAAATTGTCATATTCCGAAAACGCCACATCGCAAAACGTCACATTAGCAAAATGCCATTTTCGCAAAATGTCATATTCGCAAAATGCCTTATCGCTAAATACCTACCATTTTCGCACAATGTCAAATAATCAAAATATCTAAATGTCACATGAGATATAGTCAATTTATTATAGAAACGGTCAGTCTACACCGAGATTTGTTTGATTTTAGATTTTAGACTTGATTAAGCAAATCCTATAATCAATGCTGCAAATCAATTAACCCTAAAGGTACCATGGCGCATGCGGAAAAATACTTTGATTGAGTCATAATTCTAATTATTCTTCTGACATTAATTATACAGGGTGGTCCAGGCCAGATGGATATAACATTTTTTTAGATAGTCGGTTTATGGACCTATTTGTACCCGCCAGGAAAAAATCGCTTGTCATCCGCTTACAAGATATGATTTTTTTGTAATATTAGAAATATTACCACTTTGAATGTTTTCATGATTTTTATTTACTTTGAAATGAAAAATTATTTTATATTTTTATTTTAGGTGCTTACTTAGACTATGCACTCTCTCTCAGAAAGAAAAAAAAATCAGACTGATCTGCTTTGAAGTGCGATTAATTTCATATCAATGCAAGAATAATTACTTTCCATGAAATCGGCAGATTTATCGCCGACTCCAATAAAAAATTAAAAAAAAAACTTTTTTCTCTAATTTTCGTGGCGGGTGGGTAAACATATAGGTCCCTAAACAGATTACCAAAAAAATTTTTATATCTATTTGGCCTGGACCACCCTGTATGTATGATATATCATTGTATTACAGTTGCATCTAAAAATTAAGAATGAGCGAAGGTGGACTTGCAATAAAAAAAAATAATTGTTTACTCACAAGGAAAATAAAATTTGTGTAATGACAATTAGACTATTTAATATCCTATTATCGATATACCTATATAGTATTTCAGTCTACATTTTTAATTTATTTTTAAATGAAAAAGAATAAATAATGAGATCAAATACATAATTAAATTAGTTTTATTTTTATTCATAAATCATCGGCTCAGAAGTCACTAAGTGGCTTTAACTTTTAAGAATGTGTCATTTTGAGAATGTGTCATTTTGAGAAATGACATTTTGCGAATGTGTCATTTTGCTAATGTGGCATTTTGCTAATGTGGCATATTGAGAAATGACATTTTGCGAATGTGTCATTTTGCGTCAATATGTCATTTTGCGAATGTGGCATTGTGCGCCTAATCCCTTTCAGCTTTTAGGTCGTAAATAGATAATTTTTAAGCAAGTGTTCTTCATGTTTGACCAAATATTTGCTTACCATCAGGCGAGATAATGGCCAAACACAAGCATCGCAATTTTTTTTTTAAATAGAAATGTGTTTTTACTAAATCTGATGGTACAATAATTTTGCATCAACTATGCAAAACCATATCAGGTGATTTTACAAAACGCATTCAGAGGATATTTATCATACTTGCTAGCCACTATAACCTAGTCAAGAAACTCACCCACACATATTAATGAAGGTGGACAATAACACTAATGCTGTCACATAATGTATGAAGGTCAAATAAATGTTTTGGTTGTCAAATAACTTGTATGAATACAAAACTATTACCTATTATATTGACAATGTATAATAACAAGGCAATATAGCTTGCAAACTTTTCATAAACCCGTTGCATCCTGAAGTCAACTAATTTTATGGTTTATAATTCTTATAATGTCTTGAAATCAAGTTTAAAATAATAAAAGAATACTGAAGGTGTCATTGAAAACCTGACCAGTTGTAACAGGGGAATTAACATAGGAATTAATTTTCAAGGGCAGATGTTAGTCTCTCAGCTAAATGTAACATTCTAGTGCAGCTAACGTGTTTTAGTTTTTATAGGTCATGCAAACCTAAATAAAACACCATTGTTATTGTAATATTGGAAAATGAAAGTACTTTTAGCTCCTTCGTACACAAGGTGATGCAAGTCTCTCTTATGACTTTGGTATCCATTGAAGCGTGACTGTGTCCGAAACTCTATGGATTTGTATTGCGATAGTCGCTTGGATACCAAAGTCGTAAGGTATCGGAGACTTGCATTGCCTTGTGTACTAAGGAGCTTACAGGTTTTCCTTTCTAACTGTCAGACTGCCAGTATGAAAGCTTGCTCATATTGAAAAAGAATGGCCATATGTTTCTTAAGATTAAAATGTTAATTTCTGAATAATTAAAATATTGTAAAAACAAATAACATTGTGCAATAGATCCTCCCAGGTGTATTAAACATTTGACAATACTGCAGTAGCCGTTATTGCACTAAGCAGACCATCAGTTTCAGGAAAAAGTCTTATTTACTAATATATAGATGATCAGTGTAAACACTGTATTGGCAATGACTTTGATAATATCAATACCAGTGTCATGAGTCAACTAATAAGTTTTTCAACTTTGGCTGCAGTCCAGTCATGTGAATGTATTATAAAAATGTAAATAGGGCTGCATTCATTATGATTAGACATACTCAAATGGAGTTTTGTTTGAAGGAAACTTAGATTTCTGGTAATCATACAGGGGGGACGGACGTACCGACGCATCCCCTGGTGGAGACGTTCTGTCGCTGCAGGAAGCACTGCAGGTCTCGCACCTTCAGGTGGGCGATCGCTTGCCGTGTGAGCGGGCGCGTGGACAGCACCCGGCACGGCGCGCACATGCTGCCGCCGCCGCGCCGCAGGCAGCTGCTGCAGTAGTAGCGCTCGCACTCGCTGCACGCCCGCTTCCGCTTGAACATGCTGAACTGCACCGCGCAGCTCTCGCAAGGCATCTTACAGCACCCGCGTCCTACTACTACTGTCAAGCATACTCCGCGCCGCACACTGCACTGCTCCAGCTGCGTCACATACACATTATAATCACGAGTACACTACTGTATTTACAATTTTTTTATAAAGTTTAACACTCATTTGATATTTTTATAGGTATCGTAATATTTATGTAAAAAACCAAAACATATGAATGACACACCTGCCATCATGAAAACTACGTTCCTGTTTACGCATTCTGTACAAAAAAAAGAAGAAATATTATTTAAAACTCGGCTTGTTGATTGATGCAAACACTAGTATTTTTCACTTTATATAACAAAAAATTGTTTACCTCGCCTCAGAATTTTATTTTAATGGAACTTACTCGAAAGCAATGTCCTTGAAAGGAATATACGTGTAATGAAGCGTTTACATTTTCTTTTTCTATCATTCAGTTTATGACGCAGAGATGAAAGATTATTCAGCCTAAAATACGCAACACGCAAGAATCCCCTCAGCTATAAACTGTTATCATTATTGATTTGATAACGTTTTGTTGAGTGACTTTGCACCTACTTGTCATGTCTGTGCTTGCTATAACAACTAATGAAGCAAGACCGGTTATACTATTTTGGTTTGAGACAGGTTCCACTAGCTGCTTCTGCTTCATTCGTACTGGTTCGAGGAATGTTGTCATGATCCCGAGTACAACTAAGGTGGAAACAAGAGAGCTTGAGCCTTTCAATACCTAATTTTAATTAAACAAAAGAACTTCGAGTCGGAGGGTTTTGATTTACCGCAAGATATTGTAATGTAATGGAATAAAGGGTAAAAAGTAAATCACCCTTACGATATCCTTTTGATCACAAACTCCTCCGGATGTAAACTTTCATCAACGAAATGGAACAACATAACTAGGTATGTTTACAAATAAAAACTGATTATATCGGTTTAAAATTTGATTTTTACTATTAGGTATCATGTAACACAAGTGAATACCTTAACGCAAATCGTAGAATGATTTGTGGTCTCATGTTATTGTAAATAAAGTCGACGACAAAATCAACACCAAATAAAAAAAGAATCGCTGAGGACAGGATTCGAACCTGCGCGGGTAGAACCCATTGGATTTCAAGTCCAACTCCTTAACCACTCGGACACCTCAGCTGTGCAAGTCAATGTTTAATCTATTGTTGTGAAGCGCTGAACATTCTGTACCTTTCGTTGTATCTGTTCAGATTTGTTTGATCAAATGTGTGTAGCTTTTACAAGCGTGTATAGATACAGGTGTGTTCCATTTTTGGTACAAACATTAAAAGGAATACGTGAACAGCTCCACAGAGAGACGAGGTCGCATAATGTGAACAGTTCGCCATTCGAAGCTAAAACGTGTGAAATGTGAAACAAACGTGAGTGCAGCGACGCGATGTTTGAATTTCTGTGGACTACCATTTTTTCAAGTCGCAGGTGGATTTAGAAATAGATTTATACCTAATTTGAATTTATTTTCCCGTGAATCTCATAAAAACAGTTTGTTGAAAACAAAAGTTTTTTAGTTTGGTAGAACATGTACATCTATGTGTGTGTGGCAAACTCATAAAATATGAACATGATTTACTCATGATTTGAATATTTTAAGTTGATAGATCGCTTCTTCTTAACCGACTTCAAAAAAAGGAGGAGGTTATCAATTAGACTGTATTTTTTTTTTTTTTTTTTTTTTTATGTTTGTTACCTCATAACTTGCGACTGGGTGAACCGATTTTCATGATTCTTTTTTTATTCGAAAGCTGGTGCTTCCCGTGTGGTCCCATTGTCACCATTTCAGGATCTGATGATTGGATCTTGGAGAAATCGAGGGCAACCCTCAAATTTTATTGGCTGACACATAGTTTTTCGCAAATCTTATGAAGTAATTCAAGTATTTGCGTATGGAAATCATCATCTCATGTACCTGAGCTGATGATGGAAGGTACAACTCCTGAAGTAAGAAAACTATGTTTGTGTTTGCATATCTCCGGAACTACAAGTCCGATTCAAGTAATTCTTTTTTTGTTGTACTAGGTATCGTTCAACTTAGGGAATACTGCAAATTTCATCAAAATCGGTTCAGTAGTTTTTGAGATAGGGAATGAATTAAAGAGATGTTAACGATGTTATTACCGGTGCTACGGATTACAAAATTCTAGTGCACATGTAAGAAAATGATGTATTTGACAAGAATTTTGGTTGAATATTTAAACTAAAAAGAGTAAAATAAAAACTTTTTCAAAAAAAAATGTGACCGCCTTCAAAAACAACCACAAAAAAGGGTAAAATAACCTACAAAACTTTTCTTTCGGAAGTCGGTGGCAAAAGAGACAATGAAATTAATAAAAAAAGTCACCGACTTCCGAAAGAAAAGTTTTGTAGGTTATTTTACCCTTTTTTGTGGTTGTTTTTGAAGGCGGTCACATTTTTTTTTTTTTAGCAAGTTATTGTTTGTATAAAATATCTATGACATTGTTCAGTCGGATCAGTGCGTTAAACTTTGCCTGCCTTAGTTTATGCTTGAAAGACGATTGCTCTGAAAGATGCCACGGTTAAAAAAAAAGTTGCGACATATTAGTGAGTTTCAGTTGCTTGGTAGCCCTTCGAGTTAGTAGAGTGCACCCTTTGTGTAGCGTCAAACAAATGCATTGGCGAGTGTGCTCAGCGAGTTGTAGTCGGCAGCACTCGACTGCTGCAGGCTGGTGTAATGTCGCACACCACTTGCACGAGCGCCTGCAGTCATTACAAACGCAAATTGTCGCACAACTGCAACAAAAAAAATATTTCTTTGCTTGCCAACTTCTAAAAGCTGTATAATTAATTTATTTACTAATATGTTTTTTTAATTAGGGGTATACCGACGGTAACCAGACACTGGGCGCAGAATTGGCCAGACCAGGACCACAATTAGCCAGAACAGGCAGCAGATATAGAAGCTCGCACTGGGAGCATGAAAGGCTAGTTATCATTGTTTTTGATTATTAAAAATATAAAAACAGCGCTACAGATGGGTGAACAGGAACTTAAGCAATATTCTGATGTTGAGGTTTTAATTATACATACAGATGCTAATGACCGGTTTATTGTTCTAAGGCAGTTCAGGCAGCTTGACGTGTCGTCGCGACGACACCTCGTCGTTGCCGTTGACTAAACTAGTTACCTAGATTGACGTCACCAAAAAAACTAACTGGAATATTTAGAACAGTTCAATTAAAATTAGAAAGCTATAAACATTTATCTTACTAGCATCTATAAATGTACCTACAAGCTTCTGCATTCTTAGAACAGGTTGAAGACTTCATTGTGATGACAGCGGGAAGGCTAAACGAGCAAAAACAGGTTTAATTATTTTAACATTTTAACCCTTTAATGAACTACCTGCGTTATTTTACTTTCAACAGTATCAAACTTCACAGGAATAAAGAGTTTTAGAGCCAAATGAAAACAAGAAAAAAAAGGGCGAAGAACGTTGTCGTTACGTGAAACCCTCCTCGATAAATTAGCACTGTTTCTCAAATTGATATAAAATCAATATAAAACTCCAGAGTTTATTGAAAGAATTCCTTTCTTTTCTAAAGTCTTATTTAGTGCCTTTATTAATAAGGCCTGGGCGACGCAGGGAGGTGTGATAAATTACTTTTATTTATGACTCGAGTTATTTTCCTAATAAAGTACGGTGGTGTGTGTAAACAACATTAGTTTAGTACATTAGACACATCAGCCATCTAATATAAAGTACGCTATAAAAACCACTGGCTTGATTTTTATGGAATTCATCAGCGTTTTTGGACGAAGAAGGAAAATGAGGTCATGTGACGAATTTTACTTCTTCTATGCCTAAATGTCATTTTTTGTTATTTGATCAAAATAATGGCAAGTGTAGATGTTATATTTTAGTGCATTATTTATAGTTATATGTCGAGCAATAACCTTTTATTGCAAAAACATTGTATATTATGATGAAGCAGTTCCTATTTTTATTTATAAAAAGTAGGTAAACGAGTAACCTTTCCGCCTTTTAACTGCTTATTGTTAAAGTGAACGATGCGCGTGCGACTACGGAAGGCGCTAAGTAACGGCAACTAACGGTCACGTGGAAACTACGTCATACATTATACCCATACAGTTACATGTAGAATCTGATTCATAATTTCGCGCCCCTCACCACAGCTGAGGTGTCCGAGTGGTTAAGGAGTTGGACTTGAAATCCAATGGGTTCTACCCGCGCAGGTTCGAATCCTGTCCTCAGCGATTCTTTTTGCTAATTTTCATTTTTGATGTTTCTTTATTTTTTGGTAAAGTTTGCTAGAATAGAAATTATTTCTATGAAACATTACATAATAAGTAACAATTAAAATATTATGCTTACTTTTTTAATTTTGTGACTTTTTAATGCCAGACCGAGCGCATTTATATTTTCGTAAATTCGCTAAGTTTGTAAGTCTTATCAGTAGTATAATACCTAATACATATATCAGAGCAAACATTCATTTGAGTTATCTCAATAGCTCTATGTTAGGAAATGGTTAGGTCAACATCTCGCATTTTGATTAGCTGTTTTGGAGATGATTTTATTTACCTTGGAACCTACACACTGACACAGGCGGCCGACATTTTTACTTTTACGAAGCCGTCTCGATAATTTTATCTTCATCAAAATTCTATCAATATTCACCACAACTGTGCTAGAGTTTGCCTTGAATACGTTATGAGGAAAACCAATATAGCATTTTTGTGATTTTTTTTACAAAACTATTTGGTCTGTTTCCTTGAATTCATCACCCATGCGATGAGCGTGAGTCAACGGTTCTATGAATCCATTGAAATGAGCCCAGGTAGTGGACACTACTATACTAGCTGTGACCGTAATTATTTTATTGTGCTACCTGGTAGCGACTGATTGTTAGTATTATCTCTTACTGCAATAATTGACGTCAGTCGTAGGGGTGCGGGTATTTTAAGCTATGATTGGTTGGTGTGATAACTAAGATTTTATGACGTGTAATCAGCCGGTAGCTTACGATGTCGGTTTTGTTTGGGTTATCTTGAATGCATACAGACAATAGTTGGAAAAGCTTTTAACCTTACGCCATATTATCTAAAAAAATACTAGGTAAACGTCAGCCAGCTGACACCAGCAGGTCTAAAACGGCCACTATTAGCAATATTCTTAATGATTCACTTTGTGCGTTTCCAACAACGTCACATTCACGAAGTAATTAAATCATTTGGAATATTACAGAGTGGCCATTTCAGACTCGCAGGTCTACGTCAATATTTAAGAAGTAAATGACGAAGGACGAAGAATATAGTGATGGCCCAGTGGTATCGCTCCCGACTTACGAGTTGTAGGTCGTGGTTTCGAACCCCGTCAGGAGCATTACTTTGTGTAATTTGTATTGTATTGTGTAACGGGCTGGTCCGCAACTCCACATCGTATGCGCGTATTTTGCGTGCGGTGTGTAACTTATTTCATCACCACTGCTCTCAAAACGGTGAAGGAAAACATCGTGAGGAAACTAGCATGTCCTAGAACCAAAAATTCCAACACATGTGACATCCACCAACCCGCACCGGGCCCGCGTGGTGGATTATGGCCGGGGAGTATAGAGGGAGTTGGGCCCTCTCACAGAGAGGCGGCCTGTGTGGGAACATTATTGGCTGATGATGGTGATGATGACGATCGAGGAAGTGGGTCAATAATACAATGAAAAACTTTGAGAACTTTACAAAACAAACCGGAGGTGACTTCTTGTACCACAGAGTATACTTCAAGTTCAACATGTTGGAGTAGGTCTCGACAAGAAATGTCGTCGGAAATCAATCCTCACATCACTGGACTTTTCTGAGGCTGTTGACCTCCCCAAACTCTGAAAATTGAGGAAAAGGCATCATAGACGTCTTTAACGCTGTCAAGCTAAAACATTCTATAAGAACATCAACTTAAAGTTTGATTTTACGTGTATGTTTTTCATCGTAGATGTAGAGCTTCACTTTTGCCATTCTAATATAAACTCTAACGTCTTTGGCTTTGGTTACAATTTGCAAGTGCGACATCATTGAGCAGGAAGTAGGTTAAGCACAAGTTATTTTTCACAGTTCCTCGCGAAACAGAGAGCGACCGGAGCGGATTGAAATCGGGATAAGTTTAGCACAATGTATGAATGAATTCTAATGGTTTCACAGTTACAAATCTAAGGAGTATTGCCAACAGGATTTTATTTCGGGGATTTAAAACTGCTTTGAAGCAATAACTTTGTCAGAGCGCCCTTTTTCAGAAGTTGTTTTTTTTACATCTGTTTGGGTACAGTACAACTAAGACCTTAGTGATAGTATCTAAGAGCATCTAGATCTCTACACATTTTTAGTGAAACTAGATCGTGGACATGTGACACTAATAAGCACGAAAACTGATTGAATATGTCTACCTTACAGTGGGAAGGTTCCCGAAATGGGAATATTTAGCATAAAATACCTTGTGTTCTTTTCCGCAAAGTCTAATGATACCCAAGGCCGCGCACTACTGAAATTGAGTTTATATTTTTCAGAAAAGTAAATAGAACTAAGTATTACATTGTTCGAGTTAGTTTTCGTTATAATACAGGTAAGTATTCGCTTCGCAGTATTGGCAGCAACCTGTTACTCAATGCTGTCACAATGTTTAGCTAGCGATGCAGACTCGGGCTATCCCTGAGCTCGCGGCCCTCACTCCAGATTCCCGCAGAAGCCAAGCTTTATTTACTCTGAGGATACGTGTGGGATGATGTTGTGAGCGTTTTATTGGTTCAAAGTGTTTGTTTGATAAGGTTTTTGAAGAAGGGTTTGCTAAAACATGATGGGAATAAATAAAATAATTTTACAAAGTAAAAAAAGCTCGTTTAAATTGTTCTAATCTAGCATATGTAGGAATAATTTCTAGTGAATTTCTTCACCATAATGATATTTCAGTAGGATTGCTTTCGTTACCACAAGCGTGTGTCCCACTCTTTCTCATTGAGAGGAGGTTAACTTTAAACATGACCAAATAATGTGTTATACCACAGCTATACATATACATACATACATGTACCTACGCCAGCATCATCTGTCAAATTTTACCAATCGAACCTTCTGCTATTGTGATATGATATAATAATTATGATAATTATGTGATATGATTGAGGTATGTTGAAGTGCTGGCGTCTGTACATACATAACATTACGACTCTGCTGATACCCTAAGGTTAGCCAACGAGGCAGTATCTGCATCCAGAAGTGAGCCTAGAATGACTCGGTGAATGATTCTATTCATTCAGTACCATACTTACTAAATTCTGTGAGGATCACAAATTGTCTAGATTTTTAACGATTATGTATGATGGCGCCGTTCAGGCTAGCTTGCCTCGCTCACAGGTAGACAACACAATACTGCCAACTAAGTTTAAACATATTTCATGACTCAACATGACCTCCATTGAAAACCTGTATACTGCAAAATACAACATAGCGACACATTCTAGCAAATTAGACAAATTGTTCATGTTTAACGCAAAACAAATTGATGCATCGTTAGCACTCACCGGGGGTTTACCTATATCTGCTGATCAATCGTTTATACGCAATCATTATTTTGATTGAGTAATAATAATCTGTTATTTCGTTGATTTAGTAATTATGTAGGTAAGTAAATTGATGTGACAAACAATACTGTACGAGTATGGACATCATGAACAGTAACAATACCTAAGTAGTTCATGAAAAATTCAGTTAGACAACTTTTTTATTAAACTTTTTTTAAGCGCTTTTTGTTAAGGTTGGAGCTATACGACTTTTAGAATCTCGATGGTCTTACAGTTGTAACACGCTGTTTGACTACACGGTATAGGCGCAGTCTCTGAGCGATCGTCTGATGTGCAGCGTTTCGCGGGTTCAATCCCTGCACTGAAAGAAATAAATCTTTTGTTTGCTGAAAAAGTAATTGTATGACACAAGAGAAACAAGTAGTTGTTCCGGGTTTGAGTCTTTGAGTATTACTTTTAAAATGTAAAAAAAATATATTGCACAAATCTGTAGCTGTGTCTGTAGTGAGTAGTCTACATAGACGTGCCATTTCTTGGGCGACTCGCTGTCTGATCATGGACCATACCTGGGTCTACGGCGCGTTGTGTTCCACGCCCTCCTCAAAGAGTTTCAGCACTATAACGGGGCCCCTTTTAGAGGGCCAAAGCCTGCCGGGGTCGCGGTAAAGGGCTATTGAAGGACACCGTCGATTTTAGTCAGTACAAGTCTGACAGTGCCTCCTGCCCTGCCCTGGGTGGGGGGATACATTTGACGATTTTATCACGATAAAAAAAGACGTGCCATTTCTGTGTAAGTAACCTTCGACCAACTATATTATGTGTTTATGGCCCTCCGACCATTTATAACGTGTCATATGTCACGAAGAAATATGCAGAATATCCAACAGTGTCCCGGCCGAGGGGCACATGACCCCGGGCATCCGTGAACTGTGTCATTTGACACCTGTGCTAACTGACACCATATGATTGATGACAGGCGCGTGGGCAGCTCTGTTGACATAATTAAGTGTGAGCGGTGGGCGTGGTTGTGATCATAATAAACGAGTACAAGAATGTCTACAACTATGTGTTAAGATTGATTGTCTAGTAATAAGGGTATGAGTAATGAACGTTTGGTGTTCAGTTTATCTTACGAGAAAAGAGAAACAATATCCAGTGTTCCAGCTTACAGCTGTAAAATAAAAAGACATTTTATTAGTAAACTAGTGACCCTGCCCAGTGGATTTCCGAAAATTTTCATTCATACAAATTAGGTTCAGGCATATTTCTTTTTTTTGTGTTTTGATGTGGCCACCCCCTATCGTGTCAGCTAATGAAGCCGCCTCTGGGAACACCACAGGCCTCTGAAATGGGTTGCGGGGCTGTCTAAACTGTTAACCGTGACCCTGGAACGTAAAAGGCTGTTAAAGGAACACCGTGGATTTTAGTCACGAGTCTGATAGTCCGTTCCACTCCACCCGCGGGAGGACTCATTTGATGTACTAAGCAAAAAAAGAGAGAGCACATGCAAGGAATATTGTGGTGATCTATTTGTTATTAGTGATATTTTTATGTTTTATTTTCTGTTTCAACTATGCTGTTTTAAAATAATTCTGCAAACAACCAAAAAATATTAATGGAATCTATAGATTAGAGAAGTTTCCATCAGTTTTGCATACATATTTATGTACAATTTTTCATAATTAATGAATGAATTAAATAAAACACGACCCTCTGTGTTTTGAAGTCGATAAACTGGAGGTTACATTTTAAGGGGTTATCGGCACCAGTTTCAGTTGGTTTCAGCACATATTTCCGGGAGTACGCGCTGGGCGGGCGGCGCGCTGGGTGGATCGATACCGGCTCCTGGACCGTAACGGACACTGTGCAGGTTACCCAGTAAATCAACTATTTATGGCTTGCTTATTTTATTTGAGTGCTATAATAAAACTCAAAATAAACTGCAAATCAGCACTTTCTGAACGATATAAGATGGTTCTTCACCAACCTTCACAACTTTCTAGTGATTTAGCTGGAAAGTAGGAAAGGAGGAGAGGAAACGTGAAAACTTGTACTAAGTTCTCTCATATAACTTTTATTATCAAATATCATTGAATGCCTGTCACCTGTTTGACAGGCCTGTTGGTCTAGTGGTTAGTGAACCTAACTGCTATGCCGGAGGTCGTGGGTTCGATTCCCACCCAGGACGAATGTTTGTGTGATGAGCTCGATCATTTGTTCTGTGTCTGGGTGTAATTTATCTATAATATGTATGTATTTAGAAATTATATAATAGTAGTTTATGTAACTGGTACATAATGAGGGGTATTATACACGAGTGTGAGTTTAAAAAACGAGCGAAGCGAGTTTTTTAATAGTATCACACGAGTGGTATAATACCTAGTTATGTACAGTTTCATACACTACTTTAACTACTCTCATTGAATACGAACATACCAAATAAAAGATAAAAATTAATTAACACTAATATTCATCCACCGAAATACAAACGTCAAAATTCCAACATTCCTATTTAAAGCGCGCGCAGCCACAGATAAAAAATGAAATAGATGTATCTATGGTCAGTAATCTGTATCATAATGAAAAAAAATTAAATTATAACATTGTTTTGTTAGAGAAACAGTGTTATAATTTAATTTTTTAATTTCATTACGATACTCTATGGTATAAAGTATGTCATTATAAAATCGTTTTGAGTTTTGTATTTCGAACTTTACGATATGAGAGTAGATAAATATGTTTATCAGTTGTCTAGTACCCATAACACAAGCTCTGCTTAGCTTGGGACTAGATGGCGTTGTGTGATAGTTGTGGAATATTATTATTATTAATGCTGACTCATGAGGTTTTTCCATTCTACACAAGTTCGATTGAAACTGGCCTATTTCTTTGAAGTTAATTGTAGGCATTGTTTTTTCTTATGATTGATTGATATTTGAGTTGCGTAATAAAACAATAGAATGTTGTAAAATTGTGTTTTCAAACTAGTTCACTGAAAATAAGATCAGCAATCTTTTGTTGAAAGTTATGCTTTTTCTATTAATGTCAATTAATTGTTTTGTTTATCATTCATTCTTGAAACAATTATCCGATGATGTCTTTATTGCTTGTCATGCTGTTTGTAAGCACACAGTTGAGATGACTAGACCATTCAATATTGTTGATCGTATCGATAATGCGAACTACGGGTCTAAAATGGAAACTTTGGCAGCGTTGCTAATATCAATGTTGCTAAAAATTTTCGAGAACATTCCATGTTATAAGTTTTGTATAAAAATTGCAATACTTTTTTTTACTTGGTTAAACCATCAAATTTTAATGTGTCCTTCAGCCCAGAGCGTAATAAGGACTGTTAGACTCGTGCTGACTAAAATCCACGGTGTTTCTTCAATGCCCTTTGCGTCCCGGGGTCACGTTTTCCTGATAAGGCAGTCCCGCGAGCTCGGAGTTCCATGACCTTGGAGTAAAGCGACCCAAAAAACAATAACGAAAATTCTCGAAAAATTCGTAACATGCTACATACATGCATGTTAAAACAATTTGACAAGCAACATTGATAAAGTGGCCCTCTGAGATCCCCTGATGGGGTGACATACGTCTCAACTATGCTGACCTCAGGCAGTTGCTCAACGTTGTTGATTCTCATCGAGTCATCTATAAACTAGTTGTTTATCGATTCTAAAAGACCCCAATAGACAATGTGACGTCTTTGGGTTTCCTAAATACCTACTTAACGCAATGCGTAATGATTAGAATATCAATTAGTTTAGATAAAATAAAATGATGTTTTTTTTCCTTCTATGTTTTTGAAGTGGATACGGAAATACCTACGGACCTTAGATGATTTTTTGAACGTGAGTCATAATTCAATTCAATTCAAATCTGCAGATTACGTACTGTCCTGTCCATGTTCTTCGAGGCTGAAAGATCATTAAATTTTAATTACGAACAAGCCGAAAATGTTAATAAAAATATCCAGTGGTCAAGGATTGATAGATATGGCCCCCAATAATATGGTCTAGGAGGCGCTGTTATTGCGTATCATTGCACGGTTTCACCTTCTGTTTTGTTGCCCCTACAGTTGCCTACATGAGTTCTTCTCATCCATATAGGTGGTTGGCTCAATCAACGCCCTTGCTGTTTTTCTTCAACCAAGAGAGAAAAGCTTTCTAACTTGAGCTTCGGTGGACCGAGAAATATGTTCGTTTGGGTTCATATTTTTGTTGTAAATGGTGGGGGAGGATATTATCAAACTGCAGAGTTTGTTGGTTGAACCCGCTAATCTCAAGAACTACTGGTTTTAATTGAAAAAATAGTTTGTCTTGGATACTCCATTTATCGAGGAACGCTGTAGGCTATATAATTCCGCTTCCAACAATAGGAGACGAGCTGCGTGGGTGCAACCGGGCTATCAGCTAGTTTATTTATAACGAAATGAAAAAGGTAGAGTATGAGAACTAGATAGGGTTACGTATAACACTAAGGCCACACTAACAGAAAATGCCTCTAATTAACCTGTTACGAACTTAGTGTGGCTCTAACTTCATGGTAAGTAGTGTAAGTATTATCAAATCTCCGCAAATTCACATTTTATTACTGTAACAAAAATAATTTCAGCAGTCTCGGTTGAATTTAAGCCAACAGCCTACTTATGAATGCAGTAACATAAAATAAAAAAATATATCCTCCTTTCAAATTCATAATTTAAGATGTAACAAAGTGACCGCTGCAGTTAAGCTGAGAGGCTGTATGTACCGTTGTGACGCCAAGACTGCGGGAGCCGGCTCGACGTTCATAAAAATAAAGCAATTAAGTCGCGGACGGTTTACGAGTGCGGGATGAATGCACGTCATTGTTAGGCACATTACATATCAGTGGTGCTCGAAATTTTTATGCACCTAAATTGTGTAGAAATGTTTGTTTTCCGCCTGTTTGGCGCAGCCGTGAGTCACACAACTCACCTTTTTTTTTAATTTAGCGCTTATGGCGTTTGCACATAAAGGTTTTTATTTCATGATCATTTGTCACCATATAAAACGCATTCTAACAAACGACATTTTTAAACTTATTTGGATTATTATTGTATTAATTATTCATAGTTTATTCTCCTATCTATGCTTCACAATTGAGAAGAAAAACCATAAAAATGGCCAATAGTTTAATATCGATCTTTAACATTTTCTTTATCGATTTTTAACTTGTAAATAAAGAACATTTTCCGCCCAACTGTACCTAACGTCACTTGGGCGGAAATAAATAGGTAAATAACCGAACCCCAGCAAGAGGTAGGAAATGGCGAACAATCTATACTATAATATTATAAAGCTGAAGAGTTTGTTTGTTTGAACGCGCTAATCTCAGGAACGGCTGGTTGGAATTGAAAAATTCTTTTTGTGTTGGATAGTCCATTTATCGAGGAAGGCTACAGGCTATATAACATCACGCTATCACCAAAAGGAGCGGAGCAGCAATGAGAAATGTTTCAAAATCGGGAAAATGTATTCCTTTTCGAGAGCTTTCGTTGCGCGCGCTGCGTAAACGGTTAAAGATACGCAAAAATTATATACTATGGAATTATTCCTCATAAAAAGTTCTAAAATAAAATCCGCGAGAGCATATATCTATCTTTTAAGATTAAGTCACTATAACGTTTTTTATGGAAATCGTTTGATTTCAATGAATATCTTAGGAGATATCATAGTTTAAAAATAATGTCACAACAAAATTATTACTGCCTGGGCAATACTGAGCAAATCATAATTGCGCGTGAGGGAAAGTGCACCCTCTACTTCTCACCCGAGCCACCGCTGAAGACGCCCAGGGCGTCGGAAATAGTGGGTCATATTCCAGCCGCTTACGGACGGGAAGTATGGGTAGCTTGCCGTCCGACGGCATGTATTTATAAAGAAGCACTGGCCAATGTGGCCAATCCCCGCTGCATAGACAAGTCGAGGCGCGGCGGGAAGAGCTCCGGCGCCATCTCAGGGGGCGGTATGGATCCTGTATCGAATGGTGAAGGAAGAAACCTGGGTCTCACCACTGCGAGGATCGCCCGGAGGACACGGTAGAACATACGGTGCAGGACTGCCCCGCTTGGGCAGAGCACCGCCGTATCCTCACAGCGGCGATAGGCACTGGTCGAGGCCATGCTGCGGGGCGAGACGGAATGGGAAGCGGTCGCGTCCTTCTGCGAAGCAGTAATGCTAGCAAAGGAGGAGGCGGAACGCGTGAGGGAGAGGACAGCGTCCACCTCACGACGCAGCCGCCGCGGGAGACGCCCACGGCATCGGACGTCGCAAGACGGCCACCATAGGCGCAGGCATGCGGGCGGCGAGTATTGGGTGACTCGCCGTCCTGACATGGACCATGCCCAGGTCGACGGCGCGTTGTGTTCCACGCGCGCCTCAAAGAGCTGTCAGCAATCTGACGGGGCCCCCCTAAAAGAGGGCCAGAGCCTGCCGGGGTCGCGGAACTGTCTCACTCGATAACCGTGACCCTGGTACATAAAGGGCTATTGAAGGAACACCGTGGATTTTAGTCAGTACAAGTCTGACAGTCCCTCCTGTCCCGCCCTGGGCGGGAGGACTCAATTGATGATTTTGCCACGATAAAAAAAGGGGGCGGTATGGAGGGAGCGGCTATCGAAACCGAGGTTCGGGCACGCCTCAATCGCGGCGGTAAGACCTCTCTTTGAGGAATGGCTGGAAGGTGTCACGGCGCGCGGCGTCCTGACCAACCACCTGACGCAGATCCTCACTGGACACGGAAGTTTTGGGAGGTACCTGTGGCGGATGGGGAAGGAAGAAACGCGTGGGTGTCACCACTACAAGGATCGTCCAGAGGACACGGTAGAGCTTACGGTGCAAATTGGCCCGCTTGGGCAGAGCATCGCACATGTCCTCACAACGGTGATAGGCGGCGACCTCTCGCGCTTGGCATTGGTTGACGTGAAATAGAGTGGAAACCGGTCGCCTCCTTCTGCGAAACAGTCATGCCGGCCAAGGAGGAGGCGGGACGCGTGAGAAAGAGGACAGCGTCCACCTCACGACCCACACCCAGCCGCCGTGGTAGACGCCCACGGTGACGGACGTCGCAGGACGATCTCTGGCCAACAGGCGTGGGCATTCAGGCGACGAGTAATGGGCGATTCGCTGTCCGATCTTGGACCATGCCCGGGTCGAAGTCAACGTTGTGTTCCACGCGCGCCTCAAAGAGCGTCAGCACAATGACGGGGGCCAAACCCCTTAGGGGGCCAAAGCCAGCCGGGGTTGTAGGACTTATGAGCTACCGTGACCCCGGAACGTAAAGGACTATTGAAGGACGCCGTGGATTTTAGTCAATACAAGTCTGACAGTCCCTCTTGCCTAGCCTTGGGTGAGAAGACTAATTTGACGATTTTATGACGCTAAAAAAAAGCCTCAAGAAAATGATTTGTATCGGTATCCTCCAACAGCGCTTCGCACTATAAAATACATTGTTAAGTTCCGACATCCACGCGAACGAAGTCGCGGGCACAGCTAGTTAAATAATAAGTACCTATTGGTTATTTTTAGGGTTCCATACCTCAAAAGAAAACATAGAACCCTTTTAAGATCACTTTGTTGCCCCTTTCTCCGTCTGTCAAGACCCTTCTTCTCAGGAACGTGCGGAGGTTTTAAGCTGAAATTAATATCAAATCTACGAGTATATTCCCTTGGAGCAAAGAAAAATACAAATTTCGAAGTCAACACAATCAAAACATACCGCAGTTTTTGCTTTGTTTTACCGCATATTTTGACTATTAGGGTCGATTTATACTATAGTGTGTGCCATTTAACACGGCAATAGCGGTCATTGCTCCGACTTTCATCCCGATATCTCAATATTAGCGATACTTCCTCTTCACCCGTACAAATCTGTCGCAAACAGTCGCAAAACTGACATCGCTTGAGTCTCATAATACATAAAAAATGACCACAAAAACAACACAATGCACAACCCAAAATAATAGAAAATCTAGCAAACGTACCCTACGAAATGTTTTTTTTTAAATATTGTAGTTTCGTTTTTACACAAGTTTATCACACTGAGACAATTTAACAAAAGTAAATATATTATTATGCATCATATAATTTTGCATTAACCTATAATACAATACTGAGTAAATATAAAGTTAGTGCATATTGTTTGGATATAAGTGTATTCTTTTGATATCAAGATGGTAAAAACACCTTATTTTTCCTAAAATAAATTACAAAAACTATTTCATCACAGAAAATGCTAATTTTGATCTTATTGTCGTTTTTGTTTTACGAGGTCATCGCGTCAGGGGTGCAGCACCCCCGGCAGCAGCCGCCATTTAGATTTAACATTCCGTGTGGAAGTTCGCTTGCGTTCGGTCTGTGCAAAGACATTAAACTAAATACGAGCAATAGGTAAAAAGTCGCTCAGTCTAGTAGTCGCGTTGCTATGCAACGCTAGATTGTGCTACTGACACACGGCATCAATAATTTTGTATGACAATTTTCCCCATGCCCGCTCTATAGGTTCTTTTAAATCTCTTTGGGTCTGTGCTATAATTTCTTTGCTTTTATTGTTATCGTTGTTGAGTTTGTTACAGTTTTGTTTTTGTGTTCTGTGTTGTTATTGTTACTTCATTTGTTGCTTGTAAAGAAGCATGGAACCAGAAGCTGGAACATCTACTGGTGAAACCAGTAAACGCCGTCGTCGTCCAAACATATTCCAACCTCAAGAAGGTTCGGAATTGATACCGTTCACATCGCCGCCAGCAAAAAGACAGAAGACGATTCTCACCAGCGGAGAACGTCTTATGATTATTAATATTTTTAAATATGTCCAAAACACAAAGCCCGAGGATAAATATTTAACTAACCATGATCTTGTCAAACGTACGTCAGAAATATGTGGGGTGAGTGAGAGATCGATATATCGGGTATTACGTGAATACAGAAATACTCATAAAATAACTCAACCTGAAGGTAAAAGGAGTAGACCAAACGTTCTCCAAAAAGTTGATGATTTTGATAAATCGGCAATTACTAAAACTTTTGTAAAAAAAAAGAAATATGATTTTTCATACAAAATGAGAAAATGATCGAGCCCATCAGTATGAAAAATCAGTTTTTTTATTTATTTTTTCTGAATGTTTTTGAACAAACATTGTTCAGTGGCATAGTAGCATAGTTACTCCACGAGAGGTTTTGCGCTATTAACGTGACACGTTGTATAAACATAATTAAATACATTTGATTCTTTTGATGCCTGCGCATTCCACATGTTTTTTATGATGATTCTTTCACAGTCCAGGCTGTCGTTTGTGGAATGCATTGCTTGTATCAGTAAGACAAGCCAAGTCACTGGTTTCTTTTAAAAGCTTAGTCTTAAATCATTTCCTTTCTCTCTAACAATACATATTTATATTTATGTATGTATGTTTATTTTATTTTATTATTAATGTTTGTGTGTATTGTATTTATATTATCGGTTATCTATTATTTGATGTACATCACTTGACTGTCTACCCATTTTTTTTAAGGTTCTTCAAGTCCATCATAATTGTCTGGAAGATATCGCTATTAGCGATAAGACCGCCGTTGTACCCTTAGTATTAATGAAAACTTTTCCACACGCGAAATAAAAACTTAACAAAAAAGTGCCGACTTCAAAAACAAATACAAAAAAGTGTAAAATAACTTTTCTTTCGGAAGTTGGTGGCTTTTGATTTTTATGTCATTGACTATTGCCACCGACTTCCGAAAGAAAAGTTATTTTACACTTTTTTGTATTTGTTTTTGAAGTCGGTACTTTTTTTTTAAAAGTTTTTATTTTTCCCTTTTTAGTTCAGACATTCAACAAAAATCTTCGTATAATCAAGCAAATTTAGAAATTTATATCCAAGCGAGCAACAAAAACGGATCTATGCGGGCAACGTCACAATACATCCATTATTATTGTATATTAAAACCTTCCCTAGACTAATAAACATTTTTCCGTAAACCGCATGAAAATCGGTTCAGACAAACGCGAGATAATCGTGAACAAACATACAATCGACTTTGAAAATCTACTATGATCCGCGCGCGGACGAAAATACATATTATGACGGGAAAAGGGCCGTTACCTATGACTACATCCATTAAATCCGTCACACACAGTGGAACATTTTTTACGTCACGCGTAAATTTATAAGCACACAATTTGATTTCTAGAAATAAAAAATAATAATTTTGAATTAGAGCAACACAAGATTTACAACCCCTGTATGTCAAGCAGGCTGGTACCACGATACTGTAGCGATAGAAGCAACTATCGCTTATTAGTAGTTTTAGGTAACAATAAGTGTCATTATCGCTTAGTGATGAAAAACTTGGTAGGAGGGAGTGAATGACCTGTATTGCCATGTTAAATGGTACATACTATAGCACAGAGTCGAAGCGCATCGAAGCGCATTTTCTAAAACTGAACATAACAATTTCAACCTTAACTCCACAGCGTAACGCACACTTTACTTCTAAAGCCTCATTTACATTCAGCTGTAGTGAGCAGGGAAGTGGGCAGCGAGTATGTAAACGTATACTTCTCATGCCACTGCTTAATGCCACTCGCGCTGCCCAGCGCTCCCCAAAAGAGCGGTTTTTATGCGGACTTCAAAGGACCGGCAGCGCGAGCGGTAGGGCGTGTTTACATTCTGCTCAAGCGCTCAGTTGACGCCGTGCGCTAAACAACATGAACAGTTATAACATAAAGTTCTATTTCGATGGATAGATATCATCCATCATCGTCTACGACGAACATTCTTTTTTTGTACCTATTCGATATCTTTTTAAATATCGAACATAATAAGTATCGCATAAAGAGACAGCGCGGCCGCTGTAATTATTTCGACGTCTTCCATTGCCGAAACTTGAAAGAGAAGTGAGTGGTAGGGCAGTATGTAAACACACACTCCTCTCGATCCTGCTGCAGCAGTATTTCGTCGGCTAAGAGTGTAAACCTGCTAACTCCACTTTTGACCAAAAATGACATTTTGATGCAGTCTGTAAGAGAAAGTTAAGCCACACAGTCTGTAAAAGCAGCTACACACATTCTCAACGTAAAATCGGAAAAAAAGTGTGATGCGTAAAACAGCCACATACACTTAATTCAAATTGCGCGGCTAACTCCATGATTGACGCCATTTTGTATTGAGTTTTCGGCGTGACAACTTTCCGTGCAATAAAAATTTAGTTTTCGGTCAATTAACTCGATTTTTTCAAGGTTTCTTGATTGGAATATAGTAGAGGCAAGCCTTTATTATTACTGTTCAATTTTCGTTTTACGTCTAGTATTCAATAAATAAGTTTTTTTTTTGGGTTATCCACTTGTTATCCTCTAAAAAAGTTGGCCGTAATCCACCACGCGGGCCCAGTGCGGGTTGGCAGATGTCACATGTCTTCGAATTTTTGGTTCTAGGACATGCCGGTTTCCTCACGATGTTTTCCTTCATTTTGAGAGCAGTGGTAATGAAATAAATTACACAAAGTAATGCGCCTGGCGGGGTTCAAACCCACGACCTACAACTCGTAAGTCGGGACCGATACCACTGGGCCACCACTGCACTGCTGTAAACTGTGTACTTATCGTAATAAATTACAATAGTACATTTTTATTCAAGGGGTGAAAGTTACTTATTTAGTCCCGAGAGCAGGTTTGGCGCCCGTTATGTAGTGAGGGTGCTAATAGTTTTTCCGTGTTTAACGATGCAAAGGTGCCAAAGCCGTAATCCGTATCTGAACAAGCCAAAAGTGGCTTGCTCAGATACGGATCGGCCCGTGAACCCGTTTTGACCGGAATAATCTTATTAATACGTCCACCAATACTGCGGAGCGTGCCCGCCTGCTGGCTGTGGGTGAGTGGTAGTTGGGCCTTTGGCTTCAGGCGCTAGCGTCCCCAACACAGGTACTATGCTGGGTGACACAACCATCCGGGTCGCTACTTGTGTTTGGGCACTCCTTGTGGGGACACAACGCTGTCAATGTGGTGAAATAGTTGACTGCCTCGGACACCGTGGCCATTTCTGTAGCAGGAGTGCCGGTCGGTTAGCACGACATTCAAGCTTAAACGACATAATCCGTCGTGCTCTTGGCACCGCCGGGGTGCCAGCCGTCTTAGAACCCAGAGGCTTGGCACGCGATGATGGGAACAGACCAAATGGTATGACCATAATGCCATGGAAGCTGAGTAGGTGTGGTGTGGTGTGGGATGCAACATGATGTCGACACCCTTGCGTCATCCCATCTTCCTAGTACAGCGTGTAATGCTGGCGCTGCTGATGCAGGTGCTGAAAACTCCAAGCGGCGCAAATACATTGGTTTAGCTAGTAGCTATGTGTTTGAGCCATTAAGGGTTAAAACTCTAGGGCCATTGGGTCCGAGTGCTCACGTTTTTAAGGATATCGCCTGGCTATCAGTCGACTCTTCAGGTGACCAGAGGGCTGGCCTATTCCTATGCCAACGAATCAGCATTGCCATACAACGTGGCAATGTGGCCAGCGTTCTCGGCACTGTTCCCATTGCAGCGATGTGGACGTATTCTTTGACGCCCTTTGAATTTATATAAAAAGAAAAACTTTTTTTGTACATATTAACAATCAGTTTTTATTTATAGTTTATATATAATATTAATATAGTAAATTATAATATAGTTATGTTTTGCAAATAAAGTAAAATTAACTAAACAATTAAATTTATTTTACTCTGGATATCTTTCGAAAAACCTGCTATGTCCACAAAATTAAACATTTGCTACCAAAAAAAACCAGCTAAGTCACATAAACACTAATAACTTATTAAAAACCAAATTTTACTATTTTATTAGTTTCTAGTAATGTAGAATATCCAAAAATACACCAACTGTATTTTTGGTTTTAACCTAAAATTGTAAAATTCAAATTTATTAAGTTTTATCTGTCTCCTGTAAAATTGGGTAAAAGTGAGTTAGCAGGTTTACACTCTTAGCCGACGATTTAGGGAATTATTGCCGGCAGCGCGAGGGGCAGCGGCAGGGGCTGAATGTAAATGAGGCATAAGATTTTCACGATTCACAATCGGCGTTGTTCGCGCGCATACGCGCGAATTCTGAAGAATGCGCGCGAATTTTTAAAATCTTAGAAGTAATTATGTGCGTTACGCTGTGGAGTTAAGGTTGAAATTGTTATGTTCAGTTTTAGAAAATGCGCTTCGATGCGCTTCGACTCTGTGCTAGTATAAATCGACCCTTAGTTTTATAATGAGTGACAAGTGTGCAATGACCCTAATCGTTCAGTATTTAGCATGTCGAGGGTGGAGTGGAATAAAACTTACTGTTACATTTAGCGACTTGTAGTAAACGACTTGATCGCCGGCCGGCAACCGGGCCGGCAACCGGGCCGGCTGCTGGCGCCGGCGCAACCTGTTCACATTTCAATACTAATACCTGCCTACGGCTCCGTCCGTGTGTAGCATCAAGCATCTTACTGGAAAATAAGGAAATGATAGTTCATCTAGGAACGCAATACTGGGATAAAAACTAGATATATCCTATACCTTATACAACGTGTAACGTTAGACGTCTTAGGCTGGGTTGCACCACAGAAGAAGTTATAGTAAAGGTTTGTGTCAAATTTAACACTAACAGTAACGCTGCCTTTAACAGTTGTAGCAAAATGGGTTGCACCAGCGAATTCATTAACTTTGTTAAAGTTAAAAGTGTTGCAAGTCAAATGAGGCGTGATTTACCTCAAGCTTGATGCGGGTAACATTTTTAAATATGGCAATACTAAACATAAACGTCAAAACTCGTTTCTGCGCTGTCATCAACTCATCAGTGTCACTTCATTTCATTGATGTTAGCTCGGTGTCTGTTATTTACAAATATTTTTCTCAAGGAAGCTTAGAAATATTTTAATTTACTAATAATCTTTACGCGCATTTGTTTTGAATCTCAATTTATTTAAGAAAAGACTAAAAAACCTACTGGCTGATAATGTTACTATAGCATAATTGATTTTTTTAATGATAAATTTTAAATGTTTTCTATTTAATTTTTTTTCTTCTTTTGTTTACCATAATATTGACTTATTTTAACTGTTATTTGCATATTTGTTATTCTCAATGAAAATACAACTTTCAAATATTTGTACGCCGACTAAGGCAAAACATGTTGGTTCTGAAAAAAATATTTTACCATCTAACACCGGCTCCACACGTTGGCCCCAACGCTCGTACCAAAGGAGACGGCGCTATACCAGAAAGCAAGACGCAAATAATTCTATCTCGTTTCTTAGTATAGCGCCGTCTCCTTCTATTCGGCCAACAGGGCCAATGTGTGGATCCGGCGTAAATGTGCATTATCTATGTATCATGTTACACATGTTTAACAAATAAATTGATCTTTATCTTTATCTTTGACGTGGAGTTGCGGATACCAGCCCGTTATACAATACAATACAATACAATACTAATAATCTTTCGGGTTCTGGTGCGCTGTGGGAGAAAATAAAAACATGGTCGACAATTTGCTTGCAAACATTCAAACAAAGTCATTATGTACCTACCTACCTTTTTATTGCTTTGTCTATAAAACGCGTGTTATTTTTTGGTTGAACAATTTTACGTACGATGAATATCCTTGTTACGCCTTTGCCTTATATTATGATAGACAGTCAATAAATAAATAAGTATAAATAATATGCTAGAAAAGGAAACAGCAGTCGTAAACTACCTAGCTACGTTTTTAGAGACTCGAAATCTCTCCAAGAAACATTCGTCGTCCCATGTGGAAAAAGGATCGGGTCTAGGTAAAGCGCAAGACATACTGAGATGGCGCGGCGCGGACGTGGTGCGGGTGCGACGCCACTTCTTTGATATTTCATACAAAACGTAATAGCCGCCAGTCGCCACTTCTATTTGTCCCGCGCCTAAGTACACTTTTCTTTTTCTATTTACAATGACAAGATCATCGATTTCGTCTTCAGAACTGGTTTCCGCGAGAATTTCTTGGAGTAGGGACATGATGTTTAGAGGTTATATTCAACGCGTTTGACATTTGACGGTTAATTTAACACAAACAATAACATTAACCAGCGAAAAGTGAGCGGTTACCGTTACGGTTAAAGTTATGACGTCATTTAACTATTTGTCAAATGGTGCAACTCATTTTTGACCTAACCGTTACTTTAACTGAAATTTCGATGTTTGTTAATGTTAAAGTAAGATGGTGCAACCCAGCCTTAGAACAAACATTGTTCAGTAACATGGGCTGAGTTACCCCACGAGAGGTTTTGCGCTATTAACGTTACACGTTGTATAATTATGATCAAGGTAACCTGCGTAAAAGTTAATTTTTGAATGAAACGATATTAATGATGTATCTGAATATCACGAAATATCAGAAACTACAAGTTTATGGAGTTTAAAATTCTGCTTAGGGATTCTTTTTATTAAGTAGGTGCTCACTACGGGACTATGAGAAAGGGGATTATGGGGAATTAAGCGAAATTCCCATACAGGAGTACTGTTGTTTTCGCGGGTTTGTTTTCGTTGGGTATTTATTTCGATTTTCTAAAACTAGGGGTGGCCGACGGCCGTGAGCAAAAAATTCACAGAGGAAACTGAAAAATAAAATAATATTGCTTTCACATGGCTGAAGTGAGCCCGTAAACGTTACAAAATACTACACTATGTGCTTGGTCTTATTGTATTTATGTTGTTAACCACCCCAGGGGCCTGTACCTACAGTGTAACGTAATCAAGCTCCTACAATATCATATACGGCACACAATTGAATGTAGTCCGGTCGGTAACGAAGGGTACATACGTCCACCAACAATAGTACCGCACTAGGCGCAAAATACACAGAAGCGATGAAAGATTCGGATACGATGCGGATGAGAGACGGATACAGCACCGATGCGACTTAAATTACATATAAAAGGCAAAGATCTGCTTAAGATCGTTATTGTACAGGCTGACTTTGTTGCAAAACATGTCCTCTTCAGAAGACGAAGATGCGTTTGCTGTGCTCCAATTTACAAGCGAGGTGGCGCGGATTCTCAAGTGATAAATCCGCGTCGCATCCTTTCTGTGTAATTTAGGACGCATCTCTTTCAAAAATTTTGTACGAATAAAATTTGAAGCGACAACAAATCCGATCCACATCCGCATCGTATCCGAATCTTTCATCGCTTCTGTGTATTGTGCGCTCTATGGAGTTTGAGTCACTTGTTGGAACATAGAAGATAGGAATTAGGAATAAGCCAGAATATAACATGAGTTAAATCGTGGAGGGAAGCAATTTAAGGGATCGATGATGGACATATTGTATACGAATAGTAATGATCAAACAACTAATTTTATGCCCTAACAGATTTTTTCATTACCGAGAATTCAAGTAGAGTTTGCTATGGGCTATGGTCTTTGTTTTACCGCAAGCAAAAATAGTTACATAAACAATTAAATTTCTATTAACTATATACTCTATCTTGTCTTGATCATCATCATCATCCTATAAATGTTCCCACTGCTGGGACACAGGTCGTCTCCGTGAGAGGGAGTGGGCCGTAATCTACCATGCGGGCCCAGTGCGGTTCGGTTTGGTAGATGTAACATTTCTTCGAATATTTGGTCGTCAGGATATGCCTTGTTTCCTAACGAAGTTTTTCTTTACTGTTTTGAGAGCAGTGATGAGGAAATAAATTACACAAAGTAATGCACCTGGCCGGATTCGAACCTACAACTCTTAAGTCGTGGCAGATACCACTGCAACTGGGTCATCACTGCTCGTCTATCGGTCGGTCTATCATGTATCGTCAGTCAAAACTTGAGCTGACCGCACAAAATGTTTGCACCGTATCCATTAGTTTCAATCCTCTGGGGCCACAACATTTATAATTGAAGCCTGCATTGACGTGTGGTATCCCGCGAGAATAAACGCTTGGCTACAGTCTTGTTTATACATAACTTTTCGTAGGCAAACACGACATTTCAAGTGCTATGTGCTAATATGTACCAACTTTATTAAATTAAAAAGTACGATGGCAGCTGTTGCTAATTGTACCATATAAAGTTTTGTTTTGAAAATACCCTAACGGTAGAAAATACTATAAATTATTTGAGGTTAATAGGTTCTAAAAAGCTCTTGCGAAAGTTCTACTTTATTATTTTTATAAAATCTAGTAGATAAACTACTAAAGTTCTAATGCTAGACAGGATTATGCTTTTAGGTTTTCAAGTACTTACTGATATTTTTATTGAAACAAAAGGTTATTCACAAGTTCTTTTAAATCTGTTGCTTTGTTTTTTCACTAGCTGTTCTTCGTGGTTTTACACACGCTGCCTGGCTTCTTTTGTTCGCAGCGTGATGGTATATAATCTATAGCCTTTCTTAGTAAATAGACTATACGACATAATAATAATGACTGAATTAGAATCAGTACAGTTCCTCAGATTAGTGCGAACCCAACAAAACACACTCTTCAGCTTTATTATATTAAAATTATATTATGGTTAAGCTATGTGTTTCATGACCATTCTATAGGTTATAAACTGTGTCTGTCAAACCCACCACACTATTCCCAAACCACTGCAACTCCTAAAAGCCAGAATCAACAGAGGTGAATCAACCACCAGAAAAGCGCCGAGACAATGAAGCTCTACGGCCCCGCCCGGACCGAACCGGAACTTACCTGTCTTGGATCCTGCAACGAAATTAATCAGAAAATTGTGTCTGTCAGTATTTCCCTCTATTACTCCATTAACATAAATGTTCTATATCCACAGCCACCCGGAACATACGCCATAACGTGTGTATTTGTGTAGCACCACATCAGCTGGCACGGAGCCAACTGCCAACAAGCCTGGCAGCGTCACCGCGGGAACTTTTCCCTACTCAGCCTCGTTTAACTTATATTTTTGTTTGTTCTATTTTACCGTGTTCTGGTAAATAAAGTACGTGTTGTTGTGACAGTTATTGCTTAGACTTAGGGAATATTTAGTGCCTGAAAAGACCTTCCGAGGAATATGAATCATTTACTGCTGAAAAATAGCTGATGTCGTTTTCATATTGCAGAATAAAAGTAAAAGCTCTCCAATGACCCGTGAGTAATGTTTTAACCCGCTGAAAGTGGTAAATGTTAATAACACCTTCAATACCCAAGGGTCCGGCAAGGTTGTACCTAATGATCGACAAATATTTCACCAGTTATGTGTCTGTTTCGATTCTATTACCAGCTATAGGGTATCCAGGAAAATTATAGTGATCAAGAAGGGTTGATGGTGTACGTATCTTCATACTTATTTTGTACCCAGTAACATAACATTATTGAGTCTATAATTCCAATAATTCATATTTTAAGGTATCACTACCGAAGCTGTGGTACGGTCTAAACAGATTACCGTGACCCTGGAACATATAGAGCCATTGGAGGAACACCGTCGATTTTAGTCAGTACGAGTATGGCAGTCTCTTCAGCGCCATCCAGAGTGGAAGGATTAGTTTGATAATTTATAATTTTACACAAAATAATAAATGTTTTATACTTTTATTTCTCACGACAGTTACTACAAAGAGAACATAAACCATACACGTATCCTCAGATCAAACGATACAGCGTATTCAAATGAACTGATCTCAGTCAATCTATCGCTGGGTGACGGTATCTCATAAAATAACTCCAGCACATCGCTAGAATACGTTAACAAGGCATTAACATTGACGCACTTTTGTCATTATGGACGATGGTCGATGCACAATCTTTATACAATGCTACATGTGTGGACAGTGGAGTTTACTAAATCAACTGAGGATTAATAGTGGTCCAGAAGATCCAGTTAACACAGTTGTTGCATAAAACTTACGCGGGAAGGATACAACGATTATCTATAATGTATTAATTATTTTATTTAAATTATTTTCTTTTGGGTTTTTCATAACGCAGATGTTAACTATACTAAACTTACAGCGCTTATGATAAGCATTTATACAAAGTCAACTTCTTAAAACGCTTGGTGAGCTTCATATTGTAGGTAAGATGGAATTCAAGACATCTGTGGGAATGAGGATTTCCAGATTGATAGTGCTTTTTGATTAATTAGGTACCTGCATGGCTTAAAGTCCCGTGTTTCCAGAATAATAGCAATGTCGAAGGAATGATTATAGTGGAAGTTCGGAAAGCTGAATATCGCACAAGTAACACATTGAAGCGGTAGCCGACTTGTAAGTCGGTATCTCTTTTTCCGTCATCTTCAAAATGCATATTAGAGAAGTTTTCAAGTTCAAATTTTTCCCCATGAATCACTCGGTTTCTTCGTCCCGTATACTTAAAAATCAGTTATGTAGTGAACAGTGTAATGTAGTAAAATTTTAGAGATGTGACAAAAATCTTTAGAAGTTGCATTTTACTAAGCTACGGTTTGCAAATAGGTACCTGGTATTTGCCCTTGCGTGTTGTTAAAATTGTCATTTACCTTCTTATTTCCCGACGTGAGTGTGCGGGCCAGCACGGGCTCCTCGTGGCGTGGCGGGAGGTGCGTGTGCGCACATCGGTGCATCACTCGCACGCATCCTTCTATTGTTCGCGATAACGCGTCAACAGTCGGACACACGGCATTGTGTCATCTAGCAAATATTTGAGATCTACCGCAGATGATGCATTGTGTGTAGTAGTGGAAAATGTGGACATTGTAGGATTATGTCATACACTAAACCGCAATCAGGGTCAGTATTGAACGTGCAAGGCATACAAACGTGGGGAAACCTATTTTATTCAAAATCTATTTCAATATAAATATAATAAATTGGGGTGCTGTAAAGTATAATCATTATTATCTGTGGCAACAAGCCATACTCTTTGTCATCCATCCTCCATGCAGTTGTGAACCTATAAAGTACAATACTTTATATTTCAATAAAGTGTTCAAACCATTTAAACTGACTTTACATGGTGTCAGAAGTGGGATAAAACCAATTAAGAGAACTAGTGGATAATAAAGTATAAATAAAATGGCTACGAACGACGCAGTATCCGGAATAAAGCCGCCAACTAACCTACAAATTGACTCGGACAAATCCACGTGCTGGAAAAAGTGGCTCCAACAATTTGAATGGTACGCTACAGCTATACAATTGGACAAGAAACCTGCAGAGGTCCAAGCTGCAACATTTATGGCCGTGATAGGCCCAGATGCCATAGAAATATACAACAGCTTCAACCTCACTCAAGCAAACCAAAATAACCTAGAAGTCATCAAGAACAAGTTCAAAGAATATTTCGCGCCTAAAACCAACATATCCTTCGAAAGGTACATTTTCTTTAAAATAGAACAAAACGAAGACGAGTTATTCAACGAGTTCCTAACAAAAATAAAAACTCAAGCAAGCAAATGCGAATTTGAAAATCTACTCGACGAAATGTTGAAAGACAAAATAGTATTCGGAATAAGATCCAATCAAATAAGAGAAAAATTACTTACCGAACATAATTTAGACTTAGCAAAAGCAATAACTATCTGTAAAACAAGTGAACAAGCTTCAAAACAACTGGATGAGTTCGAAGGTAAAAATAAAATTGATAAAATCGCAGCGGCCAGCAGTCCAGCATATAATAAATCATGTACCAAGTGTCAAAAAAATGGTCATTTTTCAAAGATGTGCAGAACTAAGAAGAAACACGATACTAAAAAGAAAAATAGAGTGAATATATTAGAAGAAAGCTCAAACTCTGAAGATGAGGTATACATATCAGCTATCAGTACTAGCGGAAAGAAAGAATGGACTGAGGAAATAAAAGTTGGCAATGTGAAATTTATAGTTAAATTAGATACCGGAGCAGAATGCAATGTACTACCAAGACACCTGATGAAAAAAACCAAGGCAAGTCTAAAAGCAAGCCGAACGAAAAACTTAATAAGTTACACAGACGATAAAATGGCAGTTCTAGGCGAAACGGAGCTACTATGCAAACTGAAAAATGAAGAAACAAAAAACAATCATTGTATTTAAAGTAGTTCAAGAAAATGTCACACCGATCCTAGGACTTGATACTTGTGAGAAATTAGGCCTTATCGCAAGAGTAAAAACATTAAAGGAAAGAAAATGTAAAGAAGACATATTTGAAGGCTTAGGCTGTTACAAAGATTATGAATATGACATCGATCTGATAGAGAACCCAAAACTCGAAATTAAACCTTCAAGAAGAATTCCTCATGCAATAAGAGATGAGGTCAAGCAAGAACTTGATAGAATGGTTAAATTAGACGTCATAAAACCAGAGACAGAGCCTACTCCTGCTGTAAGCCCTATGGTAGTCGTCAGACAAAAAGGTAAGATAAGAATCTGTATAGATCCATCAGATGTTAACAAAAACATTCTAAGGCGTCACTTTCCACTTGCCACTCTTGAAGAAATTTCAGCTGATATTAAAGGTTCTAAATTCTTTGCACTTTTAGATTGCACAAAAGGATTCTGGCAAATTAAGTTATCAGAAAGAACACAAAAAATATTAACTTTTGCCACACCTTGGGGAAGATATTCCTTCAAAAGACTTCCTTTTGGAGTATCATCAGCACCTGAGATTTTCCAAGAAATTATGACAAATCTACTCAGCAAATTTAAAAAGGTAAGAGTCTCCATTGATGACATTTTCATACATGCAAAAAATAGAGAAGAACTACGCAAAACTGTTAGTGAAGTCATAGAAGTACTACAAAAATCAGGTTTCAAACTTAACAAAAACAAATGCATCCTTTAAGCACAAAGAATTAAATTCCTGGGACATATCATTTCAGGAAATGGACTAGAAGCAGACCCAGAAAAAGTTGAAGCCATTCAAGCTATGAAAACACCAACAAATAAAACAGAACTCCAGAGGCTACTAGGAATGATAACATACTTAAACAAATTCATTCCCAACATGTCAGATCTTACAAACCCGTTAAGAGATTTATTACATAAAAACACAAGTTTTACTTGGGAACATCATCATGAAGAAGCTCTCAACAATATAAAGCAAGTACTTCGGAGTCCTCCTGTACTCAGACTCTATGATGTAAATAAACCTGTAACACTAACCGTAGATGCAAGTTCGAAAAATCTAGGAGCTGCACTTCTTCAAGACGGACAACCAATAGCTTATGGAGCAAGAGCATTGTCTAAGTCTGAACAAAACTATCCACAAATAGAAAAAGAAGCACTTGCAATCCTCTTTGGATGCAAGAAGTTCCATGAATATGTGAATGGGAAGCAACTGACAGTAGAATCAGACCATAAACCACTTGAGACAATTTTTAAGAAGAACATACAATCAGCCCCTGTCAGATTACAACGTATAATGTTTAATCTTGCACCATACTCACCAAAAGTAATATTTAAAAAGGGGACAGAAATACCATTAGCAGACTATCTCAGTAGAGACTGTGACACATCCAACTTAAAATATGAACATGAAGAAAATCTAAAAATTGCTATCATTCTACCCATGTCAGTAAATGCTAAAGAAGAACTCATTAATGCCACAAAAGAAGACCCACATCTACAATTACTTATTAACACAATAATGCAAGGATTTCCTGAAAAGGTCAATGACCTACCTACAGAATTACAACACTACTTCAACTTCAAGGAAGAGTTAAGTTATTACAAAGGAATTATCTACAAGAGTGATAAAATCATAGTACCAAAATCACAAATCCCCAAAATGCTCAAGAGTATTCACCAGGGTCATCTGGGAATACAAAGCTGTTTAAGAAGAGCTCGTCAGTTCCTCTACTGGAAAGGACAATACAACGACATCACAAAACTGATCAAAGGTTGTTCCATATGTGAACAAACACAAAGAGGCAATACTAAAGATGTAGTACTAGTCAAAAAGATTCCTACACTTCCATGGCAAATAGTTGCATCTGATCTATTTGAATTAAAAGGAAAAACTTACCTGGTAATTTGTGACAGTTACTCTAGATACTTAGACTTCCAAGAGCTAAAAGTTCAGTCATCATATGAAGTAATCAAACAACTTAAGATATGGTTTTCCATTCATGGTGTACCAGAAGAGTTTCAAACTGACAATGGAACACAATATATGTCTAGAGAATTTAAGACCTTTCAAAGAGAATGGAAATTTAACCATGTTACGTCCAGTCCGCATCACCACCAAGGTAACGGTCTTGCTGAAAGAGCTGTTCAAACAGCAAAGAACATGTTAAGAAAATGCAGCATAGACAAATCAGATGTTCAGCTTGCATTATTAAACTGGAGAAACACACCAAGAAACAATCAGTTGGGTTCACCTAACCAAAGGCTCTTCAGCAGAATTACTAGATGTCCAATACCTACAAGTGACAACAATCTAAAACCTAAAATTATTCAAGGAGTTACAGCTGAATTACAAAGATTAAGAGAAAAACAAGCTAATTACAGCAACAAACATACTACAAACACAGAAAATTTTGAAATCAATGATAAAGTCAGACACAAAGTAGCTCATAGGCATTGGGAAGGGGCAAGAGTAGTAGAAAAACCTGAAGGTCTACCAAGGTCAGTAATAATAGAAACAGATAAAGGTCAAACCCTTCGAAGAAACTTCAGCCATCTACACAAGACACAAGCAGACATAACCAGCAACAGAGTGGTAGTACCTGAAACTAAATATGCAGATGAACCAACAGTTCAACAGATACCAGCACAGCCTCAGTCGCCAGTTGTTCCTGAGCCACCCCCAGCATCGACATTATCACCAAGCTCTAATGTGCAAAAGACAAACTTAACTCAACCAGTGACGGCACCACAAACATCAAGATATGGCAGAGTAATTAAACCTTTAAACAGACTTAACATTTAACTAAATGCAAATTGATTGTTCTATTATTATTTGTTGTGTTTATATCTTTTGAGTTTGTTCTCCAAAGAAAGGGAGATGTAAAGTATAATCATTATTATCTGTGGCAACAAGCCATACTCTTTGTCTATGTCAAGGTGAGGTCCGCCATTGTTTTGTATCCATCCTCCATGCAGTTGTGAACCTATAAAGTACAATACTTTATATTTCAATAAAGTGTTCAAACCATTTAAACTGACTTTACAGGTGCTAAGACAGGAAACCTCCACGTGCGCCCGTGGACTGGAGTTCCCTCTCGGATACGTCCGGGGGGAAGACCAGTTTTTCGGGCCGGTGCACCCTGGGATGCGGGCAAAAACTCTTTCTTAGGCACTGTGTGCCTAAGGGGTCTCTTTGCCCGTATGCGAATAGCCTGTCAGGTGGACGCTCCAACGCGTGTCCCTCTGAATAGCAGAGGGCACAGCGGCGGAGCGGGCTTGCGGACGGTGAGTAATGGGTAGCTCGCCGTCCGACCAAGGACCAAGCCCGGGTCGGTGGCGCGTCGTGTTTCGCGCCAAATGCCTGCTGGGGTCGCGGGTTTTTTCTTAACCCAGGATACCGTGGCCCCAGAACGTAAAGGGCATCCGAAGGAACACGGGTGGATTTTAGTCAGTAAGAGTCTGACAGTCCCTTCCGCCCCACCCAGGGCGGGAGGACTCATTTGATGATTTTACTGCCTAAAAAAAAAAAAAAAATATCATAGTAAATTAGTTCTTAAGCTATATTTGAACAGAATATTCCCAGGTAACTAGAATATAATTTTTTAAGTACGATCGGATTCCCTGTAAATCCTGTTGAACCTTTCACGTTTTTTGACGTAATGTAAATTGTAACTTTGACGTTAATTTGATGGAAAATTAGGGACCACGTTCCGTATACTAGAGGTGCTTTTTCAATTTTATCCATACAATACAATAAAAGCCGTAAATACTTCAAGTAGTTACGCTGTGCGGTAAAATACGGAAATCTTGTGCAAAGGCCTCGGTTCTTTTCCCGATATATTACAACTCTTTCAAAAACTATACATGTAATTGATGCTAGTTAGTCAATCAGTTTATTTTCGAGCATCAATCAATTTTCAGCAAGCGTATACTTTCATAACAAAACGAGTTCAACTATAGATCAACTTCAACGATGAACTAGATGTGTTCAGGCTGAATATAATAAATGTAGTAAATGTTACATTACAGAGATAGTATATACGAATTGACAGGTGAAGTGCTGCTGACACAATTTGTAACAGTGTCTCACGATTCAGGTGTAGTAGGTACTATCTAAGCACAAAACCCGTAGCTTCGGCCGAAGCTTTGGGCGTTAATATTTGATTATCATAAGTTATTGGTATGAACTAAAAATTGGTGACTATGACTATTAAAGACGTTTCACACAAAAGTTTGGAGTACGGGCCCGTACGAGTATTTTCGTTCTTACCTAACTGCTCGGGTGGGACGGCTCATGCCTGGCCTGGCTACTACATTGTATTATGAATCACATTTTGCATTTAAATGTGTGGAAGAAAAATATTCAATTGACTTCAATGAAATTGAATTTAAAAAATCAAAAGTTACGGTGCGGTGTGATAATTCCTGTTGTCCATTGAACTTTTTGCATTGCTTTGGTTTAGTTAACCCCATCTTTATCTAATGGAGACCCGTCATTCCACACGTTCCTAAACAAAAATTACATTGAAATATATCGATAATATTACATGAAATTGCGTCACATCAATTTAAATAGACACAAAACGCATCGCAAATGTTGCTGTCGCAGCAGTTTGTGCATCACGCCAGTCAATGTGCGTAGCGACCGACTCCCGCGCACCTGACATTGCGCAATACGACCGGAGCCCTAATTATGTGCGCTGACGACGCAATTGTCACACGAGTAGTCAAGTTAGTGCTGACTAGCAATAAATAGCAATAAACTAGGCAAGGCTTAATACAACTTATTTTAGCAGTATTATTTAATTAAGTATTATTCAATAACTATTATTATTTAACAATGTAATCATGGCTTGGTGAAATTTCATGTATAGCTTTTACGATATTATGCAGACTTTGAGCTTCTTTCTTTTGCATGTATGTGTTGTGTGTGTGTTTGTTACTCTATCACACGCAAACTACTAAATGGGTATTTTTGGGTACAGAGATAGTTTAAAACCTGGATTAACACAGAATACTTTTTATCCTGGTTGTACGTGCTGGTCGTATAATTAGATACAGGCGGACGAAGCCGCAACAGATAGTAGCAATATGAGACTTCGTAATATATATTTTATAACCCTCATCTTCCCAAGTAGTTCAGTAATAATGTTTCCGAAGAAGTAATATCTCACACAAGCTCTCGAGGAAATTGCAAGTCTCGCGAAGTAAACAAACAAATCTTAGCTGGTTGTCGTGTAACGTTGCGGCCTGGGACCACGTATTGTATAAATGTAAATTATGCAACACACTATGTTTACATAGTGCTCGAAAATGTATCCCGTTCAGTAAACATTTCTCATAGTTTAGGAGGTTTCCGAGCTTAGTTTAGTGATATTGTAGGATCGTAGGGACGAATTTATTCTACGCTTGTGCTCAGTATTTTTTTGTTTGTAAAACGTTGCCAACCGTGTCAAATATAGTTATGAAACATTATGTATAAAAAAAACATTATGTGTCTCAGAAAGATATCATGGCGGAGGTCTTTGCCCAACGATGGGAAACTCAGGATTAGACTAGATAAAAATCTTCTGCAGTCATGACTTGTATAAAAATGTTTATTAATTAAAAATAACCGGAGTTTTAAGTGAAGCCCAGATAGTCAACCAATTACTTAAATAATTATTGCCAGTCCACTGAGCCGACGAGATGTTTCACCCCAATAACATCCAGGTAAAAACATCTGAAATATTCGTATTTTAATTGGACATCGGAAATAGCTTCATGAAATATCGATGTAAAAATATATTCCTGAAAGTGATTCGGTTGGGCGGGCGCCGCCCAGCCCCGTCCGCCCAGCGCGTCCGCCCGAGCGCGCTCAATTTCCATCGCTGGCTCGCGTCAAAGCCTTCACGCGCCGCATTATGCAGAGCCTTCCTAGCGTGAATATCAGCTGGAAATAGATATAGAACATGTTCATTTAGCAGCGAGGGACATCCCTTGTGTCCACGGTCATACGCTTCAGTGTGTAATTAACATATTTAGATAAAGATATTGCGAAAATTACTTGTCCTTCCTAAAAGGTAGAAGAATTCAAGCAACAATCGCCTCTGAGGTCTCAAACATACATCATAAATATTGTTATGTGCCTTACATCTATCTATCTTCTATATGCAGGGTCTTCCTTTAAATTGGCCAAAAGGGAGAAATCCGCATCTATTTAAGCCTTTGTCAAACAGACAGGCGAAAGCGAGGCGATCGGATTCGGAGGCGAATACGAAGCGAAAGGAGATGTCAAACTGGGTGCAGCGAAAGATATCCAGCTGCCAAAGAATGAAGTTTTTTTAATATCGTTTTACAGTTTTTTTTATGTTGGTACCATTATTGCCACCGTTTATTTAGTACTTTAAAATAAATGCTATTTGGATCAAAACAGAAGGAAAATCGGAAGTTATTAGACAAATGTGACAGTTTGCAGTGGAATATTCAAAAAACATTTGTTTTAAACCACCCTTGGATTTTTTTCCTGTATCGTGGGTGCGTTTACAAACATAGAAACTCACATACACAAACACCCAGACCCGAAACAACTATTTGTAGATCTTACAAATATTTGTTCCGTGCGGGGATCGAACCCGCGACACCCTGTGCAGCAGTCCATCGCTCAGCCACTGCGCCAATAGTGTCGTCAAATTCAAACAAATTCGGTCAAATCTGAACGCATGGAATCCGGTACGGTAAACCCGGTTCCGACATCCTCCAGGACAGCTAAGCTCATGGTTACTATACTTAGCTTACTACAACTCAACACTCAACTTTCAAGCTTTACAGGACAACCGTAACCCATAAGGGTTGAATGATGTTCATGAGCTCTCAGTCAGTACGACTCTTCTTCTCATCGAGAACCTTTGCCTTCCTGGTGAGAACTTTATAGGTTAATTTAATTATGCTAATCACAATCACATAATATAATAATAAAAAGAATTATTTAGAATTTTGACTAATAAATGCTATTACTCAATAAAAGACATTTTGACGACAATTCAATTCTATAAATACTGCCTTAAAAACACCCTACTTGACCTGTTAATGACCTGTAATTCTGTTCGACATTATGACTACTAATTATGACATGTAACTAAACCTTTTGACATTTATTTATAAATAGATTGTATAATTCTTTGTATTTGATAATTATGCCATGTCTATTTAATTTTATACTTATTTTATTATGATTGCAAGTTGTTGTGTTGTATTAACGTGAACAATTAACTTAACGTAACCTAAACAATTATATTTGTACGCCTCTGGGCAAAACATGGAGGATCTACCCATTTATAACACCTCACACTGTGTGTAACTTGACCTATGTTTACAAATAAAGCTTTCTGATTTCTGATAAAATTTATTATGATGTATGTACTTTGTGGTGAATATGTATTTTAATTAATTGCCTCAAAATTAGCCTGAAACCCGTCCAAGTTTGTTAGCTTTAAATAAACATGGGTCAGCTTCCAAAAGTTGGTGGTTACCGAGCTGAATAGCTGTTTGTATTGCTGAGTCAATACTCCAGGACTGGTCACTGATTGACAGCGCTTGTTTGTATATAAACTTTCAAGTTGTATTGGTCATCCAACTATTTACTGATCCCTAAAATACTGTAATTGACCCGCAAGAGTGTACATAGAAATGTATAAATACGAAAATTACAATTGACCTATCCCTCGTGCTATTAATTATGAAATAGTTTGTTGGGTCAATCTGTTGCGTTATAATTTACTAGTTATTGCTAGCAGCTTCGCCCGCTACAACTTTAAAATTATACTACGAGAAGATAAAATGAGGATAAAAACTCCTGTGTTAATCCAACTTATAAATAATAATATAATAATTATAATATTCCACAACTATCACACAACGCCATCTAGTCCCAAGCTAAGAAGAGCTTGTTTTATGTGTACTAGACAACTGATAAACATACTTACATATTTCTAAATACATACATATTATACATAGATAAATTACACCCAGACACAGAACAAATGATCATGCTCATCACACAAACATTTGTCCTGAGTGGGAATCGAACCCATGACCCCCGGCATAGCAGTCAGGGTCACTAACCACTAGACCAACAGGCAAGTCGAAAATTATGTAACTTCGATCCAAATTCGTTTCGAAGTTTTTTTATGAAAGAGTAAAAAACATGTTTACATCCATCCTCACAAACTTTCACATTTATAATATTAGTAAGATGGACATTAAACAGTTGTAAAAGAAGGGAGTGTTATATTCAATATGACTAGCTAGTGTGTTATGTAAATGTTGAGTTAACAGAGAAATACCCAAAAGTTTCCGGGAGCACCGAAGTCCTGACTGCGCCCGTACACCGGCTTGTGCTAACAATGCATTGTTCTCCCGGCACGGTACAACAAAAACCCAATTTGTGATCAAAGGTGAATAATTTACTTGGAAAATAAACACCATGGTTGCATGACTGTGAAAATGTAGCGTGTACGGTAATTTATGTCGTGTGAATTTGTTTTATTTATTTAAATTTTTATTCGTTTATCAGTAACCAGTTCATACAATAAATGAATGAATGAGTTTATTTTTCAGCGGCTTCATTCGCTCCCCTCCCCGGACCAATGCAGCTTTCAACGGGTGAAAGAATTTTTGAAATCGGCGCAGAAGTTTTTGAGTTTATTCATCTATCTATACTTATAATAAATTTGTAGAAAAGTGGTGTCTGTACAATGGAAATATATAAAAAAAAGTATCATGGATTGTTATTATATCGATGCCGAACCCGAAAATGTAGTTAAAATTTTTTTTGTCTGTTTGTCTGTTTGTCGGTTTGTCTGTTTGTCTGTTTGTCTGTGTGTTTGTGCACGCTAATCTTCGGAACTACTGGTCGGATTTGAATAATTTTTTTCGTTGTATAGGTATTAAGTTCCGTTAACATATAGGCTATAATTTATCTTGGAAACTTGAACACCTGATGCAGAACCGCAACAGACCTGCTTAACTATAAGAGATACAGAAATGGTGCCATAGCAAAAATTGTTCCACGTGATAAGCATTTTCTGCTGAGAAAATAAATTTGAAGATCTGGAACACCTGATGTGGAACTTCAAGAGCCCAGCTACACTATAACATATAAGTGAATGACGTCTTAGCAAGAGTTATTCACCCTGATGAGTACTTTCTGTCAACGTATAAAAATTGAAGATCTGGAACACCTGATGTGGAACTTCAAGAGCCCAGCTACACTATAACAAATACAGTAAAGACGTCTTAGCTAGAGTTGTTCAGCCTGATGAGCACTCTCTGTTGACGTATAAAAATTAAAGAACTGGAACACCTGATGTGGAACTCCAAGTGCCTAGCTACACTATAACATATACAGTAAAGACGTTTTAGCAAGAGTTGTTGAGCCTGATGAGCAACCTCTGTTGTCGTAGAAAAATTGAAGATCTGATACACCTGATGTGGAACTCCAACAGCCCAGCTACTTTATAACATATATATAGGAATGACGTCTTAGCAAGAGTTGTCCAGCCTAATGAGCGCTCTCTGTTGACGTATGAAAATTGAGATCTGGAACACCTGATGTGGAACTCCAAGAGCCTAGATACACTATAACATACAGTAAAGACGTCTTATCAAGATTTGTTGAGCCTGATGAGCAACCTCTGTTGTCGTATAAAAATTGAAGATCTGGTACACCTGATATGGAACTCCAACAGCCCAGCTACTTTATAACATAATATATGTATAGGAATGACGTCTTAGCAAGAGTTGTCCAGCCTAATGAGCACTCTCTGTTGACGTATGAAAATTGAGATCTGGAACACCTGATGTGGAACTCCAAGACCCCAGCTACACTATAACATATACCTATAGGAATGACGTCTTAGCAAGAGTTGTTCAGCCTGATGAGCACTCTCTATTGACGTATAAAAATTGAAGATCTGGAACACCTGATGTGGAACTCCAAGAGCCCAGTTACACTATATTTAATATACATACATAGGAATGACGTCTTAGCAAGAGTTGTTTAGTCTGATGGTCAATTCCTGTTGACTTACAAAAATGAAAGATCTGGAACGTCTGGAATCGTCTCGCGCATCCCGTTGTTTTCCCGTCCCCAGGCTCTTAGAAATCGACGTTTCAGATCTTCGATTTTGACGACCCCGTCGTCGCTGGCATAAGCAACAGGATCCGCGTACGAAGTCGCGGGCAGAAGCTAGTTACAAATATACACGCATAAATACAATTTTTCCGCTTAATAATAATAATAATATTAGTACATAATAGATTTGAATCTTTTATAAGTTGGAGCTACGCGAGTTCTACGAACGCTACGCGCTACGGCTAGCTACGCCGTGCTACGCTATAGTTCCTGTAGCCGAAATAATTAATTAACTATTAATTAAATAAGACATAAATGTAATGTGTCCGGGAAAAGTACGGTACTAACTCGTCGAACTCATTAATGAATGACTAAAAAAATGTTTAGACTATGACTTAATGAATGCAAAAATATTACAATAGCTTCATGATTCATAGAAACAGGTAGGTATAGAAAACATTTTACAATATTACTCAGTATCGACATATTTCATAAGAAATATTGACTTTTACAAGATGGTTTGTGTTGATAAATGGTAAAATTTGGTGAATACAAAGTCCCGTTAATGAGGATTTCGTAGAAAAGTGTCCAGTCATGTCTTTTAGTTAGGAGAGTGCGCCGTCACTGCGTCGGGCCGCGGGTTTGAGAATATTGTGAAAGGAATCTTATCTCTTTTCTCTTTTATTTTCAATTACGGCCTGAATTGGGCTTACGTCTAATCTAGAGGGATGAAATTTTATTAAAGCAACAACTAGTAACCGTGATTGGAGGATTACACAACAACTATTATATATTTTGGAGTACGTATTATCGTAAGTAGGAGCTGAATGCATGGAGCAGCAGATCTTGCCATCGTAATATCATGATTATTTCGGTGGTCGCATAATAAAATGGTTTATTTTCTCGAGAGCAAGCAAGCAAGCATTTGTGAGTTATCGTGAAGCTCGACTCAAAACTCAAGGAGCTCATTATTATGATAAATATCATAGGAAGATGTTTTTCTTTCAGTTACATTGTATTATTTGTTACTACTTCAGCTGGCACGTGTTGCAGTATATAATAGATAGAGATATATAAGAACAGGTGCAAAGTGTAAACGAACTGTATCTGTGATACTATGTGACCCGCTCCTGCTTCGCACGGTTTTAACAACGTGTGAAAATATCGAGATGTAGGTGCTATAACAAAGTTTAAAATTATTATTTTTTTATGTAGAAAAAGTTGTCCAGTTTCATGAGTGAGTTTAAAAATATTTATAATTATTCACAGACACACAAATAGCCAGACCTGGAACATTTCCCTGTTGGCCATGCAAATACGTGTTCCGTGCGAGAATCGAAGCTGCGACACGCGTCGTAATAAACATGCTTGAGGCATACATATAAACTTTCTAAATGATTCACAATTAGTCAGAAAAATTATTCTATACAATATGAACATCATCAAAATCCGTCCCGTAGTTATGTAAAACAACGGTGACACACAGACCGACACGGCTAGTGATTTTATTTCATAAAAAGTATAGAAATAGAGATAGATGTCGCAATGTAAACAATTACCTTCGATACTGCAGTCGTTTATTTTTATCATGGACAGCTTCTTCTTCCGAGTTCTGACGGTTTTTAGGGTTCCGTATCCAAAAGGTAAAACGGGACCCTGTTACTAAGTCTCCACTATCACTCCGTCTGTTTTTCTATCACCAGGTTATATTTCATGAACCGTTATTGTCAGACAATTTTCAAAGTTGTTGTATTTATTTTGCCTCTACAACAACAAATACATAAAGAAAAAACAGAATATAAAGAATGGTTTTAAGAACTTGCTTTGTGGGCTAGCCTACAACAGACATGATTTTTTGCCGATTTCCTGCATAAAAATACGGAACCCTACGTCGTGCGCGGGTCTCTCTGACTTGGCCAGTTTTTTACTTATCTGCACCTGAATAGAATTTACATAAAAAACTTGGTTTAGAAGAGTTCTCTGAATGGCGCGGCCAGCGGGTACGACGACTGAAGTGCCTTTGTTTAACAATAATAATAATTTGTTTATTGTATTTTTCAGGGTCTGGGTTTTCAGCAAGGTTGAAATACTTACCGTTTGGTGAATTGGTTCACCGGACTGCTAATGCCACGTTTCATGATGATTAATAAACTACTTAATGATATTATTAGTGATGATTTCTTCCTGCGGATCAGAAAGGCCCATTTGGCAATATTCCTTATGAATGAATAAAAGTTGCGAAGTGAATCATTAGGTTTTTTTTTATTATTGGGACAAACCCACCACACTATTCCCAAACTACTGCAACTCATGAAAGTTAGAATCAACAGTGGCAACCCCCAGAAAAGCGCCGAGACAAAGAATGCTCGACGTGTCCCGGAGAATGAATTTACCTGTCTTGGAACCTGTAACGGAATTAATCAGAAAGTAATTGAGGAGGAGTAGGAAGAATATGTTTCCACATCCCTCCATGCAAGCAGGAGACAGAACAAAACAAGGCCAATAGGCACAAAGGGACATAACAACTGGGAGAAGCCCAGTGAATCATTAGGAATATTGATTTAAGATGTCGTATTAGACTCTACGTACGTACTACGTACGGTAGGCTTATGAAAGGTTGAAGGTTTAGTTTAGTCCATGTTCAACCCCCACAATGTCTACCCCGTCTACCTTCAATCCCTAAATGTTAGGATGATTTTTAAGGAAAGAAAAGTTCAGTTGCAAGTGAGATTTGAACCCGCGTCTGCTGCTGGATAAGTACTCCAGACGCCTTACCAATTAGATCATCGCAACTCACACTTGCAAGCTGAAATTGTCTATTTTTCGTTTGAAACGTTTTTGGTAACGTCGTCCCTAAATACTGTCCACAACCCCTGGGGTCAAACGAGGATTTCAATGCATTGGTAAACTTTTTTGTCTATAGTCTAGTATCCGATAACAGACAGGCTTAAATGATTCCTATTGTAACAGCTTATTAAATATTTTGAGCAGGGCAAAAGGTCAATGATTCAGAATATGGTAACAATGGTCGTCGAGGACATTATTGGTTAATGTCCGACATGCATCAATGTCCATTGAAGGATCGTTTAACTGCTTATATGGACGTTTTAGTAAGGCCGGTGTGGGCTGACTGCTAGGTACCTATGAGGATAATGAGACAGACTTACAATTTACGAGTAGGATTCTACGGACTTGGATGGGTACTGCCCAGTGTAGGTGTACGTCATTAAATTAGAGAGGCAATGTTCTATTCGTGGGTGATAAAAAGACCTTACAAGGACCTGGGTAATTTTAGTAGGATTAGGATATCTATGTACGAATAAAACGAAAAAAAAAAAACATTGACAGACAACATACAACCTAAAGTATTGGGTTTAGAAGGAAGCTTGTCTTTTATTTGAGGATTCTGCCTCTTGTTCAAGAGCACGAAAGTTTAATTATGGAAGTTCGCCACTTTTGTGCTCGATCACAGCACGGCAGCTATTGAATTGGTATGATTTACATAGAGTCAGATCCAGAGTGCCAGTTTTCTTTAACGTATGAACACAAATATAAAATATTACTTAGTTAATTGTAATTTTACGGCAGTAGTTGCGCAGGCGCCGGTGGCCGGTCGAGTAGTTTAGTTGCGTGCGCCACGCGCCGTCGTCGCGCACGCAACGCAGGGCGACGACTGAGGCGCACGCGCATCGTCCTTGTTTATCGATGGTGACACGACATGCATGGTGTAGCAGTTTTTAGACCCATATAAGCTATTAAAAGTGGAGTTCGGAATATCACACACGAGGGTGGCCGCTGTTGGAGAAATGGTCGAGGCGGAGGGCCATCTAGGGCTTATTACATGTTTTATCCTGAACAAACACCCAGACCCGGAACAACTGCTTGCAGATCATATAAATATTAATTATTTGTTCAGTGCGGGGATCAAAACCGCGACATACTGTGTAATAGTCGATAGCTGATCCACTGCCGTCATAATTAAAATCTTGTAAACAAGTGCATTTCTATTTCTTCAAGTAAACAGAAGCAACGGAAGTTCGATAAATAAACACCAGGACAGTAGCAGTAACACCACACTAATAGTAACAAATAATGACAGAACAATGTTACGCCTCGTTCTGGGCGATTGGCTGGCACGCTCGGCCGCGTGTCACACGGCGCGGCGCGGCGCTGGTGAGACATTGAGCAGGCATGGAGGCATGGCATTGACTCCAACGACATAGCCAACGATGACTCAGATTACATGGAGTGAGCCTATCTTATCACCACCATTCAGTGATTAAGTAACACAGTCCTCTTGGAGAGAGAAGTTGTCAGACGATGGAGCTTCGGACTATTTGTAACGTACGCTTCTGCTGTCAGCAATAGCACAGGCAATAGTAAGCTCTAGATACCTGAGAAAGTTTAATATGTTATGATGTTTAGTCTTCCATGGACCGACCTTGGCTAGCGTAGCTTACCATTCAATCGGCCCGAGCGGCTGTCATTACTTTATTAAGAAAAAGTCTTCGAAAAAGAAATCTTATGATTATTATGATAAGGTACTTTCCATAGCATATTATATAATTATGGTGAATAGAATATTAAATATGTCGATAGTAAAAAGGTTTTTCAGAAAACCAAACCTAACTTTATACCTATAGGTTGTTACGTATCTATGTATAAACGGATGTTTGTGACGACGATTATGCCCAAATGAATGATCAACAAAGCCGGAAATTCCCATTTTCAGCTTCACTTAACCGATCCTGAAAACATCGTCCAAGACAAATTAACGTTCCTATTTTTGTACGTCTCTTTACAAACAGGGTAAATTGCTTAACAGATCTGGGTAATTGAGAAAGAATCCTAACTACAAAAACTCAGTAGTTTCTAGAACGTTCAAGGTTCCCATGAGTTTGGCTAGAACTATGTAAAGGTTCGCACAAATAAAATGCACCCAACTTTTCTTTCTCCTTTCAGTTGGCAGGGTTCGCGAATACATTATTTATTATGTAGTTTGCGTACGGCCAACTTTAACTGCCGTAACAAGTTGTTAACTAGCATTGAATGCATCATAATTCCAGCCATATGATCGATAAACCGATTTCATGGCAGTTATGATAAAACACATAATGTGTGTGGCGACGTGAGTTGCGCACGCGTGTGCATGCCGAGCGGTGCACCGGCGCGCGGCGTGCGGCGTGCGGCGTGCAGCGTGTGGCGTGCGGCGTGCTGCACAGTCAGCATGCGTGAGGTCAGGCCGCGTGCCGCGCGGGGCTCCGGCCGCCGCCGCCGACACCCACTCGCGTCCTAACCCTCGCCGCGGACGGACGGCATGGCGGCCGCGCGCTGATCGCTCTAACGAATACGTGTCTGTGCTGTGAAACATAAGACGCTGCTGCTCCGCTCCGAGTCTACCATCAACAACAACATGATCCGGTGAGTACACTGCTGTCTGTGCCGCTGCAGCTCTGAGGGCCGTTCGTTTTGCAATTTTCATTTTTCCCCGGACCGGTGTTTTCCCTCCGGAAAATTGTAACTACAGACATCCTTACAGATACGTTTTGATTTATTGAATTGATCAGATCTGTGTTATTTCGATATCAGTTGCGAATGTCTCTCGTAGACTGCCTTCGTCTTGAAAGTTTATATTGTATTGTATCTGCAAGATATTTGTTTTAATGTCTCAATACGGACGCAATGAAAGGTCACGAATTTCAATAACAGAAGAGGTGAATCACTGCTTACTACCTAGGTACTGAGTCACTGCGGAACATTCAGTGCGGAGCTGTAGGAATAGGGAACCTTTGGCTGTCGAGGGCTGACGGTATCCTGTGCATAGATTGGCATAGAGACATACTAAATTTACTTTCAATGATCGTGGAGCGTGCACTTGAAAATCAACGGACGTTTCTCTGAAGGATTATTTGAGAGTCGTTTAGTTTTCTGTGTTTAGTTCACACATATACCTAGGTGGTGTTGTATAATAAAACCTATTATCAAGATGCCATTATGTCGGAGTTGATTAGTGTGAGTGCCGGCTCGTAGTGTGTGCTGTGATATGGTGGCAGGCACCGGTGCAGGCCCTGGGTTGTGGTCTGCGCAATTACGGCGCTCATCAGCACGTCGATCTTCCATCGAAGGCTGAGCGACACCGCAGCGCACCGGGAATGTTAATAAGTGACGCAATGACCTCTGATACTTTTATTTTTTGCATAACGCCGAAAAACAATGCAATAACCTGTTGTATCATCGTGCAACGTGAGTCAGGCCGGTTCTCCTTGTAGCTGTGCCGGTCCGGAGCCGGCGGCGGCGAGTGGGGCGGGCAGGCCGCGCGGCACCGGTGCCGACCGAACACCGGTACATTACATTACTACAATTGTATTCTCGGGTCACTTGTTCTTCGATTAGAACTAGTATAGCCGAATGTAGGTTACGTTATGAGTAGCTGTTCGTGTGCACAGCAAGCATCCATGTCGGTCGGCCGATGGTCTTGATCTCTCGATTGTATGCAGATGAGACGATGCAATGTTAATTTACAAATAGTTTCAAGAAAATAGAAGCCGTCATAAATTCATTTAATGCCTGTATACAGCTTATTTATGCAATTAAAACAGCAGAATTAAAGTAGTCGGGAATGACGCGCAGCGAATATTAAAGTTTGAATGCGGATACTTGCGCAACATAATTGTTGGTGCGCCGCGTGAATCGCGAATAAATCCAAGTTAATAATTAATTGTAGTGCCGCGCGTGCAGCTCGCCGCGCGCGTGTCGCAAGCAGCGCAGTCGCGCGACAGCACGCCGGCGCCGCGCCGCACCCGCAGGAATCGCAATTAGTCGTGATGTGTGATCGCTAGCGCATAGCAACAATGCACCGGACACGATCAGAACACGATAACGCGAGCTTCAATTTCATTTACATACAGCCGACCTCCGGAGCGCGCGCTGGGCACGACGCGCGGCGTGCCGGCCGCGGCGTGCTGCTCGCACTGCATACCGTCCACTTAGCAGTTTTGAAACAACGTCCAAGTGATATAGTAAGCGGATTGCACAGGCACTCAAAAATGCAATAATTGCAGTGTGTAATTAAAAATCTAGTACAGAGGCAACTTATTAAATAAATGACCATCCGTTTGTGCCCCGAGAGACGAGACTAATTGCAAGTTTATTGTGGAATGAGTCAATTTACGTTGATTACTTGTGGAAGAAGGAACGCCAACCTACCTTATTGTCATCGTTGCACCTGAAATACCGTTCAATCGCATTAGCTGGGTTGCACGTAGTCGGGATGCCTGAGAACTACCACGTTGAACGTGTGGCCCGGCGCCCGGTGCCGTGCGACGGCTACATTTACATCCATCACGTTGCGGTATTTGCTCAAGACGTCACTACATTTACCTGGTAATGCACATGTATTCTGGTTTGGTCATCTGAGGACCATCACTACTGCAAATATATTTCTTAGTAGTAGTTAAGTCAGATTTTGTGCCCGGTTATTAATAGTAACAGGCTGAACATAATTGGCGAAATGTGACACACATTTTACTTATTACCTTTTCGTTACGCTTTTGATTTCACTGGCATGGTCTTATGTTATTTGAATAGCATTTACACACTTCAGGTCCGGTCCGGTTTAATGGCAGCATATTTTAATTTTAAGGACTGACAAATGCGGCAGTCCCCAAAACGCCGCTATCAGTCGCCATCTCGTACCTTTCCGGAACGCTCTCACACAGGAATGCGAAATTCAATTATCGTTTTTTCCTGCCCCGTCCATCTTGAGTGTTTCTGTCAGAGTTAACGCGCCACGGCCCACAGATTATGTGAGGTATAAGACGTGTTGGCGCCAATTAATTTGGGTGCGTTCAGATTTTTTGCGTTACTAAATTGAATTTTTCAATTTAAGTAACAAGATGAAAGCAAATAAATCATCAAGGCTCTCGTTAGTTTCTATAGTTTTTTACATAATTGAAATCTAGCTTGTCTATTAAAATTTTACGTAACTCGAATCTCCTTTCAAATGAAACGTGATCCATGAAAAAATAGCAAAATGTATTTTGTTGCAACTTTCAGCTAATGAGATAAGATGTTGTCACAAGTCTGTGCTGGTGCCCGGGTGCCACCACTGCGAAGATCGAACGGAGGACACAGTAGAGCATACGGTGCAAGACTGCCCAGCTTGGGCGGTGCACCGACGTGTCCTCGCGGCGGCGATAGGCGGAGACCTCTCGCGCCCGGCATTGGTTGCGGCCATGCTGCAGGGCGAGACGGAGTGGGAAGCGGTCTGCTCCTTCCGCGAGGCAGTAATGCTCGTGAAGGAGGAGGCGGGCCGCGAGCGAGAGAGGACAGCGTCCTCCCTCCGCCCCAACCGCAGTGGTAGGCGCCCGCGGCGTCGGACGTCAGCAGATGATCTCCGGCCACCGTAGGCGCGGGCATGCGGGCAGCGAGTAAAGGGCAACTCGCTGCCCGACCATGGACCATGCCCGGGTCGACGGCGCGTTGTGTCCCACGCGCGCCTCAAAGAGCGTCAGCATAATGACGGGGCCCCCCTCTCAGAGGGCCAAAGCCTGCCGGGGTCGCGGGATTATTTCCTTACCGTAACCCCGGAACGTAACAGGCTATTGAAGGACACCGTGGATTTTAGTCAGTAGAAGTCTGACAGTCCCTCCCGCCCTGCCCGGGGCCGGAGGACTCATTTGATGATTTTACCACGCTAAAAAAAAAAAAAAAGTCTGTGCTGGTGTGGTGTCAGTCCAGTTGTCTGGTGCTCACTGGGACATGATGCTGTTGACATGTGAAAGTAGCTCACATAGCATGCTAATTAGTGAACATTGTTAGATCAGCAGTGATTGCAGTGATTGGATATCTTAACGATTCCTATTTAAGATTTTAGCAGGTAATACTTTCTCTACAATTCATTTATTATGATTACGATTATTAATTAGCATTGCTGTCTCATACAGTTGCCAAAAATTCTCAATTATGCCCTCGAATCAAAAGTTAAGGATGGCCATTGGAACCCTTCAATGGAAAAAATTAAAGTTTACAATTAGGATTTTATTTCCAAAATATTCGGTAATTACAGAGTCATTAGTACATGATCCTTTTGGCCTAATTGGAGGCGTTTCGTCCTGTTATCGAGTATAATAATACCTATGTATAAGTAACTGCCTTACACGAGGCAAAGTATATGGTTTCAACTATATTTTGATTTGGCACGTGCTATTTTTTCTATTAAATATAATATTTTCTCAGTACCAGCACGAAGTTTGGATCTGTACCCGGTTGCTGATAACTGACTCACCTATGACTCGACTATAGTAACAACAGACTGAATTGAACATCAAAGACACTTCACCAGTTAATTTCTTAACATCATTTTAAAGTCCATCCGTTCATAGGTAGACAAACTAATTCTTTTAAACTTGACTCACTTAGATTTTCCGAATTTTTGATCACGTCTATTATTTCATACATAGAAAGAGAATTTAAAATAAATTGAGATATGGCTGCGCTTGATTTCGATGATATATGTTATAGTATTTATATGTGGCTGTTTTTGTGTTCACATCAAATAATTTATTAATCAGTAGCTTTTGCCAGCGGTGGCCTCGCCCCTTCCCCTTATTGCGTATGTCATTCAGGACCACCACAGCTTTCAACTGGTGAAAGAATTTTTGAAATCTGTCCTGTATTTTCGGAGTCTATTATACAAACAATCAAATCTTTCCTCTTTATAATCTTATATATAAAATTTCCGTGTCACAATGTTAGTTACCGTACTCCTCCGAAACGGCTCTACCGATTTTTACCAAATTTTATATGCGTATTCAGTAGGTCTGAGAATCGGCTACTATCTATTTTTTTTTTAATTTATATGGCAAAACAACGTTTGCGGGGTCAGCTAGTATTAGTATAGATAACTACGCACAATTTCATTGTTTTAAAACTAATCGCTTGCTTTTAAATTCATAGCCCTTGGTGACACAGAAATCAGCGCGTCATCGGCTTTTGATGGAAACCGTCGGCAATTTCACAAGTCTTGTAAATATTCCTAACGGATAAAAGGGTCGTCGTTGCTAAGCTTTGAATATTACGCTTCAATATTAACAAAGATTAAGTTTTAAGGAGAAGCCGACAAGGGCAAAGATCTGACTTTGACTCTACTTTGTAAAGTGGGTGGTTTATAGGAATATGCGCATTACCCACACCAAGTAGGGTTGAAATTCTCTTATACCAAGTAACTTAGATGAGACCCATCTAATATTTTTCGCCATATTAGTTCAGTACTAAATACCCTTCAATGAAGTGCTAGAATTTCTAAACTAAAATGTATTTTAGTTTGAAGAAGGCTTGTGCATACGAGAATTATTATGCGTAAGGTTCTTATGCGCAGACGCCGACGCGGATTCCTCATTTGTTTGTAGTTCGTAGCGTCAGAATGCATTGTCTTTGTAAATTATTTTGGGTTAAGATACAGAATATCATTATTGTGTATTGTTAGTGTTGAAAGGCTGTATATATTTGAGTTGTACATTTTGAAGTTAAGTATTGATCGTTAATATCGGAACATTTGTATCTTTGTTGGCCTGTCTTACCACACAATGAACACGTGGTTTATTGATGGGTGGATGAACTGTGTGAAAGATTTTATGGATGGAAAAGGGGTATTACTTCGGAGTATAAGTACAGCTAGAGAGATGATCAAATATACCTTCTCTAATAGAGAAGAATGGAAGATCTAGCCCAGACCTGGAAAAACTAGTTGTATTGCGACTACCGTGCCATTGATCATTGGGATAGGAATAGAGAAATAAGCTTATAGTTGTCAGCTGACCCAACTCGCTCTTAACTACATATAAACCAATTAACAAATGACGATCAGTACCTAGACAATAATGACCACACCATAGGAAGCAGACATCATCGAGGTCCTCAGGCGACTGGCCATCATACGCAGGTCCAGCCGACCAGCTCATCGGTATGCTGGGGGCCGGCAGCGGCACGTGTCCATGCATTCATTAGCTCCATTCAGTTTCGTTATTCTAATGGAGTGTGCGTCGAAAGTGGAAACTGTTTTATGAAATGGACTTGTATTCTATTATGTAGGTACTTGTACTGGCTTCGCTTTGACTGAGTTTCCCAAGTTGGTTGCATGTGGTAATGAATGTAAGCACTTTGTTGGCAGAGGTTTGACTTTGTTTGTGGTTGTGACGAGGCTGTATCTACTATCTACACTAATACCCCTGCTGCCCCTCGTGGGAACCTGTGTACCTTTATGTAATTATTTCCTTAAGGAACACTGGTACTCATAACACAAGTTAGATCTTACTTTGAGTACCAGAGTTCATAATACGCTAGTTCTAAATTAACTGGTGACACAAGCTCTTAGCGGATTATAGTTACTAGTGTTATGGTTCACTTTTTTGCGAAATAAAGAATTTATTATTATTATTATCTATATTAATATGAGTTTGTTTGTGTTTTTGAACGCACTAATCACAACGAACTTCTGGAATATAAAAATCCTTTTGTGTTAGATAGAACATTTATCGAGAAAAGCTACTATTAGACCGGAAGCCAGACCAAAATATCGTTAGTGATTTCTTCTCAAGCCATAATTAGTAGACTACATAAGGGAGTCGGATCATAAAGATTTGTGGAAGTCAGCTGCTGTTCCGTTGGTGGGATAAGCAGCAATAGCCGTTCAAACACGTAGAAAAAATAATATTTTTTTGTCATTTCCTCTCAACTGAAACCTGGTTTATATTGAAGATTACCTTATATCACGAAGAATAAAACCAATCAGCTGTCTGTAACATGGTGGAATACACGTCTGCTGGTCACTCGAACATGTAATTTTTTATATTATTTTCAGTGATTTCCTCTCGACTCAAATTTTACCTGATGAAAGTTTACATAAAGATATGGATAAAAGCAAACGTCAGCTGGCTGTATCTCGGTGGAAAGATCGTAAAATAAAATATGAAGAAACAAATATTTTATTAAATCTGAATAACTAAACGTAATTTATTTGCAATATCAAACCGGACATAAGGGAAACGAGTGTTTGTCATAATGACACATAGAAGAAGCCATAAAAAAATATTATTTGGAAAAAAAACTTGTGTCATCCCTAATGTCTAATCTTGTCAAATCATTCTGCTGTCATAAGGTATCAAATCAATATTAAATGATTTTGATGTTGTATTTCGTTATTTTGTTCAAGTTATGGAACTGTTCTTACTGGAGTGAATAAGTAATTGACACCCTGATCAAGAAGGTCCGTTAACCGGTTCAACAGAATCAGAAGGATTCCCGCACGATCTTCAATGATGAGACAAGGCTCTCGCTTGGAGATTACGTGAAGAGCTTCTCGATCCGGCTTGCATTATGAAGAAATTCCTATCTTTGAGGTCCGAACTAGATATCCATTGATATATGTTTCATAACAACATGTTTATTTTGTATTTTTAATTGTTTTATATGTAATGTAAATGAAAAATGTAAATGACAATAACATCAAACAATGAATCAAGCAATGATTGGGGGTTTTCTTTATAGAAAAGCTTTTTATTTCTTATACTTTTCACTAATTGAGAAAATAAATCAATAGACCCATTTATACGTTTTTTCAAGAGTTCATTATGATTGTTTTGCATATTCGTGCAAAGAATGGGCAGAGAACCTTAGGCCCATCGCATACGGCGTATTCTAAACGCGCAGAAGACGCGCGTTTCAGGAACGCGCCTCTTCGGCGCCGTAGACGCTGATTTGTTATTGCGTTTGGATTGATGATACAAGCGCGCGTATAAAGAAGCGGAGTAGAGGAGAGAGTCTTATATGTAAGAGTTATTAAGTAATCGTTCAGACATAACCGCGCGGTTAGTCAACCGCCAGAAAATAGAATCGCGCTGCTCCCGCGCGTTTCTATTACTATGGAGTCTTTACTTTGCGTTCAGTTGCGTGGCGGACACCGCGCGGTTAGCACATCACAGCTCGTGAGTTTGGCACGGTTCGTTTCGACACTGAACTGTTTATTGATGAAGAGGAGAAGAGAAATGCAATATGGGATATTCAGTGTGAGGATTACTCAAATAAAACTATCATAACCAAGCTTGGCAAGAGTTAGTGGAGATTAAATAGTGATAGAATAATTTTCAAAGTATCAGCTGAGGACCTTTCCACCGAGATACAGCCAGCTGACGTCTGTTTTTAGCCATATCTTCATGTAAACTTTCATCAGGCAAAATTTGGGTTGAGAGGAAATCACTGAAAATAAAATAAAAAATTACATGTTCGAGTGACCAGCTGACGTGTATTCCACCATGGTACCGTCGGCTGATTGGTTTTATTCTTCGTGATACAAGGTAATCATCAATATAAACCAGGTTTCAATTGAGAGGAAATGACTAAAAAAAAATTTTTTTTCTACGTGTTTGAACGGCGATTGCTGCTTATCGTGGGATAGATTGATTGATGAAGAGGAGAAGAGAAATGCAATATGGGATATTCAGTGTGAGGATTACTCAAATAAAACTATCATAACCAAGCTTGGCAAGAGTTAGTGGAGATATTTGGAAATTGTGAAAATACGTTGGAAACTTGGTTGGTTACTTAATATTGGATGCACCCATTTGCATTGCATACCGCATTTTTCTTATCGTTTTTTTAAAGAGCAAAAACCACAGTAAATCGATTTTTCGCTGACCTCCTTTTTCAAACGGACGTTATCCCTGTACGATAATCACATATAACCGCCGGAGTCTGATTGCATAACAATTTTGCGGTTTCGAACCGCGCGATTCATGAACGCGCGGTTTCCGCAAGTCTGTACTAGCCCTTAGTCCTGCTTGTACAATAATTTTCAAAGTATCAGCTGAGGACCTTTCCACCGGGATACAGCCAGCTGACGTCTGTTTTTAGCCATATCTTCATGTAAACTTTCATCAGGCAAAATTTGGGTTGAGAGGAAATCACTGAAAATAAAATAAAAAATTACATGTTTGAGTGACCAGCTGACGTGTATTCCACCATGGTACAGTCGGCTGATTGGTTTTATTCTTCGTGATACAAGGTAATCATCAATATAAACCAGGTTTCAATTGAGAGGAAATGACTAAAAAAAAATATTTTTTCTACGTGTTTGAACGGCGATTGCTGCTTATCCCACCAACGGAATCGCAGCTGACTTCCACGAATGTTCATGATACGACTCCCTCATGTAGTCTGCTAATTATCGCTTGAGAGGAAATTGGTCACGGACATCTGTTACGGGCTCCCGCTCTATATAGACTATCAATAGGTTACCGTTATCATGGAACGTAAATAGCTATTGAAGGAACACCGTGGATTTTAGTGAGTTGTTACGAGTTTGAGTCCTTTCCGCTCCACACACTGTGGGAGGACTCATCCGATGATTATACAACGCAAAAAAATGGCTTTAAGCTATAAAATATCATGCTTCGACCAACAGGAGGACTTAGGCACTTCAGTTAAATTAATAAATACATATATGAAATGTAAATTATTTGTTTAAAAAAATGAGCTTCTGTCATAATAATTATTTGTATTAAATTCAAATTGAAAGATCAAAATGATTAGTTGTAAACTTAGATTTCTTGTTCTTTGAACTTTGTTTTACGGGTGTGTTACTAAAGTTTATTGCATTAATTTATTGTCATTCCTTTTAGAGAAGATTTTGACGCAAGCCTTGACAATATGAATAAGAAACTAAAATTCCGAATGAGTTGCTAAGATAAATTCAAAATAGTCTCGACTAATTCTAAGTTTACATAATCAAGTTTGTAGTTAAACTATGACAAGCAAATATTGTCATTGTAAGACAAGGATTAGCAAATAATTTGAATGCACTTCATCATAATTTGAATAGCACTGTATACATTATATTGGACTTTGCATTTAAGATGCAGTAGATACACAATACCGACGCAGGCGCATGTGAAGCGTTATGTTTTGACTAATCAGTTCCAAACATGATATCATAAGTAGCGCTGGTCAGATTACAAGTAGACAGACAGTCTGAAACCTCACAGATTGCTACATCAATCTTGAACACAATAACATCAAACTCAATGCATAATAGATCAGTTACAGTCAGTGGAAGCAAGCCGAAGGCAACATTTGTAAAATAGAAATCAATAATATCTCTGTCGTCTTATAAATGAAGTTTTCTCTGTAGAACGACCGAAGTGAGTTCTATAAATTGCAATTTTCTGAACCACGATAAATTAGTTTTCAACTTTCAACTAGAATTTAAATTGTGGGTTAGATTATGTGGTAGCTACAAAACAAAATAACTGAAAATTCTGTAGCTGCTCATTTTATCGGTATGTGAATCAAAAATATTCTGTTAAGATTATAAAATATTCTGTTTGTCCTATACAATGGATTTAAATAAGAAAAGCCTGGTCGTTTGTGGCGCAGCTTAGGGGATTAATATGTCAAGAGGATTTAACGCAGCATCCCGCTGTGAGCTTCAAACAGTATGTCGAGTTAATTAATTAACTGATTGTGGCAAAGCTGAGGCTGTAGAGAATTCTTTATAGACAGGATGTTTGGAAATTGTAATACGAGATACTAAAGCTTACACTAAATAACATAGCTATTTTATATATTGTTAATTGTATGGATAGTTCTATCTTCTTAACAAGTTTTACTTTCACACAAAAATGTTTTTTTTTCCCACAACTCAAATAGATAAATTCATTAAACATAATCTGCGGGTCTAAAACAGTAATTTTAAGTAATATTTCTAATTATTCATAATTCGTTAATTTGCATATGAATCACTGGCTATTCTTATGTTATTCATTTACGAAGTTTTATTATTAGGAATACTCGTATTACTAAGTAGCCAATTTTGACTCGTTGATGGGTTAAATACAACAGTGTTACAGCAAAATTCACTGCAGTGTATGTGGTACTTCATCTTTTCCTTAAAACGACGAACTCTAAAATTCTTAAGATTCCTTTAGGTTACAAAACAGTCTTACAGTAAAAACTAGGCACAAGATGTGGTGACGCAACTCCCGCGCATACACTTTCACTCGTGGACAATGGCTGCAGACTCTTGTGCATTAAATTCCGCGGTGACAATAGCCGGACGATGTGTCTTCACTGTGTGGCTAACATAACAGCAATCGACACGCTCCAAAACTAATTTTATCCACAAGCAGCTCTCGTGAGGATTTGGTTAGATATTTGGTAGTTTTTGCATGGGTTTGTGCGAGGTCACAGCATCATGATGATCATCACACTTTTCTAGAAGTAACCTGACAGATCCCAGGAAACGCAGACTCTGGCAGGAAATACCACTCTTTGACTGCACTGTGTTCTTTTTATTAACTGTATCTAACTACATAAATAAAATCCTTCTGAAAATGTCAGATAGGCATTACATGAAGCATTTTGATAACTAAACATATGTAAATTAAATAAGACAAAACAATTAAGTGCAATTTTACAACGAAATTCGGAAATGTTTGAAATTTGCCAAAAAACTGCAAAATTACGTGAATAATAATGTTCTCAATTTTTATTTGTAATGTAACACGTTTGTTTAAACAGTAATGAGATGGTATCTCGTGCACATTATGTGTTCAACAATAGTGTTATTGTAGATGCATGTGAGTCTTGTATATTGTGACACAACTAAATCACTTGACGACGAGTATAGCTAATTAATAGCGGATTGTGTTATGTAGCTGATGGTACTGTTATAAATAATTTATCAATTATTATTTTATCATTGTAATAAGTTTTATTTTGATGAAGAAAAATCCATATTTTACTGATGAAAAGAGGAAAAGATAGAAAATAATGCTTCATGAGGTTATTTTATACAAAAACATTTTTTTGCCCATCAGCTATTTGATCAATTAATTAGTCAAGCTAACTGTTTTTTTTTTTTTTTTTTTTTAGCGTTGTAAAATCATCAAATGAGTCCTCCAACCCCGGGCAGGGCGGGAGGGACTGTCAGACTTCTACTGACTAAAATCCACGGTGTCCTTCATAGCCTGTTAAGTTCCGGGGTCACGGTAAGGGAATAATCCCGCGATCCCGGCAGGCTTTGGCCCTCTGAGAGGGGGGCCCCGTCATTATGCTGACGCTCTTTGAGGCGCGCGTGGGACACAACGCGCCGTCGACCCGGGCATGGTCCTTGGTCGGGCAGCGAGTTGCCCTTTACTCGCTGCCCGCATGCCCGCGCCTACGGTGGCCGGAGATCATCAAGCGACGTCCGTCGCCGTGGGCGTCTACCACTGCGGGTGGGGCGGAGGGAGGACGCTGTCCTCTCTCGCTCGCGGCCCGCCTCCTCCTTCACGAGCATTACTGCCTCGCAGAAGGAGCAGACCACTTCCCACTCCGTCTCGCCCCGCAGCATGGCCGCAACCAATGCCGGGCGCGAGAGGTCTCCGCCTATCGCAGCCGTGAGGACACGTCGGTGCTCCGCCCAAGCTGGGCAGTCTTGCACCGTATGCTCCACCGTGTCCTCCGGGCGATCTTCGCAGTGGTGACACCCAGGCGTCTCCTCCTTTCGCATCAGACACAGGTACCTCCCGAAACTTCCGTGTCCGGTGAGGACCTGCGTCAAGCGGTAGGTCAGGACGCCATGACTTCTCTCCAGCCACTCCTCAAAGAGGGGTCTTACCGCCGCAATTGCGGCGTGCCCGAAGCTAACTGTAAGTTGAAATTGCATAAATTAAAAAAAAAAAACAAATCTATTAATGTGTAGGATTTTGACAAAAATGTTTTGTGGCACTTTAGACAATTAAAATTATGTTTATGGATACGGGCACTGTTTTCCCTTATAATTACATCCAGTTTAAGTACAGTATTAATCCGCTTTAGTATACTGTAACCGCAATTGAATAATGTCACGTTACCAGCTAAAAAATTGATAGCAAAAACGTTATGAAAAGTCCAACATGAGCAGTGCCATGTGCTCAACAGTAGAGCCCTGTTTACCCATTTGTAAGTCAAGCGTGACATTATTATGTATGACTATGTACCGATTGTCGATCAATAGATGTCCGTTATCTCTCGTCGATCTGTTGCCAGATCGCAGTTAAAGGCGCGCGATTAGGCATGTACAGCCAATCATATACTATGTATACGTCTAGACGTTATATAAAATATTTCACTGCCAACATAAATGCTGCACTGATAAGGAAATAGAGTTAATATATTCTGTTTTGACGTAAATGGTGTAAATAAAAATGTTTCTGTATATTTATGTTAATATTGTAAAGGCTTTTGTAAATGACTGAATGCTTCAAACTTAATAGATGTCCGAAATAAAATATTCTAATGCACTTATTATCTACAGAAGTGACCCACTTTACGAAAAAGAAATACAGTACTTTTAGTTAACAATTACGATTATGCAACGTTTTCCTTTTGATCAAAGATAGATAGATGGTCGTAAAGAGCCTGAGCTAGATTGTTACGAGCTTTGTAATACTTTTCTGACCTTTGTCTAACTTCCTAACACAGAACTTAGAACACGAACCATCTGAGTCACGATCCACTGCGCTTTTTCTGTGACCTTTCAATTGTAACCACACAAACATGCTGCAATGGATTCAGAACATCCCACTATAAATATAAAAGCTTTCATGTTTGTTTGTTACCCAACAATACTTAGGTTTAGGTACCTCAATGTTATTTGAATTTCCCATTACGAATTTCTCAATACCACTCTGCCAGAGGTCTGGATTTGTGCATGATCGGTGTAAAAAGGTTCACCACAGGGAATACAACCAATGATAAATTGTGTAATGAGCTTAAACTATTCACTGAGCAGCGGCTACAGTAAATACTGAATTCTTTTCCAACAAATCCTCGTAATTTAGTGCTATTAAAAGAAGACAATTGCTGGAACAATTAATTACAAGCGTGTTCAGTACAAAATAGATAGCATCGCGCCATTGTTAGGGCTACCGGTGGACGTCGCGCCCGGCTACCGGTTACCGGCGGCGCTCGCCTCGCATTGTTAACTACCGTTACTTGGAGACCTTTCACACTTTATCCGATAACATCGTTGTCGATGGCTTCATCAGGGAGAATGGATAGGATCTTTGCTTTGTTATGATGGCAAATTACCGTTCAATGATTTCTATTTGTTTATCTAAAATGTTTGCGTGACCAGAAGGCCTGGCTCATTCTTTGAAGACAATGCTGCCAGTTAACTGAGCTCGTTTCCTGATTCCGCGCTTGACTAGGATACTATTTTTATTTAAAACAGTACTTTACATTAGAAGTACCTATAGAGCAACGATGCTCTTCTATTTCATGAGCTACATCTATCAGGAAACTAGTCGTGTCCCCGTTATCTTACAACACATCGCTTAGAAGATTAATGTCTCACTTTGACACACGTCAAAACTTAGCGTCGGGATTTGAGAAACGATTACCTGTGTTTGCAGCGGTTATTGTGCGCATATCTCAGTTGATATTATCGGTGCGCGCGCGCAGTCCGTTACCCACTGACTCACGCGCATTCATTATGGCATACTTTTACTTGTCACACTAACACCATCGGTTCACTCGAGAGATAATGATGCTTTTTGGTTCGCAGCATCATTAGCAAGTCCATTAAAGTTGTTGATTTTATTTGCACGAACTAGTAGAGCGGGAGCCCGTAACAGATGTCCGTGACCAATTTCCTCTCAAGCGATAATTAGCAGACTACATGAGGGAGTCGTATCATGAACATTCGTGGAAGTCAGCTGCGATTCCGTTGGTGGGATAAGCAGCAATCGCCGTTCAAACACGTATAAAAAAATTTTTTTTTCAGTCATTTCCTCTCAATTGAAACCTGGTTTATATTTAAGATTACCTTGTATCACGAAGAATAAAACCAATCAGCCGACGGTACCATGGTGGAATACACGTCAGCTGGTCACTCGAACATGTAATTTTTTATTTTATTTTCAGTGATTTCCTCTCAACCCAAATTTTGCCTGATGAAAGTTTACATGAAGATATGGCTAAAAACAGACGTCAGCTGGCTGTATCTCGGTGGAAAGGTCGTCGGCTGATACTTTGAAAATTATTGTACAAGCAAGACTAAGGGCTAGTACAGACTTGCGGAAACCGCGCGTTCATGAATCGCGCGGTTCGAAACCGCAAAATTGTGATGCAATCAGACTCCGGCGGTTATATGTGATTATCGTACAGGGATAACGTCCGTTTGAAAAAGGAGGTCAGCGAAAAATCGATTTACTGTGGTTGTTGCTCCTTAAAAAAACGATAAGAAAAATGCGGTATGCAATGCAAATGGGTGCATCCAATATTAAGTAACCAACCAAGTTTCCAACGTATTTTCACAATTTCCAAATATCTCCACTAACTCTTGCCAAGCTTGGTTATGAACGGGCACGCCGCAATTGCGGCGGTAAGACCCCTCTTTGAGGAGTGGCTGGAGAGAAGTCATGGCGTCCTTACTTTCCGCCTGACGCAGGTCCTCACCGGGCACGGATGCTTCGGGAGGTACCTGTGTCTAATGCGGAAGGAGGAAACGCCTGGGTGTCACCACTGCGAAGATCGCCCGGAGGACACGGTGGAGCATACGGTGCAGGACTGCCCAGCTTGGGCGGAGCACCGACGTGTCCTCACGGCTGCGATAGGCGGAGACCTCTCGCGCCCGGCATTGGTTGCGGCCATGCTGCGGGGCGAGACGGAGTGGGAGGCGGTCGCCTCCTTCTGCGAAGCAGTAATGCTCGCGAAGGAGGAGGCGGGCCGCGCGCGAGAGAGGACAGTGTCCTCCCTCCGCCCCACCCGCGGTGGTGGACGCCCACGGCGACGGACGTCGCAAGACGATCTCCGGCCACCGTAGGCGCGGGCATGCGGGCAGCGAGTAAAGGGCAACTCGCTGCCCGACCATGGACCATGCCCGGGTCGACGGCGCGTTGTGTCCCACGCGCGCCTCAAAGAGCGTCAGCATAATGACGGGGCCCCCCTCTCAGAGGGCCAAAGCCTGCCGGGGTCGCGGGATTATTTCCTTACCGTGACCCCGGAACATAAAGGGCTATTGAAGGACACCGTGGATTTTAGTCAGTAGAAGTCTGACAGTCCTTCCCGCCCTGCCCGGGGTGGGAGGACTCATTTGATGATATTGCCACGTAAAAAAAAAAGCTTGGTTATGATAGTTTTATTTGAGTAATCCTCACACTGAATATCCCATATTGCATTTCTCTTCTCCACTTCATCAATAAACAGTTCAGTGTCGAAACGAACCGTGCCAAACTCACGAGCTGTGATGTGCTAACCGCGCGGTATCCGCCACGCAACTGAACGCAAAGTAAAGACTCCATAGTAATAGAACCGCGCGGGAGCAGCGCGATTCTATTTTCTGGCGGTTGACTAACCGCGCGGTTATGTCTGAACGATTACTTAATAACTCATACATATAAGACTCGCGCGATTTCCAGGCGATTCTGAAATAGCGCGGTTCCGCCGTGTATGGACTAGCCCAAATAGCCTATGTACATCACGTTTATTAAACGCGCCGTTGACGCGCGTTTGTAGTGATACAGATGCAATGCAAACGCGCGTTTGACGCTTTGTGTCGCGACAACAAACTGCTCTTTTACAAAAAGCGCGTCGACGGCGCGTTTAAAAAACGTGGTATACATAGGCCCTACGCCACACGGCGTTCTTTAACCGCGCAGATTACGCGCGTAGACGAGATTCAATCACAACCTTGTAACATAAGCACTCAGGGCGTGAATCGCGCCTCTACTGCACGTATACGCGCAGATACAGCGAAACAGACGCGCTGTAGTCGCTCGTAGATTCTGCGTTTTTTAGATCAGAGACTCCTCTTCTTCAGTTGTTTAGGCACGGGCGGTGCAGTAGTGGCGTGAGGGCCCCGCCCCTGCCTCTACTCCGCTTCTTTATACGCGCGCTTGTATCATCAATCCAAACGCAATAACAAATCAGCGTCTACGGCGCCGAAGAGGCGCGTTCCTGAAACGCGCGTCTTCTGCGCGTTTAGAATACGCCGTATGCGATGGGCCTAAGGTTCTCTGCCCATTCTTTGCACGAATATGCAAAACGATCATAATGAACTCTTGAAAAAACGTATAAATGGGTCTATTGATTTATTTTCTCAATTAGTGAAAAGTATAAGAAATAAAAAGCTTTTCTATAAAGAAAACCCCCAATCATTGCTTGATTCATTGTTTGATGTTATTGTCATTTACATTTTTCATTTACATTACATATAAAACAATTAAAAATACAAAATAAACATGTTGTTATGAAACATTATATCAATGGATATCTAGTTCGGACCTCAAAGATAGGAATTTCTTCATAATGCAAGCCGGATCGAGAAGCTCTTCACGTAATCTCCAAGCGAGAGCCTTGTCTCATCATTGAAGATCGTGCGGGAATCCTTCTGATTCTGTTGAACCGGTTAACGGACCTTCTTGATCAGGGTGTCAATTACTTATTCACTCCAGTAAGAACAGTTCCATAACTTGAACAAAATAACGAAATACAACAACAAAATAATTTAATATTGATTTGAAACCTTATGACAGCAGAATGATTTGACAAGATTAGACATTAAGGATGACACAAGTTTTTTTTCCAAATAATATTTTTTTATGGCTTCTTCTATGTGTCATTATGACAGACACTCGTTTCCCTTATGTCCGTTTTGATATTGCAAATAAATTACGTTTAGTTATTCAGATTTAATAAAATATTTGTTTCTTCATATTTTATTTTACGATCTTTCCACCGAGATACAGCCAGCTGACGTTTGCTTTTATCCATATCTTCATGTAAACTTTCATCAGGTAAAATTTGAGTCGAGAGGAAATCACTGAAAATAATATAAAAAATTACATGTTCGAGTGACCAGCAGACGTGTATTCCACCATGTTACAGACAGCTGATTGGTTTTATTCTTCGTGATATAAGGTAATCTTCAATATAAACCAGGTTTCAGTTGGGAGGAAATGACAAAAAAAAATTATTTTTTCTACGTGTTTGAACGGCTATTGCTGCTTATCCCACCAACGGAACAGCAGCTGACTTCCACAAATCTTTATGATCCGACTCCCTTATGTAGTCTACTAATTATGGCTTGAGAAGAAATCACTAACGATATTTTGGTCTGGCTTCCGGTCTATAGAGCGAAATGGAGTTTTATTAATGTATGTTAAAAATGTATTCATATACTTAGTTTTGAATTCCTTGGGCGTTAACTTCCCACTTTTTAAAATAAACGTAAATTCTTATAGTTTGCGAAGTTGATAATGACATAGCTCTACATTACTTAACTAGAATGAAACATAATCCGAGTGCGGCCAGTAGTGCGTTATCTTGAACTTGACCGCATACCTCCCGCGGCAGTGCTCCGTCCAGCCAGCTGCGCCTGCGCGTCAGTGAAACCGATCTTCACCATGAGCTGCGAAAGGTCACTGCGTGTGCGCACTTGCTCGCTTCTATTTGCCATGATTAGATATGTTTGTAAGTTTGTTACCCATCAACTGTTTGCTTGTTTGTTCTGTGGCGTAAAAGCACCATTATAAAATGGTGGTATAAAATAAAATATTATTGCTTTATACCTAGTCACTTCTGTGTATATATATATATATATATTATTAGGACGTACTTAACTAAAGTAAAAATATAAAAAATATCACAGTCCCTTCCGAAGACAGGTAATTACTTAATACTGCAATATGAAGTATACGCACTTCATTTCAAATTATTAATGACCCGCTTGCCAGGTAGTACTTACCTCTAACGACCACAAGAAGAGTCCTAGAGACCTAGTCTCATCCGCGATGTACGCTCACATTCACTGTCTACCATCACCAAACCGACCCGCTGCCGCAGGCCATCCGTGACCCGCCAACATACTTGCACTTGTCTTAATGTTGTCTCGACTTCATTTAAAGGTGCCGATAGACTTCAGCATTGATTTGTAACAAAACATCGAGTATTCGCCGTTTTCTTGCGAACTGAATAACGAAATTGAGAATAGAGAACACAGAGCCAAACATCGTTACGAAAATTTTCTAGGATCCTGGTCATATTCTTCATGGAGAAGTTAGTCTTGACGGTCGGCTCGGCAAAAAGTTCGAAGCAAAACTATCCTTTAGCTAGCGTGCTTGCCAGAAAGTTAGATAGAATGTCCGCTAATGTATCGTTAACAAGAATGCTTATAACAAATGGCCGCGGATGCTCATGTTTATCACTACTTACCTAATAATACACATACAACCTAGTAAGAGTAATTGCTGATTTAAAGTAGCCTACAGCCTAAGGAAACAATAATAAACTGAACATTTGAAAACTCTTTCAGATTCCGTAGTTTATGCAGTATTTTTATTAGCATAATTCTATTTCAGTACTTTATTGTCCTCGTGGTAATGTAGTTTAAACATAGGTCCTATCTAAATAAGCGGTAGGAGACAATAGTTTCTGTTTGGAGACAAAGGCAACTCAATTACGTTGGGGTCGTGCTCCGCGGCCGCTCGCTGAACTTCACGCAGTTCGGGGTAATCCACATTTACATATGTACCGCTAACATGAGCTCCAATTTGTGTCTAGTTCTGTGACTGTGTGATTAACGGCCGGGCTCAATACTCTACTGTAAGTTAAACTCGGTTAGCTACCAGAGCTTTACTGTTACTTTTGATCTATCGATAACTGCCGTCTCAATAACAAAATTTCCGTAACGATACCTGCAGTTAAAGACGGATAGGTCCTTTCCCTCGCAAAAAATGGGTTACGTTTTGTTTCTCGTCAAAAATATTGTTTTTGCTTAAACGATATTAGCTGCAGTAAAATTGTACTTAAAAAAAAACTCCTTTATAATAGTTGTCGTGCCGATCCTGAGACCCGTGTTACTCTCGACTCTGTGAATGCTGATATGTTTGTGATCGTGATAGCGGGGTTTAATTTAATGTAAAAGGTAAACTCTGAAACGTTATGCCATGTTAGAAATTTCTAACGGACTTAAACGGATCTATAATGAATTTATGTACTCGTAGAATCAATAAGCACATTTTTATTCCGACGTAAATAATTGCAGTAACTGTACCGGGATTGCAGTTGGTATTGACTTTGATGAGTGATTCATGAAACACCGTTACGGGTCTCTGTCCTGACGACTTGGTTCAGTGTAAATGTGATCATGTGATTATTGCTCTGTGCTCTAGATGTGCGCGCGCGCAAGGAGGCCGCGCTTGATTGACATCTGTCGGCCACGGCGCCGGCGCCGGCGCCGGGTGAAAGTGTACGGGACTTTCGCGAGAACCATCACTCTCTCACTCACACACGTCTGCAAAAAACCAACATCTTAACAACTGCTCCAAATATTTTATTGAACAAAAAATGCTGTAACAGTTCGTGACTACAAATGGCACAGAGAAAGATCTGATGGCCCACATGTTAGCTGTACCTATCTCAATGTGTTCTAGTTAGAAGCGCACTTTTACTTTTTATTTGTTTCCGTTAAAATATGGCTAACAATTTGTCTTGTTCAAATGAATGAGTGGTGTGAGTGAGGAGGCGCAGTTCTTGACGCGCGCACGACACAGGATGTCATAATTAGCTGCGCGCGGAGTTCGTTTAACCATGACATTTGCAAGCGCATAAACTTTACACCTTTTGTCTGCGCGTTCAACTCACATAAGCGATTTATTACTCACATTACATAATTCACGTAACCGAGAAGCCGGGGAGCAATTACTGAAGTGCCGCTAACCAGCGCGAATTACGACAAACATCAAAACATTGGGCGTCACCTCTGAGCAAGGTAATCACGTCAATGTCAACATTTATTTTTGAGAAATTATTAGCGACACGGTAATAAATGTAACGCCCTAAGGTAGCCTGATATTGACGGCCATAATGAAGTAAATTGTCGGATGATAAATCATCACGGTCGCATTAGTACGATTAGACCCTTCAGTTTAACAAGTTTACACGTAATTTGCAGGCGGCACGGTTAAGCTTCGTTTTATTCATGGCCGAGCGAAAAGTCCCGTGAGAGAGCTTATGGAGCAAAACTTCGCGACTTTAAATTAAGAATTATGATTATTAAATCTGACGGGGCTTATCGACCCTTTGTGGACACTTCGTAAATATAAACCTATTTATTTTTTGAATTAACGATCCTTTGGAGTATAAACTGAAAGTTATATGCACGAACGTGTATTTAAATAAATAGACATGGACAGATAAGTATAGCCTGTCAAAAGATAAGTATCTATTGACATTGTTGCTTCTGAACTACTGACCCAATCATTCAAATGAGGTTTTTATCGATTTCAGTAGCACGTGTATTGAAGGGCCAGAATTTGTAGTTGTTTTAACTTTTTGAACAAAATATTTCAATAATGAGTCAAAGGTTCTTGGAGAGGCCTATTTAGTATTCAAATCAGCGTATGAGATGACGTATTAAATGTGGGTCACGTGTATAGGAAGCTGTGAGTATGTGAGTGAGCCAGGGTTTTCCTCCGCCGCATGTACCACGGCCTCCGTCCAATGCCAAGCCCCTACATATGCATCATGTTGCCAGTAATCAAATATGACATTGTGGTTGCGGAAAGGAAATTCAGATCTTATTTATTTCAGTACATTTTTCCGAGACGTTAGCTGTGTTTTCTCGGCGGTAAATCGTGGTAAGTGAATTGTAAATTATAAAGTCGTACTTTGAGTATTATTTTATGAGTATTTTTTACTGAGTAGGCAAATATTTTTTATTTTCTTAAAGGATAGACTGATTCGAAGCGTAATTAGTTGTGGGTTAAAATAGTCACTTTATGGAACCAGAATATGATGAGAAAAGCTTAGCAAAGCCAGCGCCCACAGGTTTACTGTAAGACTGTAGCCCTGATGACCCAAAAAACCTGCTAGTCGTGGTTTCTTGCCCTACAGTTTCGTAGATTATGCTAACAGTTAAACTAAGTATCGTTTTTGTCTTATTCTGTTTTGTACGTTTACTCATTGTAGAGCAACTTGTTAAGCAATATCTGGTTCTATATCTTCGGAAGCTATTTCGTTGGGGTCGTCGGACCAAGTAAATAATTTGGCGCTATAAATACAGCGAAGCAGCTAATATTCTACATGTGCAGCGAGCATATACTGGCTCGCACATAACACTTATGTAACTTTCTTGCTGTCATCCACATTCGGCGCACGCGCACCTCGCTAAATAGATATATTGTTCACACATACATTTCTTTTATTTTCTATTTAAGGTCCACTCTCTTTTATGTAGGTACTTCTAGTAGTATTTGCATACATATTATTTTCATAAAGAGTAGTAATATTTTTTTCTCTCTGCACTATAATTTTCAGATGTCTTCCATTGATCAAACAAGTGATATAGAGCTCGATGTTTTCGTAATAAATTTAATATTTCTTACTCAAACTGTGACTAGAGATTATACAGATTTGCTTATTATTATTACAATAACTTATTTTTAAAAAAAAATTATAGGCACAGTGAAGCCCTCGCATTAGCTGGTCAACATAAAACATTGTACATATATACACAAAATTCTTCATAATAGATAAGATTTCTGCTTCAGAATTTCCTTTCCGCCTTCACTATTAATATTACTTATTTACTTTTCCTTTCTTATATGCGGCCTGAATAAGCCCACAGTATAGCAGTAAATAAGGCCGGGGTACACAGCTCTGCATAGTAACGACCGCTACATCATCCACATAAAAAGAAATTGCGAGCCTGTATAAAGGCCCTTGCCTACGGTTCTACCCTGCAGGCTAGTTGTTCGATAGACTGGCGATATTTACGTGACGTTTCGTTTAACTATGCGTATTTTCGGTTCATTTCGTATTCTGGTAACGTGCGTCCGAAGGTCGCGATGTGCGTACGGTGGTCGGCAGGCAGGTCTGTAACGTACGTGTTTGGCTGTAAGATATGTTCCGCGTACGCTTCACGGGCGCGTTACAATCAGTTATTGTTTTCTATACAGTTAGCTCACGTGATTGGATTAGTGTTTATTTTGTGATGGTCGTCTACCCCTGTTGGTCTTTCGTTAACTAGTCCATATTGAGTCAATTGTATGAACTATTTTGTCAATTGTCGGATATAACGCGGCTTGATGTGAAGTTGCGGAATAGAGCCATATAAAACTTAGGCTTTTGAAAGACCTGTCAGTATTTCCCTCCAAATAAGACAAAATTGAGAGCAGTGGTGCTCTAGTAGGTAATAAATAAGACACAAAAGTACTTCACGTAACTATCTATATCTATACTTATAATAAATCTGTAGAGAGGTCAATTCTGTACATGAAATATTTTTCCAAAATAACTATCAGGGGGTGATTAGGGATCGATACTGATGCCAAAAATGCAATTACTAAAATTATTGTCTGTCTGTCTGTCTGTCTGTCTGTCTGTCTGTCTGTATAACCGTTATAGAAACAAAAACTACTTGACCGATTTTGACGAAACTTGGTACAATTATTTTTCATACTCCTGCGCTGGTTATAGTATACTTTTCATCACGCTACAATCAATAGGAGCAGAGCAGTGAAGGGAAATGTTAGGAAAACGGGAGAAGTTACTCCATACACGCTAATCTTCGGAACTACTGGACAGATTTGATTGTTTTTTTTTTGTTGTATAGCTATTAAGTCTAGGCAACATATAGGCTATAATTTATCTTGGAAACTTGAACACCTGATGCAGAACTGCAATAGATCAGCTAAACTATAAGAGATACAAAAATAGCGCTATAGCAAAAATTGCTCCACGTGATGAGCATTTTCTGCTGAGAAAATAAATTTGAAGATATGGAACACCTGATGTGGAACTCCAAGAGGCCAGCTACACTATTACATATACAGTAATGACGTCTTAGCAAGAGTTGTTCAGCCTGATGAGCACTCCCTGTTGTCGTATAAAAACTGAAGATCTGGAACACCTGATGTGTAACTCCAAGAGCCCAGCTACACTATAACATATATATGAATAACATCTTAGCAAGAGTTATTTAGTCTAATGGGTATTTTCTGTTGACTTACAAAAATGAAAGATCTGGAACGTCTGGAATCGTCATGCGCGTCCCGTTGTTTTCCCGTGCCCAGGCTCTAAGAATTCGACATCAGACGTTTCAGATCTTCGATTTTGACGACCCCATTGTCGCTGGCATAAGCAACAGGATCCGCGTACGAAGTCGCTGGCAGAAGCTAGTAATTAACTAAAATTATTTAAGCTGCAGATAGCATAACCTTTTTCCTCATCGCCATTGTCACATACCAAGGCACCTTAAAGTCAGTCAATACAGCTATAATGAAGCGTAATTTGTACATAAACAAGAAAAAGTGAAGTGCATGAATATACAAGCGCATAATTCACGAGAACTTGCTCATTACATGGAGTGTGATCACTCGGGTGTAGTGTTCCGGCTGTGGCTGCTGGACAAGGGCGACGAGATGGACAAAAAACATCTGCAATATTTACTTAGTTAGGTTTCTCTTATTGATGTAACTCTGACAAAGGTAATTATGCCCAATACAATTCTGCCATCTTAAAAGTATCCCAATTTAAATTCGGACATAAAAACATTAGGCCAAAAAACAATTATATTAAATATTTTTTATACCATAACAATGTTCGTTTAAAAAAGTTTCTGCCAAGTGAGTTCTGCCAAATAGGTTTCGGAGCAACAAGTTTCTGCCAGATAGAGGGCACCCATGGACAAAATGTTTGTGTGATTCTCAGAATAATAATTAGGTATTTATTTTTACAAAGTTAAGGTTTCATAATCATTAACGTCTACATAAACATACATTGACGTTGAAACGACTCTTTAAACAGCATTTACGAATGACCCATTTAGTGTTTCTTGCCTGGGTCATTAAAGTAGGTCACTTACAGAAAACAACTTTTGTAGAATTTTTCACTTTACTCAGTTTTTAAGTAATGTGTACCATAATTCAACAAAAGTACTATAAACGGTCATCTTGGTATCACCATGAATTGTAATGATGTCACACTAGCTGTTCCCTTGGTTTCACCCCCATAGCGTGATAGTTTATTATATATATAACAAAAAAACAACAACCAACCAACCAGTAGTACTTGAGATTCAACCAAACCAAAAAACTATACACGACAAACTAACAACTAATTACTATATAATTATAACGATATCATAATAATATTTAGTATAGATAAAAAACTTATGTAAATAAGGTTTTGTGTCACTGTAACAAGATGGAATGTTTACTCCGGTACCTGCCTGTGCCTGCCTTAAATTTGTTAATTAGGCTAATTAAACGAACAGTTGATAAAGTGCCGTGGACCGTCACACTAACGGCCCCATTATTGTAAGTTTAACGGTTTTTTATTAGCCCAAGTATATTGCGTCACATTTGGCATAGTATGAATCATTATTACTGATTGAGCTGTTATGAATCTACATTTAACCACATAATAAATTAGATTCGCTTTAATGTATGTCTGTCTGTATTGCCGTGTTTTTATTTTAAGAAAAGATAGGCAACGTGTTTTGTTAAGTTAATGAAACGGGAAAATAATGAATCGGGATGTAGCCAATATAAATTTTAGTACGGTATGCACAATCATATAAAGAAAAGTTCATGTGCCGAAATGACTGATGAGCATTGTTTTGTTAAGTCTTGATAAACGAGTGGAGAAGGGCGGGTAAATAGTATTTTTTCATATGAAACTTATCGAATAATTCGTTAATTTTGCCCAGACATGGTAGCGCCTAGATTGTCCTTAGTTGTGATTTAATCTATATAGGCTAATCTATATTCAGCAAATAATAAGCGCTTGCATAATCATAAAGTAGATACATGTCGCGAACGGTACGTCAGCACCTCGGACGAATACAAAGACTGCGAAATGTAGAACAGTGAGTTGTGCAAAAGGTTCACTTGTGACAAAGATGGTACAAATCGGTATGAATAAGTTAGTGAGGTCGTTAGTGATCTAAGTAGTGTTATTATTTTCTTCATCATCAGGAATGGAAATACAATTTAATCTGCATCTTGTACTAAAATTAGATTGGTTGTGGATTGAAAAATTCCATTCCATTCCAATCTCATAGAGATTACCTCTATCGATATAGCTTCGGATCTTGCTTTTTAAACCTTTTTTTATTAATCCTTCTAGTATAATCTGCTTAGTGCAGTTCCGCTGTGATGGCGGTAGCGGACGCATCCGGACGCCGGCGGATCGGACGCGTCCGGTGCCGGAAGCGCCGACAGTCTCGCTCGTGTCCCACCTCTATTGTTCATGAGCTAGCTGTGCCAGGCCTAGCTTGCCTGTATTGCCTGTAGACTCTAGTTATCTCTTGTTTGAAGTTTCATGTCATAACTTAGTTTTGCAGTGATCAAATAATAAGAGACTTAGACTGAGTGTGTAGAGCTAGTAGTCATGACCATACTCCATTTTTAGGGTTCCGTAGTCAACAAGGAACCCTTATAGTTTCGCCATGTCCGTCCGTCCGTCCGTCCGTCTGTCCGCAGTTTAGCTCAGAGACGCACAGTACTAGAGAGCTGTAATTTGGTGTAAATATACGGATTTGTTGTGCCGAAAAAGTGGTAAAATAAAATCTCGTAAAATATTTTTTTTTAGGGTACCTCCTGTACACGTAAAGAGGGGATGTTTTTTTTTTTCTCGCGTACCCCTTAGTGTGGGGTATCATTAAATAGGTCTTTAAAAAATATTGATAGTTTCCATTAACAATTTTTTGATAAAAAAAAAAAGGTTGCACTCCAGGAGTGCCGGTAGAAGTGAAAACTTTTTTGTTACTATGTTTTATTTTAAAACTGGAGTAGTACAGATATGAAATTAACTAATTTGAATGACGTCTTACTCATTTTCGATCAGGGTCACGTGACCCTGACGCGAGTTTTAAATTTTTTACCCATTACAGAAAAAGTGTACAACGCCGCTAAAGAAGTTTTCACTTCAAAAATTCGTTTGTGAAATATTAAGCTTTAAAGTGCTCTAAATTTTGCTCGGCTCGAGTGTCCCCCCCCTCTACCAGCTAAACGGTTATGTTTGGGGGTGTGAAAAAATTCACTATAGTAGTATATATAACGAAGTTTAAAAGAAAATTATCATGACTAAGTAGGCTTTACAACTTTACGAGTAATAGTCGACCAACTTATAAAATGTACTTGGATAACATATTTTCCTAAACAAAATGTATCGGAGAACAAGCTCTTCAACTGCAAATGTAAGTTTGTCAACTTTATTTTTACAGCTGTAATAGGTATGTTTTTACGGTATGTTTTTTGGGGATAGGTAGGTTTTTATCGTCAACTATTTTTAACTTACTTCAAAAAAGGGGGAGGTTCTAAATTCGTCGTAATCTTTTTTTTATGTATTTTCCCCGATTTCTCAAAGACTCCTGGACCGATTTTGAAAATTCTTCTCTTTAAAATTAAATTCAGCGAATCAGTTTAGTTAATTCGCATAAGTATTTTGATGGGCAACTACGGAACCCCACACTGTGCGTGGCCCGACACGCACTTGGCCGGTTTTTATTTGGAAAAGTTTGATTATAAAACGTCTGTATGAAAGATAACACGGTTAAAAATGCAACAAGAGCAGGAGTTCAGTAGGCAATCAATGTCTTAATTGAAAAATTCACTGCGTACGGCCTTAGCACTAGATTTCAGTATTTAACGTACAGCTTACTTAAACTAATTACGGTGTTAATTGTCTGGAAAGTGAAAAATAGTCTCTACTGAAATAGTACGAACGAGGAAAAGAAATATTTTTTTCATCAAATTGCCGTCAAAGTTTAAAACGTAAAAATTCATACTAGGCAATTCAGATTGGGCAAAAAACTGTCGAAGCATTTTCACTACAAATAATAACTTAACTTAGCAGCTTAAAACCATTTTATATTCCAAAAGACCATTCTCTATACCGGTTCATATTGGGAGCTTCCCGAATGGCGTGGAATTGGCGCCATTTATTAGTTTCACCAGAATGATAAGATGGCGTGTCTGCGTGACCCGCGCCAGTCCGTCACGCTGCCATGTCAGGTGACTATCAGCCTGTTCACGACAATTGAGGGTAGTACAACATTTTTGTGTGTTGCGGGTAGTTGTGAAACGGCTGCAGTTTAGCTTGAATCTAATTTGCTTGCTTGTTATGTGGTTGTCGCGGAAATTGCGGCTTTCCTTTGTAGATAGTTTAAAGCTTTTGACGCATCGTTGCATGTTTGTTCGTTGTGTACATTCAGTATTGATCGACAAGCTGTAGGTATTACTGACGTTCAAAATTGTCATCGGAGGACTCTTCTCATGCTTGATTCATTTTTTATCTATTTAAAACCGCCCTAAGGTGATTTTCTGTCCAAGGCTAGGGTCATAGGGACAGCCAAATTGTGCAAAACACAAATTAACGCATAAATCTACTCAAACTTTTTACCGACCTCACAAATGAGGTTACATCAGCCTCCGTAATGCATGTGTTTTTGTTCTGAAAGGATCAAAAGCCATCAATTCACCAACAAAACATCAGCAAACACAGAATTATGACATTAACATGAGTAACTCCATACATGAATGCTCATACAATAAGGAGCTCCATACATTTTCATAACCAGCAAGCTCGGGAAGTATTTGTACTCCAAATTCTATTTCTGAATGTTTGTGGAGTTAATATTTGAGTGTGTGTGCTTATGTGTGGGGAAAGTACACAGGTTAGCGGTAATCTGCGACCTTTAAAGGGTAAGGGAAACTCCAAATTTAGAAAGGAAGGAGAACCGTAATTGAGGAGCAAATGAATCAGAAGTACGAGTATTGGGAGGGTCTAGCGTTGTATATGTAGGTGGGTTTAATGTATTTTGGAAAGATGTCTCTACTCTCTTCAGCTTCAGGGCCCTTAGTTCATATTTTTGGGTAGATATTTCTAATCATTTCTTTCCAATTTTTATACGATTAATCTTCATCTAAACGTTAAAACATATTTATAAAATGTTGATTTCTACACAAAGGCTATTCTTAAAAACAAAAACGAAATAAAAAGTTTTATTTAGGTTGTATAATTACCACTTAGTCGTTGACTCCCATAGCCTACTCAATAATTCAGAGCACCAGTACATCAATTCCCACCATCCAAACTAGACCTAAAACTAATGATCATGTAGACAAGTTCACACCAATATGTGTGTACAGCCTACTCAATAATTCAGAGCACCAGTACATCAATTCTCACCATCCAAACTAGACCTAAAACTAATGTAGACAAGTTCACACCAATATATATTATTGTGTGTACAGTAATAAATTCTCCGTAACAAGTAACATAGTGGACTGCCTACCCACATACATGCCATAGATCATGGCAGGGTGACGTGTCATGGAGGCGCGACGTGGCGTCTACTCTCTTAGACCGTCAACGAAAATACGGGCCGGTACTAAAGTAACTCGAAATTTTTGAGTGAACACTATTCCCTATTAGCTCTCACAACACATCGGGAGTCGGGACAACTGTCCAATCATTTTGTCACCAATTTTTAGTTCATACCACTAAAATCTGATGTTTGTAAATTCTTATTGAAACGCCCGAAACGTCGGACGAAGCTACGGGTTTCGTGCTTAGATAGTAGTACCCTAGTGTGCGGGAAGCCATCAGTTGACGGTTGTTCGACACACATTCCATGAGTTACGACCATACTGTCAGCCTGAAATATTGAGGTGTCGCTGTTGTAATCATTTTGTTTGTGTGTGACAATGTTCATGGAGTTCTGTTGTTACTGTTTCTGAACGCTATTGATTTGGATGTTACTGACGTTATGTTAAAATTCATGAATGAAGAAATCTCGTAGTGGGATCTATTTTATACAAATTCTATTCTACCTTTTAAATATCTGGTAGTTATTGCTCATCTACGCTTTCTTGTTGCCATGACGAAAAAAACCTATAAACTTGCATCACCCAACAACCAACTGGTTGCTATGCTAAAGTTATCGCAAGTTAAATAAAGTCATCCCGGCGTCCTCCTTGCCTCGCCCGGACTAGAACCTGTGTCTATTTATACCAGGCAGGTTCCTGTCAGCTCGCGATGTCGTTAGCGATAACTATCGTGGTACTAGTGTACATATTGATGGCACAGACCTGTACTACATAATGTGAATACATCTATTATAATGGTGATCATTTTTTATGTTAGCTTGTAAAATTGCATCTTATTATCACTGCTATAGCCCTTATAAGTAATTTAGAACAACTGAGGACTTAAAACATAACTTTCGAATGTAGCGTCTGACTGCTTTTTCTTCCGACGGGTTTTGTCTCAAACCACCTAGATACTTTTGATACCATGGATTGGAAGACTCCAACTAGCTAAGCCAGGAATCCAACATCATCATCCGAATTGTAAAATCAAAGTGGCAATTATCAAATTGCTCGTTATTTCTATTGTCATTGCCGATCCTCTTCACTTAATGACGTTTAGTTGCTGATTATGACACCGAGGGATCTTTGTAATTAAAGATAGTCCTTTATGTTCCGGGGTCACGGTAATGAGATAAGTCCCGCGACCCCGGAACAATAACTACCTTAGTGTAATTGTAGTGAGAATAATGTTAAGATAAATGTTATATCAGACAGCCTGGCCCCACGATAACTTACAATTTTAATTTAAATCAACATTTCACAGGCTATATACTAAAGCTAGGGGCAATGCCTCGTTACGATTTGTAGGTATAGCCTACACATAGATTTTCACATGCTATTGTTCATATAAATTCTGAATAAAGGCTTAAAAAAACATATATCCATTCAATACATTTACCTAATAGTTTTGGTTCAGGTCGCTTTCTACTATTTGTGAATAGAATTTTCATCTGTCCCATTTATAAACTCAATCAAATCACAATCCACTTTAGCAACATCAACTATATTCATTGCGATAGAATTCGTAAAATGGAATACCTATCCTATTATTATCTTTAGCAATAGAGTAGATTTATTGATAAAGAACAACATTATTTTAATAGTATTTCTATTAGCAACATTGCTCAAGTGGCGTTAATAGATCCCCAAGTTCAGTTTTTTTCTGGTTGCGCGTTTTTTTGTTTTATATTTGCTCATGAACAACAATCACATCAAATTTTTAAGTAAAGTCTACGCATGCAATGGTACATTTATCGACTCTGTACAAATGACACTTAAAAGTGCGCATCGTGGATGCGGGCAGGCGGGCACCGGCACCGGCGCGGCGCGGGCGCATCTAACTGGGTCATTGACGATGTGCGCGGCTGTTCAACTGCGCCTGCGACGCTCTGCCAAACGTTCCGATGACGATGCATTTCCTTGCTTGAAGCTTGTTCAGCAAAATGAGTGTCTTATACAAAATCACGATAGGTTTTATATGATGGTTAAGAACTTTAGATACACGGTAATCCCATATTGTATACCAATTGCGTCACATCACATAATGCAGACCACTTTCAATTTTAGTTGAGATATTAATTCGTAATAAATATGCATTAAATCCAAACTTATTTAAATAAAGATTAGTTTAGTGTGATACAGTATCTGGAGCGTGAAATTTTCAGCTAACTACGTATGATGGTGGGGTGACCATGCAGTGACACTAATAATGACAATATATCGGACGGAATGCTTTTGTTTGCTAATCCGATGAGAAAAAAGGCTGATTGGACAGCTGACATAAATACAATATATACTTTATGCATATTTTTGAACAATGGAATAAGCAATAAAATTATTCACATCGTAAACCATCTATCATAATCTTTTAATACTTACCAAACAAACAAGAAAGCTCTTATGAATAAATAAAAAATCCGGACAGCTTTGTATTTCATTACAGCGCCAGTTTTATCCATAATATTTTAATATTCAAATCAATGGTAATGGCATTGGAGATATTATAAAGCAATGTACTTGATATTTACAATGGTATTTCATCGAGCTTTGTATAATAAACCCAAAGCAGGTATTGAAATATTGCGCTGAAACCATAATTATTTGAAGTCAATGACTCCGCTGGTGCTACAAAATGAACAGAGCAAATAACTTGCAACGGAGACATAACGAGTGTTGTCAGGATGTCTACTACATTATAATAATGTTGCTATTTAAACATTGGATTGACCATCTGAAGCTTTACTACAGACTCAGTGGAATAAAAGTAGTTTCGGAAAACCCAGAGGAAAGTAACTGAGAAAATAACTTCGGAGCAATTTAATAATTTCGACGGTGTGATCATAAATTTATCAACTGTAGATCTAGCTTTCTGAATTCTATAACTTCTTTGTTCAATTCTTTTTTTGCAGATGCTTGTACAATTTGTGTGAGTCATCTACTTCGAATTAATGTCCCAGTAAAATGACACTGTATGTAAAACATTGAGCGTCTTTAAATCTGTAGCTGAGCGAATGAACTAAAAAGAATGTGTGTCAGTACACATTCTTTTTAGTTCAATCGCTTACAGTCCCAAAGCCTACGATACATACAGCTGTAATCTTCGACAGTTCCAAGTGCGCGGGCGCAACGTTCCCAGCGATTATCTGTCGTGCATAAAACGTGCCATGTAAGGGTTACGCGCGAATGTCTTCCAACTAGTTTGACTTGTGTGCGACAGAAAAAATAATAAAGAGTATGGATATCCTCGGACGATGCCTCTGCACGTCTGATTACTATGTCTTCAGTTATTTTTAGGTTATGGAATCCTTAATGATATAATGGCAAGAAAAATGACAAAAAGTTCCTGTTCAACATTTCAAGAACAATTACAGAATATAACTGAGACAATAACAGAATACTTCTATGACTATAGACTCCATTTAGTTTAATATTAAGGCCCTTCGTACACAAGGCGACTCAAGTTTCCGATACCTTACGACTTCAGTATCCAAGCGGCTATCGCAATACAAACCCATTGAGGTTCGAACACAAGCACGCGTCAATGAATACCAAAATCGTAAGGTATCGGAGACTTGCGTCGCCTAGTGTACGAAGGGGCTAAGACTTGGGTAACACAGAAACAAAGAGCTTTCAATTCGAATAACAAGACTGGGAACACGGACGGAAACTAATAACAGTAGTCGAGGAAGACTAGAATTTAAAGTAGTGTTACACAGTTCAGCTGGAGCAGCTCGTGCCAGATGATGACAGTAATGCCAGATAACGACATCGGAGCGGGTTGCCAGCCGCGGCCGCGCGCCAGAACATCGGCTGGCTCCAAACGACACTTGAAACTTTTAATAATAGTCCATGAAAGTAGAATATCGCGGACACTCTACGTTTTATCTGTGTAAACTTATGTTTTCCTAATCGCTATGCATTACTGTCAGCTCATGTTTATTCATGCCTTCATTATGTTTCGCTATATTTTTCCTTTGCGCTCAGACTTTCAGGTCGTTTCCTAGCGTCCTCTCTTTATGCTAATGCAGCGCTTTCACGGGTGCCAAGCCTTTCCTAAATTCAGTGTAGGAATTTCTAATGCACGTCTGAAATATCACAATAATTTGTATTCATAAACTTAATATGATGTTTATTTTTGTTCAGTCAAACCTTCAAAAACAGCTTTCATTTAACTCAATATTTTCTTCACAATATTGACATTCGAAGGTTCTTGTAAAACATTTTCTCTATAATGATTGTATTTGCGTCCACAAGCCACAACAATACGCCTCGCAGATCGTATCGGCGAAGCCATCAAATTGTCAATTTGTTTACCGCAATGCCGCTAACAATTCAATTTTTCTCGAAGGTTCCTCTCGTCAATCATAATTTCCCGATGAATCTTTAGTAATGGAGTTCTCTGTTATTCTTGTTTTTATTTTACCCATTTTTGTGGTTGACATTAAGTGATATTTTTATTCAAAATTGTGTTTAATTGAGAAGAATAATCGAGTTTTTCTGTGGATCGCTTTATGGAAATCGAGTGTGTTTTACTAACCTTTGGTCACGGTATGAGTTACAAATATTTGCATAGGTACCGCGTTACCCATTCTATATGATTTAACATACATATAGTATGTAGCTCATTAGAAACCTGCTCACAGAGCTGGTAATGTAACGGCTGACATTCTCATCTAAATGATGCCTTTGTTTTTGCGGAATAGTTATAAAAAGCAGATGATGTCTGAACGTGTAGTGAGTGAGGTGTGGCCGCCCGGCCGCGCTGCCTGGCCGCCCGACCGCGCGGCCTGCTGCGGCCGTAAATTAATATTGATGAAGTGTCAGACATGATGATGATGCCACTTCTATTGGCGGGTTATTTATTGGTTGTTTTGGCGGTTTTTATTAGGTGTTGTTACTTTCATTGTAGAGCTTTCAATTAAATGGCCTTGTACTGATTTGTGTCGTTTTCAAACCCAGTATTTGCCTGTGGGTAATACATAGATTCTTAACATTTAGTCACTGATTTTGCTTTAACAAAACCTAATATTTTACGAGGAATTATTTAAATTAACTTAAAGAAATTGCTGAAAATATTTTCTTGCATTCAACTAAACAAAGCCTTATATAGCTTTGTTTAGTTGAATGCCCTAATCTTAAGAACTAGTATTTTGAATCAAAAAATATTTGTGTGTTGGATAGACTATTTATCGAGGAAGGCTCATCATCTGCCTGCCTTTTCCCAACTATATTGTGATCGGTTTCCAGTCGAACCAGATTCAGCTGAATATCAGTATTTTATATGGAGCGACTGCCTATCGGATCTCTACAACCTAGTAACTGGGAAATACGATACCCCATGGTAGGACTGGTTGTCAGACTTTAGAGCTTCTGACTAACAGTAACGACTGTCAAAGATCTACAAATGACAGCCGGGACCAACGGCTTTACGTGCTTTCCGAGGCACGGAGGAAACTCGTTATGTCAGATGGTCACCCATCCACAGACCAACCTCGGCAAGCGCGGCTTGTGCGGCTGTAATTATTTAGCCACGAGCTCCTCCTTATCGATGAAGGCTATTTAACATCACGCTACGACTTACAGGAGCGGAGCAGCGGGTGAAACGGGGAACAGCCAGTACATTATACTAACTAATCGTCATTAAAGTCTGGGTTAGTACCTAGTAAATAATAAATATCGCCAGTGCACTAGTAACGAGCTTGTTTACTACTATAGTGTGACATTTCCAACCCTGGATCGTTAAAGCTCTCTCTGCTAATTACCAACAGTACTATGACAACTAATTGAAATGCTCATTATAGCATTCTTTACTTAATTTTCACTTTATAATGAGGATAGTTATCTGTTATTAAAATAGCCGTCCCCATATTTAATTTGGATAAACCTAAGTATAACTTGAACTTACATAAGCTTGCTTTATATTACCAAATAAATCCTTAGTCAGAAGACTGTGTTTGTTACGGTGGATTAATATAATTAATTAATTAACCAAGACGTGAATAATTTAACATGTCTGGTATGCTTGTGTTAACCAAGAGGAAAATATATTTATGTGTAAGATTTTATTTATATGAACAAATCTACACTTATTTAAACTGTATAATAATAATTATTATAAATAGGAAAGATTTGATTGTTTGTTTGTTTTGAATAGGCTCCGAATCTACTGGACAGATATCCAAAAATCTTTCACCAGTTGAAAGCTCCTGACTGATATAGGTAATAATCATCCTCCCTCCCCCAAATAGGTAATAGGGGAGGGAGGGTGAATGGGCAATGCTGCTGTCAAAAGGTAGTAATAATTATGAAGCTAAAGACTTTGGTTGAACGTTTTTGTGTTGAATAATCTATTTTTCGAGGAAGGCTTTATAACATCACGATAGGACCGATGAAAGCCCAGCCTTGATTTATTTCGTACTGATAGTAAAAAAGCCACGTACCAATTAACAAAGCCTTTGTCAAACAGACAGGCGAAACGAATGCGTGCCGAAGCGTTTTTGTTTGTAATGTATGGAATTGTTTTCAGCCAGTCACATGGACTATCGGATCGCTCTCGCTTTTCTATGTGACTGGATTCAAACAATTCCATACATTACAAATAAAAACGCTTCCGATCGCATTCGCTTCGCCTGTTTGTTTGACAATAGCTTTAAGCTTCTAAGTACCTACTTACCTATAATAATTAACTTTAATGATCTCAATTAGCAGCGGTTTAAAACTCACATACTCGTATAGTCCGTAAGTCGTAAATAGTAATTGATAGAAATTCATTTTACGATCAACTGTTTATTTATGAAATATTAATGTCATAAACAGGCGCCTGCCCATTGATCTCTAATAAAACGGAGAAAGTAGGAAGGTAATGAGTTTCGGTTGCCCCGGTTATATTATAAAACATTCGGAAAATACGTTACTTGTTTTTCACAATCATGATGGTTGGCGCAGTGGCCTAGCGACGTGCTTCGTGTCGCGGGTCGATTCTCGTACGATACAAATATTTGTATAATCCACTGGCAACTGCTCTAGATCTGGTTACGCACCCACGTAAGAGGAGAAATTCCAAGTGAGGGGCAACGTGTTTTTTTAAAAAAATAACATTATCTGCTGCTCTAGTTTACTTCTTTCTAGATTATAAAAATCAACAGTATTTTTTTTACCCATTTCTAAGTGTGTTTCTGTTACTTAGACTCGCTCTAAATCTCATATTAAGTATATTATGTATTATGTGATTCAAAATATCTTACTTATTATTTTTTTAATTAAACTAGTCCAAAGAATTGTATCGGAAACATACATTTTAGAGTATTAACAGTTGCATTCCTATGGCGCCATGCCTAATGGTGATAATAAATTAAGTAACTGGACTTATCAATTAATTCTTAATTCCGTATCGGAGGTTCTTGATTAAATCAATTAGCGTTATAATCGAGTAATAATAGACGCGACGCTTTCCTGATAATTAAATTTGTTTAATAATTTTGTCCGTTTTTAGAAAGTAGAGCAAGAGTTAGTTTAATTTTAGTAGAGTTATGCATTTTCTTTTATAATTCGGGTCGTTATTGTTCATTGTCCTGAGTCTTTTTAGCTTGGTAAACCAGAGTTGCAGACCATTCCCAAAAAAATTCAAAAGTTTTGCTTTTTCTATAACAGTGAAAAAACTTTTTTCAAAAAAAATTTAACCGCCTTCAAAAACAACCACAAAAAAGGGTAAAATAACCTACAAAATAACTTTTCTTTCGGAAGTCGGTGGCTTTGTTTTTTTAATTCGTTGTCTTTTTGCCACCGACTTCCGAAAGAAAAGTTATTTTGCAGGTTATTTTACCCTTTTTTGTGGTTGTTTTTGAAGCCGGTTAAATTTTTTTTGAAAAAAGTTTTTTATTTTACTCTTTTTAGTTTAAATATTCAACCCAAATTCTTGTCAAATACATCATTTCCTTACATGTGCACTAGAATTTTGTAATCCGTGGCACCGGTATTAACATCGCTCATGTACACACGCTAATAAAATTCCCTATCTCAAAAACTGCTGAACAGATTTTGATGAAACTTACAGTATTCCCTAAGGTGAACGATCCCTAGTACAACAAAAAAAGAATTTTATAAATCGGTCCACAATTGACGGAGTAATCGCGTAACAAACACGCAAAAAGTAATGTCATCCAAGTAGCCGAAATCAATAAAAATGCTCACAAAATAAAAAGTACTGAACTAAATTGGATGAAATTTTTATGGGACCACACTGCAAGTATACTGCATCGAATAAAAAAAGAATCACACTAATCGGACTAGAAACCTCGGAGTAATCGATGTACATACATAAAAAAAAACATACCGACCGAATTGAGAACCTCCTCCTTTTTTTGAAGTCGGTTAAAAATTATTAATTAATATACTTATATTATTACTATACTTTAGTAAGTTTACAATATGAAAAAAAAACAAATTGTATGCATAATACGCAATTTAATCACATGCTGATGAATTCATAGACGCCTCATCGGAATGTAGTTATCAGACAAACATCAATTCTTTCTGAGATCAATATTTTAATATCACTAGTTTCTTGTTTTATTGATTTGAGTCATATTATGTAAATTTTTACGATTCATACGTAGTAATATGTGGTTTGGTGTTGATACGACCGAGAAATGCAAATATTTCCACGTGTATGACGAACAATAGATGGAAATCTAGATGAAAATGATGATAGATAATGTTGTTAACACAATAGACAGTTTTGCTTATTTGGTAGGTATTTTTTTTTTACTTTTGCCTCACACTAAGAATTTTTTCTTGAATCGCGGGTGCTTTTAAAGGGATAAGAACTCACACACACAAATACTCAGACCCGAGACTACTACTTGCAGGTCTTACAAATATGTTTTACCGTGTGGGAATCTAACCTGCGACACGCTGCAATGCAGTGGATCGCTTAGCTACTGCGCCAATCGTGTGGATGTATGATCCTTTAATAATAATAATATTCCACAACTATAACACAACGCCATCTAGTCCCAAGCTAAGCAGAGCTTGTGTTATGGGTACTAGACAACTGATAAACATACTTATATATTTCTAAATACATACACATTATAGATAAATTACACCCAGAAACGGAACAAATGATCGTGCTCATCACACAAACATTGTCCTGGGTGGGAATCGAACCCACGACCTCCGGCATGGCAGTCAGGGTCACTAACCACTAGACCAACAGGCCAGTCAGCCTTTCTTCTCGTGATGGTTGCAAATAGTATTTTCTGCTACAGTCCTCCTTACGACTGATTATATGAATTGATAATAACGAAACCTTTGAGAAATACCGTTACAAAACACACACTACCTAAAGTTTTGTTCAACAAAGAGACAGTTTGCGAGGAATGCGCGTCCCAGGTCAGATGTTTGTCAATATTTGCGCTGTGTCGGTCGCAAACCGGCCGGCTCGCCTGACGGGCCGCCGGACACGTACCGTTGAGAGCGATGATCTGCCTGCCCATAGCTTTAGCAGGAAATTATGTATTTAGGTGGTACTAAAGTTTTTCTATTCAGATGGAAAACTTTTAACATCTGAATTTTTTTCGGAACCTTTAGAATTTTTTGACGCCATTGAAAGGCTGGCGTTGTAATTAGGTATTCTTTGTATTAATAGTGGTAAGCTAATATCTTAAGAACCGAGTCTTCGGAACAGAGTTACTTACTATGTTTCACGGTAATCTAAAATGGATCCTACCATAATTGAAAAAGTTTCATATTTTTTTTGTAGTTTCAGGGGCTTGTGTAACTGACCGGGCTTTTACCGGACAAGCTACTACTGCATTGCACCTGTTACCCGAATTATCGAGTCATCACGCACGTCCACAACATGCCACTCGGCTACAAAAAATATCAAACCGCAGTTTATAATCGAAATTCCGAATTGGGAATCGATAAAAAATCGATTGGGGCGCCGGTCATCATTCGATTGTGGTGTTACATAGAGTGGCGCCAAAACCGCTAGCTCTGTGGCAGTTTTTATTAGTTTTAATACGTTATTGGGTCAACGCACTTGCAGTATTAAGGCCGGTGACCAGTTGGCTGACGATCTGATCACTGGGGCCAACTCGGGCCAACTCGCGCGACGGTTACAGATCAATCAGCCAATCAAGTCAGCCCAGTTTACAGTTGCAGACAATACAAATCAAGCGAATCTTATTGCCAATTAGGTTCAAAAACAACGCTAATAAATCTCAGTTATTCGTTTACATAAATACTTATTAGTAATGTTGTTTTAGTGCGTCATACACCATTGAACAGCAACATAGTTTTTCCGTAGAACAGAACATCACTCATTCTGAGTGCTAATTGAAACAACGATCGATTATGATAGAAACAATTCGCGTATTTGTCGATAATTGTGCGCCTGCGCTTGTCGCTAATGAAAGTTGCGCAATTAATGTACGTTGTACATAAATGAGCAGCTATTTAGTTCTATAAACTACTGGAAGTAAATTTAATTTCCCATTGGCTGGAGGAGATAATTTAATTTCAAACCAGCTTATACAAATCAAAGATGTTAATTATGTTAGACCCTAATTGGATTCTCATAATTGCTTGTTTTCTTCGTAACCAATTTATTCATTATTTCATGATGATGAATACTACTTTCAGGTTGAAGTACTTTATCGCATCCACTAAACAATTACTTTTTATGTCGAACCAATATATTTTTACTTCTGCGAACGACGCAACGACCTTCCATTTTCTTGAAGTTTTTCTTACACTTTTTGCGTGCGATGTTAATACAGCGATCATTATGGCGAAAATGATGTTTATTCGACAATCGGTTAAGGTTTAACAAGCTGAGATGTTTGTTTTCACACCGGTGTCGGTAACATAGACTTTGACGGTACTTAACATAGTTATTTTAACTAATTAGCTTTGTTGTTTACTGCTGCTAAGTCTACATAAAACATAGTTTTATTACAATTCTGAAAAAGCACGATATAGTGACTCACTCAGGCGCTATTTAGCTCTTCGTAGATAGTTATTTGAGGTGACCATGTGTATGATATAAACAAAAGTAGTCCAGCACTAGCAAAACCCAAAAAGACTAACGTCTATTTCTGTGAGGTAACAGATACTTAAATAAATTATCAAGAAAGACAAAGTTACTTTAACAACTTAATACGAGATAAAGTTGCAAGCTTGGCAGTGACAAGATCAATGGCGTTTGTTATCACTACATCTGGCTGTTATCTAAGTCGACACATTGATGGATGGGGTCTGTGTCAAGCACCGTATTTACTTTAGAAAGGCGATACACATAATTGAGGCTGAATGTTATATTTTACTTAATACTGCCTTAAACGCATTTATTTCTGGAAAAAAAAACTAAGAGATGATTTTTTTTTTCCAGTAACTTAATTAAATTAGATGATAGTAGTTGTGAGCTAACTTAGGATGTTGTCTTTTTAGCGTGGTAAAGTTCTCAATTGATTCATGCCACCCAGAGCGGTAGGTACTGTCAGACTCATATTGGCTAAAATCCACGGTGTTCCTTATAGCCCTTTACATTCTATACTCATGGTTAGAGGATGTGTATCACTTGTTGGTGGAATGTGTCCGTAATAGCAGAGAAAGAGACGTTTTGATGGCTGAATTAAACACCAACAGACTAGATGTGGGTGCTTTCCAAAGTTTCATTTCGAATCCAAGTAGCACTGAAGCTATTAAAATTTACAAATTTGTTCTCAATACTCTCAATATACGAGTAACAAACTGATTGTGAAATGTATTAGTTATAATTAAGTGTAAGAACGTGTAAGAATGCCCGATGAGGCTGACATGGTCATGTATGTATGAACAAAAGCCTCTAAATAAATAAAAAAAAAAAAAAAAAAAAACTCATGGTTACCGATTTAGACAGCCCCGCGACCTCGGTTGGGATGGTGATGATGTGGAACTTGGAAGGGTATTTCAACAGGTTCGGTCAAAGTGATACAGCAGATTACTGTACATCAGGACGCAGTTCAACTTAGAGGACATTGTGTGCTGCTTAACCGGACAATCCTGTGGTGTGCCTTGAATCTAAGGCCTATGGCCTCCAGATAAGGGGGCATTGAGAATCTCAACTAGGGCTAACTGAGGATTAAAGCTTTGAATCACTACATTCCATTGAAAAATAGAGTAATTTGTATTACTCTATTTTTCAATGGAATTTTTAACTTAACTTAACTCTAATAGATAGCTCCACGAGTAGCAAGCGTTTACCGACTCGTGTGACTACAGGAACTATTGTGATACTAACTCTGTCTGTATGTCTGTATGAGTGTGTGTTTGTGTGCATGTTTTTACTTTCGCGTCCGGTGTCCGATGTCCCGCGGAGTGGTGCGCGGGCGCAGCGCATGTAACACTGCTAAGAGGGTGATTATACGTCAATTGTTGGTTTTAATAACGAGGTAAGAGCTCCTCTGTTGGTGGAAAGGCTTAGATTAACACCTTTACTTCGTGTTATGTAAAATGAATGATTAGAAGTACTTCGTAGATGAATGGAGAAACCTGAAAGTTGTTTGGACTACTGAAAATACTTGATTCTATAGTATGTACATTAGTTATATATAGCTGCATGTATCAATAGAGCAAAAACTTTCTTTTGATTTCGAAATAGCTTGGGCTAGATGCCAATTAAAGGAAAGAAACCTGTTTATACACAACTAGCGATCTGCCCCAGTTTTGCATAGTAACTTTAATTCGTAATTTATATACTAAAACCTTCCTCGAAAACCACCCTATACTTACATTCGTGACAACAACATGAAAAACGGTACAGAAGTTTTTGAGTTAATCGCGAACAGCCAGACAAACTAACAAACGACTTCTTTTTATAAAATAATATCTAATTATGTGGTAAGTAATGTATTCTCAAATGATAAGTACCCCGTCGACCACAATTTTCTCGCGGAAACCACGACGTATACTTAGTTGTACTATAACAATGTGTCTTTAAATTAAATTAATAGCCATTTATTGACAGCTCGCCAAGTGACAAAAATGACAGCTAACAAAGAGTCAATAATCACAATAGAATCGATAATTTAGACTTAAGCCAGAAACACATTATTTAACACGCCACGCGACGCAACGTGTCGACACTAGGGCTTGCAAGAACCGGTTCTTTTTAAACCCCGGTACCGAAGTTTCGGTACTGGACATGGAACCGGGATTTCCCGGGAAATTCGGTACTTTCGGTACTCACGTACAAATCGCTATTAACTTATTGTATGAAAGGCACGAGCGTGCACACTAACTACATGACGTATGTCATTATCTAAATCGGTTGAAAAATGAACTCATTACAAATGTGGGTGGGATGGTGTAGTTCATAACACATTTTTTTATTCGTAAATCTATAATTGACAATAATCATCAGAACACAGTCTCAAGGAACCGAATTTAAATGCTTTTTTAAGCTGTTGCATAGCTTTTATCGCGGGCTCTGATCGCGGCGACCAAATCAGGACATTCCCAACAAAAACCTAACGAAAATACCTAACTCCACGCATCGTATAACGTCTTTTCAGTTCGGGAGACTTCGGCAATCATAAAAATATCCGTCATAAAAACTATTTGCTTCATCTTACTGATTCTAGACGACTAGCTACAAAAGGTGTTTTCACAATGAAACCTACCTATAAAATTCTCCTGCAACAAAGAAGTTCTATATTACAGTAGTGCATCACAAACATTTCATTTTGTTTTAAAATAAAATATTTATTTGTTATGCAAGGCTGCAAAGTTGATTTTTGGCGCGAGTACTTGGATAAAAACTGAGGGTAGCGAAATTTTCAAAGGTACGAGATGCAGTAAAACTTTTCTGCCGATTGCAACACACAATTTTTCACCTCACTAAGCGAGGAAATGCTGTGGGGGCGGCACCGAGGCTCGCCTGCCTGTGAAGAAAATAATTGACTACCTACAAGAATTTTGAACAACACTTTGCGCTCTAGCGTGCAAAATGGAGTTTTGCGCTCAAATTTTTAATGGGGACACTAATTAAATGGGGAAAAAAAGGTAGCTTCACCGCGGCAATTTCCGAGTGCTACATGTATTTTTTATATTGATATAAAAAAACTTTTAAATATAAGAGTTAAAATATATCAGGACTATATTTGGAAATTCCTACTAAATGAATATAATAATAAGTCTAACACCGCATAGTGACTTTGTTCCTTCTGCTATAAATAAATATCATTAAACAAACAGTAGCCAAACACATATAGAATAAAACTTTTTCGAGATGAAAAAAAAATTAAAACTCAAGAAAATAATGTAACAAACGCTATATCCTTTAAAATAAAGGTAGTATCATAAAAAAGTAAAAGCTTTTTACAGATTAATAAACCAAATTTATTAATCTGTAAAAAGCTATATAATACACAAAATCTGAGCATGATTAAAGTTACTCTCTTTAAAATGAAAGTAATGCAATAAATGAAACAAATCAAAAATCTACTGACATCTACAACATTATTTTTAGTATAATGCGAAACCTGAATATAGTTTGTTCAGAATCAGTAACTGATTCGATTCCAATAGTTTTTACACCATGTTATATTTTTTTTTCCAAAATATTTTAATAAAATTTTATGACCAGTTAATTACAATACAATCACCGGCCGGTTAGGGACCTATTGCCAAACTATTATCACGAGTGTAAAATACAGGAGACGCGATTTACGCGGGTGTACCGCGAAATGAGCATGTTTTTGAACGAAAAACCAGGTAATATACAAGCTTATAACTTTGTGATTTTTTATGATACGGTTTTAAAATTTTGTACATAGATTCTTTACACAAAAATATTGGACAGGTGTATCGGGTTTCGCATAAACAAAAAATAATGTTGTATAAGTAGATTTTTGATTTGTTTCATCATAACTGACCCCTTGCTTACATTGCTGATTTATTTATGAAATTCTCATCTCTCATTATTTTCAAATAAAATGTTTTATATTAACAATATTGTAAAAGAATAGTTTATTGGATATGATACGTTACTTTATATTGAAAACAAGAAGGAAAATAATAAAGTACCGAAAGTATCGAAAGTACCGGGACTACGGGTTGAAGAACCGGTGCCGGATTACTTAAAAAATTCCCGGGATTTCCCGGTATTTTCGGTACCGGGATTTCCCGGTTGCATGCCCTAGTCGACACCCGATGCAGTGAGCGCGTGTCGTCGCGTCGGGTGTTCATAGTGTGATTCTGGTCATAGAAAACAATACATTTGATTTGACCCAACACGCATCACGTTTCATCGGGTGGCGTCGGGTGTTAATAATGTGTTTCCGGCTTTATTTATTTAATTATAAAGTACACATAAGACGTCATAGGAAAATAAAAAATAAAGGTACATATAATAAACTATAGTATAAATACGTAGTACTAAAAAATACGTAATTATGAAACTAAAAACGTACCGAAACTCCCGTAGGTATCATTTCAGTGAATTAACGAAGCTGTAAAGTTGAAACTGTTGAATAACAGTAAAATGGGTAACATGTTGTGTACGACGTTTTTGTTTCAGTAAAGTTCAGTTTGCATAGGCATCAGACGAAGTTAGCAGAGTCAAATGATACTCGCCCCACGCACACGCGGAAACCTGAAAATGTTTCATAACTCCAATAAAACAGAAAGTTTCACTCCCTTGAGGCGTTTACGAGTTTTACTCGTAAACTCTATATCATGTGTCATATAATCGTATGAGTTATGACCAACCTACACATTTTTGTTGGTAGTTAAAACTATGATTTTCTAGGATATTATATAAATTTTCTAGCTTTGATTGTATGAAAAGTATTAAACATTTGAATGCTACGGAGTAAAAAATCTGGCCAAGTGCAAGTCGGACTCACGCACGCAGAAAAACGGCAAAAGAATCATGTCAGTTGTATGGGAAGGAAACCCCCCTAAATATTAATATAATTAAAGTTTTTAGTAAGTATATTTGTTGGGAAAATAATTGAAATTTTCAACTCTTTGACAGCCTTATGAACCGTGATGAATAGATAGCTTGGTAACAGACAGACAAACCGAAGGACAGTCTTAGTAATTGGGTCTCGTTTTCCCCTTTGGGTAACCATAAAAAAGGACCATGGAAATTGACTTGAAAAAATATCTGGGTCTTTTTAATGCGTAGTAATCCAAGTTAGCAAATAGCTGTCACATTCTGTAACATTGGTAACCGGACCGAGTCTGGAGCGTTCCCAGGGCCATCTTCGCACGGTGATCGTCTGGCGTACTCCCGCACATTATCCTATTGAGAGCGATCCAGCGAGTGATGGATCACTTGCGCGGTCGTCCACCCGCCGTCTGGACAACGGACCCCACAGGGGTGTGAACACATTGACACGACAGGACACACTGGCTTAAACGAATGTTCGCTCAGAAATATTTTGGGCTTGAATGTACTGCCACAGGAATGAATAAAATTGGTTTAAGTTCCAAATCTCTGAGGTAGTGATGTGAATTAATGCTTTATCTCAAAGATTTGGACGCAAACTTCATAATAAAACTAGTTTGATTTAAAACATAATTGATTTCGATTAGCTATCATATCAAACAATGATTAATTACTCGAGAAGATTTCACCACACCCAAATAAGCGAGCTTCTTAGAACCATCAACTTTATGAGCCTACTCTAACAGAATATTAGCAGAATTTTCCTTATTTGTCATGAGTCAGTGCGTCTTCTCAAAATTGGTCCTGAGACGAGTAAAGAATTGCATCACTCACGAACAAGATCGTCCGTTACACTCCAGTGCGAGGACGGCATTAATGTGACACGGTTCCCATATCGGGGGACATTCGTCTCGAGAATGGGACAGTGGGTACGATAAGTGGGTGTCGGTCTTTATTTATTGGCCCGCTTAGGACCGAGGGTGGCTCCTTAAACCGATTGATTCTTTGTACTTGTAAAACCGTTTAATTATGTAAATGCTATCATTACTTCTAAGTGATCTACTGATTGCACTCGTTAATTTGTTATTGGCACATGTAATTGTATTGTTGTTCGGATTGTAGTGAATTGCTGCTATTGTGGATTTGCAAATATAGAAAATATCCTTATTTGGTATAATTGTTGTGATTAAATTGTTGTTTGTAGAAGTTCTTGGAAGGTTACCTAAGTTCATCCAATTACTTGTCCAATAAGTAAAACCTTAAAGCCCCATTTAGACGATGCAAGAAATTAAATGCAAGTTCGACTACATTGCGGACCATTAATGTATAAGGGATTCAGTTGATCATACAAATACCACAATGTTCTTGCAGCGTGTAAATGGACCTTTAGGATGTACGATATTGTACAGTGAATAGAAACAGTATAGACCAACTGTTTTTCTGTGTTTCCTAGTATTAAATATAGCGTTGTTTTTACAAAAAATGCGGTTCAGAGTTCACAGAACAGGTCTAGGTTATTTAAGTAAGGCGTGTCTCAACGAATGCACATAATAAACTATTCTTTTATTAGAAAACTAGCTTCTGCCAGCGACTTCGTACGCGGATCCTGTTGCTTATGCCAGCGACAATGGGGTCGTCAAAATCGAAGATCTGAAACGTCTGATGTCGAATTCTTAGAGCCTGGGGACGGGAAAACAACGGGACGCGCATGACGATTCCAGACCTTCCAGATCTTTCATTTTTGTAAGTCAACAGGAAATGCCCATCAGACTAAACAACTCTTGCTAAGATGGTATTTCTATATATGTTATAGTGTAGCTGGGCTCTTGGAATTCCACATCAGTTGTTCCAGATCTCAATTTTCATACGTCAACAGAGAGTGCTCATTAGGCTGAACAACTCTTGCTAAGACGTCATTCCTATATATGTTATAGTGAAGCTGGGCTCTTGGAGTTCCACATCAGGTGTTCCAGATCTTCAGTTTTTATACGACAACAGGGAGTGCTCATCAGGCTGAACAACTCTTGCTAAGACGTCATTACTGTATATGTAATAGTGTAGCTGGGCTCTTGGAGTTCCACATCAGGTGTTCCATATCTTCAAATTTATTGTCTTAACAGAAAATGCTCATCACGTGGAACAATTTTTGCTATGGCGCTATTTTTGTATCTCTTATAGTTTAGCTGATCTATTGCAGTTCTGCATCAGGTGTTCAAGTTTCCAAGATAAATTATAGCCTATATGTTGCCCAGACTTAATAGCTATACAACAACAAAAAAAACAATCAAATCCGTCCAGTAGTTCCGAAGATTAGCGTGTATGGAGTAACTTCTCCCGTTTTCCTAACATTTCCCATCACTGCTCTGCTCCTATTGATTGTAGTGTGATGAAAAGTATACTATAACCAGCGCAGGAGTATGAAAAATAATTGTACCAAGTTTCGTCAAAATCCGTCCAGTAGTTTTTGTTTCTATAACGGTTATACAGACAGACAGACAGACAGACAATAATTTTATTAATTGCATTTTTGGCATCAGTATCGATCCCTAATCACCCCCTGATAGTTATTTTGGAAATATATTTCATGTACAGAATTGACCTCTCTACAGATTTATTATAAGTATATAGATATAGATATAGAAGATATAGATAGATTGGCAATTTTAAACGTAAATTTGGTTGTTTGAACTTAAGGTCATTGATGACGACATATGTATTTTAGTGAATTTATGACTTCTTTGAACACCTGAGAAGTCTCAACATTATAAATTGATGTTATTTGTGTCATAATTTGTTATTCTGCATTTGGTTGAGGTTGTATTTAGGACTGCTCTATATATTCTCATTTTCTGAACGCTTAATTGCTCAACGCGAATTTATTGAAATGCCATCAAGTGTTTGTGGACTGTATTGGTGGCTAACATCGAGTACATACAAACAAACATTATACAAATGCTATAATTACTAACTATGAACTGTTTTATTTTATTTATCAAAAAGTTCACCATTCTCATCTTCTTTGAAACTCAGTTGTCTTCACATTCAGCCATCTGAATATTATCTTTATTACTCAAAAACTGCAGGTAAGCTGCGCCGAGTCTAAAAAAGATAAAATGGCTACAAAAATAGTTTTATTATTCTGAAACAGGCTCCGGCCGTTGGCTCTTGTGCAATGATGAACAAACAGGTTTTTTTCTCGAGCAATATTACGCGGGCTGATCTAGGGGATGTGATTGCGCAGGAGTGGGGTCGGCGACCGCGGAGGTGCGCGGGCGCCGCTTTTTGCGATGCGCCTGATATGCAGTTTTGTTCAGCGATTTAGTTGGAGATTGATTGCCTTGTAAATTACGTGTTAGTGGGCTGAAACGCTTTGTGCATACGTAGTGGGTAGTTTTATGTGCTTGGATAGACTGTTATGTAACACGTTAGTGCAATATGCTAAAAATAAATTATTTTAACGGACTTAACTGTTGGGGTCGACTCAAAGAAAGGCTGTAGTGAAGTATGTATTTTAGGCAAGATTATTACTGTACCTGCGTCAATGCTAAAATGTCGTAGAAAAAAAAACAAAAAAAACGTGAACTATACTGGTAATGATCGTTTATTTTTGGTGTTATTTACTGACGTTGCATTTGTTGTTTGTTGCAGATCGCGAGGCGACATGGCGTCGCCGAGGCAACTGTTCCTGTTGCTGGCAACACTGCACATTGTTGCTGTATGTCGAGCCGGTAAGTTGCATTACTAAATATTTTCTTTTTAATTTCTACTTCTGAATTTCAAGTTAATAGATTCGATATAATAATATATTTTGAAAAGGTTTCAAATATTTCAAAAAGTGAAGCGACTATATTTCAAAAGGACTGCTGTAAAAAGCACTTCAAATAGCTCCGCGGTCTACAGACAAACTTCCAATATTTCTTGTTCGTCTACTCTTCTTAGTCATCAATACATCGTAAAAACCAGTCCATCTTTACAAAACGACTTGTTTTGGTTTTGAAAAGTTATGCGCAAATAAAAAGCTATAAAATCTATTATTTATAGTTAAACAAACGTGAGCATTTGTTTGTTTTTCCTTATAGACAGATAGTGGACTATGTCAGGCTGTGCAGTGGTGTTTTATTTAGTCAGCTGAGTCACAGCCAGAAGTCGAAGGTTGTGTTGATGACGTCAAGCAGTTCTCACGTCTAACATCTAATCAGGATATGGTTAAACATCTTCACGTTGATTTGAGACGGTCGTTATGAATTCCTGCACGAATAGGCTTTGCCGGAATTCGGGAAGGCAATGTAGATGATCGAAATACATAGTTTTAGAAAGCGTTTTATGTTCTGTTTAGTTCAGCATAAATAAAGACAAACTAAAGTCGGGGAACCAAATGAAAACTGGCTGAGACAACCATTATTTCGTAATTCCAAAAAAATACTATAAAAGTAACACAGTTTATTGACGTAGAGTGTAGGTAACTATTTTCTGTGCGCAAAAGCTTCTGATAATAATTGATTGCCAATTCCCCTGCTTTTTATGATAAACTATGTTATTTGAAGGTATAAAAGCGCATGTTGATGTAGAGTGTGGTCTCACCACAAGATCAGAGTGTTTGATAAAGATAAATGGATGGAGTGCGGCATTTCCCGGCGCCCGCTGAGAAAGTGTTAACCGCCATATTTTCCTGTTGCCGGGCCGCACCGGAATGTGGGCCTATCTTAATGTTATTATACATTGAAAGTGCTTTCCGACGCATTTTTATTGATATTAGCTGTGCTATTTTTCAATCTGGGGATCTGAAAACGCCATTTTAGCAATGTTGCGAATAAAAATGTAATAAAATTCTTCTTTATTAAATATTCCGTTTTACGAATTTTATATTGATCGATGCATTTGTGATCCCGCGATTCTGATACTGTAATAGTACATTATGATATAAGTGCGGTAAGTTGATCATTACAGCTGAGGCGATATTGGTAACACGAGGCGCAAGGCGAGTGCTATAAGAAAGCAGAGGCTGTAATTATCAAACCGCACGTATGTCATACGACGTTTTATAACACATTTGTGAGTAAATAAATAAAATCATTACATCGAAAAGGAAAAGCAAGCGGAATAATTTTTACTTTTTCACAAATTAGCGATGCGCGCGCACCAGCCGCTTTTGTTTATGGCAAAGGCACAAAAAACAGCCAGTATTACTAATAAAGTAAATTAATTCTTTTGTGGTTTTATTACAGATAAATGGTTGTAATTAATTGTCAAAATTAATTAAATTAAAGAATAAAATGTTTATTTATTATATTTCATCTCCCAAATTTAATTTTAATAATAAAATGTTGACCGCTTTTCTGACATAAAAACTCTTTGCTAAGATTTAAAAAAGTACCGTTCGTTTTAGACGGAGCATCTTGACAAACCGTGCGTTTTACTTTACCATTACCGCACTAGTGCGTTTTACTTTACCATTACGCACTAATAAGATACATTACGATACTGAAATAGGTGCAGTAAGAGACCTTTTACGAGCAAATGTGTTATAAATGTCTTAACCCTTCTGTGTTACCTTTTCATAATTACTGGCAATGAAACCTGGTGTGCAGGTAGACCATGATTGGTGTTGGGATGTAGGATCTCTTTTATCCCAATAATTGCATATCAGACGCGGGCAAAATTATAATCTAAATAAAATATCATTGCTTTCGGTGAATCATTAATTTTACATTACGAGTAACACTCGGGCCACACTAACCAGAAATGCTGTTTATACGAACATTAAAAGACTATTATAGTGAAAATCAACTGGAAATGCCGCTAGTGTGGCCCCAACGTAATACGTAGGAATAATAAAACTTGCCCGCAAATCCTTGCAGTCAAAAAAAGTAAACTTGCGGAAGTACCAGTAAAGCCAAATTGTCATCAATTTTCGTCGTCAGAGTGTCAGTTTATGACACGTCAGTGTTGTCATATCTTGAGTATCATTTCCTTTGTATCGTGTCAGCTCTCCGCTCCGGGCGGGATGCTGGCTCTGTCGCGAATAGCAATCAAATACGTGACACGACTGTCGCGTGCCGACCCGAACCGAATATTATTTCTTTCATAAGTAGAAGATCCCCATATTATCTTTTTATGGCTTTTGTTTAAAACGGTGGATGTTATTATGGTATGGTACCTACAGAAATGATGCTAATAATGATTTCAGTTATCTCATTTTTGAAGTTTTTAACATGGTTGAGGAACTGTTTGGAGGTCGCGGGTCTGATTACTAACCCGCAATGGGCCCGCGTGGTGGATTATGGCCCACTCCCTCTCACAGAGAGGAGGCCTGTGTCCCAGCAGTGGGAACATTATAGGCTGATGATGATGGATCTGATTAAACAGGCAACCGTGACCCTGGAACGTACCTACTCCGTTACAGGAGTAGGTATTGAAAGAACATTGTGAAAAGTCAGTACGAGTCATACAGTCCCTTACGCTGCAACCTGGACGGGAGGACTCATTTGATAATTTTACCATTCTAAAAAAAGTCTTAAACACGAGTAAATCAAGTACCTACTTCATATGCTATTTATTTGTGGAAAAATATGAGCAAGATAAAAAATATAAGTACAAGATACAATTTTCCATGGGATAATTGATTTGTAAGAAAAATAATATCAAAATATCCCATGAACTCACAAAGTAATTAAATTAAATCAACAATGCCAATTAGCACATAATTTGAAGCAGATTATTGCAAATTAACAAATTCCGGATCTTAATCAGTGAACATAATTTATTTTAAGTGTTCACAAGAATTTAAGTAGGTACAGTTATCATCATCGTCATCATCATATCAGCCGTAAGACGTCCACTGCTGAACATAGGCCTCCCCTTTAAGTACAGTTAAATGGATATGAAATACTATAAATCTTTTTGAATACGAGTGCACTAGTATTGTGAAAATGTTAATTCTTTTTAGTTTATATTGTGATGAGCTTTCATAAGTTTCAAGTTACAGGCATTTGTTTTTTTAATTCACTGTGTAGGACCTGACCCTTATCACGAGTTTTCATTATTTTACTTTACAGCGTCTTTCCAGTATTTACAGCGTTTCTTGTATGGAACAGCGCCTCTGGTGTGCGAAGAAGGAACTAATTTATACCTTGTTTGTCAATTTGAAAATGTCAAAGTTCCAGATAGTTTACTTCAGAATAACTGAAAGCTCATAATAAAGCCTTTGGACAAAGTTACAAATCAGCGATAACGATGATGGAAAATCCAAAACAAATAAGACAGTCGTAAGCTTTCGCCAAAAGCTTTTGTCGAAAAAATTCGCTGTAAAATTACGGAAACGTTTGAAATGATTCTTCTATTTGTGTGCCCTCATTATTTATTTTTCTCACGCTAACTAAACCAGCACATAAACTGAGTTCGTAACAGTTACTATTATTCTCGTAACTATCTAGATATATAAATGGCGTCGTATCAGTCACTTAATTACAATTACTGCTAATGAGAATTGATGCGCTACGTGTCGATAGCGGCGCGCTCGTATCGACTACCAATCTACGAGCCTATACGAATATATACATTATATACCTCTACTATGTGTTCTAATTACTTAAAATTATTGGGAACACTAGCTATCAGAAGCTTCGCTACAACTCAAAAATTATTCCATGAGAACATAAAGTATAAATGAAAATTTTCCAATGACTGTGTTAATCCAGACTACAAACTATCTGTGTACCAAATTTCATACAAATCTATCCAGTAGTTTTTGCGTGAAAGAGAGCCAAACACACATAGATTACATACATACAAAGCATTTATAATAGGTACCTATTAAAAGTTAGATTTAAGTTAAGACAATTATACTGGTGCACGTGGAGGAAATCAATTTTCTGGAACAATTAAAGTAATAATGTATAACGAATTTGTAACGAAGTGAAAAATAGGCTTCCGTGAAAAATTAAGAAAAATGTGGACCGGAGGCGAAAAGGAAACCGTGACTGGAACGTAAAAGGCTATTGAAGCTACCGTGGATTATAGTCAGTACGAGTCTGACAGACTCTTTCACCCCGCCCTGGGGTCAGGGACTCATTTCATGATTATAACACATTAAAAAAGTCTTATCAAACAGTAAAGGGTACAAAGAATAACGTTTATTTGACGTCAGTTCATTTAGCACACAGAATACTAAAAATAAAAAAGGGAAGAGAATAGTACTGTGTGCTTCACGGCTGTGCCTAAAAAGGTAGAGGGAACTCTACTCAGTAATTAAATCCTTCTTAAACAAGTTCAAACTTTAAGTAAGGTAAGAGGAGGTCTAGATTCCTCCCAGTAGCCTAAAGCTATCGTGTCCAGTAACGTCGATAACACATTCCGGCAGATAGTGATGCGCGGTTATTACAGCTGCGGCCGCTGTGAGGTATGTAGCTGTCTACTGTGGGAAAATAACAACAATGTTTTACTAACTTTTTGTTTGAACGTTGTCCCGCGCCGTCTATACTAGTGTATATAGTAAGTATAGTAGTATAGTAGTAGTATATTGGTATTTCTCTTGTATCGTGGGTGCCTTTACAAACATAGAAAATCACAAACAGTACAAAATTTTAATGGAATTAACTTTATAAATTGTTGACGGACTTTTGATAATTGCTTTCATTTTAATTTGTGAAAACACTATCTATGTTTCCAAGTCTTGTTATAATAAACTAGAACAAAAGTACCTATATAAGTAAGACTTGTATATGCATAGTCTCAATACTTGTGTGTGAAGATAAAAAAAAAATGCCAAAAGACTGACGAGACGATTGTCGCTGTTACGTTCAAGGAAAATACCAAATATTATCTTATTATGACTTCAAAGGGTCCAGCAGACAAACTTCCTGCATCTCACAAAAAAATGGCGAACTTCCGCAAAGATGAGCCATCATGAGACAAGACAGCTAATATTAATAAAGTTACGAGACAGTTACTTGGTCGTCGGCGTCCGGCTGAGTCACGCTCGGAATGCCGTCGGTCCGGCCGGCGCCCTCCTCCCCCCCGCCTTACCTGCGTGTCCCCCACTCCCCCCTCATCGCAAGGAACACTGACAGTGTGTACTGTGCCCTAGCCATGGGAACTGCATACTTATACATGGCTCATCTATGGAGGACACTGCGAGATGATGAGACGATGACATAGCATCAGCATGGTTCTGATGTTACTGGCACAAGATTATGTCTGGAATTTGCAGACTTAACCATTTTTTTTTCTGGTCTGGCTGAGTTTTTTGATTTGAAGATGGTTTGAGGTTGTTTCGGTTAAAAATGCGCAAGAGCCTTAGATACTAGCAACCTAAAATAAAAGCTTCGAAGTTTTAGTGAGCTTTTGAAGTAAAGACCCAAAAATATTATAAACTTTGATAAGTTTGCAGATTAGATTTGTTTTGACTTGGTCCATCAAAGAGCCGGCAACATTTGTAATTTTTGCAAGTTTAAATTAGTTTATAAAACCCTGATGCCAACATATTACGATAAAAGTTAAGAATTGAATCATGAGCTATGAGCTCATTATCATCTTAAACCATTAAATTCTAAGTCACATCTCATCAATATTTCTATTCAGCTTATAACATATCCCATGCTACTTGCTAACGTTACTATTTTCGGTCCCAAAGGGAAGGGTGTCGCAACGAAGGGTAAAGAGAGGTGTCATATCTACTATCTACAGTTTACTGATAACGACGTGATGGGCCCAGCCTCCCAGGCACCCGGGGCCCCTTGTGACAACCCTTTAACACGCATGCCATTAATTCTTGAGAATATGGTTATGAATACTTTTGCAATTCTGAAAACCCTTGTGGGGCAGATCTTATTTTGCTTCTCAAGGGACAAATATCAGGTGAAGATACCTAAGGACACAGGTGAGGCGACAATGTGTCAGCGATAACGATCGTGGAAATGCTATATAAGACGTATTTATTGACATGACTATCTCAAATATTGTTTAAAAATGTAAAGCACGATCAGAGGGTCAGGCATAATGGAGTTGGCAAAGAGCTTTAAAAATGATTGCGAATTCAAGTTTAAGGTACTATTTACAGCTATGACCAGTCATAGGGCGATTACAGTGATTCATAGCGAGTATCAAGTACTTTTGTTCCGCACAAATTGTTTCTAAGTATGTAGGTATTTTGTGATTCATTGAAATACTCGTAACGAAAGAAATCCGCCAAGAGATTCGGATTGAGATCGTCGCAAACTTTCAGGCTAGTCAAGAACTTTAACAATCTTTCACTTGAGGACAAACTGGGGAATAAGAGTTTGACAGAGCAGTTTGTCACAGCCTGACATTGAGTGAGAAAAACGGAGGGTCGGAGGGATCATTCCTCCATCTACGAACTGTATAAGCTCCTAATATTATGCATAGTTTTTCTTCACGAAAATGAGATTTGAAACATGGCTGGGTTTTTGCTTTATATTCACTAAACTATTATTGTGTATGGAGCTGAGCATGTACATACGGTAATGTGTGCGTTCAGCTCATTTCGCAAAGTGTTTAGGGAGCATGTTGTTGATGAGGGACACGGTGGACTATCGTCTGTCGATAGCTGACTCATCGGGTATAATGGATGAAAATAATGCTCTTATCAATAATAATAATGAAGATATTTATGCTTGTTTTTTAGTCGCTTATTTATTAATGATTAGATATTCCACGAAGAAAATATATCTGAAAGCCTTTGACCGCAGAAACACACTTTAACTTTGTGGAAGTTAAGAATAAAGTAGAAAAAAGCAAGAATCTTCTTCTTAAATATATTTTTCGGAATCGGAAGTCGTTAAAATTCAGGTCGATACAACAAGTTTGAAATTATTGAAGTTGATTTCGTAATTGTATTGATTGAAATTGTGTCGTTAAGCGAGGTGCTCAATGGATGTGGTATATGTGCCGTGTGTCTGGACCAGTTAACATCAGTTATCTGTTGATGAACGTGTAATTTGGTCAGCCGGGAAATTATGTGAATTGTGCTATTTCGTATCCGTCGGGAAAACCTACTGCAAAATTACTTAATTTCCCTAACGTATATAAAAAAGTTTGAATTATTTCGTGATCATTATACATATTATTCACAAATCGTTTTGTTTTTCATCATGACATAACGTTTTTTTCTCAGTGTTAGACAGAGGTCTTCCTGATTCCAATGTTTTGTGATTGATGTCTTGCAAACTTAATTCAATTATAACTTCTTCCCTTCGTAAAATCCGGGTTTTCCCAATGATTAATGCGTTATTTCTGTCTGTTTTTTCGTTTATTCCCGAGCTATCGTGAATGAAGTCCTGGGCCTTTTCGTGTTTGATAAAAGTCGTAACAAGGGCGTGGGCCGGTATCGATCGCGCCCGTGACACGCGGTATCTATCCCTAGGAGCACAGCCCTGCGGGATGAACTATCGATTGACACGTTCTACATGGAACTCTCTGTGGTAACTGGAGGGAATGCGGTGAAGGTCGATGCAGCAATGGATGAAAAAAAAAATGGAAATTTGTTTAAAAAGCTATTGTATAAGACAGTGGTGCAGGTTGTTGTCATTCTTTACTTTCGCGGTTGCTAAGTTGCTGTCGAAGGGAAAGTAAACAAAGGTCGATTTGGCGAGACTAGATTGTTTTGCTAACCCTTGTCAAGATCGAGTTTAGGTAGAGGTTAATAGAAATAAATGTTTGCGCATACTTTTTTTTTACATATTTTTTGTGAGTATCTATATTATCGTTTCTTAGTAAAATCGTCTCTTTTTACCTCATTGCTTAACGTGCCAATTATAGAAAATATACTAGTGTACCAGCAGTGGCTTTATCTTTATATTGTACTTGATTTTCAAACGCCGATTGCGCGAAGCAACCTGAATGACTAAGGAAGTAGTGTAATCAGATTTACACTTTAAAGTGTAACATTATAATTAAGTTGGAACAATGGATCATAAATTGACGATGGGTGGCAATCGAGTTAATAACACGGTGTTAATCAGAGTTACGTGACGTCGTCGGACAATGTCGGGCGACGTCGGGCAATGTCGGGCAATGATGGCGCCACGTGTGTCATTGAATGGACGGCTTGTGTTGGCACCGTGACAGATCAGCTATGCCGTTAATTTTGGCAGTGGCAGGATTTGGCCTACTTTGCCGATGATGGCACTTAAGGCTCTAAGTCTATGGCACTAAGTCCATATTACAGGACCAAGTAGGTTGTCGACCCTCCCTGTTGGCATCTCAGTTTGTCCCTTACTGTTGGCATCAATACTTGATCACAAATATTGGCACAAATGTTGGCTGTCTAAGATATTATACAAGGTAGCGGATTGCACATGGATAGTTTATGACTCATTGTGTATTCATTCCATTACAATTAGATACTATCTATTAGCAATAAGTAAGTAGGTAATAAAGATGTTAATGGTATCTACTTACGTAAGGTTAGTAACCTATGATAAATATGTAGATAAAGATAATAAGTGGTCCTTCTCTATACAATTAGAAATTTTAAATGTAGGCTAGTCTTTAATATGAGGAGCAGGCCTTAGCTACTTAGAGGGTATAGGGATGTTGCGAATGTTTGATTTTTGGCATTCGCGAATGCGAATGCGGGTGCGAATATTCAATTCCAATATTCGCGAATGCGAATGCGAATATTCAGTTTAAAATCAATCACGTTTGATAAAAACACTTTTCACTAAATGATCGAATTTCATAACTTAATTTTAAATTTTTATATTTACAGCTTTTTTACTTCCTGTCTGTAACGAGATTGGAAAAAGTATGAGTGCTCTAAGAGGGTCAGTCAGTGAAAGAAAAACAGAATGAAACACGTTTATCTTAGCATGGTATTTTTTATGATTGTTGTTTGTGATTGATTTGATGAACATTAATATTGATGAATGGCGGGATAAAGGCACAGATTGAATAAAAGATGAATGGAGAGGAAGACGCCAGTTAAGAATCAATGAAATGTGTAGAAGGAGTTCCAAATATTGGTATATTCAACTCCTTCGTATTCGCATAATATTCGCATGAATATATGCGAATGCGAATGCGAATGTCTAAAAATCTTCGAATATATGCGGATGCGAATGCGAATATTCGCAACATCTCTAGAGGGTATTTAGAGTTTTTTTTGGTGCGGTAAAATCATCATCCTGCACTGTGTGAAACGGAATGAACTGTCAGATACTGATTTAAAATCAAACCTGTGCCTTCAATTGCCCTTTACGTTCCAGGGTCATGTTAACCTTCTTAGACAGTCTCGCAATTTGAATAGTCCTAATGCTAATGGCTGCTACACACCTTACAATCAATCGTTACGATTAGTCTGCACAGTTCAAACTGCAACGATAAATCGACAAGTGTGTATGAGAAAAATCGAACAAACTGTACAGTTTTTCTCATACACACTTGTCGATTAATCGTTGCAGTTTGAACTGTACCGACTAATCGTAACGATTTATCGTAAGGTGTGTAGCAGCCATTAGGATGGCAGTAACATTACAAAAACCTATACTTAGAAAAGTAATTTAGGTATCTATGAAATTTAAATAAAATTGCAGTAAATGGCGACCTTGTTTAAATTAGCGTGGAAAAACGACAAAGTTGAAATTATAAGCAATGAGCGCCGGGCAGGCGACGCGACGCGGCGCGGCCTAGCGTTGAGACACGCAATAATGCTATCTCTATCGATTTGATAGGACCTTTTCTGCTTGGTAATTTCATACAATCCTTCTCTATTTAGTTCTAAAATACCAAATATTGCGTATTTTTTGTAAGATATTCTTTAGAAAGTAGAATGAACACGGAGAGAGGAAATAAATTAATAAATAAAACGATCGAAACTGGTGGCGCTCTCAAGTTTTTCCCCCGCGGGGAAATGCCGGGAAAATTATATGAATTTACGTATGAATCTGTATGTATTACTCCGATTGTGATCACTTGAGGCTTCCATGTTTTAATAAAATATAAACAAAAAAGAAATAAAACAGCTTTTGCAAAGTAAATCCAAAGTTGTACGTATGATTATCTTCACAAATTCGCGTGTACATTATAAAACGTGCTTGTATCAGAGATCGCTAGGTTTACTCGACTCCATGCCACAAAGAGTTCAGAAGGCTTACAAAATTCACTGAAACAAGTCATACATGAAATATTTCTAACTATTCATGACTCAGTAAGAATCAGACTGCAACCGAGATTTCAAGGCCGTTTTTCAAGTTTTTAACTTCAAACTCAAGTAATAAACACACCGCCAAGGCTTAGATAAATGGCAAACGTTTTCAAATCATTTCATAAATTTTAACAGTGATATTAATTGGAATTGAAATATCTACGTAAGATTTTCAGTTACTTATTTCAGTGATTTTTCTTTTAACCTTATTCACACACACACACGTACACGCACACACACCCACACCCACTACACCCACTGACTGACACGAGTCAGTGGGTGTAAGTTGAAGTTTCTTTCATGTCAACATTGGTCCGACTTACTTAATCGTTAAGGCGCCATTGGTCCAATTCGCGATTGGACCAATGTTAAAAAAGGTCCAATTCGCAGTTGGTCCAATTCGCAATTGGTCCAATTCGCAAATAATGTAGTTGTTCTTCTGCTCTTGTCTACTCGGTGGTGACTGAACTCAAACACAGGTTCAGCAAACATTGGTGTTCGCTGAAAGTTGGTCGGGACGTGATCGACGACACGATTGCTTATCCTAACGGTGCTCATTAACGGGATCAGCAGCTTGGGAGGTTTATCCTCCCTGCTTAAAAAAATTACTTGGCAAAACGGAATTCGAAACGAAAATTCTTATTTCAACAGATCCTAAGTAAATCAATAGAAATATTTAAAATTTGTGTGTTTGTGGGTTGTGGGTTTAAATGTTATTTACGAAATTTCTAAGCTTTTGCCTGCGACTTCGTACGCGCATAACATTTTTTATCATTCCTGTGGGAATTTAGGGATAAAAACTATTCTATATCCATTCCCGGTTCTCAAACTATCTTCGTACCAAATTTCATCCAAATTGGTTCAGTGGTTTAAGCGTGAAAAAGAGACAACATTTAATTTGCTCTCCTATGCAATGCAGTTGTGTTTTTGCTCTTGTAAACGTAGGACCCTTAGATTTCTATTTTCCATGGTTTCTTTTGTGGATGATTGACTTATGTTTCTAATCCGTAGGAACATTCTTCATCTGGTAATCCTTCAGGTCATAGCCTCACATGAGTAGAGATGTGTGGCCTACTTTACAAAGGTATTCGTTTTGGCTACTCAAGCGTGGAGCAGTTTATTGTTTAGTATGTTTACTTATCAACACAATAAGAGGTGTGGACAGAATGAGGAGACCATTACCTTCCTCTATTACCATTATCTATACTTATATTATAGAGCCGAACAGTTTGTTTGCTTGAATGCTCTAAAATTAGAAACTACTGGTTTGAATTGAAAAATAAAAATTGAGTTGTGTAATCCATCACGCTACGATCAAATGGAGACGATCAGTGAGTGAAACCGCGTGTAGCATCTCTTCTTCTTGCAATATACGGGGTCCTTCTAAGTTGTTAAACATCACGTGTCTTATGATTTTTTTTGTACAGACGCCAGCAGGTCAACCGCCCCGAATCCGTCAAACACCAATCGAACATTAACCTTCCACAAATGCGATAAGGTTGAAAATCTATTAAAGAAGTTTGACAGATTGTGGTAGCTTGAGGTCGTATACTGGCGTCTTTGGCGTCTGTGATATTTTCTTTTCACAAAACTTACGTATTCTGTCACAAAACGGGGTGTTTTGTGACAGAATACGTAAGTTTTGTGAACCAGCTCAACGTAACATGAGGCGCCATGTTTCGAAAGCTACACTTTACAATCCAAGGAGTCAGCTGTTATCACTGAGCCGCCAGTATTTTCTAAAACATTCACATTCAAATAATTGAAAATTCCCTTTTCATAACGAAAATCTCAGTGTGACCGAGACTCACTAACAAGCTACGTTCAAATACAGAAGGGAATACACTCACAGAGCTTAATTAACTTGTATGAGTGTGACAAAGAAGCCGGTGTCACTCGAGAGGCTGGCTAGTTGGCATATGTTTTAATTAAAGCCGTCGTCTACATGGCCACGGGTAGCGTTGCCAAGTGTCCGGATTAAACCGGACATATTCAGATTTTTTGGTTTCGGCCAAATTTTCCGGTTTTTCTTTGATATTTTTTTCTTACATCACCTTAATTAGCCAGGCTGCGCTCACTTGCACAGCAAGGCTTCTTAAGGTTTTTTTTTTTATTTAACTTATAAAATCAATCCTGAGTCCTCTTACCGTGGGTGGAGTGAAAGGGAAAGGGAGACTCGTTCTGACTAAAATCCGCCGTGATTCTTCACTAACCCTTAACATTTAAGTGTCACTGTAATCTGATAAGACAGTTCAGCGAAGGTTTGTTAAGTTGAGACGAAAATTGGTCGTGATACTAGGACTAAAAAAATAAGTAGACTAGAGACCAAAAATAGCGGACTATTTTTATCATCTAATTTTCTTTTTTTTTTTTTTCTAAATTGACATGTTTGTCCGGCTTTTTAGTTTTAAGACCTGGAAACCCTAGCCACGGGTATACGGCCACGGCTACCCGGCCTGGCTACGGCTAACGAACGTCCGGGATGAAGCCGGCTTATTACACCCCACGCCAGACTACAAAATTAATATTGTGGATGTTATATTTAATTTTGCGGATGGAGTGGTTGGAGTATGAGTTTCTAGGGGTTGTTTGTTTATTATTTTAGCCTTAGCAAGGGTTCTTTTTATAGCTCAGAGTTTTTGTTTTATTTTCCGACTGTAATGTTTCTGAAAGCAATTTTTTTTAATTTCTTTAATGTTCTCTTTTTATATCTGTCTGTAAAATTATGTCGTATCATACATTAAAGTCGTAAAGTTCTGGACGTTTTAATCTTAAAGGAAAAAAAAATGTTGACTGAAACTTCGCCTCTTCTACCAAGATGATTAATCACATTATTTAATCTGTTTTATAAATTCTCCGTAATTATCAGTCTCCTGAAGCCTAATTGTATATGTGTATAATATCATAAGCACAATGTTGTTACTACAAGTTCACTGATCTGACTGTACCCACCCAGCAAATAAATAAACGTAATTTAATCTACGAGTACTTCAGGTACATTGACCCCTGGCTTCCATTAGGCACATCCTGCGCCAGATAACTCGACTCCATCAGTAAACTGGGGCGGCTGTGAGGTTAATACTCTCGTCCTGATCGCCGCCCTACTTACAGTTCAGCCGCCCGCCCTTCACGAGGCCGCGGCTCGTCGCTCGTAGACATTAAACACTTCATATTATTTGTCTCATGTCCCACGCAGACACTTGTCAATTTGTTATAGGTTTTTTTAGGTTCGCGTTTATCACTATCTCGCCTTATAGGGAAATACAGACCCCGGCTAAGAATTCCACTCCTTAGCTGTGCGTACAATAAAAGTATTCGCAAATCGCATTGTACGTACCGAAGGGATGTTCACCATATTATTATAACGATGGCGCATTGCCGTGCCGATGATGATAGGTATGTAAATAAGGAAAAATAAGCAATCTAAGAAGCTTTGTCTTTTTCTCAAAGTAATGTAATTTAATTATTAAATTATTATTTCAACAGAACTGTTCCCTTTGTTGTTTCAGAAATCACTTTCAAGCAATAGCAGCAATCTTTGAAGCTCATTTATACATTCCACGGTTGGTTCGCCAAGCATCTTGACTAACTTTATATTTAGAACATTGCAGTATTTTTGTATAGCGCCTACAGGCGGACAATTTTCATGAAAAATCCGTTTTGTTATTTATTTTTATCAAATAAGGAAAATCCGTCTATATTAATATTATTGCTACTAATAAATTTCTCGTCGACAAATCGACATATAAAGGAAATCGCACATCCTGTCTGTAGCGGATACTACCCGCCCGCCCTACTTCCAGTTCAGCCGCCCTGTGGCCCTGCGTACCGCCCTTCACGAGGCCAGAGTCAGTGAATGCGGCTAATCGTAGCCTTCGTTAAGGTCGGCCACGGCTAACCTTTGTACAAAAGTACGGAGGCTTTGATGTCGGTAATTGGTCTCGTTTCATGTTCATTAATTTTGTCTTTTGTTTATAGGTATTTAAAATGTGACGGCTACCTATGGATTCAAAACTTTGCAAAGTTACTTTAAAAATCCAAATTCTCATCTCTCGGCTTATCATACGAACGAGAACCTCATAGTAAAAAACAACAAGAGAATAAAATATATTTTTTTGTTAGTAAAATCATTAACAATAATACATGTAGTACTTTTGTATAGCTCTTTTGCATCTCAGCGATACACGTCGCTATGGTAACCATTTGTATACTTATAATAAATAATTAAATTGCAAGTCTTTTAAGTGCAAAACGTACGACTTTTCAAAATGTACATTTTTAGTCACAGTTTTTTTTCGTCTGATGAGGTTGTGGCCACCCTCTGAAGTCAGAGTTAATTAAACCACCTCTGGGAACACCATAGGCCTCTGTCATTCATTATTTAAGTCCAGGTTTCCTTATGAACTGATGTCCGAGATAACAAAGTTCATACTTAATTATTTTTTGTTAGGTTTGAACTCGCAACCTCACGTATGAGAAGTGAGGTGATAAACCTCCAGGCCATCATAATCCACCTGACGTCAGTCACCTGATGATCTTCTTTTCTTTCTTTTTTTTTGTTTTTATTTTCTGGTGTTGTTTAGCTGCTATCATCATCACAAAGTAGAAGTTCTCAAATTAGATAAAGCAAAGGTACATAATAGTGACCAACCGTCACTTGTACAAATATGAAACGCAGCAAATTGACTGCCTTTTAATATAATTATTCAGATTTAAAATGGGATATTTGCCTTGTAATTATTTATTTTGAGTTTCTGATATTTTGGCGCCCTTGCAAGCGCCGCGATTGCGGATGAACTAAAGTAATTACGGGTAGATGTTACGAGTATGAGCAGACAAATCGATCTACCCTCATTTCTTCGTTTTTTGTGTTCGTCACCACTACTATTGTCACTCGTCTCACTCACAACACGATTATATTCCCGAAACACAAAAACTCACTGTATACCTCGCGAATTAGTTTCCTTACTTATTCGGATTTTCATAGTTCAACCACTGGGTTCCAGGCTCTCGACAGTTGAAACCATTTAGTAATTGCGATCGCTTCTCGTACCAATCTAGGTATGTATGTAGTGACGTTCTGTCGAGATGACCTGAGGGTAATTTAACTTTCATCCAGTGATTGGGTAAAAATATGTTGAGCTATTGTTGATTTTTGGATATCGTTATTTTTCACTGTCCTTACAAGTTCCGAAATTCTGCAAGCTACTGTTTGTTAAGTCTGTATAATTAACTGTTTGCAGGTGTATTAATTAAATGGAAACTTACAAATTACGTCAATGTTATTAGCAATATCCTTACTAAAATAGATTAATTTATCAGCAATCCAATTTGAAACCCAAACTTGATTGTGGTATTTTCCAAAATAATATTATCTTAATCAAAGGAGATTCTTGTCGTAGGCGTTTTAATATGAACTCCTAGAAACCCTTCAATTACTAATTCCTTTCATATCAATTCAATTTATCCTTATAATATAAATATAATATTCCACAACTATCACACAACTCCATCTAGTCCCAAGCTAAGCAGAGCTTGTGTTATGGGTACTAGACAACTGATAAACATACTTATATATTTCTAAATACATACATATTATAGATAAATTACACCCAGACACAGAACAAATGATCGTGCTCATCACACAAACATTTTGTCCCGGGTGGGAATCGAACCCACGACCTCCGGCATAGCAGTCAGGGCCACTAACCACTAGACCAACAGGCCAGTCTATATAATATAATAAATATATAATAAATAAATATAATATAAGCTACAGTAACAAGTTCATTCAATCCTAATAAACCCTCATTGATATTAATACCGTCTGTCCTGAGTTGCGACTAGCGTGGCCAGGCGTCCGTGTGAAGCCGGACATGGTCAGGATTTTTGGATGCTTGTCAGTCTGCCAGGCTTTTCCTAGGTTTTTATTATATTTTGTTTATATTCTTCATGACTTGGTTACCGCTGCGCCGACCTCACCTTCGCTATCGCTATAGCCTAAGCGTGCGGACTATAGCATTGCCCGCGATCGCTTGCGCCGTTGCATGCCGAGGGGAACTTTGTTTAGTTGAACAGAACGTTGACTTCGTTTTAAAAAATTAGTCGTGTTACACTTTTCACCGTAATATCCGATTGGTCTGTCCGGCTTTTCGGTTTTAAGACCTATGGCGACCCTAGTCACGAGCAGCTCTATAAAGACACGTTATATAATTCAATAACGTGCCTTTATGAGCTGAACACAGTAACGCCATTATTTACTTAGGTATGTAATGCAGCGTTTTATGAATGGAGCGTATAGTAGACGTAGCAGGTAACTAAGTATATACTCGTAGTAGCGTCACAATATGTGATAACCTGCAATTGAGAGCCTTTTAAAGATCAGTTTGAAAAGTATGGGACAGTTTTTATAAATATCTACTTAATTATTTATCACTTAAATAAATTATTTGGTGCTGCTTACCAGGCTGCACATCATTATTACTTTGGGCGTGTTTTTATCTTGTGTAAGTGTGTGGGTTTGATGTGTTTTTTTGGAGATTTTTTCGATGACCTTTTTATTTTTAGATAAATAAAAAATCTATGGTAAGGTAAGGTTGTGCAATTGTACATCACCTTTCCTCGGAATAATAAATGAAATAGCAATTGTGTAATTATTCAGTTTTCACTTTTTTCAGGAAAAACACTTTTTGATGTTTATTTCTACAGAAACTATTAATGTTTGCCGGCAGGCCATAAAATCAGAATGTTTTTATGTTCATAACCTCACTTGACAGAGTTTAAAGTTATAAACGGCAGTTTTAGCTCATCTCGAACAAAACTTTTGAATCTTGAGGAAACTTTTGTATTACCTACTGAGAGTTTGTACTTAAAACTTATGTAACACGATGAAATATTACGTTCTTTTAGGACCAAGTGGGAAAATCTGAGATAAAGAAACAAATCAAACTCGAAGTTAGCTGTATAGCTATGTAGGATTTTAGTATTTTTACGTATTCTAAGTACTTCTAATGGTAGCCATACACCATCCTGCCTATCGAACGATCGATTTGACGCTTGCAATTGTTTCAAATCGCCAGTTCGTCCATATACACCATACACCATACTGCCTATCGTACGATCCATTTGACACAACGTCAAATCTGCAACAGCGATGCCAACTTAGCAACTTTATAGCTAGATCTAGCTATTATTCGGTGACCGATAGCTACAAATTTATAAAATTGTAGCTGTCGTCACCGAATAATAGCCAAATGCATCACTGCTGCCGATTTGACGTTGTGTCAAATCGATTTGATGACCTATCAAATTGGCATGTCATGCCATCAAATTGGCATTTTTAAACAATTGCAATTTGAAACAATTGCAAGCGTCAAATCGATCGTCGATAGGCAGGATGGTGTATGGCTACTATAACTATCACTGGTGATGCTTTAAAAAAGGCAGAGAAAGCATACAAAAAGTACCTAAGGTTGTTTTGGGGTTGGTTAATTTAATAAATATTTATTTTATTCTAACTTACCACGATCTCTTAACGGGATCCCGTTTAGGCTGTGAAAAATAGATACAGCAAGTCGTCTATCGCCATCTTTTTTCCACAGCCTAAACACTCACGCTCCTGATATGTCAGTATTTTCGCAAAATACCTAGCGTTCATTATTCAATTTTCAATGTGAGCTGTGGTGGCCCAGATATTTCTAACAACTCGCACTGGGCCTGGTGCATTATAGCCCACTCCGTCTCACAAGGAGGGGGCCTGTGTCCCAGCAGTGGGAACATTATGGCTTGATGACGATGTTCATTCATTCTCGATACTGCGGATTTAGTCATAATTATAGTCACATTCGATATTTATAGATGTTGCAATAATTTATTAGATTCAGAATAAAAATATCAGCTTTGATTGAGAAAGTGCAGTGTGTTACGTGACACGATGATATAATACTGATGTTGATAAAATTAAATAATTCGCGAAAGGAAGCTGATTGAACACATAACGTCACGTCGCATTTGGGAACATAACAAGCAAACCTAAATACCTATCAGTCTGATTTGTTTCATAACATTCATCGTTCAAGTTTGAACTTTTTTCTGTGAAAAGAGCGTAGGTCGTTCCCAAAATCGCTCCACTTTTCGATTTTTATAGGGCCTTTAAAATTAGAAATTCATTAGATATACTCGTACAGGAAATTGTCGTCTCCGAAGGTGAAGATAACGCTCATTCCTAATAAAGTACAAGTATACACACCCTTAAAAGTACGTGAAAAAGTTGCATCGACTCTTACTTTTAATGCTGAATGCGGCCATATTAGGAACCAGAAACCGATTGCCATCAGGCGCTTGCCATATTTATGGTATAAAAAAGCAAAAATAACATTTCTAATTAATTCTTACGATGAACCTATTTATCCTTCTGAGGGACCTTCTAAATCCGATGGTTAAAAATAATGTAAGTTAGTTTCTTAAAAATGATTCTGAGCTGATTAATGAGAGATGGCAACTGCACAAACAAGCAACACAAAAGATCTGGAAACTGAAAGACCCATTTTGTTTTTGTCCATCCTGAGTTTCTGGCTCATAAAAAGTGAGTCAAAGATTTTGTCTCAAGTGTAAGGTGACATAAAATTGCGAGCTGAAAACAGCGGGATTCGGGACGTAAATCAAAGAGCGCCGTAATGGGGGGATGGCGGGGTGGCTGGAAGGGCGGGGTGGCGCCCATGCACGGTCCAACTGAAAGGGTTGTCGCGAGTTGTTCACATTCTGTTCAATTACGTGAATAGGAAGTGCTCTTATGAGATTGTCACAAAAGCCTCGTGTTGCAATTTACTTAGCTATATTTCGTGAAACGGTACGACAAAATTATACCTATAAATCACGCGGTTTAACAGAAAATCTATCTGGAATTTAAGTAAAATATTAAAATCTAAATCAATTTACAAGGTTTAAATTTTTAGTTAAGTGAAACTGCTCACCTCAGTTAAAATGTAAAAAGTCGGATATTTCCTATTAACCGGTACATTATGACCGCGTTTACCTATTTGCTTATTGTGCATAGATATTGCCAGACGGGGATATCTGATATTGCAGTGAACAGCCGTAAAATTACCAAGCAGAATTGAAGTTGCAACGTTGCAATCGCCGCACGGTTGCTTTATGAAATAAGTGCATAATCATATTCGTTGATTATCTTCGTAATGTATTCAATAAAATCTCAGCAAGCACTTGAGATAGCTCAGATTATTACGGAAACTTTACACCTGTAATAACTTTTACTACAAGTTTGATGTCGCTGTCAAAACTGTGTTCAATTGTTCATCTGCAATTGTGGTAAGGTGCATGGTCTGTCTTACGCATGTTTTATTCGTCCAGGAAGGGGTCTCACCCCTATGTTTGAGAAGAACAAAAGTTTTCTAGAGAGTAATTAGTCGTATTGATTTGACGTAAGCGACTCGCAGTGACGAGCTCGAGTGGTGCTCCAGCAAGCCACGAGGGGAAAGTTCAGATGTTACCTAATAGCAAGTACTACTTGAACTTCTTTCTTTTACAAGAGTATTTATCATGGGGGAGGGTAACTGGAATAAGTTGAACAGCTTGAAAGTTTAACAGCGCTTGAAAGGGCCCTACAATAAATAATATGGAAGTAGAATGAGATATACGCATGTAGTTGATCTATTTTGTAATTAAGAAGTAGCTTATTGTTTGTGTTGAATAAAGGACCAAAAGAACTGTAGTCATTTTACTGGATTTAGTTTGACTAAATCCAGTAAAATGACTAAATAAAAATATCACCGTAATAATGTTTAGGGATAAAAACGTTATGATAAAAAACAGTAGGAGTTTCAATATATTTACAATAACGATATTATTGATAACAATTTTCGGAAAAATGAGTGTTATGAACATCGCCGGTAGCACTACAAAAAGTATGAATAAAAACTTTAGGATGAAAAATTTTAGGAAGAGTGATCATTCGGATTACAAATCGTTAGGAAGAACAATTTCGGGTAAACAACTTTAGGTGAGCCAATATGGACCCAATTATTGTATGTGATTACAACTTTAAAACTTAGAGAATAGGACACACGTGTACGTATTTTATAACTGATTAATAACGCATTTTGTGATTAAATCTTATTGTTGTGTTATAAATACAGTAATAAATATACCTAAATTCATCTCTAGATTTAAATAAATCTCTAGATTTATTAAAAAACAAAATTCATTGTTTATTTTATTAACAAGACTAGATACAATCCATTTCCTGAATAACATTTTCCTGCTAAGCTTACCGATATTTCCTGCGCGCCAATCCTATCGTTTAGTACGATTGTATTTAAAAGTAATATTCTCTTGTTACAGGTCCCCTGGGCCCGCTGCCGAACGTGACCAGCGCCGACGTCGGCCTGAAGGAAGGTGAGTCAACTGAATTACTTTATTTTGCGCTGAAAGAAAGGAGAAAGAATTTATTTGCGATGCCGTGCTGATTGAGTGGAAGCTGCAGTGTCTGGGGAATACGTAGTGGAGACTCTTTTTGAGAGAGTAATCTTTTTGTTGATCTACTTACTGAGAAGGTTTGTTTTAGTCTGCATAGAAGTGATTTATATTATTAATTTTGTACCAGTTACTTAATATTTGAATATATGTATTACTAGCTGTTCCCTGCGGCTTCACCTGCTACTCGAAAATTATCCTACGGGAAGATAAAATCGGGACAAAAATCCTATCAATCATGTCCTATCCAGAATATATTTTTCTGTGTCTACGTTTTGTTACGAGTATGTATCTCTCTTCTGTCGCTGGTCTGCTGGAAGAAATAAGCAGTGCCTTTGTGCTCTTTATCTTAATGTTATTTCTTGTTTTTGTATGTTCTGTGTACATAAATAAATAAATAATATTTTTATAGATTGAAATGCGTTCAGAAGTTTTTGTGTGGAAGAGTACAACCACCAACTAACAACCATCCATACATCCAGCCTCACAAACTTCACGTTTATAATACTATCATATTATAGGACGTATTATCCTAGAGTCAGTCCACTTAGACATAATTAGAACTATCAAGATCTATACTATCAGCGATTAAATAAGTCTTTATTCATTTTCCAGGAAGCTGTGCACTAGGCGATGTGGTGTACATGCCAGGAGACGAGTTCCCGGGTTCAGAGCCGTGCGAGCGCTGCACGTGCGCGCACGGCGACGTGCAGTGCGCGCGCCAGCAGTGCGAGCCGCGGCCCGGCTGCAAGGCGCTGCACCGCCCCGACCACTGCTGTCCGACCTACCAGTGTGGTGAGTACTGCTAGCGTATAAAGAAGACCACACAAGACCACCTGGGTTCGGAGTAGTTCATGTTTCAGGGACTTCTAAATGGACCTCGGAAGGTTAAACTCCTCAGGGAAATGATCGCTTGGTAAATAGTGAGTTTTGGAGCAGAAATTAAATACAGAAATTCGAATTTGAATTCTCTTTATTACAAAACCCGGTGATGTTTTGTCACACTGTGATAATGCATAATCAGTTTAATAACGCAGGCAGTAGTTGATGGAGACTCAACACAGAGTCAAACGAGACGTGAACGACGTTTCATAGAGATAATCATTAGACGCTTTTTGTTTAATACACGTGACTTCGGTGAAATTACAAAGCTTTTTTGAGTACAGCATTATTTATTTGTAACTAATATTTTTCAATAACATTTTCAGAATGCGAACAAGAAGGTCGGGTGTACGGCAACGGTGAGAAGCTGGTGGACCCCGCAGACCCCTGCAGGGTGTGCTACTGCCAGGGTGGCGAGGTGGTGTGCCGGCGCATCGCGTGCTTCGTACGTGACGACTGCACGCCGCGCCTCGTGCCCGGGCGCTGCTGCCCCGAGTACGACAACTGCCCACTAAGAGGTGAGTCTAAATAATAACTTGTAACTAAAATGCGACATTACAATATTTAAGTCATATATAAACAAGTGGGACTTGGATGAAAAATTAAAACATTTATTTTCAATGTTTTCAGGTGTCACCAGCTTACCGGGAGTTTCATCTTCAATTTCAAACGTTCCAACATCTGAAAAAATTGAAGTTCAACCACCATTACCTAAAGAGATTATCAAACCCGAGATAACCATCAAGGAAATCACACCAGTATCTGAGATCCCAGTCATTACCGACGTCAAGATCAAAGAGATCCTGCCTTCACCCAGCATTGAAGTAGCTGAATACTCATCGTCTAAGTCTCCTCTCATCCCACGAGAGGCTACGTCTGAAAATAACGTAAAAGACACCGAGTCTAGAACTGAATCCCCCAGCGTTATTGAAGTCCATTCATCGTTACCAGCCGTGGATTCATCACCAGATACAACACAGTTTACTGATAATACAAACCAAAATGAAGACTCACCGCCATCCAAAATAAGTTTTTCGACACAAGATTCCACACACAGCTCTATTTATTCATCGAATGTTCCAATAGTAGCGACTATGGGAGTTCCGCCAGCAAACCCTGAACCATTAACTACAACCAAAGCACCGGTAATAGAAGAGGAAGATTTCGACCACAATCCCGCTTTTCCTCCACTACCGGATGATTTAGCTGTTCTTAGAAATCATGAAGATGAAATAGTACCAGAGCAAGCTGCTGACAGTGATCATGTATCTAGTCACGATATTATAATGGCAAGTGCATCCCCGACAGTCGAATCTGAAGTTAAAGAACCGTTGATAACTACAACCAAAGATCTCCCGGATACATCGGCTACAATAACAACTACTGAGAGCCCTAAAACCTCAAGCGAAGGAACAACTGTGCAAGCAGAGATTCCTATAAGCACTAAAGCTCCTAACTTCAAAGAAAGTCCTATGCTAAATTTGAGATCAGCCATACCTACAGAAATACTAAATGCGCCGTCAATAGAGCCCGCGGGAATAACAGGAGAACCTGATGAGACAACAAATGATATCACACAGGCAGCGGTTACAACAACAGAAATGCCTAAGAAATTGGGAGAAATGAACACGGAGAAAGAAGATATAGCTACAGTTGAAACGAAAACATCAAGTGAAGTTGTAACGTCAACACCTAGAATCGAGACTACTACCATCCAAAGGGTTTCCGAAATTGAATTAGAACCGAGTACTAAGGACCAAGAACAAACAACAAGCTCCATAGCTAAGTCTAATGTTGCAACAGAAGTCACCTCTCAGACCGAACTTAGCTCTTTACCTATCGAAACGAGTGATCAGAACCCACCCGAGAGTCCCGATAATATAACTTATGACAAAGAATCCTCTACCTTAGATCCTTTGGATAACACTTCAAAAATTCCAGCGACTAGTTCAGAGGTTATCACTGTATCAAGATTGGCTTCGAATGAAAACACAGGTTTTGAGAACGTAGAAACCACTGAATTTATTGTAACGTTTGGATCCTCGGAAACAACGACTGATGCTGTCGAGCTAATTAAAATATCTGCAGAACCTGAAAAGAGTGCAGCTATTATTGAATCCGCTGATGTCAAACATACTAATGAATTCACAGACCTAATGAACCTCGTACGTGACGTTGCCTCTATGAGCGATAACGCAGGGGAAACGACAGTTGCACAGCAGGCGACAACTGCTGCAAGCATTTCTGAGTCTGAAGAGCTCATACCAATCAATGCAGGATACAAGAGCAAGAACAAAAACTTTAATCAAAACTCCATCACCGAAATACCTCTCAAGAGTAAAATTCCAAATCCAGTGAATAAGCAAAGAGTTGAGATCGAGGATGATGAAGAGGGAGTGACAGACTCGCCGCCTCCCTTCGACAAGGTGGAGCCCACCACGAGGCGTCCCATCATCGACACCGTGTCAGACGACGTCAACATTGCTGAGAACAAGACCAAGTCCGACAAAAAGGACATAGAGATCATCACGCAGTCGTACGTGCCCACCATCAACCACCGACGACCCACGAAGGTGGTAATGAAGAAGAGCAACGAGAGACCGGCGTTGTCCGACTTGTCCGACTCGATTGAGTCACTTGGGGTATCCGCTTCTGCTGAGACTGCTACTGACTCCAGCGCCTCTAACGAATCTCCGTTTAGTGCATCGAGTGAAACTGACGGCACAACAGACGCGCCCGTGAGCAGTGACTCTCCCACCGTTGCTGCTGTTGTCCCAGCGAGCAGCGCTGAAGCCGTCGCTACAAGCGCACCTGCGAGCAGCGCTGATGCCGCCATGACGGGTGCGCCTGCGAGCATCGTTGAGGCCTCCACCTCGAGCGCGCCGGCGAGAAGCGCTGAAGTTGTCACTTCGAGCAGTGCTGAATTCGGTAACACGCCCGCTGCTGGCAGCGCTGAAGCTGTTACTTCGCCCACCACGAGCGTGCCCGGGATCGTTACGGATGCCGCCATCACGCCCACTACGAGGGCGCCAGCTTTTGTTACTGACGGCACCACCACGACTGCCTCACCCAGCGCCACCACCCTCGCTCCCGCGACGGAAGCGACCACCACCACCACCCCTGCGCCCCCGAGCTCGGCACAGTGAGCGGCCGCGTGACGCACCCGCATGGAACCTCAGCTAATTAGCATTTTATAGAGAATAAGTTTCGTTCTTGAAACTGTAAGTTAACGTAGAGACTATTAGATTTATAGGCGTATGTGACCCTTCTCGGAATCAATCACATTCCTCGTCAATTGACGGCTAGTGGCGGTAGATCCGTCGCCGGCTGTTTGTATTTTGTATTGTAAGTAGACGGCCGGGGCCGGCCGGCCGAATTTATGTGTATTAGCTGGACAAATTATTTATAATAGTTTAGCGTTAGGGAGCGAGCGTGGCCGGCGCGGCCGCTGCCCGCGTTGTGTCAAATTACGGCGAGAGTCGGTGGCTCCTCGCGTTAGAGGATAAGTTATTTATTTGTTTAGTGAGAGATGTGAGTAGAGTGATCATAAGTAAGCAACCAAGCTAGTCAACATGTGACAGAGCGCGGCGCCGCCCGGCCGCCGCACCTCGACGCCACGTTGCCATTACTGCTAGCTGTATTTAACGAGAACATGACAAACGCAGACATTAACGTAAGCATCCGCGAATAGATTTAGTTCCTTTAACTTGAGTAAGAACAAACTGTAGCGTCCCGCGCGACCGACGAGGGACGACGCGGCGCAGCACTATTATCATAACTAAATTTGGTACAAAACGAATTTGATATTTAGAATATTGTCAACCTTATGAAAAGATAAAGTTTAGGTGTAGACAAATTAGAGTTTTATGTGATCGCACGTACACTTTATTTATTGCACTTAGTGGCGGAGCACCGCGAGGGATTCTATCGGAAGGCTCAAGCGTAGGCTAAGGTTTATTTATTGTAACGATGAAGCATGTGACGGTTACTTCTCGTAGTTCGTTTGGTTCCCATTGTCTGCCACGGTCGGTTCAGTTGTGACTCCTGTAGGCGCCGGCGCAGGCGACCCCCGGAGCGGGAGGAGGGGGGCGCGTGCGCGGGCGCCGTGGTGCGGCTTCTTGCTCCGGAAGACTGTCACTTTTCCCGGGCAATAAGCGCACACGTGCTCACTGTATTATTTAATTAATAATTATTGTTTTTTTTACAAATAAAAGAAACCTAGACTGATACGATTCGTTTTATTTCCATTGTCTTATATTCTACTAAACCTGCAGGTGTTTCCTGTATTGTTCTTTTTTTTTCATAAATTATCTTTGAGAAAAAAAAAATAGTACCTATTGTAATTGTAAAACAGATAAAAAAAGGTCCAAAATACAATAAAACAGTCTTCCAGATCCAGTTGCCATTATAGATCAAATGCTGCAGAGTGCAGAAAGTTCACATTCCACAAAATACAAAACAAAACGGTGTCCCAGTGCCGGATTCAGAATAAACGGGGCCAGTAGTAAATTCTTATAAGGGACCCCTTTTTTTACCCGACTGCGCCAGGAGGGTTATGTTTTTCGAGTGTATGTATGTATGTATGTATGTTTCTGTGTTGTTGTTGTTGTTGCTCTGCAGCTTACGGCTTGATGGATTTTAACTTGAGAGGTGTCGTTAGATTCGTCTTAAACGTGAGAGTGTCACTGGATACATAAAACTGGCCAAGTGCGAGTCGAACTCGTGAGCAAAGGGTTCCGAACTAAAAATATTTTTTTTAAATCTCTCACATTCTATCAAGTGGGGTATCAAATTAAAGGATTTTAAAAATGGTTTACCAAAATATATGTATATAACTTAAATGTTTCAATTTAATTTGGACTGATAAATGCTAACAAAAACTAAAAATAGTAAAATAAAATAAATATTTAAAAAAACAAAAAACCCGACTGCGTAAAAAAACTAAAAAGAAAGATACAAACCCAGTAGTTTAGAATTCACTCATTCACACTCACAGTCGGGGCCCCTTGGGAAGATTTGATTGGTATATTTTGAATGGGCCCCGACTGTGAGTGTGAATATAAAATATTTATTTTATTAGATGATATTTTCATAGGAATTTGAATAATAAGAATAAAACGGGGGCCCGTGGCAATTGTTACTCCTGCTACTGTGACAATCCAAAGTCAAAGTATCTTTATTGTAATCTGGGGATACTGGGATGTCCTCTAATTAATTGATGGAGAAAAATCACGTCTCTAATCCCTGAACCATAACCTTAACCTTCCTGGGAAGAAGTATAAGGATCTATTAGTACGTAACCACACATTTCGCCAGTTAACAACTAAAATGTTTTTAATAATATTCAAAACGCACTAATGCATGCGACGCGCATCGTAAAGATGATTTTTGAGGAAAAAGTTCAAACGAGGATAGAAGATTCAGCTTTTGAGTGTGAGTTGAGATATCCTATAATTGGTAAGGTGTCGGAAGTACTCATCAAGAAGACGTGGGATTAAATGTCACTCGCAGCTGAATCTCAAAATGAAGATGGCGTCACCAACTTACAAAAATGTCATTACACATCATAGGTACTTGATGCACGGACCGTTCTAATGTAATCACTCCAGTGAGTGGTGAGTGTGATGCTCTCAGACTGCCCAATATGGCCGCCGTTGCCTCACGATGGAAGGCCGAGGCCCTTGTTAGGAACACACCTGACCCACTAACAGACGAGCAGCGCCAACGGCAGCCTAATGAGCATCTACTTATGTATTCTAATACATACATTATGCATTTAGAACGATGTAACGATGATTTAATGTTTTGCTAAGAGGCAGTTTGAATGAAGTTCATAAAATTATTTAATAGGATGGTTTCCAGCATCAGTAAATTGCAAATCCAATTCCATTCCGTCAGAGTTTTGAAAAATAAAGGACATATATTTTTTATTTTGCTATATCAGTGAGTACTAACAAAGATAAAAGAGATTGAGTCCTCCCACCTTGGGTGGAGCGGAAAAAACTGTCCGTCTCGTGCTCACTATAATCCACGGTGTTTCTTCAATAGCCTTTTACGTTCCATGATCAAGGTTGCATGTTTAGACAGTCTCGCGACCCGCTATCTGTTCACCTGCATGGTGGACGCCTGCCGACCAGCTTCCGCAAATCTTTCTGAGTCAGCTTGCACAGTCTTTTTAATGTTCAGACCCTCCAAATGTCTCTTTACTTCAATATTTCCTTTACTAATATGATTTTTTTTTAAACTTTGTAATATTTACTACCTTAAAAATCATTTTAAGGTGTATTTGTAAAAGAGCATTTTATTTAGCAAACACATGCGTTTGCTCAATAAACATCCGAGCTAGTACAAATATCGGTGTGTTGACACAAAGTGACGCATCGTCAACAAGAAGTTCTACTAAGTTATTTCTATTATGTTACTATGACACAATGCCGTAACTAGCTTTTTATGCTCCCAGTTCGAGCTTCTTTAACTGGGCCCTGGTCTAGCCAATTGTGGTCCTGGTCTAGCCATTTCTGTGACTCTCAGGGGTGCCCTGTGATTGGGCACTGGTGCCTCAATGTTGGTGAACTTGGCAGATCATTTCTCAGCAGAGACTGAAAAATCAGAGTTCTATTGGCATGCGGCTGATTTCTAGACTTCCCGAATCTTTTTAGACATAGTTTTGGCGTTTCACGTCCGATTTTCGTAACTTTATGATACTATGTTGTTAGCCGCTATTGGAGAGCTATAATTATACATAAATGGTCTCATAGGTGAAATAAATAATTAAGACCACTGTGTTTTATATGTTATTACAGCTATAAACAAAAAAAAAACAATCCTTTTTCATTCACATTAACAAAAAATGGGGGTGTTATTATCAGCACTGAATCGAAACAGGATGTCGTTAAAGTCAAGGACGCAGTCGGTCTGTCATTGTCTGGACTCACTGTCGATGAACCTAAAAAGCGCCAACCACGGATCGCAGTCGTAGGAGTGCCGACTTCTTTGGCGGATGCTGACGTTTTCAAGTGCATTTACGAGCAGAATGTAGCAGATTTGTTTCCCGAGATGACAATGCAGTCCTTTTTATCAGATGTAAAGCTCAGCCATAAATCCGGAAAGAAAGATGCATCGACCTGTAACTTCATCATCGAAATTCCAGCCAAGATCCGAAAAGCCCTAATAGTTCAAGGAAGGCTCTATATAAATTGGACTTCCTGCCCTATCAGAGATTTTACTTTAGTTACTAGATGTTACAACTGCCAACAATATGGTCATGCAGCAAAAACATGCCGAGAGGTCAACTCATCGTGTGGGCACTGCGGAGAAGCGGGACATTCCATGTCAGAGTGCTCGAAAAAAGCGGAAACCTCTAAATGTGCGACTTGTCCGCGATTTAATAAGCCCAACCAACATAAAACGGGTGACGCTGAGTGTCCTGCTAGAAAAATAGCAGAATACAGGTACATCAACTCAATTGACTATGAGGGCGCATAGGACGTCATACTCTAGGTCAGACTTATGAGTTGATATGCCTTACCTTGCACAACAGTTGCGTAACAACAACAGGTTAATGTGTAGCCTACTCAAACATTCCTGCTGTCTAAGCAAATGACTAAGTGATTATTAAAAATAACAAATTAATTACCAAGTGTACTCTTACTTTAACCTAGTTTATGTTTCTGCTGATGCATATATTTTCTGTCAATATTACATGTTTAGTTCTAAGTTATTATAATTTTAGGTATTTAGGTTTATTATAAATAATCATATTCGTAGCGCTAATAAATATTGTTAACAAAATAACTATGGTCATACAAATAGAATTGATCGTAGCTCCATTCGCCTGTGATACAGGTTTATCCTAGTACAGGCATGTAACTTTGAGTGACCTACATCATTAATTTAAGATTTATTTTGTTTTTTTTTTTTTTTTTTACCTTTTATTCTGAATAAAGATTATTATTATTATTATTATTATTATTCAACTCATTGCAGAAGTCGATCTCCAAAGTTGAAAGGCCTGAGCTTCTCTGTAGCTCACATTTAATTTTATATTTATCCTTCTATTTAACCAATTAGGGTCGTTTTGTGCCATTTAAGACTTTGGACTTCACATAGTTGTAAAGTCATCGAGTAGTTTGCAATATTAAACTGTTTATTATTTTAATGAACACCTCAATTCATGTCTTTTATTGCTTTATCGAATTGTGCAATAAAAACCTACATCCTTTACATTGAGAATGCGAAAGTAATTCTGTTTGTTACCCTTTCTTAAATGGCTGCATGTCAATGTTTGGCACAAAGCCATTGGAGCAGAAGAATTTTTAGTGGTACACCCGTCAGCACGTCAACCTACCTCAATCTGTCTTTCTTTAATAGATTTTCAACCTTATCACAATAGTGGAAGGTTAATATTCGATAGGTTAAACTTGACAGATTCGGGTAGAGTGGCCTGATGGCGTCTGTACCTAGTACAGTCCCAAGACCAAGTGGACAAAACTGCGGAGTACAGTAGTGTGTGCATTTATAAAAGTGAATTGTTTATTTTGATCGTCCGAGTATTGAAAGTTTGCGGTGGACGTGTGAATGCTTGGGGTTCGAAGAGAAAGGACATCTAAGTCACCACGTTCTGGGGGGTGACGCAATGCGTTGAGACATGGCTTGATATTGGCATTGTAACAGCGCAATAGACTCCTCAATGTCACTTAATGTGAAGATGGCTTCAAGAGTTTTGGTTAACGCACAGTATTTTTGTAAGGAGGTCCCATTGCGCCTCGATAGAAGTTAAGTATGAAAATCAAAAGTCATTCATTGCAAGTAGGTGACATCAGTACTTTTTGTATTTCAAAATAGCCTGTCCTCACCACTTCCTTGTCTATTATCTCATATCTGAAGAGAAGAAGAGGCGGAACTAAAGTCCAGGACATCAAAACGCTACTTTATCATCCTCTTTGGTATTCTAGTTCTATCTCACGAAAATGCCTCCTCTTCCTTGCCTTTGTTTTTCTCCCTGATCTGGAGTCTTCCGGGATGGAGGCCATGGTGAACTACTTATTTGGGGAATAATCCGTGTTAGTTATTTGTTTGGCAGCGTTCTTTATGCAAAAGTAAAACATTATTGTTTTATGAAAAACAGGCATTGAAGGTCCAAGGACCAAAATCTCAATTAATCTCCAATAAGTAATGTTTACCATTAGGTGTGTGGGATGATGAAATCAAGACCGTGCCGTGTCGGATCTCTTTCAATTAAAATTTTTTCTTTCTAAGTTTATGTTGGACATCGCTGACATCTGTGAGGAAAAATGTCATGAGGCTGGAGTAATGCAACGGTAGGATAATAACATAATAACCAAACTTCGCGCGGGCTTAGCAGCGGGCATAAGCTAGTGTTTCATGAATTTCTCAGCCGTATTTTAGTTTGGTTCTTAAGTGATTCAGGATAAGGCAAGTGAATGTTGACGTGACCGAGACAAAACTTATAGGTCCACCAACAATTTAACTAAACTGTTGAACAAGTTACTGAAAAGCATAGCCGGAAGCGGGAGCGGGTAGTAACATGAAATATTGAAATTAATTGTCCAAGTGTACCGTGATCTCCACACACTCTTATTCACTTTGATAGAGTAAAGTTATTGACTTTTTACTTTTACTTGTGGTCTGGCCACAATAGTTAAAAGAATTCCAACTAAAAAAAAAACTCTGCTGCATACTCCTCCGTTCGTGTGATTTGCGTAAAAAGAGTACCTACAAAGTTTAGCTTCCGGAACTAGGTGCAAGATTCGAGTGAAAGCGATAGTTAACAAATAATTCTACAAATGAAACAAATAAATAAACTCATAAATACGTAACTTGAAGACTGTGTTGCTCTAACTCTAACCGCGCTCGCCCACGCTACCGCTAAAGACTTGGCGCTATTGTGACGCGGGAAGAGGGCACGGTTACTCAAGTGAGTTCGCGCGACCTCTGCCCTCCCCGCGGCGCACTCTCTTTGTGATCACTGCCTTATTTTGTACATACATTACATTTTTTATGTTACATCTCAAGATTTGGCAATTTGGTAATTTTTGTTTTGAAATACCACCTTTCGAGTGAATTTAAGCACACTTGTTTTCGAGGCCATAAAAGTCTGTTTATTTTTAATCTGCATGTCTCATTCGTTTCCCTGGTAAGGTATGTGGTTTTAGACACAGTTTTAATCAACTATTATTTTATTTTCACTTCTTTTGAACATTTATTTCTATCTGCTCTCATATCGCAGTATTCCTGGAAGTCTTCTTTAGAATAAGCATCACGGTATTTTCTGTCTGTTTCTTATAGAATTAATAAAATATTTTTTCTTTAAATAATTAATAAAATGTTTTTTTTTTTTAAATTGGTAACCAAGTAAAACAATGATTTATATTAGTTACAAGCAAGGTAAAGTGTAATTCTAATAGTAGTTGTAACGACCTGTGTTCATAAAGTGTTATACAAATAAATCATCTGACTCTGCCACACTCTTATGTTTTTTCTTTATCTTTGATGTTGCACCACTTTGTTTATTTAGTTTCGCTTATTAAAAATTGCGAAAATCTTGACGTAATGTGTATTGTGTATGAATGGAATTCTTCATTGCAACATAAAAATATGAATAATTTAATAAAAACACTTTGGTCGTTACATTGTCGTGAACTCATCGCTCGATTATCAGTTTTTCATCATCAAGAACAATGTTAAAAGCAGTTAGGTCCATAGTAATCTACTATAAATTTCGATTCAAAAAAGGCAAAAAATCTCTAAAAAGATTGCAAACATAGTCATAATCACGGAAGCCTCCAATTCAGCTGCTATGTGTAACTGTTATTTAAACTATTCAGTTATGATTATCATGCTTGCGACACATGAGCAGACTAGTTGCGAATGCATCACTTGCATTTTCGTTGCGACACGCAGCATCCCCGCTTACAAAGATTAGGAGCTCTGTGTGTCGGGGTAATTATAACGTACTTGTTAATTCATTGCGTGGCTACATACAAATATTACTATGTTTAAATACATTTTCTTAGTAGTATGAGGTCTAGACATTTATCTTTGTGTTATTTATTGCCCAATTGCGAACATAGCTCTCTTGGAGACGAGTTGCTTTGGCTAATCTTGGACCCAGATAGCTTGAAGCAGGGAAGCAAGGTAAGGTGCGCGGATGGTTTATAATCACTGACCTTTTTTAGTGGTTCGGAGTTTCACCCACACTGGATGGAACGGAAGAAAGTGTCAGAAGACTGACTAAACTGACCGTTTGTGTTATATGCAGGGTCGTGATAGCTCTTCTGAATACCCCCGCAACCTTCAATATTTTATCCTGGAGTGTAAACGTGGTATGGTGATGGAACAAGAGGACCCCAAAATATCGCGTCCTTTGTGTCCTGTTTTCTGAAAAAATACTGAATGCAATTGAATACTGAAAATTCAACTCTATTAATAAAACCATCGAAGCCAACAACATTACACCATAAACATTGTTTTCCAAGTTTTATTCTCATATTAAATGAACAGATTTCGAAAAGTTGGGGTCGGACGCAACTGGCTGCTTTTGGTATCGACTTTTGTAATTTGTTGGCGTTGAACGAAAATCATTGGCATTGTTCCAATGTATTGCAACTTTTGATAATATGCCAAGGACTTTTCTCTCACTTTTGAAAAGTCTTTTTTTGTTCTGATGATCTTTGGGACTAGAACATGGTCTTATCTTTCCCTATGCTTCTTATGGGATACCTTGTAATTTAGTATACAAATTGCTCATTTAGATCCCATTTATACTCGAAAATAAGCTAAAAAATTAAGTCCTACACTGTGTGGCTCACAATAATATATCATAACTTTATATTTGTCTCGACGTGTGATATTGCAACATGACTACATAATATGTTGCTGCATCAAAGTATCACTTTCGAATTTCCATAAACAAATAAGTGAACAAATTTAATCACAAAGGAAGGTTTAAAAGAATCATCAGTGAGATACTCAATGAACTTGTATGAACTGATGAAAATATTAACTAAAGTTGCAATCAATGGCGAAAGAACGGAGACGACCCGGAAAGTATTTGCAATTAAGATGCAATAATTTTGCATAAAAATGCAACTTTAATGTTTACTCTGCATAATATTCATATTTATTATTTGGTAACTTGAAATTTCACTTTTATTTATACTGTAGTATAAATTAAATGTTTTTCCGCAATCTTCAAGGTCTCTACGCAATTCTAATGTTATTAAAGCTATCTTGGCCTACCCAAATTTTTGTTAGTTAGAATAATTTATTTCCCATGATCCAATATCGAAATCATCAAGAGTAACATAACGGTTACGTTTACATTAAATTAACTATGTTATGTAAGTATGGTAATAAACTGGACGTGAGCAAAGTCACGGCGAACAACTATAGTTACGTTAGGGAGTAAAGTTACACACAAGTCGGACACAAGAGACACCCGTGCAATAGTGCGTATGAGTCGAGCGAGTTCGTTCTAATGAATTCGTAGCGATCGATCGAATAACTCCGAATTGACCTAATGTTATTCGGGTTATGTAAGATATCCGAAAACTCGGAATAATAAACACAGATCCCATATGAATGAACGTTGATTTGTTTCGAAGAGTATCCTAAGCCAAAATGTCGTCGTCAAACTCAAACTCAACGCATTTTATTTATTTGACCGTTACAAAATAATAGTGCTTGATTTGTTACAAAGACGGCCGTTTTGCATATTTTTCTGGGTGGTGGGTGATCTCATAAAAGTTAAATACTTAGCTTTGTCCCACACTAGGAATTTCTTCGGTATGATTCTCATCATCGTCAATTAGCTGAGTGCTGAGCCTTCCCTATAGATTTTAAAAAAAGGACCGATTGGAAGTGGCTTCCATCCAGCGTGATCCTGTCATCTTCATCAGAGATCGTCTGTCCACCTGTTCGTACTCGTACTTGACAAAGATTTAAACTGACACGCACAAACAGAAACAACAAACCTTTAAATAATTATGATTCACTTGTGACTTTAGCTTTGATTCTCCATAAAAGTGTGAATACAATTAAAGAAATGAAAATGAGAAGTGTTTCTTACTACCTAACTTGTCTTACAAAAGTAAGCAATTCTGAGAACAACGTCAGTGCGTGTGTAGGGAAGTAATTGTTAGTCGCAACAAAATTAACAAGTTCTGTCGCCCGGCGCCGTCTGAGTCGACATTTGCCTAAATTATGCCTTTGTTACAAAGTTAAATACGGAGGAGACGGGAACTTCGAACATGACGGAGACTTTCACAATCTTATCTGTTTACTGCTGACTTATTATTCCTGTTCTTATATATGTCTCTATCTGTTTGTTTTGTTTACTAAATATAAATTAAGGGCTGTTTTTTTTTTTTTTCGCTGGCGACACTGCCTGAGTGACATGTCAAAATTGTGCTCCGTATTTTTAAATTATAAATAATTAGTAATAATGATAAAATCAGGTGTAATTATAAATGCAAACGTATTATTCATGTATAAATACTAACCAAAACTGTTTTCTGGAAGATTGGTAAAGTTTTCGGTGACATAAAGTTACCGGTAACCTACAAATAACAGCTGACGTTCTAACTCCAGTTTAACTACGGAATTATACGGGGAAGTATTGTTTACTTTTATTATAGAATAGCACACAAATAACAGAAATCATTTCTGTATCACGTACATGTCAATTCTGCAAAATAGAGTATTACATAGATTAGTCTCGTGAAAAAGCGGCTAGGCTTAGCTTGAATCACAAACAGAAATAATAACCTTAAAAAAACGACTAGATAACGGAAATAGAGAAATCTCAAACTTGATTTTTAACATTTTCTACTTGAATCAGTGTCTTTGAATAAATACGTTTCGAAATCCTGAATATTTTTGTATTTACATACTGCATTTTTAGCAGAAGATTGCACACATCAGACAGATAAATCATTAGAGCAACAAGCTATGGTCAACAAAACATCAGTAAGTAAAGCTGGTTATGATATAATCGCGACACACGATAGCTTCCGAGGCAGGAAGCCCGCAGCAAGAACAACTGGTTCAACTGGCACTAGAGCTGCTAGACTTAATAGAAATACACATAGATTAAATTCTACATTCACACATGCAGCTAAAACTACGAGTAAATTGTCCTGACTAATAAGTAACACTGTCAATAGTCATACATTTTTTAAGAAAAACAATCGACAGCACACAACATTATCACTTGTAGCTGTTAAATCGACATTCTTTAAACTGTTCAGACAGATTTAAATAATTCATATCGAATTCTGGTATTCTGGTAACCCTAATTTATTCAGTAATAGTATGAGGCACATTCGTTACATAAATGTACATACGAGTTTATTACATAAGCAATGAACATTAATATCAATAGAAATAAAATAACGATTAAATAATTGCAAAATCATCTCCTATCTCGTTGTAAGTGCAAAAACGGCTATGAAAAGACAAACAAAAGGAAAAAAAATGATTAGAGGAAACGATATTCATCAGAATTATGTAGTACAAGTCGGAAGAGGATATTGAAAGCAGGTCAGTTATGGTAATCAACCTACAGGACGCCGTGGTCTCAAAGGTTTTCCGTTCGTTATGTAAGGTTGGTACTATGTCCGGGCTGATAACACCGTAGTTCGCATACAAGTGTCCTAAAAGGTTGTGCAGTTCAGGCGATACGATGAAATATTGATTAGGAAGCTAATAGTTTGTAACCATTTGGTCCTATAGCACATACGCAGTCTTCTTTATAATTGACTTGCGAAGTAGGTACTTCGTCTACGGGAGGAATTACAGTCTGAATAACTTGAATGTATAATTCTAAACTGACTCTTATGTATTGCCAATTGGTATTTATTGGAATCCATTAATATTTACTGTTGTTTATGTGCCAGCGTTAACGATGTAACTATTGCCGAGTGAACCTTTCTAAATGTATAAACATCTGTTTCGTTTAAGACGCAATCTATATGTACATAAAACATCAGTTCAGAGAGCTTATAAACTACCACTCTGGCCGTATTTACTAGCCTATTGGATTATTTTATAGGCTTTTATAAGTTCTAGAAAGAAGCTATGAATACTTCTTTTTGGAAAATAACCCTACTTATAAGTCCAATTATCCCGAAATTATCCACTTCTTACGAATCAAGAAAGTATTAGTAGTAATGTAATTTCTTATTCTTTGAAGCACCATGACTGTAGGTATAATTCTAGAAGATTCCTATACTCAAAGATGTGAAGCTGCTTGTTCCAAAGTTTTAAGCTTTCTATATTAGATGGACGCTAAATATCTGAAGTGATTGGAATAGATTGTGATCCGAATGTTACTTCGAGTTTTGAGTTTTTTCTGCGTCAATGCTTTGATTCTGAATGTTGACTTAATCCTCTAAGAGATTGGGGCCATCGAAACAGCGGTATGGTAAGCTAAGAAGATTTTTGATTTCTATGATTTTAGATTCATTTAAAGCGTTTAATTGCTTTGATCACAATCGTTCCAACTCTTAGGACCAATTAATATTAGTAGTAATTTTTACCCGTGGCCGTGGTGCTAGGCAACTGAGCTTCTCCAAGTTGTAATGTCCCTTGTGCCTATTGGCCTTGTTTTGTTCTGCCTGTGCATGAAAGGAGGTGGAAACATATTTTTCCTACTCCTCCACTATTCTTTTCTGATTAATTTCGATGCAGAATCCAATACAGAATCCAATCCAAAATTCATTCTTCGTGACACGTCGAGCTTCATTGTCTCGGCGCTTTTCTGGTGGTTGCCACTGTTGATTCTTTCAGGAGTTGCAGTGGTGGGTTTGTCCCAATTTAAAAAAATACGTTTCAACATCACAATTATTTTTTGATCTACTTGATAAGGAATTCATTACGAGTATGATCTTATTGTATATGCCACAATACCTACTTTAACACATTTTCACGAGAACCAAAGAAATGTCTGATAAATGTGTCTTTAGAATGAAAATGATTACATGTGTTTTCCAGGGTAGTTTTCTGGGACCATTTTTAATCTATAAGCTTTTCGATAACCTAACAATCTTAATAATTGTAATACAATAATTATAGAGTACCTGAAAGTTTTTAAGAATAAAATCGCTGCCTCGCTAATAAACAGTAACAACGATGAGCTTATTTCGTGGCTCCGCGTAGATCGTCAGGATGGTTGCGCAGGCGCTCCTCGCGGTGAAAGTTGTGTGCGGGGGGCGGGGAGGGGGCGCCTATATCAGGCGGCGAGTGCTCGCGCGCACCACTCCGCAACCTCACAGGTGAGATATGGACACTTGTACCATAAGCTACAGGGTACAGAAGGCCATACGACCCGCGGTATCAAGCTCACGCACCAATTCCACGCAATAACGCGCGCAAACGCAACTGCAGTGCTTCCAGATCATTCCGTTTTCTAAACACTCATTTATCAGTGACATCCACATCGGTATAAGCCTTCTGTACCTTATAATTTAGTGCTAACTAGGACGACAAACCCTTCAGTGAAATGTGTTGAAAAAGTGGTAAAAGTGTGTGTTGTACTGATTAGCGGGTCTCGCAGCGCATGCGTTGATACGCATCTCGTCCGCGTTTATGTAACTAAGATTTAGGAAGAGATCTGTGACTCTAGAACTATCTCAACTACTGTTTTATTCATATTTTGTGTGGAAATAACATTGAAATTCGTATCGTACGAAATGAGATCGTAGACTTAAAGCTTCTCACAGTTTATCAAGCTTTATTGATTGGGTTTGTTGTCTTGTTTTGTTTATAATTATAAACTATTATTTATTTGCAGCACAATATTTATAAGAACAACTGTGACAAGATCAGTGTTTATAAATTAGGTATTGTGTGAGATCCTTGCTTACGTTAGGATCATAATCATTGTTTCAGAAAATCAAAAGCACTCGCAGTGTCTCTTTTTCTATTATTTAGACATTTCTAGATTTGTACATACTTATGTTTGTTTTTCAATATGTTCCACAGTTTTTTGACGTGTTGTAAGCGAAGTTCTCTTCCCCTTCACAATGAAATCCGTGGTGCTGTGCGTCCTTGTGGTGGTGGCTGCAGTGGCCGCCGCGCCCCAGAGGGAGGGCGCTGCCTACACCCGCGAGGCCATCAAGCAGGCCCAGAGCACACACCTCATCCCTAAGGATGCTGAGATCCAGAAGGTAAGAGGTTCTAGCTGAATTAGAGATGGGTACTAAAGGAGGCAGTATTTGGAGTCATACCTAGCTACGCGTCGTGTTTCACGTGCACCTAGAAGCTGTCAGTAATCTGACGGGCCCTCATAGAAGGCCAAACGCCTGACCGGGAAAAATATCTAGTTTAAGGTCTAGTGTCTGGACTGTGGATGTCCAATAGGCAGTTGCTCCATGTAAAATTTGATTAGACTGAAAGTTGACCGGAGACTTAGTTGGGACCAGGACACGCAGGTGACATCATCATCTACGTAAAAGAAAAGAAAAAAAAATCTAAAAAAGGAACCTATTCATTTTTTCATCGTTACATAATTTATTGTTTTTTTATGACTATTTTATGAATATTTTATGGTTTTAGGTAGGTTGAAAAAACTAACGATTTTATGTAAATTATCTTAACGATATAGTAGTTTGTAGTAATCGTACTTTTTTCTTTGGATTTTTTTATTTGTATTTTCATATCTAATTAGGTATGCCTAATGAATAACGTTCGTTCTAAGTAGTGTCACAAAGTTGTGAATTAATGTATGTAAAGCACGGCGCCACTAATGCATGCGTGAGCGCATACAAAGAATTGTGTTAAACATCTTATTAGCAACACTGAGGCATTCTCCACAATGTTGGATAACTTCCTCATCATCATTATTCATTTTCTGACTGCAGAAACTAAGAATTTATAGAAAGATTCTTTTTTTGCCTTCTAAGTTTGTCGAAAGGGCATTAATTTCGTTTTTCATACATTCTGAACTCTGCATCATGTATTATGCATTAATTAACATTTTTTCTTGTCCACCAGGTCCAAGAAGGTATCGAGTTGGCGGCGTACGAGTCGATCCCCTTCAACCAGAGGATCAACCTTTACGAAATCCTGGGTGATCAGGTGCCCTCCGAGGTCATCAACAACCTGCAGGGACAGATCGACCAGATCGGACAACACCAACACTAATTAATAGATACTTTAGAAGCCGTGCTTCACGAAGACGCCAGTAGCGGGTGGAACGACCTGACCAGAGATTGTGGGGAGAGATGACACAGTATAGACAGTATTACAGATTTAGTTGTGTTGTGTTTCCAAAGGTCGCCTACAAACCGGCGATTATGGATATAATGTGTGTCGGCTGCGTCTGTCGCCACACTGACGGCGCTTGCGCAGCCCTCCCTTACTGTTGCAACCGCTATTGGGCCCAGTGAAGACACCGTCGAGTTATATTTTAATTTATTGGTGACGCAAGTCGAGTACGAGACAGTGAATGTGATATTGTGCAACATCACCGTTTTATACGTTTGTACATAAATAATGTTAAAAAATAAATTGGTCGTGCGATGTCCAACCGGCTCGTTTTGTTTTACGTAACCCCTAGGGACAATGCTGTGACGCGGATGTGATCCGTATCTCGGTTAAATAAGGTGGAAGATCGTGTGATATCACGCCCCGTGCTTTATCACGGTGAATGACATAATATATGATTATGTACTGAATATTCATAGACTTTCATCTAGGTGAGGAAAACAACGTTTAGATCCGATCACAATCCGGTCCGGCGCCGGAGCAACCAGATCGTCCGATAACGGTACCTATGGTAAATGATTTTGAGTAAATAAAACTGTTACCATGAATTCCTGCTAAATGAACGACACTTGTAAGGCCAATATATTCATAATGGCCAAATATCCGCGAGATGATGATACACAAGTCTATAAACTAATAAAAAATCGCAAGAATCTAGTGAGGATACAAATGACACCTTCATTTATAGAATTTATTATTTATGTCTTCATTAACATAAATATTAGTGTTACTGCTAAAAGAGCAATATGACACAAACATCATAATGTGTGCTAGTGAAACATTTTGCAATTCGGTTTTTTTTTAATTTGTTTTGTGAATTACTACTTATTTATGCTAAATCTTCAACATATCACACACTAAAGAATATTTTTGTTACTCGATAAATGAGCAAGTCATGATCTGATTGTTTTTTACTCTTCAGTTCATCTTCTCCAACTTTTATTTTTGAGGACTGACTCAATGTACATTGCTATGGACACAACAAGAAGAATGATTTTGATGATGAGGCATGGCACTGGTAATAAAGTTATGAATTCAAAACATATTTTTATGAAGCACAAGAAAACCAGATCTTGTGTGTTCAAAGATTAATCAGAATATTTGTAGTAATGAAGTAACATTGTCGTAATTACAGAATTAAGTAATTTAATATACTTTATGGAACATGAAATACCTAAATGCACAACGTGTTTGGTCGCATTGTATATTTTTTCTTCAGAAATGAAAGAAATTATTGGAGAACCAAAGCTGTCCAATGAAGCCTGAAAGTACTGCCAAATGGAGTCGCGCGACTGTCTAAGTAGGTAACCTTGACCTTGGAACGTAAAGGGCTATAGAAAGACTAACTTCGTGGATTTTAGTACGCACAAAAAGGAGTATTTTGTAAGGCCGTCGGCTTACAAGCTAGTCTAATAGCGTGGTGAGGGCTAGGAATAGTCACCATGCTAGATAGACGAGCAGTAGAATTTTTCAGCTGAACATGATAATACCATATTATAAACAGCTTTCAATATCGATATGGTATTTAGCTTTATAAGTACGACTTCCATTAAATGGAAGACATGATATAGTTGGGAAAAGACTACGAACAATACAGACATGATAACATCATAAAACAGCCAATTTAAATGTTGCGCACTAAAACCAACAAAATATATGAGTGTATACTCATATATTTTGTTGGTCAAAGTACAAATTACAAAGTTATATAAAATTGAGTACCTAACGCTCACTTTATAGAAACGTTGGCTAGAAAGGTACCGTTAAAATATGGTAATGTTAGGAATAGTTGATATTCCAATAAGTGATGTGTCCAATCACCGAGGACTATTTATATAGCGTGACATTTAGTGAACCCATCGGATTGGCCCATCGTGCCTTCTCTGGTAACTGGAACATTATTGACCACATACGTTACAGCTCCCTTCTCCTCACATAACGAGATTTTTTGTCTAAATACCTAAAAGTAACGAGAAAAATTTAATAAAAGTATGGTCAGAAATTAAAAAAAAATGTTCTTACTGATAGTTCAGATACTATATAAGGTGGGGGGTCGGAAGCTTTCTGGGAAAACTGTTTCTCCTCTGCAAAAATTATCAGCTCCATGCTTAAATGAAGCATATCCAACCCAGTATACCAGCAGGGAAATGTTTACAGTTTCGATTTCGTCCGCGATTTCGTCGGAGCGGATTAAAATAAATATAATATAGCCTACTAGCTAAGTTCGCCGCGGTTTCACCTGCAGCTCGGCTTTGGTAATAGCCAAATTTTTTTAATAAAAAAAAATATTCTGTTCGAACAAGTATTTTGTGAGATTAGCTCGTTTAACCAAACCAATTCTGCAGCTTTATTATATAAAGTTAGAAAATAATTTCCCAATACATATATCCAAGCAAGCAATTAAAGTCTTCCAGTCACCAGAACAGATGTTTATCCGTCTCGTTATAATTTATAGCCGTTGCCTTCCATCGCCATCGCCCATTAGCTAACACTGCAACCTTTCACGGAACTGAAAGTGCGCCAAAGTTCATTACATTTCATAATAATACGGTAACACTACAACATTTGCAGTGCGCCAGCCGTGCGCCAACAGTCACGTCATAATCTAGGAGATGGATCACTTTCTGACCAGCAAAGACGAGACAGAACAATATTATTGAAAGTATTGATAACTTTGAACTTTAAACTGAATAACTGAAACTGTAACCGCAAGCAGAGAAGAATAGTCTGAAAATGATGATAGTCACAGATAGCAGTGTTTTGTTTCTTGGCAGCAACAGAAACGTCCCCGTCTGCGGTCACTACGTGTGTCGTTCCGGGCCCACTGTTACGGTTACGGCACATCGCGATGATATTACGTCAGGCAGGAGGCGCCGGGCGCATAGCAATCATTCATAGCGCGTCACGACTAGAAAGTATGGTCGTTGATGCGCATTACCATGTGCCTCCAGGACACCTGGAGAACGATCTGGAAAAGCTATCAAGTTGAGTAACAACAAGAAGCAAGCTGTTGCTAAGTAGTAGAGAGCAGTGGTGGCCCAGTGGTATCGGTCCCGACTTACAAGTTGTAGGTCGTGGGTGCGAACCCCGCCAGGCGCATTACTTTGTGTAATTTATATTATCACCACTGCTCTCAAAACGGTGAAGGAAAACATCGTGAGGAAACCGGCATGTCCTAGACCCAAAAATTCGAAGACATGACTGTGACATCCACCAACCCGCACTGGGCCCTCGTGGTATTTATGGTCCACTCCCTCTCACAGAGAGGAGGCATGAGTCCCAGCAGTGGGAACATTATTACTCAGTTTTTAATTGCTAATAATACTCACAGCGCCCAGTTTTTAAGAAATCACGTTTGTAGCTCCACCTTTCTACTTTTGTTTGTAGCTCTACGAAGAAGGTTGAGGTTGCATTCCAGCGTTATGTATGGCACTACACAGATGGCGCTTCTTTAAAACAAATGAAAGGAGTTTTTATTTATTTTATTTACGAAATGCAAAAAAAATACTGGCTGGAAGAAAATCACTTTAAAAAGTAAAAAAAATGAAATAAAACAAATGGCGATCATGGTGTATATTATTTAATATTATGCGTGTTTTTGCTGTAATCGTGATAGAATAATTTTGTTTTGATTTTAGTGCTCAGCTTTTTTTTCAAAATTCTGTTTATATTTTTGGTAATGCATTTTATTGTAAGCAATATTTTGTAAATTAACCAGCTGGTGTGTGGTCCGGTGGTACAGTGCATGGCGTTAGCAGTAATTGTGCTGACACGGTAAGTGCTCGTTAATTACCTACCTTGATAATTATCGCGCTAATTGGCGGCAAGCGACATTCGCACCGCTCGAGCCTCGATCCGTTACACGCATTAAGCGCGTTATGATACTGACATTATGCCACTTATAAACCTATGACAATGAAGAGTGTCTCCTATTAGTTTCAACTTTTTAGATGTTGATGACCTTTGGGATGGATCCGCCAAATACCAACGATGCACTTGACTCTGGTCGATTCAAAGCTCCAGAGCATTGAACATCGCCGTGTTGCCTGCCTGTCGGTTTTTTATCGGTTACATTTCGGAGAGTTTGCGATGGAACTGCACAACTTCATTCCGCCTGGCCCATTCCATCATCGGACTACAAGACGTACGGCAATGCGCCATCGATATAATTATGGTCGACATCCCTCCGGTACGTAGGTACAAAGCGTTTTGCCAATACCTTTATTGTACGCACAGCTAAGGAGTGGAATTCCCTGCATCTGTATTCAGCTATAACCTTGGGGTCTTCAAGTCAAGAGTGAACAGGTTACTTCTAGGCAAGCGTGCTTCACCGTCGACCACATCTTCGCTTACCATCAGGCGAGATAGTGTTCAAACGCGAACCTATCTTTAAATTTAAAAAAATAGTAGATTATTAAACCAAGGAGATAAAGCAGTGTCTTCTGTCGCGGGTGACGATTTAAATCGCGAGCGTAACGAAGGACTCGAGGTTTACTCCCAAGCGTAGCGAGGGTGTTAAAAACTTAAATCACGAGCGAAGCGAGGGATTTAAGACGAGTCCTTAGTGTAGCAAGGGATTTAAGTTCACCCAAGACTAAGACAGCTTTATCACCGAGGAAAATACTCCACTTTTCGTATCATTTGCGAAAAAATTAACACAGTCATTATACATTATTTTTTATTTATGCGAAACCCGATACACCGGTCCAATATTTTTGTGTAAAGAATCTATGTACAAAATTTTAAAACCGTATCAAAAAAAATAACAAAGTTATAAGCTTGTATATTACCTGGTTTTCCGTTCAAAAACACGCTCATTTCGCGGTACACCCGCGTAAACCGCGTCTCCTGTGTTATACACTCGTGATAATAGTTTGGCAATAGGTACCTAACCGTACGGTGATTGAATTGTATTTAACTGGAAATGAAATGTAGTTAAAATATTTTTGAAAAAAAATATAACATGGTGTAAAAATTATTGGAATTGAATCAGTTACTGACTCTGAACAAACTATATTCAGGTTTCGCATATACCTACTAAAAATAATGTTGTATGAGATAAGCATCTACTAAAAATAATATATATATAATCTAATAAAAGTACAATTTATTAAATAATAGTACAATTTTCGGAAATTGTAATTGTATTATGTATTTGAAGAAAACAAAAACGCGGCAAATTCCTAGACTATTTTTTTTTTGTCGGAAAAGCTAAGGCATCAAGCTCATACGGCCTCGTCGGTTTTTGTATTTAGGTTTTGGTATTTTAGATTGTCTAAAGTACAAAAATCTTTTATGGGGTTCTGTGTTAAATGTTACAATAAAATACCGAGTGAAATCTTAAATCTAAATGAAAAAAAAATTAAACTTACATAAAAAACATCCTTAGTAAACAAGCATATTATAAATTAGAAGATTATATTCAAGATAAAAATGTTTGGAAACATGCTGGTCCTGCTCCATAGTACAATGTAGGGCTTAAACAAAGTCAAGCTGGTTGAAATTTGAATGCTCACACACTCAAATTATATTTGTAAACTAGCTTCTGCCAGCGACTTCGTACGCGGATCCTGTTGCTTATGCCAGCGACAATGGGGTCGTCAAAATCGAAGATCTGAAACGTCTGATGTCGAATTCTTAGAGCCTGGGGACGGGAAAGCAACGGGACGCGCATGACGATTCCAGACGTTCCAGATCTTTCAGTTTTGTAAGTCAACAGGAAATGCCCATCAGACTAAACAACTCTTGCTAAGACGTCATTCCTATATATGTTATAGTGTAGCTGGGCTCTTGGAGTTTTACATCAGGTGGTCCAGATCTTCAGTTTTTATACGACAACAGGGAGTGCTCACCAGGCTGAACAACTCTTGCTAAGACGTCATTACTGTATATGTAATAGTGTAGCTGGGCTCTTGGAGTTCCACATCAGGTCTTCTATATCTTTAAATTTATTTTCTCAGCAGAAAATGCTCAACACGCGGAACAATTTTTGCTATGGCGCTATTTTTGTATGTCTTATAGTTTAGCTGATTTATTGCAGTTCTGCATCAGGTGTTCATTTATCATACTCCTGCGCTGGTTATAGTATACTTTTCATCACGCTACAACCAATAGGAGCAGAGCAGTGAAGGGAAATGTTAGGAAAACGGGAGAAGTTACTCCATACACGCTAATCTTCGGAACTACTGGACGGATTTCATTGGTTTTTTTTTGTTGTACCTATAGCTATTAAGTCTGGGCTACAAATAGGCTATAATTTATCTTGAAAAATAAGTTAAAAATAACTAAAACCCGACTACGACAAAAACGTGCACTGAAAAGTATAAAACAAGAACAATATTAATTTGACCGAAATTGTGCTAGCCGTGGTCGTGTGCCACCTACCTAACGAAGATTGTGTGAAACAACCGCAGGTGGCACACGACCACGGCTAGCACAATTTCGGTCAAATTAATATTGTTCTTGTTTTATACTTTTCAGTGCACGTTTTTGTCGTAGTCGGGTTTTAGTTATTTTTAACTTATTTTTTTTTATTTCTTATTTTTTTTTTAAATTTTAGTCTAGATTTTCAAGGTACATTGCTTTGACATTAATTATTTCAAACGCTGTTAAAAAATATTGTAAAACATTTTTTTAAAAAGAGTAAGTATGGAGTTTCTTGCCCATTCTTCTCCATACAACCTACCTTAGCGAATGGGTGTAGAATCAATCCCTTCCCTTCCTATTCCCTTTAAATTTAAATATCGACGTTCAAAAGTGCCTCTTTGATTGCCTAATTGGATTAAATGATTTGACTTTGACTTTGTAATTTTATTTAATAATCATAACTGCATAATAAATGCGTTTTTACAACTCATTGTTTTTTTGGAAAAAAACTTCTGCGAGAAGTGTTTCAGCAAGCATGAAAAAATAGCTTAGTAAGCACGACGTCATAAGCTAATTAAACAAAATTAAATAACTTAAAGTGAGCACCTGAAAACATCAGAAACAATTAAAGTGCATGGGAGTCCAATTCAAACTATCTAATTTTTTTAAACGTCTTACGTTGGAAATTAACAATCTATCTTTGTTTTAATCCAATCAACGACCGAATTTATCAAACCGAGTCGTTAAGATGACCTATTTGAGGTGACATGATTTGGAATTGGATTGAATTTTAATTTTGGCGATAGGCGTCATACAAACGAGCGGCATTTGTTGTCGACAGATACGTCACATCGCCACCTATCTGCGGCAGCCGTCGCCCCTTCATCATCTCACCACCTTGTCGTTTCAAAGACCAAAGTTGCTAAAAAAACACCATTGTATGATTTGGCTTTTTTAATGTTAAACCAATCAATGTCCAATCATGCAGTTTTCACACTAACTGGATGCAACTGAATAGCCCTTGTTTGATAAGAATGTTTTCCTGCGCATTGAGGATGTATACCAAAGGTTTTTCTGATTTTCCTCGGAATCATAAACCAATTACCAACCATTACAAACCTACGTCACAGGGCGGCAAATCCTGAGAACTGAACTAGTACAAACTAGAAACTGTACAGACCGACAGATTCCATTCAATTATCAAAGAATTTAGCAAAAACCAATTTCAACCACATAAAGCAGCGCGCATTGCTTGCTGCTGACATCGTACTGCAGCAAGTTCTTGAAATCATCCGCAAAGACACGCGACACTTAATTTAATAGGTACTAAGTATAAGATTACTAAGTGAGTTAAATATTTCAACGCGCTTTTTGCCGTTTAGGCGATCTTTAATCGGTGGTTAGAATGTGTGATCGCGGCCGTTCGGCCAGTCGCGGGAACTAACGGTCGCGCGGCGCCGTGTGTGTCCTGCCTTAGCCGCGATGCGCGCGTAATTAACACAAAAAAGTATTCTTTTTAATTGTTCCCATTTGACGCACCGGGTGTGAGGATGGCAGGGATTCTTGTTCTGCTTGCGGTAAAGACGCCTGCGGTGGGCTATTCCTTGCCGATAGTAATATATTATGTATGCCTTTATCCTATCATTTATTAATTTAAACGAGAGCTATTGCATAAACATTTTCCGATACACGAACGGAATGGCTCTAATGATTTCGATGGAGTTTAGAACATGGAGGTTCACGGGGTAAAAAAATCAATCTAGCAAGTTCCGTGTCTGGGAAAATTTTCACGCATAATGATTTACACGCCCAATATGGTTCATAGTTTCGCTATCCGAAATGGCACCTTGGTGACCGATTTATTTTAGCGTTGAATGCTATGCTGATGACCGCGAGTACAAACGCCAAATATAAACAGTTTTTTTTTCAGTTGCTTTTTCAAGGTTTCTTCAATTTTATAGGGTAGAGCTTGGTCCACTAGCTGCTTATTATTAAGATGAAGAGCTGTTGTCAGTTTACCTGTCATGTTCCAGGATTTTGAAACTGTTTGGTTGACCCTGGCAACATTTACAAGATTGCTGGCTGGTGAAGTGGTCAGTAACACAATGAAGACTCTATTATTTATGTTATACAGCTTTAATTACTTTGTCCTCTTTCTTATCATACCGACCTGTAGCGATTATTCAATGGGCAAATCTCTTGACAATTTATTTTGAGATTGATATGTTTCTGAGTCTATGGGCCAATATTTTATCATCATTGGTTGCTACGTGGTAATGCGGCCCGCATCAGTCAATAGTTAACACCGTCGGTTTACGTTAAACTATTTATTATCTTATCTGTACTTTCACGCTTGTTATGTGTACACTATCTAGTACATATAACTAATAACTAGTTCATATGCAAGTAACTATTAAAGTTTGCTTTTATTGATTTGCGTCAGGCTGTTTTAACAAAACTATTCACTTTGTTGATTGATAAATAAATAAAAAGCTGTATCGTTTTATCCAATGACAGTGTTGTGGAGACCAGGTATACATATAGGCACCGCTAATACCTACTGGCAATCAGCTGTATTCGATAAGAGCGGATGCAGAAATTTAAAATCAGGGAATTGATTTACCTAATTGATATATTTGTCGAACTTGCAGGGTGTACTGGTACCGGTCTTACATTTTGTTTCACATTTATCTCAATCCTACGTATCTGAGTGTGGATCAGTATTTCCTCTTGACGTTTTTGCGCTTTTACAATACGACATACAAGGAGCTTTCAAATTAATGTTATAATGTAAGGGCCACAGCTCTCCGTTATGGCCTCTGTGTTGGACACAGGCACCGCGTTGCCTGGGAGCGCGCGCTTTTTGTGGCGATGTGCCGCGCGCGCTCACGCAGCCTCCCTGGAAATAAGCTAATTACCGACACATACTCAATTATACTCATCGCACCGAACCACTCCGAGTCACCCCGAGAAGCTGTGAACTTGATCGGATGCGACGAATTAAAACAAAACGCTGAGGAGTTAATTGTTCAGATGAATAAAACAATTTTTTAATGCATAGATCGATTCGCGTTGTGTCACCTAAACTAACTCACAATAATTGTATTTACGATTAATGAGGTAATATCTAAACACTATAGATCTAATCTCTTTTCAAGAACAATGACATGCGGTCACGGCATCCTATGAGTGAAAAATATAAATAACCCTTGTTTTACAAAAAATATTAGATTTACAGCATGTGTCAGAAAGATAATAAATAAATAAATAAATTGTTTATTTGCGCTTTTAGGCATTTACAGACAAATATTTACAAGCAAAGGTGAACATACAATAAAATAAGAAAATAAAGCTAAAAACATCTCAGACATTGATCTGTTGGTAATGTCAATCATGCAAATATTTGTATGAACTCTGGTACCCAAGGTAAAGATTTAACTTGTGTTATGGGTACCAGCAATTCTCCAATTTATATAGATCCATTCATTGTGACATTAAATAACAACGGTTAAGGAGTAAGTAGGTACCTACATATATTTAGTTTTTAGTAAAATGACAAGAATGACAACAATTTTGAGTTTAGAAGTAGGTAGACGCCTGTGCCTGACTGGGTGTTCGGTATGTGTGTGCGTGTATACTAGTTCATGGGTGTATGTGTGTGTGTGTGTGTGTGAATGTGCCTGCATGCTAAGCGCATGCATGCTTGTGAGTGATTGAGTAAGTTGTGGCATAATCCGCACAATTATATGAGCGAGCACGAGCAGATGTTTGCGTGTGTGTGTTCGCGCGTATGTTGTGCGTTTTTGAATTACGTTCATAAAAGTAAAATTGGATGTATAGAAGAGAGTGTGTACTTATACATAGGAGCTATACTTTTAATAGATTTTCAGTATCCTCGTAATTCTGCGTTAGTAGCCAACTATAAACTTTCCTTTTACATTCCCGCAAAGTAGTAGAATATATGGGACAGTTTTTATTGATTTTATTGTAGATGTGACTCCCAATTACATAGAAATGCCGTTTAGCGAAAGCCGTTCTACAACGTTGAGTAGGACATACCCTATAGCGTTTACGTTTGCCTTGAGAGCTATGGTTATATTTTAGGGACGAATGCTTACGTAACACAGTGTGAAGCACAAAAAGCCGCCTGACGGACAGAACTTGACATTCTTTAAATAGATCTGAAGTAGGATATCTGAAGGGTTTGAGGGACATGACCTTCAGGACAGCCCTCTGCGCACGTTCAGCTTGAAGCAAGTGAACTTTGGCAGCACCACCCCACACAGTGACACAGTAAGTAAGTAATGACTGACACAGAGCGTAATAGACCGTCTTCAGTGTAGTGCGATCAGCTGTATGCCTTAACTTTTTAAAAATATAAATAAGCTTTCTGACGCGGGAAGTAAGACTATCTATGTGGGATTTCCAGCTTAAAACTCCATCAATCTGGACCCCCAAATATGTAATAATTGGCGATCTTGTTAACCGTGGGCATGAGCATTGTAAGACGGGCGTAGTTGGAGAGCAAGAGTGAGCTTTTAATATAATGGAATCTGGAGCTGGTAACGTGGCCGCTTGCAAACCAAAGGGAAGAAAATAAGTTTTAGAAAGGTTAATGGTAAGAAGGTTATCGTATAGCCAATTCATTACTGACGAAAGGGCTAACTCAGTATAGGTTATTGTCTCAGACCAGCTGTCACCATGTATCAGTAATGCGGTGTCGTCAGCATATGCGTAAATGGAACAATTTTTTAGGGACATACTGCATAGCTGGTTGATATACACTAAAAAAAGGGTCGGACCCAAAATTGAACCCTGCGGCACACCGAAGCCTATATTCTTACTGTCGCTGACCATTCCATCTATCTTAACACACTGCGTCCTATCAGTCAGATAGTCTCGAAATATCTTAAGGGTATCACCTCGAACACCACTTGCTTCCAACTTTGAGATTAGGTGCGGGACAGACACAGTGTCAAATGCTTTGGTGAGGTCTAGAAAAATACCTAAGCACTTCTTTTTGTCGTCTAGCTTAGCCGCTACATTATCAACAAAGGAGCCAACGGCATCTTCCGTAGATTTGTATTTTCTGAAGCCGAACTGATTGTTAGCCAAAAGATTGTATGATTCCAGAAAGATAGTCAATCTATTGTTCAAAATTTTTTCTAGAATTTTTGACAATGCCGGTAAAACAGATATAGGTCTATAATTGTTAACACTGTGTCTGTCCCCACTCTTGAATATTGGATGCACGAGGGCTTTCTTAAAAGCTTTAGGAAAAGACCCTGAGTTGATAGCACAGTTTATGACATGAGTAATGACTGGTACTAGCTTCTGTGAGCATGATTTTATAAGGAAAGCCGGTATTCTGTCCCACCCTGTGGCAGCATCTGATCGCAAACCTTTGATAGTTCTATTGACCTCAGCTTCGTCGGTTTCTAAAAGAACGAACGAATTGGTAGGAGAGTCGCGCAAAGGAGTCACGATAGGAGAACGAGGGGTAAACTTATCAGCTAGATTTTTTCCAATAGTTGCAAAGAATTCGTTTACTTGATTAATAGACAAGTTCATATCAGGAGACGTAGCAAGTAATTCTATAGGGGAGTTAACCGATTGGTGTTTATGAGTAATGTTTTTGATGACTTTCCATGTAGCTTTGGGATCCTTTTTGGCTTTTTGGAATTCTGCTTTTTCATATGCAATTTTTAATTTCTTAAGTAGCTTGTTACAGAAGTTGCGATATCTCGTGAAAGTAAGCTTAAGGGTTAGGTTTGAAGGGTTTGTCGACAGTTTTCTCATCATTTGGTCCCTATTCCGAATACAACGCAGTAGGCCCTCTGTTATCCAAGGTTTGATAATTCTGTTCTTGGGGGGTATACGACTAGATTTAGAGTGTTTATCTATAAGTGAGCCAATTCCGGATATCAAAAGATCAGCAGCTATATTCACATCGTGGGCTTCAAGAACGGGGTGAAAATCCATGTCATTGATTTCAGAAATTACAGCTGTATAATCAACCACAACCCGATTTATTTTAGGTCTAAGCGTTTTCTTAGCAGATTTAATGTTAAGAAGTGTTGCCCTATGGTCGGTTATGTACGTATCAAAGACTAGCGTAGTAGTTTTTAAGTCAGTTCTGGTCATCACATGATCCAAACAAGAGGAATCACGAGTAGGAAATTGATGGGAGGGAAGAAGTCCATGACTGGCGGCTAGATTGAGGTATTCGTTTGCTTGATGATTTAGACTAGTTGGAATTATATTGATATTAATGTCGCCTGTAACAACAACATTTTTATGAATTGACGTTGCTGCAAGCACAGTGTTTAAACCGTTAAGGAAATTATCAATAATCCGAACAGAAGGTGAACGATAAATGGCAATTACACATAAATCTATATTCTTTAGGTGACATAACAAACAACTAGTCCCAGGAAATTGGGGTTCGGTAACTACGTGGGGCAAATATGTTTTTACGTTTTTAATGGACATTTTCTTCTTATTAGTAACTTATTTGACATTATTATTATTGTATTCATCAATATTATTATCTCATTATGTTCAATATTATGGCACTAATTATTGTATTTTATTAAATTTAAAATTTTCGTAGCTAAATTGACATTGATATTAAAGTACTGTATTGTCAATGAACAAAAGCTTGGTAAATATATATTTGTACGCTAAATGGCAAAACGCAGAGAAACTTAACATTAATAATTATTGTAACATCTTGCACACTGTAATCTGAACCTGTGTTTACAAATAAAGATTTGATTGATTGATTGATTGATTGATTGACGTAAACAGATGTGGTTGTATTTTTTTAACGTGTTTTGGTATTGATGGCCCATAAAAGGTAAAACCTTTTTGATGCATCCTTCGTCCGTTAAAATTTGGAAAGTATCAGAGGAGAAGAAAAAATCGTGATAAAACTGCGGAGATACCAAATTCCATCCAAATCCGTTCAGTAGTTTTTGCGTGAAAGAGTAACAAGCATCCATCTTCACAAACTTTCGCACTTTTATTATAAGTTAGAAAGCGGTATTGATGGTGTCACCAATAGTACATTGTTATCCGAGAGGTGGAAAGTTCCTTATTACAGTCCCGAGACGGAGTTTGGTGCCCGTAACATAGTGAGGGCGCTAATAGTTCGAGGGACTAAATAAGTAATTTACCCGAAGTAAACATTGTGCTTTTCATTACGAATACGATAAAAGTAAAAATAAAAACATAAATGTTAGCTTAAGAAATAATGAGTTGTTGATCGGATTGTCGCCATCCCGCTTATTTTGTACAGCCAGTATTTTTCATGTTCGTCATTAAAGAAAATGGCAAAGATTTTGCCGAAAGCTATGTTAATTTAGAGAAATAGTTGAAACTAAATTATATTAAAGCCGTAAAATTACTTAACTTTATGTTATTTAATTTTAAATCGCGCTGTAATTTAGTGGCTGTATAAAAAGTTACAACATGGTTCAATAGAAATGTCAAAATAGAACTAGTTTTTTTTTTCTTAAATTTAGCATCTGTCAGTTGAAAGCGATTCTCCCTAGGCCTGCAATGGATAACTTTCAAACGGCTAATCAGACATGTGATGACCTACTTCCAAAGTATGAGTAATGAAAAAATGTTTCCCGACCTGCTTACCAAAGTTGCTTTGACAAACTGATCTATGCGTAAAGGTTGTGCTATGAAGACTATTGAAATTATGTACGTACATTGTATCTAGAAGGCCACACCTAAATACTAAATTGTATCTAAGCAAAAGATTGAAAATTTGATAAGTATAGGGCTTTTGTTGTCCAATGCCTATAAAAGTTATTTGATGTCGTGCCCGAGTAAACCACGAGTCAGTGTTAAATATAACAGTTTATTTAACAGGAAATTAGAAAGTACTGCATCATCACATAACGACAATATTCTAAGTCTAATTAGGATCGAGGAAAACGTTACGTTTTACTGCAAAATCTTACACTTTGTGGAAGAACAGTTAGGTATTCAGTTTACTTAGTATGTTATAAAAAACTATGGATGTTAACCAGGTATATTCGTTGTTTTAACCTCAAATTAACAGCCTTGTTATTAAATAAACAATCGCTAAATGACTGCTAAATGGAAAACATATACGAATGACTGGTAAAATGTCTAGGTTATCACCGTGAATATTCTGAGGAGTCAGAAGTTTAATGGAGGCAAAACCAGGAGTGTAAGCTAAAAATTGAAGTAAAAAAAATTAGCTAAAAATTGAAGCAAAGCAATTGTAATGCATCCGTGTAACACGATCGATTGTGTGGTATTGACCCATGTTCTCACTGTAAGTGGTCTGTGCAAATACACATGAGCCGACATGGCCAAGTGTGGCAAAAAGGCGGAAAAGTACGGCGGGTTGTCTGTCAGAGCTGCGACCAGCTGCGGCAGTGCGGCAGGCCGGTCGCCGAGGACACCCGACTGCCAGGGTCGTTGACTTCTCCTCAGGAACGAGTGCCGAGACAGGGTGCCGCAGTTACTCATCTCGGCCTTTTGGGCAGAGGCATTCCTCCAGTTTCCGGTTGCAGGGTCGTTGCACATTATCCTGGTCGTGCCATAATTAAGGTCATCGGTTTTTTTTTTTCGTATCTTCTCGTACTGCTTCTGGTAATATCCAGAAACTGTATTCAAGGTGAGACTCAGTTTTCTTATAACCGTCGCTTTGAATTTATAAACAATCTCGACATTAATTTCTTTGAAAAAGGCAATAATACAAATATTCTGTAAAAAATTTGACGCTTTGACACATTTTGTTTCAGAACTTTAAGGATATTTTAAGATTGAGCTCTGAAAAAAAAACTGCTTTTAGACTGCAAAACTGATAGGGACTCTTAAAGCATATATCCCTTTTTCAATAAAAGAAACCTGGCCTCCAAATATCGACATGGCCGTGGACAATACATTGCGAACAACTTCAGAAGGACGGGTCGTTAATCATGCGCACCCTGCGGCGGGCGGCGATTTGGGCGCCCTGAAGCCTTACAAACGTTTAGACGAGTGCTCAGTTATGACGAAGTCTTACATCTCAAGAGTTTTCTGAATTTTGTAGCTGGTCTGTACAATAAGTCTCAGTCTAATTTTTCCATCAGGTCAAACATAATATATCCAAGTCGCACTGTTACTGAGTCCAGGCTTAGCTGGACATGTTATGACGTATGCGTAGACGCGATGATCACATTGTGAAAAGTGCCTTTCCATGGCTACAAAAAAGATTGTGAGAGGTAGACCGCATACTACCTGGATGACAATTAATGTCCGGAAAGACAAAAGCTTAGCCTAGCTGGGAAATGTATTGTTGGAAAATACTGATTTACATAAGCAAATTAATAAGTTAACTGCAGAAAATAAAACATTAAAATCCTTATGCCAGTCGCCCTCCTTATTTACAAGTCCCTGTACAAACCCTAAGAAAAAGAGAAAATCTCTGGCAAATCAACACAGCACCCTTTCTACACCATTCCGTTCATCGTCAATTCCGTCGTCGAGTCTGGAAGTTGAACCCAATGAATACGTAACTGTGTCCTTCCTGGAAAAAGAAATTGTTACTCTGCAGCAGCAATTAAAGGTAGCACAACTTGAGATAGCGGCTCTCATGAATCGTATTGCGGAATTAATGCTAATTAGTCGCAATGTCTGTGAACCTGCCATTCGTCATGAAGTGAAGCTGGATACTGTGAACGTCGCCAGCGCTCAGACACATGTTGTCGCAGACGGGCACAACATGGTCCACCCTAAGAAGATATTTATCTTCGGCACTCAGCGGTGCATCGGACTTGCAACAGCCATCTCACATTCTAGAACAAATACTCAGTATGAAAAATATGGAGTCATCGCTGAAATAAAACCAAATGCGCCTAGCAAAGAAATAATGGCAAACTGCAAAAATACCAAACTGACAACTCAAGATAAACTTGTAATATGCGTAGGTGAAAATGATCATAACCCAAACCTAGTGATGTCTCAATTGCAAAATACCTTAGATACGTTTACAAATAACACTATCATTGTATTAAATGTTGTCAATAATATGTACCTCAATGTGCGTAAATTGAACTACTCCATAAAAAATATATGTAATCAGTATAAAAATTGCCACTTTGTAAATCAAACATCCGAGGAACTATACTATATTTGTAAGTCAATAAATTACATCATAGACTGTTGTGATTATAATGAAAAATATTTAAATCCTCATGAAATTCGTAAAAGAATTGTAAGTAACAAATCAAGTCTCAAAAGCGCTTCTACAAATGAACCCAAAAAAGGAACAATTCCATATTACTTTAGTCGTATTAAGAACACAACGACTTGCGAATACAGCTCTTCCTTGCATCACAATGCAAAGGGTCAAATAGGGACTATACCCTATTACTTTCCTGTCCTAAATAAGCGTGATTCATTTTTTCGTACCTCAAACAAACAAAACCACTCACCAATTTAGAATATTCCACCAAAATATCGCCAGTTTATTTTCTAAGCAAGAACTTGTAGAAATTACTATGCAGGAATTAAAAGAAGTAAATAATGACCCGGATGTAATATGCCTGTCTGAAACATTCGTAAAAAAGGGCTGTGAAAATTACGTGAAAATATATAACTATGAAATGGCTGCTAACTTCTGTAGAGAAAAACAAAGAGGTGGTACTTGTATACTCGTGAAAAAAGGTTTATGTTATAAAGAGCTATCATTTGTGAAAAACTATGCAACTCAAAACACATTTGAAGTTTGCGGCTTAGAAGTAACAAACAACAAACTAATAATTATATGTGTCTATAGAACACCGCAATCTGATCCGAATCAGTTTTTAACAAAAATGAATATTCTTTTACACGATTTGTTAAAAAAATACAAATCCAAAATGAATATAGTTGTAACCGGCGATTTTAATATAAATACTCTTAGAAAAGGTAACATCACAAATGCATTGCAAGACCTATGCAACAATTATAATTTAAAAATTCACATCAATGTTCCTACTCGCAAATTGGCTTGTATTGACCATATATTAAGCAACATTGCTAACGCAACTGCCACTGTACTACCCCTGCATCTTTCAGACCACGACACAGCACAAATGTTAAGCTTTCCAACTAAACAGAAGCCACAAAAATCAGCAATATACTACATTCATAAAAGAGATTATAGCTTAGACAACATTCGAAAATTTAAGGAATGCTTGCAAAATCTTTCTTGGTCCGACATTTACTTAAACACTGACACAAATTCTGCATTCAACGACTTCCATGAGCTGGTGTGTCTATTTTATGATCTTTGTTTTCCCAAAGTAAGAGTAAAAATTAACAGTAATAATAAAAACACGCAAAAGTGGATTAGTAAAGGCTTGAGACAAAGCTGCAAAACTAAACGGAAGCTACGGTATCGGTACTACAAAAATAAAAATGTTAGTAATAAAACTACATATAACAATTACTCTAGTCTGTTAAAGAAATGTATATATAATTCAAAAAAGAATGCAAATATAAAATATATTCAAACACATGACAATAAATGTAAAGCCACATGGACTGTCATTAAAAATGAAATAAATAATAACACTCACAAAGACAACATAGAGTTTATAAGATTAAATGATACTGTAATTACAGACCCTGTACAAATGGCCAATATATTCAATGAACATTATGTAAATTTCACGCATGTACAAGGGGGCACACATCAAAATCAAAATCTATACAAAACTACGTGTGATAACTCAATGTTCCTAAGGCCAATGTTGGTTAATGAGGTACAACAGGAAATAATGTCTCTGTCTAACACCAGGTCGGAGGGCTATGATGAAATAAATACAAAAATTATAAAGGCTTGTAGTACTGAACTGGCTGCTATTCTCACTCATTTAATAAACATGTCATTTTCCCATGGAACCTTTCCTGATAAATTAAAATTGTCTTTAATAAAGCCTTTATTCAAGAAGGGCGATAAGTGTGACATCAATAATTATAGACCTATAACTTTAATACCCATATTGTCTAAAATTTATGAAAAATGTATGTATAAAAGATTAACTAATTTCTGTAACAAGTTTCAAATTATAAGTGACAAGCAGTTTGGATTTTAAAAGAATAAATCCACATCGTTGGCTATTTATTCTCTTATGCAAGCTATACTTTCAAATATTAATAATAATCAAATTACTACTGGCTTGTTTTTTGATCTATCGAAAGCCTTCGATCTGGTATCACATGAACTATTGCTGCAAAAGCTGGAGTCTATTGGGATTAGAGGACCGGTACTCCAATGGTTCTCGTCCTACTTAAGTAATAGGAAACAACGTGTGGTCATCAATAAAATAAATGACAAAACTAATGACTTAATAACCTACTCATCGGAATATAGAAATAATAAATTTGGCGTTCCACAAGGAAGCGTACTGGGCCCAATATTATTCCTCATTTACATAAATGACATCATAAAAATAACCAACCATAAATGCATATTATTTGCCGACGACATATCCATTATAGTGACATCAAACAAAAAACATAATACCATTCGAGATCATGAGCTAGACATTAACAATACGATTGACAAATTACTGAATTGGCTCGACATTAACCATTTAAAGATAAATTTAGACAAATCCGTTTACATTCAATTTAATAAATCAAATAATTATAAAAACGACATTAAACTCAACATAAATAAAATCAAAGAAGTAAGTCATGTAAGATTTTTAGGAATAATAATAGATAAAGATATAAATTGGAAAGAACACATAGACAATGTTAGCACTAAAATCAATAAATTTGTATACGCTTTAAAACAAGTAAAAAATGTCACTAATATAAAAACTGCTGTAATGTCTTACCACGCATACGTCGAATCAGTACTCCGTTATGGGCTAGTAATGTGGGGTAATAGCACCGATTTCCGTAGAGCCTTCATCGCTCAAAAAAAGTGCATGAGGTCAATTTGTGGTCTTAAACCTGACGAATCATGTCAACCGATATTTAAGAAACTTGGTTTGTTACCGCTACCGTCACTTTATATTTACGAAATATGTATGTTTGTAATTAAAAATAAACATTTATTTAAGACTGCTAATGATGTGAAGCCTCGGAACAGACGAGATCCCTATAAATTAGTATTAAGTGATCTGCCTAGACTAGCTAAATACAATAACTGCCTTGCAATGTGTGTTCGCATTTATAATAAAATACCGAGGCATTTTAAAACACTGCGGACAACATTATTTAAAACAAAATTTTATAAATGGTTACTCGATCATAGTTTTTACAGCATAAAAGAATTTATCGATAAAAAATTTTGATGTATAAAATTTCATTGTTGGTGCCTCCTCATATTTTTATTAACCTTAAAATTTTGCATGCTTTGTCCTATCTTAGCTAAACATGTTTGTGCCATATAAATTAGTATTTAACACCATTGTATACCATGTTTTACGCAAATAAATACTTTATTATTATTATTATTCTCTTTATTTATCTTTACACTTATAAATTACATTTTTAAATATTTTTACAAAAAAGAAAGAAAAAACATTTAAAAATATAAAAAATAGCAGTCCACCAGCACCAGGAACAGGGTCCGGGCTACCGGTGGTCAGGGCTCTTGAGAGAGGAACCTCCTAACAATACGCGCCGTGTCCAAGAGTACTGCCTTCTGAATCAAGCGCTTGATCCAGCCACCCAGCGAGAGCCTCCTCAGGTGTTGGTCGAGGCTCTTGGCAATTAAGCCATTGGCAGATACGACTATCGGCACAATAACTGCCGTATTCACGTCCCACATGTCAACAACCTCGCGAGCCAGATCAATATACTTGAATTGTTTATCTTTTTCTGCCTTCACGAGGTTCTCGTCATGTGGGACCGTTATATCAACAATTATTGCGCGACGCTCCAATCGATCCATCACCACAATGTCAGGCTTATTGGCAACAATAGTCCTGTCAGTGATGATAGGTCGATCCCAATACAACGAGATATTGCCATTTTCGAGAACTGGGTCGGGCACATACCTGTAGTACGGCACTTCCGATTCCACAAGATTGTACTTCAAAGCAAGTTGCTGGTGGATAATCCTGGCAACAAGGTTGTGTCTATGCAAATACTCGCCGTTAGCCAGACGAGAACACCCAGAAATAATGTGTCGGATCGATTCTCCCGGACGGTGGCATGCCCGACATATGTCAACCGTGCCATCCTTCACAATGTATTTCCGGTAGTTATTCGTCATCATAACTTCGTCCATAATTGCACAGACAAAACCTTCGGTTTCCCCAAACAGGTCACCGAAGCGCAGCCAGGATACGGACGCTAAAAAGTCTACATCGGGACCATGTAATGCCCGGTAAAAGCGTCCGTGAAGCTCCTTGCTCTGCCATACATCTTTACGATCATTAGTGTCTAATACTTTAGGTTTGCGCCAGTTCTCGTTAGCCAAGGAGAGCGGAGTGAGACCCTTGTCCACTGTGACCACATCTCGGTGCATCCCCACGTCGGCTTCTAGGAAATATTCCCTGAGACTGCATACCTCACGGTTGTGCAGGGTCTTAGCATTTAAGAAGCCACGACCCCCGCACTTCCGCGGGATATACAGTCTCATCACCGACGACCGCGGGTGATGCATCCGATTTGCAGTCAGCAGTGAACGGACTCTCCTATCCAGGGCGTCAAGTTCTGTCTGAGTCCATTTGAGTATGCCGAAAGAATACATCAATACCGGCATGACCCAACCGTTGAAAGCGCGCACTTTATTACCACCTGACAAAAGACTGTTAAGTACTCTATTCAGGCGGCCAAAGAAGCGCTCCCTCAACGATTGCTTCATGTCAGCATTATTGATGCCTAATGCTTCCGACATACCCAAATATTTGTAGGTCTCTGTTGAAGAGAGGGATCTAAGGTGTATGGAATCCGAGAGTTGAGTTCCCTCTGATTCCATAATCTCCCCTCGCTTCACATGCATGACTGCACATTTGTCCACACCAAATTCCATCCTGATGGCGCTACTGAAAGTTTCTGTTACCTTCAGTAGCTTCATCAGTTGCAAGTTGTTGGGGGCAAAGAGTTTCAGATCATCCATGTAAAGAAGGTGAGATATGACCTGACCACCTCTCTTCAACCGATATCCTAGCCCCGAACCCTCCAGTAATGTACTGAGTGGGTTCAAGGCCAGACAAAACCACAAAGGACTCAGACTGTCACCCTGGAATATGCCGCGCTCAATCCTTATCGGTTCGCCGCTACCTCGGATCTGTCGACATCCTGGATAGCGAAGGACTGTTCTCCAGGTCCCCATACACGACAACAGGAAGGTACGTAGAGTTATATCAACTTTATACAACTCTAGCACCCTCATGAGCCATGTATGGGGTACCGAATCATAGGCCTTCTTATAATCTATCCAACATGCGGACAGATCTTTTCGGGAGCGGCGAACCTGTTGGCTAATGGCCATATCAATGAGGAGGAGCTCCTTAGTACCGCGGGACCCGTTCCTACATCCATTCTGAGAGGCGGACATGATGGAATTAGTCACAATATGTTGATTGATTTTAGCTCTCAGAATGGATGTAAGAACTTTATAGACCGTTGGTAGACAAGTGATCGGTCTATAATTTTTGGGTTCCGCAGTACTACCTGATTTATAGAGCAGGTGGGTCACTCCTGTTGTTAAGAATTGGGGTAACGACCCTGACTCTAAGGCTAATTGGAACTGGGATGTTAAGCGAACGTGTGATCTTTTGAGCCATTTAATCCAGAAGTTGTGCAGCCCATCCGGCCCTGGAGATTTCCAGTTCGGCAACAGATGGACTGCACTAGCTACGTCTTGGGGGCTGATGGTGATAGCCCCCATTTCTGGAATGTGATTACACGCTCGCTCAACATCCCTGATCCAATCGCCCTCAGCGTGACTGACAGGCACCGACCAGATGCTGCGCCAGAATGAACTCATGGCATCATCATCCGGCAGGGGCACGTCAGCCACACCTTGGTCCGGTCGCTCCCAAGCCCTATAGACCCACCTTTCATCACTTTGGAAGGTGCGATTCAAAGTGTACCGCTCCACTCGTCGCTTGTACCGACGAATACGGTTTGCCCATGCACAAATCTTCTGCCTCAGGAAGTCGATACGTTCTGTGACGCGGGCCAAATAATCACGAGGATCGATATCGATTCCTGTGAACGCCCGCCTCACAAAACGCATCACTCTAGGACGAGTATTACCCTCCCTGAAGCAGTGCAATTTGCCGATGAGTGCTCTAGCCTCACCGATACGCCGCTCAATCCTGCACTGCCAAGCTGGAGCCGCTGGTTTTGGTCGCGTAGCTCTGTCACTGTCGGGGAATTTGACGTGAGCTACACGACATGCCGCTACAGCTGCACAGTACAGGATTGAGTGGGTATCAGCAAGATCCTTACTGTCGTCAAAACAATTTGACAGCTCTGAGTCTAGAGCACACATAAGCGCCTTGTTTTTATTGTGCATAGGCAAACGAGGTAAACGTGGTCTAAGTTCCGGTGGTACGGAGCGGTACTCCCGGAACGCACTCTCCAAAGCGCTCCTCAATTGTGCGTTGCATTGGGTACTCACGGATATAACTTCGTCATGATCCTCTTCACAATCGCGAACGGGTCGCGGTGGCATACTGGAAGAACTTTGTTGCTGCACCGCGATCATTGGTGAAGCAGGAATAACTCGGTTACTCCGTGAATCCGAGCGTAGTCGATCAAGTAAGGTGTCATCCAGCATACAGTTACGCTGAATGACCCGCACCTGATCCGAAAGTCGTTGTGCCGACACGCTGATACCTGGCTCAAGCACCTGAAACAGAGAGAGCATCCGACCACGGTACGCAGTCAAGCTGCTTCCCCCCTCAGTAGCCCCATAATATGCGCGCATGACGTTTTCATTCATGGACTGGGTCCATCGCATGCGCGACACATTTCCACCGGCAGCGGGGACCCTATTCGGGGCCTGTTGGCCTCGAGGTCCCAAGCCCGCTGGTGGCCGTCCTCTTCCTCGTCGTCGCGGTGGTGGTGGTGTCGACGGCGGGGAGAAAAACTCGTCGCTCGAGCTCGACGCAGCTGCAGCGACCGGAGACACGACGTACTCGGATGAGGCGCGTCCCGGCGGCCGCGAGGCGGAGCTCGGCGACGAGTCCGGAGATGGTGGGTGTGCCTGTACCTGTTTAGCCCGACTTCTTGTAATCATTCGGGTGATGTTGATGGTGACATTACTATGGTTTCATTTTCGTTTTTTTCCGGTTATATTTCATTGTCTACACTGTAGTAATTTTTATTTCTGTTTTTCTGTTGAAATAACACGTTTTATGTTCGGTTTATACGAAAAATAAATTAATATTGTAAGAAAATTGGAGAAGAAAATTTTATACGTCAGTCATGACAGACGTCGGACCACAGATTTATTATTATTATTATTAGCCTTGCAGATGACGATGCTTCCCAACGAACTAAGGAAACCGATCCCGTGTAACGGAAATAGGCGAGGAAAAAGAAGAAATCGAGCTGTCTCTTTCGTAGTCTACTGCGGCCTCGTCTCGTAGTTTTAAACTACCCGCACAATACAGTGAGCTGAGATCCATTTAAACTGGATATCATCAGTCTGTTGCCATGTCAATGATCTGAGGCAGCTTACATTTTTTTTTTTAGTTTTTTAAATTTATTATTTCATCTAGGTACTTTTTATGAAGCAGTTGCTTTCTGCTTTCTCCAAGATTGTCTCTTATTCTGATATGAACTCATCTCACATTTTTTTTTTAATTAATTAAATAAGCCGTGAGGTTCCGTACGTAGTAGGTTCTAAAGGGCCTTGTGGCGACTTCATTCTTAGGAGGTGTCACCTCTAGGCATTCGTAAGGTAATTGCGTGGTATGCGTGCGCCTGCGCGCCGACCGGCGGCGGTGCTTGGTCGCGCCAGTGCAGTGCTGTGCGTTGCCGCCGTCGCCCGCGAGCATGAATACCGTGCTCCTCGCGCTCGCCGCTGCCGCGCTGCTCGTCTGCGCGCGCGCAGGTCTGCCGTACCGCCATGCAAATCCACCGGTCAACGACCCCAGTGATATATGCGAACCATTTACCGCCCAGTTTACGTTTTATTGTCTTTTTTATTAATTTGAACAGATTTGCTTTTAAAGGGTCACGGTTGATTAAAAAAATGATGAATGGATCCTAATTTTGATTCGTTCATTTTATGATTTGATTAGCGTGTTTTGGATAAGTAATGTTTATGTGTTTGCACAGCAGTTTCTAGTTAGAATCTTAAATTAAATTTAAATTAACCAAAGCACACTTTATTCTTTGCTCATTGTAAATCTTAGTATCAGTTCATTCAAGTTCTACAAAATCGTGTATTTTCAAACGATTCTTCGAAATAATTTGGCGTCCTATCAGGTGAATTAGCATAACTTAGCATAAACCTGTCTTTAGTACCTTCACTGTTTAAGTTAGAGATGATTTTATCTCGGCAGCCAATTTTTGACATCCGCAAAAGCTCTATATCGTCTTTCCTTACGGAAGAGTTCAACGCGCGACTGAGTGTGCTTTGTACTCTACTCAATTAAAGTTTGTCACTTCGAAAGGAGTGACACGAGATTACACGTGTTTTTTGGCTCTGTGTTGGGTGCCTATTGACAAATCGTAATTGGATTTATTTTTTGCGCTGTTTACCGGTAACTTACTCCGGTGGTTGATCTATATAAATTCGTCAATTGTCGCGTAAAACACTCCACTGATTATTTTGAAATGGAAATATCAGGAATTAACTTTATCTAATTGCTTTTAGTTATTGCGTGTAACACATTTTTTCATGGGTAATAACAACCGCAATAATTTAGTTAAAAACTAAGCAATTCGCAACTGTTTTCGCGTTTTTCTAGATCGTGGTCATACGTATTTTTTGGAAGTAATGTCCATGTAACTACTGTTACTCGTAATAGAGTGCTACAGATACTGGCATGTCACTTTCGTACGCCACTGTGTCACTGGAGCAGCCACAGTGCACACAATGGAAGCCAGGACTACTCATTAGCATTATAAAGACATTGTACACTTACAGAATCGTCGGTACTTTGTATATTTCTTGAGTGAGCTGCGGTGTCTGAAATTAGTGTATGTTATCGCTGGATGTAAACATGTCCAGGAGATTAATTTGCTAACGTGAAGGACGAAAATAATCTAATGGGAGCAAACTACACTATCATAATTATATTGGAATATGGTAATTAAATCGCGAAACCTTTGTTTTACTTAATTTTTTTGCTTAGTGATTCTCAAAGCTGGTCGCGGGTCTTATAGAATTACCGTGAAGAATGAATTCTGGAAGGTAAAGGGCTATTGCAGGACACCGTGGATTTTAGTCGGTAAAAGTCTGTCAGTCCCTCCCGCCCTGCTCTGGGTGGGAGGACTCATTTGATGAGATTTAAAAATAAGTGATTCAAAGCTAACGAACGACTTTCATTTTATGGTAAGTGATTATAGAATCGGCTTGTCCTTGAAGGGGTCACCTTGTAGACCAGTTTGGTAGGTGACACCTAGCTATGTCATTCATCGCCTTTTTGTCTCAAAACGTTTGGGGAACAGACGGTACTCGGGGCCACACGTGGGACCAAATGTTTTTGACCAATTTCATGATCCATTGTTAGGAAGTTATTTTTGAATAAATGCATGTACACAAATACACATACACAATAAGTTCGTGTATGTTTGCAATTTGTTTTGTGAATAAATAAAATAAAATTTCCGCAATGAGACTAAATAGGAACCAAAGTTGTTTCACCACTATCCCAGAAAAAAATATTTCATTTCGTTATTTTTCAAAACATTCGATACGATTGTTTTAAACGGATTAATATTAGCGCAAAATGCCCATAAAATTAAAACGTTTTTTTTGCACGGAAATCTAATTTCAGTAACACTAACACACAAGTACTGAGATTGTCAATACTTACGGTGTATCGTGGCAATGTACTAGAAATAGGTTGTTAATTAAAGTATTATACATTCGTGGAATTAAACACAGACCGTGCCATTCACAAATTACTTAGAGAGGATTTTTGAAGTTCACCCGCGACTTAATTTATGCTAATGTGAGGGCCCGCTATACCATCGACAACTTTATGTTATTCTTAGATACAATTCGTGTCACTGAACATTGACCCTTATGACCACACAGTAAGACTGTTAGGTGATTTATTTATAAGTTTGGTGACAGTTTATCCGTGGTATACCACATACCAGTTAGCAACGAAGTAAATAGAAGGTTCACTGTGCTGGAAGGTTAGGGACTAATCTAAGACCTTATCACAAGATTTCAGTATTTTTTCTATAGCGGTAAATAAATTAAAAAAAAAAAAAAAACGTGAAAAGTCTTACCTAGAGCCTGTATTCGAAAAAAACGTAAAATTTTTCGCTGTTGTGCAAAATGCGACTTCTATATAGGCATTACTTACATAATATTTACTAGGCGAAAGAACAAATTAATTATGTTATACTCGTTTTATTGAATGGACATTAAAACCAGTTTCCAGATAATTATTTTCGCTGACAAGTTAAATTTTATCCCAATTTAAAATAATTTTGGTAGGTGGCGAATTGTCGTTCGGCGCTGGCGTGGCGGCCTAAGGGCTATGTTCAGCAGTGGACGTCTTTGGCTGATGATGATGATGATGAGGTGGAGAATGGTATTTTTAAAATTATTCTTAAGGCTTTCTTGAATGTTAAAAGTAGTATTTCTGTACCTTTACACTGAGTGATGCACATACGATGAATGAGCGCCAATACAAACGCGTGTTGGATGCGCGGGCGCAGAGCCAACCGGAATACGTAATGCGATGCGAACGAATGCCGTTTGTCCTACACATAGTTTACTTAACTGCTAGTGTCAAGTTCAATCTCACTGTCTGATTGTAGATGTTCTGATTATATAAATGACAGAAGCTTCAAAATGATGCGGAAAAATCTAGATGAGGCTGGCGTAGGGTAGGAAAATTTGCAATAAAATGTGGGGTATTATACGTGGCAGGACATGAAGTCAGGATGTACCTAGTTTTTAGTTCTGCTGATTAAAAGTTCTACTTGTATCTGCTTATTGTAGTATGATGCCACTCAAAGCATTCTAAGTCATGTCACACCTTCTTTTTCTGGCCTTTTTTTTGGTGAGGCGAAATCATCTTAGTGGACCGGGCACCCTGGGTGGCGCGGTAGCTCCGTCAGCTCTACTGTCACTGTGAGACTCTTGATTAGTAAAAATCCAACCTGTTTCTTTGGTTCCAGGACCACAGAATTCTGCTTAGATATTTATGCGAGCTCGGAAAGCTTTTGGCCTTTCATGAGCTCCGCCAGTTTGTACCAATATACTAGACGCTGTCTTAAAAATAGAATTACAAGGCAAAATCTTCGGTTATTGTGATAACATCGGCCATCGTCTGTAATAATAGATAAGATGCCCAGATTACATGTTACAAAGCAAAAGTTTGGGGATTCAAACGGTAACGGAAGCTGTATCGAAGTTTTAAGATCTATTTGAAATGTTTGGGGAAATCCCAATGGCCCAGTGCTTAGTCATAAGTCAGTCAGTAGATAAGTGAGTAGGAGAGGTGAGGTTGGTGAACTCTGAGGTTTACTTTTCCAAAACAATGCAGGTTGAGGAGCTGGACCAAGAGATATATAATTCACAGTGATATGCCCTGATTTTGTGGGAGAATATATTTTCTAATTTCTCAAAATCAAAATAGCTTTATTAATTCTTATTTCTAGTAAGTCTTTAATGGCCGGGCGGAGTAGAGACCGACGAGACATTGCTACTGCCCCCTTGCCTTAATTTTTGGGGACCCATTTATGTGCGCAAGTGAAAAACCTGCCAAAACCTCTACAGTGCTTTTATTTTTATAGTTTGCAAGCAGGACTACTGCTACAAATGGAAAATCCGATTCTTTCCTTAAATACACTTGTAGTTCATAATCTACGATTGATCATCGTTAGTTGGTGTCTCTTTTCATGGAAATTGTCGATTGGGCTTCTATGAGTTAGCTTGGGTTACTAGTATGGCTTGCAAAAGCCTGGCCCAGAGATAATATGTAGTATTGTACCAGCTAACCTGCAAACATCGACTACACGACCTCACGCGAAGCGCGCGCGTCGGACACTGAGGCGCCGCGCCGGCCAGCTTGGTATTTATGTGCCGCGGCCCTAGAACTCCACTGATCGTATAGTCATAACGGTCGCCCGTGATTGGTGGATCAATATTTTGTGATGGTGCTCCCAGGGCTAGTAGTGCTACCCAAAATATGTACATAGGCTAGGTAATTTTGTAAATAAATTATTAGTTGTGATTTTATACTAACGCTGTTTTAATTACCAACAACCCTTGGTAAAGTGGTGACCCCGAACGACGTTCTACAGCAATTCTGCAGTCATTAACATGGATTCCGAAGAGATTGAGACCATCTCCGTCAAAGCCCGTATCCCTACGTTTTGGCGTGACAAACCAACGCTATGGTTTGGGCAATTCGAAACGGTGGTCGGCCCGCAAAAGCCCAGCGACGAGTCAAAATTCAGTTTGATGGTGTCACATCTCGAGAAACCGGATGTCGAACAGATTAGCGACATTATTATGTCCAAATCTCGCACAGGCAGATACGAGGAAGCCAAGAAAAGGTTACTTTCCGTATACGAAGAATCGGAAACCCAGCAGCTACAAAAACTCCTCACCGAGATGGAACTTGGCGACCAAAAGCCATCACAGCTTCTCAGGCGCATGAGAGAACCTGCGCACGAAAAAATGCCTGATTCCACGCTCCAGGTGCTGTGGATGCGTCAGCTACCAATGTCCACACGTGCAGTTCTGGCAGTTAGTGAACAGACGTCCCTCGACGTACTCGCTGCAATGGCTGACAAAATGCACGACCAGTCATCCGAGCCACGCTCTGTGTGTTCCTGTACCTGTCAAGATCGTTCCAAGCCACCAAAATCGGCGACACATGCCAAGGAACGGCAATCACACGAACAACAGGACCTGCGAGACGCCGTCATGAAACTAACGAAGGAGATCGCCGAGTTAAAAGTGAGACAATCAAGGACGATACACGCATCTCGCCGTTTCATTCGTTCACGGTCGCATTCACGGACTCGATCAAGCGGCCGTGGATATAAAAACGAGCGCGCGACAAGCGACGCTTGTTACTTTCACAAACGCTTCGGCGAGCGCGCACGCAATTGCAGATCACCTTGTAAATATGGCAAGAAACAGGAAAACTAGCCGAGATCTTGGCTACGACGGGAGCCGAGATCAACAACATAACTGCATACCGTCTGTACATCTACGACTCCGCCAACAAGCTGCGCTTCCTGATCGACACTGGAGCGAACGTGTCGGTTGTACCGCCCTGCAAGAAAAATACACCGACATGCGACACATTACTGTACGCGGCGAACGGCACGCCTATACGTACGTACGGCGAACGCGACCTGACCCTCAACCTTGGTCTACGACGATCATTCAAGTGGAGATTCACCGTTGCTGACGTGAAGAGGCCAATCATCGGTGCAGACTTTCTTCAACATCACAACCTTCTAGTCGACCTACGAGCCCAGAAACTTATTGACAAGAAGACAGGCTTATCAATCAACGGTTGTCTGTCGAGCAGCTCATCAACTCCGACGGTACTCACACTCAATGTGAACGATCCGTATTGCGACCTGCTAAAGAAATATAACGACATCACATCACCCAACTTCAGCAAGACAAGTGCTAGTGACGTGGAACATTACATCGTGACACGTGGACCGCCCGTGTACTGCAGAGCTCGCCCGTTGCCGCCACACAAGTATAAAGCCGCAAAAGACACATTCCAGTCAATGCTTGAGCAAGGTATATGTCGACCTAGCAAATCACCATGGGCTAGTCCTCTACACCTAGTTCAGAAGAAGAATGGTGAACTCAGACCATGCGGAGATTATAGAAAACTAAACGCCGTGACGAAGCCAGATCGATACCCAATACCCCGCCTTCGTGACTTCACCTACAGATTACAAGGAATGACGGTATTCACAAAAATCGATCTACGCAAAGCATACAACCAACTGCGTATTCGAGAAGAAGATATTGAGAAGACTGCCGTAATCACTCCATTTGGGCTGTATGAATTCCCACGAATGTGCTTCGGATTACGTAACGCAGGTCAGACATTTCAACGCCACATGAATAATATATTGGGTGACCTAGACTTTGTGTTCCCGTTCGTCGACGATCTTCTCCTGGCGTCCGCTGATCAAACTCAACACCGAGTACACCTAGAAGAAGTTTTCAAAAGATTACATAAGCACGGAATGCGAATAAACGTGTCTAAGTGCGTTTTCGGAAAAGAAACTCTCGAGTTCCTAGGCTACAACGTATCAGCCGACGGAATTAAACCTATTGAAGAACGTGTCAAGACCATAACAACATTCCCAGAACCGACAACAGTACAAGAACTACGACGCTTCCTGGGCATAATTAATTTCTACAAAGAAAGTATCCCGCGCGCAGCACATACTCAAGAAAAATTATTCAAGTACCTACGCACTTCGAAAAAAAACGACAAGACACCCATACGTCTAACGCCTGATGAAAAAGAAGCCTTTGAAGCAAGCAAAGCTAGCATCAGAAACGCTGTTATGCTGACACATCCGTCTCCACATGCATCAATCTCACTCATGTGCGATGCATCCAACACATGTGTTGGCGCAGCCCTACAGCAGTACGTTCACGGAAGATGGCAGCCACTCGGTTTTTATTCAAAAAAACTGACCGACGCACAGAGAAAATACAGCACCTTCGATCGAGAATTGTTAGCAATCTACCTTGCAATTCGTCACTTTCGAAAAATGTTTGAAGGTAAAGAAATTACCGTATACACCGATCACAAACCTCTGACGTTTGCCCTCACGAGAGACAATAGCAAGACGGAGACACAGCTGCGGACAAGATATCTTCACTACATTAGTCAATTTACGACGAAGATATTACATATTGAAGGCAAAGAAAACGTTGTCGCTGACGCCTTATCAAGGATCGAAACAATTACGTCACCGTCACCGATCGACTACGACGAGCTAGCCCGGCAACAACAAGATGATAATGAAATCGAAAATGTTATGCGAAACAACAACTTGCAATTTCACTTCATCAAGCCAAGTAATTCAAAACGGAAGATACTGTGTGAAACATCAACAGGCAGCGCCCGACCCTACATTCCGCCACAGCTGCGACGAACCGTGTTCACAACAATCCATGAGATGAGTCATCCCGGCATTCGAGCCACGCGCCACCTGATAACAACACGATTCTTTTGGCCGAGCATGAATGCCGACGTCAACAGTTGGACAAGAAGTTGCATCGCGTGTCAGCAAACTAAGACACAGCGCCATACTGTTTCGCCACTCGAAACGTTTCCACGCACCGACCGTCTGTCTCACATCCACATTGACATCGTTGGACCACTACCGTTATCAGATGGGAAACGATACTGTGTAACGATCATCGACAGAACAACAAGATGGCCTGAAGCGTACCCAGTCGCTGACATCACCGCCGAAACAGTCGCCCGAGCCGTGTACGAGGGATGGATAGTCCGACTCGGATGCCCAGAGAAATTGACCAGCGACCAAGGACGTCAATTTGAATCCGAGTTATTCAAAAGTCTGATGAAGCGACTAGGCATCGAGCGCACACGCACCACTGCCTATCACCCTCAAGCAAACGGCATGATAGAACGCTGGCACCGCTCACTGAAGACTGCATTGACAGCTCGACTACAAAATTCAAGCTGGACACACGAGTTGCCAACCGTCATGTTGGGTTTACGTTCGACAATAAAAAACGACACAGATGTCTCTGCAGCTGAAGCATTGTACGGCCAAACACTGCGATTACCCGGTGAGATGGTCGGCGTGAAGATAGCGGACAGAATACACTCACATTATGAAGACGTCATAGCAAACGCAATGCAAAAACTTCACGCCGCACACACAAGTACGGACCGCCGGACAACATATGTTCCTCGACACCTGCGAACATGCTCGCATGTGTTTGTGCGCGACGATTCAGTACGCAAGCCGCTCACACCTACATACAACGGCCCGCACCGAGTCATCGTACGCAATGATAAAACATACACGATACTCGTAAAAGGTAAACAGAAGAATATCTCCGTGGATCGACTGAAACCTGCATTCCTGTTGGACTCCGAGGCTGCTACCGACGGCGACGTCATCCGTGATGAACCCTACACAACGAGGTCAGGAAGAATTTCAAAACCTCCAGTACGCTTCGCTGGGGGGGAGTACTGTACCAGCTAACCTGCAAACATCGACTACACGACCTCACGCGAAGCGCGCGCGTCGGACACTGAGGCGCCGCGCCGGCCAGCTTGGTATTTATGTGCCGCGGCCCTAGAACTCCACTGATCGTATAGTCATAACGGTCGCCCGTGATTGGTGGATCAATATTTTGTGATGGTGCTCCCAGGGCTAGTAGTGCTACCCAAAATATGTACATAGGCTAGGTAATTTTGTAAATAAATTATTAGTTGTGATTTTATACTAACGCTGTTTTAATTACCAACAACCCTCGGTAAAGTATTGTAGACATAAAAAAACATTAAATGTAACGTTTAAAATTCAGAAATTCTTGAATTTATCTCGTTTCAAATATCGATAACCAGGTTATTGTTAACCACCCTCGCACTAATCAATCTGTTGTAATGTAACTGATTCAAAAATTATACATTAGAGATTGGTCGCAAAAAACCATTGTATGGTGGACTGCAATGGTTAAGTTAAATACAATCAACAATGTAGTTTAATGAGCGGGTATAAAAACTGGCGGTACAGTTAGTACAACGATTGTCGGCGAGCGTCGGTGAATAGATACAGATCTGGTTGTGAGACAATGGTCAGACGACTCTCGTCCGCAGACCCCAGGGCTGCTACCGCTAAGAGTGGGCGAAAGGATCCAGATATTTTTCTATTTAAAAAAAAGACGTCACACACTAGGAATTTCTCCTGTATAGCGGATGCGTTTACAAACATAGAAACTCCCATCCACAAACACCTAGGCCCGGAACAAATACTTGCAGATCATACAAATATTTTTTCCGTGTGGGGATCGAATCCGTGACACGCATGAGCAGCAGTCGATCGCTCAGCCACTGCGCTATCCGTGCCGTCATTTAATTATTTGTTTTTCGAGCTCTCTTCGTTTGTGTTATACATTGATTGACGTTGACGTTGACACAACAAAGACTTGTCTTTAAAACATGACCCTTATTCAGTTGATACAAGAATGAATTTACCATAATGCATTGAATATTAGTTTATGTCCACTACTTCACTCGTGTGGAGATATTTATTTTTATTATATTAATAAATTATTATTCCGTTTATTCATTTTTCATACATACTATTACATTTTTAAATATTTCTTTAAAAAAATACAAAACAATAAAAAAACATTTAAAAATATGAAAATAGTAGTCCGCCGGTGTGGGAGCAGGGTCCAAGCTACCGGTGGTTAGGGTTCCAGAGACAGGAACCTCCTCACAATACGAGCCGTATCAAGAAGTACTGCCTTCTGAATCTGGCCCTTGATCCAACTCCCTAAGGAGAGCCTCGAAAGGTGTTCGTCGAGGCTCTTTGCCATCAGGCCATTGGCAGTCACGACGATCGGCACAATGATAGCCGAGCTCACATTCCACATGTCGACAACCTCGCGTGCCAGATCAAGATATTTGATTTGTTTATCTTTCTCTGGCTTCACGAGGTTCTCGTCATGCGGGATGGTAACATCGATTATCATTGCGCGGCGCGCTGATCTGTCTATCACTACTATGTCAGGCTTATTGGCCACAATAGTCCTGTCAGTAATGATAGGCAGATCCCAGTACAACGTGACATGGTCTTTCTCGAGAACTGGGTCGGGCACATACCTGTAATACGGTACCTCAGATTCCACAAGTTTGTATTTCAATGCAAGTTGCTGGTGGATGATTCTGGCTACTAGGTTGTGCCTGTGCAAGTACTCGCCGTTAGCAAGACGAGAACAACCAGAGATAATATGTCGGATGGATTCACCTGGACGATGGCATGCCCGACACACGTCAATCGTCCCATCCTTTATAATATGTCTCCGGTAGTTGTTCGTCAAGATAACTTCGTCCATAATCGCACAGACAAAACCTTCGGTTTCCCCAAAGAGGTCACCGAAACGTAGCCAGGACACAGACGCTAGAAAATCTACATCGGGCCCATGAAGGGCCCGGTAGAAGCGTCCGTGTAGCTCCTTGCCTTGCCATACCTCCTTGCGGTCTTCGGCACTGAGTACTACAGGTTTGTGCCACTTCTCTTTAGCCATGGACAGCGGGGTGAGTCCCTTGTCTACCGTGACCACATCTCGGTGCATACCCACTTCCATTTTCAAAAAATATTCTCTGAGGCTGCATACCTCGCGGTTGTGGAGGGTCTAAGCATTTAAAAAGCCTCGACCCCCGCACTTCCGCGGGATATACAGCCTCATTACCGATGAACGTGGGTGATGCATCCGGTTTGCGGTCAACAGTGTACGGACCCGCCTATCCAAGGCGTCGAGTTCAGTTTGAGTCCATTTGAGTATGCCGAAAGAGTACATTAACACCGGCATGACCCAACCGTTGAAGGCGCGCACCTTGTTTCCGCCTGAAAGAAGGCTATTTAAAACCCTTTTCAGGCGTCCAAAGAAGCGCTCCCTCAACGATTGTTTCACGTCCGGTACAGCAATGCCTAACGCTTCCGACATACCCAAATACTTGTAGGTTTCGGATGAGGAGAGTGATCTAAGGTGTATGGAATCTGAAAGCTGGATCCCTTCAGTACCCTTAGCACGAATTTTCACTCTTTTACTTTACAGTATTTACAGCGTTTCTTGTATGAAAAAATGGAACAGCACCTCTGGTGCGCGAAGCCGGAACTAATTTTTCCCTTGAAAATTGTCAGTTTGAAATTGTCAAAGTTCCAGTTTACTTTACGTCTCAAATACTGAAAATTCGTGCTAAGGGTACAGATTCCATAATCTCTCCTCGCTTTACATGCATGACTGCACATTTGTCCACACCAAATTCCATCCTGATGGCACTACTAAACGTTTCAGTTACCTTTAGTAGCTTCATCAGTTGCAATTTGTTGGGGGCAAAGAGTTTCAGATCATCCATGTATAGAAGGTGAGATATGACCTGACCACCTCTCCTCAACCGAAAGCCTAGACCTGAGTCCTCCAGCAATGTGCTTAGAGGATTCAGGGCTAAGCAGAACCAAAGCGGACTCAAACTGTCGCCCTGGAATATTCCCCGCTTGATCCATACAGGTTCATCATTCGCCTGGACCTGTCGACATCCGGGATAGCAAAGGACCGTTCTCCATTGGCCCATACATGACTCAAGGAAGGCGCGTAGAGTTGCATCTATCTTGTACAACTCCAGCACCCTCATGAGCCATGTATGTGGCACCGAGTCGTAGGCCTTCTTATAATCTATCCAGCATGTGGACAGATCCCTGCGAGATCGACGAACCTGTTGGCTAATGGCCATGTCAATGAGGAGCAGCTCCTTAGTACCACGGGACCCATTCCTACATCCATTTTGAGAGGCAGACATAATGGAGTTACTTTCAATATGTGTGTTAATTTTCATTCTCAAAATGGATGTAAGAAGTTTATAGACCGTCGACAAACAAGTGATCGGTCTATAGTTCTTGGGTTCCGTGGTACTACCTGATTTGTGGAGCAGGTGGGTAATACCAGTTGTTAGAAACTGGGGTAGCGACCCAGACTCTAAGGATGACTGGAATTGAGATGCCAGGCAAGTATGTGAACTAGTTAGCCACTTAAGCCAAAAATTATGCAGTCCGTCCGGTCCCGGAGATTTCCAATTCGGTAACGGACGGACTGCTTTGGCTACATCGAGTGGCGTTATTCTCACTTTTTCCATTTCTGGAATTGTTTCACATACTTGCTCGACATCACGCATCCAGTCAGCCTCAGTATGACTGACTGGTACCGACCAGATGCCGCGCCAGAATGTACTCGTGGCGCCGTCATCCGGACGGCACAGGTCAGCCACGCTTTGTTCAGGTCGCTCCCAACCTCTATATACCCACCTCTCATCGCTCCGGAACATGCGATTCTGTGAGTACCGATCAACTCGTCGCTTATACCGCCGAATACGGCTTGCCCATGCACAAACTTTTTGCTTCAATGTCGATGCGCTCTGTGACACGGGACATGTATTCCTGAGGACCAATACCAGTCCCCGAGAATGCCCGCCTCACAAAGCGCACCACACGTGGTCGTGTATTTCCCTCCCTGAAGCAATATAGTTTGCCAATGAGTACCCTGGCCTCGCCGATACGACGCTCAATCCTGCATTGCCAGGCTGGTACAGCTGGTTTTGGTCGATTAGCTCCGTCACTGTTCGGAAACTTGACATTAGCCAATCGACATGCCGCAACAGCCCCACAAAACAGGATTGAATGTGTATCGGCAAGATCCTCGCTGCTTTCGAAAAGATTCTTAAGCAGCGAGTTCAAGGCACCCACCAGCGCCCTATTTTTATTGTGCATGGGTAACCGTGGCAATCGGGGTCTAAGTGTAATGGGAGTTGAGCGGTACTCACGAAGCGCATCCTCCAGTGCGCTCCTCAATCGTTCGTTGCACTGGCTACTTACCGTGGCAACCGTATCATCCTCCTCCACAACAGGAGCAATATTTAACTGCGACGGAACCCTGTTGATAAATACGGGTGTCGTTGCTGGTGGTGGAGATAAGATGGTACGGTTGCTCAGTACCTCTGAGCGCAGCTTAACAAGCGCGGTGTCGTCCAACATATGATTACGTTGGATGACCCGCACCTGATCCGAAAGTCGTTGAGCCGAGACGTTTAGAGTTGGTTCAAGTACCTGGAACAGAGACAGCATCCTAACACGGTACGCAGTGAGGTTAGTTCCCCCCTCTGTAGACCCGTAGTATGCGCGCATGACATTTTCATTTATGGACTGAGTCCATCTCATGCGCTGCACACAACCACCGGTAGCGGGGACCCGGCTCGGGGCCGGTTGGCCCCTAGGTCCCAAGCTCTTCGGCGGCCGGTGTCTCCCCTGCCGACGTACAGGTGTTGGCGACGTCGGCGGGGAGAAATATTCGTCGCTCGAACTAGACGCAACTGCCGCCGCCGGTGATGTGGGAGGCCCGATGTCCGGTGGCGGCGAGGCGGAGCTGAGCGGCGACTCCGGGGATGGAAGGCGTGCGCGTGCTGCTCTGGCTCGTGTCAACATATTAACTCAAACATAATATTTCGTCTAATTCATCCATAATTTTCATAATTTTGATCATTTTTCACATGACATTTGTGTCAGCCGCTGTCATAAATGGTTTTTTTCTTTAAAACACATGTTTTAGCTTGTCTTGTATTGGATTTACTATATTTGTTGTTAGTTTACTATTGTAAGTTGATTTGCTCTATTTATTAAAGGTTCAAACATATATTTTTTATTAAAAAGGAATAGTGAAATTTTCAAGTATATGTTTGACGTACAGTGTTGCCAGTTATATTATTATTATTATAATTAGCCCACAGGATTAAAGTAACCTACGTTTTCACGCCGATGATATTTTTTTCAAAATCCGCTCACCGTCATTAATTGTCAGAAACGTAACAAATAGATTTACTTTGACATTCTTATGGGAATAGATGGTGGACAAAGCTACCAATAACAAAATCCAAAAAATGTAGAATGTGTCAGTGTAGGCCCGCAGCCCTGATACAGTGTCTGTTCCCGGGCTGGTCAGCGGAGCGGAAAAGTCTGTCGGCGAGTTCCCATCGCAACACCACGGGAACCCCTATTGTCTTAAGCTACAGTTACCTCTGTCATATTACCTACTATGTATCATATTATGGACATATTCATAAACATACATAAGATACGACGTGCTTAGTCAATAACAAGTAAAAATATCATGAAAATGTATAACAATGTTTCATAAGGGCATAAAATGGCGTCCTTTTGGTCTTACCCTTGCTGCCAAGCTCTCGCCACTTGTTGTTTAAACACTTGTAAATGTAAAGTACCTACACCTTAAAATAATGGGAGAAACGACTTTATACCGTTTCGTACTGAAAAATAATTTGTGGGTAAGTACTCGTAACTGAAACAGCCTTCACTTTTGATATCGCATTACACTACATCTAGCGACTGTGACGGCCATGGGAAAGTATGCTTGCCATCCATCATAACATAATGGTGGGAAAGATTCCAAAAATTTCGCCAAAATTAGTTGGGAAATGGCACGGAGAAGAAACATGGCGACCGATTCTAACTCACGGTTCTCTATATATGAATCACACGGTCCAAAGGTTTTAAGACAACCATGTTTTACTTTCGTACTATGTAGGAGGTTGCTGAAATAAAACACTGACCATCGTTAGACTAGAGAATAGCTCCTATTAAATCAAACTTTAACATAACTACCAAAATGTGTTATCATTTTTTTATCGTTGTAAAATCGTCAAATTAGTCCTCCTACCCAGGGCGGGATGGGAGGCCTGTCAGACTTGTACTGACTAAAATCCACGTTATCATAAAGTGCCAGCGACATGTTCAAATATACCTACCATCTCACCACCAGTACTTGTCTCGGTACCAACAAATCGATTCACTTACGTACATAAGTGCACATGCTATATGATTGTTGTCAGTTTTATAGCCCGCACATGACCGCAAAGACGACGACCGTATTAGCGGCCGCGGACCGCGACGCGTTTAGCGAAGATCAGAGTTTGGGGTCAAGGGACCACCCACGTACCTGAATGAACGCCTGCGCAGCCTCGCAGACTGAATCGTCTAGTGACGCGCAGATATCAGTACCTGTTTTGATATAGGATGTATGTTATATAATGGCGTGCATTGACTCTTGTTTTAGCAGTATATTATTTCAATCATCAATTTTTAATGTGCAGAATCGTAAGACAATATATTTTGTTGTAATTTTGGATTACAATTTTCATCCACACAATAATATACATATAGTTAGTAGCAGACTAATAGGTATTTAAAACCCAGGTAAATTCTGGTTTATTTATGTTGATTAATCCTCAAAGGGCACATTGTTGTTTTGTTCATAATGATATCCTACAGGTAAACGCAAATGATTTATTTTCGTTTGCCTTACCGTAGGACCTGTCTCGCGCAGACTGGTTCATGAGAAGGGCTTACAGCCGCCAAATTACAACCTAAGAACAAGCAGTCAAATAGGGGAATTGACCTCACTTGCAAATTGTCTGACCACTGTCTCCTGCCAAAGAATTTCATGTCACTTTTTTTTATTTAGCCATTTTATTTTTCGTGGTAAAACGACGACGACACTGAAGCAAGTTTGCTTAGAATTAACTTATTTACTCTTTACTTGAAGACCCCAAGATTGTACCTTTCAGGATAGAGACCCAGACAGAGAATTCAACTCCTTAGCTAAGCGCGCAATAAAAGTTTTAGCAAAACGCTTTATTTTTTTCAAATACTATTTTATTTTAGTACCACCAGTGGTTTGGTCATCATCTATTGTTGATTTCTTTTAACGCAATAGCAATAGTAAATATTGATTATGATTATATTTCGTATTTGTTGTATTGTTTACTGCTGGGTTACAGTTTTACTGTAAAATTGTGTAATTTTCTATGTGTATTGTTTCTTTAGTCTTTACTCGTGTTGACATAATACTGTATTCATGCTGTTTACGGACGTGGAAAATAATATTATGTGACGGAATACTTTTGTGAAGTTGGTGATATAATCATAATACCTCACCTTATTACCATCCTACTCTAGTCCTCAGTCTTCTCATTTAGAGAATGCAAGAGCATAAACCATGTATGTTCCTACTCCTACACTATAATTATTACTGATTAATTTCGATGCCGAATCCAAGACAGTTAAATTTCTCCGGGACACTTCGAGCTTCATTGTCTCGGCGCTTTTCTAGTGGTCGTCCACTGTTGATTCTGGGTTTCAGGCGTTACAGTATTTTGGATAAGTGCGCTGCACCTGTCCCAAAAAAAAAAACATAAATTTCAAGCATGGATAATAATCATTTTAACTAATTGTCTTTGTCTGTTTAGTACCACGTTTAAAACATTAACAATTATTCACTACGAGTTTGTGGATAACTACAAAAATCGAATACGGACTCTTATCTAAATCATCAAAATTGTTATAGACAGGCGAACTAACTATTGCAAATCATACCAGCAGATCAAACCTACCAGCAAAGCTAGCATGTCTTCGAGCCATAAAGTCCGGTATTATTCGAGTCAACATGCAGTATTCCAGTTATGAACAGATATCCAAATGCAGTGTTTACTCGAATGTTATGCATGCTTCAGCTATCTGGGGGTTAGTTCGTGTCCCTAAAAATCATATGTCCGTAAGGGATAAAGGTTATTTTTCGCAAATACGGGTTTCGTCTTTAGTGGTAGGTACCCCAGATTACTCGTAAGTCAGTCGGGGTTGTCGTATAAATGGTTACTTCTCAGGTATGTAGCGCACATTGATAGTTGATAGCCCTGAAGCCCGCGTTTGTATTAACAAAAAACTTTTTCAAAAAAAATGTAACCGCCTTAAACAACCACAAAAAAGGGTAAAATAACCTTCAAAACTTTTTTTTTCGGAAGTCGGTGACTTTTTTTATTAATTTCATTGTCTTTTTTGCCACCGACTTCCGAAAGGAAAGTTTTGAAGGTTATTTTACCCTTTTTTGTGGTTGTTTTTGAAGGCGGTTACATTTTTTTTGAAAAAGTTTTTATTTTACCCTTTTTAATTTAAATATTCAACCACAATTCTTGTCAAATACAAGTACATCATTTTCTTACATGAGCACTAGAATTTTGTAATCCGTAACACCGGTAATAACATCGTTAAAAATCTCTTACATTCATTCCCTATCTCGAAAAGTACTGAACCGATTTTGATGAAACTTGCAGTATTCCCTAAGTTGAACGATACCTAGTACAACGAAAAAAAAGAATTACTTAAATCGGACTTGTAGTTCCGGAGATATGCGAACACAATCATAATTTACCAAATCAGTCGATGCCAAGTCCTTACTAGAGGAGTTGTACCTTCCATCATCAGCTCAGCTACATGAGATGATGATTACCATACGCAAATACTTAAATTACTTCATAAAATTTGCGAAAAACGATGTGTGAGCCTATAAAATTTGAGGGTTGCCCTCGATTTCTCCAGGATCCAAGCATCAGATCCTGACATGGTGACAATGGGACCACTCCTGAAGTATCTCCTTTCGAACAAAAAAATAATTTTGGAAATCGGTCCACAATTGGCAAACACACAAACAAAAAAAAAAGAAAAAAAAACATACCGTCGAATTGATAACCTCCTTCTTTTTGAAGTCGGTTAAAAAGAGTTTAGTTGATATACTGGTTATCTTTATACACGCTAGTGTCGTGGGTGGCTCATTCAAGTGGAGTGCGAGCGGTTCCCACGCGTTGCTGTTTTCCTGGACTTCGCCGGACAGGTTCTAGCGATATCTCTCAGATCATCGCAACGCGTACACTGTATTGTTATGACTCTGTTTTGATTGGCCGAGGGTCACTGCCTTCTTTAGCGTCACTTGAACGGTTTGTTAAAGATTATGGTTTAGATTGCGAAAACCCACGTATTCGTTGGTACGTTGTACGTAGATTGGAGCAGTTATGTCTTCGTAGATAATTTTAATTTAGCAATTAATTAATTTATTGACCTCTTTTATAGTACGCCAGATTAAAAGACATTATATTTTGTACCTATCGTAAAGATTACAGTCAAACATAATACATATATTCTAAACAAATACATTATACAAACTGTGGCTCATTGACATTCGCAAAATCACTGGGTTCGTTCACTGATTTATTTTCATTACTCAAATTCTTCTGACTTTAAAATACCTTTCTTTTTCAGATACAAGGTTAGATGTCGTGGAAGAAATCAATCAACAAAATCCATATTATGGACAGGACAGCACATACAGTGAGTAATAAATAAATGTGTTTTTTATCGTGGTAAAATCATCAAAATATTAGTCCTCTTACCCTAGGCGGACTAAAATCCACGGTGATCTTTCATTAACCCTTTACGTTCCACGAGGTTACCTGATAACACAGTCCCGCGACCCCGGAAATAAATTTCAAACTAACAGTTTTGGTATAAAGGCTGCCATGAATAACTAAAAGACTTTAAACTTCATGTAACAATCATATTGATACACACTTAATAACGTGCACGTATGATTTTCAATAACGTAATTAAGTTGAAGCAAGTCCAAGTAGGAACCTATAAAATATAATTACTAAGTAGTTTGTCGATTTATCGTAGCATTGGTAAAAGAGAATTTTCCCTGTGTTTTGATAAAGCTTAAACATTTTCATGATGTTTTATGTTGAAAGTATACGCAAGTTCTCCAAAGTAAATGCAGCCACTCATAAAGGCTATTCCTACTTTAACTACTACTTGCCCATTGATCTCATTCATAAAAAAGTAAATAAGTAAGAAGAAATTCATCAATCAATCTCCTTGAATAACTATGTTTTTTTTTCAGTATCGGATGAACGGAATCGGAGCTTAAATCCGAGTGATCATCACGACAAAGTGCAATGTGAGTAAAAAAACCAATTACAATTAATATGTCTTGCTTGTGCACGTACCTATTTCAAATAAGTAAGCTGATCGATGTGTTAAAAATCAACATGGATGCGACAGGTCTATGGCACATACTCACATTTTGAAACTCATACATTTTTGACAAATGATATCCCTGTTTTTTTTTTCAGATTCTGAAAATGATAGTGATGAGCCACTTCCGGTTGTCCCGGAAGATCAACAAGCCAAAAACTATGGTGAGTGACAGTCAAAATACCTGTACCTAGACCTTTGAATTTCAAAAAGGGTATAATACAGTTTTTGCGCGGTCGGCAACGCGCAGCTGATACCTTGAATCAGGGGAGGCCGTATGCTTGTTTGGGATCAATATGGCATAAAAAATTAAGCTCTGCATTTTTTAAAAATCTACCAATTCTCCGGACTCACGCACTGTCTATCTTTTTTTCAGATGCTGTGAATGGGACTTTGTTACATCGAGTTACTCGAAACAGTCGCCCAAGCAGAGCATACTTTTACGGTGAGCTTTTCAGAGACGTTGGAGTTTATGTTTTTAATTATATTGTATTTAGGTACCTGTGTATGTTGCAGAGCTATTTGTTTATTTAGGAGAGCCTTTCATTCAACAAATTGTTGTTTAATTAGTGTTTTCAATGCTTTGTCACATTTTTTCATAAAAACAGAAAGATAATGGACCATACATTGCCAATAGCCGCCAAGGCAAGTCATATAGTGAGTTATCATAGTTAGTTATCATTTAATTATAGAAACAAGTATTCAAAATTTATTAGAGAGTGGCCATGGGGGTTATTCATGATTACTATTATTATTATTGTATAACGAGCAATTTATGAAAGTAAATTAAACCAAATTACAATAAATACAGAAGGCGCTGCTTGCTGGTGATAAACCGCATGTGCACACAGTAGTTTTCTATGAAAATATTGAAATGCCTAAAATGTCTTTATTCATGTCGAGCCTTAAAATTATATGTATCAGTTTCAAGCAAGAAGACGGAGTTGCCGTCAGCGTGCCTGTACGACGGGCGCTGGCACAGTGACGGCGCAGTGGTGAACACGCGCGAGGACTGTCTACGCTGCGCGTGCGCCGGTGGTGCACTGTCGTGCCGGCGCCGCGCCTGCGCGCCTGTGCCAGACCCGCTGCCGCCGCGGTGCCACGTGCGACATCGCCGCGGCTCCTGCTGCCCGGAGTTGCACTGTCCAGGTGGCTACCCTCACTCATTTACGGCACATAATTATAGAGGGTTTTCCCAAGTTAAGACCGCGAATCGTCATACTGAATGCTGTCACCCTACCTTGGTTGAGAACGTCCCACTGTATGCTTGCCGTTCATCTGAACTGACGATCATTTCCCGATTTCAGGACAAACTAGTTAAGCCTAGGCCAAACTAGTTCTTCCTTCACAGGAGCAAGTCTATGGAGCCCCGCTTGACGGGGCTCCTACTTCTGGGTGGTTTAAAAAAAAAGCGTTTGTCCTGAAATCGGGTTTGGCCGTAAAATTTTTAATTATTCAATTGTATATCAGTCGCTTGGAGATGCGAATGTCCAGCAGTAGACAGTGATGTTGGAGGCTGATGAAGATGTAGAGGTTGAAAATCAATAATGATGAATATTGTTCAATTTGTCAGATGGAGTGCAGGTCATGGAGCATGGAGCTTCTGCTAGGTTCGATAGTGGCGACTTGTTCACTGACGCAGACGTGACGCCGGCCACCGCCAAAAACGGTAAGTTGCTTTTCCTCATTTTATTGAATTGGTACCTCTGGACAGGTTACTGCCAATTATCATATTTTTTTTTTTTAACCTATGTTGTCCCACTGCTGGGCAAAGGTCTCCCCCATAACCTTCCAATCTGTTCTGTGAGCGGCTTTCTCCGGCCAATCCGTCATGAAGGTGTCTAGGTCGTCACGCCAGCGTTTCCTAGGCCTCCCTCGGCAACGACGCCCGTCCGGCACCCACTGTGTAACGACAATTATCATATAGAAGAATGATTTGCCTTACAAGCAAATCATTCTTCTGTCTTCAGTAGTAACCTCCATTGTATTGGTTTTTCTTCTTCTTTTGGTCAACAGCGTATCTTATCAAATTATTGGGGCCCAGTAAAGACTTATATTCCAAAATTACAGTTGTAGTGATATGCTGACCACTCTAGCAAGTTTCAATTGCATTACTCTGAGTGCTGGCATTTCTGTAGCTGTAAAGAACTAGGAGTCCTAGTTCTTTACAAGTGTGGTAGTACCATGACGTCTTAAAGCTAGAGTTGTTCTAGTGAGTGAACGAGGTGGCGCTAGACGACTGGTATAACTCTGTCTCTTTCCCACACTGGAACTATTCTGACTTTAAGACGTCATGGTAGGCCACCAGTTCCTCGTCCTTCATAAACAATTAGAGTTGTAGGTGTGTTGGTGACGTCACTGACGGCTGATGATACTGGAGTGTTCCCAGCGTGCGTGGAGGGCGGCAGCGTGTTCGCGGCGGGCTCGGCGCTGGGCTCGCGCGTGGCCTGCGAGCAGTGCTTCTGCCTGCGCGGCGCGCGCCACTGCGTGCGGCCCACGTGCCTGCCGCCCCCCCCGCACTGCGCGCCGCGCCCCGCGCCCGGCGCCTGCTGCCCGCAGCGCTACTACTGCGACGACGCGCACGACAAGCCCCCACAACACCGCAACAAATATGGTAACCACTTTTCCCCAGTTGCATTCAGCAGCCGTATTATGACGTCTTGAAACCAGGTCTGTTCCCGTGAGTGAAAGAGACAGAGCTATACAAGTCGTCTAGCGCCATCTCGTTCACTCACTGGAGCAAGCTTGGTTTAAGACGTCTTAATAAGGCCCCTGCAAATAATTTCTGAAGGCAAAAGCTTACCCTGCAGTTTCATTTAATTGATTCTGACTACCACCACATTATGGCAGAATTTTTACACCAACAAATAAATGTTGGCAATATCTAGCATAGAAGCTGACAAGTGCTTGTTATAATCTGCAGACTGCGAGGTGGACGGTGTGGTGGTGGCGGAGGGCTCCCCGGTGGCGTCTCGCGACAACTGCTCGGCGTGCTTCTGCCTGCGCGGCGCGGTGCGCTGCCAGGCGCTGGGCTGTGCGCCCGCGCTGGCTGGCTGCCGGCCGCTGCGCGCGCGCGGCGCCTGCTGCGCGCACCAGTACGTCTGCGACCACACCGACACAGGTACAATCACATTAATTTGTTATTACATGTTAAACTGCTAACGCTTAGGCAGGGTTCCCACTATGCTATTTAGTCTCTTTTAGATATTATGACGAAAAGCGAAGCGAAGTACGAGAACCAAAACTCGGCCTGGGTGTTGATTCATAATAATACGATTAAGGTATTTCATCCGACAATGCTTATACCGAATTTACAATTATTATACATGTCATCCTCAACACTACTCATGCATATTCATTTTCAATTTACAGAATCTCAGTCACATGCGACTTCAGGAAGCTCAGCAGCTACTCGACACGACGAGAGGACACTCCATCCATCAAAGTCCGGCAAGCTGGAGAGTACCACCAAGAAGATCTTAACTAGTCTGTACACCTTGAAACATTCGTCTTTCGCGTCCGCCACTAAGAACCACCTCATCACCACTACCAAAGTTAAAAGGAAAACTGACGAGCCTCCTGCAAGCGCCAGCGTGAAGCCAGAACAAAATACCAATACCACATCTAACAACAACACGACGACACAAAAACCAATGAGCGCCGCCAAACTTATAGCGATGCCTGAGTCCACTCAGACGTCGGACTCGGGGGATTCACCAGACAAGACTACAGAACAACCTGAAGGTACGGTTAAAATTATGATCAATGGAACTATAAACTGTACGGCTGAACTGTCTTCAACATCCTTGCCACTGAGCACTACTGCGAACGACACCGACAAGCAACTGGAAGTGCTGCCTCGAATACCGATAGTGAACGTTGAGGCGCAGACGTACTCGCCGAATGACATCATCACAGATAGGAACATGAACGGAGGCTTCGATGATGAGGATACCTTCACCATCAACGTGACGAGCTCGCTGATGACTAACACGAGCCACTCCACGAAGCGGCCGGCGGTGACCGCACCCAAGCTACCGGTGCCGGTGGACCTCGCGGAAGCACTCAACAGCTCTAAGAAGAAGAAAGGAGAATATGATTATGATTACACTGAGCCGACGTTACCGCCGTCGCTCCCGAACTTGAAGTAAGTATTTTTATTACTTGAGCGATAGATGATAATCTTACGGCTGTTCTGAGACAGTACGTTATTGTGTAGTGATGTGAACTGTTATAACCTTACCCGTCCACTAAAACCACTAAGAATTTGTTGAAAACACCCAAAACATATGGTATAAATGATAGTTTATTTCGAAAAATTATCAGTAGGTCACTCATCGTTCCCTCATTTCTTCTAACTTCAGGATCATCCCATTTGTAGCAGCCGACGCTGTAGTGGACGATGAGCCAACAAAGGAACCTCTCGCGTATCCCATCCTGGAGAGAGAAGACAAGTTCCCGGTATATTACCCCTCTGCCACCAAGGAATCCAAGTTCCCGATCAGACGAGAGGACACCTACCAACCTACACAGTACCCAGTGTTTGTGCTGGGTAAGGTGGAGCCGTCGTATCCACCCATCAGTCACGAAGTGGATGTACCCAGGGATAGGTATCCAGAGCTCAATGACCCAGGAGTCCACGAGTATACCATGTCTGCCTCGTTGGGTAGTTCTGACGTGAAGACTGTGACTCATGCTCCTCCGACAAGCACCACATTTGCAGTGGAGACGCCTGCAGTCAACCTTTTCTCTCCACCAGTGGAAACTGAAGGTAACAACAAAAGTCAAATATTTAATTATATCCATAATGTCAATGTTTCACAAGAATATGGTCAACGTTAAGAATCCAGGCTTCTTCATATATTTCCTATGTTCTATATTGCAGGCGGTTTCCTACCGAAGGGTTCTGGCGTCATCGATGAGTACTTCGGGGTGTACCCCAGCACGCCATCGGGCCCCGCTGTGCCTCATCTCACCACCTCCATGCAACTGGACGTCGTCAAAGATATCCCGGGTGAGATTTGGCTTTTGCATCATTGTCAGTTACGATTATAAGGTTGATGTTGTACCATGCTTCCACTGGTAGGTACACTGTAGTTAATACTTGAAACTGTGATTATTTGTGTCAGGTGAATGCTCGGTGGAAGGATCGCGCGTGGAGAGCGGGCAGAGCATCGTGGTGGGGTGTCAGCTGTGCGCGTGCGCGTGGGGCGAACTGTCGTGCGCGCGCCGCCCCTGCGCGCCCCCCCCGTCCCCCTGCCGCCGCCTGCCCCCCACCAACCAGTCTCAGGATGTCTGCTGCGGGGACGTCGAGTGCACACCAGGTAAACTGACCTCATCGCTTTGTTACTACAGCGAAAATTGTTGCCATGATTTACAGGATAATTGGATATGGCCTACCATGACGTCTTATAGCAAGTTCCAGTGAGGGAACGAGTTAGCGCAAGATGACTTGTATAGCTCTGTCTCTATCCCACACTGGGACTACCCTGGCTTTAAGACGTCAAGGTAGGCTACCGGGCCTTTTTCTATGAGATGAAGTGGACTGTAATAACCACTAGCACAGCGCAGAATGGTCTCATGTCACTTCTAAATAAATCGTCCTGTAAAACCAACATAATCTGTTTTCTTTCAGAAACAAATACTGCTACTTCCGAAACATCTTCAGTCAACACGTCTGCTTCCGCAAACACAACAGTTGAAAAAGAAAATAAACAAAATTTCACGAAAGTCGAAGTGCCCAGTACAACAACTGAGTTATCTGTAGACCCTCTAAGTCAAGTCAAGACAGATACTGCTACCAATACCACAAAGAAATCAGTTAATAACACCGAGAAAGTGGCAGTAAATGAAATAACCACACCAGCGCAACAAACTAGTGAATCTAGTCAGATAGCTACTACTGCGGCTGCTCCTTCTACCACTTTGAAACCTAAACTAACAAGTACCACCACCACCACTACCACGACGGCACCCGACAGCCAGGTCGACGATTCTTCAATAGAAGAGGAAGACGAGGATGATGACGGCGGTTTTTCATTCGGCAGCGTGCTGAAGCTACTGCTCAGTGACAGTTACGAGACAACCACCACTCCGAGTAAGAAGCTCACCACCAGAGCTACAGCAAGGCCTTCTACCCCTCCATATCGTACTCCGTCGACTACCACCCCCTCCCCCAGAAGACCCGAAGAAGAACAGTCATTCTTCAAACCTCTCCCACCGCAACCGTACAACATTCCTGTGAAACAACCGAACACAGTGAACAGGATAGACCACCTCGTACTGGGAGAGGCCACAGCCATCAAACGAACAACCCCCCGACCTATGTCGAACAAGACACGTCTCCCCGTGACGACACGTCCGACAACACAAACGTACGAGCTTCCGACAGAACAGACTTACGAACGTCCGGAACAACAGACATATGAACGTCCGACACAACAGATATACGAACTCCCGACACAACAGACATATAAACGTCCAACACCACAGACGCATGAACGTCCCGTACAACAGACTTACGAACGGCCGACACCACAGACATATGAACGTCCGTCACAAACTACACATGACTCGACAGAAAAGAGACCAATGATGCAAGAGGAATCCGTCCCGTTCACGCCTATGGCAACTGGAGGACACCGGCCTCCGAGCCTGGGTTCAGGCGTAGGGTCAGGTCTTTTGAAGTTAGCGGGCTGTAACATCTACGGGAGGATGTATAGGGTCGGGAGGATCATCACGGAGCTGTCCACTCCTTGCTCGGAGTGCTGGTGCACGGAGCTGGGCGTCCAGTGCAAGGCGCTCAACTGTTGAGGATTAGAGAAGACGGATTTAGTGTACAGCATGTGATTATGTAGTTGGTTCTACAGCTCTGGAATATACATTCACTACTGGACGAGTTCGGATCTTGCAGCTTTGTGGTGGAATTGTGGTTTTGTAAATCTGCAAATAATATCCTCTGTAAATGAAGTAGGTCAATATTGTCGATAAAGACGTAGTGTCTGGTAGTATTGTTGATATTCTTACAGGAGCTTTAGTTAAAGTATTTATTATAAATAAAATGGCCGGCAATGATCTCATACGAAATAGACAATCAATCAAGACTTGAATATTTTGTGCACGGAGTAGTGAATAGATGAAACGCCTGTGTGAAATATAAAAGTAAGATGTATCTAAACAACAAATAACTGAAAACGTCAAAACAGATGTATGATTTCGATCGTTCATTGATGCAGTATTTCGCACGGTAACTGAATAACATTTTTCAGTCTTTGTATATTTGAACACAATGGAAACCTCAGGTTGACAGAAGTTCGAAAGTGGATACTCCATTTCTTACTCCTCAAACCGCAGTGCCTTAAGATTTAATGATAGCCTCAGTGTAATTTAGACACGTATTGTAGATTTATATAACAGTTAAATGTAATATGTAGCGGTAATTTAAAAAAATAAAATCAAATTAAACATTAGACTTAGTTTTTATATGTCTCTATAGTCCTGATAAAACAATGATTGATAGCTCAATGAGCCTTTACTTTTCTTTAGTAAAAAAAGAAATCATGGAAAAGGTAATGAATGAAACTACAGTAGCAAATTGAACTTTTTATGATCAAATAAGTTATGTACTGTAGCGTAGAGTATGAGATACTGGACAATAGGTATTATACAACAAAACATCAATATTGCAACATTTCCTTATGATAATGATATGTATTTTTGGGGATAAGTACTACTACGATAAATAATAATATGGCACATAACGATACCTAACATTTAGCGTCAGTTGAGATCATCGTCCAAAAGTTCAGCACTATCACTTAGAATATCATTGACTATTTCTCAAATAATGGCCTGCGCAGATGAGTGTCGCGCATGTTATCTACTGCCGTGTTATCATCAGTAACCCACACAGGGTTATAAAGTGTCCCGAGATGGTAAACACCAATGTCAAAAACTAGGGGCTTCACCTTAGTGGGTATTTTTTTATGTCAGCCACCTTCTTCCTTTTCCCTTACGATAAGTAGAGATTTTCCTCAACTAGAATGGAACTTATTCCCATCGTTACATCAGGGGGCCTTTTTAGGCCCCTTTAGCAAAATCATAAATCATCCAGGTGAAAAAAGGTGGAATAAACCATCATAATAGCCCAGGGAGTCTGCTTAATCGTTGGAGATCTATAATGCAATTTCAGAGTGAAGTGTTTGAGGCAAGATTCTTCAAATTATTCCAATGACCTGGCTGAGAAGTAGTACGGGATTGAACCAAGCTAGACATTTTTAAAAAGCAATTTTTTAGGTCTCAATAAAGGTGCTAATTTTATACTAATAGCAAATACCTATAAAATACATGTAGCTCTCAGGCCATAATCTATATCAACTATCCATTTTATGATCGCATATTTATAGATATAACCTGGGTTTCATAAACATAACATACCATCAATGAGAGGGCTGATACTCGTACATTTGTATGTTTAAAGAATTTAGTAAATAGGTAACAAATCGAATCAACAATTAATTGATTCGATTGTTTACTTATTCTCTGTCAATTATGTATTATGTATCAAACTCAAATCATTTGCTTCGAGTTCTTTTAACTATATTGGGGTCAGCCTACCAATTAACTTGATGATGCTAATTCTTCTTCTTCTTGCGTGTCGATGGCAAATATGTTTTTATATATTTTGTTTAGCCCAAAATTCAGCTACGCGAACCCCGCCCTCTGATGCAGTCATAAGGTCGTCAAGTGTACAGGTGACAGGACTTGCGGTGCAGGAGAGAAGGTGAGCCATTGTCTGTGGGGACACGTCGCATATACATTTGAGGTCTGAGCCGTCAGTAAATCCCCATCTGTGAAGATTATCTTTGCTGCGGCCGACCTGGGTTCGCAGTCTATTAAGCGACTTCCAAGTGGACCACGGCAACGCGTGACCAGGTGGAAGGCTTTCAGAAGGCTCGATAAAGCCATCAGGAGGTCTGAGCTGTTCCCGCCAAACCTCACACCTTGTTGTAGACGCGTTTCCACCAGCTGGACTAGTTGGACTGACGCACCCAAAGAAGCTGTTACGGCTTTTTAGCCTCGGAGTCACGGAAATGTACCCGTACCTACATCGGGTGGCGGGAGTCAGTTTGTAGCTTTGTCCTCTCAGTGCGGCTGGCTATAAGCCTTCTTACTTTAGGAGGCGCAATCCCAGTTAGTGGATACAACATTCGTACCGGGGTCGGTTTAAGGCAACCACTAACAATCCGGTTCGTCTCATTAAGAGCTGAATCCACTAGGTTGGCGTGGGCAGAACGGTCCCATACTGGACAGGCATATTCACCAGCCGAAAAACAGAGCGCCATTGCAGTTGTTCGCAGGACATGAGGTGACGCTCCCCACCTCGTGGATGTTAGGCGGCGCAACAAGTGATTTCTGGCATGAACTTTCATTTTCATTGCTTGGCAGTTGTTTTTATAAGTGAGGGATCGGTCTAAAGTTATACCGAGGTATTTAGGGTGATCGTTATGGGTGATAGGTACCCCCTGCCAAGAGATGTTCATTTTACGCCCCGCTTGTCTGTTTCTAAGGTGGAAAAAGCACGATTGAGTTTTTGAGGGATTTGGTTTCAGTGCGTTTTCAGCATAGTAGTGACTTAGGTCACCAAGAGCTGCGGAAAGAGTGCTTTCGATATACTCAAAGTTGGTATTTTGACAGGTAAGTGCAAGGTCGTCTGCGTACAGGAAGCGGGTTGTGTTTGGGCTAACTGGTTGGTCGTTAGTGTATATGTTGAAGAGTAGTGGGGCCAATACGCTACCCTGTGGTAGTCCATTTTTTTGGGTTCGCCATCTACTCTTTTTTTCATGGAGGTGCACCTGGAAACTTCCTCTGTCAGTTTGGCGACTTTCCATAGCAGGCGTTTTATGTTTACGGTATCGTACGCTGCCGACAAATCCACAAATACTGCCCCCGTCACATTCTTAGTCTCAAAACCATCCTCAATGTGTTGGGTGAGGTTAAGGACTTGACTGCAGCAAGATTTACCAGGCCGGAATCCAGCTTGTTCTGAGATTAATTTGGAGTCTATGACGCTAGTAAGACGAGCTAACAGCAGTCGTTCGAACAGTTTGTGGGTGTGGCAGAGTAGAGATATCGGACGGAAGTTTTTAGGGTCGTCAACAGGTTTTCCTGGCTTGGGAATCGCGATAATTTTTGATCGCCTCCAGAGGCGAGGTATGCATACCGAATCTAAGCAGTTGTTGAAAAATTGCAGTAGCCATGACACAGATGCAGGACCAAGGTGTTTTATCTGTTCTACTGAAATGTCATCTACTCCGGACGCCTTATCAGTACGCAGTTGTTGAATAGCCAAAACGATGTCCCTTAGTTGGAACGGGTCACAGACAGATTCGCTGGGAGCAGCGATATTGCTTATTTTAGGAATTCTGCCTAACCGTCTTGGGGGTTTACCATTTAGGAGGAGTTGGTAAGCAACTTGGTTTGCTCTTACTGCACTAGGTGAGAGAGGGGGTGGCGGTTCACCAGTAAGTTTTCTGATAGTGGTCCATGCTTTTTTACTGTTGTGTGTCATATTGATATTTGTAACAGTTGTTATCCATTTATTTTGTCGTGTCTCGCTGATTAGTGACAGCAGCTTTTCACCAGCTTGAACTGAATCCTCTGAGAAAGGATTACTTTCGTACAGTTGTTCGTACTTCTTAAGTAATTCGCGAGATTCTTTGCATAAGCCAGGGATGTATGATGTGCGACATCCACGGGGTATACATTTCTTAGATGCTGTTGAGACCACCCTTACAAATTTGTCGTAATTTTGTGGAGTCGGCGGAATAGAAGACAGTTCAGCATCTACAGACTTTGAAAATTGTTCCCAGTTGGCTTTGAGATAGTTAAAGCGGCGTTTTAGTAGCGTAGTCACCGGATGGACAGCGGACTGGATTTTACACATGATCGGTCTATGTTGGGTCCGGGGGATGGGAGGGCAAGTGGTCTTCTTGCTTTGGGAACAAATATTTGAGCTGACAAATAAGATCTGGGTTGTACCCGCGCTTCCAACGGCCACTATTAAACGATGCCGGCTGCTTTGGGTCATGAATCAAAGTCAGATCGTTAGCTTCTGCCCATTCTTCAACAGATTGACCGTCCATGTTCGTGGAACGATAGCCCCAACTGGTGCTATGGCTGTTGAAATCACCAACCACTATTTTGGTACGCTGATTATTGAAATCAGGTATATCAAGATGGAAAGGAGTGCCAGGGGGTTTGTACACTGACGTCACTGTGCAGTGGTCAAGGTCTAGTGTGATTATTTCGATGTTATTATGGTTACTGCATTTTGTTGAGATAACACTTACGCCGGGAGCAACAAACACTGCGTTACCGTGCTTCGGGTGACAGGTCTCGGCGACAAGTGACAGTCCAGGAATGTGGGGCCGGTCCTGAGTGGAATCGCGATGAGTCTCTTGAACACATAAGATGCCACATTGTGTCTTGCGAGATAGTTCAGAGAGGATTTCTGCTTTATCTCGAGAGAACCCTTCGATATTGATCGAGATTACACACAAGGCCGGTTTTGTTAGTGGACTGTTTGGCCCTAAAGAGGGCCGTTTAGAGGTTTTGTTTGCCATCGTGGTGAAAGGATTAGCCAACCGACGGAAGTCGGTTGCCCAGGGCGCGCCGGACGTAGCAGAAGAGTAATAGGGTACGTCACTCGGGGAGGCTCCTTTCATGCTCCTTTGATGCTAATTAGTGGCAATGGAGGAATCACCTATTTGACCTACACGACCCAGTTAATGGGTCACACGATTCAACGGGCTCTTTTCTGGTAATAATTAATAAAGGCATGAAAAAAAAAAAGAAGATAAATACCCACTAAAGACGGTTTTACTTAAGTATATAAATCAGGCATGTAGGAGGTCTGTCAAAATGGTTCTAATCATATTTAAAAAATAAGATCCATCTATCTGCCTAGCCTTTTCCCAACTATATTGGGGTCGGCTTCCAGTCAAACCAGATTCAGCTGGATATCAGTATTTTACATGGAGCGACTGCCTGTCGGACCTCCACAACCCAGTAACTGGGTAATACGATACCTCATGGTAAGACTGGTTGTCAGACTTTCGAGCTTCTGACTAACAGTAACGACTGTCAAAGATCTACAAATGACAGCCGAGACCAACGACTTTACGTGCTTTCCGAGGCACGGAGGAAACTCGCTATGATAGATGGTCACCCATCCACAGTCCAACCTCGGCAAGCGCGGCTTAACCCGGAAGATCGGCCTGTGCGGCTGTAATTATTTAGTCACGAGTTCCTCCTTTATAAAATAAGATGATAAATAAAATAACAACAAAAAACATTTCAGTTAAGTCATGTATTATAACTTAAGTCAGTGTTGACTAGAATACAATAAATCTCTTTGGTTGCAGTCGTTTATATGGTCTCTATAACAATAATTGTAACGTACATTGACTTGTAATGATTTATCCAGATGAACAACTAGTTAGCTAAAACATTGGACACAAGTCAACAAAACCAGTTAGTGATGAGCTAATGAATTAAAATACAGTTTATTTGGTAGGTCGATTTTTTTTTTGTTTGTATGACCTAAAGATCAGTCCGTTTATAATTTTTTTGTACTACAGATAATTCAGAAGTTAATAACATGTCAAGTATATATGTTTCATTTAACTGTGTCCGGTATTTGATATGAAAATAGTTCGTTGCTAAGTTATCTGCTTAGTGCCAGTTACAGAAACGCTAATGAGAAATATTAACACAAACAAAATTAGCGATTATTTTTTTCTGGAAAAACCGATTACGTAATGAAATGCGAGCCATGGTAACACTACGTATGAATGAGTTTTTAAAGATAATTAATTACAATTGCACTTGATCACTGCTAACATTACAATAATAGAACCGTTGCATAAGTACAAAGCTTACAAAATATCACTAGCCGTTTCTCCAACGTTTTGATGCAAAACAATCGAAAGTGATTTCACAGAAATCAATAACATTAATGACTCCGCCATTTTAAATAATCTTAAATAATTAAGCACACATCATAGAGGAGTGTTTAACAATATATGTAATGAACACCTATCGATAACAACCAGGTATTATACATTGTGAAAAATTATACACATAGTTTGTGTAATATTTCTGCAGTCATTGTAGTCAGGCGGAGTCACAATTTAGAATTTACGACTTATTTTACATTTTACTTAAATAATAATATTCCAAAGATCATGTCTGTACATAACACTTACTTCTAGAACGTGAAAAAGATTCATAAAACGTGTTCGTCGCGATCATGTAGCGACGTCGTAACACTGCCGAAGTGCCGACTATCTTCGTACTCTATACAGTACAAAGGTGTAAAATTCCCATCAAAAGCTATTCTAAGCCACGAATAGCGGACGGATGAGTACAAATTGCACTTTTCATTGAGACGCAACTGTTCGCGGGCCAGGGTTCAGGTCTGGTCGCTGTCGGTGTACCAGTCGCAGTAGACGGAGGCGGCCGCCACGCCGCCCACCAGCAGCGCGCCTGACACCACGCGACATGCTATCACGTAAGCCTTCTTGTTATTTTCACCTGTAACCAAGGAAAACAACCATCAATATGACATAATAACACATTGCTTTTAAGGTTTGCGATGATTATCATGTAGGTATGATTCGAAAGGACTATCAAAATATTTCAATCAATTTCAACCTAAAAGTAATACATACCAGTGAATACAAGGAAGGCGAGTGGTACACCGATGCTGGCGCCGAGTAAGTGCGCGGACCACGCAGCGTCGTGGTCGTTGGGGGCGTGCGCGTGCGCAGCTGCCGGCGAGCCCGCGGGCTTCGGCGCACGCACAAGCGCCCAGCACATCTCCGATGTGCCCAGCACCACCACGCTCAGCGGACGGAACCACCACAGGGGAATATGGCCGAATCTAAAAATTATAAAAATCTTGGTTACAAATTGACAATCTTTCAACGAAAACAAATCTAAGTGACTGGCCTGTTGGTCTAGTGGTTAGTGACCCTGACTGCTATGCCGGGGGTCGTGGGTTCGATTCCCACCCAGGACAAATGTTTGTATGATGAGCATAATCATTTGTTCTGTGTCTGGGTGTAATTTATCTATAAAATGTATGTATTTAGAAATATATATGTATGTTTATCAGTTGTCTAGTACCCATAACACAAGTTCTGCTTAGCTTGGGACTAGATGGCGTTGAGTGATAATTATAAAAAAAAAAAAGTAGGTAGTACCGGAGACAGTGTGTTCTTATGTACCAGAAAATAAATGTTTGATTTCAATATACCTACATCAAATTGACGGAATAATTTTGATTGACAACTACCCAATGAGTGCAAGGAAAACTCTACATTTTAAAATTAGGTACAACAAAATGAATCATTATCTCTTCAAATAAATTAAGGTAAATAACGTACCTAAGGCACACGTTAGCGATATGCGAAGTAAGCAGCGCATACACAGCAGCTGAGGCGCCAACGACGTGAACGTTGGGCTGCAGCGCGCCCGCGCCGAGCGCGCCAGCCGCCACGCCGGCCACCCACAGCACCACCACCCGCAGGGGGCCCTGCTCGCGCTCCAGAGGCCAGCCCACCTATGAAAGTTAGGACAGGTTAATACACGAACGGAACGGAATGAATCATAAACAGTCAAAGGGTTTGATAAGAACAGCATTTCCGATTAATTTTGTAGGTATGACTATAAAGATGTGGTTTTGTACTACAATTTCAGGGATTCAGAATGTTATCAAGCAATTATGAACGTTGCTGAGGGACTAATCTGTCCAGACGTATGTCAAAATGACCAAAGATAAGCCTGGTAACGTATTGATAGGTATACCAAAGAAGTGATACTTACAGCTAATGCTACAAGTGCGTTGAGAGCCAGATGAGAATGGCTGGCGTGCACGCAGCCGTAGGTGAACAGCCGCCAGGGCTCGTGCCTCCACGCCTCCGGGCTCCACTCCAGCGCCGCGCGCATGTCCTGCGACAGCGAGATGTGCAGGAGCACCTGGGAACAACAGGAAGAGGATCGTTAACAACTAGACTGTCTCACACAAAAAAATATGTTAAGACACAAGCAAGAAAGAAAAATTGTATTTATTGGCACTAAAAACTTAAAACTAAACAATACAAATAAAGTTATAAAAAAAGTAATTTAGCAAGACTAAAGGAAATAATAATTTAACAATTTAATGCCAAAGGGCCTCAGCTCAGCAATGCCAGATGGCAACACAAAGTTTGCCACCTGACGCTGATTTTCAGCTGCAGCCAACGAGTGCCATACGCTCGAAATCAAATACACAAGGCATTCGAACAGCTTCAACTGATGATCTATAAGTTCATGATCAAATATCAGCAATTCAGATAAAAGATGATTGTGAGTAAATACTTACAAGTAAAATGATCATGGAGACTATAAAGTACGGCGGCCTCAGTAACGCTATGAGCTTGTCTTTTCTTTTCTCGAACTTGGTCTTCGCGTAAGCTTTCTGTGACTTTGTTATTTGAGGGTATTTGTTGTGAACTCCCAACGTGAGGCCGGCTTGTAGACGGGACTTATGCTTAGCTGGCAGTCCAGTCGTGGGGAGCAGACGTCTGTTCTCTCCAGGGCTGTTGGTGTTGTCCCCAGGCCGTTCTTCTTCGTTTTCGGTCCAAGCACTGGCTGGAGGCTGGCCGTTTGGCAGGATCCGCCTGCCATGATGTACAGGCACTCGCTCCACATTCAGTCGTACAGTTTCGCAGTGTTCGGCATCTGGCGCCATGTTGGCTGCTCCTCATTTTCCAGTGTCAGCACGTCATGGCCGCTTCGCTGCCTCTGCTCCCGGTCGCCTGTTGCGGACAAATGTAATCAATCAGTTACGTGCTCGCGAATTTATACAACATGAGAAGGAAAATCTGTTACATTTTAACTAATTAGGAATTCCATTGTAAAGGGAAGTAGCTGGTATACCGATTAAATAGTGACGCTACCATGCTTAGATTATTGCTTCGATTATTGTCAAAAAATCATAATAAAGTTTTCTAATAACGTGGAAAATTGTGTTGTTAAATAATTAATTAGGTAGGTACATTGAAACAAAACGCATTGTTATGGGAAAGCTTAACAAACTGGCAAAAATTATCAAACTAGATTTTATGTAGAAATAGGACAAAAATGTGTTCTGATTATTATTTTTTTTAAACCTGGAAGGTTGTTATTTTTAACTATCGATAAGGTACCTACAATAATTATTTTTCAGTGGTCAAAATACAATCATTGTATCAAGCGAAAATAATATTTGACTCATTCGTCAAAATTTCAATTTCCTGTTTCAAAATAAATAGACTCGTGCTGGCTAAACTTGGTTCACGCGGTGTTCGTACAATATTCCTTTACGTTCCAGGGTCACGGTTTCTCGTTCTGGCAGTTCCGCGACCCCGCCGGTTCATACAGATCTAAGCTTCGGAAAGGGCAACTAAAGTAATTTTACGAGTTATTTTAAGATTAGGTTTAGTCAATTTTAAAAGTACCTATAAAATTCTAATTGAAAAAAATGCTTCGAGTTTGATCAGATTTACACACGTAGGTACAACATTAATAGGTACTTAAAGGCACATAGATTTTCCCGTTGGATATATATGTAACAATTTATTAATCCTGATTTTTATTAGTTCACCATAATCACAATAGATGAACCGGAAAATATATACCTAACAATGAGCCTAACAATACATATAAAATTATGCAATTGCGCGACGCGTGCGGCGTACTCTCGTGAGCAAGTGCATAATACCTTACATGATTGTTTATGTTTATATATGGCATGACTACATAAACAAATTAATATAACTTTTGCATTTAAACTCTGAAGGGGTTTGCGTAACTATTACAAGCACATGAATTTCGGTCAGTTTTATTTCAGTGCCATTTCATTTGAAGAATATTACCACCGAACCCAAACCCTGACATGGACGGAGGAGTAAAGACTATACTACTGATAAAATCCTAATGGATACAGGTATACAAGTAATATGTATTATGTTTTTTGTTTCGAATGCAACGTAGAAGAGTCAAGACTCCCCAGTTACATAATAATTTAATTTGTATGGTATTATTATTTGGGAATTTATTTCCATTTCCGGAGAGGAACCTAACTAGCCTGACCTGACGCCATCTATGACCGACAGAAGATCGTGGTGTTTATTCTAGATCAGGGGTCACCAAATGGCGGACCACGGTCCGCATGCAGACCGCCGACCCATTTTGAGCGGACCGCGAGAACACAGCGAGTTACACTACAAAGTACGATCTCGTATCGATTCTCAAGAAAACATAGTTTTAAAACACAAACATGTGGAAGTTTTCAAAAAACATGAAACTTCTCATAGAAATGTAAAAACATACCTTTGTTATAATCGCATATATCCGTAAAACATTATTTTAACATTTTTTTTATCTGTAAAATATTAAAATAATGTTTTACGAAATAGGTTCGGGGTCCGTTTTAGTCTTAAAGCGAACAAAATTGGTGACCCCTGCTCTAGATTCAAGTATTCTCTAGTAAGTAATAGAGTAATGCTTACTACCAGTTCTGCACGATACTACCGAATGTTTGATAAGTAAATTACTATCATTGTAGGAACAAAAGCATCGCCGTATTCCGTAAGACATAGATTCAAGAATTCGAAACTGTAGGTGGGACCTCGGGAGCATGGATGATGGATGTATTGAATCTGGTGGATGCAGGTTCATATCCTGCTTGCTGTTGAAATTTTTCTTTTCATAGACCCTTGCGCAAGGTCCTTAAACCCTGCAGACTACCCACGGTAGATAACAGATCAAAAAGTAAACAAAAGGCTCCATTTTACCTAGATACCTACTACAAATTAAAACTGGCAAAATAAATTAAATATTGATAACTTATTATATAATGCAGCCGAATTATTTTAATTTCACTGAACAATGTGCGTTTATCACCGTAGCAACAAATTGAAATATCCATTTATTAATAATTCATTGACGTAGGCAAGACACAAAGTAATACGTACTATATATTTGATAAAATATTCCTCAAACTAATGTTAAACTGTGGTGATAACACCGCCAATCGGTTTTAGCACAATTATATAAGGAAAACCTACCTGGTTCATAGAACAGCTTCTGAAATAACACTTATTTTGATAAAATATGACGTATGAGCCATATTATATGATTGACGTCTGACATATTATATTTATCTATGTGTCATTTGTAAATACAGGTAAATAAATAATTGGAACTTAACCCAAAGAGGACTTATAGGTACTGAGAATTTAATGATAGAGGTTACGTGCTTATTTTGCAATTAAAAAACAAGCTTGAGTATTAAACCATACCTAGTACCTATGCCTAAAGGGCAACTCGCTGCCCGACCATGGACCATGCCCGGGTCGACGGCGCGTTGTGTCCCACGCGCGCCTCAAAGAGCGTCATAATAATGACGGGGCCCCCCTCTCAGAGGGCCAAAGCCTGCCGGGGTCGCGGGATTATTTCCTTACCGTGACCCCGGAACATAACAGGCTACTGAAGGACACCGTGGATTTTAGTCAGTAGAAGTCTGACAGTCCCTCCCGCCCTGCCCGGGGCTGGAGGACTCATTTGATGATTTTGCCACGTATAAAAAAAAAAAAAAAAAAAGTACCTATGCCTAGTACAAACAGAAAACTTACTTTCCTTTTTGAATATAAGGATTTTCCTGCATTGAGGAACCAAACTGGGTGGTTATAGAACCTTGTAAGAGCTACGTTTTTTATCGAGGAGGAGGAATGAGGACGAGGGGGACTCAGACTCGTGCTTACTATATAATATCCACGGTGTGCTCTATAGGGCTATAGAGCACATTTACATTCCAGGGTCCTGATAAGAAAGAAAGTCTCACGGCCTTTGTCCTTCTAACGTACGGCGAGGAATGAGCCAGAATTAAAAAAATCTGAGCCGCCTAAAATGATTGGTGGCGCGGAGTCTTCTTCATTTTTAACGCAATTTGATGTACTGACCTAAACACTGGCACTGCGTCAAAAGGACTTCACGGCGTATGGCAAAGCGAAAGCATCGTTTGATGAGTCGGAAAAGTTGCCACGCACCGCCACCAGTAGGCGCCAGTATCGCGAAATTAACGCAATCCAAAGTTTTATGTATTTCATTTCGTCAACTTCGACATTTCATAAATTAGTGTTCCCTTTACGCAAAATACATGTATTACTCTAGTAGAAATATTTTGATATAAAGATATTGAAACATTTACTAAAACAAAATGATAGAAATACTTATTGATGTGGATAAATATTTTGTAAATATTTTCATCATTCACAGTCTTAAATTTATTTTATAACACTTGGACACAGATTTTGACGTCCCGAGATAACGAAAAAAACTACTATTTGGTAGAAAATTAATAAAATTGGCACACTTTGCGAAAGTGACAATTCCCAATTATCTAAAGCCCCAAACACATGCGCGCACGGGCAAAGGCATGTGAGCATAATGACGTCGCTCCCCCTTAGAGGGCCTACCAGGGTCCCGGGACTAACGAATACCGTGTCCCCAGAACGTAAAGGTCTATTGAAAGACATCGTAGATTTTAGTATATACCCGCCCTGCCCTGGGTAGGAGGACTCATTTGATTATTTTACCACACTAAAAAAAGCCCCAAACACACGCTTCTTTTATTAACGTCCGTTCAGAAAGCTAGTTGCGTGTGATGCATTTTGTTATAATGACAGACACTAGCGCCGCGTAAAAGGGACGTAATAGTTTTTACTCGTATCGACGGTCCCTACGTACAAACGGACATGTCAAAAACCGAGGTTTTCAGGAGAGCGATTTTAATGTTCAAATCGCTCTAGAAATAATTCTATGTACAATTTTGAATTTTTTTTTTCTATAATGTTTTATTAGCTTTAGGAACTTTATAATGGTATTTATACATGTTTTCTTTTTTTTCATTTTCTTAGAAAAACTGATAGATGACTGTTTCTACGCTGATATTAAAATAAAAGAATGTCGGACATGTCTTAGATAACTTTTTATACGTAGGAAAGAAGAAATCAGTTTATAACATAGAATTTAAATAAGACGTTTTATGAAAACGTCGAACAATGCTATAGTTTTCAAACGGATATGTTATACATCTTAAAATCACCACCGTTGGTTATAAAATATACATCGACGAAGACATATCGCTTTATACGCGGTTTCATTCATTCAAAGTGTCTATAGTTCTTGCAATGTAAATAAAGACATGTCAATTTTTTAAACGTGGTATATTCTTCAAATGAGTGCTCCCACCCACTGGGTGGAGCGAAAGGGATTGACAGACTTATACTGAGTAAAATCCACGGTGTTCTTTCAATGGCCCTTAACGTTCCAGGGTCATGGTTACCTGATAAAATAGTCCCACGACCGCGGCAGGCTATGGCCCTCTATGGGGGTCCCGTCAGATTACTGATAGCTCTTTGAGGAGCGCATGGAACATGACGCTCCGTCGATCCAGGCATGGCCCATGATCGAACGGCGAGTCACCCATTACTCCATCCGCCCGTGCCTACGGTGGCCGGAAATCGCATTGTGATAACCGTTGCCATGGGCGTCTCCCGCGGTGGCTGGGATTGTGAGGTTGAATGCCGGGCGCGAGAGGTTGCCGCCGCCTATCGGCTCCGTGAAGACACGGCGGTCTCTGCCTAAGCGTTGCAGATCCACCGTATGCTCGACCTTGTTCTCCGGGCGTTCCACACAATGGACCCTCTCAGTCCGACACAGGAACGTACCTCCCGAAACTTCAGTCTGGTTAGAACCTGCGTCAGGCGGACGCTGCCGCCGTGGCCCGTCTTCAGTCACTCCTCAAAGATAGTAGTCCACAAGCACCGGGAATAAGGTCCGGGCTACCGGTGGTCAGGGCTCTTGAGAGACGAACTTCCTAAAGATGCGCGCCGTGTCCAGAAGTACTGCCTTCTGAATCAAACGCTTGGCCAAGCGAGAGCCTCCTTAGATGTTGGTCAAGGCTCTAGGCAATTAAGCCATTAGCCGACACGACTATCGGCACAATGACTGCTGTTCACTTTCCATATGCCAACAACCTCGCGAGCCAGATCAAGATACTTGAATATTTATCTTTTTCTGCCTTCACGAGGTTCTAGTCATACGGATACGTTATATAAACAACAAAACATTGCGTGACGGACGTTCCGATCGATCTATCACCACAATGTCATGCTTTTTGGCAACAATAGTTCTGTCAGTGATGATAGGTCGATCCCAATACAACGAAATTGCCATCTTCGCGAACTGAGTCAGGTGCATACATTTTTTTTTAACATAGTAGAATCATCAAACGAGTCCTCCCACCCAGGGCAGGGCAGGAGGAACTGTCAGACTTGTACTAACTAAAATCCACGGTGTCCTTCAAAAGCCTTTTGCGTTCCGGGGTCACGGTAGCTCGTTAGTGCCGCGACCGGCAGGGTCAGGCGCATACTTATATTACGGCACTTCTGATATCTCAAGGTAGTACTTCAAAGCAAGTTGCTGGTGGATAATCCTGGAAACGAGGTTGTGTCTATGCAAATATTCTCCATTAATTGAATTTTGATATTGGTGTATGATCTGAAATTGATTGAAATAAATGAAATTGAATTTGAATTAGCCAGACAAGAACACTTAGAGATAATGTGTCGGATCGATCAAACGTTTATTTTCGGTAGTTATTCGTCATCATAACATCGTACAATTGCAAAGACAAATTCCCAAATAGGTCACCGAAGCGAAATTGTTTATTGTTAATTAACAATCTTCTTAGCATCTATACATACAATAAGGACATGTACATGCCCTATTGAGAAACTCCCGCCGTAAATAACGTTATGTCAGACATGACCGCGTTTGCGCGCAATTTAAAACACCGTACAAAGCGTTAAGTGTAGATGTCCGCATCTACGTTACTTATTCGTTGTAAATATAATACTTGTCCTCATATACGATTGGTAAATCTCGTTAAATACGTAATATAAGAAAAAAATAAATATACAGATATGTGCATCTTAAAAATCTAAAGCGAACTGTACAATAAAAAAAAAATGACATTTTCGACATGTCCGTTTGTACGTAGGGACCGTCGGTATATTATGAGGTACAGGTACACAGATTATTGTAGTACAACAATTTTATTGTCTGTAACTTCTTTATAATTGATTCTTCATTCTATAATATCCTATCAATTTTTTTTGGGACAAGGTCTTAATATCACTTTTCTGATAAATGAAACCTTTGAGAGATATCTATCGGCTCCAAAAGAATGAGCCCAGTGCTAATCATTTTTTTTTGCCTCCAAAGCAATTACTAGTGCGAGAGCAACTTGTACCGAACACGCGGTGAGACAGCAATGACCACAAATTTTTCATCGCAGTCGCAGCATTATACTATAGGCGATATTTAACAGGGTGGTGGGTGCTATGCCTTATATGTAGTTGACATGTAATTTTGAAGTATTCAAAATTTTGACAATACCAGTTTTCATTTAATTTATTTTAATCCTGTTTCTTCGAAATTGTTATAAATCTGTGACGAAACTAAATAAATAATAATAAGAGTGAAGTGTTTCTTATCCTATATCGCAGTTTGATACGATTAGAAGTTGTTTTCAGTTACATATTGTCTCAAATTGTTGACTGCAAATCAGTGCATTTATCATTAGTTCATGTGAAATGGTATTTGGATGCATAAAGATAAGATAGAAGGAGGATGGACACAGAGGAACCATCCGACAACAATAGTACGATATCACGATAGCATTGATATAATTATCACTGTGAGTAATTTATTATATTGATAGGAACAATTCGTAATGTATAGTATCATACGTATTCTAAACATTTCCCTTGTTTGCTCTGTAGGGGTCGTCAGGAATTTCCTGCGATGATATTCAGTATGTTTAGTTTATTTTAATACTTCATTTATTAATGAAAATAAAGTGTTATTGAAAAATGAAAGTTTACGTGACTTATTTACAGTCATGTCCGTTTAATCACGTCCCATTGAACACATCGAAACATAGTTTTGAATAATCTATAAGCCTACGTATCATTCGTTTTTATTTTCTCGATCTTTTTATACATTTCCAATTTTATTATTACGAAAATCTGACAGCCGCGATCTGAAAAAAAGTGTCACAGGTCTAGCCTGTAAGAGCCACGCTGGCTGACTGATGTGTCAAGGAACGAAAGTGATGACACTACTTTTAAAAGGCAAAAGATGAGAGGACGATAGTGAATGTGTGCTCAGAATAAAATGGCGTATGTGCCCAAACATATTGACGCCTTTTTATGAATTAAAATTGTTATTAATTGAAAAACTGTCTTTACAGAATTTAGATACTAGTATTTTCTACAATTTAAAACAACATCCTTTCAATAACTCATAGTAGTTACGCCGCAAAGTCCAAAAAATAAAAAACATAGACTGAACTTTGCATTTTTTTTGTATCGAGAAAATTTAATTGAATCGTGTTTTCAACTTTGTGAGAATTTAGATCATATAGTTAATAACTGTATTCCAAGTTGTAAGATCTGTAGTCCAGTCATGTACGACAGAAAGTAAAATATAAAAACCGTATAAGTACTGACTTAGCCCCTTCAGTCGTGGCGCGGACTCTACTTACTTACTTAATTACTTAATACTTATTAAACTTATTGCCACCTAAACCACGTACAACCACACCTAACCAACATGACGTACCTAAATATTATGTTATTAAACATGCGAATACATCTTCCCATTACCAAAAATAACCTAAATAAGTAGTATTTGTTTGGTACCTACCCAAATGAATTTATGCCTAAATACTTTAGTAAATGCAATTGTTTTTTTTACAAGTTATTAAAAGATTACATTGTTCCAATTGACGTCATTCCTGAACAATGACTGAACTTTAACAACCCAAGAGGAAACTGAGGCATGAGGCAAATAACGCAACATGCTAAAATTAATGTACGAAACCTACTAACAGAATATTGTTCAGTGTCAAACATTTACCCGTAAGCTATTTTATCCTACATAATCCTGCTAATACAAAAAAGTTGACTAGAGACTAGAGCTTAATCTGATAAAAATAACCAAAATATCACTAGTTGCCTACATATTGAAAATATCCTCGTGAAATCATCACTAGGGCTAGCCAGACCATAGAGACATTCAAAATTCGCAGTAGGACTTTGGGTTGCCATCTATCGTTTCAACATTTGAATGCTAATTCTCACCTCATAGTCAAGCCAGGATTTTAGCAGCAGACAGCTGGGTCGTAAACAATGGTGTTATTATCATGTAATAGCAATTTATTAAAATAGTAACGGTACAATTGGCAGTCTGGCCTATGGCCCGGTGGCTCGCTGCATGCTCGCCAAATTCTGTCGCGAATAATAAATACATAGCTCCACATTGTAGTAGACACATTATTTATTAGAGAACATTTAGTTCGTGGCTTTATTTGATTAGAAATTGTTTGTTAATTAGTTTCAACATTAGTTTTAGACCTGATTTATTTAAAAGAAGGTCAAATTGTGGAATGGGAGCGGATAACGAACGTGAATTCGAGTATGGTAGGTATCTCGTTAGTTTAACCATTGGGAAAAATGCTATAGGTTACCTGTCTACCTATATTTTGTTGTGTAGACAAGAAAGAAACAGTAAATCACATTATCGTTATCACGGTATTCTTAAGGCAGGTTGTCTTTGCCTGAAGGACGTTCTACAGCGTCATCGCGTCAGTACAACTCCGTACAAGCAACTGTTAATGGAGGACATAACATTGTCCAACAATAGTTTTAAACATTAGCTTTCCACTAATGACAATAGACGCACTTAACTACTAACATCTGACTGCATTGTTTGCCAAATCTTCTAAAAAATTTCCTCTTAGTACCTATATCTTCAAATGTAAACTGAAACCGCCTTACATTTACGTGTTTGATTGAATTATTATAGTGTTCATTGGTTTATCTACCTGCAAGTAACACCTTTATGTCCTCAAATAATACGAGAGTAAAGGCCTTTGCCCCGAGCACCCGAACAGGGCAGGTGATAACAGTCTTCAACAAACATTAAAAAAAGACTCTACCTGATTTTAAATTTTAAATATCAGACTGCGTGGCAACACCTGTTGTGTCTGATACAAAGCAGGTATCACTTCCTAAGCTCATTTGAACATCCATAACTGACTAAACGGTGACATAAATGTGTTTGAAACAATACCCCCAGGTTGGAACACAGGATATTTAGCTAATGATAGCTTTAAACCCGTCATCAATATTCATTGCAGGGTCGCATGCCGCGGACTTGTACTTAAAAGTCTATCGGTTGTCTATCGCGATCGGGAAATACGATAAACGGAAGGAAGGTAGGTAGTAGGTACAGGTAGCTGCGCATGATTCGCGGGTATGGTGCGGCATTGAGGTAAGCCTGCGAGCTTTCAAGTGCGTGAGACTATAATAGACTGTGCGTCTACGGAAAGTAGCCGTATTACAAAACTCGCAATATCGATACATTTTAAAATTCTATTACATATTACTTTTAGATAGTTATAAGTAATCTGTTATAGAATTATTAAAATGTATTATTACCAAAATAAATGCTTAACTTTTTTTTGTAATCGGGAATTATGGCTGAGGAAAAACCGAAGTTTATCGCTACTTCCCGAAAATACATAGAAATGAGGATAAAATCATGCACTCGCAGATTGTAACAATAAATAGGTCAAGTTCAACAATTATTTTGACTTCCTGAAATAACTCGTATGTCCAAGTCTTTACGTCCTTTTTACGATAACTGATAGTTTCCGGCTGTCAGTCTGTCTGTCACACGTCACATCGTTTTCATATTTCAATAGTATCTCCGAGGTTATCTCTGTGATTGTCACGGCCAGCTGCATGTCACCAAGTTTGGTATGTAATGATGAACATGGTGTAGGTGCATAGTTGTATGGATCTTGTAATTATGGGAACTTATGATCGACGGATGATGGAAACTTGACAGTTCGTGATGATGACTTTTTAAGGACACTGGGTGATGTAGTTTGATGTCGGTATACTGTCATTTAATTTTATGAGCAACAATACGCAGGTTAATTTAATACATATTTGGTTGTAGACGAAGCAAGACCATCACAACACACCTCAACAACCTCTCTCTCTCTTTAATTTAATTTAAATTGTGAAAAAGGTAGGTTAACTTTTTTTAAATCTAATACAGGTTTGTTGACGTTTTTTAACCGATTTTTTAACAAAAAACTGCTACGTTAAATATTTATCATGCATAAATTAATCAGCATAAATAACAAATTAATTCCATGTAAAAACCCACCGGTAGAAACAGCGTCGCGACTGCACTTACAAAAAACAGCTGATCTATGTAAACACCTCGCCGACACGAAGGTACATAATACTAGAACTAATGACTATCAAATTAATTATTTCCGCACAAAGTCACACAACAGACTTCCACAGACACTGCACTTGTTGACACGAATGAACGAAAACTTCCCTAAAATAAATGACCCAAGAATAAGGAATATTGCAAACGGACGAGCTCGAAAGCTGAGTGGAGAATGAGTGGGCACCTGCGCGTGCGCCGACCTGCAGCGCCCAAACACGCACACACGCGCATTTCTTTGTGTACACTGTGCAGACGTACAAATTTTACCATCTGTGTTAATACTAATGGTGATAAGATTCGTCAGACTTGCAGCGCACGCCGCCGTGCTGCAGATTAACGCGTATTTTTAGAACAAATCTGTTTTATATCCACGCGAGTGAAACAAAACGCACTGAATTAAATCTCGTCCGAAATGATAAGCAGTTTTCAACTGAATTTTGACACATACTTTGATGATCTCAATCCGTGTGGGTGTTTTGTAATGATAAATTGACAATTTATATAATTATTTAACTCTATAACTAGTATGAGCTGGGCTTATCATAAATTAGTATTTTAAACTGTAGCCGCTGAAAAGTCGAATTTCATGGGTTTTTCAGATGTCACCAATGATATGGCGGAAAAAGAAAAATGAAGTTTACAATCAATATAATTATTTTCATAATCTGATCACAACTTTGGCAAACTTTTTTGCATAAGTATTTAACATGTATTCAGTAACACATGTCAATACATATAATAATAATTATGTTAATTTATATTATTGTTCATCCTCGATAACGTTCTCACATCACGTGTGTGAGTGGTTCAAGTTCAAGCTGTGCGCCTGCGCCTGCGCACATGCCCGCATGTGGACAGGTGCTGTCCTCCGTGGTGCACAAAAACGCGCACCATCTGCTCGCGACATTCCTCAATAATAAGATTGTCCTGAGGAGCACGCTCCCAATTGTTGGAGGCTGTTGCCAAATGGCAGCTCTCTTTTTTTTCCTTTTGTTGATTTCTTAAGTTATGTCGGAAAAAATATCACGTTTTCATATCATTATATTCTAGGCTTCTCAAAAATCAGCATGTTATGTCTACTGAAAAATACGACTGCTGTAAACGCAGCCACGATTGGATCGCATTTCAAATTCCACCTCATTATGAAACGACGAACCATAATGGACTATGCTCCATCGTTTACATAAACTACACATAATTATGTGTAGTATAATGTAACACCACATTAAGATATAGACACTAACATCTAAAAAGGAAATAATACACGCTGTTTTTTTGCATTTTCGTCAAACTTCAGGTGGTTGTCACAAAAGTCATAAATAATCAATTGAAAGTACAGTACCGGGCAAAACTAATAAGAGCTGCTTTTTTTTTGTTGTTGAAATTTTACAGTATTTCAGAATTAAACCCTTAATTCAATACAAATGAAAGAGAATCACCGACTACGCAGTCCGCGCGTACGCACACAGCGATGAGCATTGAGCAGCTGGTGTGCGTGAATTGAATCTACTACCTACTCTTGAAGAAACTAGTTCACACTTATGGATTTCAGTAAGAAGGAAAAATAAAATAAAAAAATACCTACCTATTTTATTGTTGATTTGGGTCGAAAATCATGAGTATAATCACGTCCTTGAATTTGACTAGGTTGCAGATCAGCACATTGTATAACGTAGCGTGACGCCATTCTTTTCTCCTTTCCGAAGTTCATTCTTAATACCTATTTGTAAGACACGTCAATTGCATTATTAAATGGATAATTTCTCGAGCGTCACAGCGAGTCAATGAACTATCCTGTGGTTAGCGGCTGAGCTGACCACTGACCTAAAGTGGTGATGCTGACCACAAAACATACTCATAGGGTTTCCTAAAGCTTACGTAGTAAGGAATCACTGAGCGCTGTCATTGGAAAATTATGGATGGTTTTTCTAGAGCCAAAACACTCGTGAAAACATAGCTAGAGACAAAACACAAAATTATTATGTTCAAGTTATGCCTAAAGGTAAAAGCTCATTGGGAGCATTCGCCTGTAATCTCACGTTACAGGAAACACGACATTTTTTGTAAGCATAATCCATATCGCTGGGTAAACCGATTACTGAATACGCTTTTTGAACTAAAACTAAATTATAACATGGCTTTGACAACAGCATGGTATTTTTCGTCGTAAGTCGAGCAACTCACTCGGATGAACTAATAAAACAATAAATTCTAAAACTATAAAACTTTATGCATTTGTGTTTCTTATTCTAGTTCGGTATGCATTAGTTATTTAGTTCGCACTCTTTGTTTTAAAAGTCAAAGGAATTTCATTGTTCTAATGTAAAGCGGGGATTAGGTTCTTCCTATTGTTTGAAGGAACAATGTACCTTCGAAGTAATCCTATTAAAAAGTCAGTTTTATATAAGAATACTATTTCTGACCGTTTCTTAAGATAAGCAATAAATAAAGCATTTTTTTACAAGTAACTCAGATGGTATGCAGGTGAAAAAATGCGTGTAATTTGAAGCTAAGCTGAATTTACCATGAGTAGATTTTTTTAATCCTATACTTCTTACTAATATTATAAATGCAAAAGTTTGTGAAGATTGATATAAAATATGAATGTTAAAATTTGTTACTCTTTCACGCAAAAACTACTGAAAATGGTATACAGATAGTTTATAACCTGGATAAACACACCATAACACCACACCACTTCTCAAGTTTGGAATCCTCAGTACGAGATATACAAATCTTGTATTAAGTCTGTCCATAGAAAATTTATGAGGTATTTGGATTATAAAGCAAAACAATTTTCAAATGATTATGATCACCGTTGTAAGCGGTACCATTTTTTGCCATTGGAAACTAGACGCAATATTAGTGATATTTGTTTTCTAGCGAACATAGCAAATGGCTCAATAAGAATTTTGCTAAGTAAATCAGGACAGTCACCTGATTTACTTAGCAAAATTCTTATTCGAACTAATCAAAATAATTAAAGGAAGCGACCACTACTACAAGCACCAACTGCTTCTACTAATTACAGACGGAATGCCTTCTGCATACGCACTGTAAAAGCTTTTAATAACTTACCATCTCATTTGGAAATTGATTTATTCAACACTAGCGCATGTAAAATTAGAAACATCTAGAGTAAGGATTATTTTGGTGAAGATAGGCAATAAATAAATATAATTTTTATCCCGATTTTGTGTTTCCCATGGGATATTCGTCGAGTTGTAGAGGGTAAAGCGGCTGGCGACAAAGCTAGCAAGCTAGTTCTGTATAAGTATATTGATAACTTCGAAAACAAAGTACTAGATCAACCAGCAAACAGCAACAAGTGACCTACATGCTCAGAAATAAACATGACTGGCGACATATTGTAGTAACCTCGTAGTAACAGGTAACCCACAGGTTTCCCAGTAACACACAAATGTTTTATTGTAAAACATAAGATAAATATATTATACAGGATTTCTTAGTAATACCCATGATTAATTTATACTTGTAAAATATTTAATACTTATTAAGTATAATATATCGGATGAGGAAAACCGGGGTTACGGGAATTCACACCATGGATGGCACTTTAATATCTATTGTTATTTCGGTTTTAATTAGTCCAAGGAGATGTATGTATTTTCTGAAATCCTTCAGTTTTCAAATAAACAACGCTTTGTTTACTTCAAGTGCACGTGGATCAGACAATAATAATCCTACGTAATACATAATATAAACTTCACTGCGTATTATGCTGTAATACTGGGAACGATTAGTAAAGTAAACATGTTCTTTATAATATTGTGTAATATAATGCCACCATAAAAATCGGTGATATTTGAGCGTCATTATTTTAATGCACCCACGAGTAGCTTACGTCCCTGTATTTAATAAATACTAGATTTTACCAGCGGCTTCACCCGCTGCAACTTAAAAATTATACCACGGGAAGATAACTAAAAAATCGGGATAGACCTTTCTTATGTTTTATAGTTCAGGTATAAACTATTTGTGTACCAAATATCCATTCATCCAATCCACACAAACTTTCGCATTTATAACATTAGTAAGATAATAGAGTGATCTGTTTATCTGTGTGATCTGTATTATATAGAAATGTGGCAATTAGTATAAGGTAACACAACTATGATTAACACAATATAACAGGATCGCACTGGGAAATCCCAACATACATTACATACAACATATACACGCAGTTAAGGAATATTAGACGAGTATTTGTGAAGCAGATTAAAAGTTAATAATAAATGAGACCGGGAAGCTTCAGTGTGGGAACTGTGGGATGCCCCGGACAGACAGACAGACAACCTGAAGGGAACATGAAGGGATGCAGACATTAATATTGAAGAAAGTAACAAAAAAAATGATTGACTTTGACTTTGACTTTAGCTGTGTTTCGGAATGTCATTGCATGATCTTGTATTTTTGAGAACAAAAGTAAATCTGGCAGATAATTTACTGAAAATTCCATTTGTTTTAAAAACTGAAAAGAAGATATAGTCGTCAACTTATCATCAGTCCACTTGTCGTATCATGGTGAAGATTATTTGATTATCTCAGCACTTCAAATGGCCCGCTCACTGTATCGATTAAATGGATGGCCAATTAGCGAATTTTTAATCACAAAACACAAATTAATTACTTCGTTTATCCCCAACTGTGATTGAGTACGTGCTATACCTTGCGTAACATAAAATGTATCACTATGTTACGTTATCTAAACGCTAGGCTGCGGTCAGGAGATCCCGACCGCAGCGAGCTATCCTGTCTATCCTGCTACACACACAGTACATAAGTTCCTCGAGCTATAAATATAATTCTATATAAAGAAACAATATACAATTATACATATAATAGTTATCCATATCTAAGACATGCACTTCCGCTGCATGTCCATGCAATTCAATCATTATGTCAATTAAGTTTAACATTGTTTTAATTTTAGCTCAACCTGATTCCTCTGAATTTCCTGTAGGTTGCTGAGCAATAGGTTACATGTGGACAATGTATGTAGGTATAACCTAGTTTTAATTTGTATTTTAATTAATTCTTCGTATTTCTTCGTATTGTTCTAATGTTACCAACCTACATGTGAAGCGTGTACTTAGAACGATTAATTAATACATGGCCAATTTGGGTACATATTTGAATGTCGAAGATTAAAATATCTACGCTTAAAATATCGATGTTCAGATTATCGAAAATTAAAATATCGATTGTAACAAAATATCGAAAAATGTTACATCTACGCTAAAAACGTCGAAGATTAAAATATCGACTGATTTAAATGTCGAATGATTCAAAATATCGAAAGACGTTATGTCGAAATTCAAAATATCAACGTTTAATACATCGCAGTTCATAATATCTAATTTCATAATATCTACGTTAAAAATACCTACTAGTTGAAATATCGAAAAAAATAACCACCTACCAAGGTAAGTCGACGGAGCCCCGCTTCGCGGGGCTCCTATTTCTGCTTGCAAGGTTTAAAGTAACCTAACACGAAGAGGATGGCGGGGTCTTTCAGACCCCGCCACCCTCTTCGAACCTAACCTGTCCGAGTCGGGGTGCCCCAAGTCCCGAGCTCGCTTCGCTCGCTCTTGCGTCCTTAGTCAAATTACTGATTACTACCCAACAAGGTAGCTGGACGGACTTCGGATGCAAGAGCGAGCGAAGCGAGCTCGGAACTTGGGGCACCCCGACTCAGACAGGTTAGGTTCGAAGAGGATGGCGGGGTCTGAAAGACCCCGCCATCCTCTTCGTGTTAGGTTACTTTAAACCTTGCAAACAGAAATAGGAGCCCCGCGAAGCGGGGCTCCGTCGACTTACCTTGTTAGGTTCGATATTTCGGACATTCGACAATCTGTACTTCGATGTTTAGGACATTAGATAATCTGTATTTCGATATTTAGATCTTTCGATGTAACTTTTGTAGATATTTAGATTTTAGATATATTGGACGTAGATCATTTAATCATTCGATATTTTAAACTTTCGATATTTTAATTTTCGATTTTATGGTCATTAGATATTTTCATTTTCGATATTTTGAACATCGATATTTTAAGCGTAGATATTTTAATCTTCGATATTCAAATATGTACCCGGCCAATTTATCAGTGTCTAATGATGGTATCATAATACTGTTTGCTGAGGGCAGGTCTAAGTGATTGCCTTCTAAAAAATTGGCAAATACATTCGCCATATTCGATACGAGTATGCCTAACTACAGGTATTTCGTTCTATGTGTTGTGTATCGTCCGGGTGATTGATAGGGAACTGGTAACGTTTTAGCAACCAATTAGCACACCACGAAAATAAATTCCACAGTGAGTTATGCCAATTCGTTACGAGTTAGCCACTCATTACTTTTAACGCATAAATAGTAACCCATGTACATTTGTTGGCACAAACCGAAAATTCTATTTACTGCGCTAGGAACTGAAATAAAAATATGTTCATAATATTTTTACAGCCAGACTGTGTAAGCGATGACAGATGATGATGTTATAATAAAAACTGAAGTTTGCATAATAAACTCACCTCCGTTAAAATAAATGTATAAAAGTCTTAGCTAGATAAATTCGCACACTCAAGGTCGCAGTGCATGATAAACAGCGAATATTCTTAGTTTGCTTTTGACTTATGAGTTAACTAACAATCTCGCGATATTCTACAAAATGCTAAATGTGGCGTCTTGTGAACATCACAGATGTTAGACTGTTTACATCGTTAAGTGCAGACTTTTTTGCAGCTGATTCTAGGAATAACATCCTAGTGTCTGTTTATAAAACTTCGAACATCGAAATGGTTAAATCAGCTTATAAATAAGAAACTCTCGCTTTAGTTACTCGAGAAATCGGGGACTGAGGTCAAAGGCAGAAATCATTAAAAATATTGATTGGTTGATGATTGATAAAAGAGCAAGGTAACAAGAAACATTTATTTTTATTTGCTAAATTAAAACAATAGTTTATTTGGATTATACAACAACAGGTTTGACCTAGACACGCCAGACTGACTGAAATTAGACAAGCCTGTGCTAATGGTGGAGTATTAAAAAGAAGTGAACTAATGGTTTTGAAATCACTATTTCAGAATTGCACGCTATTAACACTTCAAGGTTTGCTAAAGTTAATATTTTTATTGAAAGTAACCACTTACGATCCACTCAGTCGACGTAACCATTCCAATGAGGGCCTATAAAATATATTAAACTGTAGCACTATAATATAGTATGACTTTACATGTTTTTAGACGAAAACTTTGATGTTTATTTATTGTCTAAGATGAGTTCCTCGTTCGTATACTAAAGACGACTGTAAGTCGGGGTCGTGGAACTTATCAGGTAACTGACCCGGGAAAGTAAAGTGCTATTGAAGAAACAGACAGACAAATTCAGATAGTAGTACAAATCTGACAGTCCCTCCCGTTCGACTCTGGGTGGAAGAGGACTCATTTGATGATTTTACCACGATAAACAAAGTACGCTGTTAATACGGAAATGTGATAACAGTTGAGCTCCTTGAGTTATGAGTCGAGCTTCACGATAACTGACAAATGCTTGCACTGACTGGACAGGTCCACTCAAATTTGTATGGCTCTTTCTTCAAAAGACCATCTCGGACACAAACCTGCAGCGTCCTCGCATGACTTAACCAATTTAAAGTCTGGACTTTAAAAGAGACGATGACCTCTGGGTTTTTTTTTCGGATGTTTTTTCTCAGAGTAGTCAGGTACGAAACACAGGCCTCATCTAGCTCAAAAAAAAATGCTTTGACTTGTAAAAGTGTTTGTGAAAACCTATTTGCAAAATAAATATCATTTATCAGCTCTGAAACGGTTATCGCTGGCTCCATAGCATCTGATGATGACGGCTGTGGTAATGGCTCCCAGCCATCTGGCCATATGGACGTGAGGCCGACTGGGCCACTCGATACTCGATATTTATTGGATGCATTAACGCAAATCAGTCAGCGGATTATTTAGCTGCTTTTCGACTGAGATATTATGTGTTGAGCGAGAATTTTGCGCAAAACAAGGTCGAATATGTTTCTGTGCTGAAAGAGTGATGCGTAAACATGTGTCTTTTCAGCACCGATTCGGAACTGTTGGGCAGTATCGGAGCGATAGAGTGGGATCATGATTTTTCTATAAACGTCAGTCGATTGAATATTATTAACAATAGTTTTTGTGACTTTCTTAGTGTAGTAAAATCATCAAATGAGTCCAGGGCAGGGCGGGAGGGACTGTCAGACTTGTACTGACTAAAATCCACTGTGTCCGTCAATAGCCCTTTACGTTCCTGAGTCATGATAATACGTTAGTCCCGCGACCACGTTTTGTGACTTAAAGTAAACGGGAACTTTGAAGTTAATTTTATGGACAAAATTAGTAAGTACCTCGTTCGTACACTAGATTCGCTTTCATTTTCCATAAACCAAACGCAGTACATAGGTACTTTAAGATGCTGTACGGTAAAATAGGGAAACTTGCGGTTAGATTTTTTCACGTCGATTTTGAATAGGTAGGTACTGTTTATTTTCAAGTTAATGTGGTCAATGAACCTATACTTATCTCTTTCCTCGAATTTATGCGGAATGAATCCAGGCAATCGTTTTTGGTTATCGGTTGCAGGAAAAGGTAATTTATGCGATATTGAAAACCTAATTTCGATATTATTTCATTTGCCTTTTAGATTAAAATAAATTAAGTAGGTTATGTCTTTATATTCAAATAATTAGTTTAATCAAAATAATGAACTGATTCAAATGCCAGTTTGGATATTCCAGGTGTCATTAATGTACATACGCACACATACGCGCGACGCGCGTGGCCCCGATACCGTTCTGTTATCTTAATCACACCAACTCGTAATGTAATCGAGGTGCGATCGTAAGCGAGCTGGACTAATTAATTACATTTTTACAAGAATGCTCCAATTTTGTGACTTACTGCTACTGAATAAAGGCGCAATTTGTGTCCAGTTGACACAAATTGCGCCTTTATTCAGTAGCAGTAAGTGCGCTTGATCGTATAGTCGGTGACCAGCATTACTTGACCCACTTCAACAGTAGGTATTCTGCCAAACAAGATGGGTCATAAGTCATAACATAATAATGATGGTCTCGGCTGTAACGACTCGCATGGCAGAGAGAAAAGAACTGTGCTAGGTACTAATACTACGGAATAAGGGCTCTGTTGTAGCCGGGTCTAAAACGGTCAGTTAGCAATATTCCTATTGATTCACTACGCGAATTTCCAGCAACGACATTAGCAATTGTTTTAAAAATGTATATGAAATGGTTACACGCACAAGCTGAATTTCTTGTCATAAAATATACATAGACTCATAGCATGGACTGTGCATTAGCTGGTTAAAATTGCCATACTCTCGAGAAAGCGCGGAAGACAATTGTAGGACCGTCTATCTCTTTCTTGTACGACATATCTAATGCAATATACCTAGAGGAATTTTTAACAATATTCGACATTTGGCTAAAGCTTAGTAATTTCTAGCAAATGTTGCTAGAAATTCACAAAGTGAATCAATAGGAATATTGCTAGCTGACCGTTTTAGACCCGTTGTTGCCTTTGACGTGTGGTTGACTTTACCCACCGACCAGCTAGCCAGGGGTGTCAAACTGTGGTGTGTGGTGTGCTACTTACACAGTTATAAACAATCACCTTTTATTGCCTCATATCGGCAGGGGAGCCACAAGGACAATGTTCATTTACTTAACTTTCACAGTTTGATCCACTGGGGGAATAGGGAGGGGCGGATGGTAGACACCACTAATGACAGACCAGGGGGGGTATTACAACCTTTTTTAATTCCTTGCAGTTTTCGGGCAGTTGACTTTACGGCCTTAAGCAGGCTTGTTCTATTTCGTATTATGACGTACGTAATTCTGCAAGGAATCATCCTGGATTACTTGTCTCTGGATGATTATGACGGGCTAGCGAATTCGTTCAAAAATCGAATCGACAATTTACCGATGATTACCGGTTTTATAAATTGTGTGTGAAAAAAATCTTTTACATTGTAAATTTAGGAGATATTTAAGTTAAACTGTATTTTAATAACAATTTAAATATTTACAATCAAATTGACCAACCTTTACTGTCATTTTATGCAAAAACTTAATATCAAATAAAACTCTCACAAAGGGGTTTGTTTCTGAACGATCGTATTGCGATACTTTTTTAGTCTGTGGCGGTTTTGTTTACCAAAACAAACAAGATTATCGTATTTTATTTATTTATAATGCCACTATGTAGTGCTTTTTCCTGCATTAATAAAGAAGCACACCGTTTTCCTACCGCAGGAAAAGTAAGGAAACAAAATGGAATAAGTCATGAGCGGAAAATTTTGAAAAATGGAGCTGTTCCAACACAACAATGTTCTAATTTTTAAAGCAAGAGCTAGAAATGTTTCAACAAGTGAAGGAATGATAAAACCTAGGACGTTTATTCAAACCGAAAGACAGTGTACCTAGTTCTCTTGAAATTGGCTGCGAAATTGTGGTACCAGAAGCAATCGAGGAAGTGAAATTAAAAATGTCTGCTGATACATTAAAGACTGCCCAATGTACCCAAATAAATATTGAACACAAGTTTTGGCTCCATTGGACCATTTCTGGAATGATGCTGCTCGAGGCTATTAATTTTAAGTGTTTGAGTTGATCATACATTTTGTTTGGTTTATTCAACCCTACGTCCATTGCTACGAAAGATTATTTATTTCGTCACCATGTCTCAAATCTAAGCTCTGTATATTTTTTTTCTTACACTGATGGAACTACGACAAATAAAACAATTTTTTCAGGAGTAACATGTTTTTTATTTAGAACAATATATTAGGTACTATAAATGAGTAAATATTTACGTATATGAATAACTAGCTTTTGCCCGCGGCTTCGCTCGCGTAATCAGTCGAAAATCTAAGAAGATTTATACAAACTTTCATCCCCTATTTTATCCCCTTAGGGTTAGAATTTATCAAAATCCTTTCTTAGGGTATGCCTACGTCATACTCGTAGTAGCTTTATGCATGCATAGTCTCAGCCCGATCGGCTTAATGTTGACAAAGTTTCATACAAAATTTCATCCCCTATTTTATCCCCTTGGGGGTAGAATTGATCAAAATCCTTTCTTAGCGGATGTCTACGTCATAATATCTACCTGCATGCCAAATTTCAGCCTGATCCGTCCAGTGGTTTGGGCTGTGCGTTGATAGATCACTATGTCAGTCAGTCACCTTTGAGTTTTATATATTTAGATTATATTTATTGCTTAGCGTTCAGTAAATGAGTGTATATGTGTCGTAAAAGGTAAAAACTTTGTTGCCTTTTTATATAAAGCTCGTCAGCTGAGATTATATCGTGTATGCACTCTCCAGATATTCTGTAGTGCCTCCATTATTAATACCAAAGTTTAATTTAGTTAGTTTCAACTGCTTAAAGACAAATTAAAAGAAACAAGTCAGTAAAAGTTACTAAAAAGTGGCGTAAACTGAATGATTTTGGAGATGCCAATTTTGACAATTAATCCGGCCTTGAAATGTCATTATGTAGCTTGTAATACGAAATTTCCAGGCACAAGAACAGGCAGAAGTCGGTATGAGGTCACGTGACCGTTTTACTGGCCGTCATTGTGTGATCGTAATACGACTAAGCAAGGCAGTTCACTTTAAGGCGTAAACTGACAGGAATTAAGAGCTTGTAATACACCCCCAGGCCTAACAAAGCTATTTATTTACAACTAAGTAATTGAATTTGTTAGACTCGTTATTAGCTTTATTTCTATTAGCTGTTATGTTTTCGCATACGCCCAAAATGAAATCTAGCGTCTCAGTTGTTGACAAAAGCAAAAAAAAACAGGAATTTTAATAAACATAAATTTTATTTTTAAAATGATATTTTTTTTTGAATTATAAAATATTTAAAAATGTAGTCACTAATAAGTGAAAAAAACATAAATAAAGGAGAGAACATAGACCTGTTAAAATAAGTCATCATATTATTCATTAAGTTTCCAAATTAGGAGTGTTTCTGAACAGGCATCTTAGGAATCCACATCTAGCTAGGAAATAAGTAGACTCACCAGATATTATAAAAAAAACTAGTTTGGATGACATTTGATTTACCTAACTGTGAAACACGATCAACTAACGATGTGATAATTATAATACCTTTCTTGGTTTATACTTTTGCATTTTTATTTTCTTTGCTTAATTAAATATTCGATAAACGTCTAATTTAATATGTTGAAGGATCTCATGTAGCGATTATAATCCAAAAAACATTAGGTATTTAGATGGTTTCTTTTTTGTTTGGCTGGAGCTCTTTGATTCAAGATACACCACAGGATTGTTCGGTTAAGCAGGATACAATACAATCACCTATAGGTTGACCTGCGATATGCAATTAAAAAAAAGAAGATGTAGCGTTGTGTCAGTCGTTCAAATTATTTTTTTTTAAACTTTGCCCCCCACTAGGTATTTCTCCTACGTCGTGGGTGCGTTTAAAAAATAGAAACTCACATACACAAACACCCAGACCCGGAACAACTTCTTGTAGATCATACAAATATTTGTTTGATGCGATAGGATTGAACCCGCGACACGCTGCGCAGGTCGATCGCTCGGCCACTGCACCAAACGTGTCGTAAAAGTGATTGTCAGTTTATTGAAGACACCACTGATTTAAGAGCCCATACTACCTCAAATGGCTTAGCAGAAACCTGTGATACGTTAAAAGTACTGCAGCATTGATTTTGAAATAAATATATTTTGGTAAAGTTGAGGATTAATGTTAGGTCTTATGTTTAGCGAAAACATGATTCCATAAAATTTTCTCGATAGAAAAAAATCCCAAAGTTACCTCTAAATTGTACAATAAACCGCTGGCAATCATAAAATACTTAAAATTAGATCATGAAACTTTTTATACTACTTAACTGAACGAACTATAAAGCAAGTCTTATGTTATTTATTTTTTTGATTTTTCTTTTTATTCCCCGTAAAATAAATAGATTTGCGTGTAGACAGCTAAAAGAAAGAGCAAGCAATAGTGCGTGGTACGTGCAAGTGCGAGCGAGTAAGATTATATTGAAGTACCTATGGAGCCTTAAGGAAGAATCCCCAGCCCATATTCACAGAAAGTATTTTCTAATAGCAATCCTCTCGAATCTCGAAACATATGACGTTAATTTGATGGTTAGCTCCTCATGGGTCAGTTTTCTTTACATTTCGTTATGAAGCAATTCCGCAAAGTTGTCCTTGTTCAAACAAGGGGTGACCCCAAACACGCGCGTGCGTCACCCGCAAGTGTTTACCTCGTCCTCGAGTGACCACGCCTTGAGCTCAGGCGGGACAACATCGACAGGAGCGCCTGTTTGTACCGGGCTGGTGGAATAGGGGCCTGGAGTGAGTGGACTCGAGAAGCGTGGGAAATGGAGATTAGTATTCATAAAAGGAACAGTCAAAGCCACAAACAAATTTTGTGGCTGAACAAGGATGCATTGAAGGCTTTCTGACTGTGTAGATACTGAGGAGTACTGAGAGATGGCCCTAAATTTCCCTAAATCTTAGTTCTAACGAAATGGCTAACAGGAATTTATATTTTCGGCGTAATGTATTTTAGGCCAAATACAATATTCTGGGTCAATTTCAAATCTAGTTTAAATAATATGGTAGACATTTAAACTAGATTTGAAATTGACCCAAAACTATATTCATGAGATCCACTTCCGTTTAATAGCGATTGGTAAAAGGTGTTAAGATTCTGTGCCCGTCAGCATCTATACAAATACGTCACTATTTAACGCTTAATTATTACGTCAAAACTGTCAAAACGATCAAGTTACCACTATTAGAGGTCGTGATGTGCAATAACTTCAAGTTCATGTTAAAAAAGTCGTTAAATTAAATAATATTTTATTAGAAACCAGCGGCCCGCCCGCCGGTACGTGGTCTCGCTACTACGTTAAAAAAAAATTGATAAATGAAGAACCTCGACCGATTTTGTGCAAACTTCACATAAACCATCTACTAAATAGTCCGAACAAAGCCTAAATATTTGGTTTGGATAAGTGAGCCCGTTCTTGGGTTATAAAATTACAACGAAAAGTGGCATTGTTTTTAACCGACTTCAAAAAAAGTAGGTTCTCAGTTCGACCTGTATGTATGTATGTATGTATGTATGTATGCATGTATGTATGTATGTATGTATGTATGTTTTTCCGCGATTATCTCGCGTTTGGCTGAACGGATTTTGATGCAGTTTTCTGGAAAGTATTCTCTACATTCTGGAGAAGGTTTTAGTATATAACACTAATAGATATCCCGTGACGTTGCCCGCGTGGATCCGTTTTGCTTACTTGGATCGTAGATTTTCAGGGACAATTGCATGTTTGTCCGCGATTATCTCGCGTTTAGCTGAACCGATTTTGATGCAGTTTTCAGGAAAGTGTTTGTTACATTCTGGAGAAGGTTTTAGTATCCACGCGGAAACGGATCCACGCGGGCAACGTCACGGGATATCTATTAGTGTTATATACTAAAACCTTCTCCAGAATGTAACAAACACTTTCCTGAAAACTGCATCAAAATCGGTTCAGCTAAACGCGAGATAATCGCGGACAAACATGCAATCGTCCCTGAAAATCTACGATCCAAGTAAGCAAAACGGATCCACGCGGGCAACGTCACGGGATATCTATTAGTGTTATATACTAAAACCTTCTCCAGAATGTAGAGAACACTTTCCTGAAAACTGCATCAAAATCCGTTCAGCCAAACGCGAGATAATCGCGGACAAACATACATACATACATACATACATACATACATACATGCATACATACATACATACATACATACATACATACATACAGGTCGAACTGAGAACCTACTTTTTTTTGAAGTCGGTTAATAACACTAATAGATATCCCGTGACGTTGCCCGCGTGGATCCGTTTTGCTTACTTGGATCGTAGATTTTCAGGGACGATTGCATGTTTGTCCGCGATTATCTCGCGTTTGGCTGAACCGATTTTGATGCAGTGAAAAGTGTTTGTTCATTCTGGGGAAGGTTTGAGTATATAATGATAATGGATATCTCGTGAAGTTGCTCGCATAGATCCGTTTTTGTTTTCAAAGAAGCCGATTTTATGAAGATTTTTGTTGAATATCGCCACTAAAAAGGGAAAAATAAAAAACTTTTTAAAAAAAAGGGAACCGACTTCAAAACCAAACACAAAAAAACGATAAAATAACTTTTCTTTCGGAAGTCGGTGGCCATAACTCAATGAAATAAAAAAAAAAACAAAGCCACCGACATCCGAAAGAAAAGTTATTTTATCGTTTTTTTGTGTTTGGTTTTGAAGTCGGTTCCCTTTTTTTAAAAAAGTTTTTTATTTATATAGTAGTAATAGTATGTACAGATAAGCTGTTCCTCGTGGTTTCACCACCGCTGCTCAGCTCCTATTTCTCGTAGTAGCGTGATGCTTTATAGCTTACAGCTATAGTGTAAAAGTGTAAGGATAACAAGTATTTTTTTGGAAGGAAGTATAATAAGTCATCAGGTAAATGAAAAGCAAACTAGCAATGCAAAAAAATGTAAGCATCACATCCCGATGCCATTTAATTCTTCAGATTTCCCCCAATCGCTAAACGGGTTCAGTTTATGTATGTAAATGACCTATATACTGAAAAAAAGGTCTGTAATCAAGTGCACCACCGCAGACCAATGACCCCAGTTCCACGAAAGCAGCTGTTGCAAAAATGCACGATAAAATTGTATTATTTTTCCTGCTGCGTGGTCACAGCAGTCTTATCAATAAACGCCTAATTACCTGTTTTAATTCGAGGTCACGGCATTAGGTGGGGTCACAGGGGGTGGGGGCATAGGGTGGGGCCGTAGGGTGGGGGCAGCAACACGTGGTCGGTCTTTGTGCCCCACGGTGGGTCACTGGGGCTTAGTGACGTCGTGTCGCTGGGCATAGGGTCTACCCTTCTTATCTAGAACATTGAACTTGGTGACAAAGTACGTGGTTATGATATGGATGTTCTTTTACGTAGATAGATAGAAGTATTTATTTGCTAATGCGTATGGAGACACTACTTTATGTTTGGTTGGAATCAAAAATTGTTTTGAACATTTTTTAGGTCACGAGTCAAGTGTCAAGTCAAACTCCATTTTGCTCGCAAATATAAGTAAAATTAATATTAATTGGATCATCCAATAACTGGTCGTTATTTTCTAAGCGCATTATAAGGGTTTTCTTCCCATTAACTGTATATAGGTCAATGTCATTAAACTTTATAGTAAAACTGATTACGTTATCGATTCCTTATCATAACGACACCATTTCAGAATATCTAATGAAGTTGAACAACTGTTAGAGTTGTATGAAGTTCATTTACAGATTAGATTACCTATTGGTAGATAAGTTGAAAACTAAAAGTCAAATATTCCCACGAGGTAGTAGTAGCACCTACTAGTATTAAATAATTTTGTTACCTACTGAACTTCGATTATGGAAACTGCTGGGAGATACCTGCTAGCTATCTGTCAACGTGCATACTCGTACATGTACAAGCACCAGATGCGTATAAATCAGTTTTCAGTTAGAAAAAATTAGTTCGTGGTTCGACACTAGAGGCGCTTTTTCATTTTCCATGTAATTAAGACCATAATAATTCAAGTACACTTTACGGTAAAATACGGAAGTCTTGTGCTAAGGCCTCTGGTGGTAGTGACTTCCCCCTCTATTCAGTCCGATGGGTCGTCAATCCGACACGACAGTCTCCAGACGCTGGCCCAGCAGGTACAAGCTATAAGAGAACTAGAAGGTAAGCTAACATAGGTCAAATGTAATTAGGTATCCGTTAGAGCAACAGACAGATTTCAAATGCCTCCCCAGAATAGAGCGAACCATCGATCTTCTGTTTAAATGGAAAAATTTTCTATTGTAATGCCGTCATTAGTTAATTCCATAAAAATATCTTAGCTTAGTGGCCTTTGTCGGCCAACAATCGTCTGTTGATCGAACTGGTTCGGTTAGTGTATTATATTATTCATTAGTTAACGTTATGGTCAGCCCCCACTAATGGGGTAATGGGGGACTTGCCTTAATGGGAGTTCTTTATACCCCAATGTTGTACACGCACATTGTTTTCATGTTGATATCAATATTTATTATGCAAAATAAATTACCAGGAATAAGAACGCCGAAGTATAGAATTTATGTACGTGTGTAAGAGTACGTATCGTATGTATGCGAGGAAACGACTTCATTTTTTAAATGTAGATAATTGTTACGGTTCGGCCATGGTATTTGATCACAAGCAACGATTAATCAATACAAATATCCAATAGCTTTTTGATCTTAGTTCAAATTAAATTGATGCTTCAGATTTCGTATGTCTTTCATGGTGGCCTGCCAAAAATGTATAATGCCGAAAACAATTTAGCAATTACGTACTTGCAAAAGTAATAAGAGATAATTTACAAAAATAATATAATATTCTGCAGAGTTCGACCGGCACGGCCGGCGCGGCCGGCGCGGGGTTGAGGTCAGCTATCAACGATGATAACAGTTATCAGTCTGCGGTAGGTGAGATGATCGCCACGCGAAACGTTCAGTCGCTGTCAACAACATGCGATACTTGACTAGACAGCGACATATTGGATGCTGGGAGAGAGATGACATACAAAATATGGGTAAGATTGATAGGGATGCGTTTCTATCACAAATGTGTTCTGAATATCACGATAGCTACTTTTCACTGTGCTATTGGAGGACGTGTATCATCTCCCAACCTTATTTGGGCAGGGTAGAGAATTATAGAGGAAGCCTGTAGTGCACTGCTGAGAGTGAGAACAATATAGGATGCATGTTCCTCTCCATTATGGAACATCAGTTTTACCCAACTGCATTGGGAATCTTTACTAGCGCACACTAAGCGACACCAAACGTTAAAACACGGTTAGCGAAGTGGCTGCAATGAGCGTATTTGTTGGACTTCGTTTGTTGGGCTTTGTGCCGCAAGTTCGGTTCCGTCTCAGAGCAAATATTTGTATGATCTAAGTAGTTTTTTCAGGTCTGAGTGTTTGTGTATCTGAGTTTATATGATTGTAAATACAATACAGGAGAACTTCCTAGTGTGGAAGAAAGTTTAAAAAAAATCATAATAATTCTTCTGCGAATTTTTAAGCGTAAAAATCCAATGCTCCATAATACTACAGCCCTGCATTTAAGTGTCTCGTAAGGATAGTGAAACAGGTCATTCATTTATGACATTATATTTTACGTAAATAAGTAGTTACGTACACAATGAATATTGTTAGGCGGAAGAGACGTGCTCTATTCTTGTACGTCGTAGTATCGCAGCCAACGACGATATAATACTAGACTACGCATTGCACGATCTAACGAACAAAACTATTCTGCCAACTCGCTGAGGTACTACGTAAGCGAGGGAGGCGGGGTACTGCGTTGTGATTGGCTAACTCAAGGTCGGTTCTGTCTCAACGTATGTTTACGGCTCACAGGATTGGTCGAAATGAGACGGATATAAGACTTTTTTGCCTAATGTGTTGGCAGACATCGGTCGCCTGTTATTACCAGTCTAGTATTATATCGTCGTTGATCGCAGCGAATTCCCTGGCATTGAGTGTGTCGCACAATTAGATCTGCCTCACTCTGCGGCGCCTGGAATTTCAGCGAGTTTCAGGAGTGCAGCGAACATCACGCCTCGCCTGTAATCCTAGGTAAGGCAGGCTGAATGCGTTGTATAGTTAGCAAACATCCTTTCAGTAGTGAAATAACTACAAAAGGGAGTAAGATTTCTCTGAAGGTGATTGTACTATGTAATAGAGAGCGAGTTCACAACTTATCTATTAAAGCAGATGATTTTGTTTGTTTGTTTGGTTGAACACGCTAATTTATTACGCTATTTGTATTGTATATTTCATCATCAGTATTGTCGAATAAGGCTATGCTGTACTACATTACGCTACGAGCAAAAAGAGCCAGGCAGCGGGGATGTCCCCGCGGGGAATAGCTAGTCCAGAATAATGGTCACTGTAAAAATTCTTACAGGAAAAAAAATAACACTACTTCAGCTGGCAATCGAACCCAGGACCTCATCAGTAACACTAGCGCTTGAGTCACGGCCACTACTTAAGCCAACAAAGCAGTCAAAGACACGATATTCGTATAGATAAGTTGTCTGATAGCTTCTGAATAGCTTTGTGTTGGAACAGAAGCCTTATCTCGTGTTATCAACGCTGATATCCGTTTGTTTATCCGAAATTTAAATCTAGTTCTTTATTCTAAATTTTAATTGCTTTGTTATCTACATAATTATGCACATTTTAAAACCTAAGAAAAAAATATACAAAATTGAGGCTTTTATATCAATGAATAAATCGTGTATTTTTCGCTCTTTCATTCACGCTGATAAGATTAACATAATTTATTTGTCATTGTTTAGGCGATTGTTTATATATTATGTACTTCCAAAAAATATAACATGTTTGCTTTATTCCTCCAAGGATAACAGTTTCTCAGCTGTTTTATTTAGTGAGGGAAAACCGAAGAACAAACCCGCGTTTTAATAGACAAATTAGTAGGTAATATAATATTCTTTTTATAAACACACAATAAATCAAATAAGAATTAAAGTTTACCTCAATTTATCATATAGTTCGCGAGGCCTGTGGTTTTTCCACAAATACACTGTTAACTTGTATCAATTTTGGACGTCGTATGTATAAATATGCACTAAACTAAATCGCGTATTTTCGTATTATCGCTGAGTATTGCGATAGTGCGCGGTACGTCTTGTCGCCGCGATAACAAACAGCTGACTGGCGACGCCGCGCCAGCGCTGTGTTTTGATAACACATTTAGTTTATCAATGATGTTTACGATTAAGTTAGCGCTTGTTTTCAGAGCTAACTTCTTGCTAGTGGCAGTTTGTGTTCTATTGTATTGAAATCGGAAACTGATCTAGTACCTACCTTTAGTGAATAACTGCTTGCTGAATAAAAGATTGTGAGATAATTCATAAGTACCTATTTAGTATTTAATCATGACTGACCTCGCGTTTTAGACTATCCTTAGCTTATTAAAAAGAGCTAAAAACTACATTTTGAATACATTAATATTAATTTTTAATTAAATAATTATGTAGATCTAGTACTCTTTGGTGCTCTTATTATTTGTTTTAAAACGCGCGTAAGTATTTTATATACCTAGCCTAAGGTTTAATCTACTATATAAAAATAAGTCGGGTTTTCCTTCCTGACGCTATAACTCCAGAACGCACGAATAGATTTCCACGGTTTTTTTTTTTTTTTTTTTTTATTTGTGATGGGTTTGCTCTTGACCTTAGTCTAGGTCAGGAATGACTAAGACAAGGTCGACGGTGGAGCGAGCTTACCCAGAAGAAGCCTGTTCACTCTAACTTTGAAGAGATTAGGGTTGTATGCGTTCGGAAACACAGACGCAGGCAGAGAGTTCCACTCCTTCGCTGTCCGCATTATAAAAGACGTCTGGAAACGCTTAGTGCGTTTTGCATTCGTTGGAAAGGTCTCGGGCCCCGTGAGGTTTATAGCAAAGAAAATTTAGGAAAAAAAACGAAGCCATCTGGTGGCGAAACGGAGTTCGCCGGGTTTGCTAGTTTAAATATATGTTTATAGAAATTGGTTTCTATTACTTTGATTTCTATAAAATAATCGTTGTCATCGACTGGACCGCAGTACCTATATCATGACCAAGACCATGCCATTGACCACACCAGCCGAGTCGTCGGTCGTAGCACTCGTAGCAAGCGTAGCCGTAGCCTCGAAGGGCTGGCTGAAGAATCTATCTTCAGTGAAGATATAATTTCGGAGTCGTGGGACTCTCTTTTCAGGGAACCGTGAAACCGTGGAACGTGCAGAGCTTTTGAAGGAACACCGTAGAACGCAAAAGTTACTAAACGGATTTGGTTCAAAATTAATTTATAACCTGGATTAACGCATAATTTTTAGTCGGATTTTAAGTTCCTGTGAGATAGTTTTCTACTAAAACGTGGTTTTCTACTAAAATGGTCTGAAGAATGGCAATAACCTATCTTAATCAGGTGGATTTGCTAAGCCAAGCCATGTAGCCAATAATCTTAAGCCGGAAACACATTATTTAACACGACGCGACGCAACGTGTCGACACCCGATGTGCAGTGAGCGCGTGTCGTCGCGTCGGGTGTTCATAGTGTGATTCTGGTCATAGAAAACAATACATATGATTTGACCCAACACGCATCACGTTTCATCGGGTGGCGTCGGGTGTTAATAATGTGTTTCCGGCTTTATACTGATCAAGAAATCTCGGTATCCTCCAACGATCAATTAATATCCTACGAGGATATTCACCGTTCTGATTGTCGGACTTCGGCCACTAAATGAGCTATCCGAGGGTAATGGCACCTGGATCCTGCACGTGTGAGCTCACAATCTGGACTCTGGGTTACTATAGGTTATCACGTCGAGATAACGGAGACTGGATTACAGCGCTTATCGCTTGAACTTGTGGATACGTGTGCTTTTACAATGTTACCAAGTGGCATTTAAATGTGAAAACTTCCAATGAAATTCGCGTTTCCTCCTAATCGAGTGCATGTAATTAGTTGAAGTTAGACACGGTTGAGTGCTAAGTAAGCCAATGTAATTCTAAAGTGCATGTAGATGTTGCTAGTACTTACTTTTTAATTAACTGCACAAACAGTCTTTAATTAATTAAACCATAGTCATCCTATCGATCACTGTACATTCATCCATCATTACAGTCATGTGCATTCGCCAATTCACATAATAAACATGTTGAGATCCTCATTGGTTGAGATCGAGTTCTAAATATTATGTTTCTCACGCAACTCTAAGATGAAATATTTTTATTTCTCTATGACACACTCAAAACATGTTGTCATAAACAATATGTTTTGAATAAGTTAAGTGTTCAGCCAATGAGAACGTGCAATCTGAGGCCTTATCACAAGATTTCTGTATTTAATTTACAACGCTTGAAGTATTTACTGTGCGTTTATTGTATGGAAAATTGAAAAAGCGCCTCTAATATCTACCTCCGAACGAGGATTCTTTTTCCATCAAATTAACGTCAAAGTGTCAGTTTACTTTAGGTCACAAAAACGTGAAAAGTCATGCGCTGTGAAAGAACAGTCTGCAAATTCTTTGTTACCAAATCAGAATGTAAGAAAACTTTATTTAATCTTAGAGGAAATTGAACATGTAGTAATAAATTGTACGCTTTTCCTGTCCGAGGGGCCGCGCCGCCGCCGCTCGGGCCGTCAGGGGAGGCCTAACATGATAAACGCGGGCATCACGAACAGCAGACAGTGAAGGGATCTTCAAAGAGATACCTACAGGGGGCAAGTAGAGGCCACGGTTGGTTGGCTGGATGCTGCCTGCATTATGCATGAGTACCTGTATCTTTGTATAAGGCGGCTTATGTATCCATGTGAAAAGAGTCTGCGCTATTTTTCACAAAATATGAAGTGCTCTGTAGCCTGTATGGAATGGGATTCAATAGAAAGAAACGCAATACGAATAAAATGCATATATTTTCACAATTTTATTACCTATTATGAAAATGAATCACGTATCATTGGATACTCTGATCGTGCTTTACTTAGTGACTACTGTAGACATCAATATAAAAAATCAAGTTATAAAACAGATTTAATGAAAACGAGTTGTCAACTTTTATATTTATTTTGATGATCATTATTACTAATAAAAACTTTTTTAAAAAAAGGGAACCGACTTCAAAACCAAACACAAAAAAAAAACTATAAAATAACTTTTCTTTCGGAAGTCGGTGGCTTTGTTTTTTTTTATTTCATTGAGATATGGCCACCGACTTCCGAAAGAAAAGTTATTTTATAGTTTTTTTTGTGTTTGGTTTTGAAGTCGGTTCCCTTTTTTTAAAAAAGTTTTTATTTATCCCTTTTTAGTTGAGATATTCCACAAAAAAAATCTTCATAAAATCGGCTTCTTTGAAAATCTACAATCCTATTAAGCAACAAAAACGGATCTATGCGAGCAACTTCACGAGATATCCATTTTTGTTATATACTAAAACCTTCCCCAGAATGTATCAAACACTTTTTTGAAAACTGCATCAAAATCGGTTCAGCCAAACGCGAGATAAACGCGGACAAACATGCAATCGTCCCTGAAAATCTATGATCCAAGTAAGGAAAAACGGATCCGCGTGGGCAACGTCACGGGATATCTATTAGTGTTATATACTAAAACCTTCTCCAGAATGTAATGAACACTTTCCTGAAAACTGCATCAAAATCCGTTAAGCCAAACGCGAGATAATCGCGGACAAACATACATACATACATACATACATACACACATACAGGTCGAACTAAGAACCTACTTTTTTTTTTGAAGTCGTTTAAAAATCCTGTTTGTTCTTTGTCTTGTTAGCTAGAAATAGAAACAGTTTTGTCTTCATTAAAGTGAATAGACAATAAACATCAAACGTTACCGTGTTTTATTGAAGCCAAATGACAGTTAACCGATGTTTTGAACCAACCCCTTCGCGTAGTTAGTGACATTATTGTGGTACGATGAAGGGCATGGTACCAAAACTGACGTTTACCTACATTTCCTTCTAATGTGGGTTACTTTAATAACATGAATTTATATTAAAACGTGTGGAATTCGCAGACGAAAAAGTGTTTTTGTTTGATATAAGTACATCAGGCACGCTAGCTTTAAAACTAATTAGGAGTTGATATTTAATTAAATTCGGTGATAAATATAGTGAATGTGCGTGCGGCTCACGACTTGTACTTATTTGTAATTGTAGCTGATGTAACACGGTCCGAATATTGACGATTTGATATCAGCACTTTCTGTGTTTTGGCCGGTTTCTAAACAATTATTATTAGTTAACAGTTTCCACATGTATTTTTAATAGGTACATCTAATGTAGCTATGTAAAAGGAAAATATAAGGCCATTGCACTCATATCTTGTAAAATCGTAAAGGACCTGAATTCCTGATCTATACTAATATTATAAAGCTGTAAGTATAGTTTGTTTTGATTCGGTTAGTGTTGGATAGTAAATTTCGAGGAGGACTATAGGTTACAAAACACCATGCCATGATCGAAAGGGGCCTAGCAGCGGCGGTGAAACTGCGGAAATGCTAATATTTTAGTAAATACGCATTAAAATTCTTAAAGCAGTTGGCGTTACGAATCTCGATTTGAAAATTCGATTTTAACGGCAGAAAGCCAATCCCAAAATTATTGAAAGCTTATTACCTGTTGTGATGGTGGACAGAGCTTTCACAACGACCTAGGTAACAGGTGTGGCGAGTGGGCGCAGCTGGCCGGCAGACGGTCAGACACGGTCAGACTTAATACCTAACAGCACGACACGCTGACAGCTGTTTATATTGACTGAAATTCATGGTAAATATTAGCTAAGCTAGTATTTTCCTAATTTTAAACCCATATTTAGATTTATTAAGGCTTTTCCTCTTTCCTAATTCAGATAGCATTAAATGATAAAGTTCATGAGAACAAAATAGCGTGATAAACTCATTCTATTTATGATACTTCTACAGTGTTTAATAAAAAATTCAAGGGCTCGTCTGGCACACTATCACCCCATAACGACGTCACTGCACGGCGCGATGGCGTGGCGGAATTAACTTCATATTTATGTCCGAGCGGGCGCGGTGACTTATGACAACCAAATGAAACTAATTTAAGCTACTAGAATAATTATTAAATTTTATTATGGGTTTTATGAAGGGGTTAAAGTAAGTCACACGCCAGTATACACAATTACAAAAAAAAAACATAACCCATTATTAAATTGTTAAATTAAAAAAAGCCCGAGCGTTAGCGATGTAAAAAAATAGTTTGCAATAGAAATCATTTAACGAGCAACATAAAAGAAATACAATCAATTACTTACGGTCTCCGTCACATCATAAACAGCGCAGCAGCAATGAGCATCAATTACAGCGCACTGCGGGGTCGCCGCCCTGCATCAGCTCCTCAATTAGGGACACACTCATAAACCCCCAGTCCCCCAACACTTCACCATCACTTGTTATCGATAAGGAATAGTTTGACAAAACAATTGTTTGTAAATAAGGCCGGGGCGGGCGGCGCGCGCTGGGCGGGCGGCGCGAGTGACGCGGGTCAACGACCGCGCTGTTGGCGCGCGTCGCCATGGCAACGCTGCAGTCTGTCTAGAGCAGTTCCGGTAGATGGGAGACAAGGTAAATATTGCAAGTCATGCAATGGGTACCTGGAAATAATTAATGATAACGATTCATTAATTTATCAAAATCTGATGGGTCCTGATCCTGAGTCTGTATACTCTGTATGTGTTCCCTGTTAAAACTGATGAAATGAGGTTCTATAGTTTCACCTCTGCCTACCCTTTCTAGGTTTTGTTATTGGTTAAGAAAATCTGTTGAGTTTAGACACCAGTACCGTCAGAATGTTTTAAAATCTTCCAGATTTAGACAACTCTAGCCGCAGCTGACTCTGGTTTCAAAGCTAGACGATTATAAACAAATCTTTAAATATAGAGCTAATGAGAGAACATGCGCGTGCGCCACATTTGAAGATGGATGTGTGGCCTTCAGACAGCGCGGAATGTTAGCTATTTTTGTGTTTATTTATGTGCTGTCTAACTACAATATGTTACCAACGTAAATCAAAAATAACATAAATATTATTGACTAGCTTCTGCCAGCGACTTCGTACGCGGATCCTGTTGCTTATGCCAGCGACAATGGGGTCGTCAAAATCGAAGATCTGAAACGTCTGATGTCGAATTCTTAGAGCCGGGGACGGGAAAACAACGGGACGCGCATGACGATTCCAGACGTTCCAGATCTTTCATTTTTGTAAGTCAACAGGAAATGCCCATCAGACTAAACAACTCTTGCTAAGACGTCATTCCTATATATGTTATAGTGTAGCTGGGCTCTTGGAGTTCCACATCAGGTGTTCCAGATCTTCCGTTTTTATACGACAACAGGGAGTGCTCATCAGGCTGAACAACTCTTGCTAAGACGTCATTACTGTATATGTAATAGTGTAGCTGGGCTCTTGGAGTTCCACATCAGGTGTTCCATTTCTTCAAATTTATTTTCTCAGCAGAAAATGCTCATCACGCGAAACAATTTTTGCTATGGCGCTATTTTTGTATCTCTTATAGTTTAGCTGATCTATTGCAGTTCTGCATCAGGTGTTCAAGTTTCCAAGATAAATTATAGCCTATATGTTGCCCAGCTATACAGCTATACAACAAAAAAAAAAACCAATCAAATCCGTCCAGTAGTTCCGAAGATTAGCGTGTATGGAGTAACTTCTCCCGTTTTCCTAACATTTCCCTTCACTGCTCTGCTCCTATTGATTGTAGCGTGGTGAAAAGTATACTATAACCACCGCAGGAGTATGACAAATAATTGTACCAAGTTTCGTCAAAATCCGTCGAGTAGTTTCTGTTTCTATAACGGTTATACAGACAGACAGACAGACAGACAGACAGACAGACAGACAGACAGACAATAATTTTAAAAATTGCATTTTTGGCATCAGTATCGATCCCTTATCACCCCCTGATAGTTATTTTGGAAATATATTTCATGTACAGAATTGACCTCTCTACAGATTTATTATAAGTATAGATAGATAGATATATGTTATTGATATATGTATGAGTGATAAAAGCTAAGATATTTACAAAATTATTGCAGGTATTAAAATATTTCAGGCAACATTAAAAAACTGGCAGTCAAATTACATAACTATATTTATAAGAGTTTCTAATTACAAAACCCACCTATATGGATTGTTATATCATTAGAAAAGTTTTAATGGATGCCTATGCGTCATATAAAAAAATAGATTATTCACAGATATCAAGTTCAGCTAGGCACAAACCTAGTACTAGAAGTGTGACTTATAGTCTGTGCGCTGCATTATGTAAGCACTGCACTCGGTCAAGGCTGAGAGGCGCTTGCTCCTTGTTGCAACGCCGCCGCCGGCCGCGCCGCAGTGTCGCAGACGCGACGCCTCGTGTCATGTTGTGACTTGCCTGTCAGATTGTGAATAGGGCTTATAGTCCGTGCCACGACTGAAGTCCTGCTGAAAAGTCGAGGTACTACAGCTTGGCCAGAACGGATTGAAACGGAACTACAATTTTTATTTCTGACAGCGTTTTAAAATCTTTGATATTTGATGTAAACAAAGACCGCAGGTTTGTTAGATTTATTATTGTGCCATAAAACTAACGTAATAAGTGAAAAAAAATAAAATAAAATCATTCAAAGTGCTGGTAGCGCGAAGACATGTGGCGACTTCCGGTTTTCTACATTTTTATGTCAAGCTGTACATTTTTAAATGCAGTTCTATGTAATCACATAGACATAATGACATAAACAAGGGCAAATGGGCAAACATAATATGTATAGTGTATGATGCTGCAAGATAATATCGAGGGGTGAAAGGCTATTTGCTTTAAGCGACATCTTGGGCGATATTGAGTTATATACATATTCGGAATCAGCAATTTTTTCTCCGTCGTTTGATGCCGGTTTCATCAAAATCAGAGCACTTTTTTGGCGTTTGAAACAACACTATTTTTGGGTTGTTCCCAAAGTGGTAGTGTATTATCCGACGTCGAATTTGCATTTTATTTTCAGTGATGTACTTGAACTATACAATAATTAAAGAACTGAGACATAAACCAGTTACCCTTTCTCAGATAAATGATTCTATATCGGTTAAAGCATTTTTCATGTTTCTATTTCTTATTAGCATGTTACTTAAATCATTTGGAATTCCACCATTTACACGTTGTGGTGTCGCTTAAATCGTTTGTCCGTCAACCAAATACGACATGAAGTGTCGCTTAAGCTCTTTCAGCTGCATCTATTTTCAATCTAGGATGCTTCTTGAACCAAATAGACGTTTTGTTTCAGCTATTTTGCATATTGGAAAACATTTTTTCAGTATTGAGAAAAAGAAAAGTTGACCTTTAAATCATTCAATTCTTAAATGATACATTTAATTCATGTCATATAATACCTTCTTTATTCCATCTCTCGGGAGTTAACAATCGTGATTATCCAACCAGACTGCAGCGCTCGGTCGCTTCAGTCGAACTCCAAAGTGATTCAAAGAGTGAGAGTGGTTGAAAGAGAAAAATTTAATAAATAAATGTATATGCGGGATGTATGTGTATGGATGGATCCGGGTTCGTCCTTAAACTATGACCAACATTCGAAGGTCGGGCAAGGAAACCCCTCCCCCTCGTTATGATTGACAACCTTTGCGCACGGACCCTAGTCTTCGGCATCTCCGCTATTCCTGACGAACTTTTGCCCCGACATGACGCAACATCTGCACATTGAGCGATGACCGATTGTCGAACTGGAGGAAGAATTGAGCAAAATACGCTGGGATATCTTGGGATTATCTGAATTCTAACCCTTTCGGTTAGGATACAATAGTCCTATATTCCGGCAACATGCTCTTCTTCCGGGAAGAAGATCGTAACTCCCAGGGTGGTGTTGGATTTCTCGTCCACAGGTCCCTCATTAATAACGTTGTGAAAGTCGACAGTGTGTCGAGTAGGGTAGCATACCTTATACTCAGAATAACCAACCGGTCTTTGTTGAAGGTCATACAGGTACATGCACCGACCTTGGCATATTCTGATGATGAAGCAGAGGCTTTGTATGAGGAGATATCCAAAGTCATACATACCTCCGAAACATACTTTTTCGTTGTTATAGGGGAATTCAATTCGAAGGTGGTCCACGGAATGGCAATGAGTTAAGAGGCCCCAACCATTTGGGTATGGACTGCAAATCCATAGCAACCAGCGGCTGGCCGACTTAATGAAAAAGGAAGAACTCCATTTGATGAACTCCTATTTATATAAAGATGGACGAGGATAAACCCTGACGGTACAACCAAAAATGAGATTGCGAATATTCAGTGATGTATCTTTGATCTCCAAGATGAAACTGACAAGGTGACCTGTGGCGATCACCGAATCTTAAGAATCACATTGAATATCAATGTAAAGATTGAACGATCACGCCTGTTGAAGTCTACCGTCCGACCTGGTCTTGCTCACATCCAGCAACGAAGGTTTCCAACGCATGATCTTTTCCGTTAGGCACTGAATGCAAAACTGTGGACGCGATCAACAACCGGTTAGTGGAAACTATCCAAGCAGTGAAGTCCAATTTCTTTAAGACCCCGGAGGAAGCCTCAAAAGCCCCCGGATCCATCAAGTTGATCCAAGAGCGGATTGAGATGGCTGCAATCTTCAGCTGATAATATGTCAGAATATCGCAAACTCAATAGACGAATCCCTAAATCAATGCGACGTGACCTGCGTGCCTATAATGCTGCACGGATCAGAGATGCAATCGAGCAGAACCAGAGTTCAAAAGCCTTCCCAAAGAATTCAGTTACTGGGCAAATGACAAAGCTAAAGATTGACGACGGCAGTATCATTTCAATGAAACGCTCTTTCATGATCTCCTCATGAAAGAGCTTGACAAATTATACGGAAAGTTATACACATGCCCCGCCAGATTTTACAGAAGACAGAAGAGCTTAGTGCATTACATGCCAGAATCCAATTCGGATGTGCAGCGTTGGGAAGCCACGTGATATCTTCTCATCGCGGATCCCACGGTGTCTTAAGATGGTTAAGGTGTTTAACCAGTGTGTATTGCCAGTGATGGCATTAAGCTATGTAACGTAGTCGTAGACTGCTAGCTTTTTGGAGAGACTAAGAGTCACTCGACGAGCAATGGAAAGAGTTATGCTTCGAGTTTCTTTGCGGGATGAAATTCAGAACAAGGATATTCGCCGAAGATCCAGAGTCACCGACATGGCTCGTAGAATTTGCAAGTTGAAGTGGAAATGGCCGTAAGACGCAGGGTAGGCAGGCCGCTCACTAGGTGGAATTGTCGTTCAGCGTGGTGGTCTAAGGGGGAGGCCTATGTTCAGCAGTCGACGTCTTCCAGCTGATGATGAAGCGGGTAATTCTTTAACTGATGTTGTTGATAAAAATGTTGATGTTCCTAAATTGAGACAGTTCTACTTTATTATTATTCTAAATGAATCTAACTTCAACTGAAATTGCGTTGTCTATATTTCTTTATTTACTAATATAAGCACCTGAGATTTTGGGTGTAGGCGGTAATTCAGGTTGTTTCAACAGCCATTGATAATATTAGACGTAAAAAAATGTTACATCAAGCGTTACATTTTCAATACAATATGTTACATATGTCTATTAGCCTGCCATTCAAATTAATATCAATTGTCAGTTGAGATAAATGGCTTGCTACTGTTCATTATGGGCTGCGTCACTTCATGCTATTTGGCTTCTTCTGAAAATATACAGCAGAGCCGCTTAAATCTTTTTTCCTTTCCCTAAAAATTAGGGGTTTAAGGTAATTTGTATTAAGCGACATTTATCTTTGTATTTAAAGGTCCGTTTTATTTAGTATAAGCATCAACAATTCAACACTTTTAAATGAAATTTAATTTAGTTTACCCCATTCAAATAGTTGCAGAAGTTTTATTGTTATGATTTTTTTTTGATTTTTTAAAACTTTAAATGGCTCTCCTGTAAAGTTGCAAAAATGTCGCTTAAAGCAAATAGCCTTTCACCCCTCGAATAATAATATTCCACAACTATTACACAACGCCATCTAGTCCCAAGCTAAGCAGAGCTTGTGTTATGGGTACTAGACAACTGATAAACATACTTATTCCAAACTATTCCAAACTATATAATATTATAAATGCGAAAGTAACTCTGTCTGTCTGTCTGTCTGTCTGTCTGTTATGCTTTCCCGCTTAAACCACTCAACCGATTTTGATGAAATTTGGCACAGACAATCTTTAGACCCTGAGAAAGAACATAGGCTACCTTTTATTGTGAAAAAGGGGATGAAGAGGTTGAAATAGGGGTTGAAAGTTTGTATGGGATTTCTTAATTTTAAAAGATAAAACCATGAAACTTTATATTTAAGCACTTGATAAGATATATTTAAACATTTGTTCTAGCGTTTTTGAAATTTCGACCTGTGAGGGGGTGAAATAAGGGTTGAAAGTTTGTATGGGATTTTGTCATTTCTGGGGATAAAACCATGAAACTTTATATTTAGAAACATGATAAGAAATAAATAACAATTTGTTCTAGCGTTTTTGAAATTTCGACCAGTGAGGGGGTGAAATAAGGGTTGAAAGTTTGTATGGGATTTCTTAATTTTAAAAGATATAACCATGAAACTTTATATTTAAGCACTTGATAAGATATATTTAAACATTTGTTCTAGCGTTTTTGAAATTTCGACCCGTGAGGGGGTGAAATAAGGGTTGAAAGTTTGTATGGGATTTTGTCATTTCTGGGGATAAAACCATGAAACTTTATATTTAGGAACTTGATAAGAAATAAATAACAATTTGTTCTAGCGTTTTTGAAATTTAAAATCGTTTGTTCTAGCATTTTGAAATTTTTACCACCGTGGGGGTGAAATTCTACAAACGGAATTCCCGAAATTCGAACGGAACGGAACGGATTCGGAACGGGAACTACGAAGCCAAACTTTTTGTATACAAAATTTTAACCACTGAACCTAGGAACATCATGGCAATATTGGCACCGACCAATGAAATCGTGGGACAGATCAATGAACGAATGATGTCACATGTGCAAGGCGATGTTGTCGAATATTTGTCAGTAGATATTGTCATGGACAGTGAACAGGTGACATCTTATCCTACAGAGTTTCTAAAATCTTTAGAGCTGTCAGGAGTGCCGTCTCATAAGCTGAGACTGAAAGTTGGGGTTCCAGTTTTGTTAATGAGAAATCTCGAAGCGCCGAGACTATGCAACGGGACCCGATTGCAAATTACGCAGCTAGGACGCAATATTATTAGAGCAGTTATAATGAAAGGAATAGCTAAAGATGAAGAAGTTTTAATTCCCCGTATACCTACCCATGATCCCTACAGATTTACCTTTTCAGTTTAAAAGAATCCAGTTTCCCCTCAAACCAGCCTTCGCAATGACCATTAACAAAGCGCAAGGGCAAACACTTAAAGTAGCAGGTGTCCATTTAGAGAAAAACTGTTTTTCGCATGGCCAACTGTACGTGGCCTGCTCGCGAGTGTTGAGTCCAAACAATCTCCACATTTTAACAAATAATAACAAAACAGCAAACGTTGTGTACAAAAATGTTTTAAATTAGGTCATTTTAAAATATTTTTGTACACAACGTGATGCTGGCCCCTGGAAGTGTCTCTTGGACATAAGGGACCAATAAATTTTCCTGGGTACTTTCTGCCACTTAATGGAATACATAGGTACCATAAACCTACTGTAAACAGATATTTTATATTTTTTTTAAACATACCTACTCTCTTTTAACCAAATGCTATACCCAAATCTATACCGTTCCATTAATATAATCCCTAATATTCAAATTAATTTACTATAACTGTGTAAATGTTTGTTTCATGGCTAATTTGCTGAGCCGTTTGTTACAAAATTGGATATGGATAGTCTGAAATCTGAAAAACAACATAAGCTACTTTTTATCAAAACACCACGCGGGCGGAGCCGCGGGCGGAAGCTAGTACTTATATATTTCTAAATACATACATAATATAGATAATTACACCCAGACACAGAACAAATGATCGTGCTCATCACACAAACGTTTGTTCTGGGTGGGAATCGAACCCACTACCTCCGGCATAGCAGTCAGGGTCACTAACCACTAGACCAACAGGCTTGTCAAGATGGGTCGATGATTTGAAGAATGTGGCTGGCAGGGCAGCAGATGGATGCGGACTGCCCAGGACCTTGAGGGTTGGCGCTCTTAAGGGAAGGCTTACATTCAGCCGTGGACGGCAGTAGGCTGATAATATAACCATACACATAAGCGCCGCGACAATAGGACTTCAGTCGTGGCGCAGACTCTACATTCTGCATCATCGATATGATTGTCAGCTATCCTGTTATTGAAAAGAGCTGATTTCGATATTTTCATTTATTTATTGAATCTCCAACAGTGATTATACAATTACTGACTCATAGAACTGTGCAGAAGCTCAAAAACGGTGAAGAAACCCATCTGGTGTTCTAGAACCAAATTCGAAGACATCTACCAACAAGCACTCGACCCGCATGGTGGACCTCTCACAGAAAGGATATGCCTGTGTCACCTGTGAGAGATGTTATGTTCCAGCAATGGAAACGTTAGGCTGTATAGGCTGATTGTACATAGAACAGGCAAGCGCAGCGTAGGACGTCCACCAACAAGATGACAGACGACCTTATAAAGGTCGCCGGAAGACGCTGGATGCAGGTCGCTTCCAACCGGTATATGTGGAGATCTAAAGGGGAGGCCTATGTTCAGCAGTGGACGTCTTATGGCTGAGATGATGATGAAGATGACATAGAACAGGGACATTTATACAATTGTGTCCTTCCAGTTATTAGGACAGCACATCATTCGCTTCTCATGTAGGTACAGTGAATTTGATAAGGTAAAATATTAGTAAAATAAAATAAAATATATTATGGTTTAGAAGTTTTACACCTCTCTGCTATTATGCACACTCAGAATCGACTGTATTTCTAATTTTCTAGCTTTATTATTTTTTGTTAATAAAAAATAAATATTATTCAAAGGTGAATATCTTATGATTCCCTTCTTAGTCTAGTGATTGCTGAGCATAACGTCTCGGGTTAGATTCCCAGGTCAGGCAGAATGTTATTGGGTTTTTCACTTAGAAATAGGATCTTAGTAGCAGCCACGGAGTCCAGGTTCAGATCTGTATGCAGTTGATTTGATGGTAATAATTTTAGGTACATCTCTGCTTAACCCTTTGAGATTCCCAGGTGTTATTATACTGCCATCTAGCCTCATTGTCAATACCTAAAACAACCATAATCAAATCTTGGTAGTTCCATCGAAATTCTCTAGAGGGTGCTGTAAACAAAGTTTATTTCGGATTCGCAGCGCCAGCTATTCACATTTATCTGAACTAGGAAAAACACTGAAGTTTTAATGTCAACATGTAGAGGGCGCTACAATACAACATTGTTTCACTTAATTAACCGACAAAAAAAAGGAGGAGGTTCTCAATTCGACACGTATTATTTCGCTGCTTAAATACAAAAGACCCACAAGTCGAAAAAAAAATTTTTTTAAAGCAATAATCGTACCAATTCAGCAGAATAGATACGATTTGTTTTTTGGCGTAATTTGTTATTGTGGGACGTAATGGACCTTTGTAGGAACAGTGTAGATTTTAGTCAGTACGAGTCTGACAGTTCCGCCCAGGTTGGGACGGGATGCACAATATTTACTAACCTACTTTTAACAATATTGAACTGCAGTACCTAATATAGTTTTAACAATGGTTTTTAATGAACTATTTATCCAATCTTCCTGTACCTACTATACTGCATGAAATTAATATTGTTTTCCTGACTCATATATTAATAATAATTAATAAATTCTTTATTTCGCAAAAAAGTGAACAATAACACTAGTAAATATAATCCGCTAAGAGCTTGTATCACCAGTTAATTTAGAACTAGCGTATTATGAACTCTGGTACTCAAAGTAAGATCTAACTTGTGTTATGAGTACCAGTGTTCCATAAGGAAATAATTACATTAAGGTACACAGGTTCCCACGAGGGGCAGCGGGGGTATTAGTGCAGTTGCATTGTCACAGAAAAATAAAGTAGAAATATAAAACAGTAAAATTAAACAGAAAATAGAGTGAACAACGTGTAAATGTAAGTGTGTTGGGGTGAGTGAGTGTTTAAGAATGTGTAATGTATGTGTATGTATGTGTAGTGCATGTTAGTGTAGTGTATGAATGTGTAGTGTCTGTATGTGTAATGTAAGTTTAAAATAATTAGACTTGGATGTGAAATTGTGTTTGAGTTATAGTGAGTGACTAAGTGGATATCTTAAGCAGACGTTCGGTGTCTTCATAATTAAGTTTTAGTAGCCATCCTTGTACACTTTTCTTACATTCAAATCTAGTCATTGGATAAATGTTACAGTATTTGTTTATGATATTGTAAAGGTGGCTGCTTATAATATTGTAGTGACGTTGAGCAAGAGCTGTTCTGGAGTATTGGGAGGAACAGATTTGATATTTCCTACGGTTTTGTGTGTAGTTTTCAGCGAACGGGAGAGTTAAGTGTTTTCGTAGCACTATTTGTTGGATGAAAAGTTGGCGGACTGTAAGTATTTTACAATTTTCGTAGAGTTGCGTGGTAGGGTATCTATAGGGCTTGAAGGTCATAACCTTCAAGACGGCTCTTTGTGCTCGTTCCAGCTGCAATAGATGAGTCTTGGCCGCTCCACCCCAGGCAGTTATGCAATATTTTAGGATTGAGTGACCAAGTGCACAGTAAACATTTTGTAGTGTCTCAGTACAAGCTGAATGTCTGAGTCTTTTTATTATGGAGACAAGTCTACGTACTCGCATAGTCAATGTCCTTAAATGGGGTTTCCAGGTCAGTTGGTTGTCGATTTGTACCCCAAGATATTTAATATTATCTGTCCGGATTATGTAAGGACATGAGCAATGAAGGCGAGGGACAGTTACCGGACAGTTGTGTACTTTAAGGTTAAAAGAATCTTGATCTGGTTGGGAGGAGGCTTTAATTGAAAATGTCATGTACAAGGACTTGTTAGGGTTCAGGGTGAGGAGGTTGCTAGTTAGCCAGTTCATGACGGTTTCGAGACCTTGTTCGGCGCATTCAAATGCGTGCGTCCAACTGTCCCCGTGAACAAGCAATGCAGTGTCATCGGCGTAAGTAAAGACTGAGCAATTGGGAAGGGAGAGTCCGCAGAGCGCGTTAATGTATATCAGAAACAAAGTCGGCCCAATCACAGGTATTATATCGATAACTATATAATATATAGGTATATCGATAACAGCTACTTTTAACTACATTATTAGCGACTCCCGAGGCAACGATGCAGCGGATGAACTCGCTCGAAGGGGGTCTAGCTTGGCGGTGGTGGGACCCGAGCCCATAGTGCCACTCCCCTTCGGTTACATACGTACACTGGTCAGGGAACGTACAGGTAATTTACACCGTTGCCTGTGGCAGGATCAGGGTGGGTGTAGACAAGCCAAGGAGGCGTTACCCGCCATCAATAGCCGCTTCACCAAACTCGTGCTGAAGCTAACCAAACAGCAGCTACGAACAGTTACAGCTGACGGGACACGGCTCCTTTAATAAACACCTCTTTGTCGTAGGAATCACCGACAGCCCCCTGTGCAGAGCCTGTATGGCGGAGGACGAGACAGCGGCCCATGTGCTCCTACACTGCCCTGAGATTGCTTCATACAGGGCAAAGTACTTCGGTAACCCAGGTACTCTCCGCGAGATCGTCGGCAACACGAAGGCGTTGCTGGCTTTCCTCGGCGAGCTGGGGTGGATCGAATGATTTCTTTCCCACCCGCACGCAAAATACGCGCATATGACGTGGAGTTGCGGATACCAGCCCGATATACAATACAATACAATACAACTACATTATTATTCAGAGCCACGGACCGTAAACTTTACTCCGATTAAAACTCATTTCGACACTTTTATTAGCGCTCACCTGAAATTCATTAATTTATGTAACGGGCCTTTGTTTATACCTGGAGGCCAATTAGTTTCCGTTTTCAACAAATTGATTGGCAAATTAAACAATAACTCTTATGTTTGGAAATAATTAAACTCGAGTGATTACGTATTCGTAGTGAAGGAACATACCGAGGTACATAATATAGTAGTGGAACAATCTAGCTCTAATACAATCATCTGTCGATTGATTATAAATTAACTATTGATTGATAATAACGTCTATAGGAATTCATTAATTGATAATTCCTGTTGGTTATTAGAATTATAATTGGAATACTTTACCACAATGCCAAAGGTATCAATAATGTTACTTAGGTACCTGATAAATATTGAACACAAAAAGTGGATAAAGAAGTATCGACGCCATTACCTAAATGCCATTACTTGAATAGTAATTATTATTAGCCATTTGATTCTGAGACAATTCTCGGTAAACCAATTGGTGATTGGTGTCTCGGTGGCATTATTGGTCTTTGATAAAATAGCAAAGAATAAATTTTGAAATTACCTAGTATTTTATTTACCTTTTTCTGATAGCATAATTAATTTCTCGTCTGGTTTCTAATATACCATCAAGAGACTTCAATATAAATTGAATGAGAATAGCTAAGTAGGTAATTCAATTGCCTCGGTGACACCCACCTGATTCCTCAAAAGAGTTTTTCAAAGCCAATCAAGAGCAAAGCTCTCTCCCTTTATTTTAATACTATTACGAAGCCATTAAATTATAATAACTTCTGTTTTATTAATTGTGGCAGCGGGCGCGGCGGGCGGTGCTGACGTATATCAGAGAAAGGAATTAGAGAAATAATGGAGTGTAAAATTAAATATAGTTTCTCCGAGACGGCGCGAAATAGTTTTAATTAGCACCTAATTGAAGTAAAAGTAGTTTGCCGTTATTTTTAATTAAGCGTTTCTGAAATTGATGTCACTTTAGCGATGATCAGGCCTTATCACAAGATTTCTATACCTATTTTATTTATTTACAGTATTCTTGAAGTATTTGTATGTAAAATTAAATAAGCGCCTCTGGTGTACAAACGAGGAGGAACCAATTTTTTCCGTCAAATTAACGTCAAAATTCCAGTTTACGTCAGAAAACGTGAAAAGTCATGCTAGAGCTTCAAACTCTGTTGTCTACAGTGTTGTGGTTGATTGAATTTTGAAGTTAAAAACAATGACCGTACATCGAATCCTAAATGTATTGTATGACCAGGATTTACCTACTAATACAGTAAGCCAGGGATGCTTCTAGTCAAATTAAAGATTATCTTCTGTACTTGAAATTCCAAAACTACACACATCAAAAGTGTCTAGGGATCAACATATATTTTTGCAATAACTTTTCTCCTGATTGATATTAATTAAAATGTTCTTTAAGGATTCATCAAATAAAGTGTTATCGTTTGTCACAGTAACGATAAACCAAATCACCTTTGCATTCATAAAGAAAGAATCATGGGCGTTTTGGTACTCGATCCAATAGCAATCATTGTGGTGTCATTGGATAGATCTTTTAATCAGGAAAAATAATTTACTATGACGACTTGTCCCAAATCCTTGTCCGAAAACCACGGGAAGCCCCCAAAGTTAGTTGATATCATAATTGCAAATACAATGTTACGTATTGCGTCATAATCGTGGCTTCATTTTTTTTTATGTCAAAAGGTTTTTAGTTCCATCTTTTACGGTCATGCAATCATTCGCTAGGCTATGCACTCCGCTACGGCGCGTTGAGTTCCTCAGTCACGCCTCAAAGAGTGTCAGCACAATGACGGGGCCTTTAAATAGCCATAGCCTGCCGGGGTCGCGGGACTAACGAATTACCGTGACCCCGGAACGTAAAGGGCTACTGAAGGACACCGTGGATTTTAGTCAGTACAAGTCTGACAGTCCCCCCCGCTCTGGCCTGGGTGGGAGGACTTATTTGATGATTTTAACACGATAAAAAAAGGCTATGCACTCCGCTGGCAAAATATTCAAAATAGCCGGTCCAATTCGTTCTTTTCCGTTGAGTGTTACAATAGCTATTTATATTTAATCGATGTTTTGGGACTATACGCTGCCACTAAGACCAATAAGAACATCATGAACGACATTATGAATGATGGAGAAGAAAAAAAAAAGAAAAAAGGAACCGACTTCAAAAACAAACACGATTGTTATTTTACGCCTTTTCGTGTTTACCCTTGTGTTATACCCATTTTAGTTCAGATAATATATATTCATCAAAAATCTTCGTTTAACGGCGTCTTTGAAAATCTACATTCCATGTACCTATGCAAACATGGGTCCATGCGGGCAACGTCACGGGATATCTATTATCATTAAATAATAAAACCTCCGGAATGTAGCGAACACTTTTCTGATAACCACATCAAAATCGGTGCAGCTAAACACGAGATGATAGTGGACAAACATACAGGTCGACCTGAGAACTTACTTGTTTTTTTGAAGACGGTTAAATGTTTAAAAGAAAATAACGTTTCTTACTTTTTTTCTTTTTTATTTATGCCTGAGTGTTTATGATTTATTCCTGAGTGTTTATTCATTTTTAACGGACTTCAAAAAAAAGTACCTTATTTCGACCTGTATGTATGTGTTTTTCCGCGATCATCACGCGTTTAGATGCACCCATTTTGATGCGGTTTTCAGAAAAGTGTTTGCTACATTCTGCACTAATGGATATTCCATCACTTTGCTCGCATGGATGTTTTTTAACCAATTTAAAAAACGTAGGTTTTCAGTTGGACCTGTATGTTTATCTCGCGCGGTTATCTCGCGTTTGGCAGAACCGATTTTAATTCGGTTTTCAGAAGAATGTTCGTTATTAGAAGGGAGAGAGAAGGTTTCAGTATATAACACTAATGGATATCCCGTGACGTTGCTCGCATGGATCCGTGTTTTCTTACTTGGATTGTAGATTTTCAAAGGCACCGATTATACGAAGATTCTTGTTGAATATCTAAACTATAAAGAGTAAAATAAAAATAAAACAGGTATCTGAAAAAGGAAACGACTTCAAAACCAAACACGGAAAAGCGTTAAATAACTTTTCTTTTGGAAGTCGGTGGCAAAAGTCGATAAAATGAAAAACAAAGCCTAAAGCTTCCGAGAGAAAAGTTATTTTACACTTTTCCGTGTATGGTCTTGAAGTCGGTTCCTTTTTTCAAAAAGTTTTACTACCTATTAATCGACACACACGATTCTATGTAAGACAACGAAATAATATCACCATTATCTTAACAAAATCAAACAAAAACGAAAAAGAATCTAAAAAATATGTTAAATACTTATCTGTTACTGTCTCCATTTGCTGTCGGAACAGAGTTATTTTGTGTTAACAAAATAACTCTGTTCCGACAGCAAATGGAGACAAGCGACTCGGTTATCATTAATCCTTGTAAAAAGACCTTTCCAATGATATATTTCTTATGGCTATTGGGTCGAGTACCAGGCTTCATACATTTTTGCCCATTCTCCTTTGCCATTTTCCTAATAAAGGGATTTTTGACATTTGAACCACTAACATTAAAGTTCGAAAAAAAGACTGAAATAACAGTTTTCTTTAAAATTTTATTGGGTAACTTAAACAATTAATAATCCGTGTTTCTACCGCGAACACTAACAACACAAGAACATCGGTTTGGCATACTCAAAATGAGTTCATCCAAATCACGCTGTGGAATGGCCGCCCATGTTCGTTGCAACAACAAAAAAAGGTCTTCTTGCGACTGGATACCCTCCATATTCGGCAGAGCTCTTCTCTGTAGCATATCCCATGCATGCTCAATCGGGTTCAAGTCTGGCGACTGAGCAGGCCAGGGCAGGACATTGATGTTAGCTGCGGCGAGAGTCTGTCTTACAACTCTTGCGGTGTGCGGTCGTGCATTATCATGCATTAACTGAAATAAGGGACCGATTTGCACTTGTAGAGGAACGATGACGTCTGATACAATCGTCTCAGCATAAATTTGAGCGTTGAGGTTGCCTCTGATCCAAATCAACTCAGTTCTTCCGCCGATCCAAATACCCGCCCATACCATGATGGTTCCACCACTATAAGGATGGACTTCCTGGCAGGATTTTAATCGCTGTTGGCGTCCAGGGGTTCTCCAGTGTCGTATACGTCTTGTATCCGGTCTCATACCAAAACGAGACTCATCAGAAAAGCACACGAAACGCCATTGTTGAAGTGAAAACTTCTTTAGCGGCGTTGTACACTTTTTCTGTAATGGGTAAAAAATTTAAAACTCGCGTCAGGGTCACGTGACCGTCAGGGTCACGTGACCGTCAGGGTCACGTGACCCTGATCGAAAATGAGTAAGACGTCATTCAAATTAAAAATAAAACATAGTAACAAAAAAGTTTTCACTTCTACCGGCACTCCTGGAGTGCAACCTTTTTTTTTTTCTTCTGCCCAATTTCTGTGTTCAAGAGCCCATTGATATCGAATCCTACGATTGTGCATTGCTATAGGTGGTACCCGTAGCGGTCTTCGGGAATGAAGGTTCACTTCATGCAAGCGGTTTCTGACTGTTTGGTCGCTAATTAAGTTCCCTGAAGAGTGATGAAGCCTCACGGCTAACATCATGGCGGTTATTGTTGGAGCTCTTCGAGTTAAGATTTGAATGTATCGGTCTTGTCTCCGTGTGGTGCAGCGATACCGTCCTCCATGGCGCTCAGCCACGGTACCAGTGCTTCGGTAACGTGTCCAAAGTCGACTGATATCACTCTGACTTGTATTCAGAGCTAAAGCCACAGTACGTTGCCGGGAACCAGCTTCTATCATTCCCACGGCTCTGAGCATTTCTTCCCTGCTTAAATGACGTCGCCGCTCCATAATAACGTTGGTTTTAATCAGTAGTAGGGAAACATTAGCACTAATAATGTCTTCAATGCGTTGTATGTTTTTATAGGGAAAATATTGACAGCTGATTTTCATCTTTTACTCGAATTTGATTTACAGTTCCTGATTCAAATTATGAAATGCACCAAAAAGGATCCATATAAATTTATAAAATCATAAATTTATTACAAAGCCACATCTCAATCTCAAGAAATCCGCATAAAAATGCTTGATCCCTAGACACTTTTGATGTGTGTATTTCAAATTCGATTCAACAGAGATTTCTCGCAGCAACATACCTACCTAACTAAAACTTTGTGAGCCACATGATTGCCTCAGATAGTGTGACCATAATTATCAAACCAATTTGCACGTTGCCATGACAACCGTTCCAATTTAATCAACTCGGTTCCCTCGTCCGGATGTGAGTCAAAGAGAAGTAGTAGTTCAGTCTATGAGTGACATCTTGTGTTACCTTCAACCCCGCACTTAAGGCGCTGTACCCACGCTCTATGTAGCAAAGGTAGTAGCGGAGGTGAAGCCGCTGCGCGCGGGGTCAAATTGTACGAAAATTTTTAGAAATTTTGCAGTTTTAACTTAATAACTTACAAATGTCTTATTCCAATCGATAAATAAAACAACAGTTCCCTTTATTATTATATATCACATCACTGTTATTATTATTATTAAGATTTGTTCATAAATAATACAGTTACAATTGCTACAATTTCAATTTCAATGGTTATTTTATGTTTTTTTTTATCGAGAAAATTTACCGAAAACGTGTTTTGAACACAATGGTCCACCCATAAATATGATCAAGATTAACATATATTTTTTTAGCTGCTCAAAAATTGGCTAAAAAACTGTTTTGTGAAGCCTATTTTGACCCCAATCTCAGCGGGCCAAACGCTTCCTGCCGTAGGCTGTACGCTGGCGTCGTGCGGTCCATGGCCCTCTACGGGGCCCCTGTGTGGGCCCTGAGCATCCGGACGCGACCACAGAAGCTGGTCGCATGCCAGAGGGTCATGGCTATCCGAATGATCCGGGGATACCGCACGATTGCCGGCGAATCGGCCAACCTGCTTGCCGGATTGCTGCCTTGGGATCTGGGGGCGACTGCCCTCCAGCGCGTCTATGAGTGGCGCGTGGAGGCGCAGCGCCGGGGCGTGACCCCGCTGCCTCGCGAAGTCGAGGCGCGGCGCGAAGACCTCCGGCGCGATCTCAGGGCAGTATGGAAGGAACGAATGTCGCGACCGACGGCCGGGCACGCCGCAATTGCGGCGGTAAGACCCCTCTTTGAGGAGTGGCTGGAGAGAAGTCATGGCGTCCTGACCTACCGCTTGACGCAGGTCCTCACCGGACACGGAAGTTTCGGGAGGTACCTGTGTCTGATGCGAAAGGAGGAGACGCCTGGGTGTCACCACTGCGAAGATCGCCCGGAGGACACGGTGGAGCATACGGTGCAAGACTGCCCAGCTTGGGCGGAGCACCGACGTGTCCTCACGGCTGCGATAGGCGGAGACCTCTCGCGCCCGGCATTGGTTGCGGCCATGCTGCGGGGCGAGACGGAGTGGGAAGCGGTCAGCTCCTTCTGCGAGGCAGTAATGCTCGTAAAGGAGGAGGCAGGCCGCGAGCGAGAGAGGACAGCGTCCTCCCTCCGCCCCAGCCGCAGTGGTAGGCGCCCACGGCGACGGACGTCGCTTGATGATCTCCGGCCACCGTAGGCGCGGGCATGCGGGCAGCGAGTAAAGGGCAACTCGCTGCCCGACCAAGGACCATGCCCGGGTCGACGGCGCGTTGTGTCCCACGCGCGCCTCAAAGAGCGTCAGCATAATGAAGGGGCCCCCCTCTCAGAAGGCCAAAGCCTGCCGGGGTCGCGGGATTATTCCCTAACCGTAACCCCGGAACTTAACAGGCTATGAAGGACACCGTGGATTTTAGTCAGTAGAAGTCTGACAGTCCCTCCCGCCCTGCCCGGGGTTGGAGGACTCATTTGATGATTTTACCACGCTAAAAAAAAAAAAAAAAAAAAGCCTATTTTGACTAGGTAGAGCGCCTTAATTGACTGCTAATTGTGCCGTTTGTACCGTACCCTATTGTAATACGTCGTGTATTCGTCGACTGATTAATTCAGGACACAACTGAATTCGCTTACAAACCTAAGATATGATTTTGTTATAGATTATACACCGTGACTTTTTAGTCGTCTTACAAAAGTGGCCCACTGAATGTATCCGACCTAAAATACCTATAGGCGAGTTAATTTTTGGAACGAAGTTCCTTATCGCGCGTTGTGAAAGGGGGTAGACGGAAAAAATTCTTACGAAAAGTTGTCACGACACTTTTTGGAACGAAGTTCCTTATCGCGCGTTGCGAAAGGGTGCTAGAGCTCAAAGAGTGGAGTGGAGTTTTTTTTTTTTTTTTTTTATCTCTCTTTCCTTGCTATCTGTCTTGTCGACATTCAGCGATTGTTTTGGTTTTTTTTATTCGGTCTTGTACGGTGCGTGTCCCCTGACACGTCCGTTATCTCAATAATTGTCTATGTCAATAGATCTTGTGGGATAGTTCTTTTCAGTCTGCGAGGCAAAGTTAGGTCACTCATTAGGTTTTTGGCAAGTATATTTGGGTGTCGTCTTATTTTATCACTATATATTTTCATTCTGTCCTTAATTTCTTGTCTTACTGTTTTGATGTTTAGATCATGGTGGAGTCTATCATTTGTGATATACCACGGTGCATCAACTATCATACGCAGCATTTTTGATTGAAATCGTTGAAGGATTTCAATGTTAGAAGTAGCTGCTGTTCCCCACAGTTGTAGGCCGTAGGTCCAGACTGGCTTGATAACACATTTGTAGAGTAACAACTTATTTTCTAATGAGAGTTGGGACTGTCTTCCAATCAACCAGTACATTTTACGTACTTGTTGTCCCATTGCGAGACGTTTGGTAAAGATATGTTTCCTCCACGTTAGGCGTCTGTCAAGATACATCCCCAAGTACTTTACTTCGTCAGCTTGGGGTATTGGTACGTCATTTAGTGTTACGGGTGGGCAGGTATTTCTGCGAGTTGTAAAAGTGACTTGAACTGATTTGGATCCGTTTGCCTTTATACGCCAGTCTTTAAGCCAGATTGAGATTTCATTTAAGCTATTTTGCAACTTTTGTGTTGCTATGTCTGGGGATTCGTCCGAAGAAAGAACGGCGGTATCATCAGCGAATGTTCCTGTTGTTACTCCTTCTGTACAAGGGAGATCTGCAGTGTAGAGAAGATATAAAATGGGGCCCATAACACTGCCCTGCGGCACACCTGCTTTTATTGCATGCAGCGGCGTGACTTCTTCATCCTGCTTGACTAGGAAGTGTCTATCCTCTAGGTATGATTTGACGAATTGGTAATAATTGATTGGGAAATTCTTTTTTATTTTATACAGGAGCCCATCATGCCAGACTCTATCAAATGCCTGAGAGATATCCAAGAAGGCCCCTGTACAGTATAGTTTTTTTTCGAATACAGTATTTATAGTTTCGACGAGCCTATGGACCTGCTCTATGGTGCCATGCTTCTGTCGAAAACCAAATTGATGGTCAGGGATTAATTCCTTTTCTTTTATTATTGGCATCATTCTGCTCAGGAATAAAATCTCCATTACCTTTGACAATATCGGTAGCAGGCTAATTGGCCTGTAGGATGCCACTTCCTCTGGATTCTTGCCAGGCTTTTTAACCATTATGATTTGTGCGACTTTCCACTGTGCTGGTACAGTTGTTCTTCCAATTATGGAGTTATAGACTTGAGTCAAAAATAATATACCTTCATTTGGTAGCTCTCTCAACAATTTTGCCGTGATTAAGTCATATCCAGGAGCCTTATTCTGATCAAGATTATTAATTGCTTGCTTCACTTCAAATTTAGAAAACTTTTTTATTGGGGGATCCAATTGGTGGGTTTGGTTTAAAAAGTTGTTTATATTTCCATTCTGGGTGGATCCCTGATCAGGGTTCGGCGTGAAGACAGTTTTCAGGTGTTCAGCAAATGTCTGCGCTTTATCACTATCACTTATAGCCCAACTGCCATCGGATTTCCGTAAAGGAGGTCGATTTGTTATCGGTCGCTTCAGGTACTTCGTTGCCTTCCATAGAGAATAATCTGATGCAGCCGTAGTATCTAGACTCCTCAAATATGCTTCGACTTTCTGATTTCTATGTTCGTACAGTAGGTTTTTTAATTGAGTTGTCAGAGAGTTTAGAACCCTTTTATCCGCAGGGTGTCTTGTTTGCTGCCATCGCTGTCGCATTCTCCGTTTCCGGGCTACTAGTTCGCGTATATTTATCGGATACTCGTATCGACATGGAGGTGTATTCGTTGCTTCAGGAGTAGCGAGCCAGGCAGAGTGTTGCACGCAATGATTGAAGTGCTCGATAGCTTCCTCTATGTCATCATCCGTTTTGAGTGGGATGTTTACGTTTAATTGCTCAGCTACATATTCTCGAAATTTTAACCAATTTGTTTTACGATTATGTAGTCGGCATAGTTTTGGTTTTGTCTGTATGTTTTTCGACACCACTATTTCCACAGGTGAATGATCGGAGGAAAGTTCGAATCGTGAACTGCAAGTAAAATATGCATCAGCAATTCCCTTGACAACATAAAAGTCAATTAGGTCAGGGGTCTTTTTTATATCTGTCGGCCAGTATGTCGGTTCACCAGAGGAGATGACGGAGAGATTTAGTTTCTGAACAGCTTTGAGTAGCTGTCGACCTTTTGGTGTGATGATCCGTGAGCCCCAAGAAGAGTGCTTAGCATTATAGTCACCACCAGCTATAAATCGTTGTCCCAATGATGTGAATAATTTTTCATAGTCTTCCTCTTTTATTTTATGTTTAGGTGGGCTATATACAGCCGACACTGTGAATGGTCCAGTCCAGTCATCAACAACTATATTTGTTACCTGGAACTCGCTAGTACAGTAGTTCAAGGTCTCGTGGTGTCTGATGTTATTTTTTATTATCACTGCACTTCCTCCATGTGCTGTACCATCTGGGTGTGTCGTGTGGTAGAATTTATATTTGTCTAATGTAAAGTGACTCTTCTTAGTAAAATGCGTCTCCGAAATAAGTAGAATGTCGATGTCATGTAAAATTATAAATGATTTCACCTCAAGGGTGTGTTGTGTCAGCCCATTGGCGTTCCATGTGACTATTTTGAGGGAGTCGAATTCGTCAGTCTTGTCGTGAGGGTTAAAATTAGGTTAGTCATTGTAGTCAGCTGCTCCATCATTTGTTTGATCATTAATAATAACTCGCGTATTTCATTTGAGCTTTTGTCTTCAAAGGCTTCTACTTTGTTTTCATGTTTATTTTTAAGTAGTGCTTCCCTGTAAGGTGCGTCGTGAGAGTTTGTGTGATTTTTGTCGTGTATTGATTGATCCGTCAGCTGTATGTGTCGCTGTATAGTTGTTTTCTTAATTGTGTCGGGTTTTCTGGGCAATTTAATTTTTTGCAGCTCCCTGTAAACCTGACATCCTTTATAGTTGGCCGGGTGGTTTCCATCACAAAGTACACACTTAACTTGATCCGATCGTGTTTTCCGTGGGCATTCATTTGACAAGTGATCGCCGGCACATTTGATGCATTTGGGGTTTCTACGACAATACGCTTTAGTATGTCCATACTGTTGGCATTTTGCACACTGGGGTATCTCCCGCTTAGGTCGGGGGGGTTCGAAGGACACTCGACAGTTTAGGAGATATTTAATATCATATATGCTTTTGTTATTATTATTTGATTCTATTTCTACAAAGAACATAGGTAAAGGTTTATTTGTTTTTCTTTGTTTGATATTCCAAACATTAGTACATTTGTGGCCAAGTTCAGCCATGGAGTGGATCAATTCATCTACATCCGTAGAAGGGTGAATGTTTTTGAGTACCACTTTAAAGGTTCTGTCCTGTTTAGGTTTATATGTATAGAATTCTGTGTTTTTCATTTCCAATTGTTTTACTATGTTTCTATAAATATCTGATGTTTTTGGTTGTATTCTTACTTGGTCATTATTTAAAATTTTAAGTTCATAGTTGTCACGTGCAAATTCATTCAAGAGACTAGTGAGCGGTTGTATGTTCTCAACCTTATCTACATAGATTGGAGGGGGTTTCACAATTTTCTCTGTTTGTTCCTGAGACGATTCAATATCGAGTTGTGCGAAACTATTTTCTGTGGTGATTGGTTTTGTTTGTGACAGCCAGTATGTATTCAGTTTGGTTAGCTTAGATGGTGTTGTAGTATTATCTGGACTCCTCATTCGTTTTTTATTTAATACTTCTTGCCAGTTATCGGTATTTTTTAAATCTGTCTCTTCGTTTATTTGTGTATCGGGTGGTTGGTCCGCAGTTATTTGGATTTCGCTGATTGAGTTTGAGCGAGGTCTGTTCTCAAACATTCCTTTATGGAAGATCTGTTGGGTCAAGGTTTTAGTTGTAGTATTTTTATTAATGGTTGCTTGGTTTTTATCATTCATGATTGTTCCCACGAGTAGGGTCGATCTAACGGTCGCTCCTGGGGTGACGCCCATTCCCAGAGAGAAGGCTATTTTCAACGACGGTTCGCCCGTTCCGTCGAGATTGGTGCGCTAATGGCTGACTCACCTGCCAGTCATCCATCCCCTTGGCGCGCTCCGCACCGTGGGATTAGGAGATTTTTTAGAGAGGTTACTTTCCTCGCAGTCCAAGTGGCGAAGCTCAGACCCCCGTTCCTGAGAGATTTGACCACAGGTTTACGGTCTTGGGGCGACCCTCTCGGGTCACACACTTGTTTTTCTGTCGGGGTTGTCTCCCTTAGCTAATTGTTCGGTTTTTAGGCGCCGAAGGCTCGCCTTTGCCCTTCTTACTTTGCTGTCGAGATCAAGAGATAATGTGCAAGACTCGTTGGAGATCAAGACATTACCCGGGGAGTGGGACGACCCACAAAATGTGGGTCCTCTACCAAACCGCGACGGCAGTGTGGTAGAGGCGGGGACGTGTAAGATAGGACTTTATGGTGCGCGTCAGGTATCCCAGTCTTGCACCGCTGGGCGTACGCTATCAGCTCTAACTCAGCTTTTTATAGATGTGTATCCTAGCGTGATACACACCACCGAGGCTAAACACCAACTTCCCCCCCTGGAGTGGAGTGGAGCGGAGCGGATTGGAGCGGAGCGGGTTGGAGCGGAGCGGATTGGAGCGGAGCGGAGCGGAGTGGAGTGGAGTGGAATAGTAGTTTAGTGCAAATAGTATGGTCGTGAAAATAGTAGTGTGGTTAAAATGGTATGGTCGTGCAAGTAGCGTCGTGGTAACAGTATTGTCGTGCAAGTAGTAGCGTTGTGCAAGTGGTATTGTCGTGCAAATAGTAGTGTAGTGAAAATGGTATTGTCGTGCTAATAGTAGCGTTGTGCAAATGGTATTGTCGTGCAAATAGTAGTGAAGTGCAAATGGTATTGTCGTGCAAATAGTAGTGTAGTGCAAATGGTATTGTCGTGCAAATAGTAGTGAGGTGCAAAAGGTATGGTCGTGCAAATAGTAGCGTCGTGCAAATGGTATGGTCGTGCAAATAGTAGTGTCGTTCAAATGGTATTGTCGTGCAAATAGTAGCGTCGTGCAAATGGTATGGTCGTGCAAATAGTAGCGTCGTGCAAATGGTATGGTCGTGCAAATAGTAGCGTCGTGCAAATGGTAGCGTCGTGCAAATGGTATGGACGTGCAAATAGTAGCGTCGTGCACATGGTAGCGTCGTGCAAATGGTAGCGTTGTGCAAATGGTATGGTCGTGTAAATGGTAGTGTAGTGCACATGGTAGTTTAACGCAAATGGTACGGTCGAGCAAATGAACGCATAGTGCAAATAGTGTTGTCGTGCAAATAGTAGCGTCGTGCAAATGGTATGGTCGTGCAAATAGTAGCGTCGTGAAAATAGTAGTGTAGTGAAAATAGTATGGTCGTGAAAATAGTAGTGTAGTGAAAATGGTATTGTCGCGCTAATAGTGGCGTTGTGCTAATGGTATTTTCGTGCAAACAGTAGTGTAGTCAAATGGTATGTTCGTGCAAATAGTAGCGTCGTGCAAATGGTATTGTCGCGCTAATAGTGCGTTGTGCTAATGGTATTTTCGTGCAAATAGTAGTGTAGTCAAATGGTATGGTCGTGCAAATAGTAGTGTCGTGCAAATAGAAGCGTCGTGCTTATGGTGTTGTCGTGCAAATGGTATGGTCGTGAAAATAGAAGAGTAGTGAAAATGGAATGGAGGTGCATATGGTAGCGTCGTGCAAATGGTATGGTCGTGCAAATGGTATAGACGTGCAAATAGTATGGTCGTGCAAATAGTAGTGTAGTGCATTTGGTATGGTCGTGCAAATAGTAGTGTAGTGCAAATGGTATGGTAGTGCAAAAAGCAGCGTCGTCGTGCAAATAGTAGTTTAACGCAAATGGTACGGTCGAGCAAATAAACGCATAGTGCAAATGGCGTTGTCGTGCAAATAGTAGTTTAGTGCAAATAGTATGGTCGTGAAAATAGTAGTGTAGTGCAAATGGTGTTGTCGTGCAAATAGTAGTTTAGTGAAAATAGTATGGACGTGCAAATAGTATCGTCGTGCAAATGGTAGCGTCGTGCAATTGGTATGGTCGTGAAAATAGTAGTGTAGTGCAAATGGTAGCGTCGTGCAAATGGTATGGTAGTGAAAATAGAAATGAAGTGAAAATGGTATGGACGTGCAAATAGTAGCGTCGTGCAAACGGTATGGTCGTGAAAATAGTAGTGTAGTGCAAATGGCTGCGTCGTGCAAATGGTATGGTCGTGAAAATAGAAGTGAAGTGAAAATGGTATGGACGTGCAAATAGTAGCGTCGTGCATATGGTATGGACGTGCAAATAGTAGCATCGTGCAAATGGTTTGGTCGTGCAAATAGTAGTGTTTTGCAAATGGTAGTGTAGTGCAAATGGTATGGTCGTGCAAATGGAATGGTCGTGAAAATAGTAGTGTAGTGCAAATGGTAGCGTCGTGCAAATGGTATGGTTGTGAAGTTATGGTATGGTCGTGCAAATAGAAGTGTAGTGAAAATGGTGTGAACGTGCAAATAGTAGCGTCGTGCATATGGGGTGGTCGTGCAAATAGCAGCGTAGTGCAAATAGAAGCGCCGTGCTAATGGTGTTGTCGTGAAAATAGTAGCGTCGTACTAATGGTATTGTCGTGCTATTAGTAGCGTTATGCAAATGGTATTGTCGTGCAAATAGTAGCGTAGTGCAAATAGAAGCGTCGTGCTAATGGTATGGTAGTGCTAATAGTAGCGTCGTGCAAATGGTTTGGTCGTGCAAATGGTATGGACGTGCAAATAGTAGTGTAGTGCAAATGGCATGGTCGTGCCAATGGTAGCGTCGTGCTTATGGTGTTGTCATGCAAATAGTAGTGTAGTGCAAATAGTAGCGTCGTGCTAATAGTAGCGTCGTGCGAATAGTAGCGTCGTGCAAATGGTATTGTCGTGCCAGTAGCAGCGTTGTGCAAATGGTATTGTCGTGCAAATAGTAGCGTCGTGCTTATGGTGTTGTCATGCAAATAGTAGTGTAGTGCAAATAGTACGGTCGTGCAAATAGTAGTGTAGTGCAAATAGTAGCGTCGTGCTAATAGTAGCGTCGTGCGAATAGTAGCGTCGTGCAAATGGTATTGTCGTGCCAGTAGCAGCGTCGTGCAAATGGTATGGTCGTGCAAATAGTAGCGTCGTGCAAATGGTATGGACGTGCAAATAGTAGCGTCGTGCATATGGTAGCGTCGTGCAAATGGTAGCGTTGTGCAAATGGTATGGTCGTGTAAATGGTAGTGTAGTGCACATGGTAGTTTAACGCAAATGGTACGGTCGAGCAAATGAACGCATAGTGCAAATAGTGTTGTCGTGCAAATAGTAGTTTAGTGCAAATGGTATTGTCGTACAAATAGTAGCGTCGTTCAAATAGTATGGTCGTGAAAATAGTAGTGTAGTGAAAATGGTATTGTCGCGCTAATAGTGGCGTTGTGCTAATGGTATTTTCGTGCAAATAGTAGTGTAGTCAAATGGTATGTTCGTGCAAATAGTAGCGTCGTGCAAATGGTAGCGTCGCGCATTTAGTATAGTCGTGCAAATAGTAGTGTAGTGCAAATGGTATTGTCGTGCAAATAGTAGCGTCGTGCAAATGGTAGCGTCGTGCAAATGGTAGCGTTGTGCAAATGGTATGGTCGTGTAAATGGTAGTGTAGTGCACATGGTAGTTTAACGTAAATGGTACGGTCGAGCAAATGAACGCATAGTGCAAATAGTGTTGTCGTGCAAATAGTAGTTTAGTGCAAATAGTATGGTCGTGAAAATAGTAGTGTAGTGCAAATGGTGTTGTCGTGCAAATAGCAGTTTAGTGAAATAAGTATGGTCGTGAAAATAGTAGTGTAGTGCAAATGGTATGGTTCTGCAAATGGTATGGACGTGCATATAGTAGCGTCGTGCAAATGGTATGGTCGTGCAAATGGTATGGACATGCAAGTAGTAGCGTCGTGCAAATGGTAGCGTTGTGCAAATGGTATGGTCGTGTAAATGGTAGTGTAGTGCACATGGTAGTTTAACGCAAATGGTACGGTCGAGCAAATGAACGCATAGTGCAAATGGTGTTGTCGTGCAAATAGTAGTTTAGTGCAAATAGTATGGTCGTGAAAATAGTAGTGTAGTGCAAATGGTGTTGTCGTGCAAATAGTAGCGTCGTGCAAATAGTAGTTTAGAGAAAATAGTATGGACGTGCAAATAGTATCGTCGTGCAAATGGTAGCGTCGTGCAATTGGTATGGTCGTGAAAATAGTAGTGTAGTGCAAATGGTAGCGTCGTGCAAATGGTATGGTAGTGAAAATAGAAATGAAGTGAAAATGGTATGGACGTGCAAATAGTAGCGTCGTGCAAACGGTATGGTCGTGAAAATAGTAGTGTAGTGAAAATGGTAGCGTCGTGCAAATGGTATGGTCGTGAAAATAGAAGTGAAGTGAAAATGGTATGGACGTGCAAATAGTAGCGTCGTGTATATGGTATGGACGTGCAAATAGTAGCGTCGTGCATTTGGTATGGTCGCGCAAATAGTAGTGTAGTGCAAATGGTATGGACGTGCAAATAGTAGCGTCGTGCAAATGGTTTGGTCGTGCAAATAGAAGTGTAGTGAAAATGGTGTGAACGTGCAAATAGTAGCGTCGTGCATATGGTGTGGTCGTGCAAATAGTAGTGTAGTGCAAATGGTAGTGTAGTGCAAATGGTAGCGTCGTGCAAATGGTATGGTTGTGAAGTTATGGTATGGTCGTGCAAATAGAAGTGTAGTGAAAATGGTGTGAACGTGCAAATAGTAGCGACGTGCATATGGGGTGGTCGTGCAAATAGTAGTGTAGTGCAAAAGGTAGTGTAGTGCAAATGGTGTGGTCGTGAAAATAGTAGCGTTGTGCAAATGGTATGGACGTGCAAATGGTACGGTCTCGAAAATCGTGGTGTAGTGCAAATGGTATGATCGTGCTAATAGTAGCGTTGTGCAAATGGTATGGTCGTGCTAATAGTAGCGCTGTGCCAATGGTATGGTAGTGCAAATGGTAGTGTAGTGCAAATGGTATGGTCGTGCAAATGGTATGGTCGTGAAAATAGTAGTGTAGTGCAAATGGTAGCGTCGTGCAAATGGTATGGTTGTGAAGTTATGGTATGGTCGTGCAAATAGAAGTGTAGTGAAAATGGTGTGAACGTGCAAATAGTAGCGTCGTGCATATGGGGTGGTCGTGCAAATAGTAGTGTAGTGCAAATGGTAGTGTAGTGCAAATGGTGTGGTCGTGCAAATGGTAGTGTCGTGCAAATGGTATGGTCGTGCAAATGGTAGCGTCGTGCAATTGGTATGGTCGTGAAAATAGTAGCGTTGTGCAAATGGTATGGACGTGCAAATGGTACGGTCTCGAAAATCGTGGTGTAGTGCAAATGGTATGATCGTGCTAATAGTAGCGTTGTGCAAATGGTATGGTCGTGCTAATAGTAGCGCTGTGCAAATGGTATGGTAGTGCAAAAAGTAGCGTCGTGCAAATAGCAGCGTAGTGCAAATAGAAGCGCCGTGCTAATGGTGTTGTCGTGAAAATAGTAGCATCGTACTAATGGTATTGTCGTGCTATTAGTAGCGTTATGCAAATGGTATTGTCGTGCAAATAGTAGCGTAGTGCAAATAGAAGCGTCGTGCTAATGGTATGGTAGTGCAAATAGTAGCGTCGTGCAAATGGTTTGGTCGTACAAATGGTATGGACGTGCAAATAGTAGTGTTGTGCAAATGGCATGGTCGTGCCAATGGTAGCGTCGTGCTTATGGTATGGTTGTGCAAATGGTATGGACGTGCATATAGTAGCGTCGCGCAAATGTTATGGTCGTGCAAATGGTATGGACGTGCAAGTAGTAGCGTCGTGCAAATGGTAGCGTTGTGCAAATGGTATGGTCGTGTAAATGGTAGTGTAGTGCACATGGTAGTTTAACGCAAATGGTACGGTCGAGCAAATGAACGCATAGTGCAAATGGTGTTGTCGTGCAAATAGTAGTTTAGTGCAAATAGTATGGTCGTGAAAATAGTAGTGTAGTACAAATGGTGTTGTCATGCAAATAGTAGTTTAGTGAAAATAGTATGGTCGTGCTAATAGTAGCGTCGTGCAAATGTTATGGTCGTGCAAATGGTATGGACGTGCAAGTAGTAGCGTCGTGCATATGGTAGCGTCGTGCAAATGGTAGCGTTGTGCAAATGGTATGGTCGTGTAAATGGTAGTGTAGTGCACATGGTAGTTTAACGCAAATGGTACGGTCGAGCAAATGAACGCATAGTGCAAATAGTGTTGTCGTGCAAATAGTAGTTTAGTGCAAATGGTATTGTCGTACAAATAGTAGCGTCGTTCAAATAGTATGGTCGTGAAAATAGTAGTGTAGTGAAAATGGTATTGTCGCGCTAATAGTGGCGTTGTGCTAATGGTATTTTCGTGCAAATAGTAGTGTAGTCAAATGGTATGTTCGTGCAAATAGTAGCGTCGTGCAAATGGTAGCGTCGCGCATTTAGTATAGTCGTGCAAATAGTAGTGTAGTGCAAATGGTATTGTCGTGCAAATAGTAGCGTCGTGCAAATGGTAGCGTCGTGCAAATGGTAGCGTTGTGCAAATGGTATGGTCGTGTAAATGGTAGTGTAGTGCACATGGTAGTTTAACGCAAATGGTACGGTCGAGCAAATGAACGCATAGTGCAAATGGTGTTGTCGTGCAAATAGTAGTTTAGTGCAAATAGTATGGTCGTGAAAATAGTAGTGTAGTGAAAATAGTATGGTCATGAAAATAGTAGTGTAGTGCAAATGGTATGGTAGTGCAAGTAGCAGCGTCGTCGTGCGAATAGTAGTTTAACGCAAATGGTACGGTCGAGCAAATAAACGCATAGTGCAAATGGTGTTGTCGTGCAAATAGTAGTTTAGTGCAAATAGTATGGTCGTGAAAATAGTAGTGTAGTGCAAATGGTGTTGTCGTGCAAATAGTAGTTTAGTGAAAATAGTAAGTTCGTGAAAATAGTAGTGTAGTGCAAATGGTGTTGTCGTGCAAATATTAGTTTAGTGAAAATAGTATGGTCGTAAAAATAGTAGTGTAGTGAAATTGGTATTGTCGTGCTAATAGTAACGTTGTGCAAATGGTATTGTCGTGCAAATAGTAGTGTAGTGCAAATGGTATTGTCGTGCAAATAGTAGTGTAGTGCAAATGGTATGGTCGTGCAAATGGTATGGTCATGAAAATGGTATGGACGTGCAAATAGTATCGTCGTGCAAATGGTAGTTTAGAGAAAATAGTATGGACGAGCAAATAGTATCGTCGTGCAAATGGTAGCGTCGTGCAATTGGTATGGTCGTGAAAATAGTAGTGTAGTGCAAATGGTAGCGTCGTGCAAATGGTATGGTAGTGAAAATAGAAATGAAGTGAAAATGGTATGGACGTGCAAATAGTAGCGTCGTGCAAATGGTATGGTCGTGTAAATGGTAGTGTAGTGCACATGGTAGTTTAACGCAAATGGTACGGTCGAGCAAATGAACGCATAGTGCAAATGGTGTTGTCGTGCAAATAGTAGTTTAGTGCAAATAGTATGGTCGTGAAAATAGTAGTGTAGTGCAAATGGTGTTGTCGTGCAAATAGTAGTTTAGTGAAAATAGTATGTTCGTGAAAATAGTAGTGTAGTGCAAATGGTGTTGTCGTGCAAATATTAGTTTAGTGAAAATAGTATGGTCGTGAAAATAGTAGTGTAGTGAAATTGGTATTGTCGTGCTAATAGTAGCGTTGTGCAAATGGTATTGTCGTGCAAATAGTAGTGTAGTGCAAATGGTATTGTCGTGCAAATAGTAGTGTAGTGCAAATGGTATGGTCGTGCAAATGGTATGGTCATGAAAATGGTATGGACGTGCAAATAGTATCGTCGTGCAAATGGTAGCGTCGTGCAATTGGTATGGTCGTGAAAATAGTAGTGTAGTGCAAATGGTAGCGTCGTGCAAATGGTATGGTAGTGAAAATAGAAATGAAGTGAAAATGGTATGGACGTGCAAATAGTAGCGTCGTGCAAACGGTATGGTCGTGAAAATAGTAGTGTAGTGCAAATGGTAGCGTCGTGCAAATGGTATGGTCGTGAAAATAGAAGTGAAGTGAAAATGGTATGGACGTGCAAATAGTAGCGTCGTGCATATGGTATGGACGTGCAAATAGTAGCGTCGTTCATTTGGTATGGTCGCGCAAATAGTAGTGTAGTGCAAATGGTATGGACGTGCAAATAGTAGCGTCGTGCAAATGGTTTGGTCGTGCAAATAGAAGTGTAGTGAAAATGGTGTGAACGTGCAAATAGTAGCGTCGTGCATATGGTGTGGTCGTGCAAATAGTAGTGTAGTGCAAATGGTAGTGTAGTGCAAATGGTATGGTCGTGCAAATGGTAGCGTCGTGCAAATGGTATGGTCGTGCAAATGGTAGCGTCGTGCAATTGGTATGGTCGTGAAAATAGTAGCGTTGTGCTGTGATGTAGTATGTATTTGATGTACCTACGTATGCTTGTGTGAGTGCTTATAATAATGTTTAATGGACCAAATACACGCAGTATTCAATCAGCATTACAGATGTATCATTTTGTCTAAGTCCCGTCCTTATATGGCGACCGTGACATTTGATCTTGCATCGCGACTGCGACTTAATCATGGCTGCTATTAGTCCGTTTGTGTCAATCTTTGTAAAAGTCGCCTAGTTACGTACTTTATAAAAAACAATTATCATCATGTGCCAATCTAAGGTGCAAAGTGAGGAAATCTTTCTAAACCAGAACAGTGCCAGTGGAGGCAAAAATTCAGCCACAGTGGAAGACTTTAAATTTCATCTGTCAGCAATCAGCGTAGTGCTGATGGTCATATGTACAATATTGTTCCTCGGATTCTTGTATATTGGCTACAGACTGTATAAAAAATGTCATCAAACTTGGATGAGAGACCAATTAACGCGCCATGTTCTGAGGCGTTCTGATCGAACCAGACATTATCGGAGTCCAGGAGTACCAGTTATATGCGAAGATTGTAATTGCAGAGCTTCCAATTCCTGTAAGGGAACCCCAGTAAAGTAACGAGTGGAAAGGCGTATCTAAAACGGGAACCAGATGACTACGGCGAGAAGATTTTGTGTGATTGTGTAATAAAAAAAAAAAAAAAAAATGTGTCAAAGTGCTTTACAGTGAATCGGTGTATGTGTAGAAATCTATGTGAATAATCATATCTATATCTGTTTTATAATGGACCGTAATGTATGAACACTTAATTAATTTAAGTACTGAGCTTAATAAAGTTAAAACATACTTGGTAAAAATTGGGCCTAGTAGACGTAAAGGTGAAATTGTATTGAAAAAATTGAAAGAAGCTGATAATTTAGTTAGTCAATTTAATTCTAGTTTGGAAGAGTTAAAAGCGCTAAGACCCACATTAAAGGAGGATGAATCTTTAAAATTTAATGAGCAAGTTTCACAGTTTTATACTTTATACGATAGCATATTAGACTTATGCAGTAATTCATCTGTAGAGAAATACATATAGTAAGGCAGAAAATATGGCTAAATTCGATCTGAAGGTTGCATTGAATTTATTACCAGTTTTGAAAGATGATGAGGCTAGTACAAAGCAGCTCATTGACGGAATAGAATATTATCAATCCGAGCTCGACCAGGAAAGCCAAAATAAATTAGTTAACTTTGTTTTGAAAAGTCGTTTGTCACAGGCGGCTAAACTAAAACTAGACAATAAATATGAATCAGTTGACAGTTTGATTAAGGCTATGAAAACTCATCTGTTGCCCAAAAAATCGGCAACGGCGCTTCAACATAAATTATTTAATATGCGACAAAACGATCTTTCTATAGACGAGTATTGTAGGGTGCACTATGCAGTGTGCTTCCCTAACATAAGTAATGTCAATGCAGATGTAAATGTCAACTTTAAACTTAAATGCAGAAAATGTCAGTGAATGCTCAACGGGATGAATCTAAATGAAAATGCAAGTTGTCCGACTCAAACCACGTCTAATTGAACACTAAAATGTAATATACATAAAATGCATAGAACAATGCAATATGTCAGTGTCAATGCACTGCCAAATGTAGGTTGCGTCCAAAGTGCAGATACGCCAGCCTACTGGCTAACTTATTGCAATAAATAATTATATTTTAAAATCCATGTACGTGCACCGTACATATTGCCACAACACAAAAAGTAACTAAATAAAACAATCTCATAAGAAATGTAAAATAATAAAATAAGAATGTAAAAAACAATGTAAAAATGTAGGAGTATAATGTAAATAATGATTGATTATGAATATCTAAAGTCTATAAATAGAATGTCATAATAATAAATTAGCACACTTCACTATGTTTTTCAGTGTCAAATTTCACTTCACTTGTGGTAGGGTTAGCACACGGCACTTTGTTCACTTTTGAGTCCCGTTTGTCGATCTTGCTGATTCTATCCTCGATGTCATGATCTTCTTCTCGTCTGCTTCTGCTTCTTGCGTCTTGCGGACCCTCTCCCTGTCTTTGGGTGGTCATCTTTCGCCAAAAGTACACCGATGTTACAAACAGTGCAATGCTAATCGCAACAACCACGTATATTGCAATGTAGTGATGAACGTCGTGAGAGGATAAGGTGTCTAGCTTAGACTGTTCTTCTATAGAGCGTAGTTGCGTGTCAATTTTCTTGAACGTCTCTTCGTGCGTTTCAATATGCAAGGATGAGTTACGAATCGAGGTATTGATTATGTTGTTGATTGGAGAGATCGTGGGCACGATCATCGCATATGGTTCATTGACTAAAATGTCACTTGTATGTTCCATGTATGCGTGCAGTGTGAATGAGTCGCCTTGCAAGTTGCATCCTTGTTTCAGTGTTATCAGACCCGAGTGACGTAACGTCTCCGATGTCATTTGAGTACCGCACACTAATTGTACTTCGCACGCGTCACAACAATAATAAAACCAGGTGTTTTGTTTATGTAATTTGACCCATTTGTCGGCGCATATTTTTATTTCCGTATGGCAATAAACGCTGTGTTCTTCGTTGTCTCGGATCAGCTGTATATCGCAAATAGATTTGTGACGATCACCGGTATTGTATCTAGGGTGATTTAGTTTGCACAGTAGATATTGGTCATGTAATTTTTGGCATTCATTAATGTCATACTGTTCTAGGGGTATAAATGAGTATTGGTTGGCGTTAAATGCTATTAATGCTGAATGAGGAATAACATACATTACTCGATTTATGTCAATACGTTGGGGAATGCTGATAAGTTTGTTAAGTTCGTATAGGGCATCACTCAAGATCGGTACTTTTATTTCCATCAACAGGTAGTGCTGTGTTATGCGCGCATGTATTCTGAACAGCCTGTAGATGTCTCTTATGTCATTATGAACTTCAGGTAGTGTAGAATCTCGAGGTAGTAGTCGAGCTATTCTATCTAATTCGCTTTGCATTTGGGTTGGTGATAATAGATGCACGTCCATATGTCCTTGGTACATATTTGTCAGGGTGTTGATGAGCGATTCTTGAATGTCTTTTAAGTTTTGAGCCATTCTTTCTGCAGCTATGGCCGATGTAATGATATAGAATGCATGTGAACTCTCAAGTTTATCTTTGAGCGTCTTATTTTCTAGGGACGTGAGGTGGTCGTTAATTAAAGTGAACTGCTTCACCATTGTTGCTTCGTTACGCTGTATAATGTTGTTCTCGGTTTCCAGAACACTTGTTTGATTTTTAAGCAACTGAAGTAGGTGATTATCATTATGTTGGATTGTGTCAATATCCTGTTCATATTGTTCTGCAAAACGTTGATCTAACACTCCAAATAACGAATTTGCAACATATCCTACTCCGTCGATTAATCCTCTTTTGAACCTGTGTTGAATTATCCGCTGGGACCTCAGTAATTCGTTGTAATAATTTAGTTCACTGGTGCTTTGTTCAAGTTGGTTTATCAAAACATGAAATTGCATCATCCACTCTTCGCAACGAGCTTGCTTTAAGTGAGTTACGAATACTTGTAAAGTGTCCACATTGCGCCAATAATTTGTCATATTGTAATAGAATACCAGTTTCCATTCATCTCTAATTTCTTGTAGGTCTGCAATCTTGTCAAAGTAAAGTGTTTGATTTTTTGTCAGTTGAGTAATTTTCATATCTTGCTGGACAGTAGGTGTTATCAATGTCATAACTAGCATCAGCATATAACATACCAAGCTGTTCCAGCTAAGCCTTTTAGCACGGTTTCGCCTGTTTTTAGGTAGTTTGTCAGTGTCAGGGTTGTTTTGTTCCTCAGCCTCCACTAGTGGTACCAATTTTGTAATAGGTCGTTTAGTTTCGCCTTTTGCAGTTTGTAATGTCACAACTCTAGTGTGGCCGTCCTTTCCAGGGTGTAAATCCGCTACACGACCCAGTGCCCATTTTCCTGCAGGTAACCTTTCATCTTTAATGCATACAATGTCATTTTTCTTTATGTCAGTGTTCTGTCGTTTCCACTTTAGTCTTGCTTGTAGTTGTTGGAGGTACTCTTGCGACCACTTCTTCCAGAAATCCTTACTTAGTTGTTGTACAATTTGCCATCTTGTGTTTAAACGGTAAGTCTTGTCCATGTCGGGTTCTGGAATTGTCATGAGTGATGTGCCGGTTAAGAAATGTCCTGGAGTTAAACAGTTTATCTCTTCGGCGTTCTCTGAAACGGTGCACAGTGGTCGTGAGTTCAAGCAAGCTTCTATCTGACATAGCAGAGTTGTAAATTCTTCGTATGTCAGACGTTGGTCTCCAATGACCCGTTTGAGATGATATTTCATGCTCTTCACAGCGGCTTCCCACAGTCCGCCTGCACTTGGCCAGACAGGGGCATTGAAGTGCCATTGAACTCCCATCTCTGATATTTTCCCCAAGAAGAAGTTGTCTATAGTTTCGACAATGCATTTGTATTGTTGCAGTAGAATCCGATTTGCACCCACAAAATTCGTGCCGTTGTCGCTGTACATGTCCCGTGGCGTACCTCGACGTGCGCAGAAGCGCTTGAAAGCCGCAAGGAATGCTGTACTGGATAGTTCAGATACCAGTTCCAGATGAATGGCTTTTGTTGCTAGACAAACAAATACTGCAACGTACGCCAGCAATGTTCTGACGCCTCGGCCTTTACTTGCCTTGATTTCAATGTGTCCAGTAAAATCGACACCTGTATGTGTAAATGGGCGAGATACTGTCACTCTCGGCTCTGGTAGATCAGCCATAATCTGGTTTGTTTGTTTAGCATTAAATCGGCGACATGTTACGCACTTGTGTAAGACCTTTTTGACGGCGCGATGTCCTCCTACGATCCAAACCGTTTGTCGTAGATGTGTCAGGGTTAACTTAGGACCTCCGTGTAATGTTCTTCTGTGAGCTTGCCAAATTAATAACTCTGTCAGTTTATTGTCATGTGGTAGTAGAATTGGATGTTTAGTGTCTTCCGGTAAGTTTGAGTTACGTAACCTTCCACCCACTCGCAGAATGTCATGTTTGTCAAGGAATGGATTTAAACTCAAGAGGTTACTTTTTGTGCTCAAACCTCTGTTTTCCTTCAATCTCATAATCTCGTCATTGAAGGCATGCAATTGAATCTGTTTCATTATTAGGTTATCAGCGCTTTGTAGTTCTGTAGATGTCAAATAGTAATTAGTAGTACGATGAGTGTCGGTGTTCGAACAGCTGTTTATGAAACGTTTCATCCAAGCAATGACTCTTTTAATACGAGTCAAATCGCTGTGTCTGTCTAATAATTCAATTACTATTGAAGACGGTTCACATTTCACAACATACGTTTGCATTTGTTTTTGTTTTGATTCGCATGTTGTCGGTGTAATTGCAATTTTGTCAAAAGTCTCTTCATTGTAATTTTTCATCCAGTAGGGACCTTGCCACCACAAAGAATGTTGCAATAGTTGGGAACAACTGACTCCGCGTGATGCACAATCTGCAGCATTTTCCTCGGATTTGACATAACTCCAGTGTTGCTTTGGAATTACGTCATGCACTTGCTGTACTCTGTTGCTGACGAACGACTTCCATTTTGTGACGTCCCCATGCAGCCAGCCTAATGTAATCATAGAGTCCGTCCAGGCGTATGTATTTTTGTGCACATTGTCCCATTTAAAGGCTGTCAAGACCTTTTTCATGAGCCGTGAAAGTAGTAGCGCTCCACATAATTCAAGTCGAGGTAGGGTCAATTTTTTGTTGATTGGCGATAACCTCGATTTTGCAGCGATAAGTCTAGTCACAGGCTCGTTTTTGTCATTTGTTGTCAACAGGTATATAGCGCATGCGTAGGCCTTTTCGGACGCATCGCAGAATCCATGTACTTGGAATGGTTTCGTAATATCTCCCAGCCACCTTGGTATTTGGTATTCGGTTATTTTGTGTAAATCGCTAGTAAACTGCTTCCATTCTTCTTGCACGCTGTCAGGTAAGGTTTCATCCCACTCGCATCCCGATAGCCAGACGCTTTGGAATAGCAGTTTTGCTTTTACTGTCAAAGGTGTCAGCCAGCCCAGTGGGTCGAAAATTTTCGAGATTTCCGATAGTAGCTTTCTTTTTGTCAATTGGTTTTTATTGTCAAATTGTATTTTGTTTGTAAACGAAAATGTGTCAGTTGTAGGATTCCACTGGACCCCCAGGGCTTTTGTCATTCCATCGTTTGTAAAGTGCATTGTCGTTTGGTTAAGATTTGAAGAAGATAAACTTTCAATCAAGGTCTGGTCATTGCTTGACCACTTCCGTAGTGTAAGGCCAGCTCCACTCAGCATGTCGATGAGTTGCTTTTGAATTTCTTGTGCTCGTTCGATGGAGTTGCTACCACTTAGGACATCATCAACGTACATTTCGTTAGCAATGACATCCGCTGCTAACGGATATTTCTGTGCATCATCGGTTGCAAGCTGTTTCAGCGTTCGAAGAGCTAGAAATGGTGCTGCCTTGGTGCCATACGTCACTGTGCACAACTGGAACTCCTTTAAGGGACCTTGGTTGGATTCCCTCCACAGGATCTTTTGCAAGTGTTGGTCTTCTTCATGGACAAGGATCATGCGGTACATCTTCTCACAATCTGCAGTAAAGACGTACTTGTATAACCTCCATCCTAATAATAATGTCAATAGGTCTTGATGAAGCTTAGGACCACACTCCATCAAGTCATTCAGGCTGTAACCTGTGTCAGTTCTCTGGGAGGCGTTAAAAACCACCCTCAATTTTGATGTCACTGAGTCCTGTTTTAAAACTCCATGATGAGGTAAGTAGCATTCCGTGTTGCATCCAGGTTTGCTCTCCTTCATGTGTCCCATTTCCAGGTACTCTTGCATAAATTTGATGTAACTGTCTGATAATTTTTCATCCCTGCCTAATCTCCTTTCTAATTGCATAAATTGTGCTATAGCTCGTGGCTTTGATTTGCCCAGCAGCTGATTAAAATTAGGCTTCATTGGCAAACGAACTGCATATCTGCCATCTCCTAATCTCTTGGTTGTTGCAGTGTAGAACTCCTCACAATATCGTTCCTCTGACGTCATAGAATTGCATGTATCTCCGTTGATGTCTTCCACTTCCCAGTACTTTGACAAGTCGTTGACTTCATTAACTACGACGTTGCAATTAAATGTTTTGGTGACATTGCCTGACAATATCCAACCCAACCGTGTTTGTTGAGCCATGGGTTCATTAACCTCCCCTTTGACTAAGCCATTCATGAGTATTTCGGAAAATACGTGTGCATCCAGAAGTATGTCAATGGGCTTAGATAAGTTGTAATCTGGGTCGGCTAGTGTAATGTCTGTCACATGAGCCCAAGGTTTCTTTGCAAATGTAACGTTAGGCAAATTGTTTACTACCCGTGTCATGATTAACGCTTCCGTTGTAAACTGGAAGTCGTTATATAAGGACTTGCATGATAGACGGACCTTTCCTTTACTCCTGTTGGATAAAGTACCGATGCCGCTTATGTTTGCACTCAGCTGATGACGCTTTATGCCCAATCTTTGTGCTGCATTCTCCGTTATCAACGTAATTTGTGAGCCTTGGTCAACTAGAGCCCTTAGTGTAATGTAGTCACCTTCAGCTGTGGCTACTTGCAATAATGCTGTTGGTAATAATATTTCATCATCATTATTTGATGCGAAGTTGTTTTGCAGATTTTTATTTGACCTAGTTGAAGTCGATGACGACGGTTTAGATGCTGTTTCTATTGCTGAGGGCGTTTGCACTGACTTCGCAATATCGCTATGCAGAAGTGTATTATGTTGTTCGTTGCAATCTCTGCATCTTTTCTGTGATGCACAGTAACCCTTATTATGCACATATAAGCAATTTTTGCATATTTTATTATTTTCTATAAATGCCATTTTTTCCGGACTCAGCATGTCAGCGAACTTAGTACATTGAAATAATGCATGATTTATATTGCACAACGGACAAATAATCTTGCTGAATTGTCCAGCGTTTGACGCATGGAAGTTGCGAGAGTAGTTTGTTGAACTTTTATTGGGTTGTGACTTGGAATTTTTGTGGAAAGGATGTTGCGTCTTATAATGTGGTTTTGATGCAGGTTTATCACTGTTTTCTGGCTTTTTCCTGTGCAATGGTTCTAATGCCATAAACTTATTTTCGACGAAATCCATAAAATGATTGTATGTTGGTATCTCGCGTGGATCCGACCTGGATTGCATGTATTCCGAATACGTTTCAGAGTCTAATTTTTCGCACAACACGTAAACTAGAATCGGGTCCCATGAGCTTGTATCGATGCCCAAGTTATGTATCGCGTTTATTGTTTCGTTGGTAGTGTCATATAACCGCTTGAGGTCGAATGCAGATTGTTTTTGTAAATTAGGTTGACGCATAAATGCTTGGAAATTTCTTGTAAATAACAGAAACTTATTATTATATCTATGGTTCAAAATTTCCCAACACGTGTCATAATTTTCGGGTGCTATGTGTAAATGTTGCACGAGTTTTTCCGCTTCACCGCGAAGTCTACCCTTTAAATGTTGCATTTTCTGAGTTTTTGCAATCGCTGGATTATTATGAATCGCTTCTACATAGAGATCCATAAAAGTAGGCCATAAGGTATAGTTGCCGTTAAAGATAGGTATGTCAATTTTAGGTAATGTTTGCTGTTGATGTATAGACGCGTTTAGTTTCGTGTTCAGCGCCCGTTTCATATTCGTAAATGCATCTTCGTAACGACAGAACTCGTCATAATAATCCTGTGAATTCCCCTCTAATATGCCATCAATTTGTAAATGTAATTTGTCAATCGCAGTCCACCGAAACTCTACAGTCTTAAGCATATCCTCTATTTCCCATTTCTCCTTAACCTTGTCTAGGCTTCGATTTACTAACCTAGTGAATGCACGGAAGTTAGCTTGTTGCAACTGCTGTAACTCGAGTAGCTTGTCCTCTGCTCCTACAGATGTCTCGAACAGGGTGTTGTCGAATTCAATGTTTAGCTTACTATGGCCGGCGTTACTGGGTCCAGCAAGAGTCTTCATCTCAAACGCTGCAATCTCCTGACGCGTTCCATGGTACCAGCCTTTAATGACCTCGAAAATGTTACCAGTGAAATATTGATGACCTTTCTCTTCTACTGCACTCAGCTCCCGGTTCTTCTCTTCACATTCCGCCCATAGTACATCTAACCTCTCAAGCCTTTTACGAATGTAATCGGTGGTCTTCCTGCTCGCTGAATCCTTCTTAAAATTAGAATGGATTCTCTTCACCTCCTCGAGGATTTCCGCTTGACGCACGATTAAACCCTCCATTGTAAAGTCGTAAGATAAATAATGAACGATCTTACTTGAAATTCAGGAACACTCCCTGTATGCAAATGCAATGCAATGCGACGCTCTGGAACCTGGACCGCTGCTACCTCCCCGAATGCTCCTGCACGGCAACACACGTGGCACGGTATGACACGACACGACACAGATCCCGCGCGGCGTCTTATCGACCGACGTATCGGACTGTATAGTACTTGCAATAGTTACGAAGGACCAAAAAAACTATGTAGGGTGCACTATGCAGTGTGCTTCCCTAACATAAGTAATGTCAATGCAGATGTAAATGTCAACTTTAAACTTAAATGCAGAAAATGTCAGTGAATGCTCAACGGGATGAATCTAAATGAAAATGCAAGTTGTCCGACTCAAACCACGTCTAATTGAACACTAAAATGTAATATACATAAAATGCATAGAACAATGCAATATGTCAGTGTCAATGCACTGCCAAATGTAGGTTGCGTCCAAAGTGCAGATACGCCAGCCTACTGGCTAACTTATTGCAATAAATAATTATATTTTAAAATCCATGTACGTGCACCGTACAAGTATGGTAAACAAATTTCAGATTTATTTGTAGATTTAACCATCTCTCAATCCGAAGGCAATGAGACCAGTTTCAGTGTGTTGAAGCCAATAAATGAAAAACAAGCTATAAAAAGTTTCGCCGATGGTTTGAGAAACCGTAGGTTGAGCACCATAATCGCAGCAAGGAATTATTCGTCTTTGAGTGATGCTATTCAAGCTGCTGTAGATGAACAAATGGCATCCCCGTCGACATCAGGTGATATTTTGGCCATGCGTTATAATAACAGAAATAATTCTTATTAAAACAGGAATTTTAGGGGTCGATTCAGGAATAGAGGTCAGCATACACCAGGGCGCGGACAGGTGCCAGATCAAGGTATTCAATCCCAGCCAGACGAAAGCAGCTGGACAGGTGGTCAATTCAGAGGACGAGGTGCACCAAGGTCATCTCGAGGCAACAGAGGTAAGATATTTTACAGTCGTTCTAGAAATGCTGAGGGAGACGAACAAGAAATGCATATTTTGACAGACTCAGGTTCACAAGAAAACAAAGAGTCTAAAGAGTCAGAACACGATAAGTTTTTCGTGAATGAAAATGTAATATTGTCCTGTAATAATGTATGTCATATTAATTTGAACATTAATCCTCGTGGAGACTTACATACTTGGCTTATTGATACCGGGGCTTCTATTTCAGCCATAAAATATGAACACGTGATCGAGAATAATATTCCTATCCAAAAAGAGACACTTGTTGTTGATGGTATCGGAGGCAAAGTTCAAGCAATCGGATATGTTTATATTAATCTATATTCGGGTGATCACACTGTAAGCAATAAATTCTTCGTATTTAAGTCGTTACCATGTAAGGCTAGTGGCATATTAGGCCAAGATTTTCTAAGCAAATATAAATCGGTTTTAAACTTGGGTAACAATTCTATACAACTATGGAATGAGAACAGAAAAATAGATTTACCTATCACTTCGGAGAACAATTTATTAACTATACCCGCTAGATCTGAATCAGTTCATTTTATCAAAACTGAAATTCAGCAGGAGTGCGTAGTTTGCGCTACTGAAGTAAAGGAAGGAGTATATTTAGCAAGTACTTTATCAAAACCGATTAATGGGCGAATACCAGTTAGATTTTTGAATACTACGGAAAAAGATATTGATGTAAAAGATTTTAAACCCACGATACTCTTAGCTAATGATTATGTAGTTTGTGAATTTGCCGAACCCACGACAAAATATGCGGAAAGGGTAAAACATCTTTTCCCACTACTCAATTTAAACCACTTGAAAACGGAAGAGCGCGATAGTATTAAAAACATATGTGCAAAATATAACGATCTTTTCTATCTAAAAGGGGATAAATTAACTACCACAAAAATATATAAACACTCGATAAATTTAAAGCCACAAACCACGCCATTGTATTCTAAGCCTTATAGACTCCCACATTCACAAAAAGGGGAAATAAGGAAACAAATTGATAATATGCTCGAACAAGGTATCATAGAACGATGTAACAGTGAGTGGTCGAGCCCAGTTCTTTTGGTGCCTAAGAAAACAGATATAAATGGATTAAAAAAATGGCGTTTAGTCATAGACTATCGCAAATTAAATAACTTTATACAGGATGATAAATTTCCATTGCCTAATATTAGTGAAATATTAGATTCTTTATCCGGATGTATTTATTTTTCGCATTTAGACCTCAATCAGGGATTTTATAACGTCGAACTTGAGCCGGATAGCAGGAAGTATACAGCTTTTTGTTCGGGACAGTTTCAAATGACCAGAATGCCGATGGGGCTCAAGACAAGCCCCAGTTCCTTTTCGCGCATGATGACTATGGCTATGACTGGTCTTTGTTACGAAAAATGTTTGTGTTATCAAGATGATCTGATAGTTTTTGGCCGAAGCCTGTCAGAGCATAATAGAAATTTAATTGATATTTTTGAACGATTACGTGAAGTTAATTTGAAATTAAACCCGAAGAAATGCAATTTTCCACAAAAGGAATTGCTCTACTTAGGACATATTGTATCAGGAGAAGGGGTATTACCCGACCCTGACAAAATAAAAACAGTGCAAGACTATCCTGTGCCTAAAAGTGCGGATGAAGTTAAGCGATTCGTGGCGTTTACAAACTACTATAGAAAATTTATACCGAAATTTGCGCAAATTGTTTATCACTTAAATTTGTTATGTAGAAAAAATGCTAAGTTTAAATGGGATGATAATTGCCAAAAGGCATTTGAAATTCTAAAGAAATGTTTAACATCGCCTCCCATTCTACAATACCCCGATTTATCGAGTGAAAACACCTTTATTATACAGACTGATGCATCAGGTTACGCAGTCGGAGCTATTTTATCAAATTCTGACGGGCGCCCAGTCGCGTACGCTAGTAGAAGCCTAAACAAGGCCGAGCTAAATTACCCAACGATTGAAAAAGAGCTCCTAGCTATCGTATGGGCGGTGAAGCATTTTAGGCCGTATTTATATGGCCGAACCTTCAAAATTGTAACCGACCATAAACCACTAGTATATTTATTTAGTTTAAAAGACCCCTCAAGCAGATTGCTTAAGTTTAGGTTATGCTTAGAGGAATACGATTATGTTATTGAATATGTAAAAGGCAAAGAGAATGCAGCCGCAGATGCGCTTTCTCGTATTACAGTGTCATCGCAGGAACTTAAAGAATTAAATAAGTGTATATCATGCGTCATGACGCGAGCCCAAAAGAAAAGATTGGAAACAAATATTTCTGTTAATCAAAATGTTACGAGTAGAGAGAGTCTGCAGAACGAGCCAAGGCTAGTAGAAACTAATATCGCACCGAAAAATGCAGTTGAACTTAGGTTTGCCGATAAGAAGTATTTAAATAAGTTAAGAACCACGAATAAAATTAATCATGAAAATAATATTTTTTTGTTCGATAGCTGTCTACTTACGATATTTATTAAACCGTCAGCACAATCCCAGCTGACGCCAGCAGAGTTCATGAAGGAGTTGTGTGAATTTTGTGCCACAATTAATATAGATAAAATTTTTATAATGAAAAATAAGGACAATAAGATCTTTATACAAAAGTTCACAAGCGAGGTAAGAAAGTGTTCTAACTGGAAAAGGCTATCTATAATTATAATAAAGGAAGGAGTGAGAATCGAAAATAAAGACGACAGGAAAGTAATTTTAAATGACTTCCATCTATTACCTACACGCGGTCATGCAGGCATTAGACGTATGTTCAATAGCATTAAAAAATATTACTTCTGGCCGGGACTTGAAAAAGATATTGTTAACTTTGTAAAAAAATGTCCAAAATGTCAGCAACAAAAATATACGACATTTGCTAAAGAACCAATGACTATTACCTCTACGTCTCATACTACCTTTGAAAAAATATATTTGGACTTAGTGGGACCCCTTGATAGGGATTGTTATAACCATTCATATATTCTAACACTACAATGTGAGCTGTCAAAATATGTATGTGCGTTTCCTTTGGTTTCTAAAACATCAGAAGAAGTCGCACGGGTGTTCGTGAACAACTTTATTCTCCAACACGGCGTTCCAAGAGAGGTAGCTACTGATCGAGGGGCGGAATTTATGTCTGACACCTTTAAAGAGGTATGTAAACTTCTTAATATTACTAAATTAAATTCAACAGCATATCACCATGAAAGTATCGGGGCTCTAGAGAACTCGCACAAAAGTTTAGGGGCGTTTTTAAGAATACAGACAGAAAATAAACCAGACTCATGGAGCACTTGGCTCCCATTTTGGTGCTTTGCATACAACACGACGGTACACACTTCAACAAAATTTACGCCATTTGAACTCGTCTATGGGAAGATATGTAGTTTGCCAAGTAATCTTACCAAATCCGTAGAACCATTATATAACTATGATAGCTATCCCCTCGAGCTCAAATATCGATTACAGATATCACAGACAGAGGCGAGAAATAATTTAATTAAAAGTAAATTACAAAGGAAAGATAAATATGATCACCACATAAGTCCTAATAAATATAAACAGGGTGACCGGTTACTAATTAAAAGCGAAACTGGGAATAAGTTGACGAACCTATACACGGGACCCTACGAGGTTGTCCGAGATCTGTCACCCAATGTGGAGGTGAATATTAATGGTAAATTAGATATAGGTCATAAGATACGTACGAAATTGTACTATGACTAATTAATTATGTATAACTTATTTAATCACCGTTAGCTATAGACCATATATTATTATGAAACACCAAGTGAATGTTTATAATTCTTATTCAATTGTAGCACATAAATTGCACCATATACTGGTTTGTATATGTATAAGTAAAATAGTAAGACAATTTATGTTTAGATGACTTTTGATGTTTAAATGACTTCATGATGGAGATCTAGTTACTCGCTCGGTTATTGTTTATAAAACAAGCAATCATTGTTTAAAAAGCAATTAGTTGATTTTAATGCATATTGTTTTAAGTTTTAATGTTATCCTAAGGTAAAAAATAAAATGTATTTTATATTTCACCTTATTTTACCGAGGGGAGGTGTGATGTAGTATGTATTTGATGTACCTACGTATGCTTGTGTGAGTGCTTATAATAATGTTTAATGGACCAAATACACGCAGTATTCAATCAGCATTACAGATGTATCATTTTGTCTAAGTACCGTCCTTATAGTGCAAATGGTATGGACGTGCAAATGGTACGGTCTCGAAAATCGTGGTGTAGTGCAAATGGTATGGTCGTGCTAATAGTAGCGTTGTGCAAATGGTATGGTCGTGCTAATAGTAGCGTTGTGCAAATGGTATGGTAGTGCAAAAGGTAGCGTCGTGCAAATAGCAGCGTAGTGCAAATAGAAGCGCCGTGCTAATGGTGTCGTCGTGAAAATAGTAGCGTCGTACAAATAGTATTGTCGTGCTATTAGTAGCGTTATGCAAATAGTAGTGTTCTGAAAATAGTAGTGTAGTGCAAATGGTATGGTCGTGCAAATGGTAGCGTCGTGCTTACGGTGTTGTCATGCAAATAGTAGTGTAGTGCAAATAGTATGGTCGTGCAAATAGTAGTGTAGTGCAAATAGAAGCGTCGTGCTAATAGTAGCGTCGTGCAAATAGTATCGTCGTGCAAATAGTAGCGTCGTGCAAATGGTATCGTTGTGCCAGTAGTAGCGTTGTGCAAATGGTATTGTCGTGCAAATAGTAGCGTAGTGCAAATAGAAGCGTCGTGCTAATGGTATGGTAGTGCAAATAGTAGCGTCGTGCAAATGGTTTGGTCGTGCAAATGGTATGGACGTGCAAATAGTAGTGTAGTGCAAATGGTATGGTCGTGCCAATGGTAGCGTCGTGCTTATGGTGTTGTCATGCAAATAGTAGTGTAGTGCAAATAGTATGGTCGTGCAAATAGTAGTGTAGTGCAAATAGTAGCGTCGTGCTAATAGTAGCGTCGTACAAATAGTAGCGTCGTGCAAATGGTATTGTCGTGCCAGTAGCAGCGTTGTGCAAATGGTATTGTCGTGCAAATAGTAGCGTCGTGCAAATGGTATGGTCGTGCAAATAGTAGTGTAGTGCAAATGGTATGGTCGTGCAAATAGTAGCGTCTTGCTAATGGTAGCGTCGTGCAAGTAGTAGCGTCGTGCTTATCGTATTGTAGTGCAAATCATTCCGCTGCGCGCGCGCTTGTCGCACGGTCGTGTGTGATTCCGCAATTTGTGTTTGCGATTCTAAACATTACCTTCAAATTACTACATATAATAAAAGTAACATCACTGCTACGAAGTAAAAATGGTGCAGTGCAAAAAGTGCAAACTCTTTGTGTCTCTGATCAAGGATGACCTAGTCAAGTGCAAAGGTGCATGTGAAGCGGTGTATCATAAAAAGTGTGTGCAAGGCAACAAGCAATTCCTGCTAACGGCAATCTGCGAGGACTGCCAGTCAGCAAAAAGCAGCCCTGTGCAAGCGAAGCCAGCACAAGTCCCAAAGCCGACGATAAATCCAAGTGAAGACTCAGGCGAGAACGTTTTGGTTGAAATAAATAAAAAGCTGGAGGTACTTTACAGTGTTGAGAAAAAAATTATGGATCTTACTGCTAATCTCAGATGAAAGAAACAGGCAGATAGAACGTGCGCGAACAACAACGTGGTGCCAGTCGTTATTTATGTGTGCGCGGCAGATAAGTGGCGCCGTGTACGGACACGTGCATCTGTGTGCGTTTACGGTTGCCAGATATTGAGAAATACTCCCATATTTTTGTTCAGATAAATTGTTCTCAAATATTGTACTAATATTTTTTTTCAATTAGAAACACGATTTTGCTTTATGGTTATACCTAGATAGCAAAAGCGTGTAGTATTTATTATTACACAGAATAATAATAAGAAATAAAAGTTAATATGCATAATTACTTACTACCTATTTAATTAATTTATATCAGACCAGAACACTTTTTAACGCTTTTTGGTAATTTGTTTAATTAACTATTTAAGAATAGGTATTTTAATTTAAAAAGATAAACAATTTGTTGTAACAATCAACATATATTTATTAAAATAATTTTAATTTTACACACATTAAACCTTAACAGCCTTTGTTCTGCACTAATTATTGTACATACATACATACTATTAATGTTTAAAATTGGAAACGCGATTTTGCTTTATGGTTTTACCCAGATAGCAAAAGCGCGTAATATTTAAACAGAATAATAATAAGGGAATAAAAGTTAAAGATGCGTAATTACTTAACTTAATTCACCGATATTTTTTATGCACAATACACATTCCCCTAATTCAGGGTAATTTTCCCGTCATAAACTAGCAACACAGACAATTTACTGTTAAGGTTTTGTGTTTCAAGTGAGCCGAAAATATTTTATGTAAAATAAATACCAAAACAATAAAAATAACAAGAGTTACCTGGGAAAAGATATTCCATCTTGTTTTCTTACTTTTTGTGAACAACTTTTGCAGTGTTTAAACACACAAGATGGCATATTTTGACTTATAATGACAAATCACTAGTGACGTGTGAGCGAGACGATGCGTAGCTTGGTACTGTCGCGAGTTTGTAGCAACTTTTGATTTTGTAGTAACTTTGGTGGACCCACTCGCGTGTTCTGAGCGCTCTATCTGCCTATTTTTTTAATCTGAGCTGCTAATGTTGAATTCTATTCTGAAATGTATCAATCTTTGATGGAATTTAAAGAAGAATCTATAAAATAAATAAAGTCATTAGAGCAAAAAAATGTAAATCTGGAGAAGTACAATAAAGCCCTGGAAGAAAGAGTGCAGGAATTAGAGATAAGGGATGTTGAAAAAAATTTAGAAATACATGGATTAGAAATGCACAGTCAAGAAAATACTAAATCAGTAGTAGGTGAATTAGCTAAAAAGCTAAACCTGAGCCCCAATGATATTGAAGATGCGCAGAGGGTAGGGCGAGAGAAACCGGGCGAAACAAGACCTAGAATCGTGCTGGTTAAGCTTCGGTCTAAAAGTGCTCGCAACTCCTGGCTGCTAGCAAAGAAAGACAACATAATTACTAATAACAAAGTCTACGACAATGGAAACGATTCGAGAATATTCATAAATGAAGATTTACCTAAGTATAAGCGTCAACTTCTATGGGTCGTAAGAAACCAACTAAAACCTAAAGGTTTCCAGTACATTTGGGTTCAGGATAGTAGTATTCTTGTCAAAAAAAATAGTGAGGAAAAAAAAATTTACAACATAAGATCGGAAGCGGATTTGAAAAATTTCGAAGAATGTGAATAAATACAAGCGACTAACGCAGCGAGTACACACTAGTTGATTTCTATTGAACATTACCATTCGACCGCACGGCTGACTTCTCTACTGATGTCTCATTTAAAAGACACTACGACATAATATCATTAAGCAACTATATGGCTCTAAATAAAACATCTTACCACATTTTTCATTTGAACATTATAAGGTCCATTAGGAAACACTTCAATGAGTTACTAGTGTTGTTGGAACAAAACAATTACAAAATAGATATAATAATATTAAGTGAGATAAATATAAAGAGGGAGGAACTATCATTCTATCAAATATCGGGATATAATACACACATACACGCAAGAGAAGCTAATAGAGGAGGAGGAATATTGATATACGCAAAGGAACAGCTTAGCTTTGATGCTCAAAAAGTGAAAGCGGACGCCCTAGAAATGCTGCACGGCCAGCTTAGATCAGAGAACGAAGTAACGCACATAATTGCTGTTTATCGACCACCCAGCAAAAATAAAATACGGTTTATAGAACAACTGGAGACAGTCATCAGGTCAATCCCTACACTCGAAAACATTGTTGTGATTGGTGACACAAACATGGATATTTTAAATGATGTCGTGAATCCAGTTATAACAAAATACAAAAACACCTTGTGTGAATGCGGCCTGCAAAGCGTAATACCGAGCACAGAGATAACACGCGAGGCGATCGTGAACGGGCAACTTCAAACTTCATGTTTGGATCATGTATGGGTGCGAGCGGGACACAGTGAGTGCGGCTCGACGTCGTATGTACTCGAGACGCACATCTCCGATCATCATGCCGTCGGACTGGCATTGGCTACGAATACGAGTGTTAGCGAAAGTTTACGTATAAAAGTGAATAGCGGCAAAAAAACGCGAACTGTAATTAGTGATAAACTTGTAAAACCTAAGCTAGATGCATATGACTGGACGCAACTACTCTCAGTTTCGTGCCCCATATTATTGTTTCAGAAAATTTGCGCAGTGTTTGACAAAATTTATAAGGAAAGTATGATAACAGTCACAACTTCCACTAAAAGAATAACACAGCCATGGATAGATAAGCAGCTACATAGCATGTTGTGTCGAAGAGACTATTTATTTAGAGTATGGAAAGCATCGCCAAAAAGTATGAATAAAAGATTAGAGTACACGAAATTTAGAAATAAGGTAAATAAACTTGTAAACGAAGCGAAAAATAGATATAAACAAGAAGAAATAAAAAATTGTAACGGGGATTTTAGAAAAATATGGGCAAACATTAACTTGTGGTTGGGTCGGAATAAAAATAACCTAGACGATGTAATATTAAGACATTTAGGTAAAACACATAGCGTCACCCAAATCTGTACAACTTTTGCTAAAACTTTTACTGAAGAAATTCGATGTATTAAACATAAGTGTGACATAAAATTTTTAGACCGAAAGAATTATGTTAATCCGACCGATGTTAGTTATAGATATAGTACTGTTAGTCCGTCAGAAATAGATAAAGTTATCAATAAGTTGTCGTGTGAAAAAGCACCTGGATTAGATGGAGTAAGAGTTAAAGACATTAAATATGTACGAAAACAATTAAGTCCTATTTTAGCTAATTTAATGAATATGTGTATAACTAAGAGTGTATATCCTGACGAGTTGAAGAATGCTATTATCCGCCCTATTTATAAGTCGGGAAGCCACCTGGAATATGTAAATTATAGGCCGATAGCCATACTGTCTGTCTTTGATAAAATAGTAGAAAAAAAAATAGTTGGTCAAATTAGTAATTTCTTAGAACATCACAATATTTTGTCAGACACACAGTATGGCTTCCGGAAAGGGCGTAGTACTGTCTCGGCCCTAACGGCGTTTGCTGACTATGTTAATGAGTGTCTAGACTCCGGTAAACAGCTGATAGCACTCTTCATTGATTACAAAAAAGCATTCGACACACTGGATCATGACATATTACTGCAGGCGATGGATGAATGTGGCATACGTGGTCCCACGAACGAATGGTTTAGAGCTTATCTGTCTAACAGGAAAATAACCACGTTCATAGCTGGTGTCTCTGGGGAGGAGGCAAGTGTGGATCTTGGAGTGCCGACCGGATCGGTATTCGGACCAGTAGGTTATATAATGCACGTGAACAGTGTGTCGAATGTTGTAAACAAATGTCGAGTGTTTATGTATGCCGATGACATGTGTGTAGTTTATGCTTCGAAGGACATACTGGAGGTACAACAGTACGTACAGGAGGATTTCGAAAACATTACCAAGTGGGCACATGACAACGGAATAATATTAAACTTATTAAAAACAAAATGCATGCATATACACTCGCCATACAATTTGCGAGCTAAGTCTGTGCTCAGAGTCCATCTCGATATCACAGGGCATACATACGAGTGCTTGCATAGCAACAAGATAGACTGTAGGTGTGTGAAATTGGAGTATGTTAACTCATTTAAATATTTAGGTATTAGTATAGACAGACATTTTAATTTTAAGACACATGTAACTGATATTTGTAATAAACTAAGATCTGTATTAGGGAAATTTTATCAATTGAAAAGGGTGGTGAATAAACACACATTAATGACTGTATATTACGCACTCGCTGACTCACTAATCAGTTATGGACTTATTGTATACGGACGTACTTTTAAAACATATCTATTAGAAATTAAGAATCTACAGATAAGACTGATGAAATTCCTAGTTAGTAAACAGACAAAGATAAAGTGCAACAAAGAATACGATAAACTATTTTCCATTTGTAAAATTTTGCCAGTAGATTTAAAAATTGAGTATTTAATAGGTTTAGAACACTATTATAGTGATAATTTCAAAATAAAAGCCAACAATAAGTTTAACACAAAAAGTGTGAGAGAAGGAAGACTAGTACAACCAAAAATAACTAACTATTACGGTAAAAGAACGTCTAAATATTTAGTCCCAAAAGTATTCAATAAAATAGATTTGTTAAGGAATAATAATAATTTAAGCAAAGGTGTGTTAAAATCAAAATTAAAGGACTTTTTTCTGGAGAAAGCGGACGAGTCGTCGGACTGTGATGGACGGTGAGTTCCGGACCAGTGGCCAGCATCAGCTGATCACTTGGGTTTGGAATTCATTGTCTATTGTATGCTGACGTCGGTCTGTCATTGTCGAGGTATGAATTCACCAAAGTAATAATGATATAAATTCAATAAAAGCAGTGAGTCATGTTATTTGGGAAAGTTTGCGATCACTTTGAAAAATCGAAATGTTTAGTACGGTACGATATACCTATGATTTCGTATTCTTTTGAATTCTTTATTTAGAAATACAGATTTAGAATATAAAACAATAAAACAGCTCAATTGTTAATAAAGTTCAATTTAAATTTTTATCAGCTTAATTATGCTAGTGATCACAAACTTTCTTTTTGCATTTTTTTTTTGTTTAGTGATCTGTAAATAACTTATGTTAAGTTTGAAAGAAACGTATGATAAACGAGCGCGTCTCGCCAACAAACTGTAAAGTTTGGCGAGGAAAAATTGTAAAATGTTACTTGTTTATTTATGAGAATAAATGATGAAAAAAAAAAAAAAAAAAAAAAAAAAAAAAAATGGTGTTGTCGTGCAAGTAGTATCGTCGTGCAAATGGTATGGTCGTGCAAATAGTAGCGTCGTGCAAATGGTATGGTCGTGCAAATAGTAGCATCGTGCAAATGGTAGCGTCGTGCCAATGTTGTTGTCGTGCAAAATGTAGTGTAGTGCAAATGGTATGGTCATGCAAATAGTAGCGTCGTGCATATGGTGTGGTCGTGCAAATAGAAGCATCTTGCAAATGGTATGGTCGTGCAAATAGTAGCGTCGTGCTAATGTTACTGTCGTGAAAATAGAAGTGTAGTGCTAGTGGTATTGTCGTGCAAAAAGTAGCGTCGTGCTGTTACATAAAATATTTTGTCCCTCTCGGATTAGGGTCAAACCAAAATAAAACAACAAAGTTACTTAAACCGGTTTATTACTGCGAGTAACAATTTCCCGTATGATATTATTATTTGATTAAATAATTTATTACCTTTAAATTAAATTACATTAAATAAATTACTTCTATATCCCTACTATAGTATTAATAATTATTACCATTAACAATTGTCCGGAAATAAAATTCATATAAAACTACGGTGATGAAATTCTTTACCCTTTACAATTAATTAAACCTAGCCACGTCTGAAATTAAAGAAGTGCAGGGGTCGTGGGGAGTTGGAGATAAACCGTGTACTGTTCCGTTAACAAGGTTAAATTAAATATTATCTAAAGCAGAACTAAATTTTCAAAATTACCGGAACCTTCCAGTTATAATGAACTAAATTAATTAAATAAATGGGCGCCAGGGACCTGGAGAGTCCCGAATCCTGGAGCTGAAGATATCCTCAATATTACTGACACCTCTGGAGGAATGCAGAAAGAGACCAGGATCCTCAATTTAAAGTTCGGTGTAGTACCGTACCGACATCAAAACTGGGTACCAAAATTACACCGGTGTTACAAGGTGCGGTTTACTCAGAAACCGTATAATAAAAGAATAAAATATAAGGGAAAAAAAACCGTCACGCCTGCGCTATCGCTAGGCGGTGTCTGCCAGCCGTACAGTCGGAAGTCAGAACACCGGCCGGGTAACATGGCCTTTATTCAAAATTAAATACTCGTGGCGTCCGTCCACCACACAACAAGGGTTCAGGTCGTTTTCTTGGACAATAATTTAACACTGAGGTCAACACTGAGGAATTACCTACGGCCTACATTTGGGAAATAGTCAGCGGGTTTAATACTCACGGTTACTGCTGGGGAAAAGCCCGTGAACTGTGGCTGCTTGACGTTCAACTGGGCAGGCCCGCGAAAAGGCGCAATTAGGAATCCTGAAATAATCGTTCAGATTAACATGACATTATTCCCTCAACACGCACACCCTTGGGAAGGACGCACAGACCACGCTAACTCCACTCCAGATATAAACTTACCTTCTACGACTGCACACCAAAAATTAAATGTATCACACAGCTGGGCGGCGAGTGAAGGACGCCATCCTTGCAAGGTCAACACAGATCGTCGGCCGGAAACCAGCCTGGACTCCGGGTGATCACCACAAGTCAATCTCCCGGACTCCGAGGAGAAACGATTACCCGGTCACCAACCACAAACACCTCACACTATAAATTCTCCCTAAAAACTGTTCAACGACACGTCCAAAAGTCGGCAATAAATTACACACGACCAGATCCTATTCCTATACTATTCTGTTCTGCATTATCAATCTCTCCCAATAATTGATCACAAAGCAATTTACATAGGGTAACCACTCCTACAATAATAAATTGGTAAAATCAAAACCCAACCTGACAACACTAATGTTGACATTTCTCAAAGACAATCCACGCAAAAGTTCACAGATTAAAAATGTATCGTTTCGGTCGAAGGTTCTCGAATAAAGTCTATATTGAAAAAATTAAATCATTTCCGTTTATAGATATTTAGTTTATTATTAATTTCTTTTATTTATTTATTTTTTTAAACTGATAAGTATTAAAGAATGTGTTAATCCATATTATTTAAAGATTTGTGATCATCAGATTAAAATATCGATTATTTTATGATTGTTCAATCGGGGCGCGCTAGGTGGCGCCTCGAACTGTCAGGACTGACGTCTGACATAATGAATGTAATATTGAAGGTAAACAACCTATGATATGATCAAATTAATATTGTGAAACTGTTTAAAAGTGTTTAGAAAAGTGATTTATTGTTGGAAGTGAACGATACATAGAAATGGTTCACCAATGAATGCAGGTACTTGCCACTTTGCTTATTAGAAACGCAGCCGCGAAATAGCAACCTGAGCTAGGAACACAAAAAAACAATGTAACAGTGCAAATGGTATGGTCGTATAAGTAGTAGCGTCGTGCAAATGGTATGGTCGTGCAAGTAGTAGCGTCGTGCTAATGGTAGCGTCGTGCTAAGGGTGTTGTCGTGGAAATAGTAGTGTCGCGCAACTGGTATGGTCGTGCAAATAGTAGCTTCGTGCAAATGGTATGGTAGTGAAAATAGTAGCGTCGTGCAAATGGTATCGTAGTGAAAATATGTAGTAAAAGTAGTTTGCCGTTATTTTTAATTAAGCGTTCTGTAATTGTTGGCACTTCCGCGATGATCAGGCCTTATCTCAAGATTTCTATTTTGTTTACAGTATTCTTGAAGTTTTTGTATGTAAAATTGAATAAGCGCCTGTGGTGTACAGTCAGCAACTTTTGATGCTGACTGTACTAACGAGGAGGAACTATTTTTTTCTGTCAATTTAACGTCAAAATTCCAGTTTACGTAAGAAAACGTGAAAAGTCATGCTAGAGCTTCAAACTCTGGTGTCTACAGTGTTGTGGTTGATTGAATTTTGAAGTTAAAAACAATGACCGTACATCGTGTCCTAAATTTATTGTATGACCAGGATTTACCTACTAATACAGTAAGCCAGGGATGCTTCTAGTCAAATTAAAGATTATCTTCTGTACTTGAAATTTCAAAACTATTTCAACTTCGATTCAACGGAGATCTCTCGCAGCAACTTACCTACCTAACTAAAACTTTGTGAGCCACATGATTGCCTCAAATACGTGACCATATCCAACCAATTTGCACGTTGCCATGACAACCGTTCCAATTCCATCAACACGGTTCCCACGTCCGGATGTGAGTCAAAGAGTTCAGTCTGTGAGTAGTATCTCGTGTTACCTTCATCCCGGCACTCAATTGACTGCTAATTGTGCCGTTTGTGCCGCCTGCCATCTCTGCCGTCCCGTATTGTAAGTACGTCGTATTCATCGGCTGATTAATTCAGGACACGACTGAATTCGTTTACAAACCTGAGATATGATTTTGATAAAGACGTGTGACGGATACATGTCAAGGTCGACTTTTGTCAAGGACAAAGTGAGTTGGGAACTATTGATCGTTACTTTTTTTAACCGACTTCAAAAAAAGGAGGAGGTTATCAATTCGACTGTTTTTTTTTATGTTTGTTACCTCATGACTTGCAACTGGGTGAACCGATTTTCAATTATTTTTTTTTTTGAATGCTGGAGCTTCCCGTGTGGTCCTATTGTCACCATTTCAGGATCCGATGATTGGATCTTGGAGAAATCGAGGGCAACCCTCAAACTTTATTGGCTCACACATAATTATATAGTTTTTCGCAAATCTTATGAAGTAATTTAAGTACTTGCGTATGGAAATCATCATCTCATGTAGCTGAGCTGATGATGGAAGGTACAACTCGTCTAGTAAGGACTCGGCATCGACTGATTTAGTAAGTTATGTTTGTGTTCGCATATCTCCGGAACTACAAGTCTGATTTAAGTAATTCTTTTTTTGTTGTACTAGGTATCCTTCAACTAAGGGAATACTGCAAGTTTCATCAAAATCGGTTCAGTAGTTTTTGAGATAGAGAATGAATGAAAGAGATGTTAACCGGTGATGTTATTACCGGTGCAATGCAACGGATTACAAAATTCTAGTGCACATGTAAGAAAATGATGTATTTGACAAGAATTGTGGTTCAATATTTAAACTAAAAAGAGTAAAATAAAAACTTTTTCTAAAAAAATGTGACCGCCTTCAAAAACAACCACAAAAAAGGGTAAAATAACCTACAAAACTATTCTTTCGGAAGTCGGTGGCAAAAGAGACAATGAAATTAATGAAAAAAGTCACCGACTTCCGAAAGAAGAGTTTTGTAGGTTATTTTACCCTTTTTTGTGGTTGTTTTTGAAGGCGGTCACATTTTTTTAGAAAAAGTTTTTTTTATTTAAAAGTAAGAAAACCAGCCAAGTGCAGGTCGGTCTCGCGTGAAATGTTAAATTTTCTCTAGAAGCGGCAAAAAATAAAATTATAAATGTTGTCTTTATTCTGTTTTTTTTTTCTAGTATTTGTGTGAACAGAAATACATCATCTATGAAAATTTCAACTGTCTAGCTATCACATGGTGATATAATCAAGTTCATATTCATGATATTCAGCCTGGTGACTGACAGACAAACTGAGACTTAGTAAGGTTCCGTGTTACCCTTTTGGTAGGGAACCCTACAAAACGAATGTACATACATAGGTAATATAAATACATTGGCCTTTTATCACCTCTACAAGAATGTTAAAACAACAATAGTAAATACCTTCGACACATTATCGTAAGCACGCGAAACACTACGATAACAAGCGGGAGGCCAGGGGGAGTAGGAATCACTTCTATTGAATTGTTTCTCTGTTATGTCAGCTGTAATGGACAGAGAGGCTGAAGATGAATGTAAGAAAAACGAATTGATTCCAGGAAGGGGCGGCCTCTCAGGGTCCGGAATCCGGGGCCCTCGCAATCACGCCCCGGGTGAGAGGGGAAATTTAATCGGAACAAAAATAAAATGCCCTGTATGTGACTACAAGCAGTTGTTTGTATGGAGTTGACATTTGCTTGCACGAGGTAATTGTAAAGTCGGTCCGCAGATGCAAAGGCACCACTTTTTAATCGACTTAGAAAAAGGAGGAAGTTCTCAATTTGTCGGAACGGTTTTTCTTCATCTTGGAAACGGGATATTTGTACCTATAGTTTTCTTTTTGTTGAAACGTCATTGAGACTTTTTCATATTTAGTCGATGCGTTTAAAACCATTACTATCTCGAAGTTAAACAAATATTTGTTCAGTACGGGAATTGAACCCGTGATTCACAGCACAGCAGACAGCAGTCCATCGCTCAGCCACAGCACCCACTATGTCATCAACTAAAGTCAACACAGACCAAAAAGGAGTGTTATAATTGCTTTAAATTGTTCGACATTTATTGGGATAATCGTATCAGTTTGATGATCAGTTTTGCCTTCCAGTTAATAGTACTTCCTTGTAATAAGTAATTCGCCAAAATAACAGCCTCCAGTAAATTTGTATAAGTTGTAAGAGCTTCAAACAAATAGTTATCCGTACATTTTGCGGTGTACACGAAAACTGATCGATAAAAACAATTTGCGGGACTCGCAGACATTCTCCGGCCGCGGGTTCGATGAGTGCGATCATACCGGTCCAGTCATTAGGCTTGTATCACCGTGCTGCGGCCAATTCCGTGCCCGCCACGGCTGAGCCGCTCCGCACAATGGCCGCACTGCCGCCGCCCACAACGCTCGTTTGTTTCCATTCTATACCACTATTGTTGCTTCCTTTTACAGAAATAATTGCCCTCTCAGCTGACTCAGATGCTTATGTAATGCAGATTCACTTTTGTATAATTGAGTCGTAAAATTGACAGCGAATTGTAGGAAGCGGCAGTTTTAAAGCAGTTTAGCCAATTTTATTAAAGGTCACGTACCCGCCATCTTACTGACGGTAAACACTTCAATCACAAAACAAAAGTTATTGCAGATATTCACTATTCGTTGACTCTTCTTGTGTTTATAGAATTCACCTGCTCTACAAAATAACACAATGAGCGCTTAAACATACGATAATATACATTATATCGACACGATATCGAGAGCGGACGATATGCCAGAATCGTGTCGTTACTGATATCATCTAATTAAAAACACTCAATGAATATTGCTAGACTGTGAAACGCGAACCTACCTAAATAAAAATGAGATTTTCAGTGTGAATAACCAATTTCTGGGAGGTATTTTCATCAGTTTATAAAAAGAAATGTGCGCAAACCACGGATAGTTACTTTAGTATGCGACAGTCGCATCCCCGGTGGTCGTGTCTCTCCGTACAGCTATGGTCTCGACGCTGATTGATTGATGCGGATATAATAATATGGCTGTCCTCATTGTAAGCATACTTAACTAATCTATTCGTTAATACCAGTACATCAGATGATTGCCTCTTAGGATCCACTTTCACATTGTTTGATTATGATTCATCAATCTATTCGGTTGACAAACCAAACATCGAGTTGATTTATTCAATTACTTGAATTATGAAGCATGCCTCAATGGTGTGGGGGTAGCAGGCAATACTGCTTAGCATGAGGTTTGTTTGATTCCCAGGACAGTGTCATTGGGGTTTCCATTATCAATTATTGTTCAGAAGCTAACTGAAAGCGAAGCATAAATGACATGGCCGGAATTTGTATAGAGCGATGCCCTGACAAAAAATATTAATGTACATTGACAAACAGTACCTCATATTAAAGCTTACAGGTATTTATTTATAGTAGTTTAAGTTTTATGAACAGAGAACAAGCGAGAGATACTGTAAACAGGATTTTAAAGAAGTGCCTGAACATTTTGAGTAGCAATTTCCGATTGCTATTCAAAATGTTCAGGCACATTTTTTTCAGGCGGAACAATAGGAGAATTGGTATTTTCAGTAGATAGAGGCCGTTTCTTCACTAGGCGCGTATTAGATTTGTCTCTTCATACAGACTGGTCAGTTCCGTGTGGCTAAAGGCGCGGCCCCACCGCAGCGCATGCTGTGCACGGGCATACGGCGCATTTTAGCTGCGTGTATTAATTTAGTTGACGACGTGGATCTAGGTTTCCACTGGAGTACACACGACTATGTATATGAGCAAGCCACGCGTGTATCAATGACGTCAATTCGTGCGTAGCTTCTCCGTGGGTTGCAGTGGACACAACCACATACATTTTCTTACAAAGCGAAGCTTTCTTACACGTGCGTAGCTCCTCTCCGTGCACTGCGGTGGGGCCGCGTCTTAATGCTCAGTTAACTATTTTTGTTACTCTTTTCAAAAGTTTCAGGTCGCCAAAGCAGGGACAGACGCAGAGAAACAGACAATAAAACACTAAAATGATATTTGTATTTTTTATTTATTAATTATATAATTGAGTGCAGGTTTATCAGCTGGTAGCGGTAGTGGAGGTAGTGGTGGATCATAAGCGATAGCAGGATTAGCAGTTGGTAGAATTGGAAGTGGTTCAGACAATACAGGTTCATTTTTCTATAGTTAGCCATCCAGCCTGTTTAAGTATATTTAATATCAAGTGCCGATTAGCTTGTATCCAACAGGGATGATATACTTGCAGATTTGCTCTCCGATCCTGTAACATGGACATTTTAAGAGTAAATGGAAGAAATAATACAGGTAGTGTAGTGCACATGCTAACCTGATTGTGGGATTTCATGAAAAAATATTGTTATGTACTGATTTCTGTGTGGTATCAAAATGCGTAATATGAATATAATTACGATTTAGGTACGTACCTCTTCTAAGGATAACCATTCAGACAATGTATTTTGTAGCTGCGGTATTAAAGCTGTTACAACATTATACCGTCGCATTCGATATGTGGCCACAATACAATTCAGACACTTATTCATGGTAGCCGTCAGAATCCAAATCGTACGTAGGTATATACAAGTCCATTTTACACAGCAGAATACTATTAACTTTGGAAGCGTAAACGAAAGTCTGATTAATGATAGCGTGGAGTCGGGTTAAAACATCTAAAATCCAATACAGTACCTAACGAACACAGTAATACGTGTTATGATCAACGTAAGACTATACAGTTTTGACAGTTTTGACGGTTAAGATCAACTGTCGCAGAAACGTCAAAATAAGTCTAGGACATTTGGATACGCACTTTTAAATATATCGACGCCCCCGGGGAATAAACCGGTAATCGCAAAAATCAAATTTTACAGGAAAAATGATTTAGTGTTTTTGGGGTATATCTCTTCAACAAAAGGTAATTATGACAACATTTTTATATGACGGAAAAGCTAATTTTTACCCGAACAGTTTATAGTATTAGGTATATTTATTAACTATACACAGAATTTGTTATTCACCAAAATACATATTACCGAAAATGGTTTCAAACTATTTTTAGGGTATTGATATTTTACCATCTTATCTTACAAAAATTATTCCAATAATGTTTACTTACCGAATTATTCTTGTAAATTTCTTAAAAATTATAGGCATAATATTGCTTTACTGGATTATTAAACGTGTTTTTTCGTTACAGAGAGAGATTGTAATGTTCAGTTACCGACTTCTTATAGTAAAATTTTAAAAAACCATAAGAGGGTAAAGTAGTGTAACCCGTATTTTAAAGAAAATTTTTGGTAGTCATATTATTGTAATCATTGAAAACCGATTATGTAAAATAAATTTGTCGTCGGTATCTCCGAGGAATAATTAAAGGAAACTCACAAAAATTATTAAAATTATAACGTTTATTGGAAACAAAGTTCTCATAGAGATCACAAATTACAATCAGTAAAAGTAAAACAAAAGTAGCCAAGCTAAAAAATTTATAACTAATCGGTATTGTCAGTGGCATCATCAGTATCATCGCGATCATCATTATTTTCTACAGAAATCAAGGATTCATAAAATGTATGTTAATAACGTGGAATCGTTGCACTATTGCACAAAGTGCACCCCCGTGTGGTTCCGGACAGTAGAATAGGCCACCCCATCTCTTCCTGTGGGTGTCGTAGAAGGCGACTAAGGGTTGTTAGCCAGAATGTGAGGTAACACCAGTTGCCTCACCTGCCCTAGCTCTGGTATAACTAAAATAAAGAATTTGAGTTTGAGTTTGAGTAACCATGTCTTATGCTGAAATGCCTTATAATGCTTAACCTGATGGTGGGCAGCAGCACCAACAGCGGAAGCATTTCAGCATCTGCAGTCACCAACCCGCCTGCCAAGCTTGGTGACTACGGCAAATCCCCCCAAACATGAAGCGCAATGATTTAACGCCCCCAGTTCCCGGTAGGCACTATTCCTGGCCATGGTACCGGCCACGGTAACGGTGCGGTGGGGTGCTAAGAATCCCCGGGCGCCGGCAGGGTACCCTTAACGAAATTTTTACTTGGCGACGTACAACAGATGCTCTCTGCGGTTAGACGAGCACGTTTCCGAATTGGAAGTAGAGTTAAGTCGTGACGTCGGGTTGATGGTCTACAAATCACTCAGGAGCAACATTGTGGAATGTGGCAGTATGTCGGCAAGGGTGGCATACCTTATATTGAGGATATCAGAAAGGTATTCCCTAAAGATCATACAAGTGTGTGCTCCAACGTCCGCATACCCTGACGACGAAGTCGAGGCAATGTACGAAGACATAGTGAAAGCTGTGTCTCGTACCAAAACATTCTACACTATTGTTATGGGTGAATTCAACGGAAAAGTGGGAGTACAAAAGAGTGGCGAGTCGAGAGTAGGTTCATTCGGCTATGGGAGCAGAAATCACTGGGGGCGTATGTTGGTTAACTTCCATGTTGGTTAACTTCCTCGAGGCTCAGGGACTTTTTCTGATGAAATCTTTTTTCCAGAAGAAGCCTCAAAGAAAGTGGACCTGGCGAAGCCCCGATAATGTGACAAGAAACGAGATCGACTTCTTTGTGTCTGATAGGCGCCATAATTCAGAGATGTCTCAGTGATCAACAGGGTCAATACCGGAAGTGATCATCGACTAGTTAGTAGTGACTCTGATTATAAATATAAAATAGAAAGAGTGCGCTTGACAAGGTCAACTGTCAGACCAACGCTGCCCCAGGTCGAAAGTGGTCGTGAAAACTTCCAGTTGAAACTACAGAGCCGATTCGCCATGTTGGAAACCACTGAGGACATAAACGATGCCACCGAAGGCCTGGTACATGTCATCCACGTGGCGTGAAAGTCTGGCCCGTTGATCATCCGTGGCTTGGGCCTGAGGTGGACAGGTTTTTTGGGCATATAAATCACATACTCGTAACTGTTACAGTGCATTACCGAAAATGTCTACCACAAAATTTACGGTAATAAACCTGTAATCGCGTTAACCAGAAATTTAGCTGAAATATTATACAGTAATATTACTTTACCGAAATGTAGCCACAGAAAAATTTCCAAAGAACAAAAGTGTTATAAGGAAAATCGTTAGAAAATATCGCAGAAAAAATTTGAAAAAAATTGCATATGTGTATCCCGACCCATAGATACCGAAAATGGTATAACAGTAAAAAGTCAGTAATAGTATAATACAGGTTTATTCCTTGGGGGCGTCGATATTATCGATTTATAAAGTGGTGCGTTAGTCGCGTCAAGACGCGCGCCATTCGAAAAGTGGTAAATTATCCTAATAATAAAATCATTTACGTACAATTCTAACAGTCACGGGCGTTTTATAGGTATTTTAATATGACCATCAAGCATAGTTTACATAGGTACACTGATTGTCATAAGCGTGTATCCAAACGTCGATGCAATTGTCTCTTCCTAGCAATGAATCAAAAGGGAAATCACCCTTAAAACATTTAATTTTTAGGAATTTTCCTCGCCTGTTTTAGAGAATCGTAATTGTTGCGACTATTTTTTATTTATTTTAGAAGAATTTTTCATATAATTGTTATTAATGTACAGTATGAAATTTGGATTGAGTTTTGAGGGCAGAATCCGGCCATGTCATTTAGCTGAAATATTATACAGTAATATTACTTTACCGAAATGTAGCCACAGAAAAATTTCCAAAGAACAAAAGTGTTATAAGGAAAATCGTTAGAAAATATCGCAGAAAAAATTTGAAAAAAATTGCATATGTGTATCCCGACCCATAGATACCGAAAATGGTATAACAGTAAAAAGTCAGTAATAGTATAATACAGGTTTATTCCTTGGGGGCGTCGATATTATCGATTTATAAAGTGGTGCGTTAGTCGCGTCAAGACGCGCGCCATTCGAAAAGTGGTAAATTATCCTAATAATAAAATCATTTACGTACAATTCTAACAGTCACGGGCGTTTTATAGGTATTTTAATATGACCATCAAGCATAGTTTACATAGGTACACTGATTGTCATAAGCGTGTATCCAAACGTCGATGCAATTGTCTCTTCCTAGCAATGAATCAAAAGGGAAATCACCCTTAAAACATTTAATTTTTAGGAATTTTCCTCGCCTGTTTTAGAGAATCGTAATTGTTGCGACTATTTTTTATTTATTTTAGAAGAATTTTTCATATAATTGTTATTAATGTACAGTATGAAATTTGGATTGAGTTTTGAGGGCAGAATCCGGCCATGTCATTTGTGCCTGGTGGCCTACCATGAACTCTTAAAGCGTGAGTCTTTAGGCTGTGGGAAAGAGATGGCACTAGACGATTTGTATAGCTCTGTCTCTTTCCCACAGCCTAAACTGGATCGCGCCAGATAGCTGTTGATAGCAGGAGACTCGCCCTTATTACATGACAATTAAACATAACTGCCGAAATACATAGGGAGGGGTGTACAGTCAACAAAAGAGGTAAATATCCAAACAGCAAATAAATTAATGTTTATCCAATGTTGTGTTATAATTCCAATGCTTCTAAATTTCAAACTTTTTGGCTGTTTGTAGTATACTTACAACTAAAATATATAACATGCACATTTGCACATAGCATACAGGAAAACTGATTAAAGCTTGCTGTCTTGATATTATTTCTTTTGTTGACCGTACCTCTGCCTTCACTGTGGGAGATAGGGTGGATTTGTGTCTGTAAGAAATATTCAATGAAAGTAAACAATAAAACATTTCTTTTACAACGTGTTATTTTATTGTTTATTGGAATATTATCCTGATTGCTGAAGCTTCACACTTCAACTGACGTGTTCACAAATACCTAAAGATAAAGATGGAATATGCTCGGAGTGAAGATATCGTTATGACTCTGTTTGACAGCCATGTATATTGAACACAGATGGAAATATTCTGTGGAATATACCGCCGTCCGCCGTCCGACTCGTTCATGCGTGAATAATGTTTTTCTGTCGTAAGCTTGAATATTTTTTTCTTCTACGGAGAAAATTATTGTGTTATTAAATAAAGATCCAAACATAATACTTACACTTGGGAAATTCAGTTTTTTATTATTTATGTTCACCAACGAATTCTTTACACCTTACGTACTAATTCAATAGAAGTACAATAGTGTAACAAATACTAGGTAATACAATACATACCATTCCAAATACCAATAGGTACACTATACTTACAGATACAGGCAAGCCTATACGAATTTACAGAAACAGCTATTTCACACAATTGACAATAGAAACTAACTAAACAATGAACTTGAAACATATACCTAAGCATAAACGTAATTAACAATTACTGGACTGTTACAAGTTATACACTAGCATTATTTACTCCTTTGCGGTACTGATTCACTCGTATTTTGTGGTTTCACTGATTATTATGGTACTGACTGCTACAAGTCAATAAGTTATCAAGATACAAGTACAAAGCCAGATAGTGTGGATACATAACGAAATCAGGATGTAATATTTCCACTATTGAGAAACCTTTCCCTGTAAGAGAGTGTATTTGTCATTATTTAAATAGGTTTACTTATGTGTTCAATGTAGTCCAGAGCCAAAATTGTGGCTTAATCCGGGGGGAGGTTATCTAGAAGGAACTGGTACTCCTGCGTCCTGACAGAACACAGTACAGGCAGTCTCTGGTGCCGTTACCCCGGGCGGACCGTTAGCAGGTAGACCCGATTGACCCCCATATGGTTTGAGCAACAAACTATATCTATCACATTAGTTAAATACGACGAAAATAATGACGAGAATTTCATTGTCTACAGAGTGGATAAGTGGTAAAGTAAAATCCGTCGTTAACTTTAACTTTTTACGATTTGTAGCAATAGCAATCACAATAGCTGGGCCATCAAAATTAATGGAACTTTTGACTTCAATATCGCAGCTTCATTAATTTGCTTAAAGCTTCATCATAAGTCAGTGCTTAACCTACCTCCATCTTGTAACTAAAATCCTTTATCCCCGACGACATTGTAAATAAGTAACAAGTTTCCACGTATTTGCGTTAATGCTTGCATTTAGTTAAATTGAAATCTATTTTTAGTCGCTTTGTGAGAAATGACTCGTTTTACTCGACGCTGGCGCTGCATTCTACTATTTAAAACAGGAAGTTGCTCTGGTTTGTGGCGAGTCAGTGATTCAATATTGAAATTGCTTGTTTTAGGTTCATTTATATTTAAATTCTCCAGTCTTTTTTTTTCTTTTTTTTAAGTGGCAAAATCATCCAATGAGGTGAGGAGTGAGGACCCCTGAGGGAGGGACTGTCAGTCTCGTAGTGGACTAAAATCCACGGTGTTCCTATAGCCCATTACGTTTCAGGGTCACGGTAATCTGTTTTGTCAGCCCCATGATTCTCTGGGCTCTGTGATTTTGATAGTCACAGGAAAGCTCATTTGTCATTAATTTATTATTAGAAAAGTTACGAATCTGTCGTTTTTAGGGTTCCGTAGTCAACAAGGAACCCTTATAGTTTCGCCATGTCCGTCCGTCCGTCCGTCCGTCCGTCCGTCCGTCTGTCCGCAGTTTAGCTCAGAGACGCACAGTACTAGAGAGCTGTAATTTGGTGTAAATATACGGATTTGTTGTGCCAAAAAAGTGGTAAAATAAAATCTCGTAAAATATTTTTTTTAAGGGTACCTCCAGTACTTACACGTAAAGTGAGGATTTTTTTTTTCTCGCGTACCCCTTAGTGTGGGGTATCATTAAATAGGTCTTTAAAAAATAATGATAGTTTCCATTAACAGTTTTTTGATAAAAAAATTCATTTGTGAAATATTAAGCTTTAAAGTGCTAAATTTTGCTCGATTCGAGTGTCCCCCCCCTCTACCAGCTAAACGGTTATGTTTGGGGGTGTGAAAAAATTCACAATAGTAGCATATATAACGAAGTTTAAAAGAAAATTATCATGACTAAGTAGGCTTTACAACTTTACGAGTAATAGTCGACCAACTTATAAAATGTACTTGAATAATATGTTTTCTTAACAAAATGTATCGGGAACATGCTCTTCAACTGCAAATGTAAGTTTGTCAACTTTATTTTACAGCTTTAAAAGGTATGTTTTTACGGTATGTTTTTTGGGGATAGGTAGGTTTTTATCGTCAACTATTTTTAACTAACTTCAAAAAAAGGAGGAGGTTCTAAATTCGTCGTAATCTTTTTCTTATGTATTTTTCCTGATTTCTCAAAGACTCCTGGACCGATTTTGAAAATTCTTCTTTTTAAAATTAAATTCAGCGAATCAGTTTAATTAGTTTTTTGATGGGCAACTACGGAACCCTACACTGTGCGTGGCCCGACACGCACTTGGCCGGTTTTTTTTAACCTATGTTGTCCCACTGCTGGGCAAAGGTCTCCCCCATAACCTTCCAATCTGTCCTGTGTGCGGCTATCTCCGGCCAATCTGTCATGAAGGTGTCCAGGTCGTCACGCCAGCGTTTCGACGGAATCTGTCGATATTAGTTTGAAAAGGATCAATATTATTAATATCTCCGGGCCATTTTCGAGACTTTACTTTGTATTGTGGGTTTATTGGTTCTTGTATCAATAAACGATTGCCCTATTAGTTCTGTAACATCAACAATGTAGCTAAAGTATTGGTAATTACTGTTAAACCGCATTACCTACTTGTGTTAAAGACCTTTTCAGGAATTTATATTAATGTAAAGGTCCCTTTGAAGAGAAGTTTATCATTAACTGCTTAAATCTAAATCCTATCTGTATCTACTGAGTTGATTGGCATTAAAATACGATATCAACTTTCTGTGGCCTTTCCATATCTTACGGGGACAAAAAATTGAGCGGATACCTACTACGGAAAACCTGGTGGGTAATTCTCTTGTTAAAAAAACTGCACACATTACTTTCTTAGTTGCCTAAAAAACTTATGTAGAAGTACTTACTTAAGCTATTGTCAAACAGACAGGCGAAGCGAATGCGATCCGAAGCGTTTTCATTTGTAATGTATGGAATTGTTTCAATCCAATCACATAGAAAAGCGAAAGCGATCCGATAGTCTATGTGACTGGCTTCAAACAATTCCATACATTACAAACAAAAACGCATCGTTTCGCGTTCGCCACGCCTGTCTGTTTGACAATAGCTTAAATAGTTTCACCAGTGATGTCAAATTTGGTGCCCCGCGGCTGTAGATGTCCATTAGCTATAATAAGTTTACAATTATGTACCTACAAAAAACGTTGCCCAAGGCAGTTACTATGCTCTTAAATAAAAATACCTACTGATACAGGCTCTGCATGCAGTAAAAAAGTAGATTTTTGAGTCTCTTTTGATATCATCTTTACAACCGTGTGAAACTGGGGCGGGGCACTCGTTATGTTAATTATTATGATCAATGATATTATAAAGTCATAGATATTATGTTATCACGTACAAAAACAACGGAAAAAAGTGTGCCGAGCACACATACACACTTTTTATTTACACACATTACATTTCACGACAAGTAAAAAGGATAGCTTGATAAAACCAATAAGAAAAAAAGTGACAGCTAGATCGCCACGCGTCATCAGTCCCCCCGCACGTCAGCGTTTCCTCTCACTCGCACCCGTGCTCGCACTCTTTCTTTTACGACGCCATATTTATAAAAACGTAATGTTTATTTGTGAAAATATTAAAGATAAATAGTATATTTACGAATGTTATGTGATTCCTTGACTTTTAGAAGTCTTGCATGTTTAATTTGTACAATATCTCATCACACACGACGGCATTTTCGGTAGTTTTGAGTCACTTTTACTTTTGATTCAGTCTGTGGTACGTGAAGTGCCGCTGGCAACGTCGCACTGAGATCAAGATGTGTGTATCAGCCTCATTTGAGCGCATACGTTATTGAGCGCGTATGACGTATCTACACCTTTTTTACTTATAATATCATTGATTATGATCGTTTCTAATTTAATTTTGACACAAAAGTTACTTTACAAGATCGTGAACATACAAACATGTAGGTATTACAAATTGTTTCTGTGATTGACGCGAGAAAGTTGTGATGTAATGCGATTCATTAACTTTCAACTTTCTAAAGCGGTTCTAAACATACAATACAAATGAAATTACATACAATAGACGTTGCTCTATTGGTACATACAGGATTAGAAAATTGATATGAAAGAGATATTAGACTGTGTAATGTAAACGAAATTGTATTCACAAGAGTTGATTGATTGGGTAATGTTAGAGTTGTAAAAAAACGGTTTTTTTTCTGAGATGAAAAAAACCGTTTAAAAAAAGCATGAAAAAAAAACAGTTTTTTTTCTGGAGCAGGTTTTTTTTCATGAGTAGGAAAATAAAAAGAGAAAAGGCGGTTATCGTATAATATGAGTTGATATTATTATTTTTATTGTTCAATAAGAAAATACCATTTGTTTTTTGTTAACTAGTACATACATGTTTTGACATAATTGGCAACACCACATGTAAACTACATTTATGGACGGGGATGTCCATAATCCTCGTTTGGTTTATGTTTTGGTTGATTTGCGTGCAGACAGACTGCAGAAAGCTTGAGACAGTAAGAGTTCGTGTTTGTTGAGTGTTCTGTGTGTGTAAAGTAAATATTAAAATCGTATTGTGTAATTTATTGTAGTATTTTTTTGATTATATTTGTAAATGACAGACACATCAGTCGTAGCAAATCTTGTTAACAATGTTGTTTCCACTTCCAAAATACCTACCTAAAGTAGAATGTAAATTCTGCTCAAAACGTCTTACGAAAAACGGCACAAGAATATCAAAGCATCTGGAAGTCTGTAAAAAATGCCCAGACTCTGTAAAAGAAAGCATCATTAATTCAGAATCAGATGCAAAAAATACAGACACAGAACATTATTCCGATCAATCCGATGCTGATAAAACAAGCGTAGCCGTAGCTTCTGATACTGATACAGATGATTGTAACTCCTTAAGTATTTTTTAAGTTCTTAATAATAGTTACCAATTGATTTAAACATAATTTGACTTGAATAAAAACAAAATAATCAAATTTAGTGTTTTATTCCACTTTAGCTATAGTGTTTCACTTTTTCTGAAAAAAAACCAAATGTAGAAAAAAAACAATGGTGCCAAGATTTTTTTCATGTTTTTTTTCAAGAATGTGAAAAAAACATTTTGTTTTTTTTTTTTCAATTTACATCTCTAGGTAATGTTAGCAGCTAGACTGTGGAGGTGTCAGTAATGGCGAGGTAGTTCTGAGAACAAAATTAAATTCACTTTTCAAATTATAATATTTGTGTAGGTGCCTTTATTTTTGTCATTATGTATAATGTGTATAGTTTTATACATATTGTATGAATTCTAAATGTATACTATACAGGGTTAAACGTGTGACTAAACACACGCCAATTTCCCTAGAGGGTAGGCAGAAACTACAAAACGCCATCTGCTCTGAGGACTTTGTACGATTTTTCACGTTTTTGTGATGTAAAGTAAACAGCGACTGACGAGATGGAAAGCAATTGTTCCTCGTTCGTACACTTGAAGCGCTTTTTCATTTTCTATACACTTAACGACACTTAAGTATGCTCTACTGGAAAATATGGATATCTTGTGCAAAGGCCTCTGTTATTTCGTCCACTAGCTGTCGTACCATAATCTGTCCGGTCGAACTCGTCGCAGTTTAGGACTATAAGGCATCTTACATGGTAAAGAACCTCATCAATAAGATCAGTCCATCTTCTACGGTCTCCAATAGCAATTCCACTTCCATTGGCTTTGAATTCCTATATTTTCCCCGAGAAAATTGCATTCGCTTACCTCCAGGAAAGTGCTTGCTCGCTTTTTTCCTGTTGGCATTTATATAGACCGAGAAAGGCATTTAAATTGAAAGAGAAATAAAGAAGTATACGAGTATTACTCACGCACGCCGCCCTAACAGGTGCTTTATTCTCAGCAGCTTTTAAATCTCAAATGGCATGGTTTAGTGCCTCTCGGAGTCGCAGGTGGTGGAACCAATTGTGTTTTCTAACGAAAGACTAAATACACTTTTTTTTAACGTTGTAAAGTCATCATAAAATCTTCCCGTCCTGGATGGAGCGGGAGGGTCAAGAATAGAATAGAATAATATACTTTATTGTACACCAAAATCATTTCAAAAGTATTTTATAAAATTGCTATTACTAGGGTTACAACGGCGGTCTTATCGCTAAAAGCGATACGAGTATCTTCCAGACAACCTATTAGTGGACTAAGGTTTTAAAATTAAAAGGGGATACATGATTCGTACTGAATAAAATACCGGTCCTGATACGGTTGTTCCTTCAAAGTTCAATAGTCCTTTACGTTCCGGGGCCACGGTTTCCCGTTTGGACAGTTCTGCTACTAAGACCATACTACTCGTTTAGGTTTCACTAGGAACTGAGGTAAGGAACTTGTTGATATAAGTAGATTTATGATTCGGTAGCTACTCAGAAACGTTTAATGGTCGTATTAGACCAGCAGGAGCCTTACCACGAGCTCTTTACGCGATCCAGTTTAGGCTGTGGGAAAGAGACAGAGCTATACAAGGCATCTAGCGCTATCTCTTTCCCACAGCCTAAACTGGATCGCGTAAAGAGTTCATGGTAGGCCACCAGGTGTCTGCTAATGAGAAAAAGTAGTAAAAAAAAATGTGAGATAAACTCATACTTACAGGTTGGCGCAGTGGCTGAGCATTTCATTGCTACGCGCCGCGTGTTTGCGAGTTCGATTCCCACACGAAACAAATTAATTTTTCGATCTACAATTAGTTGTTCCAGGATTTTAGTCAGTAAGAGTCTGACAGTTCCTTCTGCTCCACCCAGGGCTGGATTCATTCGATGATTTTACCACCCGAAAAATAAATTAGGAATTCATGAAAATGGCAGCTAGTCCTCCCTGACTGCGACACCCCCAGTGCCGTTTTAAACGATCAGTTTTACGCAGCTCGTGTCTGCACCGACATCAGTCTAGTGTTTCACGCTAGCGGTACTCGTATAAAGAGAACGATCAACATCGTTATAATGCGCCTCACTCCACCTTCACTTGAATGTGGCTGCATGTTTATTAGGTACTAGCTTTTGCCAGCCCCTCTCACCCGCTTGCCAATGTCAGTCAGGATCAAAGCAGGTTTCAATTCGTGAAATTATTTTTTGTAATCGGTCCAGTAGTTTCGGAGTTTTCAATACAAACAAACAACCAAATTAAAATTCTTGCGGGCCAGCGAGTCTAAATCGCCACTTTTTCAATGTTGCTAAAATTGTTCTTTACTTTATTGCTTGAGCAATAGAATAGAATATTCCAAGTTACGAATTTTGTATGCGATAAAATTATTACATGAATATTCTATTACAATCTAATTCGGCCTGAACCTGTCTTGCCCCTAACTCCCCCCCTTAACTCTTTTCCTTACTCCTTAGAAATTATTTTCATCATCGTCTGCCTAGCTTTTACCCAGCTATGTTGGAGTTGGCTCTCATTTTAACTGGACGCAACTGATTACTAATCTTTTACATGACGCGTCGCATTGTGTGCGAAGGGATAACTGTACCCCTAGCACGAATCACTTTCGACAAAGTATTCGTATCGTCTCCGAAAGCATTTTGTATGGGAACTTGAACAGCGCCTCTGGTGAGCGTAAATTGACCTAATTTTCAGAGCACGAACAAATACATATACGTTTCGTATCGTCTTCGTACGTAAACGTAAACGTCATTTGAGCCGTTTGTATGAAAATAGGTAGCACAAAGACATAAAATGACGGATAGTTTCGTAACTGTCGAAGGCTGGCTTACGAGTTTTACGAATATTTATTCACTTCAAAGGACATTGCCCATTCTTGTATGGGACTTGGTCCAAATGCTGCCCAGGAATGGGAGTACGTGCGCTGTGTTCCTGGCACTAATGTCTGTCTATATACGAAATATTTGAAGAATCTACCCTGGGGTTCCTGATTTATTTACATGTTTATGTCGATGACTCTATTTTTGTCTCCATGTTTTTTGTTTTATTGTATTTTACACCTGTCCAAATGTTGCCCAGGAATAGGAGTACGTGCGCTGTGTTCCTGGCACTAATGTCTGTCTACATTCGAAATATTTTAAGAATGTACCCTTGGGTTCCTGATTTATTTACATTCGTATGTTGATGACTTCCTACATTTTGTCTCCATTTTTTAATCGTTTTTCACACCTGTCTAAATGCTGCCCAGTAACGGGACTACGTGGGTTGTGTTGCTGGCACTAATGTCTGTCCACATACGAAATATTTTAAGAATGTACTCTTGGGTTGCTGATTTATTTACATGTTTATGTCGATGACTCTATTTTTGTCTCCATGTTTTTTATTTTATTGTATTTTACACCTGTCCAAATGCTGCCCAAGACTAGGAGTACGTACGCTGTATTCCTGGTACGAATGTCTGTCTATATACGAAATATTTAAAGAATCTGCCCAGGGGTTCCTGATTTATTTACATGTTTATGTCGATGACTTTATTTTTGTCTCCATGTTTTTTTTTTATTTTATTGTATTTTACACCTGTCCAAATGCTGCCCAAGACTAGGAGTACGTACACTGTATTCCTGGCACTAATGTCTGTCTATATACGAAATATTTAAAGAATCTGCCGAGGGGTTCCTGATTTATTTACATGTTTATGTCGATGACTTTATTTTCGTCTCTATGTTTTTTATTTTATTGTATTTTACACCTGTCCAAATGCTGCCCAGGACTAGGAGTACGTGCGCTGTATTTCTGGCACTAATGTCTGTCTATATACGAAATATTTTATGAATCTGCCCTGGGGTTAATGATTTATTTACATATTTATTTATTTACATGTTTACGTCGATGACTTTATACTTGTCTCCTTTATTTTTTTTTATTGTACTTTACACCCGTCCAAATGTTGCCCAGGAATAGGACTACGTGCGCTGTGTTCCTGGCACTAATGTCTGTCTACATTCGAAATATTTTAAGAATGTATTCTTGGGTTCCTGATTTATTTACATTTGTATGTTGATGACTTCCTACATTTTGTCTCCATTTTTTAATCGTTTTTCACACCTGTCTAAATGCTGCCCAGTAATGGGACTACGTGCGTTGTGTTGCTGGCACTAATGTCTGTCCACATACGAAATATTTTAAGAATGTACTCTTGGGTTGCTGATTTATTTACATTTTTATGTTGATGACTTCCTACATTTTGTCTCCGAAAAACCCATCCCTGGGCAGCGTTTGAACAGGTGTAAAGTACGACAAAAAAACATGATGACAAAAATGAAGTCATCAACATAAAAATGTAAATTAATCAGGAACCCTAGGATAGATTCTTAAAATATTTCGTATATAGACAAACGTTAGTGCCAGCAACACAACGCACGTAGTCCCATTACTGGGCAGCATTTAGACAGGTGTGAAAAACGATTAAAAAATGGAGACAAAATGTAGGAAGTCATCAACGTACAAATGTAAATAAATCAGGAACCCAAGGGTACATTCCTAAAATATTTCGAATGTAGACAGACATTAGTGCCAGGAACACAGCGCAGGTACTCCCATACCTGGGCAGCATTTGAACAGGTATAAAGTACGATAAAAAAACATGGGGACACAAATAAAATCATCGACATAAACATGTAAATAAATCGGGAACCCCAGGGCAGATTCTTTAAATATTTCGTATATAGACAGACACTAGTGCCAGGAACACGGCACATGTACTCCCAGTCCTGGGTAGCATTTGGACAGGTGTAAGTACGTCAAAAAAAACATGGAGACAAAATTAAAGTCATCAACATAAAAATGTAAATAAATCAGGAACCCCAGGACAGATTTTAAAAATATTTCGTATACAGACATACATTAGTGCCGGCAACACAACGCACGCACTCCCATTCCTGGGCAACAGTTGGACCGCAGTTGGGCAATCTCCTTTGACAGTGAGAAAACATTCGTCGTATTTTATTTTAGCGATAAAATTATAATTTAAGTGATTGTGTTGATATATTTTGTTAGAAAATGAATGTGTGCTCCAATATTTATTATAATAATATGTTATCTTTCTATTTATGCTGCTTTAATTGACAAAAAATAAGTGCACCGAGTGCGGGAAGCATGACAGGATTACATAGATCTATTAGCAACAGTATTATGATGGCCCTCAATCATTGCTTGATTCATTGAGTGATATTATTGTCAAGATTAATAAAATAAATAAAATCATCGAACACAGAATATTCATAACGCTTTTCTTTATTTTTACATTACATTTTACCTACATTAAATGTTATAACAAAATATGCTCCTTATCCTACGATCGTCTCCAGGCCCCACTTACTCTGTGCTATTTAATATCGGTCAGCAGTACAACGTAAAAGCACAAAAACAAACTCACATTCGTATTGAATAATAAGGATTTAAAACATTTACATTCAAAAATACAAATAAACATTTTGTTATAAAACACAGTTCAATGTATTGCAAGTTAGAACCTCAAAGATAGGAATTTCTTCATATTGCAAGCCTTATCGAAAAGTACTGTCTTCTAATTCAAGCTCTTCACCGAATCTCCAAACGAGAGGAAGAACGAGAGCCTCGTCTTATCATTGAACATCGTGGGGGATCATTCTGTTCAACCGGTTATCAGACCTTCTTGACAGGGTGTCAATTACTTATTTACTCCATTATGAATACTTCCGTTTAGTTATCGCAGTTTACTGGAATAGCTTACAGAAATATAACAAATCAACAGAAAAATAACAAATCATTGAACATTGTTTTGAAACCTCTTGACAGCGGAAAGATTTGACAATAAGTATAGACATTAGGTTTGACACAGGTTTTTTTTTTTCAAAATAAACTTTTTTCATGGCTTTTTATTTGTGCCAGCATGACAGACGTTCGTTTAGGAACGCAGTCAAATCAAACACAACGTTTTAGTTATTAGTTTAATTATTACGCCATTTATATATCTGAATATTAACTGTTTCTGCAGTTCCTTTGTACTGCGTCATAAATTGAACAATATTAAAATTTTAAATGCCCAAAAATCACTTATTTTCTATCGAAAATCCAGTTTCTGGACGAAACATTCATTCAAGAGTACGATCATTCGTTCTATTTTTCCCGTCCCTATTTACGTTAGTATGACGTCACCAACGTTTTCGTATCGCGCCCTCGGTACGAATTCGGAAGTGCTTCGTGCTTCCGACTTTCGTTGTATTCCGTTATTGTATCGACGGCACGATACGGTGACGACACGAAACCTACAAATATTCGTGCTAGGGGTACTGTTTAACTGGCTTTCCAAACTGGATTTTTTCTTTATTCTCCAGCTCCTCATTATTACAATCTTCTTGCGAAATGAACACCACTCGAACTGCACTGAATAAATAGTTTACAAATAAGATCGAGCATTGAAAGCTTTTTGACCAGCACAACATACGCAGTTCAATCTGTTCATACAACAGTGTACCCATGACCCAATATCTTTCCCGTTGATGCGAAACAAAGAGCAATCATCTGGCTCTGGTTGAACCACTTCAATCGAATCGAGAATAGTACTCGTTTATTTTTTATTTAGCAATAACGTAAACAGAGCTGAATCAAATACGTTATCTGAATGTTTCTCAAGAGATTTTAATAAGAGACAGATGTTGTAACCTCCTTGGGAATAAATTTTATTATTCCATTCGTTTCGTCTCAGTCTGCACCTATAAACTGCAAAATAGCTGTAAAGATGTCTGTTTACATATAAAAAAAGTTAAAACATAGCGTAAAGTTCGTTTGTTGTCCGTTTATTAGAGTGCATCAACACACAAAGTTTATTATAACAAAAACCGGCCAAGTGCGTGTCGGGCCACGCACAGTGTAGGGTTCCGTAGTTGCCCATCAAAATACTTATGCGAACTAACTAAACTGATTCGCTGAATTTAATTTTAAAAAGAAGAATTTTCAAAATCGGTCCAGGAGTCTAAAAAATCGGGGAAAATACATAAAAAAAAGATTACGACGAATTTAGAACCTCCTCCTTTTTTTAAAGTTAGTTAAAAATAGTTGACGATAAAAACCTACCTATCCACAAAAAACATACCGTAAAAACATACCTATTAAAGCTGTAAAAATTAAGTTGACAACCTTACATTTGCAGTTGAAGAACATGTTCTCCGATACATTTTGTTTAAGAAAATATGTTATCCAAGTACATTTTATAAGTTGGTCGACTATTACTCGTAAAGTTGTAAAGCCTACTTAGTCATGATAATTTTATTTTAAACTTTGTTATATATACTACTATCGTGAATTTTTTCACACCCCCAAACATAACCGTTTAGCTGGTAGAGGGGGGGGACACTCGAGTCAAGCAAAATTTAGCACTTTAAAGCTTAATATTTCACAAACGAATTTTTTTATCAAAAAATTGTTATTGGAAACTATCAATATTTTTAAAGAATTTAATGATACCCCACACTAAGGGATACGCGAGAAAAGAAAAAAACATCCCCACTTTACGTGTACAGGAGGTACCCTAAAAAAAAATATTTTACGAGATTTTATTTTACCACATTTTCGGCACAACAAATCCGTATAGAGCGGGAGCCCGTAACAGATGTCCGTGACCAATTTCCTCTCAAGCGATAATTAGCAGACTACATGAGGGAGTCGTATCATGAACATTCGTGGAAGTCAGCTGCGATTCCGTTGGTGGGATAAGCAGCAATCTCCGTTCAAACACGAAGAAAAAAAATTTTTTTTTAGTCATTTCCTCTCAATTGAAACCTGGTTTATATTGAAGATTACCTTGTATCACGAAGAATAAAACCAATCAGCCGACGGTACCATGGTGGAATACACGTCAGCTGGTCACTCGAACATGTAATGAACGAAATGAACGAAATGCACGGACTCAGCTCTCGAGCTCGCAACCAATCCCCAGCATCTCATCGCAAAAAGTAAATTATAAGTCAAAAAATGTAATAAATAAGACATTTCGCTAATGATATGACGATAACCTTTCAAAATATACAAAGTCTAGGAAATAAGATAGATTTAATTGAAAATTTGTTATTAGAAAAAAATATTGATATTCTATCCTTGTCAGAAGTATGGAGAAATGATCATTTTTGTAACTCATTATCTATTCAAGGATATAAAATTGCATCCCAATTCTGTAGAAAAACTAGAGAAGGTGGAGGAGTTTGCTTAATTATAAGAGAAAATGTAAAATTTATAGAAAGAATAGATATAGTAAATTATTCCAAAGAATTTATAATAGAAATTTGTGCAATTGAAGTTCCTGACTTAAACTGTATATTCATAGGATTATACCGTCCAGATCGCCATATAAATGTATTTTATGAGCAGATGGAAAAGCTTTTAAATAGATTAAATACTAGAGATAAAAACAAATATATCGTGTTTGGAGGAGATTTCAATATTAATGTACTCGAAAAAAACAAACAAACAGAAAACCTTCTTACCTTCATGCGCTCACATAATCTAAAACAAATAATTCGCGAACCCACACGGGTAATAAAAACTACTTCCACTTGTATAGATTTACTTTTTATAAATTACAAGCCCTTAATAAAGAAAGAATATGTCGAAGATTACGGACTCTCTGATCACAAATCTATTAACATAAAATTAAATACAAACTGCTTATATATAAACAACAACAGAATATGGTATAAACAAAAAAGATTATTTACAGATAAAAACATGATAAATTTTAAAAATGCATTAAGGGAAATTGATTGGGCAAAAACTATAAATACAAATAAAAACGTTAACGAAAACTATAACACTTTCATCATGAATATAACACAGCTTTTAAATAAAATTATACCAAAACAAAGAGTAAAATTAAAATCTAAAAAAGGTAAGGGATGGATGACAACGGGACTAAAAATATCATGTAAACACAAAAGAGCTCTAAGAATTATTCTAAATGAATCTAAATCAAACGTCATAAGAACATATCATAGCAAATTTAGCAAAATATTAAAGCGTAGCATAACACTTTCAAAAAAAATTGAATACACCAGACAAATGAAAAAGTCAGATAATAAAACTAAAACTATGTGGAACATTATAAATAACAAAACTGGCAAATCTATGACAAGGCAATATGAAAATATAACACTAAAGGTAAACAATAAAACAACTTCATGCCCTAAACAAATATCAAATATATTTAATGATTTTTTTGCAACAGTGGGTGAAATAACAACAGATACAAACACAAATGATCCTATAAAAACTGGACGTCCAGTAATGCACCCACCAACTACATCAATGTACCTTCGCCCAGTGAGCCAGAAGGAAACATTAAATATAATAAAACAAATAAAAAATAAGCATAGCTGCGGAATAGATGACATACCCCCTATATTAGTAAAACAATGTGCAGAAGAATTGTCAGCTCCACTCACATTCTTAATAAACCAGAGCTTTGAGTTAGGAGAATTTCCCGACTCACTAAAAATTTCCCTAGTAAAACCTATACATAAAAAAGATGACATCCACACCCCTAGCAACTATAGACCCATAGCATTATTGCCAACCTTTTCAAAGATTTTTGAAAAAGCTATGTGTAACAGACTAAACTTTTTTCTAGAAAAATATAACATTCTAGACGACTGTCAAAACGGTTTTAGGAAAACAAGATCCACGACATGTGCAGTTTACAAATATGTCCAAACAGCTCTCCAACAAATAAATGACAAAAGGTATGCATTAGGCCTGCTTCTCGACATGTCAAAAGCCTATGATAAAGTATCTTATAATATACTACTAACAAAACTGTACGGTTCTGGAATACGTGGCCCGGCTTATAATTGGTTCAAATCATATTTAAACAACAGAAAGCAAATAGTTCAGATCGAACATCATAGTATTGAAGATAGGGAGACTATAACAGTGCGATCTCAGGTGAGAAATCTCACATGCTCCATCCCTCAAGGCAGTGTTCTGGGCTGCATACTATTTTTAATATATATTAATGACCTCCCAAAAATTCTAAATAAACAAACTACATTACCAGTACTGTTCGCCGATGATATTTCCATTCTTGTAAAATGTGATAAAAATTGTGACCCAAATGTAATCTTACAAAATACTCTCCAGACAGTGACACTTTGGCTACAGGATCACAATTTAGAAATGAACTGCAACAAAACCAAAATTATACAATTTAGATCGTACAAAGCCCCTCCCTTAAATGCTAATGTAATTTTTAATGACACCCCTATAGAATTAGTAACTACTTTTAACTTACTCGGTATAAACATTGACACACATCTCAATTGGAAAAAGCACATAGAAATGGTTAAATCTAAACTATCTAAATTTACTTACGCCCTGTTTCAACTTAAACACAGCACAAATACAGAAACAGCACTATCGGCATATTACGCCTATGCAAACTCGTGGCTAAGATATGGAGTGATGTTATGGGGGAACAGCGTAAATGCAAACGAAATATTTATAATGCAAAAAAAATGTGTTAGAATACTGGCTCATATTGACAATACCGAGAGCTGCAGGCCATATTTTGTCAAATTAAAACTCCTAACGTTACCTTCTATATATATACATGACCTTTGCATATTTGTATTTAAAAATAGTAACATCTTCCCTAAAATAAAAGACACTCATAACGTAAACACACGTCATAAAGATAGATTATATCTGCCACCCTCTCGGATCAAAATGCTTCACCGTAGCCCTTACTACATGGCAGTAAAAATTTTTAACAAATTACCGAAACAAATTAAAGAAGAAACCAAATTCAATACATTTAACAGAAAATTAAAAGAATATCTAACACAAAAATGCTTTTACACTGTCGCAGAATACTTAGAATAAAACATTGCTAAATAAGATACTTATAAATAAATAATTAATTACTCTTATAACCAAAGAAATAATACTTACACTAGGAAGCACACATACATGACACACACTTATACATATTAAACCTACGTAAAAATAATAATAATAATAATCGAATATAAATAGGTAACAGAATATATAAAATAATAAAATAAAATATTTAATAGAATAACTACAATATAAAATGGTAAGATACAATATTTATATTAATTGAATAATTGTGATATATCAAAAAAAATTTCAAATACAAACGAGTAAAATAGAATAATTAATAGACGCAAACAAAAAATTAGGAAACTTATTGATATAATATAATAATCACATTATGTTAATAAAACTTGTAATACCAACTGACTGGATGCTTGTATTTTCATCAATGTAATTATGTATGTTGCCGTGCCCTAACCGGGCTTCATGTTGAAACTTATTTACTTCTGTAACACCTATGTACACATGAATGCAATAAAGAATTTGAGTTTGAGTTTGAGTTTTGAGTTTAATTTTTTATTTTATTTTCAGTGATTTCCTCTCAACCCAAATTTTGCCTGATGAAAGTTTACATGAAGATATGGCTAAAAACAGACGTCAGCTGGCATCACCTCGGTGGAAAGGTCGTCAACTGATACTTTGAAAATTATTGTACAAGCAGGACTAAGGGCTAGTACAGACTTGCGGAAACCGCGCGTTCATGAATCGCGCGGTTCGAAACCGCAAAATTGTGATGCAATCAGACTCCGGCGGTTATATGTGTTTATCGTACAGGGATAACGTCCGTTTGAAAAAGGAGGTCAGCGAAAAATCGATTTACTGTGGTTGTTGCTCCTTAAAAAAACGATAAGAAAAATGCGGTATGCAATGCAAATGGGTGTAACCAACCAAGTTTCCAAGATATTTTCACAATTTCCAAATATCTTCTCTGACTCTTGCCAAGCTTGGTTATGATAGTTTTATTTGAGTAATCCTCACACTGAATATCCCATATTGCATTTCTCTTCTCCACTTCATCAATAAACAGTTCAGTGTCGAAACGAACCGTGCCAAACTCACGAGCTGTGATGTGCTAACCGCGCAGTATCCGCCACGCAACTGAACGCAAAGTAAAGACTCCATAGTAATAGAAACGCGCGGGAGCAGCGCGATTCTATTTTCTGGCGGTTGACTAACCGCGCGGTTATGTCTGAACGATTACTTAATAACTCATACATATAAGACTCGCGCGATTTCCAGGCGATTCTGAAATAGCGCGGTTCCGCCGTGTATGGACTAGCCCAAATAGTCTATGTACATCACGTTTATTAAACGCGCCGTTGACGCGCGTTTGTATTGATACAGATGCAATGCAAACGCCCGTTTGACGCTTTGTGTCGCGACAACAAACTGCTCTTTTACAAAAAGCGCGTCGACGGCGCGTTCAAAAAACGGGGTATACATAGGCCCTACGCCACACGGCGTTCTTTAACCGCGCAGATTACGCGCGTATACGAGATTCAATCACAACCTTGTAACATAAGCACTCAGGGCGTGAATCGCGCCTCTACTGCACGTATACGCGCAGATACAGCGAAACAGACTCGCTGTAGTCGCTCGTAGATTCTGCGTTTTTTAGATCAGAGACTCCTCTTCTTCAGTTGTTTAGGCACGGGCGGTGCAGTAGTGGCGTGAGGGCCCCGCCCCTGCGCTTGTATCATCAATCCAAACGCAATAACAAATCAGCGTCTACGGCGCCGAAGAGGCGCGTTCCTGAAACGCGCGTCTTCTGCGCGTTTAGAATACGCCGTATGCGATGGGCCTAAGGTTCTCTGCCCATTCTTTGCACGAATATGCAAAACGATCATAATGGACTCTTGAAAAAACGTATAAATGGGTCTATTGATTTATTTTCTCAATTAGTGAAAAGTATAAGAAATAAAAAGCTTTTCTATAAAGAAAACCCCCAATCATTGCTCGATTCATTGTTTGATGTTATTGTCATTTACATTTTTCATTTACATTACATATTAAACAATTAAAAATACAAAATAAACATGTTGTTATGAAACATATATCAATGGATATCTAGTTCGGACCTCAAAGATAGGAATTTCTTCATAATGCAAGCCGGATCGAGAAGCTCTTCACGTAATCTCCAAGCGAGAGCCTTGTCTCATCATTGAAGATCGTGCGGGAATCCTTCTGATTCTGTTGAACCGGTTAACGGACCTTCTTGATCAGGGTGTCAATTACTTATTTACTCCAGTAAGAACAGTTCCATAACTTGAACAAAATAACGAAATACAACAACAAAATAATTTAATATTGATTTGAAACCTTATGACAGCAGAATGATTTGACAAGATTAGACATTAAGGATGACACAAGTTTTATTTCCAAATAATATTTTTTTATGGCTTCTTCTATGTGTCATTATGACAGACACTCGTTTCCCTTATGTCCGTTTTGGTATTGCAAATAAATTACGTTTAGTTATTCAGATTTAATAAAATATTTGTTTCTTCATTTTTTATTTTACGTTCTTTCCACCGAGATACAGAAAGCTGACGTTTGCTTTTATCCATATCTTCATGTAAACTTTCATCAGGTAAAATTTGAGTCGAGAGGAAATCACTGAAAATAATATAAAAAATTACATGTTCGAGTGACCAGCAGACGTGTATTCCACCATGTTACAGACAGCTGATTGGTTTTATTCTTCGTGATATAATGTAAGCTTTGATAAAAATGAATAACGCGTGTCGGTTGTTTCTCATAGACTAACTTTATTTCTAGAATGACCAAAGACTACAATAGTGATGTAGAGAACAGAGTAGTGTTGTTCCATACTAATTATAGTTGCATATAATAGTAAGTTTATATTTTGATAATTCCAACACCTCCTCTTATCAAAATAACCTAAACTTTACATAGCTAATTAGTAGGTAAATACCTATTTATCAATAGTATACAGCCAAACAAAATAAATGCTTATCAAACAATATGCTGCATACCCAATTTTTTAACAAAATAACCATGCTTAACACTACATAAACCTTTTGTCAATATGTCAGCCGGCATCTCGGAAGATTGCAAGTAAATAATTTTTACAATGTTATTTGATACTACTTCTCTGACAAAATGGTGACGCACATCAATGTGCTTTGTCCTTCTGTGGAATAAAGGGTTTTCAGTCAACCTCTGAGCGCCTTGATTGTCATTGTACAAAATGATACGATCACTAAAGTCTATAATTTCAGACAATAGGTTTTTCAAATATATGGCCTCTTTGCAAGCTTCCGTTATCGCCATATATTCGGCCTCTGTACTGGATAAGGCTACAGTTTGTTGTTTCTTACATTCATGTGAAACAACAGTTCCTGATAACTTGAAATAGAAACCAGTGTAAGATCTTCTATCTTGGGTATTTGAGGCCCAATCTGCATCAACAAAACCTTCTAAATTACAGTTATCTTTACTAAACATAAGCCCATAAGATTTAGTTTTACATAAATATCTAAGAATACGTTTTGCATGTTTCCAATGAGTTAGAGAATAACTGTTATTAAATTGGCTCAAATAACTTACACTGTAAGAAATATCTGGGCGAGTTAGAATACTTAAATACATCAAGCTTCCTATTAGTTGTTGATATGGGTATTGTTTACAAACATCTACACTTTTTTCCAACTTTAAGTTAAGTTCAATTGGTGTATCAACAATATTACAGTTTGCCATATTGAATTTATTTAAAATATGATCCACAAACTTCTCTTGATCTAACGAAATACAACCATTTTTATACATTTTTACCCTCATACCCAAACATTGTTTTAATTGCCCTAAGTCCTTCATTTTAAATGTTGACATTAGTTTAGTTTTAAGCTCAGTTACCATATTACTACTGTTAGAAAAAATGAAAAAATCATCTACAAAAACTGCTATTATAACCTGCTCATTTTTACATTTTTTAAAATACAGACATGGTTCTAGTTTAGACTTTACAAAGTCAAGTTTCAATAAACAATCATTTGCTCTTGCATTCCAAGCCCTAGCCGATTGTTTTAAACCATAAATTGCACGTTTCAATTTAAGAACATAATTATCTTTGCAATTTAAATTAGGCGGAACTTGCATGTATACATTTTCAGTTAGATAACCATTTAGGAATGCTGTAGTGACATCTAGATGAGTAATTTCAAAACCAAGTTTAACACTTAAAGCAATTAAGAGCCTAAAGGTTGAATAACGAAGCACTGGTGAGTATATTTCAGTATAGTCCACACCTTCTTTTTGAGTGAACCCTTTCGCAACCAGTCTTGCCCTATACCGCACTTTATTGTCACTTTCGTACTTTTTCTTAAACACCCACTTACATTGCACTACCCTATCAGCTTCCTTCTTATCTACCAATTCCCATGCTTGATTGTCATCAAAAGCTTTCAGTTCATCTGTCATCGCCTGTCCCCACTGTTCCTTCTCCGGTCCATTCATTACCTCTTCATAACTGAGTTCTTCACCGCAGGATTCCAGCCCATCTGAAATACAGAGATTGGTAACACCATACCTTTCTACTGGCTTTCTGTTACGCTTGCAAACCTTCTCTGTTCGAACTTCTTCCTCTGTGATAGAATCTTCTTCGGCTCCGGATACTGACAGATATGAATCATCTTGGGATTGCGATGAGTCACAGATGTACGTAGAATCGTTATGATCTAAAACTGTAGTATCTGTTGAACTGTCTTTTTCTTCTGAGTTTTTAACTTCATCTGAGTTATCTTCTTTACTACTTTCATTTACTACTATCTGAGCTGTGTCCGAGTCTTCTTTCTCCATAATTATGACATCTCTGCTCGTAGTTATTTTTCTAGTTTTAGGGTTAAATAATCTGTATCCTTTCACATTATCTGGATACCCAACTAGAATAAACTTTTCAGCCTTTTTATCCCATTTTTTTCTTTCTGTTTTGGGAACATGCACCATTACCTTACTACCAAAAATTCTGACATGGCTCAGGTCTGGTTTCTTACCTGTCCACCTCTCGAATGGCGTTGTCATGCCTAAGCTGGCTGCTGGCGTTCTATTCTTTAAATACACTGCAGTATTCACTGCTTCAGCCCAAAAACTTTTGTTGAGATCTGATTCAAACAGTAAACACCTTGCACGTTCAACAATAGTTCTGTTAAACCGCTCCGAGAGACCATTCTGCTCTGGAGTATGAGGATTGGTCTTCTGATGGATGATACCAGCTTGTCTCAAAAAACTCTCCATCTCACGCGAACAAAACTCCCCTCCGTTGTCAGTCCTCAATATTTTTATCTTGTTTCCTGTTTGGTTCTCAACCATACCTCGAAAATCTCTGAAATGCTGGAATACCTGGTTCTTCTCTTTCAAGAAATAGACAAAAGTCATTCTGCTTGCATCATCCACGAATAGAAGAAAATACTTCGATTGACCAATCGACTTTGTTTCCATCGGCCCGCATAAATCTGAGTGAACTACATCCAGTAGATTTTCACTTCTATGGTTAGCTGATGGGAAAGGGATACGTGCCTGTTTCCCCTCACAACACACTTCACAATTCTGGATCTGAATGTCAGCGTTCTTGTCAAAAGAGACTCCTTCTACAGCACCTTCTTTCATTTTCTGCAAGGCCTTACTATTTATATGGCCTAGTCGTCTATGCCACATCGACATGGCTGATAACACACTCTCTGATTTCATTGTGTTCAATTTGTACACACCATTTATCAAATTTGCAGTACCAATAAGCTCATTCATTTGATTATATATTAAACAGACATCCTTTTTAAATGCTACTCTGTTGCCATTAGCTATCAATTGACTTACTGATAACAAGCTTGTCGTGAGTTTCGGTATGTACAAAACATTCCTCACAATCACATCATACTGAGAACCGTTAACACATGTCGTAATCTGTGTTTCACCGACACTTTCCACAGGCACTGTCATTTGATTTGCAACTATAATTTCTTTATTTTCGTGCATGTGTTGAGTTTGCAGTAAACATTTTTTGTTCGGCGTCATGTGTGCACTTGCACCTGAATCGATATACCAGTCTTCCATGCTGTAATTACCATTGAAGAAACTTGCACTAAAAGCGTTTGCAGGCTTACTTGCTTTTATTTCAGGGCACTTATTCTTATAATGGCCAATTTTTTTGCAATTATAGCATTTTATTTGTTTACTACTGCTTGACATCTGTTTACTGTCATTTGACGTTGACGTTTGCGAACGGTTTGCACCACGAGTGTTGCCAGTTTTCCACCGCTGTTGTTTCGTCCATAGCGCAGAGTCTGTTGCAGTTGTACCAACCTCATCACACATGTCGAGTAACTTTGTCTTGATGACGTCAGCGCTAATGGCGATGCCGGAATGTTCAATCGCCATTATCATTGGAGAAAATTTATCTGGGAGTCCAGCCAAAAGTAAAGATCCAATCCACTCATCTGTTATCTCAAATCCTGTCCCCTTCAATTTCTGAGCCGTTTCAACCATTTGCGATACATACGTTGTCATGGATTCACAGTTTTCAAGGCGAATTGAAATTAATGTTCGAAGTAAACTGATTTTTCTTTGGTACCCCGTGTCATCGAACAATTTTTTCAATTTATTCCACACACCGGTTACTGTAGTCTCAGTCTTGATATGTGCATACAGGGAAGAATCAATGGTCATTATGAGCTTGGCTTTAGCTTTCTTCATCTCCGCTTCAGTGATCGACGTTGGTAAATTTTCTATGTCGATTCCCTCGAGCAATAAAAAATTACTTGTCGCGAACGCCCAATCGTCGTAGTTTTCGCGACCTTTCAGTTTGGGCACATTTACTAAATAGCCTGACGTCGACATTTTTACTTTTGCACGAAAATATAACTAAGAAACTTATAGTTATGGGACTGGGCCCATAACCTGATAAAAATGAATAACGCGTGTCGGTTGTTTCTCATAGACTAACTTTATTTCTAGAATGACCAAAGACTACAATAGTGATGTAGAGAACAGAGTAGTGTTGTTCCATACTAATTATAGTTGCATATAATAGTAAGTTTATATTTTGATAATTCCAACAAGCTTCAATATAAACCAGGTTTCAGTTGGGAGGAAATGACAAAAAAACATTATTTTTTCTACGTGTTTGAATGGCTATTGCTGCTTATCCCACCAACGGAACAGCAGCTGACTTCCACAAATCTTTATGATCCGACTCCCTTATGTAGTCTACTAATTATGGCTTGAGAAGAAATCACTAACGATATTTTGGTCTGGCTTCCGGTCTAGTATATTTACACCAAATTACAGCTCTCTAGTACTGTGCGTCTCTGAGCTAAACTGCGGACAGACGGACGGACGGACGGACGGACGGACATGGCGAAACTATAAGGGTTCCTTGTTGACTACGGAACCCTAAAAAATTATGTGCGACGTAATATTTTCATGAAAACTTTTCACGTTTCACGTACGTTACCTCAAGGCGAGGTTTTATTTGATAGCGGTAGTCAAACGAGTCGGACACTCAATTGTTTGTTTTCATGACCGCGAACCACAGAGCTGTGTGAAGAGGGGCGGTTCACTCGTACGTTTGTGTCGAACAAAATACCCCACTGGATATAGTCATAGTAGAATCATTTCTTTTCTTGTAGTCACTAGCGTAATCTTGATAACATTCTTATCCCTTATGTGTAAAGAGGAACTGACTTTAATGTTCTTTACTGCCTATTAGCCTTGTTTGGCGACGCCTTATACAGATTAAAGACTACAGTGGGATCAGATAGGGGTATCGAGTAGTTACAGTATTGCTGTTCATTTAAGAGTCCTGCGAGTATTTGCTGTTGCTTGAAGCCCCTTCCTATTAGTGATCCGAAACGTGCTTGTCATGATAACAAGGAAGGGTTCCGATCTGATTTATTATTATCATTTTATGGGAATTGAAAGCCTGTTACGTGACTAATTATTATTAAACTAAAACTCTGGAATTTTGCCTTAGGAGCCATTGTAGCAAAGTTACGATTATGCTGTCATAAAAATCTACTGAATGAAATATTGTTGCCCATCGACATTGCTGTAAATATTTAATGTTAGTTTTGGCACTTACTGACTATAGTATGATGGAAAATTAATAGTATACTCGTAGTTTTCAAGCTATTATTGTTTGAAATGACTAAATTCAACAATATTTCTTTCAATTTCTGAGAAAATTCTCCAAATATTTGTATTTTTTCAGGCAATGTTTGATCAGGGGTTGTGGCGTCTGTTTTCGCAGATTCGTGGAAATATGCGGTTTATAACATTGACCTAACGTAAACATTAGTTCCTGAAGTAAGTACCTACTCGCCAGAGATGCGGAAAGCGCTATTTTCAGTTGAAATTATTACGAGTGTGGTAAGTCTCTGGCTTAGCAATATGAAAAGTAATTTCGGCTTTATTTGAACTTCTTGGTTTACTTTTTACGACGTTCGTAAGAAGTGCTATTTGTAGCTGGAAAACATAGCAAACATTTTACAGTTAAAGTTTTTAGTGAACGCAGTAAAAGAAATGGATCTCGAAAACGTCGTGGTAATATTTTTCTTCATCATGATTTGATGACTCTTTTGCCAGAAGTAAGGTTATTAGAACTACTAGCTTAGAGTAAAAACATAACCAACTTGTCAAGAATTTATTTACGACCCTACTCGTACCGTCAAAGTCAAGCGTGCTCAACAAGCGGGAAGCATCAACTCTGCTCATTAATTAGCCCAACAAGACCACAGTGCACGTAACGCGTTAATGAGCGCGCCAGATTAGCTGTATCCTCATCAGTTCTATTGTAATTAATAGGGAAACGCTACTTAACCTGCCGCCGCCCACGGTTGTCCACGCGTGGGAAGTGTGCTGATAAGCTCATCGAACCATTAAGCATAGAAATAGGAGATAGCAGATGTGGCGTAGGATATCTCAGTTTATTTTAAAAACTTGCATAGTTTCAAATGCTATTAATTAGGTATTAATTACTGCAAAAAATTACTTTTTATCTTCTTATCTTTTGTCTGAAAGATAAGAAGATAAAAAGTAATTTTTTAGCAAATCGATATTTTTTTTAATGATTTGGTTTATTTTTATTATGTACAGACCAATAACTTGTGTGTGTGGTTCAAGTTGGTTATTATAAATAAATAAATAAACTAATTTTGGCTGTTCATTCTTCAAATGAATAGAAAATAAATTATAATATATTTTACGATCCGGTTACGGTTACCTGATACAACTAATCCATCTCCTGGTTTCCTCCTTCTGTGGTGTCTAGTAACATGGTTAGCGCTAATTGGCGCTGGTACCAAAATATCTGCGAGTAATCTAGCACTACGAAACATTACACAATTAAATTATCGTGTGCAGCACCAGTAATACAACTCTGTGGTATTTATGATCGCCTGGTACATTAAGACTAATTGACAGAGCAATAAACTGTGGTTTGCTAATTATTCCGAATCAAGAATAAGTCTGGGTTGAAGCTTTGAGTTTATAGCTGTTGTGTTGCAATTAGTGAGATTGAGCTTTGTTTGCAAGAAAAATAAAGTAAGTTTTCAATCAATCGCATTGATTTATTTCCTTAATTACATAATTATGCAGCGGAATTATTCTAGTAGTATTTTAAATTGAGTCACTGGTCACTGCTTTTCTGACTTTAGTCTATTATCTTTACGTCATAACATATTATCTGGCAAGATTTTGATTTATTTGGTAGGTATCGTGCGGTCTAATTTTGCACTCTTTACGTATTTTTTAACAAAGGTATAAACAATCATTTTATAATTCCAAGCCAACTGTCATAAGTTGTGCTCCCACAACTCGTGCTCATTGTCACTGTCAAGTACGAGTGTGTTTACTTACACCTGAGCCACTACGCACCTTGCGGTCCAAACGTTACTCATGCAGGGATCGCATTGCTACTTTTGTATAACTGTATTTCTTGGAAATTTGTGACCACAATTGCATATTGAATTACGTATATATTATAACAAGGGGACGTAATGATAAAAATTTATACGTTTTGATTGCGAGCTGTATGCGTTTTATTTTACTGAGTGCACATTAATGCCTTTGTCAAACTGACAAACGAACCGAATGCGTGGCGTAGCGTTTTTGTTTGTAATGTATGGAACTGTTTGAAGCCTGTCACATAGAGTACCTACCGGATCGCTTTCGCATTTTTATATGACATGATTCGGTTCGGTTCGCTATCGCCTGTCTGTTTGACAAAGGCCTAAACGTTTACGGAATTATGCGAGCGACTTTAATGGATACGGAGATTGTTTTTTCTGCTTTTCTATACCTTGGATTCTGTTACTCCCAGAGGGTATATTATGTGTCATATCTATACCGGTTGTGGGTCAGCTAAGCGTATCTGAACCACAACCCATCGCATCCTATCATCCTATTTTACATAAACCTAGCGTTAGGTTTATGTAAAATATAGGAATTTATAGGATGCGAAAAACCCCTTGCCATTGCAATTTGTAAAGTCCTATCAAGAAAAAGAATCTTAGAAATAAACAGGCCTTCTGACTCACAGGCAAACTGTTGTTTGAGGTCATAATTATTTCTATCATCAATTCCTAGTAATTGTATTGTCTAAATAATTGATTCAGTCGAGACCTTTCTACTTTTTGTTTCAATGTGTATGTTATCGCCCTGACCTACTAGAACAATGGTGTTTAGATAGCAGTTCCGCCACTTGAACATCATCAAAGGTGAGGTGTAGACGTCATTACCCCGGTTCTGTTGTTCCGTTCGACCTGCGCCGATGGTTCCGCGAAAGTGGCCATGTACACAATGGTTGATGTTGGTCACACTTTCAACATGACTGTACTGTAGGCACTGTATTCGGGTCTATCTAGGGAAATTCCGGAAGGATGACCCATGACCTGATAATCAATATTTTGGCAATAGTAGTATGACAAACAAGAATCTATCAATCTGTAATTAGGATATTCACCTATAACTTTTACCTCTTTGAGTTTAGTTTTACATAAGTAATTTTTCATAATCTATGGGTATCTTTTAACAGGAAATGGTTTCCAATAAACTTTTTTCCGGGACCCATTTTGAAATGACATTCTGGCATTTCAAAAGATTCACCAACAAGTTGATATTTCGTCAGATTTTAACAGCATTTTTGAGAGTTCTGATTACAATGGCCGTCACAGAAGTTTGTATTTAATCGTTTTGTAACTTAATTGATGTTTTTAACTTTTGAATAGAAGTTTATTTTCAGCGAAAGACCCGTGTTAACGATCGCACAAGGAATTTGTAAATGAACTTTAATCGACCCAGAGTAGCCATTTTGATACTTCTTTTATGAAGGTATGTTCCCTCAATTCATAAAAAAGCGATGCTCATAAAACCTTTCGGAAACAGTACATATTAATGTCAATAAAACGAGAAAGTAAGTAGTCTATAACATAACTGTTTTCCCCGAAAGGTTAGGCACAGACCCTCACCGGTTACGTGTTATAAAGGGCGAACCTATTGCCATCGGGGCACAAATCTGTTACTTAAATATTCCAGATAAAAAAATCCAATTAAACTTTGTTCGACCTAACATCGTTTTAATTTTGGACTGGGATTTATTAGTTCTAAAGGTATTAATGAAGCGTATGTAAGTGGTACCTAACGCTCCCTACGTTAGGTACCACTTACATACGCTAGGTGGGAGGGGATGCCTGGAAGAACATACACTGACCGGGTTGCCTATTGGTGAGGATCTGGACGGTGGAAAATTCGAAAGGGATACTTAAGTAAGAATCGTTGCAGATGACTGCCTAACCCCACCGTAAAATACGTGTCTAACCAGTACTAATTAGTTTATTTTTATGACAAATCATTTTGAGTGAACTTTGCCCCACACTAGACTCACATAACACGCTGTTTTGATACTCGTAACATTCGCTTCCTCTTTATTATCTAAAACAGCGGTCGCCAATGTTTTGATAGGCAAGAAAAGACCACTGGCAAAATCAAGTAACAATAGGCCGCAACGTTTTTAAAAAAAATATATATTATAATAAATTATATTTTGTTAACATAAATAAAGTTATCTTCTTATTAATAAAAGAAAATCTTCAGTTTACTTATAAAACAGTCACAGGCCGCAAGGAAGTAGCTCGAGAGGCGCGCATTTGCGACCGCTGATCTAAAAGATAAAGCACTTCTAATCACACAATTTGAAAACCATCCTTCAGTAAACCAAGGCTTTACTCTCTTTGAATATCATTTTAAGAAAACCCCTTAATTACATAAACATCAACAACTCTTACCCAGATTGAAGGTGGGATTTATTTTGAATTTATTACGTCGAGGGTCTGACGACACGGGAATTAATGGTATTATTGAGTACGTTTAGGTACTAAGTATCACTTAAATATTAGTGTAGGTAAAATTGTTCTGCAGAGAATTTCGTGATTTTTGGAAAAATATCCACAGTTGAATTATGGCCGTCATGTACATACCATACCCATTAACCGTTAACACAATACTTCTTATCGTTAGAAAAAAAAATGCTTTACAATAATAGGTAGACGGTCATCTGGAGGGCAAAGAAAATTAGTTCATTAAACCAAATAATAGTTGTTTTCTCAGTAATTGGTACAAGTCGTAACAATGAATCCTTACCTGGCACAGCGGTTCGCCACGCCACCAGGTACGTTATAAGGTGCCATTAAAACTTTAAAGGCTTCACTTCTTTGCTGAAATTAAATTTGGTTTTCAATCAAGTTGACCTGTGTACTGAAAACGCACTGAGAAAAACGGGTTACTTAAAATTGGCAAATTTGTAATGTACCGGCAGCCAGATACGTATAATGTGCTTTTCACATGAAAATTATAAGAGCCATACTTATAATGAAACGACACCATGTTAAGTAAGTATGCGGCATAATGCTCTGTAAAGACAATGTAAACAAGTTACTTGTAATGAGGCCGCGTCATGAAATTACTGTGCCCGCATTATTAACGTTTACGTATGCGGATTAATGATGCCGCATATGTGTTAACAGAGCAGCATACGTATTTTACTTACCCGGAACCAGGAAAAATGTATGCGCTATACGAACGAAGTTATACAGCCGCATTTTTTCAGTATCTAGGCTCTTTACAACAGTAACTGGTTGCCAAATCATTGTACTGACTCCGACTCATTAAGTAATGGTCCCGGTTACGTACATAATGTACGAGCATGGGTCGGGGATATGCCGATACATTTTACGCACACTAGATAATTAATAATGTCTCCGCCTCCATAATCATTTACGTATCCTGGCTCATTTTACGAACTCCGTTTACTTACTGACTGCGTTCGGTGTGTATAATCTTTATGACGTCAGCCGCATCATGAAATTACTGTGGCGCACTCTTAACATTTACGTATGCAGTTCATTGATTCCGCACAGAGCAGCATACGTAATTTACTTAACCCGTAACATAAAATATGTATGCGCTATACGTACGACGTTATACAGCCGCCTTATTTCAGTATCCAGGCTCTTTAAAACAGTAACTGCTTGCCAAATCATTGTACTGAATCCGTCTCACTAGGTAATGGTCCCGGTTACGTACTCATAATGTACGAGCAGGGTAGGGGATATGCCGATACATTTTACGCACACTGGATAATTAATAATGTCTCCGCCTACATCATCAGTTATTACGTATCCTGGCTCATTTTACGAACTCCGTTTACTTACTGACTGTGTTCGGTGTGTATAATCTTTATGACGTCAGCCGCATCATGAAATTACTGTGGCGCACTCTTAACATTTACGTATGCAGTTCATTGATTCCGCAGAGCAGCATACGTAATTTACTTAACCCGTAACATAAAATATGTATGCGCTATACGTACGACGTTGTACAGCCGCCTTATTTCAGTATCCAGGCTCTTTAAAACAGTAACTGCTTGCCAAATCATTGTACTGAATCCGTCTCACTAGGTAATGGTCCCGGTTACGTACTCATAATGTACGAGCAGGGTAGGGGATATGCCGATACATTTTACGCACACTGGATAATTAATAATGTCTCCGCCTACATCATCAGTTATTACGTATCCTGGCTCATTTTACGAACTCCGTTTACTTACTGACTGTGTTCGGTGCGTATAATCTTTAAGACGTCAGCCGCATCATGAAATTACTGTGGCGCACTCTTAACATTTACGTATGCAGTTCATTGATTCCGCAGAGCAGCATACGTAATTTACTTAACCCGTAACATAAAATATGTATGCGCTATACGTACGACGTTATACAGCCGCCTTATTTCAGTATCCAGGCTCTTTAAAACAGTAACTGCTTGCCAAATCATTGTACTGAATCCGTCTCACTAGGTAATGGTCCCGGTTACGTACTCATAATGTACGAGCAGGGTAGGGGATATGCCGATACATTTTACGCACACTGGATAATTAATAATGTCTTCGCCTACATCATCAGTTATTACGTATCCTGGCTCATTTTACGAACTCCGTTTACTTACTGACTGTGTTCGGTGTGTTTAATCTTTATGACGTCAGCCGCATCATGAAATTACTGTGGCGCACTCTTAACATTTACGTATGCAGTTCATTGATTCCGCAGAGCAGCATACGTAATTTACTTAACCCGTAACATAAAATATGTATGCGCTATTATACGTACGACGTTGTACAGCCGCCTTATTTCAGTATCCAGGCTCTTTAAAACAGTAACTGCTTGCCAAATCATTGTACTGAATCCGTCTCACTAGGTAATGGTCCCGGTTACGTACTCATAATGTACGAGCAGGGTAGGGGATATGCCGATACATTTTACGCACACTGGATAATTAATAGTGTCTCCGCCTACATCATCAGTTATTACGTATCCTGGCTCATTTTACGAACTCCGTTTACTTACTGACTGTGTTCGGTGCGTATAATCTTTAAGACGTCAGCCGCATCATGAAATTACTGTGGCGCACTCTTAACATTTACGTATGCAGTTCATTGATTCCGCAGAGCAGCATACGTAATTTACTTAACCCGTAACATAAAATATGTATGCGCTATACGTACGACGTTATACAGCCGCCTTATTTCAGTATCCAGGCTCTTTAAAACAGTAACTGCTTGCCAAATCATTGTACTGAATCCGTCTCACTAGGTAATGGTCCCGGTTACGTACTCATAATGTACGAGCAGGGTAGGGGATATGCCGATACATTATAAGCACACTGGATAATTAATAATGTCTCCGCCTACATCATCAGTTATTACGTATCCTGGCTCATTTTACGAACTCCGTTTACTTACTGACTGTGTTCGGTGCGTATAATCTTTAAGACGTCAGCCGCATCATGAAATTACTGTGGCGCACTCTTAACATTTACGTATGCTGTTCATTGATTCCGCAGAGCAGCATACGTAATTTACTTAACCCGTAACATAAAATATGTATGCGCTATACGTACGACGTTGTACAGCCGCCTTATTTCAGTATCCAGGCTCTTTAAAACAGTAACTGCTTGCGAATCCAGGGCGGGAATTTCAAAGTATTAATATTAATAATTAATAATTAATAAATTCTTTATTTCGCAAAAAAGTGAACAATAACACTAGTAAATATAATCCGCTAAGAGCTTGTATCACCAGTTAATTTAGAACTAGCGTATTATGAACTCTGGTACTCAAAGTAAGATCTAACTTGTGTTATGAGTACCAGTGTTCCATAAGGAAATAATTACATTAAGGTACACAGGTTCCCACGAGGGGCAGCGGGGGTATTAGTGCAGTTGCATTGTCACAGAAAAATAAAGTAGAAATATAAAACAGTAAAATTAAACAGAAAATAGAGTGAACAACGTGTAAATGTAAGTGTGTTGGGGTGAGTGAGTGTTTAAGAATGTGTAATGTATGTGTATGTATGTGTAGTGCATGTTAGTGTAGTGTATGAATGTGTAGTGTCTGTATGTGTAATGTAAGTTTAAAATAATTAGACTTGGATGTGAAATTGTGTTTGAGTTATAGTGAGTGACTAAGTGGATATCTTAAGCAGACGTTCGGTGTCTTCATAATTAAGTTTTAGTAGCCATCCTTGTACACTTTTCTTACATTCAAATCTAGTCATTGGATAAATGTTACAGTATTTGTTTATGATATTGTAAAGGTGGCTGCTTATAATATTGTAGTGACGTTGAGCAAGAGCTGTTCTGGAGTATTGGGAGGAACAGATTTGATATTTCCTACGGTTTTGTGTGTAGTTTTCAGCGAACGGGAGAGTTAAGTGTTTTCGTAGCACTATTTGTTGGATGAAAAGTTGGCGGACTGTAAGTATTTTACAATTTTCGTAGAGTTGCGTGGTAGGGTATCTATAGGGCTTGAAGGTCATAACCTTCAAGACGGCTCTTTGTGCTCGTTCCAGCTGCAATAGATGAGTCTTGGCCGCTCCACCCCAGGCAGTTATGCAATATTTTAGGATTGAGTGACCAAGTGCACAGTAAACATTTTGTAGTGTCTCAGTACAAGCTGAATGTCTGAGTCTTTTTATTATGGAGACAAGTCTACGTACTCGCATAGTCAATGTCCTTAAATGGGGTTTCCAGGTCAGTTGGTTGTCGATTTGTACCCCAAGATATTTAATATTATCTGTCCGGATTATGTAAGGACATGAGCAATGAAGGCGAGGGACAGTTACCGGACAGTTGTGTACTTTAAGGTTAAAAGAATCTTGATCTGGTTGGGAGGAGGCTTTAATTGAAAATGTCATGTACAAGGACTTGTTAGGGTTCAGGGTGAGGAGGTTGCTAGTTAGCCAGTTCATGACGGTTTCGAGACCTTGTTCGGCGCATTCAAATGCGTGCGTCCAACTGTCCCCGTGAACAAGCAATGCAGTGTCATCGGCGTAAGTAAAGACTGAGCAATTGGGAAGGGAGAGTCCGCAGAGCGCGTTAATGTATATCAGAAACAAAGTCGGCCCAATCACAGAGCCCTGAGGCACACCGTACAAAATGGGATTGTTGTCACTAATAACATTATCAATTTTAACACACTGGGTGCGATCAGAAAGGTAGTCGTGAAACATATTAAGGGCGTGACCACGGATTCCTAGACTTTCCAACTTCCGGAGAAGGTGAGGAACAGACACGGTGTCGAAGGCCTTGGAGAGGTCCAGGAAAATACCTAGACACTTTTTACCGGAGTCCAGAAGGCCGACAGCACTATCTACAAAACAACCAACCGCATCCTCGGCAGACCTCCCAGCCCTAAATCCATACTGGTTCGGTGCAAGAATCTTGTGTAGTTCAAGATATTTAGTAAGGCGATTATTCAATATTTTTTCTAAGATTTTAGAGATGGAAGGCAATACCGAGATGGGCCTGTAATTATTGACATCGCGTCTGTCCCCAGACTTATAAATTGGATGCACCAGTGCTTTTTTAAACACCTTAGGAAAACGACCTGATGCAATTGAGCAATTACAAACATGAGTGATAACTGGAACTAACACTGGACAGCAGGATTTGAGTATTTTTGAAGATATGCCATCCCAGCCAACCGCGCAGTCTGTGCGCAGACCAAGAATTATGCTTTGGACCTCGGCCTCATCAGTAGGCCATAGAGCAAATGAGTGGGGTGACTGTGTAGTTTCTATCTGTACCACAGTATGTGGCGCACTAACTATCAGTTTTTCTGCCAGACTTTTGCCAATATTTGAAAAGAAATCATTAACACGATTCACGGCCGTGATATTGTCAGTAGATACGCTAAGTAGTTCAGCGGGTGTGGACAGTAGGCGATTTGTGTTTGTTATTTGTTTGATAATGTTCCAGGTAGCTTTAGGGTTGTTTTTGGCACTCTCAAATTCGGATTTTTCGTATGCTATTTTCAGGTTCTTTAGTAATTTATTGCAGAAGTTGCGGTACCTAGTAAAAGTTATTTTTAGGATATAATTATTTGGTTCTTTATTAACTTTAAGATTCATTTGATCCCTGTTTCTGATGCATCGTAAGAGGCCTGGAGTGATCCATGGCTTTAGGATCGTGTATTTTGGCGAGCTAATAATAACTTTTGTGTGCCTGTCAACAATCGTCTTTACGGTAGAGACCAGGAGTCCTGCGGCCTCATCCGCCTCCAGCAACTCAGTAACAGCGCTAAAATCAGTCTCGTTTATTTCTGCAATAACAGCCGAGTAATTTATTACCGTTCGCTTCACTTTGGAGGGGGAAAGAGCCGCTGAGCTTCCAAGACATAGTAAAACTGGGCAGTGGTCTGTAATTGCAGTGTCAAAGACAAGTGTGGATGATTTGGAATCAGATCTTACCATGACATGGTCGATACAGCTCCTTCCGCGTGTGGGGAATTCATGTGCTGGAAGAAGTCCATGTGAGGCAAGCAGATTAAGATATTCATTACTCTTAGAGGTAGTATCCATTGGCGTGATATTTATATTCAGGTCCCCTATGATCACTAAGTTCTTAAAGTTTGTAACAGAGGTGAGGACATTATCGAGGCTATTGAGGAATTCGTCAATATTGTGATTTGATGGGGAACGGTATAATCCTATGACGGACAGATTTAAACATTTAAAATTACACATCAATGTGTTAGAACCATGTATGATTGGCTCAGTGACCTCATGTTGCAGTTCTTTTTTTATGAATATAATCACACCATCGTTTTGATGTTGTAGTCTCTTGGAATAGTAGCACAAGTAACCTTCAAGTGACGGAATAATTAGATCATTTTTGAGCCAACATTCGGAAAGAACTATAATGTCACATTGTAGGTTTAATTTAAATATGAACACCCTAAAGCTCTCAAAGTTATGATTAACGCTTCGGATGTTAAGGTGCAGTATTTTTAGTGAATTACCTTGTTTACCCAGTATATCAACAGCTAGTTCGGGCTTACAGTTATTGTGAGCCTGGTTATTACCGAAAGTATCACTGTACTGTACAGATTCGTTATAATGCATTTTATGCACAAGTACATTGCGCTTCTCGATAGTTTCTTTCAAGATGGCAATTGTTGCTCAGCAGTAATTGGCATCTGAACAAAATTACTATCGAGAAACGCAATGTAATGTACTTGTGCATAAAATGCTTAAAAATAATATCTAAGGGGCAGTTTAGTTAAACAAACGTTTTTATTTAACTTCTTTATTAATTTATGCTACTATGACTTATTTTACATGAATAATATATGTGTTTATTAATTTGGGACAAAACATGTTCACAAGTCACAAGTATGTTTAGGTACTATGCAGTTCAACTAAGAACGAGAGTTGCTGACTTCATACACCCCTTATTAACACTTGCACGCTTTAAATAAAACTATTACCATATGAAAATAACTACAGGAAGATCATAAAGTTAATATACACTATTAAAAAAATGCACAAAGTATTTTATTGATAAACATTAGTGACAATTGACAGATGGAGATCATTGGTACTCTCTTTCTTAATTGAACCGGCTTCTCTTAAACACAAATATAACATAATATTCTAAAAATAAAGAAAATACAGAAAGCATCTTTCACCATAATAACTAGTATGGATTGGACAGGTCTATTTCACATCAAAACCTATACAAAATCAAACAATTTTAGACTACATAAATGTATCATATTATTTTATACACATATCTTCAGTTTTTTGAAATAATAATGTAATAAAAGAAACGGTTAGGAAGATAGATAGGTACTTATTGGTTAGGTTAGTTAAACAAGGTGTAAAATAAAAATAAATCATTGTCAGCCTATATCTTCATACTCCTGAGAGCAGGCATGAGTGAGCGTGACCCACGCCTCCTCTCAGTTAGAGATGAGCTGTAAACCACCAAGCGGGCCCAGTGCCGGTAAATCTGCACTAAAAAGTGAACATAACCAATTCATATTATAATCACTAATTGTCCTAACTTACCACCTGACTAATAAATAAATACATTATGGTTCCTTTTATTATTTATCCATTACGCTCTTGTAAAATATTAAGGAAGGATGGACCAGCAACAGGTTCCAATATGGCAGGTTGATCTGGCAGATTAGAAATTCTTGTATCCTGAAAATAAAAGTTAAACTTATTTTAAATTCAAATCCTTAAATCTTACTAATCCTACTTCCTACTAATATTACAAACATCGAGTTTGTTTGGATGTATGGATGTTTGTTACTCTTTCATGCAAAAACCACTGCAATTGGAATTTGGTATGTACACAAATAGTTCAATCAAAATTTAATTGCCGAAGTACTGCTCTAGTATTTATTGTATTATAGTAAAAAAGGACTTAATGATATGATTAATAACATGTGATACAGAGCAAAAGTGAGTTCAATGTATAACCTTGACCTAAAGCCATGTCATGCCAGAGGGTGGAAACATTTTCACACAGAAAGAAAAGGAAGAAATCTGTATCTCTCTCCAATGTAAGGCATTTTTTTTTATTATATTTTCAGATGTTAAATTATTGTATGTACGTACCTTATAGGATTGAACACCAGGTACCGCTGTTCTGAACAACTTCTTCTCATCAAAGCAAGTAGGTACTTTCAAAATGTTTACTGCAAAGCACCTTATGCTTTGAATGGAGTTCATCCTGGAATTTCGGTGAAGACCAGGCTGAAGAACAGGAAGCAATACTTTGCCAACTGAAAATGAAAAAAATATTAAAATGACTTCTTTATTCATAATAATACCGTAGGAATGATGTTTGACAACATAAGACGGGACTTTAAAAAAGTATCAAATAATTACTTATGTGTACATATTAGGTACATTAGTCTGCAGTAGATAGCTGCACAAATAAAAGGTATTCTATGGCTATGGCATTCTATGGCGATACATGGACCGCTTCAAGCTAAGACTGCAATCTTCTTCTGTGGTCGTTTTTTTTCTTTGAAAATTGATACCCAAAAACCGGTACCCGAACCGACCAATTGGTCGCCTCCACATTGCAATACAGTCTTCTACATACCTACACACATAAGGAACTGATTGAGATGCTTCAGGCAGTCAGAGAGTAAAGCCAGACGAATACTTGAAACGAATATAAGAGTGTATAATTAAAGTATTTAACTATGTAGGTACATACCGCAGAGCATTTTTTGAGCAAGGCTTCGGAAACCGATGTAAAGGGATGCCGGGATCTTTAGAAGGTGAAGATCCACACATGGCACAGATTCTAGTGTTTTCTTTCTGCGAACTCATCGCGAAATTAGACACAAAATCAAACGAGAGTCTAATTATCAAGAGTCTCAACACCGACTCTAACCCCCGTATCTATAAACAAGTAAAAGGTTTTACTTGAGTAAATGTCATTTAATTATGAGACGATTTTGAATAAGTAGTTTAATAATTGCTTGAAGTTTGAACTGTAAGAATATAGAATATACCTTTGCTTTCTTTTACGGTACCCACTTTGTTAAAATTAAGGTCTATTGCTTAAAAAAAGTTGCACAAGTAATTGCTTAAGCTAAAGAAATTACTTTCACTTGACTATAGATACGCCTGTAAGTATATCTTACAAATACGCATTTCACCAAAACACAGACACAGAGGAGCTAGCTCGGGGATGTCGATTCTTTCCGAAAAAGATCGATTTTTGAATCGATTCGAATCGTGACCTAATGAATCGATCCACAAAAAAATCGAGGCCAAAAAGATCGATTTCTGAAAAATCGATCTTTTTATCAAGCTTTTGTTAGAGGCCAAAAAGATCGATTTCTGAAAAATCGATCTATTTTTCCATCTTTTGTTTTTTAATGTTATATGGGCCAAAAAGATCGATTTATGAAAAATCGATCTTTTTATCAAGCTTTTGTTAGAGGCCAAAAAGATCGATTTCTGAAAAATCGATCTATTTTTCCATCTTTTGTTTTTTAATGTTATATGGGCCAAAAAGATCGATTTCTGAAAAATCGATCTTTTTTTCAAGCTTTTGTTTTTTAATGTTATAGAGAGGCCAAAAAGATCGATTTCTGAAAAATTGATCTTTTTTTCAAGCTTTTGTTTTTTAATGTTATAGAGGCCAAAAAGATCGATTTCTGAAAAATCGATCTTTTTTTCAAGCTTTTGTTTTTTAATGTTATAGAGGCCGAAAAGATCGATTTCTGAAAAATCGATCTTTTTTTCAAGCTTTTGTTTTTTAAAATGTTGTATATACCAAAAAGATCTATTTCTGAAAAATCGATCTTTCTTTCAAGCTTTTGTTTTTAATGTTTTATATGGCCTCTATAACATTAAAAAACAAAAGCTTGAAAAAAAGATCGATTTTTGAATCGATTCGAATCGTGACCTAATGAATCATTCCACAAAAAAATCGAGGCCAAAAAGATAGATCTCTGAAAAAACGATCTTTTTTTCAAGTTTTTGTTTCATAATTAAATCTATTTTATAAATAATGTACCTACTTAATATAAATATATTTTATTAAAAAGAAGATAAAATATTTTAATTTAACGATCTTTTTTCAGTAAAATCTGGTAAGTAATTCAATGATAAAAGATATTTTTATTATTACCATAACGAAACATCAGATTAGGTATAAAACAAGGCATTAATTTTTAAATGACAAGTGTTCGTTTACAAAGTTAAGGAAATAGATAATATAGCATATAGTTCCCAATGCTTCATATCTAAACTTTTTAAAAACAACAAAACAACAGTGTCAAGTCTACAGGGATTCAACAGGAGGTATTGCTCATCGCTTGCGATGTTTTTGAAATACTCTTATAATACGGGTACATTCAATTAACTGTAAATACTATTTTGGTTTATGCAAAAAAAAAAATCGAATGTCGATTTTCAGGGGTAAAGTATCGATTCACTGAATCGATTCAGTACTACATATCGATTAAAAAAATCGATGTTTTTGGCTCCAAAAATCGATTCTTCGATTAATCGATCTCAGATCGACATCCCTAAGCTCGATTCACGTTAACAATGATGTAGAAATAAATGCAACTCGTTTATTTATTACAAATAAACACAAGAACAAGATAAAATGGTGCGCAAGCGATGGCAGACATTTTTCTATTTTTTACATTTATTTTTCCGCTAGGTTAGTATCCCACCAAAAACATGCCTGTTAAAAAGGGGGCCAAGTTCCCATTGGCTAATTATTCGCCTAAAAAAGGGTTGAAATCCAATCCAATGCCAAGTTAAGATGCAGTTTAAAATCGTTCATAATCATCTTCATCAACAGCCTGATCCACTGGTAAACATTTGCCATTCCAAAAACTCGCCACCACACCCAGTCCTCCGCCTTCCGCATCCAGCCACTACCCCCCACTTTATTCACGTCAACGGTCCATCTGGCCGAAACGCATCAAATTTAAAAGTGCATTAAACTTGCCATTGGATTTAGCAGATATGTTTTTGGTGGGATTTCAATACTTTTTAATTCATACAAACACTATACTGCCGTGCAGGCCCTAAAGTGCAGTATGAGGAAAAAAGCGGTTTCGAGAAAACAGCGAAAAACTTTTTAACACTGTTTTTTATAATGTTATTAATGTGTATGGTGCATATTTTTATTGCTACGAGGACTAAATGACAACAAAGATGGTATTTACGAAAACAAATGTTAATTAAGTTTATTAGATTTTAATTAAAATCAGATTTTTTTAAATCATAGCAGTTACTGCACGCAAAAAGTTACTCATATGCAGATTAAAATGCGGTAAAAATATTCGATACCACAAAATTTTAGATTTTTTTGCTACTTTGCAGACTAATTTGCAGCATATGACTTTTTTTTACTGCATTTTAATTTGAATCTTGAACAAATTGCACATGCAGTTTATAGTATATAACAATGTCCGCCAACTTACGAGTATGTTTTAGGTAGGAAAGGTGGTGTATTTTTTTATTTGTATTGCTTAAGTATATGATACTCATGAAAAGTTTAAGTTTTCGATCTCGAGGAGTGTCTGCGTTAGCCACCATCTTAGATTGAAAGGGTCCAAATTCGTTATTTTTCACATAATGCTTCATCAGTTGTTATTATGACGAAAATGGCTAGAGAAGTTTAAAGACAATAAAATTCCACAACAAATAGTATTTATACGTTACGTATATTTCGTTTGTTTAGACTCGTGAAACTTGTTTTACCGAATGCGTATTAGACGTTAAGATGTCTGAAGTAAAGGACAACTGATAAAATAAGTTATTTTTTGATTAAATCAAGTTCTTTTCACTCAATTCAGTGCAATTGTCAATTATTTATCCCCCTAAATTAAGAAAAAGAAGATGTTAAATATGAAAATGTATTTTATTCATTAGAACCACAGAAAAAAAATATCCGCAATGCATAAAAACATCCCTGTTTAAAACAAAAAAACTATCTGGCTGACTGACTGATGTATCAACGCCCAGCCGAAAGCGCTAGGTATAGAAGCATGAAATTTTTCCACAAGCATTCCATAAATGACGTATCTAGGGCGGATTTTTGAAAATTCATCCTCTAAGAGGTTTAAAAATGGGTTTAAAGTTTGTATGAAAATAGTCAAATCTTACTCGATTTACTTGAAACTTTCCAATGTCCAATTATTAACAAAATCGATTAAATAAGTGTTAAGAGGCTTTTTGATAATTCTATACCTTAAATACGCATCCTCGTTGACAAAGTCGTGGGCAAAATAGGTACTCGTCAAATATGTAGACGATCGATTTCTTATCAATGTGTGCAATGATATTATAAGTAAAAAAGGTGTAGATACGTCATACGCGCTCAAATGAGGCTGATTCACACATCTTGATCTCAGTGCGACGTTGCCAGCGGCACTTCACGTACCACAGACTGAATCAAAAGTAAAAGTGACTCAAAACTACCGAAAATACCGTCGTGTGTGATGAGATATTGTACAAATTAAACATGCAAGACTTCTAAAACTCAAGGAATCACATAACATTCGTAAATATACTATTTATCTTTAATATTTTCACAAATAAAACATTACGTTTCTATAATATGGCGTCGTAAAAGAAAGAGTGCGAGCACGGGTGCGAGTGAGAGGAGACGCTGACGTGCGGGGGGATTGATGACGCGTGCCAGCTGTTTGTTTATCTAGCTGTCACTTTTTTTCTTATTGCGTTGTATCAAGCTATCCTTTTTACTTGTAGTGAAATGTAATGTGTGAACAAAAAAGTGTGTATCTGTGCTGCCGCTCGGCGCGGAACAGTTTTTTCCGTTGTTTTGTACGAGTATAACATATCTATGACTTTATAATATCATTGAATGTGTGTTCTTCCTTAACTTTGTTTCTATGTGACGTACAGAATACGTACAAATAAAGTTGTTGTGGAATTTTTATATATTTTTGTCAATGATAATATCATTGATTTTTGTCATAAAGTTATCTGTTAAAGCATTAAGTGAAAAAAACAAATTTGGACCCTACGACTATGCATTAGCCGACACTTCTCGAGCTCAAAAACTTACATTTTTCATGAGTAGCTTAGACTTAAGCAATACAAATAAAAACGACACCACATAAAGCAAGGCAAAGCCTCTTTTTGGTCCTCATTGACTGGACTATAATAAGGTAATTGTAACTTAATTTTAAGTGCTTTGAACACAAGCGGTAATAGAGACATTTCGATAAAAATTTAATGGTAAGTAGGTATACTTAAAGCTTTTGGGTTCCGCAGAAACATGAGATTTTTCAATTAAATGGCACATTAATTACCTACAGTTTTTGGTTTCCGACTATATATAATTTAAGGGGAAATTATAGACTGATTTTCATCGACAAATCTGCTTATTAAAAATCCTACCAAAACACTTCGCGAATGGCGGCCATTTTTGTTTTTTTAACCGGCCGAACAGAAACTGTACATTATTCACATATCTCTCTCTAGCTCAATAAGTACCCCTGATTTTTGCTTAGGTTTTCGTGGTAAATTAGAAGAATTCGACTGATTGAGAGAGAGAGTTAGCGACAAATTCTGACTAAAACGCAGTAAAATATGACCTGTAAGTCCTGTAACTGCAGTGAAATGAGTAAAATCGTTCAAGTTACCAATTATAATGCAGTGACAGAGTATCATATTGCGTTTTAATTAGCATTTAAGTTATTTTAATCTTTTGAAAATACTGACTATACTGCAGTAAATAATGAACATACTGCTTTTTAGCTAGTTTTCACGATATAAAGTTACTTCAATAACACTAAATAAAATACCACTTTTTCGTACTTTGCTGCATTTTAATCTGTAGTTCACTGTGAAATAAATTAGTGATCAACCATGCAGTATTAACACTTTTGATACAAAAACGACTTACTGCGTTTTATTTTATATTCCTCAATATTTTCTTTGGGTATGGAATACAGATTTTTTGTGGTAATATCGATATTTACTGCGTTTAACTTGGTAAAGTGACGGATCGTGGTAGACGTAACTGCTATTACTGTATTTTAGTCGGTATTGTAATATATTTAGACATGCAAAATTAAGTTACTGCTTTCTTAAATTTGATTTTTAACCGTTTAGAGCATCCTAACAAATACCTGATTAGATCTACATGTTTCTTATAACGTGTACATTAAGGTTCAATATTCAACAAAAAAATGACAAAAAGCCTGTTACTGCGTTTTAGGGCCTGCACGGCAGTATATAACATACTTAACTTTGTCATTCATACAAACACTATGAAATCAAAGTTATTTTTGTTGTTTGTGTATATATTATTACTTACTAATCTCAATATAATTAGGTATATTATTATCCCTAATCTATGCTTGCTGCTACGGAACCCTTCATGGGCGAGTCCAACTCGCACTTGGCCGGTTTTTTCTACTAATTATGATTATGGCAATTTTAGGCAGATAATGTTGGGTCCATGCTGCATTTCTATGACTGATGTCACGTAGATTCTTGTTATTATTTTTGTGTACAGCTTGACATAAAAATGTAGAAAACCGGAAGTCGCCACTGTCTTCGCGCTACCAGCACTTTGAATGATTTTATTTAAGGTGATTGCTTCGATGTAGCCCGCGAAATTCAAATTTTTTTACGTTTTTTGCAATTTGCAGGCCAGTGACATGTTGTAACTTTATAAATATTTGTGTTGCGCAAATAACAAGTATAATTTTAAATACAAAAAATATCAAAAAACTCGCTCCATCAGCTCTCACATAGAAAAGGTGCATCGTAGTTAGATTTCGGAGATTTTAACATGATGCACCTTTTCTATGTGAGAGCTGATGGAGCGAGTTTTTTGATATTTTTTATATTTAAAATTATACTTGTTATTTGCGCAACACAAATATTTATAAAGTTACAACATGTCACTGGCCTGCAAATTGCAAAAAACGTAAAAAAATTTGAATTTCGCGGGCTGGTTGGAGCATCCCATCTTTTTTTACTTATTACGTTAGTTTTATGGCACAATAATAAATCTAACAAACCTGCGGTCTTTGTTTACATCAAATATCAAAGATTTTAAAACGCTGTCAGAAATAAAAATTTTAGTTCCGTTTCAATCCGTTCTGGCCAAGCTATAATCATGTGTAATTAAAACATTGGAAAGATTAGCTCTCTGCATTATTTCACTGAAAGTTTCTCATTTTATAAATTTTCGTGGAACTCGTATTAAAAAAAGTTTGATGCACTTTCCTAATAAATTTCATTCGACCTTTTTTATTCTTTAGGGCTTAAAAACTAAAGCGATTGAGTTGGGAGGACCCTTACTTGTTTTTAAAACAAATTTAAGTTGATAAACACCAAGAATATTATAAAAAGAATCTTGTCTAGGTCTGATTTGATGTAGACAAGTTTCTCTTGTAGAGAAGAAATGTGTCTTCCCCCAAGTGTCAAAAGTAGAGAAAATATTGTCGCCGTGCTCGACGTTGTAGACTTCTTTCTATCGTAGAGAAGAAACATTTCTTTTATACGTGTCAAACATCGCCATGCTTAGGACGATAGAGATCTTTCTTCAATCTGTCAGTTTGTCGATTATTATATTATATTAATTACAAAATATTTTAAATCAATAACATAAGATCAGGCTGAATGAGCTAGATCCCTTTGCCTTCCCGCAAGGGTACGAAACGTTACCAAATATGGTAATGTGTTGCATCAGCCGATGACGCCCCGCCCACCGGCCGGCTCGCGGCCGCCGCCGAGCGGCCGGTACCGGTAGTCTACTAGTCGCAGTCGGCAACATCTGTGGTCTGTAACTGGGTAGGAGTGATCGTAGGTACCTACACCTAGCAATCATGGAAAAGGAAGACATGTCTTCCTTCTTAATGTGTATAATAAACGCCGGATTAGATGAAATAATACCATTCCTTGAAGGTAGGTAAGCCAGTGTCTCGGTTTTATTTAGTCAAGAATTTTTTTTCTCTGGTGCATGCCAGTTTGAACTTGTTTGATAGCTTTGTATTGTATTTTTCAGACAATCATATAACAACACTTGAAACTGCCATTCTGCTAAACGATGAAGACTTGAAAGAACTGATTCCAAAGATTGGCCCCAGAAAAAAATTTAAAAATTGGCTAATAGAACATCAAAAAGCGACCGGTGTCAATGTACGTACCTACCTACTTGTTTACTTGTATTTAGCTAATAAAAATGTTTTCTTTGTTTTTTTCTCTTGGACCGATGCCGTATACTTTTGTAATGCTTTGTAATAAAGCTTTTAAATTATTTTTCTAGAACCTTTAAATTAAGAATGCTGAGCTAAACGACTCAACTCAAAACGCTGTACGGGACACTGATGTCAGTGATAATGCAAAAATCTCTACAGATTGTACTATTGCAGCTAATAACACAGTGAGTTACTCATAATTTCTTTAAACATTTTTTTATTATTATTAACATTTTTTTTTTATTATATTATCCCGCCTAAATGTTGAGCCGACCATTTGGGCATGGTCGTTTTTTTTTACGTTGTTAATTAATTTACGTTACACGTGCATCTTTGGGTAATTGATGTACATTCGTGTACCAAAGGCCATTGCCCAAATCAGGCCCACAGTGAACAGTACACTAGAGAAAAAATACTAGCATTAATTTTGCCATAAAAAAATAGGTATTTATGTGTTTTCAAAGAACCGCCACTACAAACTACAATAATTCGTTAAAAAAAGTAACCCAATTGAAAAAAACGGAAGTTTTCTTGATTTCAACGCTGGTAAAATATTGCCAGCATCTAATCACATGTCAACTATTTTCATTAATTAATCGATTAGAATCGATTATACAAAAATATAATAACCTCACCGGCATACCCATTTGGCTTTTCTTGTATTGTAATAAAAAAGAACTACAATAAAACATGAATATACAAAGCAATGTGTGCTTGTAAAAAAAAGAATTTAAATAAATCCACGGTGTCCTTCGATAGCCCTTTACGTTCCGGGGTCACGGTGATGAGATAAGTCCCGCGACCAGTGTAAACCTTGCTTAAGATATCATTAAGATATGACTGGGTACCTATGTATGTTTGTAATAATTCTAAGATTACGTTTTTTTTGTTTCAGGTATTGAAACTATTAAATGTAATGTTATTTTCTTTAGTAGATTGTATAAGTATTTAGAAGGCAAAGTTAGTGTGCTAGTAGAATATACGTAGTTTAGGTATATTGTTTAACCAGCAAAAATGTAAGTACATCCGTATGTATAGTAGGTATTTATTTGATACATTATTAAAACCCGTATTATTACAACTCATATAGTTATGCAGGCCATACACCATCAATTCGATTGTCCAATTGACATGACACTGCCGATTGGATCCAATCGAATTGACCATATGTGGCCGGGGATCGGCAGGCAGGACAGATCGAATTGGCAGAACAATCAAAATTCAATTCTTTTGGTTGGATCATGCCGATTGGACCGTGTATATGGCAGTGGGCAATCGATCGTATGATTTTGTTAACCGACTTTAAAAAAGAAGGAGGTTCCTAATTAGATTGTATATATTTGTTTTATCATTGTTTGCGGGTATCTTCGATATGTATAGACCGATTTTGTTTTTTCTTTTTCTTTATTTGTCCGATTGGACAGTTAGAATTGATCGTGTGTGGTGTAGGTATATGGACGAACTGCAGATTGGATCCAATCAGCAGTATCATGCCAATTGAACGATCGAATTGAACGTGTATGGCCTGTATTACTAAGTAGTACATATATATTTAGTATTCAATAGTATTTAGTATTTATCATTAGTTAGCCTAAGGGCTGATTTTTCAATAGTCAGATAACTTTTATCTGAGGAATAAAAATAGCGGTTTGACATTATTTTCTATAGATAAACTGTCAAACAAACAAAAAAAAGTGTACAAAGCCTAAATTGTTTTTACGGGTACCTATCCTTAATTAAATAAGAGCAAAAAAGGAGGGATCATCGGTAATCGAAAAAAAAAATTACAATTCAATTTTTTTTTTTGGTTTATTGACTGCTCATAGAGCCCCGTAGGCTATACTCCAACTGGACCATTTACTCATTCATTTATCAATTTGTTCAACAACTTTAAAAAGTTGGTATCAATAGTGTTTGTGTTTTACATACAGGAAAGTTTAGACGGCAGAGCAATACTCAAAGAGGGAAAAGGAGGCTTACTCACGGAGGGTTCCCGAAGGAAATTGAGCCAGCTGTTAATACACCACAAACTAGAAGACAATTGTGCCAAGAAAATTTCCAGTGAAGAATTTTATAAACTAGCTACCGAAATTGTGGAAATATTCCACAAGGAACGCGTTGTGGTGTATTATTCTGCATATTTATCAGCTACAAATAAAGTAGCTAAAAAAAATGCTAGCGGAAAGCTCTACGAGAGCTATATAGCTCGAAGGAGAAAGTTGCGAGAAAGTGGACAGTTGCCGGGAACTAGCCGTTCATCCTCGAAGTCGTCCAGATCCACGCCAACTATCACAGATGATGACATTTATAACCTGGAATCTCTGGAAAGTGGTAAGCAAATAATCGCTAGTCATCTTTTTCGTGATTTAAATGTACCACGGGCGACTCTATTATGGTGCCCTTCCTCTTGTTGACTCATCCCACCATACACATATAAATTACAGGTGTTTTCTATGAAGAAACATTACTATGGCTGAAAAACAATGTTGATCCATGGAAATCTGTTGAAGAAAAGTGGGCAGAAACTGCAGATTACCGCCTAAATCGCATCCAATGTGGAAAAGGTGATATAGCGGATTACTTCAAGGATTTCCCAGCCTTAAAACAATCACAAGGCTATACCTTGGTAAGCATATACCGCAGCCGCTTATTTTTTACATAATCCTTGTGGTTTTTAGGGTTCCGTACGTCCGAATACAAAAACGGAACTAGGATCACTCGTGTGTCCGTCTGTCTGTCGCTTACAGTCAATTATCTCCGAATCTACTAGACCAATTAAGTTGAAAAAACAAACATTTTAGTTTTATATACAACATATTTAATACATACATAAACGAAAACATTGCATTCAATTTGTAAAATACATGTATTTTCTACCTTGGTGTAAACGAGGGATTATAAGACAAGTGTCTGAATTTCGATTGCCATGTAAAATTCATAATGTTAGTTCCCATATCTGCCACGATTCTTCTCTTTTCGCACAGACTCTAGTCACTTGCAACACTCGCGCGCTGCCGACATAGCAGAACGAGATATTGTGCAGGCACTAAAAGAGACAAGCTATTCTAGTTCTCGCTCAACAACCCAATAACCTCTGTGGTAGCGATCCGGACCTTTCTAACCAGTGGAAATAACATAGCGTACATTTATTGTATTCTTTTTTTCAGCTAATGAACGATTTCAGTCGTCTGTATCCGGGAAAGGAAAACAAATTATTTTCCTCTATCACCCTCAAAAAAGAAGAAATTATAAAATATGCTTCATTAAAATTAAGAAAAATTAGAGACCAAGACACGAGAACAAAAATAGCAAATATAATTGCACTGATTGACGGTAAGAAGTTTTGCTCAAATATTCGTTCTTATTATTAACCTTTAACTATGGAGTGGAGTCTCAGAGGCCCCGCCCATTCTAGAAATCGCACAGATTTGTGCACAGAACATATATACCCTAAAGGGATTTGTGACTTCCCCCTTCCCCTCAACACCGAGCCGCTCAGTTAGAGTATTGAAAAAATGACGTCCATATAAGTGTTTTTTTATTTTATTTTAGTTGAAGGTTAAACCTTCATAAAATTAAGTCTCATAAATTAACCGAATCTTTTTTTTTTTTTGAATACAGAAGATGAACCAGAGACATCTAGCAATATTGCTTTGATGTTGCTGGCTTATGTCATCAACATTTCACCTGCACGGAAAATGAAAGGAAAGCCAGCGTGGAAGCCATCCAGAGCAGAGGTATGCGACGGCTATATATCGCAAGCTGCTTCTGAAGCCGACGTTACCAACAAGATCATTCAAAAAAAGGAGAACTTGCAAAGGCTAGGCCGCACAGTTCAACCCTACGTTATTTTTGTTGGCCCTACCGTTACTGAGGTAAAAGTAGCATATGTGGTAATAAATGACACATTGTATAGTTTCAACAAATTAGTGACAGCTGTAGACTGTGCATTTAAAGTATTTCAGTCGATAGGAGCTTGTTACCCGGAGGAAGCTGGAGACATATGGCTTTTTATTCAATTGGGTTTCTACGATATTAAAACTAAATTTGACAGGCCCACACAGGCTGTGAATAGTCTTTTAACTGATCTAGAGTTAATACTTTAAAAATGTTTACCTGTTACTATTGCAAAAAAGCCAGTGTGTCTCCGAGTTTACTTATAACTCATGTGCGAACTTTCTGTAAATTAACGGTAGGATTTTCCGGATTTCGGTGTGGTGAACAAGGGTGTTATCGTCATTATATTTCCTCTGCATCTTTCAAAAAGCACTTAGTTAGAGACCACCAGTCATCATTGTCAGTCTTGCCTCATCCAAATAGTAACAAACCGATTGATACAGATACAGAAGCCAATATCTCAAATTTACCTTCAACGTCAAGCAAAGAAACTTACGAAACAGCAAATACGATGGAATCTCTACCAACTCAAAGAGACGAAAACTCTCTTGGTCACCATGCTGCATGTCTCGTCTCCACTCTATATGCTAACCCAATAATACCGCGTAAAGCCGTACAAGTTCTTGTAGAAAATCTTCAATTATTTCATTCTAAATCACAATGCATTATAGAGCGACAGTTTAATGATCTGGTACCACCAGACCAAGATAATGTTCATGTTAAAAATGCTTTAAAAAATATCTTTAGCGCGTTCAGCGATGCGTTTGAGAATTTAGATTCGGAACACAAACGTTTAAAATATTTTAATGAAATAGGAACTTATTCTGAGCCCCTTGAAGTGGTTGTGGGTCAACGTAACGAGGCTAAAAAAACAGCGGCTGGTTCGTTATTAGTACAAGAAAATTGTACAATGCAGGTGATTCCGTTAAAAGAAAATTTAAAACGAATTTTTTCATCAAAAAATTTCATGAAGGATACTCTTAAATATTTGGACACAGTACAAAATGACTCTTTCGGTATTGAGAATATTGTTCAGGGTTCAGTATGGAAAAAAATGACAGAAAATTCTGTAGAGCATGATGCAATGATTTTACCATTAATAATCTACTTTGACGATTTTGAAATAGGCAATCCCTTAGGAAGCCACGCTGGGATTCATAAACTTGGAGCTATTTATGCCTCAGTACCATGTCTTCCACCTCACTACGTGTCGCTTTTGCAAAATATTTTATTATTGGCTCTTTTTCACTCATCAGATAGAACAAGCTTTGGAAACAACATAATTTTTCAAAAAGTTTTTGATGTTCTTAATGATTTAAAGAACAATGGTATTCATGTTGAAACTGATGTGTATACCGGCAAAATTAAGTTTTATGTTGCAGCTGTGACGGGAGATAATTTAGGATTGAATGCTATGTTAGGTTTTGTTGAAAGTTTTTCTGCAAATCGGCCATGTAGAATTTGTACTGCTAATAAAGAACAAATCAAAACACTGCTTTATGAAGATGACACGTTGTTGAGAAACAATGTCAATTATGAAAATGATTTACATTTAAATGACATTTATATGACTGGTCTTAAAGAAAAATGCCCGTGGCTTGCTTTAGATGGGTTTGACTTATTTCAAAACGTCGCCGTAGATGTTTTACATGACTATCTCGAGGGTGCTTGTCGATATGTGATGTCATTTGTGATACAGAATCTAGTGTGCACTCAGAGGCTAATTTCTTTTGACAATTTGATATCAAGAATACGGTATTTTAATTATGGACCTGATTCTACATCGACACCATGCAATTCTGTAGCAAAAGAAGGCTCAACATTAAAGTTAAAATGTTCGGCTTCTGAAATGCTTACCCTTGTTCGATATTTTGGGCTGATTGTCGGACATAATGTCCCAGATGAAAACGAAGTTTGGTTCTTATACATCAAATTAAGACAATTGTTGGATAAACTTTTGAGTCATAGAATTCATGAAAATACTATTGATCAAGTAAAATTTTCAGTAGCTGAATTAAACGAGCTCTATCGACAATTTGCTGAAACAGACTTAAAGCCAAAGTTTCATTTTCTTACACATTATCCAGAAATGTTAAAAAAATTTGGCCCACTTACCCAAATCTGGACGATGAGGTTTGAAGCCAAGCATCGTATATCTAAATTTGTGGCCAGAGCATCACACAATAGAGTAAATGTTTGTAAAACAATAGCTATTAAACATCAATTAATTTTAAACGATACTTTTCTTAAAAATGAAACTGTAAAGACGATCTCTTATGGCAAAAAGGCAAATATGACAGAAGCGCAGATTGAAAATGTAAGACTAAACTTTCATTCTCGAGGTATAATCGATAATAATTGTTGGTACTCATTATCATGGGTGAAACTGTATGGTGTCCGATTTGAGCTGTCGTCAATTGTCATTCTAGATATTTCAGAATCATCAGGCTTACCAAAGTTTGGTGAAATAAAAAATATTTATTTACTTGACAATGATGAGGTTACATTTGAGTGTGTTTCATTAGAGTGTATAGATTTTAATCAGCATTACTATGCGTATCAAGTGATGAGAACCAACGATTACCTATTATATAATTATAATACCCTTGTTTCGCCTGTACCGGCTACAATTACAATAATGTCAAATTTAAAACTTTATGTCACTGTTCGGTGGACTTTAGAATAATAACGACCATTACACATCACATAATATGACATACGTACCCTTGGGGTAGGACTTCCCATCATATTAGCACCAACCTTCTTCGTTTATTTTTCTCTCATCACACACTTACATGCATATCGTCGGCTCAGAGGTAAACTCGTCAAACTGACATTTTGGTGATTTTGACTTTAATGAAGAATTGCCATGGTTACTATTGAATCTTCATTGTGATAAAATATCATATCTCTAGCAATTGTAGTTTTGAAGATAATGCCATTATTCCTTTTTCATAACTGCACAAAATTGTATTAGTACAATAGTAAACTTTTCTATGTGGTCTTTGTTCAGTTTACCTGTACTGCATATTATTACTTTTTGAAATACTCACAATCTTCAATTAACCTATGTGGTACATTGAATACTTTACCGTTGTTCAAAAGGGTAGTGGAAAGTTAAATCTTTCAAAGGTAAATTAGCCAAACTGGAAGATTGAATACTTTTGATTGATTGATTGGTGCATAAAACAATCAGAATACTTAAACTCACAATATTCTATTAGCTTAGGTGGTACATTGAATACATCACTTTTGTAAAAAAGGCTATCGAGACACTAAATATCAGTGTTATATTATTTTTAGCGACAGATTGAAAACTTTACTTTGGTGTGCTTATGCAATCAAAACAAATATAGAATAGTTAATACCATTCTTATTTCGCAGATTTATTAATTTACATCAGTTTTTAAATAGTAATAAATGAGTATGAAGTGATGAAAGAACAATTCCCATAACAATATACAAAAAAAAAACAACCCTTGTAGCATCTTAAAATCTATGTTAATCGAAGAGCCATAACCATCTTATCATTTTATTGTTCTACGGCGAAGATGAAATGTGCATCCGAAAAAAGTTATATTATATCGACATGAAAGAACCAGAATCAGTCACAATACTATGTTCCCAATCACGATGGTTTTCTTCTTTAATTATTACCAAGGAATGATTTTGTTTGTTCGTGGCTAATTGAGAAGCTCGTGGCTAAATAATTACAGCTGCACAGGCTGATAATTCGGGCTAAGCCGCGCTTGCCGTGGTCGGTCTGTGGATGGGTAATAATCTGTTATAGTAGTTTCCTCCGTGCCTCGGAAAGCACGTAAAGCTGTTGCTCCGGCCATTATTTGTAGATCTTTGATAGTCTTTACAGTCAGAAGCTCTAAAATCTGACCACCAGTCTTACCATGGGGTATCGTATTATTACCCAGTTGCTGGGTTGTGGAGGTCCGATAGGCAATCGCTCTATGTAAATTGATATTCAGCTACATCTGGTTCAACTGGAAGCCGACTCGAATATAGTTTTGAAAAGGCTAGGAATGATGATTTCGTTCGGAGTTTTCAAACAACTCTTTGGAACTAAATGGTGACTCCCGCACGGAAACAACTAACGGAGAGTAAAAAGTTCAAAGAAGAATTCTTATGAAAATCGTTATTGTGAAGTAATGATTGACCTTTTTTAAGAGTATTCAAATAAAATTCAATAAATACAAATAAAATCGTTTACTTTTCATCACAACAAATACATTTTTCGGTTGTGAAATCAAGCTGTCCTGTCCCTCACGGCGGCGCCTGCCTCTTCCTTCGCCAACACGCCTATCGCCTTCGTGAGGACACTGTGGTGTTCTGCCCAAGTGGGGTAGACCTGCACCGTATGCTCCACTGTATCCTCCGGGCGAACCTCGTAGTGATGACATCCAGTCGTTTGTTCCTTCCGAATCAGACACAGGAACCTCTCAAAACTCCCGTATCCGGTGAGGATCTGCGTCAAGCTTAAGGTAAGGCCAACGCCCGTGGCGCCTCTGCAGCCACTCCTCATCCCTCTGGGTCTTACCACCGCTATGCCCGGAGTGGCGAGGGTATGCCTGAACCAGCGATTTGTACTAAAACGCGAAGGTTCGTAGCGGGCGGCGGACGCGATTAGGGGTTTGAGGTGCCTAACAACAAAATTCAAGGAAACGCTTGGAAAGGAGAAAGCCGTTTCATGAACTGAAGATTTGTGAGGAATTTAAGGTCTCCTGACTTTCTGGATGAATCAGTTTGCGGCCGTTGGTGGCTGCGCGCATGTCGTCAGTTTCGTTTGGTACTGTGGGGTTGGAAGGCATTTTGAGAATTTCGTTGGGCCAGCCAGTGCCTGACTGAAAACACAGAATAATGTATGTGTTGTGATAAGGAATAAACGGTTTTATTTTTAATTAGAAATATATTTTTATTTGAAAACTCCTAAAGATTATGGTAACTTCTCAATAACGATATTCAACAAAATTCTTCATTGAACTTTTTAATGCCCCGTGAGTTGTTCTCGTGCGGAAGTAACAATTTTGTTTTAAAAAGTTGTTTGAAAACTCCTAATGTTAATACAGTTTGGCTAGTTGACTATCAAAAAATGTATGACGTGTAGTATGCTCCACGGGCGCGCCAAAGTTCACCTAAAATTTGAACTCCGATCATCGGAAACCCGAAAATTGTATTCCTAACATTTTTAACCCTAATGATCACAACTCCTAATTGCACTGTCACTAATATTCGTAATTCCGAATCATTCGACTTCATAATGTCGGTAGCAATAAACATCTATTATACTATTATTTGTTTTCCTATATTTTCTCAACATAACCTTCTTTTACACTATTATTCAAAGTCATATCTTTTTTGTTTAGATTTATTTTTATTTTGTTGGCATATTATCACGTATACTTGAGGAAGTGCTTGCTTCGCACTCACTAATTATATGAATTGTTTTTTTTTATTAGTTAAAGCGTCTTCTTTAATTTTATTTAAAGCGGTGTGTACCTGAAAAGATATCCATACGTTAGGTTAGAACTGTGACCAGCTACTCGCGAGTCGAGCGAGCAAAGCGAGCGGTGCCGCGGCAGCGGCCGGAGAGCGCAACCTGGAAATTTGTCGCCAGTATTTTTTTCATAGTGACCCCAACACGACACTCTGACCAAAAACGACTGGGGGCACCCCGACTCGGACAGGTTAGGTTAGAAGGGGATGGCGGGGTCTGAAAGACCCCGCCATCCCCTTCGTGGTTATTTTTTTTTAAACCACCCAGAAGTAGGAGCACCGCGAAGCGGTGCTCCGTCGAATTTTCTCGACATTTTACTTTATTTAGTTTGACTAAATCCAGTAAAATGACTAAATAAAAATATCACCGTAACAATGTTTAGGGATAAAAACGTTATGATAAAAAACAGTAGGAGTTTCAATATATTTACAATAACGATATTATTGATAACAATTTTCGGAAAAATGAGTGTTATGAACATCGCCGGTAGCACTACAAAAAGTATGAATAAAAACTTTAGGATGAAAAATTTTAGGAAGAGTGATCATTCGGATTACAAATCGTTAGGAAGAACAATTTCGGATAAACAACTTTAGGTGAGCCAATATGGACCCATGCTCCACTGCAGTCAATTTAGTTATCTACCAGTTTGGCTACTTGAACACATCTTAATTATATTTCTTGTCTCATTCTGAACATGGTAAATATGCCAATCTGCTTTAATTTCTTAAATAATGTATACTTTGTAATTCTAACATTATCTACTTAAAGTACATTACTTTTGACTAATAAATTTACAAGCATGAAAAGATACCTATAAAACCTGATTTACAGGACCAATTCTTGTGTTCATTTCGCTCTCCTCAAAAGTTTGACTTTTGCAGATTGGCAAGTTTACTATTGGACCGACATGTAGTCAAACCCCGAAGTCCCGGCGCTCCTAGGTTTGCCTAGTCAAACCTCAGGTTTGACAAGAAGCCTTAGTCAAAGTCCAAAACTAAAGCGTGTTTCGGCCTTTGACAAAAGAATTTATAAATTATGGTCAAACCTTGGAGAGACCAACTTGGATAGTCAAAAAAATTTCTATGGTCTGTTAAAACAAAAATAACCTAAATATGTATGAAAAACATCATTCATATCCGATGTTAGATTTTGTCAAAACTGCCTTATACTCCTGTAGGTCACGTGGTCCTGCAGGTTAGAAATTTCGCAGCGGAGCGTTCGTCTTAAAATTCGTGGTTTATTTTTTTAACAGACAACAGAAATCTTTGTTTCACAGAGTGATTGTTAATTTAATTTAATTTTCACTCTTAAGAATGTGTTTTTCATACATTTAAATACAAAAAAAAAACAATTAAATAAATGATTATGACAAATTCTGTACCTAATTAAAGTCTGACTGGTCAAAACGCGATTTGATCAAATTACGTTTCGGCGTTTGACTTTCCAAGTTAGTCTCTCCTAGGTTTGGCCATAAATGCGTTAGCCAAAGATCGAAACACGCTATTAATTTTGGACTTTGACTAAGCCTTCTTGTCAAACCTGAGGTTTGAAGCAAACCTTGGAGCGCCGGGACTTCGTGGTTTGACTATAACACATACAACACGTGCAAAAATTCAGAAACACACCCCCTGTGCGGATCTGTTGCCCGCAGGTGATACAGTTTACACATCTTACTTACCCATACCTTACCATTTTGCAAAAGCGTGAATACGGGCCCACCACCAATTTGTTTCTTTAACTTAACTTCAGGTTAAACATCAGTACTGAGTTTCATTTGTTGTTTGTATTCTTTCATCGTATTGTGTGCTTTTAAAATCAGTCAAAGAAGAAGGGTCACTGTTCATACAAAAATTACCCAGCCCCGGCGCAAATGAAATTAATGTATCTCAGTTTTTTTGTTATTTTATGTACATCAAATAACAGGTTTCTTTTTTTCAATTTCAGTGGCTAACTTAGTTAAATTCTCCGCGGTTTCAACCGCTACTCGGCTCCTATTGCCTGGAGCGTGATGTTATATAGCTTACAGTCTTCTTTGATAAATGGACTATCAAACACAAAAAGATTTTTAAAGTAGTAGTTCCTGAGATTAGCACCTTCAACCAAACAAACAAACTCTTCAACTTTTTCAGCTGGGCGTGGATGGCTATGTCCGAAGCTATGAGGAATATCGAAAAATGTTGAAAGGAATCTCTAGGCCGATTTTGACAAAAACTAAAATTGCATCATTGGATTTTAGAAATATCAATAATCTTGGCCAGGAATCGAACCCGCTGATTTTGGAAAAAAAAAATCACATCTTGTAGGTACCTACATTAGACTATTCAATAGTGTTGCTAATAAGGATCAAATTCTGGGAAGTAATCATATACGTCAAACTTAATTTTACTTAAGGTTAGAAATTGAAAAAAAGAAAATCTGTTATTTGATGTTCATAAAATTACGAAAAAACTGAGATACATTTCACTTGCGCCGGGGCTGGGTCACAGATGACCCTTCTTCTTTTGTATGTAAAAGTAGAAATATCGAAACTCGGTACTGATGTTTAACCTTCACCTAGGCCATGGGGTAGGGGAGCACCGCCCCTACTGCCAAAAGGTGGCTCTCGGATCGCTACCAAAACGGGGCGATCCCCACATTTTGTATTTTTTGTATTTTTTTTTTTTTGTAGAATACCGGTTATATCTGTTTAAAGTCGGGCCTTGCGACATAGGTTCCGCAACTAGTTAGGTTTATGCGTATGTATTAGCGTTCGTATGCGAACGACCTTTAAGTTAAGTTTACCGTAGGCCTAGACGCATTGGTTTCCAGCGACGACCACGCGGACTCCATTGATGCCAAGGTACCTTTAGAGCCAGTCCACACGACGACGCAGTAGTAACGTTCCGACATCGCAGCGGCGACGCCCAGTTGCGGCAAGCATTTTATAAAAACATCGCATCAGTCTATACAAAGCAAGGATCGGAAAAGACGTCTGGCATTGCTCCTATACTTTGCAAATAAAACTGAATACAAAATATGTACGTAAAAAATGATATGGGCTTTCGTGTATCCTTCCTATCAACGCACAAGCAACTGAGCGCTGCCGTTCCGTCGTCACAATGTGTACACCCCCGCCCGCTTCGTCTCGGGGGCTGTAGTTCCGTCGTGTGTGCGTTGCGTCGACGCAGCGCACCGTGTGTACATTATGATTATTAGTATGTAAAATGACGCAACGGCAGCGCTGCGTCGATGCAACGGAGACGCAACGCGCCGTGTTGCCTGGCTCTTACTAGTGATTCTTTGGTCGGAAATCCTAGGTTGCTCTTACGCAAGGCGGGTAACCGCCTCCGGCTCGTGCAACAAATACCTGAGATCTGAGACATTGTTTATGTTGATAATGGACTGTCTGTTGTTACACCTAATTATTTCTAATTGCCCTAAAACATTCAGACGAAATCTATATAAGATAGGATATCTACTGACGCCCTTATATTTTAATAAATATCTAATCGCCAATCCTCTCGTCCTTTCCGAATTACGTATTGTAAAGGCCTACTCAAACCTGACCGATATCCCGACCGGTATTTTGTATGGCATTACCGGCAGCAGTTGCGGAACACCTTTGAACAGCGCGTTACCGCATACCCATCGGGATATCGTTACCGCCACCGGTACAGGATACCGGTAAGATTTGAGTAGGCCTTAAATCTTGCCTGTCAACAACCGACAGACGGTAAAATTCCTTGTTCATAGTTGTTTTATCATCAGCCTGTATTCGTCCACTGCTGGACATAGGCCTGTCCCACTGAGCCAATTAATTAATTAATAATAAATTGTTTTATAATAAATTGTTTATTGAGTCTCTTACGCCACACACGTTCCAGTATACTTGCGCAAGTCTGGACTTGCACAAACACAGGACAGTGAAAATTTTAGGAATTTGTGCAAGTATCTTCCCACACACGTTACAGTATACTTGCGCAAGTCTTGATTTGCGCAAGTATACTTGTACCGTGTATGGCCGGCATTAGATTTACATAACAAATGTGATTGAAACAGCCCAAGTAAGTAGTTAATAACACTTGTGTTGCAATTGGGTTGTCTCGCTCCTCCCCTGTATTGCTAAACAGCATTGAGACTGACAATTAATTATATGACTGACAATAATAAGCTTGTGTTTTTTTTGTATTTAAATTTTACGATTGAAAATAAATAATATGAATCTTTTATGTCTATTTCCTTTTAAGCATGTGAAGCTATAAAACTTGTACAGGGTTTGAGAACAGAAATTCTTCAGAATTTCTTCTGATAATAACCTTGTAGAAGTTTAAAAAAATAAAAAATGATGTATCATTGCTGTGTACACTAAATGTATATGTATCGTGAAGTATTATTTTACCTAAATGACCAATTATTGTATGCTTTTCACTTACAGGTCCGGACTTTAGTGCTAAATCGCTGTAGCAGTGTTAAGTTCGCTATAAAATTATTTTGCATAATAATAATAATAGCCGCACTTATATCGTACAAATTCAACAACAGTAGGTAAAGCCTGACCAGAGTTTAAAAAAAACCCCTACAATGAGGACGCGACCTTTTGTGATATATTTAAACGTAACTATTGCCAGTAAATCTGAAAATTACCGCACGCGGGTTTTAATACATCTGGTCAGCTTTATAATGATACATCATTCTTTATCTTACCCGCACCATTATTTATAAGTAGATATCTATGTGACCAGTGCAGGTTGTACTACATAAACTACAAAGCATGTGTATAAAACTTATTAACTGTTATAGTAGAGGTATGAACGGGAAGTCGAAGCGTAGGCAGACCGCCATTCCTAAGATGTTAACGTTTATATTTTTATGACGCTGGCCGTACATACAAAGGTGTTCAGATATACATAAATTAACCAATCAGTCAATGAAATTTTGTAGACACGATCGAGAAACTAATATCTAGGTCTGTGGTTTATATTACATTTTCGTAAAAATGTATAGTTTAAATGTTGCAGGGGGTTTTCATATTTTTATTCAAAACTCCCTGCAATATTTAAACTATACATTTTACAGTAAGGCATGATGAACCGTGCGTATATACTACCACGGCAGTGGACGTACGATACTGGTGCGGGACCAGTAAAGCACGGTGAACCATACTTATGTACCACGCTAACGTATATACGTACGATACTGCTGCGGGTATAGTAAGGCATGGTGCACTATACGTGTTAATACGTATGGCACACCATGCCTTACGATACTCGCACCTGTATTTCCTTATGCTGGCGCATGGTACATACAAATGTGTTCAGATGCTTATTTTGAATATTAAACACTCAAAGTCAATGAAATTTTGTAGACACGATCGAGAAACTACATATCTAGGTCTGTGGTTTATTACATTTTCGTAAAAATGTATAGTTTAAATATTGCAGGGGGTTTATAAACCCGCCTGCAATATTTAAACCTAAAAAAAATAGTTCAAATATTGCAGGGGGTTTATTCAAAACTCCCTGCAATATTTAAACTATAGGTACATTTTTACGAAAATGTAATACACCACAGACCTAGATATTAGTTTCTCGATCGTGTCTACAAAATTTCATTGACTTTGAGTGTTTAATATTCAAAATAAGTATCTGAACACCTTTGTATGTACCATGCGCCAGCATAAGGAAAATACAGGTGCGAGTATCGTAAGGCATGGTGTGCCATACGTAACACGTATAGTGCAATATGCCTTACTATACCCGCAGCAGTGTCGTACGTACGCTAGCGTGGTACATAAGTATGGTTCACCGTGCTTTACTGGTCCCGCACCAGTATCGTACGTCCACTGCCATGGTACATACGCACGGTTCATCATGCCTTACTGTACCGGCAACGGTACCTTACGTCTACTACGACAGTTAATACGTCTGACACATCATGCTTTACTGTGCCTGCCACAGTATCCTACGTATGCCGCCATGCTGCACACGTATGACGCACCATGATTCACCGGGTCCGCCATAGTATCGTAAGTATGCCGCCGTGGTGTACACGTATGTCTCACCATGATTCACCGTGTCCGCCATAGTATCGTAAGTATGCCGCCGTGGTACACACGTACGGCTCACCGTGTTTTACTGTGTCCGCCACAGTATCGTACGTATGCCGCCGTGGTATACACGTACTGCTCATCGTGATTTACTGTGTCCGCCACAGTATCGTACGTACGCCGCCGTGGTACACACGTACGGCTCACCGTGTTTTACTGTGTCCGCCACAGTATCGTACGTATGCCACCGCGGTGCACACATGGCTCACCATTACTTACTGTGCCCACTACAGTGTCGTACGTATGCCGCCCTGGTATACACGTACTGCTCATCGTGATTTACTGTGCCCACTACAGTGTCGTACGTATGCCGCCCTGGTATACACGTACTGCTCATCGTGATTTACTGTGTCCGCCACAGTATCGTACGTACGCCGCCGTGGTACACACGTACGGCTCACCGTGTTTTACTGTGTCCGCCACAGTATCGTACGTATGCCACCGCGGTGCACACATATGGCTCACCATTATTTAGTGTGCCCACTACAGTATCGTACGTATGCCGCCCTGGTATACACGTACTGCTCATCGTGATTTACTGTGTCCGCCACAGTATCGTACGTATGCCACCGCGGTGCACACATATGGCTCACCATTATTTACTGTGCCCACTACAGTGTCGTACGTATGCCGCCGTGGTACACACGTACTGCTCATCGTGATTTACTGTGTCCGCCACAGTATCGTACGTATGCCGCCGTGGTACACACGTACTGCTCATCGTGATTTACTGTGTCCGCCACAGTATCGTACGTACGCCGCCGTGGTACACACGTACGGCTCACCGTGTTTTACTGTGTCCGCCACAGTATCGTACGTATGCCACCGCGGTGCACACATATGGCTCACCATTACTTACTGTGCCCACTACAGTGTCGTACGTATGCCGCCCTGGTATACACGTACTGCTCATCGTGATTTACTGTGCCCACTACAGTGTCGTACGTATGCCGCCCTGGTATACACGTACTGCTCATCGTGATTTACTGTGTCCGCCACAGTAACGTACGTACGCCGCCGTGGTACACACGTACGGCTCACCGTGTTTTACTGTGTCCGCCACAGTATCGTACGTATGCCACCGCGGTGCACACATATGGCTCACCATTATTTAGTGTGCCCACTACAGTATAGTACGTATGCCTCCCTGGTATACACGTACTGCTCATCGTGATTTACTGTGTCCGCCACAGTATCGTACGTATGCCACCGCGGTGCACACATATGGCTCACCATTATTTACTGTGCCCACTACAGTGTCGTACGTATGCCGCCGTGGTACACACGTACTGCTCATCGTGATTTACTGTGTCCGCCACAGTATCGTACGTACGCCGCCGTGGTACACACGTACGGCTCACCGTGTTTTACTGTGTCCGCCACAGTATCGTACGTATGCCACCGCGGTGCACACATATGGCTCACCATTATTTACTGTGCCCACTACAGTGTCGTACGTATGCCGCCGTGGTATACACGTACTGCTCATCGTGATTTACTGTGTCCGCCACAGTATCGTACGTATGCCACCGCGGTGCACACATATGGCTCACCATTATTTACTGTGCCCACTACAGTGTCGTACGTATGCCGCCGTGGTACACACGTACTGCTCATCGTGATTTACTGCGTCCGCCACAGTATCGTACGTACGCCGCCATGGTACACACGTAAGGTTCACCGTGTTCTACTGTGTCCGCAACAATAGTATACGGGTGTTGTAGTCGTAGTTTCAGGAGTATTCCGTGCATTGCGCACTACGTATACGTAGCCGGATGTCGGGCTACGTACGTACGTACAAAAATCGACCACGAGTAAATTACGTAACCCGCTCCATGATGAGCGTCAGTATGCCGACTACGTATGACTGACTACTTACGCGTAATGGAGCGGGTTACACACGTCATTGTGGTCGATTTTTGTCCTTATTTTACGTAGTGCGGCAGAGGAAATTTTTCTCAGTGCGAGTTTCATTAAAACCTAAATGCTGGAAAGTTTTCGTGGTTGTTGTTTTTCCTAGTTTAGCTTAACTGGTAGATATAATCCAACTACAGTTACTTATGTTTCTGCTTTTTCTGCGCTGTAAACTAGTGTCTTGTTAGTGTCTTTAAACAGCGTCAATTAGCTATAAGTAGGCATACATTCATTTCCTATATAAGAATTCTAACTCGTTTTCTGCTAGAAAGGTCTAGCAAGTTAAAGGGTATTATTTAAATAGTTTGAGTTTCAGACTTTCAGCAGAATACTAAAATGCCATAAAGGATATAAAATATGAAAAAAGTTTTCACTTCGCATCTCTCTAGTTTAACCTCGAGACGAGAAAATGAAGTTATATGTGTCAGAGGATATTTTAGAGTTTTCAGCTTTTTCTAGGTAGCGTATGAAATACAATTAGTTAGCTGTAGCCTCGTGGATCATGCAGGAATAAACTTAGTTTTAAAGTTAGTTTTAAAACAGGAGTATCTGGGCTTCTCGACATGCACAACTTCCAGATAAATGTGCTGTCTAATTTCATTCATGGTAAATGTTTGTGATGCCATATTATATAACCTCATCATCATCAGCATCAGCCAGAAGACGTCCAATGCTGAACTTAGACCACCACATCGAATGAGAACTTTTCTTCCCCATCGGTTATCAGTTGTACGAGGGATGTGGCCTGCTCCTTGCCACTTGAACTTGCAAATACGGGTTATGTCGGTGACTCTGGTTCTTCGCCGAATATCCTTTTTCCGGATTATATCCCGCAACGAAACTCCGAGAACAGCTCTTTCTATTGCTCGTTGGGCGACTCTTGTCTCTCTATAATAATTATCTATAGATGAATTATGGACACAAAAATTGTATTTCCAAATTATGTTTTTACAAACAGGAAATCTATAACCAACATAGATTTCAGTAGTCAGAGTGTAAATATTATGAAAGTGGCTTCCTACGACCACCACCGTGCTAATATTTAGAGGCGTACACCCACACACAAGAGGAAGTATTATAAAAACATTAATATTTTTACAAGTGGAAATTAAACTACGGTTCTATTCCATCACTAATCGGCAATAAGCCTGCATTCATTACTCAGCTGTGAAGAAGGCTTGCATTTCAGAAGAATATGCAATTATAACGCATTTTAAGATCCAAAACACATAACTGTCATATCTGTTGTCTTGTTTCCCCACATTCTCTAAGTACTTGCGCCTGCGCAGGATTAGTGAACACCACTATATAGTTTAACTGTTTCGTGATTCACAATGGTATGATGGTGACAGTAGACATCAATTACGGAGCAAATGTTTATGGTGCTTACCTATCTTAATGGCATTCACAGTTAGTTTATAACTGTAAAGTTGATGGATCCATGGACATAGACAACACATCTAACCTGGGGACCTACTCTCAAAGTCCGTCAACGATGATAAGGGCCCACACGTTATTAACTCAACACTTTTGAGTGACCATAGCTCACTGTTATTTTTCAATCCCTAAGTTTTGACAACACATCGGCAGTAAAGACAACTGTCCTTCCTCCCAAATTGTAGTACTCCTAAAAAGAAAAATGATTCTCATTTTCCTGAAAAAGTGTATCAGCCGCTATTTACATAGTGATTGATCATTTTTAGGGTTCCGTAGTCAACAAGGAACCCTTATAGTTTCGCCATGTCCGTCCGTCCGTCCGTCCGTCCGTCCGTCTGTCTGCAGCTTAGCTCAGAGACGCCCAGTACTAGAAAGCTGTAATTTGGTGTAAATATACGGATTTGATGCTCCGAAAAAGTGGTAAAATAAAATCTCGTAAAATATTTTCTTTTAGGGTACCTCCTGTACACGTAAAGTGGGGATGTCTTTTTTTTTCTCGCGTACCCCTTAGTGTTGGGTATCATTAAATAAGCCTTTAAAAAATATTGATAGTTTCCATTAACCATTTTTTGATAAAAAGATTCGTTTGTGAAATATTAAGCTTTAAAGTGCTAATTTTTGCTCGACTCGAGTGTCCCCCCCCTCTCCAGTAAACGGTTATGTTTGGGGATGTGAAAAAATTCACAATAGTAGTATAATATAACGAAATTTAAAAGAAAATTATCATGACTATGTGGGCTTTACAGGTTTACGAGTAATAGTCGACCAACTTATAAAACGTACTTGGATAACATATTTTCCTAAACAAAATGTATCGGAGAACATGTTCTTCAACTGCAAATGTAAGTTTGTCAACTTTATTTTTACAGCTATAATAGGTGGGTACTGGGTATGTTTTGGGGATAGGTAGGTTTTTATTGTCAACTATTTTTAACTAACTGCAAAAAAAGGAGAAGATTCTCAATTCGTCATAATTTTTTTAATGTATTTTCCCTGATTTCTCAAAGACAACTGGACCGATTTTGAAAATTCTTCTTTTTAAAATTAAATTCAGTGAATCAGTTTAGTTAGTTCGCATAAGTATTTTGATGGGCAAGTACGGAACCCTTCACTGTGCGTGGCCCGACACGCACTTGGTCGGTTTTTAACATAATATGATGTAATCTCAAAAATATCCATACGTTTCGCGAAAATATTTAATATGCACGAGACACAAGAATGAATGATCTCTTTTCAACTTCAAAAGGTCTATCTCTACGTGAATTGTGGAGAATTTTCAGAAGCTACCATATGTACGCAGCAAACTATATTTGCCTAAAACCAACTTTATATTTTACAATTAAAATACACTATAAAGTTAAAAGCACGTTGAAAGGTATCGCTAGCCGGATGAGGAAACCCATCATTATTCATAACCTATCATTCGACGCCTCGTAAATTGTGATGTAAACAAGATCAAATACATAGGACCAGCTCATTTTATAACTGTGAACTGATTTAATGTATATTACGTTTTTATAGTCTGATTTGATTCCCACTAGTCGCAGAAAGGAATTTTAAGTTTTGCTTTTTTTCGAATGAAACGTTGTCCTCACATCAGTTATAGTACCAGACTGTAGACATTAGAAAATTGAACCCTAGTTTATCTCCTAATAGTATAATTATAATGTGTACATCCATAGTTCATAAATACTTACCTCATCACTAGCCTACGATACAGTTCCGCGCTCAGTGCTGTTTGATCCTCAGGTAACTCACTTACAATTAAGTTCGCAGTCAATGCAAAAAGCGTAAAGGTAAGTCTTAAAAGCAGAGCTTTTTACGTTTAACAGAATATTGCATTTAATATTCTAACTGGATCCTGGCTGTACTTCAAGCGAGACTGTTGAGAGAGAGATAAAAATAAGTTCGACCTCTAGCAACATAATTATTAGTGAAAACTGCATTAAATTCTATTTTCAGGCTGGCTACTCAAGTCGAACTATAAGTATTATGCTGATATTTTAATTTAAAACGATCAAAATAATAATATCATCATTTTGAGTTCGAAGTCAGTGTGAAGTAAATGACTGAGCCCTTGTTGCAAAAGGCTCGTGGAAAATGTTCTTCTGGTATTTCTGTTTCAGCAACACCATTCTAACAATATAACATACAGGAAGAATGTAATTTGTATGTAAGATATACTGAGTTAGGATCTGTAAAAACGATAATTATACTGGATAGACTTGTCTGTCAGCTATTAATACCAGGCCAGCATGGGCTGAAAGATAAATGTACAGGAACGCCGCGCCGTGTGTCGCGTAGACGAGATGACATTTAAAGACGCATACACACAAAAATGAAAAATCTGCGATATAGTATTTTTGCATCGTAAGATGACAAAAAGACCAGCTAGTACCAGTAGAGTAACAGACAGCCAAAATGCTAAAAGTAACTTTTTCTGTTACCAGAGGCAAGATTTCCATATTCACCGCGATTTTTGTTTGAAAAATTAAAAAGCGCCTCTAGTGTACGAACGAAGAACAGTTTTTTCCTTCAAATTACACGTCAAAGTTCCCGTTTACTTTACACGTCACAAAAATGTGAAAAGTCGTGCCAAAGCCTCAGATGTGTGCAGTTTCATCAACGGCGTCACACGGCGTTAATTTATTTTAAACCAAAGAATAAATAAAAAGTGAAATTCGTTCATTACAGATTTACAGAAAAGTTATCAACAATAGCTGCAAGCGCTGTACAAGTGTACAAGCTCTAGTATCCATGGACCAGTAAACAGCGCGCGGCAGCCAACAGGAAGAGCTTTCATCGCGCCCATTCACAATGCGCGCGCGCAGCTATGGCGCGGAACTAGGACGAACATAACGGTTACTGCTAAGTTTAACCGGCTAATGTGTGCCTGCGACGCTGGAGAAATGGGTGATAACGTGTCAATGGCTTGTTGTCGATTCTGATAGTTTTATATTTGGGTCGAGCTTAAAAAACTGATTTTGTAAAGCTTTCGAAAACAACAAAACACTTTACTAAAATTAACTGAACCAAAAGAATAATAAAACAGCAGACAAACAAAAAATACGACTTTTCACAAATAATAATAAATCATATTTTATTTACCTATAAACTAGATTTCAGAATATTTACTACACTTCACTGCTACAATATCTTTTGCACCCAAAAAGAAACCCATTCTCAAGTCAAATTTAATATCTTAGCGGAGTCCCTGAAGCGACTCAAACAAACTAATATTTATGGCTGTGGTCGGCAACAGTCAAAGAAAGTGCTTTGTTTATCACGCCATCCATCAATCTCGGCGTAACAACCATCTTATCCAAGATATCCGAGTATCCGAGATATCCGAGTTATCCGCATGTCAGAACACCCGCGCAGATAAAAGTTGTCACCGGAATTTAACCCAGTTCTGACAAAGTAGACTAGACAAGTACCTATTGTTATACTAGATAGATAACTTTTATTTGGTGTCATAAATTGTAGAGCAGCGTTTATTTTATAACACGGTTTTATGAGACTTAGGTGAGAAATGATAGAACTATTCTGTATTTTATTTAAATTTTTTACTATAATGTTTTTGTTTTCGAAAATAAGTCTTTTTTAGACCTATTTATTTAAAACCTTTAATAATTATATTATTCCACTATTGAAAAATTACGAAATACTTATTAACACAGTATCGTAAAGGCGGTGCCTCACATCAAAAGCTACGCGGTAATAAATTAGCGCTACATTTGTATTGCAGCAGCGAGCATCTCACTCGGTTGCAACGTAAACAAATTAACTTCATTTGTACCGTTTGTCTGTCAGCTCCGGATGAAAGTGTACAGGGGAGGACCGGACAGAAATGACAGATCTCTTACGACTAATAAACCTATGTTTTTCTAACTTTCTTGTGGTTTGTCCTATTTTATTGCAGTTTTAAATTACGGAGCTTTTCTTTTTAACTTCCCGTTTTATGGCTTTGAAAGAAGTTTTGTATGATGAGGATAGTTTGTCATGCAGAGGGGGCTTCCTGAAAGAAAGTAGCTAAGTTTTGTCTTATATCTTGTCTATTAGTTTGTGTAAATCAGTCATGTCAAAGATACGGCCCGCGGGCCGAATGCGGCCCTCGATACGGCCCGCAATCACAATATATCACAAATAAATGAATCTTGTTTTTTAGAGATTTTAGACTGCACTCGATGCCTCTACGCAGGTTTAAAAATGTGCGCGCTTTACCTAAAAGTAATTTTAAGAGCAGAAATTGAATGAACATCTCCAATCAATTCTTAAAATAACTACCACGAATATAGGGGTTGATACCTGACATCCATGAGATAGTCAAAAACAAGAGAAGTCAGGTATCCGGATCCTCGACCTCAAAATAATTACCCTCTTTTTTTACTTTTGGAATGATTTGTAACAACTATGTATAACTAAATAAATAAAAGGTGTTTAAATAATTCAGTATGTTTTAGTTTTTTAATTTGAACCTGGCCCACTAACACATTCTTAATCTAATATAATGGCCCTCTGCAAAATTGAGTTTGACACCCCTGGTGTAAATTATTTCTTGTATTTGATTTAAATAGTTCGCACGTGTAGATATTGGGATATCATACGTGTGTCACACAAGCTAATAGACTCAGTTATTTATTCACCGACAGGGGTCTCTTACACCGAATTACAAAAAAAGACATCTCCTTTGTAATATAAATAGATGTAAGTATTTATATTACAAAGGAGACATTTCCCTCTGATTTGTCGATATGTAGGTAATTTTCCTTATTTTCGTTTGTGAAAAGGTTTCCCCCAGGGATCGTACCAACCTTAAATATGGAAAAGCTAGTCTACAAATTGACAAATAACGTTGGATTAATTTTCAGATTGTCCTCCTAGGACTTACTTAAGATTATTATTAATACAAACTAGTTTCCTTTGAAATGAAAGGATAATAAATTAACAATGAAATATTATTGCTATCTATGGAACATGTTTAGCGTTCTTGGGTTATTCCAAAGCAAATATTTTCCGATGGAAGTAATACCCTGAACCATATCGAGACTGGAGAGGAACAAACAGAAGGACCACTTGGAAGGTCTGTCATACAAGCTAGTAAGATGGATCACGATCGAGTCAGAAATGAAAAGCATTATTCAGTACACTTCCTCGAAAACTCTCTCTTAACGCCCTACGATTAGGTTCAACATGCAGTGTATTTCTCATTCGTGTTCATTTCTCATTTATCAGCACATGTGCGAAATTCTGATAAGGGCTCTCCCTCACCGCAAGCATTCACCTGTAATGTAACGTTACAGATTCACACATTCGAAGACAATGGAGCATCAAATTTCGCACTTTTATGTTACAATATCTGGTTGACCGAGCTTCGCTCGGTTTTTAAAATGTCTATATCTTGGGAACCGAGCTTTTCTCAAACCTGGAACCTTGATAAATCGATTCCTTGAGCCGAAAAACCCCTAATCTGTAACTTTCATGAAAATCCTTGGAGCCGTTTCCGAGATCCTGATTATATATAAATAAATATACAAGAAGATATTGGATAGATATATTACAGGCTCGCGGTAAGGGAGCGCCTTTATAAATAGAATATCATAGATAAAGATGATTTGTTTGGCTGACAATTTCGTCTCGAATGCAGTAACAAACTTTCCCTGCTTGTATCGAATTAATTTACTATTGTTATATTGTATTTTAACAAAGCCACCGGGTCTACAATTTGTGGAATGTTGATTTTACCTGAAAATGTATAATTATCCGTTCGTTTGGATAGTTGTGAACCTTTTGTAAGAGTTTTGTTTGGCAATTGTATGAAGTAGAAGTATTTAATATCGGTTCCCCGAGCGGCACCCCGGCCGCATTGCCAACCATCACGCCAGTGCCCACGGGGCTCGCCAGGAATGCCACTTAATTGCACGTTATTGACTGCACTTCTTCTAAGATTTTAATTGCGAAAAAAGAAAAAAAAACCTAAAAGCTTTTAGAATAAATCTGAGAAAAAAAGGTTTGTAGATATTTGAGTGGGAGAAGTCTTTATCAAATTCCCGTCGGCTTGCGTAGTGAGCGGTCGTGTTCAACTTTTGCTCGCGACAAATACAAAGTATAAAATAGTGGTGCTAATCAGTTTTAAACTTAATTGTGTGCGTCATCTAGTCCTGTTTCATATAACGCAGTGAGTGTCTCATAGAACCATAGTCAAATAAGTGGACAGACTCGCTGTATACCGGTTCCTCGATTCCGCATTATAAGGGTCACACACATATTAACTGAGCGGAGCGATAAGCGGAGCGGAAGAAAACAGTTACGCACCATGAATATCATACGTTCACCTACTGATAAATCCAGTACCAAGATGAGTATTACAGCTGGGAATAGTAGTTCTCAGCCTGACCTCTCAACTTTGGATACTTCTGATTATAACGAGTATTTGGCACAGCAGCGCAAAAGAAAAACGCCGGAAGATGATTTCTCGAACCAATTTAAAGAATTTAAAATGGAAATTATAGGATTATTAAAGGAGTTTGGTACTTCTCAGACAGAAAATATCAATACTATAAAAAAAGATATCTCGTCTATAAATGAACAACTTATTGAAATGAAGACGAAAACGGACCAGCTGATTATGGAACACCACAACTTTAAGTCCAAAATCCAAAACCTAACAAGTACTATCAATAAGAATCAGGAGAAAATAAAATGTATTGAAAACGATGTACAGGTCCTTCAAAGTGCTCAAAAAAATTCGTCACCATCAGAACATCCTACATCAACATCTGTTTATGGTAATATAGTGATCGAACTTCAGGAGCGTATGGAGCGCAGTAAAAATGTAATAATCATTGGAATCTCAGAGCCGTACTCAGAAGGCATGGAGAAGAAGAGAGAAACCGATAGAAACGAAGTGAAGAAAATTTTAACAGACATATATCCACTCCATCCTGAACCGGAAAAAATAATGCGCTTAGGGAAATATGACGGGAAGAAAACACGCCCTATAAAAGTCTGCTTCTCAACATCAGAAACAGCTAAAGGAATACTGAAAAATAAATCTAACTGCAAGGATAAAAACATTAAAATTTACTCCGACCAGACACCTAATCAAAAACTGGATATGGAAAATCTACGAGAAGAATTACGTCAACGCAAAGAGAAAGGAGAAAATGATCTTATTATAAAATATGTAAAAGGAACCCCTAAAATAATAAGACAACAGCCAAAAAACGAGACACTGGAGAAAATACAATAAATGAAACAAAAGGTAATAGATCTGTAACTCATAAAATATATAATAATTATGCCGATATAATAATGACAAAAAAAGCACTAAAATTTTTGTATGTGAATATCCGGAGTTTAGTGAAAGCAGGCAAATTGGATGAGCTGCGATGTATAATAGAGTCGTTCGAAGTTAAGGTTGATGTTATAATCATCACAGAGACTTGGATAAAAAGCGATGAAGAAGCACAAAGGTTAAAACTGCCAAACTATACTCACTATTATAACTACAGAAAAAACGCCAGAGGTGGTGGAGTATCTTTGTTTATTCACAACAGTTTAAAACATGAATTACTGGAAGAACAGTGTGAAGACGGAGACCACTTTCTATGGGTACATATTGACACATTTTCTCTGGACATAGGAGCCATATATAAGCAACCAGCAGCAAACACAGATAAGTTCCTCGAAAATTATAACCAACATCTTTCAAGAAGAAAACGTGTCATTGTCTTCGGCGATCTAAACCTTAATTTACTAACAAATGAAAAAACTGTAAAGGAATACAAAGCAATCCTGCGAGAGAACAATATAAAAGTATTGAATAAGATCACCCCGGAACACTGTACACGTGAGACATCATCATCGAAAACAATCATAGATCATGTGTGTACAAACTTACAGAACAACACATTTCAGATGTCTATTATTGAGTCCTCCATAGCCGACCATAAACAAATTTATCTTGAGCTAAATAGATCTAGAAACGAGCCTATAAAAAAAACTCAATATGAATCAATTAACTATATTAACTTACAGAACGATATCAAAAACATATTTCACACAAAACTACTTGATGATTATGAAGAACTAGAATCTCAGTTGCTACAAACAATCGCAAAGAACAAAACAAGGAAAACAAAAATGTTAAACCCTCCTTGCAAAGAGTGGATAAATAAGGACCTCATAACACTAATAAACAAAAGGAACCAATTGTGGCACCGCTTAAATCAAACACCCGGAGACGAAGACTTGCGTAAAGAATTCATAAAACAAAGAAATCATACCTTTGTAAATATCCAAATAGCTAAAAATCAATATTACTTTAAGGCTTTTGAGAACTGTCAGAAATATCCTTTAAAAATGTGGCAACTAATTAATAGACTATCAAATAACAAAACAGAGATGGCCGACTTTGGGAATTTAAAAATCAATACCTCTAATGGAGAAATCTCAGATACTCAAGAAATTTGCGAATACTTTAACAGATTTTTTGCAACAATAGGTACTGAACTTGCAAATAAAATACCACAAAAATACCATAATAACTTAACGCAGACATTAACATATAATAAACCTAAAAATAACAATCATGAATTGTCAGAGTTAAAACCAACTTCTGCAGACGAAGTAATTAAAATAATAAAAAACTTAAATTCTAACACTAGTTCTGGTTTAGAGGGCATTAGTACAAAATCCATAAAATGTGTTAAAGACAATATAGCAGAAAGTTTAGCAAACTGTATAAATAAATGCTTAAAAGAAGGCCATTTCCCCGACCGCCTTAAAATAGCGAAAGTTAGCCCGATATTTAAGTCAGGCAACAAACTAGACCCCAGTAACTATCGGCCTATATCGGTACTACCAGTGATGTCGAAAATTTTTGAAAAGATTCTTCATAAACAACTGTATGAATATTTAACTAAAATTGATTACTTATACAATAAGCAATACGGCTTCCGCCCCAAATCGAACACTGTTTCCGCGACTGTTGACTTAGTAACCAATATTAGACTTAACATTGACCAGAAAAAAATTACATTAGGAATTTTCATTGATTTAAAAAAGGCATTCGACACCGTAAGCCACAACATACTACTATCAAAACTTAAGGACATAGGTGTAACTGGTAAAGCGTATGAGGTTTTTGAATCCTACCTAACGGACAGATCTCAAGTTGTCAAAATTAATAACCATCAAAGTGACCCTCAATTGATTACCTGTGGCATTCCTCAGGGTTCAATTTTGGGACCTTTGTTATTCCTCATTTATGTCAATAACATCTATGAGATTGGACTGAAGGGGGATATAACTTTATATGCCGACGACACTAGCCTATTTTACTCTGGTCACTCATTAGAAACAGTAATGAACCAAGCTCAGCATGATCTAGATCTGTTACACATCTGGTTACAGTCAAATTTACTTACTATTAATGCATCAAAAACGAAATACGTTATTTTCTCTGCTAAAAACAAAAAAATAGGAAATCATAGTCCCCTTACTATTAACGGTGAAAAAATAACTAAAGTTAACAATGAAAAATATTTAGGCCTTATTCTTGACAGTCAGCTTACCTGGAAACCGCAAATTGAAAAAATTCGCAATAAAATAAATTCACTAACTGGCGCGCTAAAAGGTATAGTAAGATGTCTCCCGAGACAAGTTCGATACACGATATATAATTCCTTAGTCAAATCTCGTATTGATTATTTAATAGAGGTATGGGGTTCAGCAACTAAAACAAACTTGCAAAAATTGCAAGTTGCACAGAATAAAGTTATTAAAACATTGTTTCGATACAAGTATCTGACACCAACAACACAAATTTATAAAGAAACAAAACTATTCAATCTGGCCCAAATTTATAAATATAATACTTGCATTCTTATAAGAAAAATCCTAACTAAAGATATCCACTCACAAATTACATTCACAAAAAGGATAGATTGCTATAAACGCATGACAAGACAGGCTAATAACCTGTGCCTAAGGAGCCATAGAACAAATTACGGTAAAAAGAGTATTCTATACGATGGGGCCCAACTCTATAACGAATTACCTAAAATTATAAAAGAAGCAAAATCTCTATTTACATTTAAAAAACTATTGAAAAGCCACATTTTTAAAGATGTTTCATGAATAAACACTAATATTCGGTTAAGTGGTACCAATTGTTAATTTACATTGTATTGAACACACTATTCAAAATTCACTCACACATCAATTACTCAATATGAATGTTATATAATACACTACATTATTCTAGAATATTAATAAAATATATACGATATAAAAATCACACTCTAACCTCTAACACACAAAATTGTATACATAAATAACAGAATATAATATACATACATACATACACTATAACTTAATCTAATATATTTTAACCTTCCTACATATTACAATATACATAAATATAAACAAAAATTTAAAATTACCATACATACATATATAAATAACTTTAAATTGCTATAGTACAGCATTACAAAAACCACTCCTCCTGACTTAACACACAAAATTATATAAATAAATAAATACATCAAAAACTCAAGTAATCAAAATACATAAATTCATTGTATCTAGTTATAATTATAATAATCCATATTACTAATAAGATTTAAAAATATAAATTTAGAAGCATACCTAACAACATGACAACCAAGTGCCTACTTTAAAATGCAGTGATAAATAAAAATAAAAAAAAAGCAATGTGACATGGGCCTTAATAAACATCTATTGTATTTTTATATGACTGTACTCCTCAGCTCATACACGCTTACCCGCATTAGCGCATAATATGTCGTATGATTAGTTCAACTATTTTCTACAACTACCCTTTTACGAATTTACTAAAACTGTTGCTAAATTCGAATGTCATTGTTGTTATTGAGTTATTGTACCAACTCACTACGCAAATCGGCTTCATGTATTTATAAGATTATAATATTGTATTTTCTCTGTAAGTGATTGTAAATCTTTTGAGAAAATAAATGTCTAAAACCGTAAATTCATAATTATCTTATTTCATTGAAATCTGCTTTGAGGTATTCCAGGAAGGGCACCCGCTAAAATGGCACCTGAGCGAATGGCTCCTAAGCTATTCCACGAACGGCACCTATCAAATTTTTTTGCAGGTGCCCTTAGTGGAATAGTTTTTCATCTAGGATTTTATTCCACATAGGGCACCTGTGGATTAATACGTACTAGTGTTGGGACGTTTATTTTTTAGGAACTCAAAATAATCCATTAAAACTAGTACTAATAAGTGACATTTTTGTCGAGGTTAAAAAAAATCTTCACGTTGTTGGCGTTATTGTTTTTAGCCCTATCTCAGTTAATAAGATTTGTATGAGAGTACTAAGTGTGTTCTAAAAAGTAAATACATACTAGGAGAACAGGATCATGGAGAAGGTTTTCGTCTGTGGTCAAAAATCCGTGAAATTTACTAGGTTTGCATAAATTCAAACTGGCACCAATGTAAGTATTCGGTAATAGAGAGCGTAAGTACGTAGTCATCAGACTGATAATGTATTGTTATTTTGGGTGATGACACAAAAACACACAACACTTAACTTTTACAATATTTAGAAATAATGAAATGAAAAATGTTTTTTTTTTACTTTTTTTCATTTCATTATTAAACACACAAAATTTAACTTTTACAATGATAATTTAGAAATAAATCTGCTTAGTTTGGTGGGAGGGACTGTCAGACTCGTACTGACTAAAATCCACGGTGTCGTTCAATAGCCATTTACGTTCCAGGGTCACGATAATTCGATAAATCCCGCGCCCGCGACCCCGGCAGGCTTTGGCCCTCTAAAGGGGCCCCGACACTGTGCTGACAGCTCTTTGAGGTATGAAACACAACTCGCCGTCGACCAGGGCATGGTCCATCAGCGAATGGCCCGATACTAGTCGCCCGCATGCGTCGTCTACGGTAGCCGGATATCGTCCTGCGACGTCCGTCGCCGTGGGCGTCTACCACTGAGGCTGGGTCGTGAAGTGGACGCTGTCCACTCACGCGTTCTGCTTCCTTCGCGAGGATAACTGCTTCGCAGAAGGAGGCGACCGCTTCCCATTCCGTCTCGCCCCGCAGCATGGCCTCGACCAATGCCGGGCGTGAAAGGTCTCCTCCTATCGCCGCCCTGAGGACACGGCGGTGCTCTGCCCAAGCGGGGCAGTCCTGCACCGTATGCTCCACCGTGTCCTCTGGGCGATCCTCACAGTGGTGACACCCAGACGTTTCCTCCTTTTTCCAAGTCCGGTCAAGCATGGAGAACCGTTCTCACATCTCGGTCGGATCAGCCAAATATCAACTTGATGCACTAGAGTCGACTAAAAAACGGGCCAAGAGGCTTCTGGATGCTCTGGTTGACTCAAAGCCCTAATTGCTAGCCCGTCGTTTTCATCATTATCGTTTCTGTCGGTTACACTTCTTAATGTGTGCGAAGGAAGTGCATATTTTAATCCCACCTGCCCCTTTTCATCATCGGACTAGAAGACGTACGGCAATGCGCCATAGGTAGGTGGACATTCCACACCCATAAGTACAAATCGTTTTGCCAATATTTTTATTTTACGCACAGCTAAGGAGTGCAATGGATTCCCCGCGTGGTGGGTCTGTATTTCCTGATAGCTTCAATGTTGGGAATTTGAAGGCAAGCGTATATAATCGTTGCCGCGCGCCGTAGACATCATAGTCAAATGCGAATCAATAGGCAAATAAAAAAAAAAGTTAGGTCACAAAACGAAAATACTTAAGTAAGCTATTTTTACGTTTTATTAGACATACTTAAATACGCTCTCTAATATGTAAGTACCACCTCGAATTTATGCATGCCTAGTACATTTGTTGGTTACTCTAAACTCGAAAATAAGAAAATGAAAAATCGATTCAAGTCAGCAATCGTTTTTTTTCATTTTCTTATCCTTCAAAAAAATGTCCCAGCACTAGTACGATCTGTGGGTGTATGTGGAATAAAATGCTCGATGAAAAACTATTCCACTAAGGGCACCTGCAAAACAATTTGATAGGTGCCGTTCGTGGAATAGCTTAGGAGCCATTCGCGGAGGTGCCATTTCAGTGGGTGCCCTTCCTGGAATACCTCTCTGCTTTGTGATTCAACATGTTTGTGTCTGTTAATTTAACACGTGATTGTAGCAAATAAAATCGTTGATTAATCATCTTCCCTGTATTAATAAAACAATATAAAATGAAATCTAAGATATACAAAGAAAATAAGTACATAGTACAGACGCCAGCGCATCAGCCTAAAAACAACCTGAATTTTTTTTTTATCGAAAAATTGCGATAACGTAGAAAATTTAGGGTAGTTTAATATGCAAGCGTCTGTACCTCGTTCACTCAATGACTATTTTGGTAATTCCTGAAATCCATCTGATTGAAATCAAAGAATATTGTTTATTTTCCGATCCATCAATACCGAGGAAATTGTGAATGTTGTGTAATCCCGACGGATGGATGAATGAAGTAAATTAGTTTATCTTAGATCTGGACTGGCTTTGTATCTGAGCTGAGTTTTTCTTTGAGATCTAGTATTTATTGTACCCATTTAAGCAGACATCGGTACAGAGGCCGCAATGTCGTTACACACAGTACAGTAGCTTTATAAAAGCAGTTTATCATGGTATCTTTTTGTATGATTTTTCCGCAGATTCGACAGTCAGTTTATACTGATATTGCATAACTTAATGAGTAGCCGTGTGTACAAGGACGGCTCGACGAAGGAGGACGAAGGACAACCGATTAAATGAGGAAGAGAAGTTTGAGGTGCTTAAAGTTGAAAGCTTTTCAGTGGTCCAAGAAGCAGATGCAGTACAGCTGGTAACAAACTTTACCGACTGGATTTCAGATTGTCAGCCCACCACCCACTAGCTTGGTACGCATGAACACTGGAAGTTGCCTCAATTCTGGCTGAGAATTTCACTCCACCGACACAAAACAAGCATAACTTCTGTGGAATTTACTGAGAATTCATTGGAAGTTAGATAAACTTAAACAATGAGGACTCCTTGTCCCTGAGACGGTTTTGTCCGGTTTCTGTGGAATTTTGGCTAGATGTTCCTGGCGTGTTCTGCCTGCCTAGATTCGAAATTCTAAAATTAGTCAGAATTTAAATTGCAGTCACCTGTTATTCAGACCATTTACTAATGTACTTAGTAAACAGTATGAATGTATGTAACGTGGTTGTAACAATTTTATATTAAACGCATGTTTAATATAAAATAGCAAATAAGTATGAGAAATAGACAGTTCAAAAGCAAAGCCTTGGTAAGTTTATTTACATCCTTACAGGCAAAATTGAACCTTATTCAACCCAACAGTGTTGGGTCTAGCTAGAGCATAGGTCTAGAGTTACTGAAATTCTCATTAAATTTGATGGTATCTGATCCAATTCGTCAAAGAATGAACCTTCTGTATATAATATAAAGACGTTAAAGAGACCAGTTTTTGTTCTCACGCGCCTTTGAGCCGTAAAAAGTGAGAGCAGTAATGACGTGCGGTGAGGTGCCGGACGTCGGCGGTCAGTGGGTTGCGAGCCCGGACGAGGCGCTCACTCGATCCACTCCAGTAGCTCAGTGATTTCAGTGCTAATTTATTGTTTAATCCTCTTTTAACTTGGACTAGTTTGATGTTGGAATTTTTTCATTAAAAGATTATATCGTCGATTGGGTAGTATATGGGCGGCCTATGTTCAGCAGTGGACGTTCTACGCCGGATGTGACGATGATGATCGTAGGATTAAATAAAAAAAAAACTGAAATGTTAATAAAACTTCCTGGTATGAGTACAAAACCAATGAGTTTAAAGATGAGGCCTATGATGGAAGGAGCTCACCAGAAAGAACTGGAACTAAATGGATATATTATTGTAAATTTAAACATAACGTAAATTGTTAGATGAATAAATAAATGAAAAATGAAGAGCTTGGGTGTGCTGCTGTTGTCCGGGGTGGAAGGGAGGTGAAACCCATATAACATTACAATAACAGCAAATATTTGGGAAAAATCGAACAGGGGGGAAGTATTTTCCAATATACATTGACTGAATCTCTCGCAGCTGCTCTATGCGATACATAAACTTGTTAAGGTTCAATCTCTCAATAACCTACACATAGCCAGTGGACGACATCGCAAGCAGTTCCCCCGGGACCCGGGAATATTTAGCATTGTTAGTAGTCAAAACCCCGGGGAGGCCGGGACGGCTCGTAAAGTGCACGGGGGACGCTATCCACTATAAAATTCTGCTCGGCTAGCGATGGAATACATTATCTCTACGATTTCAAAGTGCCCTAGAACTTTGCTTACGTAGATCTTTTGTATAGTCGGAACATCTTTGATAGATGTTGGAACAGGATTTATTTGCGATGTGAGTTAAAATGTTGTGTTTACAAATTTCTATGTAGTTAAAAGGAAATTCATTGGAAAAGTAAGACCTAGCTACATAGCGTACAAACTTTGTTTGTTTGCATTATATACATATATTCATGTTGATTTTCTCTGGATGTACATATTTCAAAATCTCAAACGTTCACAAATTTTCTCTGACTCCTCGTAATCTGTTTATGTCGAAATATGAATTTTCTATATTTTCCGTTAGCGTGTTGTTTGTTATCTTAACATCAATATAAATAAACGATGTCTGTGTACACGGGTCAGTAATAAAATATCATATGAACTATAAATCTGATATCATTAGTTTAATTTCAATATGCCAAATGTTGTCGGATTGACGTGAGCGGCGCGGCGCGGTTGCCAAATCCATAAAAGTATGGGTTACGAGCTTACCGGCCGTCGTCGGTCGAAATCCGGCGCTTGCCGTGATCCGGCGCCGCAATCGAATCCGGTCCATTAGGCTCGCGTGGCGCTGAGCCTGGCTTCCGCACCGCTCCTGCACAATGCACATGACGCAAAACATACAGCCCGAGCGGTTAACTGTTTGAAAATATAAACCCACATAATGCATTTTATTTCTTCACCAGTCTTTTTATAAATATGCAAACGAAAAGCAACCGTCTTGCCAGACAGTAGATTGCGGCAAACAAAGCTTGATTGATCGATTGAAATAGCGATTACAGATTTTATGGAAAAAATATTTTAATTTATTCTCACACCAAATACCTAACTAAAATAATTGATTCATCTGTTAAATCCCAAATTATATTATTCTAACAGACGATTAACGCATTGTTGTAATCATTTTTTTGTGAACAGTGGGTTTAAATTCCTTCTCTACCAAATATCATTGCGCAACTAATTAAATATTGGTAACGTTGGCCGCTCGCTTGGGTCTGTGTCCGGATGCGAGCGGATTTCGACGACTGCATCTCCTGCATTGTTTACGAGTCGCTGCTCGTCGCTGCAGTAATCCATGCGCAGCGAATCGATGCGGTCTGACGCGGCTGTAACTGCGTACATTCGAATATGGATGTTATTTATCGCTCCTGAAAGCCGTAAGAGAATTAGTAGACTGTACACGCAGATTTGGTATGGCTTTGTACAAATCTTGTGGAGATACCCTCGGATTATTTATATTGTAAGTTATGACTGCAGCAATAACTAGCGGCGGTACGTGACTCTAACACGTGCACATAACTTCGTAGAAAGTCATATTGTTTAATTCGCTGAGTTTTGTATGCATGTAGGTACCACGAAATGTAAGAAATTGAGCGCTTATATTGTTCGACTGCCTTTGTTCTGCGAATGAATGCAACACACAATTAATAATGCAGGTGTGTAGTAACTTGACACGGGCAATAGTTGGTTAGGACACCAATTACCATTAAAATTAAAATTGAGTTGTTAATGTGACGTCTGAATATAATCGTAACATGGACTCACATGCAGCTCAATAAGGCTATCTTGATTGCTACCGACCATGGGGTTCCCCACTTCTTTCTATTAATTAATTTAATTGTCTTATCAGCTAACAAACAAAGTCGCGGAAAACCGCAACGTCTTAGTAGGTGAGTAGGTGCGTCGTAAACTCATTCCCACAGAGATACAGATCTAAATGTACACAGTTACGGCGGTACCCGGCTGATTGACGACGCGTCGTCGCCCGCGCCTCGAGGCGGAGGAGGAGGCGCCTCGCTCGGGCACGGACGTGAACTTGAGACGAGTGCCGCAAGGTCGAGGTCGATCAACATTGATCATGTCGATTGGAATCTGTGTGTCACATCACTATTGTTTCTTATTGGCCGATTGCGGTTTCCTGTTTGTTTGTGGCTATGGGAAAAACAGGAAGAATTCGACCATGTTTATGTCATAGTGTTAATCATAACAATGATGCGGATTTGCTGAAAATTGACAAGGCTTTCATTTGTTAGGCTTGAGGTGATGAATATAGAACTTGAAATATTCAATTATACGGTGTTAAGTCAGGAAACATCCACGTGCGCCCGTGGACTGGAGTTCCTTCTCGGATACGTCCGGGGGGAAGACCAGTTTTTCGGGCCGGTGCCCGTATTCGAATAGCCTGTCGTGTGGACGCTCCAACGCATGTCACTCTGATCAGCAGAGGGCACAGCGGCGGAGCGGGCTTGCGGACGGTGAGTAATGGGTAAGCTCGCCGTCCGACCAAGGACCAAGCCCGGGTCGGTGACTGCGTCGTGTTTCACACGTCACCTTATGGGGCCAAATGCCTGCTGGGGTCTCGGAATTTTCTTAATTCAGGATACCGTGGCCCCAGAACGTAAAGGGCATCCGAAGGAAAACGGGTGGATTTTAGTCAGTAAGAGTCTGACAGTCCCTTCCCCTCACCCAGGGCGGGAGGACTCATTTGATGATTTTGCCACCCAAAAAAAAAAAAAAAAAAACAATTATTAATTATTTTGTTTTCTTAACTTCGGGTTGACTGACCGATATTAATAAATTAATCCGAGATCGAAGTAAAGTTAGCATTAAAGATAATTTACCTAATTAAATATTATCTAAATCTTTTGACGTCGAGTGTTTCAGATTAGGTCTCTTCAAATTCAGAGGCGTGAATGATAGCTTTATTTCTATTTACTTCAACATTAATTACCTATTTCAATCTGAAATGCTGATACATATAAATCTAGATTGCCTATCGCAAACACTGGTAACACAAACACCAAATAGATATTTGTTCGACACCGTCGTCAAACAACATCATTTACCTGGCGATTTCTTTAGTCAACACCGCGAGTTACCGACGGCGACGGCTCAACAAATAACTAACAATTAGGCGTAGTACCCGATGCCCGTAGTTCGTGGGCCGGAAGCACGACGTGGTCTATTAAGTATGTGGGCCCTGGTGACCCAACAACCGAGTAGCGGTGACCCGACAACCAGCGGCGGATGGTCGCGGTCACGGGCACCAACCGCGTGTCAAGATCAAAGGTTGTAAACAAGAGGTGAAAGTTGACGTCTGTGTTGGTGACTTGTTGTGGTTTAAAAGGTACCTAATAGTTTCTAATTAGTTTTAATGTAGACACATCGTGAGGGTCGTGGGCAACAGATGGATGCAAGTGGCGAATTGTCGTTCGGCGTGGCGGTCTAAGGGAGAGGCCAATGTTCAGCAGTAGACGTCTTCCGGCTGATGATGATGATGATGACACACAACCACACTGCGCTTCAAAACATAAATTGTTGATGTTGGTTAAAAGGCCGCTTCACTGAAACGTGCTTGAACTGGCCACGCCTGCCGCATGATTATCTGCGAGTCAAAACAACCACCTGACACAGCCAGAAGGTAGAAGATGGACAAAGCCAACGAGAAGAGGTTCAGGGTTCACTTGGTCCTGGATAATGAATAACTGGAAGTCATGGGAGAAGCCTTTACCCAACAGTGGGATGAAGTAGGCTAGCAGTATTAGTATCAATATAATTGTAGGGACAATTACCAGATGTTACAGTGCTTCTGAACACTTCACGTAGTCGTAAAAAACTTACTAAAAACAAGACTAGTGAAGCCACCTTGAAACTAATTGAAGTGTGTTGTCGGTAACTATTACAGTCAGTTGTAAACGATGCCCTAGATACAATAAATCTTAGTTTACGGCGAGTTTGTACAGCTGCGGTTACGGACTGACGATTATCCAAATTGCGAGAAGATAAACTGCGGCCTGTAATGGATGCTAGTGGTCATCACTAGATAAGAAACATGATAGTGCCAGCAGTTATAAATATTATCTATGACTTTGGTCAGTATTGTTTACTGCTGACACTGCTTATAACTGTGCCAAAGTCTTTTATTAATTGAAACCTTTTAACTTCATCTCCTTAGATATAGCTATTTGAACTTTATGCTCTACGAGTACCTATCATATAACCCAGTTACTAGGTTATGGAGGTTACTCGCTGTAAAATAATGAACTTACTAGTTAGGCCAGCCAACATGTTGGAAAAAGCTAATGAGATGACATCCTCAAACACCTCATAAACCTGCTCAAAAAGTATACTGTCTATTTATTTTACAAATTTAGTTTTTTTTTTTTATGTCCCTCGTGTTTGACCATTATCTCTCCTAATGGTGAGCGATGTTTGAAACTTTCAACAACATAACACGGTCTGAAACATTGTTTTTGTAAAAGGATTTTAATGTTACATTCGTTTACTAACAATGATGGCATTAGAAATAAAGATGGCCGTATAATGATGTTCCATTAGTGCCCACGTGCTACTTAGATTTCATTTATTTCACTTACTGGATCTGCATCTCGAAATGATTAATTATCAAGGGTATTTCTGAAGTTTCTACAAAATAATGAAGGTACGGCAAAGTATCCGATCATTAATCAACAGTGTCACTTCCGTTTTTCCTACTAAATATATGATTATAGTAGCAGAGTATGAAACTAATATCTAAACAAATGATGCTGTGATGTCGAGATGTTGTTGCCGGACAGTTAATGTCATGGATTAATAACATTTTTATTTCGACACTTAGGAGCCACCCCTATTATCTTTGGAGACAGTATTATGAGCTTTACCCATGAACTGATAGAGTCGGGTGTTGTTTGTGTGTGTTGTATGAGAAAGTATCTGATTGTGGCAGTAATGAAGAATCCTTGAAGGATCATTAATCGCGTTTACGTGGAAGGGCGGCGCGTGCGACGAGGGGTCGTTCAACCCTGTTATTGGTTACTAAAAAGCTGTTTAGGCCAAATTGTTATATCTCTTTGTCGATCTGTAAGGTCGATTATGTTGAATTATCGAATTATGTATATGGTCGCACATAATAATTATGTCTGCATCATAAGGGCCGTCGCATTTTATGAAATTCTGACATCATCAGCATTGTTCACATGGTCAGTTCTTTCTGATTTCAAATAATTTCGTAAACAAAGTCTAAAATGACACTCGTACGGCGCGTGCGTTTCTGAAAAATGTGCATAAGTACCTTGTTCGAAATCACTGAACATTTATTCATAAAATATTAAAATTCAAAATATAATATGGGAAACTATTTAAAAAACAACCTAACTGGATCTACAAGAGTTAAAAAATGTAATAAATATATACACCGTGACTTTTTAGTCGTCTTACAACGGCAGCCCAGCATGCATCCAATGACTAGAACACGTTTATAATAAAAAAAAGACGTGTGGCACTCGGGGACTGCCGCGGTAAAGCTATTGCATAGCATTTTGTATCAACTTACGCAAGTATAATTTTATTTATTTATTTTATTCATGCAGTATTGCTTTTTCTTTGATATTAATTCAAGTTACATTTTTAAATATATCTTAAAAAAAATATATATTATTATTATTATATTAATAAATTAATAATTAATTAATTTTAATAATTAATAATTAATGTAATAAATTAATTATTTAATTAACTTAATAATTTAATAACTTAATTAAATTAAATGAGCGTGAGGTTTTTTCGTTACGGAATTTCTGGATTCGGTCCCCGCGCTCAAGGCCCGCGATAGAAGCTATGCAATAGCTTAAAAATAGGTATTTAAGAGATTTGAAAATTTTAAAAATAAAAATTTATTTCGTTATTATGACGCAAGGCGTAGTTAGAAACACCCTTGTCTCATAGAAAATGGTCATGGAATGATCTGCCCGACTATAGCGCTGGGTAGGAGTAGGAGTAGAGTATATCTACAGCTTGACACGTAAACATTTTAACAGGGTGTTCCATATTTCTAATGTACTATTTATTAAAAATAAAAATTAATTAACGGTTAAAAAAAACTCGCCAAGGTCGCCTATTTTAGGTCGGATACATTAAGTGGACCACTTTTGTAAGACGACTAAAAAGTCACGGTGTATATACAGGCACTTCACCCTCCTAGTACGTATAATAAGACTACAAAGACGTAAGTAGGTCTTTGACGACAACGTGCAAGACTTCAACAAAAATAAGTCATTCCAGTAGTGTCAAGAATTTGTAGATTTACATAATTATGTTTCAGTATCTTCTGAAAGATGTTGAAATATGTGCTAAAATATTATGTTATTCTTGCTACGTGTATTTATATAACAGGTACGTTACTCGGCATGTGTAGTGTACCTACACTACTCTTGATCCACATAATATTCAATGTATTGACGTAGCTACATACTCATTTCAGGCTAAACTTTGTTGAATCATAAATAAAATACGTATAAGCCGGCGGTACAGTGGCGTAGCAAATCTGTACTAATTCAATTATTTATTATAATAATATTATTATGTACTTGGCCCAGGATAAACTTACGTCTGTTTATATATCTACTATTTAGCTCAGAGAAACAAACTAAATTCAGTTCATTCAAAATGTGCCAAGCAGTTACTATAGTATAAATAACATCGGTAAATACAATTACTTTATGGTCGAACAACATAGTTTGTCGGGTAAATAAACAAACCCTTTTGTAAATAATGAGATTACGAAGTATTTAGGACCGGATTGTCTCCGGTGACTTTAACATTTAATTACTTTTTGTATCGCACAACACCTAACTAGTTAGAAAGCTAACATTTCTGATTATGTTCGATAAAACGGGACAATTGCATTTAACAAAATACTTTTTACCCTGAAGTTTTCTAAATCCAACCACGCTGTTTTTCATGAGAATGATTGTACAATACTTGGGTACTTATATGGGCCGTCCATATCCTCAGGCGATGCGACGTGCGTCAAGCGACAATATGCGATTTATTAAATAAATTAGAAATACTGTGACGCGCGTCTCTTCGCGGGTCGTTTAGTTGTCGTCGTGTCTCGTTAGTTGAAGCTTTCATTCGTTTTTCCTAGAGTCACATCGCTGAAGAATAACTCGCTAAGATTTCTCTCTATCGCTCATCTGCAAAGGTCCCGAATCAAATCGAGAGACAATCAGGTCACTACAACTGTCAAGTTTAGTTAATATTACGGAGAAGCTCTCAGCTGTGACTGAGAGCCGACAGATATTATTTATGAGGAGTGAGTGGCTCCCTTTGATCTTATTCATTGATGAAGCGGGGACGCTCTCTGCCTAATAGAATCATTGTATTGTGCTCTTTGTACAGATATTATCGTTCGGAAATAGCAATAAAATGGCGGAAAGTTTTATAAAAGACCCGGGTATATTATGGCAACCATACCTGGATGCGTGAACTCCCCAGAGGTATACTACCTGCACTTAAATTACGTACATCCACACTTCGCCACTTACATTAAAGTCTCGTGGAAGGTCCCAGGAGCGAACCTTTTGCCATAAATCCGGCTCAAGTCCAAGAAGCGGGCTGAGAAAGACGTGACGAAAACCACTTTACCACTCGTGTGATATTTTAATGGATTTTTGTAATTATAGGATATAGAACTCGTGGTCTTATACTACACAACCGTTCAGTTAAGATGTGCTAATGTCCTTTTTTATGGGGTCATGTTTAATTTAGTGCACTGGTATGATCTAAGTCTAGATAGTAGTGGCACTAGTTCTGGCCGACACTTTAATTATTTACTGTTTACCCGCAGCAGTGCGCGGCGAGGGGCGACACAGACAAACTAGTTTAATTTCATGTGTTCATGTTAATAATCTACTCCAGACACCTACTTCTGTAACTGCGTCACTACTGTCACATCAATTGTTCATTAGCGAATAACTTATGAGGCATCCACACAAGGAGAATGTGTTCAATGGAGGGCTTAAAGCCGATTTACACATGTCGATATTTTGTACGTAAGCAATAAGTGAGTAAAAAATCACGTGTGAGCACCGCCCGGTAGTGTCATAATTTATGTCGCTAGTAAATTAAGATAGTACGCAAGTTGAAGTTACTTTCTTAATCTGTAAATCAGCCTTTAGTATTGGGCAATCCCTTCAAAGTTTCAACGGTACAGATACAATCTTTTCTGTAGCTACATCAATCCAATTGTTATTGTCAATAGAATATTGATTATTCTAAACCTCCTGATTGATTAGCATACCGAGTTACAATAAGTCAACATTGGTCGAGCGCCCGTTTCCCGCGAAATCTGTTCGACTCCCCAACTAGAATTACAATAAAGAGATTATCAAAAAGGGTATAATTTATTCATAGATGGCAGTAAATCCCTACAATGTATTCGCACGCAGTCTCGCCGCGTGCGCAGGGTAATGTGTACAATGTGCTCCCACGGGACTGCACGCTTAGCGAGTCCTAACTTTTATTTTCTATCTATAAATGTATAATGCACTTAATATTCATGCTTCTATCCGGGTATAAGTACTGCAGCCACTTGCATGCGTATTCTGCGACAAAGTGTCATTGTTTGTAAAATTGTTGGCATTGCAATGTTTCAAAAGTGCACATAAAGTAGGATGGCAGGACTCCATGCAATCTTTGTATTTAGATTTTCGTTCGTCGTAGCGTGATTTTATACAACGCACAGACGAGTATTTCATCTCAAAACCCGCTCAAAAGTCGAAAAGTCGAAATTTGATATATTGATTTACAACTATTATATTGTGAGAGCCCAATAGCTATTACGTCACATAAAGGCCAATTTGGCCATGCACAGCCCCTCCAGTAACCGTAGCAGCAGTCGGAACCCAGTCGTTGCGTGAATCGTATATCTTTGTTCTCGGCACTGCAGTTAAAATGTGATCTTTAAATTGCATTTAATCTGTGTTTGGTGAAATTGTGTGATAACCATTATGAATATTTTGGAAGAAGGTATGTCGTTGCTTTATAAAAGCATGTTTATTTTGATATTACACTTCATTTAAGTGACGTTTTGCGCCTTTAATGTACTCCATAAAAAATACAACGTTTTTTTTTGAAACTTCTGTGTTTAAAGGTGTTTTTGTTTATGAGTTAAGCCTAGTTAACTTATGATTTTGGATGTAACATATAGTTTCATTATTCTTGATGAGGATTTTAAAGGAAAATTACCCGCATATACACGCCATTTTTTTATTATTTTTTTACGAAATTATTCGAAATCAGCTTTTACAGAACAGTGTTTTATTTTCCTGTTTCTTTTCCAGAATCTTCAATGACTTCGATGGAGATGACTTGAAAATCACTCTATGAAGTCCTAAAAGAATGTACGAAAAACACATAGAATCCTGATAGTCTTAAATTTGGGCTGTCGACACTACATGCCAAAATTCGATTTCTTGAAGCACTTCTTCATTTGTCATATAAAATACCAATAAAAAATGGCAGGCAAGAACTCGAGAGCATAAAAATATAGTGACAGAAAGAAAGAAGAAAATTCAAGAGGCTTTTGAAGAGGAACTGGCGCTGCTAGTGGACATTCCGCAGGCAGGGTTTGGGAACACCAATGATGGGAACATTGCAAGGAGGTTTTTCTCAAATCTCGAAACTTCTTCTCGCATTACTGGGATTGACATCAATGTAATAAAAAAATGCAGTGTCATATTTGAGACTTTGTCAAGTGGGCTCAAAATTGACGCGCACTTTGAAAACTTTGCTGAACAAACTGCAAAGCTATAGATTTGTATGAGTGGCACCCCATGTCGCCTACAATGCACAAAATTTTAAGACAAAGCGCCACAGTCATTGATCACGCTATGCTGCCTATTGGCTAGTTGTCGGAAGAGGCGACCGAGGCCAGAAACAAACACTTCCGCCTGTATAGGCAGAATTTTTCCAGAAAGTTTTCGCGCGAAGACTGTAACAAAGATGTGCTAAACAGACTTCTGCTAACTTCGGATCCTTTTTTGAGCAGTACCAGGCAAAGGCAACGAAAAAAAAACGTGGGAAAAAAGTAAGCCATTTTCCGTAGAAGCATTAGAACTCTTGCTCCGGAGACATCGTACGTCTCGTCTACAGAGTTTGACAATGAAGAGGAAGATGAATCTAGTGAAGGTGATACTGATTAGAAGATTTGTGATGGAATAACTTTTTATTTAAACTTTACTTGCAGTAGTGGTACATAGGCGGACTTAATGCAACAAGGAATTCATTACCAGTCAACCATTCTCTACTTTAATGTAAAATTGTACATGTGTCTGGTGTTTTAAATACAAAATTATCACATTAAACTACTTTTTATTTTATACCCAAGCTATAAAAATCACAAAATAATTTTGATCGACTTTTTGAGTGAAATACTCCTCTGTGCAACGGCGCAAAACCTCTCGTGGGGTAACTCAGCCCATGTTACTAAAAAACGTTTGTTCTAAAACTTTTGGAAAAAATAAATTAAAAAAAGGATTTTTCATACTGATGGGCTCGATCAATTTCGCATTTTGTATGAAAAATCTTTTTTTTTTTTCCAAAAGTTTTAGAACAAACATTGTTCAGTAACATGGGCTGAGTTACCCCAAAAGAGGTTTTGCGCTATTAACGTTACACGTTGTATAAGCCTTATAGCGTTCCTATAATAATATTTTTTTATTAAGAAGTAGGAGTTCCCGAGATTAGTGCGATCCGCCAAACAAAATATAAACAATTCTTCAGCTTTATAAGCGTAGATATTTCGCCGTAATTACCGTAAAACATGGCAACTTTGCCCAAAAATTTCAAAAACAAATGCTTAATTGATGATATTTTGGAAAATTTTAATAAATTGATTATTGTTTCGGTGCCACATAATACTATATGCTTATGGGTCGATACACAAAACTCAAAATAGTAAAAAAAAGTAATATTTATTAGTGAAAACAACAATTATAGGTGCTGGGCAAAAAATCTTATACATTTGGTAACTTTGCCCACATTACAGATCTCCGTTACTATAAACTTTATCACTATTCGAAAAGGACTGAATGAAAATACTGAGCAATGCAAATAATGTATTAAATTATACGCCAAATATTCACATTCCTTGACCCTTAAAAATGAGTGGGCAAAGTCAAAAAGCCTTCTAGAACATTTTTCGTACAAAATAGCGATTGTTCAAGGGTTGTCACCATTGACAATACTTAACTATTTAATAATTTTTAGTGTGGAGTAGAGTATTATAATAAATTACAATGATAAATTAAAGGGGGAAATAATATAACATATTTTTTTATATAATATGCTTTATTTTTAAAATGTTCAAGAACTAAAAAAAAAAACTAAAAAAATACTAAAAAGCATGTACCTATCTCGGTCTTTGTTTTTATATGAAAATAACAAATAACCCTCGTATCTTCTAAATCCCGCCTCGTTTTTAAACTTTATGTGTTAACCAACATTATTAACTGTTCATCAAATCCGAACCCTCCTTTTTTAATCGGTTAAAAATGTACCTCAGGTGACAACCCTAGTGAAAAAGAAACGTTGGGCAATGTTGTCAACGATATTTATAAAATATGCTTGTGACATTGCCCACCGTTATATTTTTTGATTATATGACGCATTTAGCGAAGAAAACTAGTCTATATTATTCATTTCCAATGTATTATCGGATGTATAAAAAATACTTACCTGCGATAACGCCAAGTAGTACTTCTCGAGAAAGTTTTTTTTTAAGTTTTGGCCCGCCAAAAAACACTCTTACTTCAACGACGTCTGACAGACAACTGAAGTAACATCTGTGACAGCGCGTCACACAGTGTTGCCAGAAAAATGATGAATTTTTTACCATAGACAAAATTTTCTTACTAACTATAGACAAATTTGAAATATATTAAGTTTTTTAAAAAATACACAACTGGGCAAAGTCATATGTCGAGGGCAAAGTTGCCATGTTTTACGGTACTTATTTACCGTAAAACCGGCCAACATTGCCCGCTTTTTTTCTTATTTTTGAGATTACGAAAAAAATATTGATCAGAGCTCGTAATCAAGTACACCATGGTAACAATTACTATTATAGGCTTCAAATCACGAAATCTGGAGCTTCTAGCTTTAACAGAATTCGAGAAAAATGCAATTAAAGAGCCGGGCAAAATTATACGCACGACCGTCCAACATTGCCCACCCTTAATTTCTCTAAAACTATCAGCTCTAGAGCTTTGAAAATAAGATATGTTTTAGTGAATCATGCAAAGTTGCCATCCTTCGTGATCAATATATCAAAAACGTTATATTTTTAATTTTACTGAGGTGGGCAATGTTTCACTACACACCAGCTGCTTTTTCATACAAACTGAAACGGTTGGCTAGGGTTGCCACACACTAATGTAATAAATAATAATCTGCTTTTAAATAAAATCTTTTATAAATAATAAATCAGTCAGGTATAATAGTTATAAATTGCACGTATTATTATACTTAAGGTTAATATTAAAGATTCTAAAACAAATCTTATACAGATCTCATAAAAAATGGTATAACAAAGATTACAAGGAAAAATAGTCATTGCAAGGCATGCCAGGCAGACGTTGTAACGTAAAAATATAATATTTACTTTTAAAAAGAGTTTTAACATAGGAATTATAAAAACATTTTGGTTGATAAAACTGAGTTAACTCTTACTAGATATAATGGGTGCCATCCCTAACACTATTTTTGCTGTGGGCAATGTTGTCACTCCTATGTTCACGCAAGCTCTGGAATCATTGCCCACTGCATTATCTTGAAGATTTTACGTTTTATTGGTCTCAAACTAGCATAGAAATGAAGCGTGGTTCTTTTTATTACTGGAATATTGAAATAACTTACCTGAGAGATGTCGTACGCTGTCAGTGTGTAAAAACGTAAAACAAGATTTTGGCACCACCTCAGACTAGTACTACTTTAAACATGTCTCGCCGACAACTGAGTGAACTTAGCGAAGTAACTAATATTTAGTTTTGTCAGGAAAATAGTCTAGTTTACCCTTAAGATTAAATAATGTTGTCAGCTATTTAAATTTATTAACAATTCAAGATTTTAGTTATTTTTCGTGTTTGGGCAAAGATATCCGCCAAGGGCAATGTTGGCCGGTTTTACGGTACTTGAATTCAAATCATAGCAAGCTATTATTCACTTTGTAGCTCAAGAACGAATACTGTTTGTATAGTATTGTTCAAAAGTATCAAGTGTAGTTCGGCAGTCGACACACAATCATTAATCAGTGAGAGCGGTTTGATGGTCGATTACAGTCGACTGCTCGGAACAGATATCGATTCCTTACAGATAGCAAAACAACCTGTAAGATACACTTTATGTACACCATCTGAACATTGAACTCTACTTCTACAAATTAAAGTGTGGGAAGGAGGCAAATTCCACCACGGATACTGTTGCGATATTTCGATAATTCTAATGTACCTACTCTTCAATTTAAGTAGGTACTTTAAGTTACTTTCTAAAACTTCTCTAGTCGTTTATTTCAAACTTGTACTTATTCCTTCTTTCTCTCTAGTAAGATTTTATTTATTTTTGTAAGCCCTGGTCTGGTTATCCAATAACTGGAGACTGTAAGTCCAAGTCATAATACAATTTTATACGAGTACTTAAACTTTATTGTAAGTAAGCTGTTTGTTAAACTTTTTAAATAAATAAATAAATGGTTCTTCTAAATAAACGCACTTTAGACGTGCTGATCGTTTAGTTTATTGGGATAATTGGCCATAATAAGTACAACACAATAACGTCAACAATAATTAATTTAATTATTAATATCCTAAATTACACAACAACTATAAAGCCGGTCTATAATATAACTACACGAACACTTTAAGAGAAACATTTACACCATCACTAATTAATTTATTCATTCTTCTTATCATCAAAATCTCCACAATCTGTTCCAAAATCGTCCCAGTAGACCTTCACGACCTTGGCGACTTTAGTCAGGAACCAGGCGATCATGACGAGCACGGCGATGACATCCAGGTGGTACCGCTCCATGGTGCTGAGCTGGAGGGCGGGGGAGCGGAGGTGCGGGGCGCCGCGCGTGTTGATCACCAGCTCGATCCAGTACAGCAGCTCCTGATTCACTGGTACCAGCGGATTCTGCAGAATTTTGGAGGCTTCCTTCGCGTTACTTCGGTAGCTGTAAAAGTAAGTAACGTTTTGATTACCAAATATGGACAGAGATAAATAAATGTCACCCAGCAATTTTTTCCCTAACTGAAAAAAAAATTATTCGCACATTTTGGTTTCTATGTTTTACAGATAAGTCGTAAAGACAGAATGAGGATCAATCAAGTAAAAGATTTAAAGGTTTATGATAATGGAGGATTGCGGCTTTATACCTTCAATCAAGATTAATTTATTGCTGTAAATCCAACGACGCGGCGACGGATTCCGAAAATCATAAAAGTTAGAAAGATTAGGTTTGTAAACGCTATGAGAAGTGTAACATATTTAATTTGGTTTAAAAAATATTTATCACGCTAAAAATGTTCGGAGTGACATCTAAATTGAGAATCAAACAACTTTAAACTGTCAGCTTTATTTTCCGCTCGAATGAATTTATTTTCATTTCGTAAATAAACGCGGCATGTATAAATCATGACACTACATTACGTCATATCCTCCAAATGGCCCATAATCCCGGACAAGATTGATGGACAACACAAAATATAAAATAAACTCTATCTCTGGCTGGAGCATGGTCAATAACAAAGTAGGTATACAAAACATGTTAATTCAGTTCTTAAAAATGTCTGCAGGGAAATATACTGCGGACTTGCCATAAAAAAATGCTGCAATAAAAATTATAAGTTCCTATAGGTACACATCCACAATAACTATATAACAATTTTTAAACCTGTATGGAGTTTCATTGAAATTGAACTGAAATTATGTTAAGTACCTCTTTACAGCGGTTTCATCCATGTATAACTCGAAATCGCACTACCCTACCTCTGAATTGCATCAAGATCCGTTCAACCGTTCTGACATTATTGAGTAAACTTCCATCCATCTATTCATCCAAACTTTCACATCACTAAATGAGATTATTGAGGTTCAAGTTAAAGCTTTCATATTCTTTCTAGAAAATGTCTACCTAAGTAGATAGAAAGTGAAAATTATTACTACAAGCCACGAGAGTACACAACATAACATTACATACCTGTAGTTCCCAAGTATTTCCATGATGGCTTCCTTCACTTGGTACCCCATCATGTTGGACAGCGGCACCCGGATGCCGCGCCCCCTGGCAACCGCCAGGTCCACGGTGAGCTGCTGGTCGCTGCTGAGCGGCAGACCGATGATGGGCACTCCGTGGTACATCGCTTCCATATACGACAAGAACCCGCCGTGCGTGATCATCATCACCGTGTTTGGATGCTCTGGTGATGGAGAGGAACATTTTGTTTAATCTTGTTCTAACTGTGAAAATTATTGATGTAAAAGGTTCTGAAATACATAGCACCTACGGTACTTTCACAATTATTATGTCTTGTGACAGGGACTGTAGCACCATAACTATTTTTGAAGTGTTTTTATTTTATTTGTCTTTTGACCATTAAAAACTGCCTGTAACTGGCCTACTTTACTATTTATAACAAGTAGGCCTGTTACAGCGAGTCAATCAAAGCATTTGCTATCGTGTTCTCATCCGTCGAATTTAACTTTGTTCAAACCGTTTTCGCTAATGCGATAAGTATTCGTACCTACTTGTAAATGTCTGCCCGTATAATTTTCTGCATTTTATAATAGCTTTGAAAACTCAACAATGTGCTAAAAACGAAAACTTCGAGAGAAAACCAGCATGTCCAAGAACCAAACGGCACCAGGCCCGCGTGGTTTCCTTTCATATTGAGGAGGACTGAAAATATTTTATTAAATAAATTATTTGCCATTAGCAGCTACAGATAAGGAAGCAACGATTTAATTTTGAAACAGGAACAGCGGATTATGACGTATGGTTGACCTTTTGATAAACGAATCATGTTTGTTATTGTTTACAGTAAGTTTCACGCACATGTTTACTTTGGGTGTTTGGTTCGTGCTTGGGTATGGGTGTGGTGTTCCCGACCCGGCTCAGTCACGTTTATTTGTCCTGTTCATTCACGATAACACCGTCGACAATAATAAATATGAGCGTTCCACATGAAATTGGTTGTAATAATATCACAGATGAATCATCAAACATTTCCTTTTAGTAAAGGTCGCATTTAAACGGTTCCAAAAGAAGGCTATCTTTCAATTTAAATTAAAACATGATCGCTGTTTTAATTGTCGATCAAACTCGGAATAGGTACACTTTTTTTTTCTATTTTAGTAAAATGGGTTAAGGGCAAGAAAATTATGTAACATGCAAAAAATCCATTAAAGCAACCATAATTTACATCGTCGTGTGTTGCCGATATTGCCTTGCTAACAAATGATCCGGAGCCGACCGACAGGCATGTGGCTACGTATGTGGTATATCTATGTGTACTCTATGGAACTAACTTTGCATGTATGTTCCGTTTATCTACATCTAAAACAGTCATGCATAATGGTCCGCTTACACGCTCCATCATGCCTACAAACTCAAACTAGTTTGCGCAGGTAAGCGCGTGCGTGTGGATGGGGAGAAGGGAGCTCGTGCAGTCACGAAATGTTTCGATTTTTGCACAGGGCCGGAAACCGCAGGCAACACGGAGCGTGTAGCCGGGCCATAACATTGAGCGTGTGCCTTGCTTGTGTGTGTGTAATTGCGCAAGCATGTATGCGCAGTCCCCACTTCCCTAGTGCGCGGTCGTCCGTTGAGACGCGAGGTCGCGTGACGACGCATCGATTGTGAAAATGACGAGTCGCAAGCGTAATGCCATTTTGGAAGAATTCATCAATATGTACAAGTCTGAACCGTGTCTTTGGCGCGTTAAATGCAAAGATTATCACGACAAAAATAAAAAAAGGGTAGCTTACAAGAAATTGGTAGCAAAACTGCGGGAAATGGACCCAACAGCTACAAGAGACGACGCTGTTAAAAAAATTAACGCGTTACGCAGTAACTATAGGCGACAGAAGAAAGCATTAGAAGAATCATTAAAGTCTGGTGGAGGCATTCAGAAACCAACACTGTGGTACTATGATTTATTTAATTTTCTTGAAGATCAAGATGTTCCTCCAGGCAGTCCAAGCTCGCAGCCTGACTTCTGGATTTATGAAGATTCAAATGTAAGAACCTTTTGCTATTACATTTTTGATAACATAACCTATTTGACTTTTTGTCCATATTTCTTTCCTTTTTTTAATATCGAAAATTTTCATTGTTTCTTATTCTCTTGTAGTGCCACAATACGCTTCTATTTTATTTCCGTCAGTTTTCATACCAACCTTTGAAAAATATTTCAAATATGGATATTATGATTGTGATGTTATTGATGTACAGAGAAAAAAAAATGTTGTGCAAAGGGCATGTCGCTTATATTTAATCCAGGGTTGGAAAAAAACAGTATTGTTTTTCAAATTTATAAAACAAACAGTTCAAAATGTTTTAAACAAGTGTTATTTTTGTTTTTTTTTTTAGTTTCTGGTATTTTTATCAAATTAATTCGACCTTGTTTGTTGATGTCTTAACGTATAAATCAATTATGTTTCATTTCGAGACTACATCTTTTCAAATTCACCCTTTGTAATGAAATTTTTACGAAAAAAAAAATGATCAATGGAAAAAAAACGTGATGTTTTTTTTTCTAATAATTTTATGCGTTGTTTCATTACAATGCCAATAAAAGTTAAAAATATGACATAACAATGGCATTATAGTAGCCATAGTACACCATCCTGCCTATCGACGATCGATTTGACGCTTGCAATTGTTTTGTTGTATTTGATGGCATGACATGCCAATTTGATAGGTCATCAAATCGATTTGACACAACGTCAAATCGGCAGCAGTGATGCATTTGGCTATTATTCGGTGACGACAGCTACAATTTTATAAATTTGTAGCTATCGGTCACCGAATAATAGCTAGATCTAGCTATAAAGTTACTAAGTTGGCATCGCTGCTGCAGATTTGAAGTTGTGTCAAATCGATCGTACGATAGGCAGTATGGTATATATGGACGAACTGCCGATTTGAAACAATTGCAAGCGTCATACGATAGGCACGATGGTGTATGGCTACCAGACTCAAAAGGTTTTATGTCAAACTATTTAGACTCCTGAATATTAATTTATTTTCATTTTATATGCATTCATCTGCCTTGAAAAGTAGTTGAAACGGGTAATAAACAACACAGTTTAATTTCAAACTGTTTTAAACATTGTTTTAAACAGGTGTTTTAAAACAACTTGTTTTAATCATGCCAACCCTGATTTAATCGCTTTTTGTGAATGAAAAAAGATTTAATATTTTTTCATTCACAAGGGGCCTACCATGACGTCTTAAAGCGAGAGTAGTTCCACTGTGGGAAAGAGACAAAGCTATGTTAGTCGTCCTCTGCTATCTCGTTCGCACAGTGGAACTACTCTGGTTGGAAAATCCCATTGGTTGAGTGTATACTGATACTTTCTGACGGCATGAGATTTTCACAAAACCTTAGCATTTAACATTCAAATCTTTCTCATGCATCACTTCCGTTCATTAGTGAAACTCGTGTGAAAATTCGGTCAGTAAGTTTTATGTTTATTACGTTCGACATGCGAGGCTTTGTTATTAATCTAGTGTAGTATTTTTTCTATATACAAGAAGCGGTCTGCGGTTGATCGGCGAAAATTTTAATATTTCTTGAAAACATTTTTGTCTGTGATAGAAATAAGACTTACCAATATATTATTCAAAAATAGAAAAGGATGCTTAAAAATATGTTTCAAGGAAGAGAATTTTCAATATTTTAGAAAATTTTGAACAACTCAAAATCCGTAATTTTTTGTTGAACACCGTCATAATGTGTTGTTTTTTAAGCCAAACCACCACCACTTGTAATTTACAACGTACTATTTACTAGACTCCCTGTTTACTATGAAGAAGATTCAGTTCTCTTCGAAAATGTGTGCATTTTCTTCCATTTATCCGAAAAATCTCTTCCAGGATATGGACAACTCTATAGAAGACAACATGGATAATATACTAATGGTGAATATGGATACTTCAGAAGATACTGTTTATTCTGAAAAACAAAACACAAGTGGTATTAAAAAAAATATTATAATAAGAGAGAAAGCTGGAGAGAGTATAGCAACACCAAGAGAAAAGAAAACAGATCAAGAACAAATAACCAAAGAGATTTTGTTGTATTTGAGAGATCGTTTGAAGCGCCCTGCTCCCGCCCCCACATCTGAAGACCGCTACGATCTCCTAGGAAGATCTATCGCGATAAAGTTAAGATCCATGGAGAAGCGACAGGCCTTAATTGCGGAGAAAATAATAAACAACACATTATTTGATGCAGAAATGGGTAATTTGAATATTGAATCATACCAGAAGACAGAAAATTAACTTTTGTCTCATAAATCTGTCTCACTAGCTTTGTCTCCTGCACAGTCGTTGATTCAAAAGTACAACGCACTTATATTGCAAAATGAAATCTCCTGTATTGGATATGTTTATGTCTGTAACCTACATGTATTGTACAATTAGTTGTTTCCCTAAATGAATAAATACGTTGCTTCTCCTGCGCCACAACCTCGGTCGGTCACCTTCACCTACACTACAAAGTTTGCTTCATATCTTTTCTTATAGTTTTAAGGAATATTAAAGCTTTGAAATTGTTCAAGCTGTTTTTTTTTTTATTTTTACCTTACCTGCACGTACTTACCTATGACTGGCAATACATAATAATAATTATGTTTTGGCAATTATATTATTAAGCCTGAAACCTTTTATATAATACCGTATAATCATCAAATGAACCAGCCGCCCAAAGCGGGACGGGTGTCACTGTCAGACGCGTACTGACTAAAATCCACGGTGATCCTTAAATAGCCCTTTACGTTCCAGGGTCACGGTTAAATGATAAGAAAATCCCAAGAGAAGCCTTAAGCCCGAAGTGATCCCTGGGTGACAGGACTCATTTGGACTGGCCTGTTGGTCTAGTGGTTAGTGACCCTGACTGCTATGCCGGAGGTCGTGGGTTCGATTCCCACCCCGGACAAATGTTTGTGTGATGAGCATGATCATTTGTTCTGTGTCTGGGTGTAATTTATCTATAATATGTATGTTTTTAGAAATACATATATAAGTATGTTTATCAGTTGTCTAGTACCCATAACACAAGCTCTGCTTAGCTTGGGACTCGATGGCGTTGTGTGATAGTTGTGGAATATTATTATTATATTATTATTATTTAATGATTTTACCAAGACAAATAAAACCTAAAGTGATAATATACGTGTTCGGGTTATTTTAAATTATAACTGCAATTTTAAGAAATATCTTCCCGTTTTGTGATTATTAGGGTGCGTCCACATCTGGCGAATGCGCCGCGAATGCGGAGCTCGCGCGCCGTTTGCAAGATGCACGCGAGCCGCGCGCGCGCAGTCACAGCAATGGTTTAGTGCGCCAAAAGGCGCGCGCACGGCCGCGAATGTGCAGCTCGCGAGCCGTTTGCGACCTGCCCGCGAGCTGCGCGCGTGCATTTTTGTTCGTGCGCCGCTTCTGCGCCGCCCGCGCGCAGTTCGCGCGCGACCTAAGCGCCGTACGCGATCAACGCGCGGGCGGCGCGCTAATTATTTCGCTCAGTTCGTTTATGATTACTGGAGGCTAAGTACGTGTTGTCATGGAGTGGACGGAGGAGAATTGTTTACGCTTAATTGAAACATATAAATGCGTTTCCTTTTTAGCAATCTTAAAACTAACCATCTGTCGTAGATTTTCATATAATTCTGGTGACAATTTTAAAAAATTTGCATAGTGTCCGCTTAATTGATGGCTTTTCAACTCCGCTACTATTTCTGTTTTCTTTTAAAAATAGGATTTTGTTGCCACCAACGCCGTTGTCTCTTTTTTTTCCTTTTTATCAGTAATATAATAGCTAATGATGCAGCAATTATATTAAAAACACTAGTGTCGTCTGACATCTTCGATAGTACTGAGCCAGTAAACGGAACTGTAAGGGCGAGAACTGAGTGCGCGCAGATCGCGCGCCGCTCGCGCGCTCTATACGAGCCTTGTATGAGTTGCGCTAAAGAGGCGCACCAAACCATTGCCGTGATTGCGTGGGTGCAGCTCGCACACAGCTCGCAAACGGCGCGCGAGCTGCGCATTCGCGGCACATTCGCCAGATGTGGACGCACCCTAGAGAATTTGCCATTTCGAGAACTTGTTCATTTACGACTAGGTTGCCGTTTTGTGAATTAGTCTGACTGACATCATAAAGAAAGCCTTAAGTTACATTTATATTCCTCACATAATATAAGCCACCCAACAACTTACTGAGCACAGCCAGCTGCGGCGCCTTCTCCACCAGATGAACGTTCCCGGGGACATGGTCCAGTCCCCCCCGGTGCCTCCACACCACGGTCTGTTCCAGCTGCCTGAAGGCTCTCAGCAGGTCTTGCTTCAGCTTCTTCGGCAGGTCCTCGCTTACATTGGACCCCAGGTTGAAGTAGATCACGCCGTGCTTAGCTTCGTCTAGCAGGACTTGTAAGTTCTGTTACAGAATAAATAGTACATTGTTAACCTAGGGGTGAAAGTATCCTGCTTAGTGCCAAGACCGGAATTGGGGCGAAGAGCGCTTATCGAGGGTCTAAATAAGTCACTTGCCTGAGGTAAACACTGTGTTTTCTTTAAGGAATAGAAGGAAAGAAAACATGAATATGAATAAAAAAAATGGGTACAGATTGGATTGCCGTCGACTATCTGGTAAGACGACGCCGGCTATTTGGTAAGACGACGCCGTATATTTGGGAAGACGACACCGGCTATTTGGTAAAACGACGCCGTATATTTGGTAAGACGAAGCCGACTATTTGGTAAGAAGACGCCGTATATTTGGGAAGACGACGCCGACTAATTGCTGTGACGACGTCGGGTATTTGGTATGACGACGCCGACTATTTGGTAAGACGACTTCCATAATTTGGTAAGACGATGCCGTATATTTGGTAAGACGACGACGTTTGTTTGGTAAGACGACGCCGTATATTTGGGAAGACAACGCCGACTAATTGCTGAGACGACGTTGACTATTTGGTAAGGCGACGCCGACTATCTGGTAAGACGACGACGACTATTTGGTAAGACGACGCTGTATATTTAGTAAGACGACGCCGATTATTTGGTAGGAAGAAGTATTTGGTAAGACGACGCTGACTATTTTGTAAGACGACGCCGACTATTTGGCAAGACGACTTCCATAATTTGGTAAGACGACTCCGTATATATGGTAAGACGACGCCGACTATTTGGTAGGAAGAAGTATTTGGTAAGACGACGCTGACTATTTTGTAAGACGACGCCGACTATTTGGCAAGACGACTTCCATAATTTGGTAAGACGACTCCGTATATATGGTAAGACGACGCCGACTATTTGGTAGGAAGAAGTATTTGGTAAGACGACGCTGACTATTTTGTAAGACGTTGCCGACTATTTGGCAAGACGACTTCCATAATTTGGTAAGACGACTCCTTATATATGGTAAGACGACGACGACTATTTGTTAAGACGACGCCGACTATTTGGTAAGACGACGCCAACTATTTTGTAAAACGACACCAATTATTTGGTAAGATGACTCCAACTATTTGGTAAGACGACGCCGGAAATTTGATAAGAAGACGACGACTATTTGACTAAATGACTTTCCTTTTCCTTTCCTCACGCCCCAGCCACCAGTGAAAACACCTAGGACTTCGGATATCGCAGGGTCAAAAGTATAATACTAGTTTTACCACCATATTAAGTAGTGTATAATTATAGATTATACAAATAGTATTATTGTATTATTAACTCCATCATAATATATTATCGTAGCTAAAATAATCATAATTATTTTTTCTATATTCGGCCACCACGCAAATGCCGTAATTAATTATACAGTATTATGTTAATGAAGTAATTATAAATATTCATAATTTCCGTTCAGGTACTAACTCTTAGGGTGCGTCCACATCTGGCGAATGTGCCGCGAATGTGCAGCACGCGAGCCGATTGCGAGCTGCCCGCGAGCTGCGCGCGTGCAGTCACTGCAATGGTTTGGTGCGCCTCTTTAGCGCAACTCATACAAGGCTCGTATAGAGCGCGCGAGCGGCCCGCGACCTGCACGCGTGCAGTTCGCTCGCTTACAGTTCCGTTTGCTTGCAGTATGTGAAGCGCGCAGGCCGCGCGCGTGCGGCTCATGCGCCGCTCGCAAGCCGTGCACACACGGCGCGTAGAGTGCGCGCGATCAACGCGCGAGCGGCGCAGGAGCGACACAAGAGCATAAAATGCGCGCGTGTCTCTCGCAAACGGCGCGCGAACTGCACATTTGCGGCACATTCGTCAGATGTGGACGCTCCCTAAGATACATAAACAATGGCTTAATGAAGCGAATAGGTTTATTCAAATGAACTGTTTCTATGAATTTATAAGATCTTGTTTTATTTTCAATGTAATTTTAGTACCTTTAATTATCATGGCTTTTACATTTGTAGAAAAACACATATCATAAAATACAGTATGTGTTTAGGAATAACAAGAAAACAGAAAATTCATAGTAAAGACTTCAAGTAACCTTTGTACTCAGTTTTCAAAGTTTTATTTATTTAATTGTTTGAATAATTTATTCATCGAGCCTAATTCGACCACTTTAGCAGAATCATAATTATTAGGATATTTTTAATGTATCATGTTATAATTCATTAAATGTTAATCAACCCCATTGTAAAAATACATAGGATGGAGTGTGTGAGTCTTACATAAATATAACAGCAATAAGTGGGCTACTAACATCTTCATATTATTATATGAATACAAACACAAATCCGTGACTGTGCCCGTATCGAGTCATGTTTACTCCAAAATATTCCATAAAACCCACTTTAAGGTTAATATTTTACGAGAACATTTCAATTGACTCTGAAATAGAAGTCTAGTGAAGCTGTCAGTAATATAAGTTTACGATGGTCATGCCGTGCGGGCCCGGGCGGCGGCGGCGCACGCCTCACTCACTGTACTCGTAAAACCGGCGAGTTCTGTTACTAAATGGGGTCACGGGCTATCTAAACCATTGAATTTGTGTTATTTATTTCAAGACGTTGAACTACACATATCTATAGTAAGAATCAAAGGCTTATAGTACACGTTTAAGCCCAGACCAAACCGTTATACGATGCGTTTGTGTAAAGCTTCATGGAAAGGATTTCAAATGGCCCGTAGGTACCATTCCATGCAGTACTACGTATAGTTCAATGGTCGCTTTAACTTCCAAACACAAAACTATAAACAAGAAGTACCTACATTATATTTTTCAGAAAAACGCTCTGCGAGCATTTTGTTAAAAGCGCATCACGCATCGATCCTTTTCCGGATTGTAGTCACACGAATCACTGCTGCTACTTGTAGTCTACTATCAAATGGTAAAAGTGCAATAAAGAGTGGAACAGTCGCCATTCCGTTCGATGTCGAGAGGAATTCCATTCTCGATGTTCAAACGATTGAGTCCCGACACAATTGTCGGGACTATGTGAAATATTGCACCAAATCGAACACAACATTTTAAAAAGAGTTCTATGAAGAGAAGAAGAGAAATACAATGCAATATACTAGTAGTTAATCAATAGACAGCGTTGTTAATTGAATCTCGCACTTAGTATTACATATTTTATCAGGTATGTATTGATATGGCTTCCGTTCAACTTGTAGAGTTTGAACCCTTCCACTCAATTGATTTACCACTTGTTGCTTCGGATAACAATCAACTTACTACTACGTACTACTTACTATTAAGTTCTTCATAATAATAGTACCTAAGTATTATACAGTAATTTGTTAGTTATCTGTGCTCTGATAATAGCTTCACGCATATTTCGCTTTTTGAATATCTATGTGTAAGGCTCGTGTTAAATATCTATTGTCTACATCTTGACAAAAATGTAGAGCCAGCTCGTAATTTTTTTATCATCAGATTTTTAGGTAACAAGTCAGGAATCCAATCCACGTTGAGCTTTCGTGGTCAATGCTCGTGCGTATTCTGCATAGCGAAGAAATAGACTGACAAAATAGAAGACAGACTCCAAAAGTTACAAAGACAGTTTTGACCATTAGAGTCAATTCACACCAAGACGCGACGCTGCGCGCACTTCTTAAAGGGCGACTCAAAATCTAACTTTAATAACTACCAGAAAAGAAGCACAATTCACCGATGGTGTGACGCAGCGCGACACCGCGCGCTCATTTTAGTTGAGACTAAAAATTGTACATAATTGACTACACGAAAAGATATCTACACATTGCCAGTATCATCGATTCGCGTCGCGTCGCGTTTCGTTGTGCACTGACCATTAATCTACCCACCTTCGGCAGTGCTAAATGAGATCCTTGTAAGTGATGTCCTCCGACGTACTTGGCGTTGTGTGGCAGTGGCAGACCCTGGCCCAGCAGCGGGTGCGAGTTGAGCAGAAGCAGCGCGCCCCCGGACACCAGCTCCTCGTATAGCGGCGGCGTGCGCCCGCGCAGCTGGATAGCCAGCTCATAGATCTCGTAGTAGGCGGGGGACTCCACGTAGTACGTTATGTAACTGAGAAGAAGGAGTTTGCTATATATTCCTTTTGTTTATTTTGATTTAAGAAAGATAACTGAGGGCTAAATCAGAGAAATGTCTAGCTACCTGTACGAGAACTTCTGGTTGCAACCGTGACAACAAGACTCACTAGTTGACTTTATAACATTTCTAGTAATAAATACTAAGTAAGTAGAGATAACAAGGACTTCGTATTTATTACTAGAAATGTTGTAAAGTCAACTAGTGAGTCTTGCTGTCACGGTTGCAACCAGAAGTTCTCGTATACATTTCTCTGCGCGTACCATGTTTAAAAAACAATCCAAATGTGGGCACAAATCTCATCTCAACCACTATGTTAAAGTTAATCTATATTTCATGTTTCTAATCTGAAGACTTTGTTTGATTGAAAGCGCTAATTTCATGAACTACTATGTAGTTCGAATTGAAAATATGTTTTTGTATTGGAAAGTATATTTATTGAGGAAGGCAATAAGCTATACGTTACGTTAATATCACGCTACGACCAAAAAGAGCCGAACAGAGGGTCAAACCGCGGGCAACAGCTAGTATCTTATACAACGACGATATAATACTAGACTACGCATTGCACGATCTAACGAACAAAACTATTCTGCCAACTCGCTGAGGTACTACGTAAGCGAGGGGGGCGGGGTACTGCGTTGTGATTGGCTAACTCAAGGTCTGTTCTGTCTCAACGTATGTTTACGGCTCACAGGATTGGTCGAAATGAGACGGATATAAGACTTTTTTGCCTAATGTGTTGGCAGACATCGGTCGCCTGTTATTAGGAGTCTAGTATTATATCGTCGTTGATCTTATACAATTTTTAATATAATGGTTGATTGACATTGAGATTATTATACTGTATTATTGTGACAACAATAGCGAGTAATTCATCCATAGAACAAGAATGTGTTGTCTTCTAAAGAGATAAACGTAGATAATACTCGTATCTTTATCGAATTATGTCGTGAAGTGTCCCCATTCATCATGCACATTGCTTGAATTAACAAAAGGAAGTCTGCAGTGGCCCTCCAGCTGACGGTCACAGACGTTACAATAAGACATCGTTCTCATTACTGCAGTCTGCATATTTAATGGCAATTTAAAATAATTGGCGTCATGTCTCCTTGCACTTGTTTGTTATACTGGGTCAGTGGCCTGCTTGACTTAACGCGACACACTACACACTGTATGCACTACTTATTATCCCGGTGAGATACAATCATGTGTCATCTTTCTTGTCTTCAGACAATTAGTACTTCATAATATCTAATAATGTCAGCTTGTTATTGACGTACTGAGAGGCAAAGGTCTCATTGTCACTCAATGAACAACGGAGCATTTAGCGATAATCTAGCAAATACGAGTACAAAAAAGACATAAATTGAAATATTTCGTCAATAATGCTTCAATTACAATATTCCTACACTGTGGTTTATTTAAAGACCCATAAGAACCTATAACATAACAAGTTGTTCTTCTACTCTATTAATCAACAGCGTTTTGTTTTCAACAGCTTGTTTTTTAAAAACAGGATCCAATCCAACTTTTATCTCTCCTGGGGTATCCATAGAGCGACAAAGTTCACACGAGGAGCATAAATATAGGCATCATATTGTGTAGGTATTATTAAACAAGTGAACTCATAATGTGCGATACTGAACATTTTTAGGGTTCCGTAGTCAACAAGGAACCCTTATAGTTTCGCCATGTCCGTCCGTCCGTCCGTCCGTCCGTCCGTCCGTCCGTCCGTCCGTCTGTCCGCAGTTTAGCTCAGAGATGCCCAGTACTAGAAAGCTGTAATTTGGTGTAAATATACGGATTTGTTGTGCCGAAAAAGTGGTAAAATAAAATCTCGTAACATATTTTTTTTTAGGGTACCTCCTGTACACGTAAAGTGGGGATGTTTTTTTTATTTCTCGCGTACCCCTTAGTGTGGGGTATCATTAAATAGGTCTTTAAAAAATATTGATAGTTTCCATTAACAATTTTTTGATAAAAAGATTCGTTTGTGAAATATTAAGCTTTAAAGTGCTAATTTTTGCTCGACTCGAGTGTCCCCCCCCTCTACCAGCTAAACGGTTATGTTTGGGGGTGTGAAAAAATTCACAATAGTAGTATACACCGTGTTCCGGACGATATACATAAACTTCGACCAGATGTTCAGACCACGGAAGTAAGCATTTTTCATTATGGACACATTAATAAATTCTTATTTTTTATTTTTTGTTAATTTTCATACAAACTAAATACCTAGACGTAAATAACCCGATATGCATGCCTCTTTATCCGAATTGGCAACGTCGTATTTTCATTCATAACATTTGGCGGGCTGAAACTTGTCAAAACAGTTTCTTTGATTTTTTATCTCGTTCCTCATAGCACTGTCAATGTACTATACTTATCTAAAGAGAACGTATAAGGCTACCAAGCAGGTAGATACGTATTTCGAATTGTCTTTTTAATTGAGGAATAAAAAAAAAAACAAAATTCCATAACCAAATCATGATAACCTCTTCCCACGACATGCAGCCTTCGCAAAACGTTTCTGCAGTCCTTATTTTTAGTCTAGGCTTAAAGCAACGCCGGACCTCCAACGACGGGAAGGGGAGTAGGCTACCATAATTATCTTCCCATTCTGCCGTTTCGGCTTAAGTAACGAACATTCAATCTCAAAATTATTGACTAAAAGAGGGGCAGCTCAACACGCAATCTGGGGACCACGCTTAGAGCTCACGTACATTCGTAAAAATACTCTCAAAAGATAGGTCTCGGTCAAATTAAGATAAATGGTAATCACAGCATATTTTTTTTATGCATTTGAGTAGAATAATTATAATTTATAAGCACACTTGTTGCGTGGGCAACATCAGAACTAACGCCACCATCTTATTTTTCAATACATTTCACAAATGAGCGCTCTCCTGTCAACCTCAATGGAGTGTCCAAAGATCCATATAACACTGTAGGTTAGACAACTACGTCAGCCGTAATGTCATTCAAAAATATTTTTATTAATAAAAAATAAACTCTAAAAAGCAAAAAATAAATTTAATGTAAAAAGTTTTCGAAATGACCACCTTCTTTTTCGACACAAATATTCAAACGAGTCCTAATTTGGCCATTTAAATTTACAGACATTTTTGTCTTATTTGTTCAGCAGCCTGAGATATTCTATCTAAGAGCTGTTCACGGTTCTGAATTTGTACGGAGTACACCTTCTCCTTTAAGGTTCCCCAGACATAAAAATCTAAAGGAGTCAGATCTGGGGACCTAGCTGGCCATGCGATATTTGTGCTACCTCGTCCAATCCAACGGCCAGGAAACGTTGCATTTAAATATTCACGCACTTGTGTGCCATAATGTGCAGGGGCCCCATCATGTTGGAGCCACATGGTTCGCAGAGTTTGAAGATCCACTTGTTCGAAAAATTCGAAGCTAGTGACGTTTCTTAGGAACTCTAAGTAATTGTCAGCATTTAGGCGGTGGGGAATCTCAATAGGGCCGATCAGCTGATTGTTAAAAACACCAGCCCACATGTTTACAGAGAATTCAGTTTGATGTGACGCCTGCCAATGTAAATTCGGGTTGCTCTCATGCCACTGCACTTGATTTTTGGAATTGAATACTCCCGCTCTTGTAAACTGGGCTTCATCCATCCAAAGAATTTTTTGAAGCAGTATTGGATTATTTATCAGTTCTTGATTCATTCTCTGGCAAAAAACAATTCTTGAGAAGTGATCAGGTGGTATTATGCCTTGGGATTTTCTGTAGTGGTAGGCATGCAAACCATATCTTTTCCACAGTTTCCACACTAGCTTATGAGATACACCCACGATTCTCCCAACGCGTCTCGTTGAGAGTGTAGGATCATGAATAATAAGGTTCATTATTCTGTTTTCTTGAGCGACGCTCAAATTGATTGCTCGTTCAGGGCGGCGTGGTCTAATTCCGATCTCACAAAATCTCCTGTGTATGTTAATAAATGTTCGTATATCAGGAACGCGCCGACCAGGGAATCGCCGTTGGTACTCTCGCACAGCTGCTGTAGCATTTCCGTCACAGAAACCGTAGACGAAGTGAATATCAGCTTGGTGTTGAGCAGAATATTCGTGCGGCATAGTGAAAGTTGTAATCAAAATGATTGATTAAATTAGTCGGAAACCCAAAAGCAAATTACAATAAACAATAATCCTGACAGTTAAAATCATGCATGACAAACAATGACAAATAACAACTTAGGTATCCATAGCGACCAGTTTAATCTCTTTGAAAGATTCGTTATCGCAAATGATCGTATTTCTTCGCTAACTCTCGGGTTCCTCTCGTACGTGCAAATGAAATGCAAATAGTATTTGATAGATTTATCATTTTAATTGCACTAAGCGGCAACATAGGCCAAATTAAGATACTTTCTCACTGCATAGCTCAATTAAATTTCATTAAATGAAATTACAAATATCTTTGTAACGAAGCCTTTTTAAGTACTACTTCCTTTGTTGGATTTGATTTGTAAAAGCCATAGAAGTATTTGCTAAAGTTTATGGATAACGTGAAGAACACGGTATATAACGAAGTTTAAAGGAAAATTATCACGACTAAGTAGGCTTTACAAGTTTACGAGTAATAGTCGACCAACTTATAAAACGTACTTGGATAGCATATTTTCCTAAACAAAATGTATCGCAGAACATGTTCTTCAACTGCAAATGTAAGTTTGTAAACTTTATTTTTACAGCTATAATAGGTGGGTATGTTTTGGGGATAGGTAGGTTTTTATTGTCAACTATTTTTAACTAACTTCAAAAAAAGGAGGAGGTTCTCAATTCGTCGTAATCTTTTTTTTTATGTATTTTCCCCGATTTCTCAAAGACGCCTGGACCGATTTTGAAAATTCTTCTTTTTAAAATTAAATTCAGCGAATCAGTTTAATTAGTTCGCATAAGTATTTTGATGGGCAACTACGGAACCCTACACTGTGCGTGGCCCGACACGCACTTGGCCGGTTTTTCCAAGTAGGCTTCACAGGTCGCAGGACTAACGAATCACCGTAACTCCGGAACGTAAAGGGCTATTTGAGGACTCGGTGGATTTTAGTCAGTACAAGTCTGACAGTCCCTCCCGCTCTGCCCTGGTGCCTGCCATTTGATGATTGAACCACGATAAAAAAGTAGGCTTCACAAACGGATTACAATAAATTGTAAAACAGTAGTTTTTGGTTGTGTTGTGTTTGGTGTACAATAAAGTACATTCTGTTCTGTTCTACAATAATAAAATTTTCTGTACCTACTATTGTTTTAATCACAAAGGAAATACCAATTCCATCAGCTAAAGTGCGATGTTGTAAGTTTATGAACAGTTTGTTTATTTACTGATCTATATAATACTCGAGGGAAGCGAAGTTTTGACCGTCCTGTCACACGCAACAACACACAGTTATATAATCCACTTTTATATACCCACTATATCCAGAGTGCGAGGTAGGACTGCCTCCCAGCGCGGTACACCCTGTCGGCCACTCTCGGCGGCAGGGAGGGCAGGGCCGCAGCCAGGGGGTCCACGTACAGGGCGGGGCTGCTGGCCTCATGCACCAGCTGCAGGTTCATCCATGAGGCGTCCTCCGAGCTGTACCAGACTAGCGGGCAGTCGAATACTGCTGCTAACCTGAAAAGGATGAAGCAGTTTAGAAATGATACTTCATGATTATGCGGCAGAATTGTGCTATCTCAATCGTGGCCATCACAGTGACGAGCAGCTTTCGCATTTTTTTTAACTCGTTAATATGGCCAAATGAGTCCGAGCTCAGGATGGAGTGCAAGCTGTCAGACTCGTACTGACTAGAATCCACGTTGTTCCTTCAATAGTTCTTTACGTTTCAGGGTCTTTGGCGTTTGGGCCTCTATAGAGACCTCGTCAGAGTTTTCGGATTCGGTGGTTTCTGGCTAATTCAAACCTCATTAACACTTACACTGTAGATTAAAACTAACCCGATGTTATAGCCATTCTGAGAAGTAATCCTATCATTAAACAAAATCTATTACTATTAAAAGTTATTACATTCAATGATCGCCATATGGAATGTTAGGTGATCTATTGTCCCGAGCTCCGGACTGGAAGCCTAATCGGCAGTATTATGACAATTCTCTTATTTGGTAGCATTGTTCATGTAATCTCAGGCTGCGATGATTGGAATTCATTCATCGATTGTCCCGTTCTGTTTTGAGCGCTTTGATTATTATGCTCTGATTACAAAGAAAAATATTCTTGTTCGAGGTATTGTAATTTGTGTACCGACTTATGTTTCATAATTTGGAGTAAGTATTTTAAAATCGACAAAACGAAAATTTACTTATTGATCAAGAATAATTATTTTGAATTCACCAACACGATTCTTTTGGCATTTGTGGAAAATCCTAGAGTATCAACAACTACTTGTAGATCATACAATTATTTGAAACGTGCGGTCCTCAAACCCGCGCACGCTCTGCAGAAATCAATCCTTCAGCCACTGCGCCAACAGTACCGTCCTCCGGTCCTCGTCTTCCTGACTTGCACTGCTGCAAACGATCTTGTTTCATTTATATCGGTGAACATCTAAGCTCTCCTTGGTTAGAACACTTACGGCGCCAATAGCCCGCTGTAGTACCACTCGGCGAGCACGACGTCGAAAAGTTCTCCAGGGTCCTTCATCAGAGTCTGCACGTCATGGTGACGCACCGCACGCTCAGCGGTCTTGAAACCTTCCAGCAGGAACTGGTGTGACGGCAGGCGGGAGGAGGTTTCCGTGACCAGAGGTAGATTCTTTGGATCTGGATCAAAAATGTATCTTTAAGTTGAACAAGTGAGTGCTAACGATTTATTTGTATTACACGCAGAGAAATGTATACGAGAACTTCTGGTTGCAACCGTGACAGCAAGTCTCACTAGTTGACTTTTACTTTTGGTTCTAGTAATAAATACTAAGTCCTTGTTATCTCTACTTACTTAGCATTTATTACTAGAAATGTTATAAAGTCAACTAGTGAGTCTTGTTGTCACGGTTGCAACCAGAAGTTCTCGTATAGGTAGTTAGACATTTCTCTGCGTGTAAACTAGTTGTTCCCCGCCGTTTCTGCCTGGTTTCATTTGGTCGAAGTGTGGTGAAATGTAGCATTTATCATCTTCCTTGATAAATGGACTATCCAACATTATTTTTTTCTATATGAACCTGAAGTTCCTGAGATTAGCGCGTTCAATTAAACAAATTCTTCAGCTTTAAAAGATTTAGTACCTATAAAATTTAGGTACTCTAAATTTTATATATTTTTATTTGATTCCTTTTTCTTATTTATCTCACTGTAAATCAAGATAATTATTGTGTAGTACGGCCTGTATTACTTGATCCATCTTTTCTAATTCTGCTCTATAAGATGGTTCATATTATATTGAAGCACCAACCCTTGTCATGTTCCACTGCCGAACTGATGTCAATCACACGGAGCCGCTCGGTCAACTTCAGACGCGTGAATGTCGTTATGTAGGTCACCTGGAGAACATATTTAAAAATAATGTTGAATGCAATGCTGATACTTCTATAAGTAGGGATTCAATTACGAAATAGAAACACATTTACTTGAAGCCTACAATAATTTAAAATACATTATTCAGATTTCAATTTCTAATAAAGATATTTTTAAGGTAACGAAAAATTCAGCTGTGAGCAGGGTTTAAACCTGCGTCTTCTGGAAATACCTTTGAGAAGACGCGACGCAGCAGTTATTGCGTATAAAAATATAACTCTAATTTCTAATATTTTGAACGGTAGATAAACTGATATTGAAGTTGAGCTGTATAAAGTTATGGGTAGTTGGAAACCATGGAGGAAAACCACAGATCTAATTCGAGATGCGGTGATCGGGTGGGATGGGTCCTCATCGCTTCGAAAGCTTAGTAGCTTTAGTAAGTTTTCTACATAGGGTGGAGGCCAGCATATATTAAACGAGGTGGTCGCCGTTATCACCCCCGCTGCTTGCTTTCTATTGGACGTAGCGTGATTGTATAAGCTTATAGTCTTCCTCGATAAATGTACTATCCAACACAAAATTATTACCCAATTCAAACCAATAGGTAGTTCCTGAGGTAGTCAACCGATCAACTACATACAAAATCTTTAACTCATGAAGACTTCCAACTCGATCAATTGACAAACAAATGATTTCATACTTCTGGCCAACAAAAGTATGCAACAGATAAAAAGTTTCACAAAAACGTAGCTGAGATGCTTCATTAAACTCTTTATTGGAGTGACCTCGGCCGTGTGCAGCCTTGTGTCTAGCTTACGAGCAATTAGCAGAGTTCAAACAGTAGCGAACATCGCAATGGAAATAAAATAACCGGAAAGGGGTTCCGTACCATTATCTATCATCATTATAAAACAGCAAAACAATCATCTCTGTTGTATCTGCCCCTTTAAAAAATTTCTTATTCTGTTTTTTAGCATTGCTTGTTATAGCGGCAACTGAAATACATTACATGACAGACAAAAGGACAGAGGAATCTTAGGCTCAACTCGCTACGTAGCCGTCGACTCTCCCGACTCGACGGCTGAGTAGCCGAATCGTCCTAAGGCCAAAAAGTAATATGGTGCTGTTTTACCCTTTGCGTACGGAACCTTAAAAAGGCTAATAATTATCAAGGTTACTAAAAGCTTCTTATAATGACCAATTTGTAAGGATCAGGCACTCCACAATTATGTATTCATAACGCCTATGTTTTCGCACATCTTTGTGAGTTTTATACAACCGACAGGATTTTTGTAATGAAGTAAAATTTGGAGAATATCAGTTGCATGTTCTATTTCAGTTTACCACAGTTCTACTGGTTAAAAGAAGACTCTGAAACCAATCCAGCTTTATACTTTGAGAAATATAGACTCAATACAACTTTAAGGAACACTTTATCGGGATATGGATCCAGCTGAACCAGATTTTAGGTCAAACTAGTTTGTCTTAGCAAAGCAATTTCACAGTGACTAAGTTGGCTGCAGCGACCGCGGCGGCAACGCTCTGGATCTCTCGTCGCCGAAACTTGTTATTCATACATAGTATTTGTAACCTCTACCTTGTTCATTCAGTTCGTCATTTTGTGATGAGTATGGGAACTTTGACCAAGGACGAACTTGTTTGAACGGCTATCTTAAGCAATACTCCTTAAAGTGATTCACTACGCGAATTTTCAGCGACATCATGAGCAATCCTTCTAATACTCTTAAAATACAAATGTAACAAGTTTTGCTTGTCATATCACAACATAAACAAGAGGAATGGTCTGAGCAGTAGTTGGTTATAATTGCCATTCTCTCTAAAAAGAGCGAAAAACAATTGTAGGACAACCTTTCTCTTTCTTGTACGACACAGCCTTTTTGGTAATTAGAGGAATTAAACTTATTAAACAATTAAAATTCAGCACAAGCTATAAGTCAAGGTTCAGAAATCCAGATATTACATGAAATTCTGTTTCAGCCATTTTATGAGTTTGTTAAGGATTTGCTAATTGACGTTGCTGGAGATTCAAGAAGTAGATCAATAGGAATATTGTTGCAAAGTAGCCGTTTCAGACCCGCTGGGGCGGTTACAGACAGACACAAAGGCATACGTACATTGTGTCCCCCATTGATTAGGGTGGTGACGAGGTGGTCTCCGAGCAGCGTGTGGCTGCGGCTGGCCACCGGGAACACCACCAGCGCTCTCCTGCTCTCACCCACCCACACTAATACACACACCACCAACACATAAGCACACCACTTCATTTCTCCCCACAAATCACTTCCTCCGAGGACTAACAAGTCATTAACATCACTGACACAAATATAGAATGTGATAAGGTTATTGGACAAGCCTGTTTTTGCAAAAAATATCTAACATTATGATACTGATATTTACGACACGGTTTTTTTTTAATTTTGATTTATCTCTCCGTAATATTCGTGTACATCAGCGTGAGCGATACTGTCTGATAATAGATAGCAGTGTAAGTTGGCATATTTCTTCGGCGGAATTTAGTGCACTGATAATAAATAGGATAATGCAATTGACATAGATAATAGTAAATATAAACTATCTAGGCATTAAGGAAATAAGCCAATATGCAATTGTAAGAAGACCGCATATAGGTCCATACTGGTTTTATTAACTTTTTTTTTAATTATAACTTTTAAAGATTCTCTTCATAGTTTTGTCCGACCTCATGAATACATTTTGTGTAGTACACGATCCTAACAAATTCGAGTGAGCCACCAGCCATAATCAGTATTCTGATAGGTTATCGATTCTAAACTTCTAAACCATCTCTGATAAATTGACCGGTCATTGAAACTAATCCTGTATTGATATAATCTGTTACACGAATGTAAAGGTGCTGATAAACTTAAGCATTCTCTTGCTATGAACAATATGTACATTTTTGCGAATGTTACATTACTGAAACCTAAACGAGATCGTTTTAGCAACCATTCTCTCTAGCGTTCTGGCGAACATTCTAGCAAAAGACCTCCACTTCCAATAAAGGCGAAACAGCTTAGTGTAAGGTGGTGGGCATCTTCTATTTTTCTTTTCTTTAACGCATAAGTATATGCAACAAACGCGACCAAAAGTAAAGATTTTTTTTTGGCAAGCTTCGATTAGAGCGTTCGCTAAAGAGATCATGAAAATACCTATTAGTAGCGATTCACTATATGCTCTTTTCGATAAAATGAAACGGCGAATGCTCGATGTTCTGTTACAAGTAAATGCTCAAGTCTATCAGCACCTTTATAGATAACTGTGGCATGTCGGTCGATGTCACTATCAGTTATCGGCATCAATCACTAGTTATCAGTAACTGATAGTGTTGTCTTAAGTTTTAAAAACATAAATCTTCTCTGTAGATAAGGGAATTCCCGGGACATTGCTAAGACATACAATTTTTTTTACACATTAAGGAAAAAACAAAATACATACGAGTAAATTAACATCTCAAAAACCTCAATACGTTTGTCCGTCCGTTGTGTTGATAAAGCAGTCTTAATACTAACTACACATAATTTACAGTATGTCAATTATGACTAGGCCAAAGCCTGCCGGTGTCGCGGGACTTATTTCATTACCGTGACCCCGGAACATAAAGGGTTATTGAAGGACCACGTGGATTTTAGTCAGTACAAGACTGACAGTCCCTCCCACCCTGCTCGGAGTGTGAGGACTCTTTTGATGATTCTACCACGCTAAAAAAAAATTCAATTATGACTAGCTATTCTGAAATCTGATATTATATTATCGACTTTGCCTTTCTCCAACTTTATTGGAGCCTGTTTTGCCCGTTCCGACGATATCCTGCAATTATTTTTTATTACTATTGCATAGTTTCGGATATTATTGTGTGTTAATAAACAGGATGTAATATGGAAGTCCATACAATATAATTATCACAATATCCGCGAAAGCTTCGAATGTATGTCGACGATTTAGACACAGAAGTGGGTCAAGGCTTGTGAGAAATATTATTTATTGTTATTGTACTTATGACGTGCTCATCTCCGGTAATGATTGGAGTGGATGTCTTCCTTAAAGTATCATGTTATTAGTACCTACATCATAGCCAAAACATTTTCTATAAAAAAACGGCCAAGTTCCAGTCGGACTCGCACACGAAGGCACGTACCTACCATTGTAAAACGGCAAAAACACGTTTGTTGTATAGGTCCGAGCCCCCTTAATATTATGTAAGTAAATTTTTATTTGATAAATTTAAGAATTTGTTGTTCTAGTGGTAACAAAAATACATCATCTGTGAAAAATTCAACTGTCTGACTATCATGGTTCATGAGGTAGAGCCTGGTTTCAGACGGAGACACAGCAACAGTAGGAGTCTTAGTACTAGAGTAGGGTCCCGTTTTTATGGAACCCTAAAAATAACACGAGAGAACAGAAATCTAACCAACCATTAAACCTATTTATCACGAATAGAAATTTAATTTTGTTGAATGGAACACGTTGTTATCATAAATCAACTCAGTATTTAGTTTCATTAATGAGGATTGAATCTTAATGAGGGTTTAAATTGGATCTCTTCAAACCATTATTTTGTTGCCAAGGAATTAATAAATACATCCCCAACTGGTATTGATCAAAATAACCTTAAAATAACCATAGGAATTAATAAGGGAACAACCAAATTAAGGCCGAGACTCCACCAAAGCTGCGCGAGTCGAGATGTGTTTTGAACAACCAATAGAATTGCGTTATTCACACAGCTCCACTCCGCACAGCTTCAGTGGGGACCGCGCGTGCTGGCTGTGCCATATTTGTATGGCGAGACGTGAGATGTGAGCGGCGTGCTGTGAGATGTGTGCGGCGTGCTGTGAGATGTGAGCTGTGAGATGTGTGCGGCGGGCTGTGAGACGTGTGCTGTGAGACGTGAGCTGTGAGATGTATGCGGCGTGATGTGATACGTCTGCTGCGAGCTGTATGCTGTGTTTTACAAAAATACATTGATGTTTTTTTTCCATTGATAATATTTTGTTAATATTTCATTACAAATGGTGAATTTGAAAAGATCTAGTCTTAAAATGAAATATGTATTCCTCGGTAGTCTGTAGGACTCGGTAAAACTTTCATCATCTAACTCATTAAACAGAGTAAAAAATTCTCCATGACTGGTATGGTAATTCAAGTGACTTCTTCTCCAAAACCGATGTTTTCTTTTTTTTAGGTAGTATAAAGCTATCAATTCTGCTTCAGACTGTAGTTCTTCCTATTCAAGTAAAAGGAGATACTTTATACCGACATCAAAAAGAAGGAGGTTATCAATTCGACGGTAAGTTTTTTTTTTTTTTTTTGTGTGTTTGTTACGCGATAACTCCGCCAATTGTGGACCGATTTTCAAAATTATTTTTTTGTTCGAAAGGAGATACTTCAGGAGTGATCCCATTGTCACCATGTCAGGATCTGATGATTGGATCCTGGAGAAATCGAGGGCAACCCTCAAATTTTATAGGCCTACACATCGTTTTTCGCAAATTTTATGAAGTAATTTAAGTATTTGCGTATTGTAATCATCATCTCGTGTAGCTGAGCTGATGATGGAAGGTACAACTCCTCTAGTAAGGACTTGGCATCGACTGATATAATAAATTATGTTTGTGTTCGCATATCTCTGGAACTACAAGTCCGATTGAAGTAATTCTTTTTTTGCTGTACTAGGTATCGTTCAACTTAGGGAATACTGCAAGTTTCATCAAAATCGGTTCAGCAGTTTTTGAGATAGGGAATTATGAATGTAAGAGATTTTAACGATGTTACGAGTATTACCGGTATTACGGATTACAAATTTCTAGTGCTCATATAAGAAAATGATGTACTCGTATTTGAAAAGAATTGTGGTTGAATATTTAAACTAAAAAGAATAAAATAAAAACTTTTTCAAAAAAAAATGTAACCGCCTTGAAAAACAACCACAAAAAAGGGTAAAATAACCTTCAAAACTTTTCTTTCGGAAGTCGGTGGCAAAAAGACAATGAAATTAATAAAAAAAAGTCACCGACTTCCGAAAAAAAAGTTTTGAAGGTTATTTTACCCTTTTTTGTGGTTGTTTTTCAAGGCGGTTACATTTTTTTTTTTGAAAAAGTTTTTTTTTGTAGCGGTAATAACGACATCATCTTTCCTGTTCAGAATACGTACTGAGCACTCAACACATCTCTTCTCGCACAGCTCACGGCACACGGCACACCGCACACCGCACACAGTACGCCGCTCGCAGCTCACGTCTCACCGCACACGTCTCACCGCACACGTCTCACAGCACGCCGCTCGCCGCACACCGCACACAGCTTTGGTGTTGGTGGAGTCACCCGTGCCGAAAAACAGCTCTGCGCGCACATTACACAGCACACAGCACACGTCTCAGCTTTGGTGGAGTCTCAGCCTAATCGATGCAACGTACACGGTGTGTATTGAACAAAACAGTTTTATGATCATTGTTTACACAATAAAAGGAAACAGAAGTCATTTGGCTTGCTTCGGTGTTACTCCGGTGTCACTTCCTTATTCCGTAAGGATGAGCCGCTAATTTCTGCAGTTGCCTTTCTACTGTTAAACCAAGAATATTGATACATTTATATTCCCGCAGTACTCGAAATTCTCGTTTTTGTGTTTTAAATATTTTCCCTATTTGTAACGGAAGTTAGCTGGTATATTTAAGAGATACTGGTATATGTACGAGAACAGTCCATTCTATTACCCTTGAAGACTATTTCCTCTTGCCATAAAAGCATTCAGTTAATTTGTTTGCCGTGTGTCTCGGTGTAATATTCCGGCTTCTTATAATTAACGAGTGCAATAACACTTCGTCATCATTACGAGGCGGTGGCGACTGGGAGGACTGTGACCCTGGGCCAGTGGGTCAGGGGCGCAGGTCCTGGCTGCCACTGGGATATGTCAGGGACGAGTCTCTTCAAGGGCATGAGTTATGTCTCCCTCAATGAATACGGAGATCAAATATGATTACCATCTGGTTGCGGTTTCAAAGCAGTTTGGTGGTTAGTAAAGGAATATTAAGTATATGAGGATATTATTGCTATTTTTTATAGGTTCTATCAAGAAACATGTGCGATTAAATATTCCAGAAATTAAAACATGGAGTGAAGCTGTTACGATTCCATGAATTAACTTTATAGCTGTCAATAAAACCATGTCTATTAACTTTATAGCTGCTCGGGATCATAACAAAAATATTCAATGAATTGACTTCAACGAACGGAATTACGATTCGCCTTGCTATTAGGAGGGCGCCGCGTGACGCTTAGTTGCCGTCTCTGTAGAGCACCGTTACACCAAATGAATCATAGCCTGTTTATTTGTGGCGCAGTCCAAGTAATCCAATTATAAAAACTAGCTAATTACGGCAGGGTCGGATCTAGGGAGGGTCAGGCGACACACGTGACCCGGGCGCCACGCCAGCTGCCGGGAGCATACACACAAAAATCCGGAGTAGGGCGCAAAACAACGTAATTTGCACTGTTTTAAGCTTTCACGGTTTGTCTCTAAATTTAAAATGTCACTTACGGGATATCTTCCGTGATTATATTTTTGGTTGGTATAATATCGGGAACTCAACCAAAAATATAATCACGGAAGATATCCCGTAAGTGACATTTTAAATTTAACGTAATTTGCTTCGCCCGCTGTTGCATTTTACTTAGCCCTAGATGCCAGTAGTGTCAAAAGCGGCATTTATCACTTCCAACATATTTAAACTCCTGTCTCTTTCGCAAGACAAAATCTATTGAAAAGGTCACAAAAAAATTGGGTATTTTACAACTATTTGAAAGGCTGGAGAAGAGACACCGATTCAGTTTTGCCCCTATGCGAAAATATCGTGGATCCGGGCCTGGATTGTGACAGCATCATGCCCGTGCGACTCTCGATTGTCACAGCTGAGATCCTGCCACGCTCTGCCAGCTGTTGCGGTTTGGAGATGACTTTGATAACCAATACCGTTAGTTTCGTACTCGTGGCTTTGACCTTGATCTGCACATTGTTTTGAAATTGTATTTTTTTATTATTAGGTGATACAGTCAGTGCCCATCGTAATACGACCCATTTTATGCGGCAGGATAATTACACCGACCGTCTGTATAATTAAGGGAACATGACCCACCTATCTTATATTGTCTAATTAAATTTAATAAAATTTGTACTTCATTATGTTTAAAAGTCCTTTTGAGAATTAGAAATAGGCCAAAATTTACGTAGGTTACTATTAGTTACTAGGTAACCATTAATTCTTCAAAGTAACAACTGTTTTATAACTGACTTGAAATAAAGGAGGAGGTTGCCAACTCGTCAGGTAAGCCTCGCTTGACGGCGCCTGCGCAGGGCTGCTCGTGCGCATCCCAAACAAGAGCACTAGGTCGCACGGTCGCACCGGGTTATTCATACACTTGAACACACAACTTATGACCTAAAAGCCTAAGGATAAGGCCTTCTTCCAAGCCCCACAGAAATAACAGCATAATATTATATTTATTTGGCTGGCCTGCTAATGCAGAGGCCCTAGCACTACTTTTCACGTTTTTGTGTTGTAAAATAAACGGGAACTTTGACTTTAATTTAATGGAAAACATATTTTATTCTTCGTTTGATGAGCTAGAGCCCTTTTTCGTTTTCCATACAATAAACGCCGTAGATACTTCAAGTACACTGTAAGTAAATCGCGGACATCTTGTGATAGCATGGGTTTACTGCTGAAGTTAGTATCTATAGCGGAAGGAAGCCGTGGTACAAATTGTCTTGTAATTAAACTATGAAAGCAATGACTACTCATGAGATTATAGGATGTAAAAGACATTCTCGTGTAATTGGAACTGAACTAACTGAAAGGGGATCAATGTACTCATATTTTCACGATTTCGTCGTTTGTCTTGTAGTAAAAAGTTGTTTATTACAAAAACGAGTACAATGACCTTTCAGTTAATCTATACTAATATTATATCAAGCTGAACAGTTTGTTTGTTAGATTGAACGCGGTAATCTCAGGAACGGTCAGGAACTACTGTTACTGGTTTGAATTACAAAATTAGGTAATATTTTTTGTGTTGGATAGTCTATTAATTGAGGAAGGCTTTATGAATTATGGCTCAGTAAAAGTAAAGTGACATAAAAAACGGCATTTCATAAAAAAAAAAATACTATTTCCTTAAGTTTGTCGTATATGATTACTTCCCAGAATTTGGCCCTTGTTAGCAACACTATCAAATGGTGTAATAATACAGGGTGTGATTTTTTTTCAAAAATCAGCGAGTTCGATTCCTGGCCAGGATTATCGATTTTTCGAAAATCTAATGATGCAGTTTTAGGTTTCGTCAAAATCGGCCTCGACACTCCTTTCAATGTTTTTTGATATTCCTCATAGTTTCGGATATAGCCATCCACGCCCAGTTTAAAAATTCACCCTGTATAACATTACGCTACGACGAATAGGAGGCAAGCGTCGCGGGTGAAGCCTCGAAGAACAGCTAGTTCTAAAGATGTTGGTAAATTGTTATTTAAATATGTCAATAAAACGGCTTATCCGGATGAAAATACAAACAAATACGTCACTCCAGAGACGATGACTTGTGCTTACATTATTATCAGACTATATTAATTACTTTTCCACGATTATCATTGCTCATAGATAAACTAATTCACCGACTACTGTAGACACTGATTATTACTCATAGTAATTAACTAAGTACCTCTTCATATCAAGCGCAACAGTGCTTCACTAAAACTTAAGGCAATGCGAAACGATCTTATGAAGACCACAGGGTCGGGCAGCGAGTAAAGGGCAACTCGCTGTCCGACCATGGACCATGCCCGGGTCGACGCGACGGCGCGTTGGCGTTGTGATCCACGCGCGCCTCAAGGAGCGTCAGCATAATGACGGGGCCTCCCTATAGAGGGCCACAGTCCTGCCGGGGTTCCTACCGCGACTCAGGTGCACGGTTTTTATTCGAAAAAAAAAATAATGACCACAGGGTCGCGCTGAATGTAAGCCGCTTCTAACCAGTGCTATTGGAAATATAATTGAGGGAGGCCTATGTTCAGCAGTGGACGTCCTACTGCTGATAATAATATGATGATGATGATGATCATTGACCTTTCCTCAATAAAAATGCTCAATGCTGAATCAGTTAATAAATAATAATCATAATCATAATAGTTAATCAGTTTTTAAATATGTTTACACTAATTGGTATTTTAACCGACTTCAAAAAAGGAGGATATTAATATTGTATTCGTAGCTATTTGCCCCCAAACTTAATGCTACATCTAAATCTAGACTCAACTCGAGCAAAGTACACCACCCTTATTTGAAGTAGAGTTAGTTCCTCCGTCAGAGTTCTGATTGCACAGCATGCTGAGCTAACAGAGCTCGTTGTGTGCTACCTCATAAAGTTATAACTTAATGAGCAGGTCTCCAGTTTTAATGTCTCCGAGTTAATGAGGGTAAGTAAAGACCCGCCACGTATTATACGAGAACCACCATTTTACATTCATTATATATGTGTTCAGTTATCTTCTGTGTACTTCATAGAAACAAGTTATGTTCCACGTGGAGCAGTGGTGGCCCAGTGGTATCGGTCCCGACTTACGATTTGTAGGTCGTGGGTTCGAACCCCGCCAGCCGCATTACTGTAACTTATTTCATCACCACTGCTCTCAAAACGTTGAAGGAAAACATCGTGAGGAAACCGGCATGTCCTAGAACCAAAAATCGAAGATATGTGACATCTACCAATACGCACTGGGCCCGCGTGGTGGATTATGGCCCACTCCCTCTGTCAGAGAGGAGGGCTGGTTCCCAGCAGTGGGAACATTATAGGCTGATGATGATGTTCCACGTTATGGCTTCAGGAATGGTTTCTTTAACAACATACTCGTATTAGTAAGTTCATGTTATCAGAAACAGATCTCTGAATTATTCTTAAATATAGAAATCCTACTTCCTAATAAATATGAAAGTTTGTTAGTATCTTTTTGTATTTGTTTCGGTTGTTATCCTGATTTTATGTTCGCATGGGATAATTATCGAGTTGTATCGGGTGGAACCGTTGGCAACAGCTAGAATACAATATTTATCTATAAATGAGAAATGTACTGGACGTTCTTTTTCAAGACCTATGGAAAGTTGAAATTTTGGCATAAAGTTATATCTTAAATGCTTGTCTAGTAGAGATGGGTCGACAGTGACTTTAGCCTACTGGCTGACTAAGCTGCAAAAAGGTAGACTAATCGGAAAAGCCGATGAGATGGTCTTCAGGGTAATGATGATGATGATCCAGTAAGGATGAAGCAGATTCATAAACGAGTATTACTTACATAATAAACTGAAAGGCTGACTATAAGTAAAAATATGAGTAAGAAAGGTTAGAATTTCATAATAATCCAGCTGGAATTGGCGCTTTTGGTGGACTAGCCGGCAAATTGACTAGAATTTCTGCCTATAATATGTAGTCTTGGAAAATATCCTATGAGTTTGGTCCTTATTTGGTTAGTAGCTCGCTGCACTCGCAAAGAATTTCGCAACATGAATAAATTGTAACTTACTCAACAGACGGGCTACTGCAGTTCCGCATTCACAAATCAGTTTCAATGCGTTTTCTGCTCGACTAAACGAACGTCAGACTGGACGGAATGCGACAGCAGTGAACAGCACACACTAGTCAATAAGCGTTCATTCACACGTACGACAAAGTAATGTCATCGCTGCGACGAAATGCAGTCGGACTTTGATTACGTGTGAATAGAATCGCTGCAGCTGCATTTGCGTTATGGTTGCCCCTCTTGCACGGTAGTTCCGTTTTACTTACTTATTTTTTTTATCATGGTATATTCACCAAATAAGTCTTCTCACACAGGGCAGAACAAGCAGAACACTACAATGCAGTAGATATGAATGAGTCGTTGCATCTTTACAACGACATCGTTGTGACGTTGTTGCAATGTGATTGCGATGCGGTACCTATCGTATCAACCACGTGGTCGAAATGACCACAAAATGCAGTCCATGTGAATTAAAGTACATATTTCATTTCAATACAAAATATGCGTAACTCATCGCGTCTTTGCCGTGTCGTTTCACGTGAATAGAGCCTAAAGCCACAACACACGCACGTCATCGCACGGTGACCGATTATATACGTGCCGCCGCGCGTCCGAATATAGCGCACCCGATCGAACGCGAACGTCGCGAATACACGGGTATTTGTGGAGTACACCTGATATAGAGCGGGCTCATATTGAGCGCTTCCAAACGCGCGCTTTGAGAACCAACACAAAGCGCGCTCTTGCTTACACCTTCTCATTTTTGGCACGTCTCAATTTGTCATTTTCTGAGTAATGATCTGAGCATAACTCAGATCATTACTCAGAAAATGACAAATTGAGTTTTATAACTGAAGTGTTGATACTACAAGACGTAAGTTAGGGTTCGTTGCCTTTTTTAATTTGTATATCTTAAATACGGAATCAGGACTAGTGAGATTGATTGTCGTTCAACCGAGGTTCATTTGTGTAAGTAGTTTATCTCTCCATTTCTCAGTGCGCTGCGTACTTAATTTTGTTGCACATCCTGCCGGGGTCGCGGGACTAACGGATACCATGACCCCGGAACGTAAAGGGCTATTGAAGGACACCGTGGATTTTAGTCAGTAAGTCTGACAGTCCCTCCTGCCCTGGCCGGGGTGGGAGGACTCATTTGATGATTTTACCACGATAAAAACAAAAAATATGCCTTGTTTCACATAAATCGTAAAAGAAAGGTCTATTACGTTTACAAAACTAAGTTCATTCATTAGTATACAACAACACTACGATTACATTCAAAAATAATAATATTATGTTAGCCAGTGTATCAAGGGCAGTGGACAGTGGTCGCCGGCCGCAGTCACGCAACCCGTTCACGAATTCTGCAGGTCTGCGTGACATTGCCGTCCCGCCCCGTCCCGCCACCGTCCCGCTTCGTCCCGCTACCGTCACGGCCCGTGTCACGTCACTCACGGGCATCGCGTGCTACCTCCACGCGTATTTTATTCATGCGCCACTACAGGGAATTACACTATTTCAGACAAAGATAAGTGTTTAGCATTTAATTAATAAAAACAAAGCTTTAAGCAAAATGAACTCAGTTAAAGAGGAAATCCCTCAAGTTTTCAATTTCCGCTGGGTGACTTTGTTTCATCAGATCGAAACAAAAAAGCTTTTCATCAAGCTTTCCGTATACAAAACCGATTTTGTGGTATTTAGTGCATATGAGAAAACTTAGTGCGCCGTACGTACTGCATCAAGCATCGGACTCGGAGGCAGCGGGCAGCGGAGCGGGTAGCGGGGCGTTCAAAGAACCCGCCCACTATCGGCAAGTCGCCTAATAGAATATGCCCGATGCCCCTACACTGCCCGCTCGCTTGAATAAAACCAGTCACCTGAAAAATTACAGCTATCAGTGTACGTCGGGATATTTTAATGGAATGTACACAATTTACGTCGATACAAACAGAGAATTTAGAGTTCCCTACGTGAGACACTGTTTGTATCCTTATAAATCTTTTATTGTATTAGACGGAAACTCCATCTGTACCAGCCCAAAAATACCTACATAATACACGAATATTCTCATACATATTATTAGGAATGATTTACAAAAACCCAGATATTTTGAAGCTCACAAAAGTATTCTTCAGGTTACATTGCCGTTATTTCAAATTAAATATTTATACGTAAGAAAATTAAGCCACGGAACCTTCTCAGTGAAGGTAAGTTATTTATTTGTAAGAAGTTTTACGAGTTCCATGATGACGGGAGTGGAGTGCTGATGTTCCATGTTTATACGTAGGAGACGAACAGTAAAACGTTCATATTGACAATTAATTGCTCCGATGTCATCGAGATCCACTCCCGTGATTGCTTTTGGCTTTGTATAAATCTATTAACTTTCTAGAATATTCTTATTTTACGGACAATATCCTGGCATAATGTTGAGTATATAAATATCAAAATATTGTACACTTCGTGTACAATATTTTGATATTTTACTAAAACATTACATAATTTGCTTCGGTATTGTAGAGGCCGAAAGTGTACACCTGGGAAAACGAACACGTAACTACTTACTTACTACACGTAAAAGTAATAACTTTGTACTGAGTCAAGTCTTGTTCGCAACCAAATTTTTACTTCCACAAAAAATAGCCATATTTCTGCTGGTTTTATTTTGGTAATAATATACGTTACCGGGCAACTTCTGCCTCACCCTTCGGGAAAACAGAGGATTGTCGATGTTATGTTGTACTACAAAATAACAATCTTAGTATTCATATTTGCTGGAATAAGACAGGATAAAGTAGTAATCAATTAAACGACAGGTGTGTGGCTGGTATGTGCTAATACTAAACATTTCTCACGAGTCTGCCCACAGCTAAGTATCATTTGTATTGACAGCTTGATCGGCGCTCGCGACCCCCGCGGGCTAGTGTTCAGACTAATGTCGCACCCCGAGGGGGTCGTTTACTTGCATATAGTTTTGTAGCAATCTTTCCTGGTGGGGTCTGTTACACCCTGTGGCTGCTGTCAGGATGATTTGTGTAACTTGTGTCGGGTTTCTACTGTGGTTATATGAAACCGCTTGCAACAGGTGCACATGTTTTTAAATACCGTCCACTTCTTCCGTTATAAATCAAAATAGTAGATCTTCATTGTGACCAGAGGCCCTAGCACCTAGACTTTCACGTTTTTGTCTTCGACGTTAATTTGATGGAAAAAATATATTCCTCGTTAGTACACTAGAAGCGCTTGTGTGTTGAAGTACTCGTATTTACTGCGTTAATTGTGTTGGAAGTTAAAAAAACCCCTCTAGAGGCCGACAGAGGAACTATTTTTTTCCATCAAATTAACTTCTGAGTTCCCGTTTTGGTGACGTAAAGTAATTACGTCACAAAAACGTAAATTTCATGGTAGGGCTTGTAAAATCTTGTGATAAGGCCTCTGTGTGTCAAACAGACTAGGTTTCTAAACTAGGGTCTACATTAACACCTCTGCCTAACTCTTTGAGGAAGCTCGTATTAGCGTCCTCTATATTTTCTCAATTAATCTTGTAACTTAACAATCTTGTACGACAACAACTTTCACAACGATACCATTGAGATGAGCTACGAGTGTGAAGTTGGCACAACAAACAAACATTTATTCTACTCTAATAGACAATAAAGCGCAAGATATACGACATTAGCGCTCATTCCCATTCACGGGAGACACGCGGAAGCTCATCAAATCCCTTCATTAGCGGATTACTTCCAACACAACAACTAACTTCCACGCTTCAATACTATACACGTAGTAGCGCCGTATTATGATCGAAACAATTACAATACAGAGGCAGATAACAGTAGTACAATTATGATGAAATAGTAGATTACGCAACAAGGGAGTAAAGCATTGCCTTACGTCACGCGGGCGTATTGAATCCCGAAGCGACACTAAGGATTCTGGGGGTGAACCTCCGTATTAGCGCAGCGAGGACACTTCTTCCTGTTTCGGGTCTGCCTTTTTGTTTAGGTTTTAAATATGTATTTGCAAACCGACTCACGACACAAGAGTTATTCCTAGTGCCCAAATATTTATAAAAACCAATCTGATTACATCAATAGTCATCGGTATCACAGACCACAGATAATATGAGTCGTAAAGTTGCTGACGGACCTCGATACTTGAGAAATAAATATCTTAGGAAATGGCACAAAGAGATTGCCTGCCTGACAGAGTAGATCTTCTGATCCTATACCTATTCAGTGGTGTCAGTGCCTAGCTCGCCAGCTGTGTGTCGTTGGCGACGGTCCAGCAGTTCAACAGGTGATTCAATCCGACGGTCCAGCAGTTCAACTCCGCAGTAGCTCCCCAGAGCTAATTACTTAAAAATCATATCCACACTCGATGACAAATGAATAGCATCTGTATTTATATCTATCCAGCAGCCATTGTGATAACGAAGTACATAGTCAATGTTGTAAGAAATAAAAGAGTAAGCATGGAGTGTCTTGCCTATTCTTCTCCATAAAGTTCTCAACATTTGTCCATAACCAAGGGTTAAACCCTTTGAAACCCTAACTTTTTTATTCAAATTAACGTCAATGTTACTGTTTTCTTGACGTTACAAAAACGTGAAAGTCATGCTAGGGGGCCTCAATTTTAAATGTTTCAGTTGAGATGCCGTACGTTAGCTTGAAAATAATGTAAGTATTAAGACATGCCTTTTAATTATGTTAATGTAAGCTGAAACTTATGGGCAAGTATTCACATTTACGTACAAAACGAATTAACATGAAAGAGATTATCTAACCGCGCGATGTCCCGTCGTCAATGGTTTCACAAGAATGATCGTATCAAAGCTCTGCTATAGCCGTGATTTCCTGGTATTACGAATTATGTTTTCGTATTACTGGACTGAACAATGTATTATTCCGTGGAATAGGAAGCGGTGCGCCGGCGCAGTGTGGCCGACGATCGGTTAACGGCGATCTAGCGCTGTTATAAATAACGTCCTGCGTGACTTTACCGCTCGTACTTAGTATTACAATATAACCGCCGTAATGCAACGGAAGCAGAACAAATAAACATAAAGATATTCTTGTGTAGCACGTAACTGTATTTCCACTTTCAAATAATTCAAAACCTAGACCATTACACGAGTAAGAGTACAAGCATATTTTACACAGAGTCCTTATTAATACATGGAACACACTTTAATTTACTAAAGCAAGTGCTCCGCTTTTATAAAGGTCGCCGGAAGACGCTGGATGTAGGTCGATTCCAACCGGTAATGTTTAGCAGTAGACATCCTATGGCTGAGATGATGATGATGAAGTGCTCCGCGCCCAGAATTCTTGCAAAATAATATTTTAAAAGTCAGTATCTGCTACAGAAAATTGACCACAAAATTCGTTTATCCACAGAAACTGAAAGTCAACAATTTCCAAGTGACAACTTAACAATAGACAGCCCGCGACAAGCTCACTGTCGAAAATAATTGTTTACTAAATTAATCACAGCTGCCTTTCATAAATAATAAGAATGGGCTCTATCTACAGTAGATTTGTCAAGAGTTATTTGCAATGTGTTAAGTAAGGCCACTGCGAATTTTCCATAATGTATAGATCTCCCTGCTATCCATACAAATCCAAAAGCTTTGCATGTATAGTATCACGTTTGCGTACTGTTGTTAGTTCTAGTTAAAAAATCTATCAGTTCCGAAACGTATTTACAACCACTGCTGGAAGGCACGCTGTTCCCGGGAAATTCGGGAATAAGCTATGTGAGCTTTTTAAATTGAGATTTTTATTTTATTGAGCTTTTATAGGCAAGAAATAATAACGCTAATGAGTTCCCCCATTCCCGTTATTGCGATTTGTAGGAAATTTAAAACAAGACTCTTCATAAAAAACCTTCTGATTATAAAGGAGTATTAATAATTTTTACTATCTGTATTATGATGCAAAATTACAGTTCTTTTTTAATGGTTGTAACTGGCAACAAAATTAAACGTCAAACCTAGTTCATGAATGAAACAAAATGTTAATAATTGATTAAGAGCTAACTAATTAGTTAAACAGCTATTTAACTACATTCTTATGAATAAGGGAAACTATAGCAGTGACAGACGAGCCAAGAATTAATTAAGCAGTCACTTTTTAACACAACTATTGATAGGTATCTCAACACGTTAATGGCAAATTAAAGTTGCAAAGTGAAGCCCATTCAATACTCTTGGTCATTAATATTTACGAGAAGATTAGCATGTTGCGTGCATGTGCTCATCTCGTAAGAGGCTGTAAATATTAACGTCTTTCTAAGTAAGCTGATGTTATTATGAGTATCTTCGAAGATAAAACATTGTTACCTGTTCCACATTGTAGGTCAAAGTAATACTTCAATCGCATATTTAACTAAAAACATCTAATTAGTCCGAAAAATATTAGAACCGTATTATTATTTCGGTACGTAAACATAAATTGACGGAGATATGACTCTTTTAAAATTGGCAATACCTACGCCAAAAGTAAGTACCATTTTTACTTGTTATTGAGTTGACGACACAGCCCCCAACTCAAATTTTGATACGATAACTTTATAAAACCGACAATCAATTTTCTAAAGACTAACTGATGAACTAATTTAATTAGCGATTAATTGATGTTGTCAACAGGCGTATTATTACGACGAATAAAATTACTATGTTTGACATAATTATCCATTAATAGATTGATAAATGTTTTGCTATTATCCAGTCGTCATAACGCATTTTATAATAATAAGCGAAAGTCCTTCAAGAGCCTTAAATGTTCGTGACGAAGTAATTATTCTAGTTCACGGGCTAAGAAATGAAGACAGACATTTCTTCGGATCAAAATTCATTGTTCAGTCAAACAAATAATTTAAACAAGAATTATGTAACAGTTATAGTGGCTCCGATTCAAGAAATTATTAGAAACACATTCGTACCTATATTACAATTTACAACTAATCTACGTTATGATGTGAGCAATCATCTCAGTAATCGTAAGTATATGAGGAGTTAATGTGTGTCGGGTGCGCGCGCGCCTCTCGTGAGAACAAGACACCTGCGCAGACGCTGCTACTCTACAGACTGCTCGCTATATGCACTCACGGTATGCAGGTCAGTTGGCTACAACATGCGCAGTAGCAGCAAACAAGAAGACTCGGACAGGATTTGTTGAAATAAGCGCAGATGAAGTAACTTTTTTGTAGGTACTCAGAGACAGAACTAGAAATATTAATTTTTAATATTTAATAAATAAATTAATTTGCTCCTAAGACGACTCACTGACCACTGTTAGTTACTAATCTACGAGATAAGTAATTTGTTTCTCTTTTATTCTTTTCGAATTACATACATAATGAGAAAAAATACCTTATCTATGGGAAATTTTAACCAGTTTATGCTATGTTATTTAGTTTAGTTAGTCTATGTTCAGATACCATGATAAGCAGTTCTGTGAGTGTAACCATTTAAAATTTTTAAAAGAATTTATATCGACGTTACTGGAAGTGAATAACGTTTATCAATATTGCTTTAGGTGGCCGTTTTGGACCCGCAAACCACAATAACAGCAACTGTAAGTTTCCCATATTTACTATTCAGTGACGGCTACACGTATAAGTTAAAAGTTTCGGTTACTAGTAGGAGCAGGTAACTGAGCTCACAGCTCAGACATGTTTAGACAGATATTATATCGACAAAATCAGATTAACACTAGAGTCCTGTCTGAGTATAACTCTTCCAGGGTAGAGTTAAACAGATCACTGTTTAACTCTACCCAGTCGACATACTTACAACCACTTGTTTCGTGCTAAGGTTGATAAACTTTTTAGGCGTTCTATAGCTCTAAAAACATCGCTGTGATCCGTACATAACTTGAATGGTTTACAATAATTGTTCCAATACTTATTAATTTCCAGCATTCTTGATTACCGAAAGACCTGCAGCATTGTGGTTAACAGACGAACCTGGCATGGCATTTGTCATCGATGTGATTAGAATTTGGCTTAACTCTGATAAGCAAGAAGGTATGGTTATTTAAGTAATTATCATTAAAAAAGAAGACTAGTGTAATGAATTTATGATTATTTAATATTATTCTACTTTATTTATCAGTTAAATCAAGTTTATTTTTATCAATAATCGAATTGAATTTACAACACCCTTTTCAATATCAAAAATGTATTTGATTATTTAGTAAGTTAGTCGATTCGAGAGTCCATCACTTTGTTAGTCTATGAAGAACGAACAGATTGAAAAATACATTTCGTTTCCGGAACGAAATGCACGTGGTCGGTTAATTTTAAAAAAAAGGGACATTCGGATCGACTAGCCCGATGGAGGCAGACGTTTAAATAGTCTCCGTGTATTTAATACTGTAATTCTGTGCATTTGTTGAAAATATACTGTATGTTAAAATTGTACAAGAATTTATGAAAAAGTGATTGATTGAAGTAAATAATAATCGTTAATACGAAGCAGTTTTATTATTCTACACCTGAATCTGAATTGTGGGAATTCGTCACAGTTCAGAAGTGGGATAAAAGGACCCAATTCAAGGTACGTGCAAGTGTTTTATTTGATTATTAATAATACTACTAGGAAGCTAAGTGTGCTTCAGTTACTAGAGGAGGCTATGTATGCCTATCGAGCCATGTGTGCTCAGTTGTTAGAGGTTATGTGTACCTACAATAGGAAGCTAAGTGTGCTTTAGTTACTAGAGGCTATGTATGCCTATCGAGCCATGTGCGCTCTGATGTTAGAGGTTATGTGTGCCTACAATAGGAAGCCAAGTGTGCTTTAGCTACTAGAGGCTATGTATGCCTATCGAGCCATGTGTGCTCAGTTGTTAGAGGTTATGTGTGCCTACAATAGGAAGCCAAGTGTGCTTTAGATACTAGAGGCTATGTATGCCTGTCGAGCCATGTGCGCTCAGTTGTTAGAGTTTAAATATGTATGCCTACAATAGGAATCCAAGAGTGCTTTAGCTACTAGAGGCTATGTATGCCTATCGAGCCATGTGCGCTCTGTTGTTGGAGGTCGTGTGTACTTACAATAAGAAACGAAGTGTGCATTAATAAAGAGCTATGTCTACAAGATGTTCCTATTTTTTTTTTTACGATTAATGAAATACCGACATGAATACAATTATATTTTATTTTTTTTGAGGTATGAATTCTGACGAAGCGATGACTCCGGATGGCTCGCCTACTCGCAAAGACGAGCATCAAGGAAAACGTAAACGATCCTCCTCCAAAGCAGCAGCTAAGTCTAAGAGAACCAAGAAGCGATCAAAGAAGAAACGTAAGCTGTCATCCAGCTCGTCCTCATCCAGCAGTGAGTCACCCCGTAGTTCGCGGAGTTCGAATAAAAGACGATCCAAGGAGAGAGGCAGTTGGTCTACTAAAGAGGTACTTGATATGTTTAATACCCTTCAAGAACATAAGAGCAAGACTAATAATTTAAATAACAGCCTTCTCAATAATGTAATACCGGAATTTGATCCGTCCAGTAAAACTCAGAATATTGACTGTTGGGTTAGGAAAGTAAATGAATGTGCCGTAATTTATGAATGGAATGAGAAGCAGACCATACATTTTGCTCTTCAAAAGCTTTCTGGTATGGCAAAGAAGTGGTTTGAAGCCCTTCCTAGCGTTGTTTTCAGTTGGTCAGAGTGGCAGGACAAACTCATAAGAGCTTTTCCGAATGAGCAAAATTATGGTCGGCTTCTCGAGGAAATGTTAGCTCGTACTACTCGTAGTGGCGAAAGTTTGCGTGAATACTTCTACGATAAGTTGACGTTGTTAAACAGATGTGAAATAAGAGGCAAAAAGGCCGTCGATTGTATTGTCCATGGGATATTGGATAAATCGATTAGAAGCAGTGCACAGGCACTGACTTGTCGTGAACCAGAAGATTTACTGAATTTTCTTAGCTCTCAGCATTCCATTTTAGAAAATAATACGTTGAATAGGAAACGTAACGATAGTATAGCTCGACCGGGTAACACAGCTGCAACGCCCTCAAGTGAAAGTTCGGTCACTTGTTTCAATTGCCGCACGAAGGGTCACCCTTACTTTCGATGCCCTAAACCCTTAGTTAAATGTTTAAAATGCCATCGGGTAGGCCACAACAACGATAATTGTAAACTAGAGCCTTTAATCCTACGAAACGAACCCAAACAGACAGAAGCTCAGGATCGAAAAACTTTGACTATAACTACCTTCAATAATAACAGCGACAAATTTTACAAAACCGTTAAGGTAAACAATAAAACTTTAACTGCTTTTATTGATTTTGGCAGCGAATGTAGTTTAATAAGAGAATCTGATGCTCAAACCCTGAATTTAACTAAAAATTTAACAGAGTTGCCAGTAATTAAAGGGTTCGGGAACTCTAAAGTTTTTCCAGTATATAGGAGCAATGTTGATCTAAAATTAGATGAAGTTGAGGTTAACGTAGAGGTATTAGTGGTAAACGAACAGTTCCTTCAGACAGCTTTGCTTATAGGTCAAAATGTTACTGAACTTCCCTGCGTAACAGTATTTAAGAATAGCCATCAGTTAACATTTTACCAGAGCCCTGATACTGATAGCATAATACAGCCAGTGAAGCGTTTAAAGTTAAACTTCGATAACGATACCGATGTTACATTGTCGGGGTTAGTTGAGGTTACTACGTCCGACGTTGGATTCTCTGGTGATATTTATATTGAAGGTTACTGTAGTTGTGAGCCTAAGAAAGAGCATTATTTGCACCAAGGGGTTTATAGGGTTGTTGACGGGAAGTGTTATTTGCCTGTAACTAATTTATCTGGCCAAAACCTTACATTATCCAAGAAATGTCCTATTGCTAAAGGAACTTGTTTTGTCGAGAGGAGTACCACCTATACAAATAGAGTAACAAAAGATAATTCACAATGTGAATCTTTGCTAATATCCGACATAAAAGTCGGTCCTCAAATTGACAAAGACACGTTAAGTAGACTTCATTCACTTTTACTCAGTTATCGAGATTGTTTTGCATTCAATCTTGGTGAGATTGGTTGTGCTAGTTCGACTGAAATGAAAATAGACCTAATAGATGATAAACCCGTAGTTTACCGACCGTACAGATTATCCTTTTCGGAAAGGGGTCAGGTAAGGGAAATAATAAATGATTTGTTGCAAAATAATATTATACAAGAGTCTAATTCAAATTATGCTAGTCCTATTCTATTGGTGCGAAAAAAATCTGGCGAACAGCGTCTATGTGTTGATTATAGGGCTCTCAATAATAAGACTAGGAAAGATTGGTTCCCTTTGCCCATAATCGACGATCAGTTGACAAACCTTAGTGGTAACAGATTCTTCACATCCCTAGATCTGGCTTCAGGGTACTATCAGGTGCCAATGGCGGAAGAAAGTCGTCCGTTAACTGCATTCATAACGCCAGATGGGCATTATGAATTTAAAAGGATGCCTTTTGGCCTTGCTAATGCCCCAGCTGTATTTCAGCGATTAATGAATGCAATGCTGGGTGATAAACGTCATGAATCAGCTTTAGCTTATCTGGATGATATTCTTGTACCATCGGTTACCGTGGAGGAGGGATTTGAGAGGCTGGAGAATATTTTGAAGTTATTACGGCAGAATGGACTTACTTTAAAATTATCTAAATGCCGTTTCTTCGATAATTCCCTTGACTATTTAGGCTATGAGATTTCTGCTGAAGGCATACGCCCTAACGAAAATAAGATTTTAGCTGTTAAAGAGTTTCCTGTTCCCCGGAACGTACATGAAGTCCGTCAGTTTTTAGGACTAGCAGGATATTTTAGGAAATTTATCAAAAGCTTCGGAGAAATAGCTAGGCCTCTAACAAACTTACTCAAAAAGGGCAATGTTTTTAAGTGGACAGATGCAGAAACTCATTCATTTACTACCTTAAAAGATAAGTTGATTGACCGACCAATTTTAGCATTATACAACCCTAATTTTGAAACTGAGTTGCATACGGATGCAAGCTCTTTAGGCGTGGGTGGGATATTGATGCAATGGCAGCCGGAGACACGTGCTCTCAAACCAATAGCTTATTTTAGTCGGCAAACCACTCCCGAAGAGCGCCACTTGCATTCTTATGAACTCGAGACTCTTGCGATTGTATGTTCATTAAAGAAATTTAGGGTGTATTTGCTGGGGATTGAGTTCAAAATTGTAACAGACTGTAACGCCCTTCGAACAACACTTACTAAACGCGACTTGATACCCCGAATAGCTAGGTGGTGGCTTTTAATAAGTGAATTTAATTTTAGCATAGAGTATCGTCCAGGAATCCGTATGGCTCATGTAGACGCCCTGAGCCGTAACACAAAATTAACACCCAATGATATCGATGATTCTACAGTCACAGTCTATAGTATCGAAACTGATAACTGGCTCTTGACTTTACAAATGACAGATCCTGATATATCCCGAATATATAAAATTCTGAAACCTGAGTCAGATGAAGAAGTTAAAGAAATTAAAAATAAATATGTAGTTAAGAATAGTAGAGTTTATAGAAGAGTTGATGATAAGTTGTGCTTAGTAATCCCTCGCAATGCTCGATGGCAAGTATGTAAATCAAATCACGATGACGCTGGTCATTTAGGTGTATCAAAGACAACCGAGAGAATTCAGTCTGTTTTCTGGTTTCCTAAGTTACGTAGATTTGTTAAAAAATATGTGAAGTCTTGCATTAAGTGCGCCTACAATAAGGATAATACGTCACGACATAAGAGTGGTCAGTTATACCCGATAGAGAAGGTAAGCATTCCGTTCCACACCATTCATATTGACCACTTGGGTCCATTTGTCAGAAGCAAGAACGGCAATGTTTACATCCTCACCATAGTGGATGGATTTACCAAATATTTGTTTGTAAGAGCCGTTAAGGATACAAAAACTAAAACAACGGTTAAGGTATTATTAAATATTTTTTATGACTTTGGTTTACCATCCCGAATCATATCGGACCGAGGTACTTCTTTTACTTCAGCAACATTTAAATCTTTTTGTGATACGCATAGTATTAAACATGTTTTAAATGCTGTCGCATGTCCCAGAGCCAACGGCCAAGCCGAAAGATACAACCAAACGATCTTAAGTTCACTTTCAAAATATTCTGACGGCGAGGATGAACGGAACTGGGACATGTGTCTAGGCAAAATCCAATGGGGAATAAATAATGCCACAAATTCCACCACTCAGAAAACAGCTACTGAAGCATTATTTGGAACCAGATTAAAAGATAGCCTAAATAATATGTTAGATGTCATTAATGAGCCCAATCCCAATCTTACAGAAGTAAGACAGGAAGTTCGTATGAATATCGAATCCAGTCAAATTAAACAAAAACAAAACTACGATCAAGATAGAGTTCCTTCCCCAACTTATAAGAAAGGGGATTTAATTAAAATAACTAGAACTAATTTTAATAATAAAGGTAAAAGTACTAAGTTGATGTCAAAATTTATAGGGCCCTTCAAAATAGCAGAAGTTTTGGGCAATGATAGGTATAAAATAATTGAAATACCTGGTTTTAGTAAACGCAAGCATAAATTCGATAGTGTGGTAGCAGTAGACAGGATTCGACCATGGATCAATATAAATGCGTCCGAACAAAAAGATAATATAGTAGCTAATAGCAGTGATACGTCTGACAGCGAAAATAATAAAAGTGACAATGAACTGCCACAAAGTCAATCTGAGTCCAAATAATAGCCGAATGTAATGAATTATTAATAGATATACAATACATAGAGATGTTTAGTTTACAGTTGATTCACATGAACCTTTTTATTATTGTGTAAGTGTATTTTAAGAACTTATAAAATTGTGAATGTAATTAATTATTAATAGATATAAAATGCATAGAGATGTTTAGTTTACAGTTGATTCACATGAACCTTTATAATATTGTGTAAGTGTATTTTAAGAATTCATAAAATTGTTGTATCATGATTATAATAATTATACCGTGCGTCAGGAGATCGCACGTAGTCGGACGGCCGAATGTAATGAATTTATGATTATTTAATATTATTCTACTTTATTTATCAGTTAAATCAAGTTTATTTTTATCAATAATCGAATTGAATTTACAACACCCTTTTCAATATCAAAAATGTATTTGATTATTTAGTAAGTTAGTCGATTCGAGAGTCCATCACTTTGTTAGTCTATGAAGAACGAACAGATTGAAAAATACATTTCGTTTCCGGAACGAAATGCACGTGGTCGGTTAATTTTAAAAAAAAGGGACATTCGGATCGACTAGCCCGATGGAGGCAGACGTTTAAATAGTCTCCGTGTATTTAATACTGTAATTCTGTGCATTTGTTGAAAATATACTGTATGTTAAAATTGTACAAGAATTTATGAAAAAGTGATTGATTGAAGTAAATAATAATCGTTAATACGAAGCAGTTTTATTATTCTACACCTGAATCTGAATTGTGGGAATTCGTCACACTAGGTTTCGGCCTCATCGAAGAAATAGGATCCCATAGTACTTGAATGAGGCCAAAGTGACGAACTGGGCCAGGCATGTGGCACACAACACTTGTTTAGTCTCAGTCTTTTTTTCAACGTTCATTCAGTCTCTTCTCGCCAAAGCACCGACATTCGATACGCTTACCCTCAGTAAAGCAAAGATCGATCTGTTTACACTGGGATACCAATTTTATGTAACAAATTGTTTACTCCGCTATTCGTAGTATCCCTTCAATGTTCACAAATTCCTTTACTTCGGTATAAAGTACTTATAATTAATATGAAGTACCTGCCTACCTGCCTGCCCAACATTCCTATTTTGTATCAAAACTTTGATTGATTTCGTTTCATCTCGGTGTAATATTTGAAAAGCCATTAGGAGTTCGTATTTGTTTTTTGTTTGGATACACAGTCTATATCCACGAGACAGGCAGGACGCGCATTAGGAGAGTATGTGGAATAACCTTGATTATACGGGGCATCAAACTGACAGTAACTGATTGTCGGTCATAGTCTTATCATTCAAGCAAGATGTTGGCACGGTTGCCGCATTTACTATAAAACCAATAATGTTCTAAGATTCTTGAATTTATTCCACTTGCCACGGTAGAATGATGTTAGCATAAACTAATAAATTATCATAATTACCTATGAGAGGATAAATAGTTCCCACTAATAACGCATCACTATGACACGCGCGGCATGCGGCGCTTGCTCCTGCGCATCTCAACGAGTGGCGCCGCGCGCGCAGCACCGCAACGGGCTTTCTTACAACCTCGCAGTAGGTACGTAAACAACTGTTGAATATCCACGCCCATTGACTGCCAAATGACATACTTGATCGATTCTTTGAATGTAAACAAGGCATTGTACGTCCAAGTGACATAGTGTACCTACTGGAGGCGTTGAGTACACTACACAAGCACAGTCGGCAAGTATTCCTCGTCACGTGATGATCCGGACCCACATACGTCTCCATGTGGAGCGACCTCCATTATTTCGCAAATGTCACAGATAACTTTCATTGCGTAAGTAAATAAAGAGAAAGTGGGCCGAAAAGGATGGGGAATTATGTAAGACGACACCTACATTACTTGGACGAAGGAAATTACTACTTATACATAAATAAGGTAGTTATGTAGAGCGATTATAATAATCTGCAAATATCATGTTGTGTAGGTACTTTATACCTAAGTTTCGTGGAGTTTCTAAAGTCGCAGCGAGTTGCAAAGTAAACGTGCGAACAGTTCCACGCGATATTATGTTGACGTTACAGCTTTTTGAAGCACTTGAGAAGTTGTAACAAACATACGGCTTAGCAGGACCATGCTCAGACACGGCCGGCATAATATCACATACTTCACATAGCCCCCACTAATCTTTATGAAAAGTCTATTACACAACAAATCTTTAGTCTAAATTGTTTACAAAAACAATTTTACTATAATCATTAAATACGGATATATTTTAAGGTGAGAATAACCCAGAATTGCCCATTATTGCCATTAGGCTGGTACAAGTCTTAAATAACTACTGAGAAGCTGAAACTCGTGGAACAATCAAATTATCACTTTAATCTTGCAGTTTTTCTGACCGTGGAATTCCAGACGAAGTATTTTTGAGAAGTTCACACTACTGCGTGCTATTTTAGTCCAGTATTTTGTAGTTATTTTCTCCATCGTCTACTCTACAGTGTTCCACGTAATTCTGCCGACAAACAAAAGTCGTAAAAACAGTGAGATTTTGATTGACTTTGCCTAATACAAAACTAAATTCTTTGTAACGTGAACTCCTTTTCGATGAGTAATCTCATTTCTCTGTAGACCGAAAAAATAACCTGAAACAATAACTTGAGCACTACTCGTTAACACAGATTTTACTGAAAAGTGAGTAAGAGGAAAGTGTCGTCAAACACACTGTAGCATACTACAGTGTGTGTACAGTAACCGATCATATCGATGAGTGATGGTCGTCTCGATACAAGTGATTTGTGAAACGACTTGCATCATGAATATCAACTCAGCGATATGTGATGATAGCTATGCTTTTACATACTTCGTCGGAGTAGGTAGATATGTAAATACTTAAAATACTCCCATTTGCGTATCCATATCAATATTGATCGACGTAATGGAGAGTAATGGAATTAATAATTTATGTAAAGCTAAAACAGATGATTTATTTTTGGTTTCAAATAAATATTTACACGAACAAAAACAACATTGGAGATGGTAATCTAAATTACAAAGTAAACAGCAGTAAATCACGGATCTAATTCCGGAACTTGTCTGAATCCTTAATCTTTTGATTGTACTCAGCCTCTCATAAGGTGAAAGCTAATAAATGTGTAAGTGCACTCCGCAATTATTTAGCTCGTTGCAGATGTGTTTCATCAGTATCCACTAACTAAGGAAGTGCGTGTACATCGGCATGCCTACTTTCCATCCTCAGATGCAATTTATATCTCGCATATAATGTGAACCAGGAAATCAGTTAATGCATCGTCTCAGTACTAGCAATAAGATATTCAGTATGAAGAGCTAATTATCGGGCGGAAGCGGCCGTCAGATGGCTATCACGCACCGTTAAGCTATAAACTGGGGTAGGCAGAGTACCAGCCCGGACCTGGGGTAATTAGCTCGTCGTGATGTGTGAGATAACGTGTTTACTTACAGGTTAGCACTTACATAGAGCTTATAATTAACTAACTCAAGCCCAAGGCTTTGATTTACGATCGCAATTTCATTCCATCCTATCTTCGATATATCAAGTGTGAGGTTCTTCACGGAACTTTGTAGATACTCGTAGCATTCGAGTTTTAAAAGGTAAACTTTATTATTGCTTTTCCACGAAATGATTACATCAGATGAAAGGTTTTATCATCCCATAAAACAACTTTACTGATAAATTCATTCGATGCTATTATGCACCGTAGCATGCATGCATGATATGGTGTAAATTACAGGTTTCCTACCGGCACTGTTCAGCTATACAGGTACACAGGTGCGTGTAGCTATGTTGCACCACTGTACAGATTTCGATACCTGTAACAGGTAAATCTAAAAAATATACACAGTTCAACTCTGCAAGCAAAAGAGCCTTCACAGGTGTCAATATTGTCTGATGTTTTTTTAAAAGGGCGCTCTACTGTAGGTACAATAAGTATTTTAATAAGTAAAATTATATTTTCTTTAATAAACCAATCAATACCTGTAAAGGTACACCTGTCCAGGTACGGCTGGCGTGTATTGTCAGCTTTACAACCTCAAGCCGGGCTTGACTTAATCGTAGTAATTTAGGATAACGGTAGGCAACCGGTGGAGCCTGTAACATGTTATAGCCCGTAGATGAACATCACTATTACGGGATTTGATAGGCCTCTTCCGGGAAATGCATCATGTTATCGTACAAGAGACCAAGAATCAATAATCGGAATACAGGTTACCGCAACTATGCTATAATCCGTGGTGAACGCATAACATTTAAACAAGAAATAAAATATCTCGGAGTCTGGCTGGACAAAAGGCTCTCAATGAACAGACATGCCAAAGAGAACATCCAAAAGGCCAAGAGAATTAAAGGGGCGCTAAACCCAATCATAGGTTACCATCATCATCATCATCATCATCAGCCGGAAGACGTCCACTGCTGAACATAGGTTACCAGGTTGTTATCCAAGCATGCTTACTGCCAGTGATAGACTACGGAGTAATACAATTACTACCAAGGTACAGTAAAACGAACTTGCTCAAACTTGAGAGGCAATATAAAATGGCATTGAAGAGTGCTGCTCAACTACCCAGACCTACTGACACTGACTTACTCTGGGAAATATTGAAACAAGACACGTGGCACATCCGTGCGCACGATCTTCACGGTGACATGATAGAAAACCTCAAATCGATGTCAATCGAAGGACTTCGAGAACAAGGTCAGGTGTACACGCGCTTCGGGCAACATAATCCCTTTATTTTCTCTACTAGAGTAGGCGAAATTGAATATGTCAATAAGAAAGACAGGAAAAAGTCGCTCTTTATGCGACTAGCACCTTTCCGTAATCCTAGGCTCTGATTGTAGAATCACTTATAAGTAATAAGCGGCTAGCCGCTGGGGCTACTCCCCACTTTTTCACCGTCATCCTCATCTCGCATTTATATAAATATTAGTAAAATGAGGACAGGACTAGGATAGGTTTCAAAAGCTCCCACCCCGAGGACAAAATGAAACTCGTTTATACATTTTGTAAAATTAAATATAATTAAGTGAATTGTAAAATATAGCTAGAGAAATAAATGATATCTGATTCTGATTCTGATTCCGGGAAAGTCAGTTTCATGGTTCTAAGTGTCGGTACTAATAAGTAAAAGTTCTTAAAAAAGTTGTGTTGTGTGTTAAACTTGACACGTACTTACTTCACTCCGCGGGAGTAGGTACTTCACATCTCTGTCACATAGCGACTGCGATCGTTATAATAGTTTCCGCCACCGACTTGCACATAGTGTAATACCTACTTATAGAGCGGGAGCCCGTAACAGATGTCCGTGACCAATTTCCTCTCAAGCGATAATTAGCAGACTACATGAGGGAGTCGTATCATGAACGTTCGTGGAAGTCAGCTGCGATTCCGTTGGTGGGATAAGCAGCAATCGCCGTTCAAACACGTAGAAAAAATATTTTTTTAAGTCATTTCCTCTCAATTGAAACCAGGTTTATATTGAAGATTACCTTGTATCACGAAGAATAAAATCAATCAGCCGACGGTACCATGGTGGAATACACGTCAGCTGGTCACTCGAACATGTAATTTTTAATTTTATTTTCAGTGATTTCCTCTCAACCCAAATTTTGCCTGATGAAAGTTTACATGAAGATATGGCTAAAAACAGACGTCAGCTGGCTGTATCTCGGTGAAAAGGTCGTCAGCTGATACTTTGAAAATTATTGTACAAGCAGGACTAAGGGCTAGTACAGACTTGCGGAAACCGCGCGTTCATGAATCGCGCGGTTCGAAACCGCAAAATTGTGATGCAATCAGACTCGGCGGTTATATGTGGTTATCGTGCAGGGATAACGTCCGTTTGAAAAAGGAGGTCAGCGAAGAATCGATTTACTGTGGTTGTTGCTCCTTAAAAAAACGATAAGAAAAATGCGGTATGCAATGCAAATGGGTGCATCCAATATTAAGTAACCAACCAAGTTTCCAACGTATTTTCACAATTTCCAAATATCTCCACTAACTCTTGCCAAGCTTGGTTATGATAGTTTTATTTGAGTAATCCTCACACTGAATATCCCATATTGCAGGTCTCTTCTCCACTTCATCAATAAACAGTTCAGTGTCGAAACGAACCGTGCCAAACTCACGAGCTGTGATGTACTAAGCGCGCGGTATCCGCCACGCAACTGAACGCAAACTAAAGACTCCATAGTAATAGAAACGCGCGGTAGCAGCGCGATTCTATTTTCTGGCGGTTGACTAACCGCGCGGTTATGTCTGAACGATTACTTAATAACTCATACATTATAAGACTCGCGCGATTTCCAGGCGATTCTGAAATCGCGCGGTTCCGCCGTGTATGGACTAGCCCAAATAGCCTATGTACATCACGTTTATTAAACGCGCCGTTGACGCGCGTTTGTAGTGATACAGATGCAATGCAAACGCGCGTTTGACGATTTGTGTCGCGACAACAAACTGCTCTGTTTTACAAAAAGCGCGTCGACGGCGCGTTTAAAAAACGTGGTATACATAGGCCCTATGCCACACGGCGTTCTTTAACCGCGCAGATTACGCGCGTATACGAGATTCAATCGCAACCTTGTAACTTAAGCACTCAGGGCGTGACGCGCTGTAGTCGCTCGTAGATTCTGCGTTTTTTAGATCAGAGACTCCTCTTCTTCAGTTGTTTAGGCACGGGCGGTGCAGTGGTGGCGTGAGGGCCCCGCCCCTGCCTCTACTTCGCTTCTTTATACGCGCGCTTGTATCATCAATGCAAACGCAATAACAAATCAGCGTCTACGGCGCCGAAGAGGCGCGTTCCTGAAACGCGCGTCTTCTGCGCGTTTAAAATACGCCGCATGCGATGAGCCTAAGGTTCTCTGCCCATTCTTTGCACGAATATGCAAAACGATCTTATTGAATTCTTGAAAAAACGTATATATGGGTCTATTGATTTATTTTCTCAATTAGTGACAATTATAAGAAATAAAAAGCTTTTCTATAAAGAAAACCCCCAATCATTGCTTGATTCATTGTTTGATGTTATTGTCATTTACATTTTTCATTTACATTACATTTAAAACAATTAAAAATACAAAATAAACATGTTGTTATGAAACATATATCAATGGATAGCTAGTTCGGACCTCAAAGATAGGAATTTCTTCATAATGCAAGCCGGATCGAGAAGCTCTTCACGTAATCTCCAAGCGAGAGCCTCGTCTCATCATTGAAGATCGTGGAGGAATCCTTCTGATTCTGTTGAACCGGTTAACGGACCTTCTTGATCAGGGTGTCAATTACTTATTCACTCCAGTAAGAACAGTTCCATAACTTGAACAAAATAACGAAATACAACAACAAAATCATTTAATATTGATTTGAAACCTTATGACAGCAGAATGATTTGACAAGATAGACATTAAGGATGACACAAGTTTTTTTTCCAAATAATATTTTTTTATGGCTTCTTCTTTGTGTCATTATGACAGACACTCGTTTCCCTTATGTCCGTTTTGATATTGCAAATAAATTACGTTTAGTTATTCAGATTTAATAAAATATTTGTTTCTTCATATTTTATTTTACGATCTTTCCACCGAGATACAGCCAGCTGACGTTTGCTTTTATCCATATCTTCATGTAAACTTTCATCAGGTAAAATTTGAGTCGAGAGGAAATCACTGAAAATAATATAAAAAATTACATGTTCGAGTGACCAGCAGACGTGTATTCCACCATGTTACAGACAGCTGATTGGTTTTATTCTTCGTGATATAAGGTAATCTTCAATATAAACCAGGTTTCAGTTGGGAGGAAATGACAAAAAAATATTATTTTTTCTACGTGTTTGAACGGCTATTGCTGCTTATCCCACCAACGGAACAGCAGCTGACTTCCACAAATCTTTATGATATGACTCCCTTATGTAGTCTACTAATTATGGCTTGAGAAGAAATCACTAACGATATTTTGGTCTGGCTTCCGGTCTATTACTTTTGACGGATATACAACAATATCTTGCTTTAGTTGAACCTTGAAAAGTCTTCACTAAACGTTCTAGATATTAATAAAATTGTAGGTTTTAATGCAAAAGCTCTTAGAACGTAATTCTCTTTAGAAAGTTTTACTCTGCGTAAATGGCACTTCAGGATATCGTCTCTCTGAAATGCCTCCCTTGAGAAGACACAAGTCCTATATTTAGGCGTACTGGGCGCCAGACAGCGGCGTATTATAAACTAATTTAACAAAATGGCTGGCCACATTAGACAGTCACAACACGGCACGGGTTCACACAATCCAATTACGCCCAACTGCCGGTGAGTTACTACGAGAGATAGCTTCTCCATTAATAACATCCACTACACGATCAAATAACTTTACCGACCATTTTGAAGTCTAACCTGCAGATGTGAAGTACCCAGTTCTCATACTATGCACTTGCGAATTACATTTTTTTTATTTATTTATTTATTTAGTTTTATATAATTATTTATTTGGCTTACCAACAATTTTAAAACAGACGACACTTTCAATTAGGTACTTATGTTTTTACTAACTATTCACCCGCTGCTTGGTTCCTGTTAGTCGTAACGTGATGTTCAGTCTATACTCTATAGCCTTTCTCGATAATTCGACTATTCGAACACTGGTTCGAATTGAAAAAATATTTTTGTTAGAACAATGATTTAACGGAGATACATAATATTATACTAAAATTCAGGCTGGGGTTGGTTGGTCCTATTTTATTCTCTCAAGTTCACTTTATTCATGTAAGTGACAGAATTTATTATAAAGTTAAGAGTTTGTTTGTTTGAACGCTTAAATCCCAGGAAGTACCTACTTATCCTTCCTTCCTTATAATAAAGTGAACTTGAGAGAATAAAATAGGACCAACCAACCCCAGTCTGAATAAGTATATAATATTATGTACTCGTATCTCCATTAAGTTATTGTTCTTTCAAAATGATACCTTCTACATGAGTGTGTGATTGAGTACCTGAGGGCCGTCTGGTATATTCCCAAATTAGGCTAAAAGAAATATTAGCTTATTTCTATTACGTACAATGTTTCTAGCAGCCGGAGGCTAAGATCGTGCCCTGTCGAAAGTACACCTTAGATAATGAGATACTAGCAAATCACCCTGGCTTTGTGAATGTTTTCTGATAATAGTTGTTTGTTTTAGTAAATAAAATAAATCGAGTACCTACTCGTGGCTAATAACTAAAATAGTTAGTGTGATAAAAAAAACGTGTAGGTAAACAAGTATACAATTGTTATGTTAACATTACAAGCTTTACAAAAATGGACTTAAATCTAAGCCTGTTTCAACATAGGAGGTGTTCGTTGCAATCAATCGCCATTAAATTACTTGCGGACCGGTCCGTGCAGTGTCCGGCTGGTCCGGTCTGGTCCCGCCGGACCGGTGTCCGTTCCCACATAGTAACGGTGCTGCCCATTTGCGTTCATCCACAGAATATGTGACTATGTCCCCTCCATAGGGTTCCGTGTGGATCCGAGGCAAACAACTTTAGAATGAGTAATTATAAATACTTAATTGATTTAATTAGATCAAAATCCCTGTGTGATAGTGACCCAAAAATATAAAATAAAATACCTAATTGCTGTTACATAATGAATGGTATTAAACAAATAAACAACAACACTTAACTTTACACGTAATGGTTGAAGCAATTATTCCTACAAACAAATAAAATAACAACCATTTGAAACCAGTCCAAAAACAATTATTACCCGCTTCGCCGCCATTTTGTTACGATTAAAAGTGAACAATGTAGGAAGGTGTACAAGTTTACAATGCGAGGCGCGCGTTCCTTGGAACATGAGGCTTTTATATCATAGTATAACGTGCGACGGAAAGGTTTAATGTCACATTACGTTCTTCATTATATGTCGGCTTTATGACCAGATAATATAAGAATTATGTCTCTCAACAAAATCATAAACTCTACCTAATGGTTCAGTAATTTTGCGAGCTTTTGACTCTTTTGATTTCTTATATTAAATCCTGCTCCTTAAATATTAGATTACAAATATTATAAATAAATAAGATTTAATTTATACAAAACTTGCCCCGGCCCCCGAGTTTTTTTTCTGTATCGTTACTATTCATATTCATATTATGTTTATTTGCATTCCATAATGTTAGTTTTACAGATCTTATTAGGCTAAAAGCTAGGTACAATGCAGCACAGCTACACAGCACATCGCTGGTGGAAAGGCACCCATAGTTTCAGTTTCGACCAAAATATAGCCAAAATTTTCGGCCCCGCCGAAACTCGCTTATGGTATGGTAACTATCTGTAGGCCGTACAAATATTTGTTCCATGCGAGAATCAAACCCACGACACACAGCGCAGCAGTCGTTCGTTCAGCCGCTGCGCCAACCGTGACAACAGATGTTGTCTGTATAATTTGTGGGTAAAGTTACTATTCATTTTGAATAAATACGGAACCTCATCATGACTGTGACCAATCGTCCTTGCTCGTATTTTTTTTTCCCAATCGTAGCATATTGTAATGGGCGCGTTTTTTGCGTGAGCTATCGACTGGTCGACTGATCGCTTATGGTGGTTTTACTAGTTTTTTTTTTGCGTCGTTACCTGAAGGTCCGAGGTTCAATCCCCCGGCCGGGAATGCCGCTCTTCGTTAGAGATAATGACTTGGCGATACGGGTTCCTAATGTAACGGTTTTTACCGGACCCTATAAGTAGAGGGAGAGACTCCATGTGCGGCTCTATTTTGTTTCATTGTTGTGTAGTTATGTGAGGCTAAAGATCAAAGCTTGCGGCACGTTAACCTTTACCAAGGCTTATTGTTTGTCAGTTGAACGCTAAACAACGCATTATAGTAGCCATACGTACACCATCCTGCCTATCGACGATCGATTTGACGCTTGCAGTTGTTTCAAATTGCAATTGTTTAAAAATGCCAATTTGATGGCATGACATGCCAATTTGATAGGTCATCAAATCGATTTGACACAACGTCAAATCGGCAGCAGTAATGCATTTGGCTATTATTCGGTGACGACAGCTACAATTTTATAAATTTGTAGCTATCGGTCGCCGAATAATAGCTAGATCTAGCTATAAAGTTGCTAAGTTGGCATCGCTGCTGCAGATTTGAAGTTGTGTCAAATCGATCGTACGATAGGCAGTATGGCGTATGGTGTAATATGGACGAACTGCCAATTTGAAACAATTGCAAGCGTCAAATCGATCGTTCGATAGGCAGGATGGTGTATGGCTACCATTAGTCTCAACTGAAAACTAGCGATCTTATGACTGTTGTCATTTCTGTCATAAAAAGGTACCTGGTAAAAGACAATGCCAGTTGCTACTTAGAGCTATGACCCACCAAATAAAAGTTGGCTTCCAACTATACCAAATGTAGCATTCTATTTGTCCTTTATCAGTGATAACTAAAATTATGATTAAACGTCTTTAAAAGTGCAGTTTCTGTTTTATTGGATAAAATATCACATTTAGGTTAGATACGTATGTCGAGCATACGTTAACGTCACGTCCCTATTTTCACAATGCTGGTCTAGCCACAAAGCACACACAATACAATACTACAATCTTGACGGATTACAGATGTTGGTGGAAGCTGTAAGATAATTCAAACACATTTATAATTTGTAATAAACAAACACAATAGCCACCCAAAAATCAAATGACTTTGTCAATAATGCCAGTTGTGACATTTTGACACAAGGATAAAATACACAAACTATATACGAAATGGACTGAGCACTCATGCCGTAAAAACGTGCTGAGAGAGATAGCTCCGATGGGGCCAGTTGTCTCTTTCTAATAGGGTAGGTCTCGTCGAAAATACCTCAGTGCCTCAAGTCGAAAGTTTTCGACAAATGTGTGTTACCAGTGATGACGTATGGCGCCGAAACGTGGTCCTTTACTATGGGCCTCATTAGTAAGCTCAGTAAGTCCAACGAGCTATGGAGAGGGCTATGCTCGGAGTCTCTTTGCGCGATCGACTCAGAAATGAGGAGATTCGTAGACGAACCAAAGTAACCGACATAGCCCAACGAATTAGCAAGTTGAAATGGCAGTAGGCAGGCCATATAGCTCGCAGAACTGATGGCCGATGGGGCCGTAAGGTTCTCGAATGGAGACCACGCACCGGCAAGCGCAGCGTAGGACGTCCACCCACTAGGTGGGCAGACGATCTTATGAAGGCCACAGGATCACGCTGGATGCAGGCCGCTTACAACCGGTCCTACTACAAGTCCAAAGGAGGCCTATGTTCAGCAGTGGACGTCTTACGGCTGATATGATGATGATGATGAATAGGGTAGGTAACCAAAATACATGTTATTACGTTTTTAAATATTTCTTAAAAAAAACAATAAAAAAACATAAACATAAAAACAGTAGTCCGCCGGTGTGGGAGCGGGGTCCAAACTAGGGTTAGGGCTACAGAAACAGGAACCTCCTCACAATGCGGGCCGTATTTAGAAACACTGCCTTCAAAATCAGGCCCTTGATCCAACTACCTAGAGAGAGCCTCGAAAGGTATTCGTCGAGGCCCTTTGCCATCAGGCCATTGGCTGTAACGATAAATCGGCACAATGATAGCCGAGCTCACATTCCCACTCCGACAACCGCGCGTGCTAAGTTGAGATATTTCATTTATTTATATTTCTCAGCTTTCAGTTCAGAAGGTTCTCGTCATGCGAGATGGTATCATCGATTATTTATCATTACGCGGCGCACCGATCTGTCTATCACAACAATATCAGGGACATTGGCGACAATAGCCCGAATAAAAAAAAAAAAAATTATTGAAAAATAAACCTGAAAGCAATTTTAAAGCCGAAAAAGTAAATAAGGTTAGCAAGTAAGAGTTATATTTTACTGTTTCTATCCATACTACTTTCTGGGAATAGGAGGAAAGGGACAAGCGCCATCCAAGTTGCTCTTCTCTTTCGTCATGCTAATTATAGTAAATAAAAAAAGACCTAAACGGTGGCGATTACGGTTCATTTTTGGGTACTAGGTAACTTGAAGTGCTCAGTCCAGATTTTATGATAGGGCTATGTTTTGATTAGGTATTTCCGCGTCAATGACGTTTCGTTGTACCTAATCATTCATGCTCAAATGTGAAATATTTTTAAGAGTTTATATATAATGTGATTTATATAAAAAAAAACATTATTTTCGTTAAACACACTTATTGAAAATAATGTTTTATTAAAACTGAATATTGCACATTTAAATCCGAACAATAACACATTAAAAGGTGTCATTTGTCATTTTCTCTGCGTGTAGGTATGCTTAATGCGTAACGCACATGGCCGCGATGAAAACAGGAAATGGTTTTTGGGTTTTCGAAATCCTTTTATCACTAACTTTTTAAAAGCATCTTTTGCAGAATAACAATTATGTAATTAGGGGTCTTATTTTTATTTAATATTTTTCATTAGTTTATATTTCCTGTATCTTGGGCTGATAGGTGGGGCAGGATCTGGCATTGTCATTTGTTCAGCACCTAAAATAAAAGAAAACCTACGTATTATTACTATGCAAGCGTGCCCCATGTTAAGTGGTTGACAATCAAAATATTGTCTGCCTGCGTTACTTGCCTACCCATCTATTAAAATTTAATAGATGGGTAGGCAAGTAACGCAGTAGCTAAGTATTTAATAATTAAATACTTAGCTGTATATTTTAAGATATGAAATATATTTCAGAAGAAATGGAAAGTTCACTCAAACAATTATGATTCTGTTTAAATATTTAATAAAAATTTATCGATAAAATGGAATGCTTAGTTAAATAAACTCGATGGAATTTGGAAATCAATCAACAGTCGTTTAAGTATTTCTGTGAAAGGGTAGTTAATAAGCCGCCCGAAGCATAATGTAGTGTGCCTAACTAGCTTTAGTTACTTGTAATTTCTAATACTGAATTGTCTCAGGAGTTTAAATGTTTATATTTTATGGTTGTAAAAAGGTTGGTAGTAATGAAAAAAGCTCCAGCAACTAAAACTTTAAAATCAAATAACACGAATCAAGTTACAGTCCATTTCGTTGAGTGCTGTCTAGCCGAGCACTTACACCGGGAGTTGCTCTGTCACCAGTTCACCACTCGGGCGAAGTCTGGGACTGGTGCTAGTGGTAGTAACATATACTTAGTTAGCCAAATGTTCAGTTCAACCTAGCTCAGTGCTTCTATATCTCCATTCCCATGTATCCTTAGCTTGTGAAAAGCTATCACGCTTAAGTTCTAATAACTTGTACTAAGCTTGTGTCAACAGGATGGATGTTATGTTATGGTACGATTCCACCAAAATATTGTGCGACACATTGTTCGCGAACATTTTGTGCAGAACTTCAGCAGTGCACGTACTAAGCTGGTATCGAGTTTAGCTTACTGATACACCGGTCAGGCTGTGTAACTTTTATCATGCATAGAGCTGCACATTTGTGCGCGAACATTATCATTGAACTGAGTTTAGCGCGCGCACTAAATTATCCAGGTTTACGCGAACAGTTTTAAAGTGTTTGCGCACAATTTGTTCGTGTTTGCTTGAGTGCGTCGACCAGAGCGAGCATAAATTATTCTATGCCGCAAATTCTGTTACCTAAGCTTGGTGGACAATCATTCGCCGGGGGTTGTGATTTAGGTGGCTTCACTTCATTACCTTGATGAAACAGGGGGTATATAGAGGGGCGAGGGGGATCTTCAGTAATTACTTACCTTATTCTTGGCACAAACAACTAAAAGTTTTTCAGTAGAGCCATTTCATTTTGTCGCTAAAGTGTTTATGTGTAACCGTCAATATTGACTAACTAAACTTTGTTTCATTGACTGATGCTAACAGTTTGAAAGTCTACGAGTGGTCACGCCAAACAAAGGACCCGACTGAGTAAAGTAGCCTTTGTGCAGCTTCTTTTTTCCGCATGACGTAAGTGATCATTACGATTTAATAGGCGTGTGTATCAAAAAATATAAATTTTCCTTCAAAATTATCAAAAAAATATTGATACGTTAACGAAAACTGACGAAGATGAGACGCTTCTATTTAAAAGTCACAGTACGTCATTTCGCGATAAGTACCTACAATTTGTAGTGCATCGTCATTAGAAAAAAACATAAAAACCAGTCTCGAGTTTTTATACCTTTAGCCTTGTGAATACTCACTGATTTAACTAAATTATGTACATGTTTCAGAACTAATGGGGAAGGCAAGTGTCAAAGTGACAAGTGACAGTTTGGTCCCAAAAGAACCGTCAAATCAAAGAAATTTTCTGAAAATAAAACGATTTATTGATGTAAAATGACTAGATGTTGTGTATTATGCTGTAAAAAAGATTATACCATAACTAAACAATCGAATACACTTTTCAAAATAATATCTACTTTTCTATTGGAGGTTAAGTACCATATTGCATCGCTCTATAAATCATAAATGGTTCGTCTGGCGGAAGAATTATCACCTGGAACGAGTTTTGTGATAGTTGTGGTGTTAAGAAATTAAATATATTGTGATATTTCTCGAATCTAAATAGAAAAAAGGGGTAAAATTGCTGACATAAAACATTATGATATTTTATCAAAATAGATAGTCAGAAGCAGCATTATAATCTTGTTATAGGAGAGGACAGGTAAAACATACCTAAACTCAAAAATTGAAACCTCAACTACAAGTAATTGTGGATTTATTACGGTAAAATCAAATGTATTACCACTCAATTGAATCACTTTTTTTCTCTTGTAGATGCACCGAGGCGTCTTATTTCTTCTTTAAGTATATGCACTTGCATTGACGAATAATTTTCCATATTTGTTTTGTATATAAACTCAATTTTTATAACAATAAATCTTGTTTGTTTTTTGTACAAGGTAGACAGTAATATGACGTAGGGACCAACTATCGCAGCGCCATCTACGATTAGCTTTGAGTTGCCATCCCCATTGAAACTAAGCTGACGGACTAATTGTATTTACTATTTATTGATACTGGAAACAAGCCTAAGATGAAATAGAAGACCTACTCTAACTGTGTACTTGTTTAAAAGTATTTACTACCTAACAGTCGAGATCTTAGTAACACTTGTTCTTCCCCTGCCTCCTCCACAGCCGCCACATTCCAGGACCTCACTCCAACCTGTCCCTTAGACCGAGGCCCTCGCAATAAATCGCGCGAGCTATTAACATTGTACACAGACCCTATAATCACCCTAACGACTTGCCAGTTTGCCATCCAACATGGCGTCGGATGAACAAGCTTTTTAACAACAACTCCGGTAATGACCGGATGGAAAGTAACACCAAATACAACAGACACAATATCATTATATCGTGAGAACTGTGTGCTGAAGTTTATCTGCTGGTCTCATGACATGACATTCCAGTACATCTGTGAAATTAATGTAACTGGATACTTCACACAATATCAGTTTGTGCGATTTGTAGCAACGGAAAGACACAAGGGCTTTTCACCAACATTTATTGATTTATATAACGTGTAACGTTAATAGCGCAAAACCTCTCGTGGGATAACTCAGCCCATGTTACTGAACAACGTTTGTTCCAAGAATTTTGGAAATTCGCAAATTGCTTTTTCATACAAAATGAAAAATTGGCCCATCAGTATGAAAAACGTATAAGTCTGGAATGAGCTAGTTCTCTTGAAAGATGTATGTATTTACATTCGGTACATTTTCCCCAAAGCGGTTGTTTATTCATGGGCCCGACGCCGACGCCAGCCGCCGGCTCCGGATGTAATTCGGCGACGAAGGCCAGGGTTCGGTCCCGTGCCGCGCATTCCGGCCGAGAGCCGGTTCCGCACAATTTGTCAGGTAGGTTCCTTAGTATTCAGCTCCAATCTGGCGTACCCTCTATATCACCTATTCAAACACCATTTTGCCTTATTACACTTCAGATGTTACAAGAAGTTTATTGTATCGTCTGCTCTAGTAAATAAACACAGTACCTACTTTATATTCTCCTTGATTTCCTTATTGTATCAAATAAAGTGTCCAAAGAATGCGTCGTTGGCTACTTGTGGCAAGTAGTTGCAATCAGTGGAACAGGTTCCAAGTGGCCGCCGCCTCGCTGCGGGGCCGCCTGCTGGAATTTGTCTCCATTTACGCACTGTAACTGCAATCACGCGCACACTATCTCACAGATGTAAGATATCATACAATATAGCAAGGTCCGATGCGAAGAAAGTTGCAGCGGCCCGGCTTTCTTATTTACATACAAGGGAAAACAGCTTCAATCGAAGCGGTTGTCGAGCAATACACGACAATATCTCAGTACAATTTACACAGATTTAAACAGATAGTTTGTATTAGAAACATGATCGTTAAACTGTCGCAGTCCCAACAAACGAGCCGCCGACATTCATTAAATGGCACGTCGTGTGATTTATTGCCGCTAATAACTTAGGGAATGCGACAAATATTCAGAAAAGTCTCAAATTAAATTCATAAAATAATTCGTAACGTCAAAACGTACAATTGAGCGGACAGCGGCGTGAGCGTGACAGATGCGGCGCGACACGACACGCGACTAATGGCGCTAAAAGTAGCCGCGGCCGAGTATGTACCTACGTGACAGTGAATATAGCCCTTCGATATATCAGTAGCAAGGTCTACGAGGAGTGTGGGCGTCCTCCATGAACACTACGCACTCTCTCATGGTGGGTGGAACACTATACGATTTGCAACACAAATAAGGATGACTCACTAAAATTCGATATCATTGACCTCAATAGTGTTGCAAAACGGCTGCCGTATAAGAATAAACATGCGTCGTATAAGGATGTGCGCGGAATCCGCCGCGTCCAACTGTGGTGCTAATGTCCGCGACCTTGCGACTTGCACCATACTTGTTTGTTCAACATCAACGATTTCATAAGTATTTGAGGAAGTTTTCTGTGAGTCATGAAGTCACGAGTGGCGGTTGTCTCCTTTCTCTGCGTTTCCCACGTCCGCGTCGCGTCGCGTCGCCGACACTTGTCGCCGCGGAATGTCCAAACGTCAGTTGTGAGTTGTGACATCTTTGAATATTAATCAGCCGCTTGTAACCGTAATCCTATTGCATCATAAGTTTAACATAATGGAATCTAAATGTTTCAACAATATCTGTCTATTATCCTGTAAGTTATGATGGAGGAAACATATGTTTATGGCACACAGATAGAGTTATTGAATCCAATATAAAAATATCCGGCGAGTTGATACTAAAATTCTAAATTGACTCGACGACTGTCGTCGTAGCGAACAGAAAAAAACAAACGGTAAATATTATTTTTTCTTGTATGGTATGTACTTATTAGTCGCTTTTCTCTATTTTGAAGTAGGGTGTCGAAACACTTATAGAGAAACTGTCGGTAAAGGTACAGTACGTAATACTTGAACGCATCAGGGAGCGTTCACGAAGTTGTGGTCTTAGCGAATTTTGAGAAAGTCCACATTCAGCTAGTAACGTTTACAGATAATAAGGGAACTGTGTTTAAACTATTGAAAACACATCTAACATTCGTCCGAGGTGATAAACATCCCAGTAAGTGCGTCACTGTGTCAACTATACGCGTAGCGTCTGCGTGGTCTGATATTGGCAGAGTGCGACGCGAACGTGACGGACAGTGGCAAAATGATGGACGGATTGGACGGTGACCTTTATCACACACAAACAACGAGAACAGTCAAACTAATCAAAATAATTGAATAGTTATTAAATTTGAAAGTGATGGTTTAACATCTACAAAACTGGACTGCTCTCGTATTCTATTTGCATCTGTTTGAAAATAATCCAAAAAAAAAACATAAATTGCTACCTCGATTATAACTCCGCCAGTTACAGTTACAATAAGAAGCCACTTCCTACAGTCAGCTAGTTATTGAGCGGATTGTAATAACCTGCCACGACTGTATTATTGGGCCGAACGCTGGAAAATACCCAACAATCCGACATACAGTCGGCCAGATAACTAGCAGATACAGCAGATCTCCGCACCTGCGAGTTATCCAGCCATCACACACGATTTTTCTTTATTTCGCCAACAACGTAAATAAGTCAGTTGAATGTATACTTCGCAAATTGTAACATCCTGTCTAAATTATGATGTGCTGCGATTTACAAAACTAAGCGAAAACACGTCACTACACAATACACATTTATAAACTACAACTCAAAACTTAAACTAATCACTATAACGTTAATTATCGCGTTAATGGGCGTTTATAACGATCATTACGGAAATACCGTAACTGTGTGCTGTGGCCGGCTAGTACCTATAGGTATTTAATCTTATCGATAATTTTTTTTCTCGAACCATTGAAGAAATTGAAAATAAACAGAGAAGCATTACTCAATATAAAGGTATACAAGATATTGAATACTAAATTGAATACATTTACAAAATATGTATGAACTAGTATAAATATTTGAGTAAGGAAACTCCAGCATCTCGTGTAGAAATACATAATTCTTGTGCCATTTGAATTGAATATACCTACAGTATTATACTCGTATGTAAAGACGTGCTTATGTGCCACGAATATCACATTTGTGACGTTTTGACACATGGAAGAGGTACCAATAGCAGCAAAACACTTGTAAGATTAGCAGATACCTTGGGGGTTGGCGATAAGCGCTATATTTAGGAAATAACAAAAAAATAGCGGCTTAACATGATACATATTATCAATGTACTGGTAGAATAGACGTAGAAACAATCAGGGGACGGACGGCTATCATTATTAATTTTGTGATGCGTCTATTCCTAAAAAGGTCATAAGACCTGCCAGAAACACAATTCACAAACACTATCACACTGGTTTGCATCTTCTACAGTCACACAAGATAACTCAGGTGAGGCACCTTCAGGATGCAGGTCCTAAAATCAACAGCTTTTGATCACGGACACGTCAACCCGGTCGTTGGTCGAGTTTTCGCCAAAACGCTCTCATTGAATTGCAATACACAAAGCAGATGAATCGTTTCCTTTGATCTGTTAAATTAATGGCAGATAAAATTAGTTCTCTCAAAAATAATGTTCAAAGAGCTGCTAAAAGAGTTTTTAAAGTAAACTATAACGACGGTTACAAGTACGTCGTAACTCATGGTGACGCCGAGCCTCCAGTGCAGTGTCCTCAGCGGCCGCGGCCTGCTCGCCGCACATACACGCCAACTGTGTCAAATGTATTTATAATAATATATTTGAGTAAAACAGTGATGTAGTGTCGGATCAGCAGTAAAGAGGTCAATACCCAATAAATACTCCAGCCGTAAGGAGATGTGCACAATCGCGCGTCTTTCAGCGCGGGCGCCGGCGCGGCGGGGCGGGGGCGCGGCGCCATCCCGTGACGCATGTGCACAAGTGCCACCAAGCACTACATAACTTGTGCTGTTATTTTTCAATTAAATTATTGAGAACGGAAATACTGACCATAAATCAACTATCGATTGGAATTGAATCATTCACACGTTGCTGGGTTGCGCCTCCACATTTAGCACTCAACTAGTACGTATAGTTCAGTTATTTCCGCCTCGAGTATATCTAAACTGTCGTGTATTTATAGTTATTACACCGATATAAATATATCAACAACAAGCGGTGAAATCTTATAATTAGCCGCACTGGCCGCGTTAGGCGCTACACTAATTCTTCACATGTTGTCTCCGCCGGACATTTTGACACGATAATTAACGAACGTTTTGACGGATATCGTATAAAAGAAAAAACTGAACGATGAGAAAGTTTATGATTGTTCGAAATACTCCGTAATTCCAAACTACGGAATCTCATCGTTTTAGCAGTGTCTTTTTATTCGTAAACAATTTTAGATGTTATTGTAAAGGCCCTAAGAGTCATCTTGTCGTATAAAGGCTGGGACACAAAACCGCGGAAGTCTCGGCCCTTGTGTTGTTCTGAGTGGTCCTCGTCTCGGTGCACAGGTGATACTGCGAGCACCGGACATGGGGTCGCCGACCTCCGCGAGCTCGCACACCGTGCATTGATGCATCAGGCCGAGTTCACCCATCAAACATACTGAGCGATTGATCGCGGAGATTAATGCAATCGCACACGGAATGTGTAGTCATCACGAAGCTTGAATGGGCACAACGTTATACACCCAGTAACCACTCAGTACAACTCTGTGCCTCTAGTGAAAAAGGGTTTAAGTCCGATTTTGTCGAAAATGAGTTAAGTACACTAAAATGTTCAGAAAAAAATGATCTATCCATTCGTGAAAACAGATCTTGCCTATCTTTAAAAATAAGGAAGTTAGCAATGTGCAAAGGGGGTTAACTAACACTAAAAATATTACAAAAGCGGGGTATAAGTGCACTTTAATTTCTTTACACAAAACTATGTTTATTTTTATTTTGTGTCTTTTGATCTAAATAAACATGTATTGTCAGAGCTTCAATTTGTTTAGTGAATACCGGCACAAGTACATTAATTCCTTAAAAATTGTTATGTGAGTAACGATATCACTTGACATAAATCCGTTTTCACCAAAATAAAAGACAAAAATCCAGAATAAGTTTTTTGGTATCAGTTTTCACGTATGAAATATTTATATTAAAAATGCAATTTGACATAACTAAAATAATACCAATATTTCGCTGCTATTTTTCGTGAGAAAAGATACAACTGGCCGATACGGGTTATGGTGCTGGTGGGTGGAAAGTGCGTAGCGCTCGCACTCTTTCGGTGGTCCAAGCACTCTATTGAAGGGAACTTGTGTCGACGCACTGCAAAAAATCAGTAATTGCACTGGTAAGTTGTACCCTTTTTCACATATTTTAGCAAATTATTTTTGAGTGTACGTATTGTTATTTAGATTTTTGTCCAAATGTACCCAATTACACCGAGTTTTTATTTTAAACTCCATTGCGTAACTTATTATGAAGAGGAGACATTGTTTTTTTTTTGTTTTTGTACGTATGTTAGTTAATTCTTCACACAAAAACACTACAATAACAGTGGTTATAATAAACAACCACCAGATATCAACCTCACATATATATTTAACTACACTTTATAGTATAATTATATAGATACGTAAAATTGTCAAATTAGCACATTTTATACTTCTATTTCGACTTACCTACTTAACTTTCATATCGCGATTCCCTGATGTAATGTTTTAATAAATAATATAATACATAATAATAATATTCCACAACTATCACACAACGCCATCTAGTCCCAAGCTAAGCAGAGCTTGTGTTATGGGTACTAGACAACTGATAAACATACTTATATATTTCTAAATACATACATATTATGGATAAATTACACCCAGACACAGAAAAAATGATCGTGCTCATCACACAAACATTTGTCCTGAGTGGGAATCCAATTCACGACCTCCGCAAAGCAGTCGGGGTCACTTACCACTAGACCAACAGGCCAGTCAAATATATCTATTGTTTTAGAATGGCTGGTCGTGGTCGCATTAATTGTTTGATGGGTCTTGTTTCCAAAGATATGGCAATGATGGATGAAGTAGATTGGATTGATGGCGAATCTATACCTGTGCTTATATCTTCCGAAACTATTCTCCAAAGGCTACACATTCTAGGGATCATTCTCCAAGATCAGGATGTTCAAACAGTTATTATCCAAGGCTTGAATGTTTAAAAAATAACTCACCAAAGCAGGGAAACTCTTAAATATTTTCTCCAATACCTGGAAGTTTCAAAAACCTTTTCGCAGAGCCTGATAATGATGTCGATACATTCACTGATTCTGATGAAACTTTTGTCTTATATCTTGATATTATTTCTATGTTCACTGATACGCTATCATAACCCAATTTGCATTATCCCACAGAAAGTAGTGACGATTTCATTCCAAATAATCTGACACAAGTAACTCAGATTGTTCACTTTTACAAAAACGTAAAAGGCGATGTCATTATTCCACAGTCAGATTTAGATACGAGCAATAATAAGTCATTTTGGGATATAAAAAGGTACTTAACAAGACCGGAAACGTAATCCTAGGAAAAGTAACAAGGAAAGAAGAGATACAGAAACTATAAAAAAGAAGAGAAATTTAAAGTTAAAAGACTAGGACCTTGTAGAATTATTTTAAATTATTACTGGAGCTTAGAAGTCTACGACAGACGAGTTAAAGACAAAATAAATATAAAAAAGGAGAATTTCATTGTAAGTTGTGTGATGAGGAAGAATGGAACATTGTTAATTTGCAGAGGGAAAGAGGAAAATCACCACTCCCTCTGTTTGAAACGGTAATGTATTCCTAGGTCATACGATGGGCCTAGCTAATTCAAATGAGAAAAAGAGAGATTTGATTTCTCTTCTTCCGCTAATAAACCCCAGTGTTCGATCTTTTTATAACAACCTTTTCATTGACGATGATAATATAAAAGATCAACATCCTCTTCTAAACGACAGCAACGACGACATCGAATAAGGTTTTCTGGATCATTTTTAAGGTTTCTGTTAGACTTGATTTATTTGATTATTTTTTTATTTTTGAATTGTTTTCCTGATTAAAAAAACTGCGTCATAATACTTAATTAACTTCTTCAATACTTTTTTACTAACTGCATATTTATTTTAAAACTGGAGTTTATTATCGGTAGAAGTGAAATTAAAATAAGGTTTTCTGGATCACTTTCCCAGGTTTCAACTGCAGTTGATTTGTCCTGACTTATAAAAAAACTGTGCTATAGACATTTCTTGATATCGAACAAGATTTGAATCACTTTCAAGGTTCTGTGGGACTCGATTTGTACTTTTCATTTGTTTTTTAATTGTTTTTATGATTTAAAAATAACTGTCATAGGTACTTCTTAAAATACTTTTATTCACTTTAATAAAAAAATAAACACCACAAAACTACATATTTTTTGGTTTTATTTTGGTTTAAAGATAGATATAACTTACACAAAAGGTTCACGTAAGTCAACATGCGCCTTATGTTACGTCTAATAACTATGTGAAAAAAGATACAAGTTATTTATTTTTGCTATTTTTCAAAATTTTATCATGTCGATAAAAAGTACACATTCAGTTCATTTATTTTGGCTATTCCAACACTAATTATCTGATTTAATTTCTTAGTTATCATACAAATAACTCCAAATGCGTATCCTTTTTCACTTTTGTGAATTAACTTTTTGTGTATGAGAAAAGGGATCTAACTTCTTTTATACCCTTGTGTAGTTCATTTTGTGTTAAGTATAAGTCGCTATTTTGAAAACTATTCAGTTTATGTAAAAAATAATACTAGAATAAGAAAGAACATACATTTTTTACCTATATAACATATCACATATATTTAATTTGACAGCTGTTTAAATGCCACACGTACTTAAACATGTAATTTGGTGCGCGCGGGGCGTTTTTTGCGTCTCCTGTAAAGTTGCATTTTTAGACTTAGACCCTTTTTCACTAGAGCCACAGAACTAAGAACTTTGTGCGCTTACAAAATATAGTAACTTGTTCCACACCATTTACCTCCGCACAGTTTGTGATTGCGAATCGGAATATTTCCGTTAGCCTCGAACGACTACATTAGATCATTCTTAACTTCTGACATCATAACTACAATACATGCCTACACCAAGATCAACACCATAAAAGGTTGTAACTTTTTACAGCAAAAACCATTTTAGAAATCTGTTTATAAAAACGAACCCTTTAATCCCGGTAAAATCAAATGATTCCTCCTGCCTTTGGTTCCCGCCGTTCCTTTGGAACGGAAGGGATTGTCAGTCTCTTACTGACCAAAATCCACCATGATCCTTCAAGGGGTTCGTTCTAGGGTTCCGGTTACCTGTTTAGACAATCGCGCGACCAGTTGAACCGAGCCGTGTTGTATCCGCCTGCTGTAAGCAAGTTATGGTTAAACCTACTGAATTAGTCCAGACAGTGTGGCGTTGATCAGTGGCCGGCAGACGCTAATGCATAAGATTCACACCTGGTGTGCACATGCGCGATATGAATGTGTTCGGACAAAGGGCCGGAAGCAGTGGCCCTGAGGAGAGAGGCGGCTTGTATCGGGTTGCATCGTACAAGTAATGCGCTTGCGATATCCGCTGTGCTCGCCTCTCCTCCCGCCAGGGGGTGGTCAGTGACCTGGCCGGCTTGGACTTGAGACTTGAGGTGTAACGTGATATGTAAACACTACATAGAGCCTTGTAAGGCCGGTATCAAATTAAAGAGGTCAAATACACAGAGCAAGTCTGTGGTTCAATTATGATTGGTCAATGGCCTCTGTAGGTAACCATTAAAGTATTAAAGTCAATCAAACAGTTAGCGAACCATTCATCTTTGTAATAAAAACTTCAAAAACACTTCGCCAGGATCTGTTAATTGGCACCCTCTGGCCGACGGCGGCGGGGCCATAAAGCTAAAACCTCATTGTTTTAAAACGATGCCACTATAACGATATCACTTTTCTTTGGCTTACTTAGAACATGACGTCACGTCAGTTTATGGTCTATTGTTCGTCGACCTATTGAATTCCTGACAGGTAGCGATAACAAAACTGTCCGGGTAACAATGAGAGTGATTAAATGACTGTTACGAGGCAATAACATTAGACGATATTGAATAATGTTTGAAATAAACATCGATCATCGGTCCAAGTTTATGCATTTTATAGAAAACAGCATGCGCAGGGCATAACTAACTAAGAAAAGTTCCAGTAAATGTGGTTTTTGGAGTCACAGAGTGAAGATCTACTCCAGTCGCAGCTAATTTGGATGTTTTGTATTCGCACTGCGTTCTTTATACATAATTATGTATTTACTTTATTCTAGAAAGCTCTTCTTCAGGAACTAGCTGATCTCCTGGACCTTGACTAAAAAGCATTCAACTATTCAACCTTCTTTACATGGTGTGCGTGTGTGCCTCTGCGCCGGCGCAGTACAGCCTGCCTGCTCTTCCGCATGCATCTGCACTATCGATGCAAATGCAGTTCATCGCGCGTACTACTGATACGCTTCATTGGCTCCGCTGATTTACTAGAAGCGTAATGCTTAAGCAATTATGCATATTTACCTACATATGTATTGATATGATCTTGTCCGAGTACTTATAAGCAAGAAATGCATTGATTCCGCTTAAAAAATAACGTTGCATGTAAAGGTATTAGATATTATACATTTTTACTTGCAGCCGCTTGAAACTCTCTGAATGATCGTTAGGATATTATTATCGTAGATTTATCATTCGCATATAAAACTTGCGAATCATTTGCGTAATAGAAGGCAGATTAAATTCTTCTGATTAAATATTATTTGCATCTACAAGAAAATCAACCGTTCGTCAGTAATAAGCTCACAATTTGCGTGGTCATCGATAGCTGTATCGTCGTAACTGTGCAGTATTGTGCCAATTCACACTACTGAGTCATTAGCTCCGTCCAGCTCTTTGTGCCGAGACAAAGAAACGGACAAATTACTTAGTAGCCGCTCCAGCCGGCCTCCATGCGACCTCACGTTACTCTAGTATTAAAATAATTAGTTGCTAGCCATGCTGAGTGTCTGACCTGGATATGTCAAAGATATTATGCACCTATAGGATACAGATAACTAATTCAGCCATGCATATTACTCGTGGTCGTCATCTATAAATCTTCGTAGCGAGTGATCCTTCCGTAATTACTCCGCACTAATCAAGTACTGATCAACTCGACCTACCGCAGTGTGCAGTGCTTTACTAGGAATTAATTGTTCTAAATACTTGTAAACCTTCCGCATTCAGTCTGTTCAGTTGCCTTCCTCGTCTCACATTCAACGGGACGCCGAGATAGTAGATTGAAAATGCTTTTCCAAATCCTATACGATAACCATTGCTAAACTGTTCATTTAACTTTTAAGTACTGATTTATCGATTATTGTCGTCATGGATAAATAATAGTAGGTATATTATTTTTTGGCGAGAGTGTTTTTTGAATCCAGAGCGCAGCGACGGATTTTAGATGTAGGAGCAGAATCCCCAGAGATCTTTTTTGGTTTGTTTTAATGAGTTTGCTCTCTTGGTAAACAATTTATTGTAAATATTAATTCCTGCAGTTTTCCTACAGCTTCCATCATAACTCATTCCTGCGCAGTAGCAAGGTCTCCAAACTTATTAATATCTACCTCTGAGTTGTTAATGTATGTGTTGTCGGAAGTGTTGTTGTCAGCCGCTCATAACTCAGCTCGTTCCTCATCGCCATCGTGACCACATGACCACGTGCCCATGTCACCATGGCCAATGGGTACGAGGAAGAAGCCGCGCAGTCAATATTGTGAATCTCGCTGATTTATCATCTGGGGAGGCGGAAGCCTGCCGCGTCTGCCCGCATGTTTATGACAGTGGAGGCGCGAAATAGATAAACTGGTGAGGGACAGGCACTGTATAAAACAAAGTATGTGTCATGATGTGTATTTTGTGAGGGATCCATTAATTGCATGTAATACTGTCGACCTTGAGCGGGACAGTTATTAACTAGCAATAAGCCAATTTTATATTTTTTAGACATAAGAGTTATGCTATTTTAATCACTTCAATTCAACCACTTCGTTATTACAATCATATTTTTTTGCGTGATGATGGCAATCTAAATAGAGTCAGCCATGAACTCGGCTAGCAGTTCGTTACGATTACAACGAAGGATAACATTTTGAAGGTTACATTTTTTAAGAACAACAAAAGTCAAATATAATTTGATTGAGAAATTATATTATTTGTAGTCAGACAAAATGTGAGATCCGCGTTAATTTACCATATCATCACAAACGAACGTGACTTGTCCCGGCTTAGCGTTCAATATTATCATAACATGTCGAATTACGATCAGCGGTATCGGACATCTTTCCCAATATGCACACATATCATGTTCACGTTATTTACCGACGCATGCGGCCTAGTTTCTGCCTAGTACATTATATCTAGTACATCATGTACTAGCAGCTGATAGGTCATAATCGCTGACTCATGGAACATAAACGCCGGTCGGCTTTATAAGTCGGCCCCGTGCGGCTCACGCGGCCGTCAGGACTGTGGGTCTATAACGGCCACTCTATGCAATATTAATCAAATGATTCATTTCGTGAATTTCCAGCAACGTCATTAGCAATTCTTCTAATGATGCGATGCTCCTACCAACCGAGCCACCGAACGTCACCGTAAGACGTAATGGACCGAAGAATTTTACGCTTTCAGGTAAGAAGATTTGATATACTGAATCCTAGGGGTTGCTAATTTGATGTTAATAAAAATTCACTAAGCGAATAATCATTAGGAATATTGCAAAGTGACTGACTGACTGGAAGTGGACATTTACAGCTGAGTACCATTGCCATTTATCCCAATGATTCACTCAAAACAAGCGACGAAACGAAAGAACTTGTGCAAAAAATCATTAGACCCGAGCAAATGAAGCTGCAGGTACGTGGTGTAAGAAAAATAAAAAATGGAGGCGTTATCATCAGTACCGAGACAAAACAAGACGCCGATAAACTGAAGAACGCAGTTCAGCTCTCTACATCTGAACTTACCGCTGACGAGCCTAATAAGCGTAAACCCCGGATCGTGGTTGTAGGTGTGCCCACTTCAATGGCTGAAAATGAGGTCTTCAGCTGCATTTATGAACAAAATTTAGTAGACTCGTTACCAGAATTGACAATGGAATCCTTCTTGGCCGCGACAAAATTAAGCCATAAATCTGGTAAAAGAGACGCTGCGACTTGCAATTATGTAATTGAAGTTACAGCCAACATACGAAAAGCGCTCATAGTTCGATCACGAGTTTTCATTAATTGGTCGTCCTGTCCTGTCAGGGACTTTACATTAGTAACGAGGTGTTACAAATGCCAACAGTATGGCCATGCAGCGAAATCATGCAGAGAGGTGAATTCTACGTGCGGTCACTGCGGGGAAACAGGTCATATGATGTCCGAATGCATGAAGAAATCCGACCCTTCCAAGTGCGCGACTTGTTCACGTTTTAAAAAACCCAGTGACCACAAAACGGGAGACGCTGAATGCCCAGCTAGGAAAATAGCAGAGCACAGATACATAAATTCAATCGATTACGAAAGTACCTAGTGTGTCACACTAAGGCCAGACTTCCGTATAATATTGTTGCTAACTCATCAATACTTATACGAGACCACTGTGCTCTGCGTTGTCCTACTTACCATCATTTTGTCGCTGCATGAGTAAATTATTCCACCGCTAAAAACATGACATGACGATCAGTTTTGTCTGTATTAACAATTCTGCTGACAATTTATTATTGTACAACAGTAAAATTACATAATATACAGAATATTATATAGACGTGTAAGGGCCCTTTTTTGTTTTTGTCTCGGTTGTGATAGAGTTTAAGTAGGTTAGTTTTAATAATATAAAATGTCATAATTGTTTCACTATTTTAAGTTGTTAAATATTGTTAAGAAATCTGTTGTCCAAGTAGTAATTATAAATTACTCTAGTGCGCCTGTGATACAGGTATTAATTTAACCTAGTACAGGCATTGAACTTGTTAGACTAAAATTATTTTATATACCTTTTGTTGTATTGTGCCACTTTGAATGCTGAATAAATATATTATTATTATTATTATATTATATTTTGAGCCTGAGCGTGTTTTAGACCCGCTGGGCCCGTCTTAACCAAACGAGGGTACAATGATGAATCCACGCATGTTTTATGAACACCACCGTTTAGCTGGCTGGCCAATTTATTAGATTTATGTGTGCCGAAATACTTTCTAAGGACTGTGATTTATGCTTCACGTGTTCACAGCAGAACATATTTGCAAGTTATTTATAGCATGCACTTGCTTATTGTGACATAGTGATTTGTTCCCATGGACGTTTTTATATCATAAGATAGGATACGATGGATCTGCTATTCTTTTGATACTTTATGGTTTTACTTAATTCAAGATATAAATAGGTTATTAGGTATTAGATACTTATACATTTTTTTAACTTTAAACGGTAACCTAAAAGACTAAGAATATATTTTGATCTCTGACCGCAAAGCAACTGTGATGAGTGTATTTTGTAATGTAAGTACTCAATACGAACGATAATATGTATTTACCTACTTACAACATCCAAACTAATATTATAAATGCGAAAGTAACTCTGTCTGTCTGTCTGTTACGTTTTCCCGCTTAAACCTCTCAACCGATTTTGATGAAATTTGGCACAGACAATATTTAGACCCTGAGAAAGAACATAGGCTATCAAAACACCACGCGGGCGAAGCCGCGGGCGGAAGCTTGTTCCTACATAAATAAATAACAATAAAGTCGAAATAAAGTCATCAAATCATAAAACTTTTAAATTGCCTTTCGACACGTAAACAAGGTATTTAATATTATGTGTATGTATAGGCAAGTATTTTGTTATTTTATAAGTGTATTGAAAGTGTTTAGTTATTTATTATGATCGTTACTACTGTTTTTTTCTTTCCGTTTGTGTTTACAGAGGTTAACGATAAATAAATTTATGTATTTTACTAGAGGCTGTCCCTACTCCAGATGTTGGGAAATGGCGAGAATAAACTCGCGAAGATAGAGCTCCTATTTACATAGTGAGATGGTCACAGCGACATCACGCGCCCGGGGGCACTGCCCTCGATCACCACCACTTGTAAAACAAACATATTTCGTGGACAAAGACAACGAAAGTTTTACGATCTTACTCAATATTCCCAGTTTTACCGCCGGCGGGCGCTCTCGTAACTTTTTACCGTTTTCATCTACATCTTATTTACAAACTAGTAAACAGTACAAAGTTCACGAACTAACTGAAATAGGAACGACAAATAATAATTAATTAAAAACAAAGTGTCAGAATGAAAAAACTGTCCATGGAGTTTCTTACCCATTCTTCTCCATAGAGATCAACGTTTTGTAATGTGCAACTACAAGTTAATATGTCTAGTGTCTGGGACTGTTGCATAGCTTCATTTTAGGGTTCCGCAGCCAAATGGCATAAAATGGAACCCTTATAGATTCGTCATGTTTGTCTATCTGTCCGTCCGTATGTCACAGCCACTTTTTTTCGAAAGTATAAGAGCTATCCTGTTGAAACTTGGTAAGTGTTGAGATGTATTATTTAAACCGCATTAGGAATTTCACAAAAAAAAAAAACCTTACCTACGTGTATCTATGGATAGGTCTTCAAAAATTATATTGAGGTTACTAAGATCATTTTTTTTCTAAACAGTTTGCCCAAGAGAGACTTCCAAAGAGGTAAATGTGTCCCCCCCCCTCCCTGTAACTTTTTAAATAAGAGGATGATAAAACTAAAAAAAAATTGATGTACTGCCAACGAAAATTGGCTTGAAAGAGATCAAGTAATTAGTTTTTTTTTTTAATACGTCATAAATCGATCAAACTTACAAAGAACTACAAGAACTTTTATATTATGATGATACTTGCTGCTACGGAAGCCTTCATGGGCGAGTCCGACTCGCACTTGGCCGGTTTTTATAATGAAAAAGTCCTGTAAAGGTCTAAATTTAATGAATGCTTTGAGTTTGTGATTCTAGCATTCGGCTGCGCCCGCGCCGTGTGTGAACTCATGGATATGGTCCTAATTTCATAACTGACTAACAATCTTCTAAGAACATTAACTTTCAAATGGCTTTCAAGTGTTTTGTTTTTATAACAGACACCGAACTGAAGAATGTTTCCAGGAAATTGCCTTCTTGTTGATTTACATGGAATGATACTAATGAACTAGTAACACCGCCCGCTTGTCATTCACACGTTACTAATTGGAGATCTACTCGTTAATAAACTAACGAGTTTTTACAATAACAATGTTGCTTTCACAAATAACAATTCATCAGAACATAATCCTCAAACAAATAAATTATTATTTTACCGTTTAATTAACCTTTGTACATCAGTATTATTCATGTATTTTCCTTTACTTTTCTTGTGTGTACATAAATAGTTAAATAAATAAATAACCGGACATAATTATGGTTTAAAATATTTCAGGAACTTCGCACACTAAACATATTTTTTGATGAAACAAATTAACTACATAAGTACACTAAAATTTTCAAGTCAATAATCGCATTCAGCAGCAGTTTTTTAAGTGATCTTCAATTCTATCCCTTATTCTGTTACATGGATCTCTAAACAGCATTTCATCTAAAAAACAATAAAACAAGTTTATTGTATATAATTATATACTGTTATTGACACTGTTCAGCCGGCAGTTCATCAATATGTTCATAACAGTCGTATCAATCGCTCATTGACCACAAACATCTCAATTCCTTCGTTGTTCCTGCTCATCCACACAGAGCTGCGCGCGCGCAACACTTAGTAATGACCACTAGTACTCCTGCTGCGACTAATGACCCTTTGTACTAGCTCTACTCACCCGCCATGGAACACTGGAGAGCTATACACTCGACGCGAAGTCATTGACTTGAAGGCTTGTTGTTGATTTTATTATTATTTTCATAAATAGGTATTGCACCGTCAGCGTCATGAGTGCTAATGACAATTGCTATAAAATACGTAAAATGGAATATTCGAGTCTATTGTGCAAGTAATAGAGTAGATTATTGATAACATGAAGAACAATTTGCTACATTGCAAAAGTACAACATCGATAAAGTTGTGTTTTTAGATCCCCTGTTCCGATAAACAGTGTGTTTTGTCGGTATTGTAAATAGGGAATTAATTTTATTATTGTTTTGCAATGTTTCATTATCATTGAACTCTGTAATCTTGATTAGTATCGGCACGAAGCAATACAGCTCAAGGTGGATAACATTAAAAAAAAGTTTTTTTAACTCTTTTTAGCGTAAAGAATGATGCATAGATATGCGATAGCAGCAATCGCATCATTAACTGAAGAGTTCCTTCAATTTCTCCATGACCCCGTCATCAGATCCTGTCCTGATTACTTTGGGACCATCTGTGAAGTATAACAAAAGAAGAATCCCGTTCTAACAAAATAAGAATTTTCCAAACCAGTTCAGGCGTCATCGAGAAACCAGACTTGAGAACATAGGCTTTTTCATAACAGTCGAGTTAAGCCCATGTTATTATTCCTAAAGGGTTGACGGCCGTATTAGAGACATAATAGTATAAGTACAGGTTCCGCGGCCGCTTGGAATATCCTCCTTCTCTCAAGTTTCGGAATCGGCCTTAAGTTAACGAGATACTGAATAATATTCACATAATAATAAGTAGGGAGATGATATCAGCTCAGAAACAGCTTTGCAAACTCAAAGAAAAAGTTTGTCCGCACTAAGCGGACTTCTCTGTTTCCCGGCGTAACGTAAACCCGATAGAACTGCTTGTAAGCTATAACAGTCACAAGCAATAACATGTATACACTTAACAATATTCAAACGCAACTTACTCTTAAAATACTGGTTTCCACTTTGAAATAAGACCTATTTCGTAACAGTATGGCTTCCAAAATAGAAGTCTAATAAAAAGGTAAAAGTTTAATCAATATGGTAGCAGAACATCGCTTTTGAATACTGCTTAGTGTATACATACTATTGCTCGTAACTGTACATACCTTATTCCGTGCGAGGATGGGACCCCGATCGCCGTCTATCGCTCAACCACCGAAAATTGTATTCATCGTGATTATATTTCCTTTTTTTATTGCATCTCTCATAATCTCAATCATCATCAATCGTTTCTCTTTTCTGGATAACTTTATCTTTCTCCTTACATTACTCTCGCATTAAATATTCAATGCAGAGCACAACAACAACAAGTTGTTCCGCATCGATCTGATATTCGAGACATTCGCTACTCCATCATGACAATGTTGAGCCTGTCTAGGAAACCATCATAAAACATAATAAGGAACTTGCACGCTCGCATACAGTATGCTGAGCGTGTGCGGTGGCCTGGGAAGGTTCGACGTCGCGCTTCGATAGCGCAGACGTTTAAGCGACGATTACACGTAAGGTATTTACTGTGATCCATCAGTAAATAATGACGTATCGTGGTATTTAATTAACGTGTAACCTAATGTATTGATGTATGTCATTATTTATTCATGGATTTCTAGATTTCTTGATTCTGTATTGATGATCCGTCGGATTATGATAAATATTGATCGTGTAGCCTCGCGTCAATATTTATCACGTCAGTACGCGTTACGCTAGCAATGGAGGACGACGACTTTTTGGATCTTGTGGCTCAGTATCCATGACTGCCTGGCATATTGAAGCCGGTGATATTATAGCCGAAAACCTTATATCTTTAAAGTTCCGTCCCGTTGCCAGGTAATGCAAAGTTAACGCTAATTTTTCTCTCGGGGTAATAGATTTTCTCATCACGGTATCTTGTTATTCTTGTTTGGTTAAAAAAGGTGTTACTATTGTCAGAAGTTCTTCAAAGCAGGGTTCAGGCATTCGAAAATAATTCTCGTAATCATCCATTTCACCATGTAATTTAATTTCTGCCATTAAATTCAAATGTGTGTACCTTTCCCTTTGTTGTAACCAATTCTTTGCCCATCGCTTTCGCTTGACCTTTTTATTTAAACTAAGTGCTAAAATAATAGCCACGCAACCTTTAATTTTCAGCTCTGTTGCAATTTTAGACGTTTAAACAGCAGGAGACCGAACACAATACTGACGTAATAAATATTGAACGTGTAGGCTAGCCACCGACTTCCGAAAGAAAAGTTATTTTATAGTTTTTTTGTGTTTGGTTTTGAAGTCGGTTCCCTTTTTTTAAAAAGTTTTTTATTTTCCCCTTTTTAGTTGAGATATTCAACAAAAATCTTCATAAAATCGGCTTCTTTGAAAATCCACAATCCTAATAAGGAACAAAAACGGATCTATGCGAGCAACTTCACGAGATATTCATTATTGTTATATACTAAAACCTTCCCCAGAATGTAACAAACACTTTTCTGAAAACTGCATCAAAATCGGTTCAGCCAAACGCGAGATAATCGCGGACAAACATGCAATCGTCCCTGAAAATCTACGATCCAAGTAAGCAAAACGGATCCACGCGGGCAATGTCACGGGATATCTATTAGTGTTATATACTAAAACCTTCTCCAGAATGTAATGAACACTTTCGTGAAAACTGCATCAAAATCCGTTCAGCCAAACGCGAGATAATCGCGGACAAACATGCAATCGTCCCTGAAAATCTACGATCCAAGTAAGCAAAACGGATCCACGCAGGCAATGTCACGGGATATCTATTAGTGTTATATACTAAAACCTTCTCCAGAATGTAGTGAACACTTTCGTGAAAACTGCATCAAAATCCGTTCAGCCAAACGCGAGATAATCGCGGACAAACATACATACATACATACATACATACATACATACATACATACATACATACATACATACATACAGGTCGAACTGAGAACCTACTTTTTTTTTTGAAGTCGGTTAATAATAGCCACGCAACCTTTAATTTTCAGCTCTGTTGCCATTTTAGACGTTTAAACAGCAGGAGACCGAACACAATACTGACGTAATAAATATTGAACGTGTAGGCTGGTGTATTAATCCATCAGTAAAAACTGAAATCCATCAATAAATACTATACTGACGGATCACAGTAAATACCTTACGTGTAACCGTCGCCTTAGAATACGTAGATTATTCGTATAGTATACGTATGAATGTCCATCAACTGTCAAGCGTTCAGTTTTCCCTAGAGAGGACGAGTGGAATGTAAAGTGGTCGCCAGGGCCGGATTAACCATCTCGGGGCCCTTAGGCACAGCTCGTTTCGGGCCCTCCCTTTTTTATACCACAACAACGCAATTTGGAAATTTTTACTGTCTACATTACGAAATAGAATGAAGGTACCATCATCATCAACAACAGACTTCAGTCATCACATTGCAAAGGTATACGCCTTCCTTCAAGTGAAAAGACTTTTTTTGCCACAATCTACAGGACGAAGTATCGGAGTCATTAAAAATGAAACAAAGAATAGGAAAATCGTGCATATTATTTTTATAAAACTGAAATAAACATTAAAAAATAAAAATGTACATACTGTACTGATTAAGAAGCATGTTTAAATATTAACCCTTCTAATTTTTTTAAGATACAAAATCGTTTAAAACTTCTTGAAAATTGACCTTTTCTGATACATCATAAATGTTCAATAGACATTATTGCCAATGAATTTAAACGGCTTTGCGACAATGTTGACCGAAGACAATTTTTGATTAATTTTAATTTAGAAAAATTTAGTTTCACTTTTACCGTGGTTTCATAAAACCACACAATCCCCTTTTTTTTCATTTTTTAATCGGAAGTGCTGGGCCCCTGGTCATGGTGGGCCCCTAGGCACTGGCCTAAAGTGCCTTATGGATAATACGGCACTGGTGGTCGCAACCAATAGTTTATTGACAGAAAAAAAAAACTATTTACATAAACTTTGTTTTGTAAGAGGTTTTTCGTTTCCTTCTTTAGGTTTAGGTGCGCTGTGAGCCTGGGACTTTATCTACATTATATGTATTTTCCTAAAACTACAGATCACAATCTTGGAAAAGTACACTGTACTAACTGTACAAATAGTTTTTTGTGTGAATAAATAGACCTTGGGTAGGTAGGTTCTTTTGTACCCTGCAGCTATTCAGCAATTATGGGTTTGGGTACCTTTTGTTAAAGATTCTTAGAAATAGAAACACAAAGACACTTTTTTACCGTGGTAAAATAATCAAATGAGTTCTCTCGCCCTGGATGAAGCCGAAGGGACTATCAGGCTCGTACTGACTAAAATCCACGATGTTTATTCAATAGCAAAAGCTATTGATACGTTCCAGGGTCACGGTTACCTGTTGAGGCAGTCCCGCGACCTCGGCAGGCGTAGCAGGTGCCTCTTTGAAGAGTGCGTGGAACACGACAACGCGACGCGCCGTGGACCCGGGCGTAATCCTTGATCGGACGGCTAATAGTCGCCTATTTCTAGCCGTTCACATGCACATGAAATGTAATGTATGCATGAAATGGATAGGTATGTACAGATGTTCTTCAAAGCTTCCTTTGTACAGACATATTGCTATTCCGGGAGCACTGTACAATGAAGCCAACATGTTCGTTACTAAAGCCACGAGCAGCTTTCCATCAGTGTCCTGTTTTGTGGTCTCTCTCACCCTCCCTGTTCATTTGACAGTGGCTGCGGGGAAGCAGTCACCCTCCTGCTCGCAATCTGTGACGTCACGGATCAGCGGCTCATTGACTATTCAATGGTATTCAATCAAGCATCTTATATGCGTGAGTGCTTGGTCTGGACGAGCCGGCAGAAGGTCAACTGTTACTGCCTACACTAAGAATTTCTTCTGTATCATGGTGCATTTACAAACATATAACTAACATAATTATTATACAAATAGTCAGACATAGAACAACTACTTGTAGATCATACAAATATTTGTTTTGTGCGGGAAACAAACATGCGACACACAGCCAGTCAATCAAACGCTCAAAGACTGCGCTTACCATTCGTTAAGTAATGTGATATTTTGTCTACACCTTGTAATCTATTAATTACTGTATACCTACAGATTTCAAAGACAGGTAACAGGTAGGGATATATTGCTTGGCATTCGTCACATTCGTCGAGTCGCCGAAAGGCACTATGGGGGACTGTCTTATGTAAAAAATGACCTTAAAAAGTGCTGATAAATCAACCTATTCTTAATAAATAACTTTAGATTTTAATTGGAGATTTTTATTTGGAATCAAGTATTTCGAATCCCAAAAATGTAATTCTATCCAGCATTCCAGCGTCCATGTACTTTACGATGGTACTGACCGAAATATTGGAAGTTTCGAATAGTCATTTAGATAGTAATCTTAACCTTCTGTTCTTATCTCTTGTGTAGTATACAATGCGTGAGCTACGTATGTGTGCGTCTGTCATTATTATCCCGTGGATGGCGCCCGCCGCCGCCGTCGCCGCGCGCCGCCGCTGATAACTGCATAATGACAACGCTTCCCTGATAGGTACCCATAATAGAGATGCACTCATCTATTGTCGGTACAACAGACATAGCTTGGTACAGAACACAGCCGCTAACAGGCAACTGTTAATTATCATACTTATTTGCGCGTAAATCGCCCACGACTCAAAGTTAATCTGTCGTGGGCGGCATTATGTAGACTAGACAGACTAAATTGTCTCCGTCGCGATTAACAATCGGTATTGTGTAAGGACCGGTCGATAGCCACACGCAAATCTATTGAAAACTTAACCCCGACACAGTAAATACCCCGACGACTCAATAAATACTTATTACTTTTTTCTCCGTATTCAAATCTGTTTGAAAGCCTATCATTCAGTCTACAGAGGTGAGTCAACAGCAATTTCGATAAAACAAACATTTGATTGAGTATCGATACCTTTTTAAAGAACGATTGTGAACGATTTGTATGATAGATGAAGTGATATTCAGGAGCGTAGAGTGGCGCACCTCTAGCGGCGGTCAGTATGCGCGTCCCTAGGGCATGTCGTGTGACACAGTCTGTCCGACATGATGCACAACTTGGTGATGCTTAATGAGAGGAATCTGGTATTCATATCAGTCGCTCGGAGTGCATTCAGACATAAAATCACATAAACATAATAAACGACGCTCTTGTACGCTCAATGTTTGTATGGAGATAGGACACCACTTTAGATAATGTGGCGTCGGTGGGTAAGTTAAAGTCATTTGATTAGTCAGTCGACAAGTCCTCGCAAATGGTACGGTTCGAGCACTTTAAATAAATATGTTATTTGTTAACTTTTAGAACACAATAGACAGGGTTTTATAAACTTACAAGCTTCTGCGACTTCATACGGGTAGTTTTTGGGCCCCGAATCGCCGCGTTGCATTCCATCGCCAACCCGCGCTTATAATATTTAGTTAATAATGACTTGTAATTACTCCCTCAGTGCACGTGTCCTTACGTAGATGAGATCTGTTAATTATAAACGTGTACTAAGGTTCGTTTGGAAGTGAATCTTACTATTTCTAGCGCGTGTATTCTAACAATAAATTTTGTTTAGTTCAAACTTACACGGAAAACGGCTTGAGAGAATTACCGACATTCTCAGTATGAAATGAAAGAACTAATAGAATGTAAGCACTAATAACTTTAAATAGTAGTTGTAAAAACTGCTTACAAATTAGCAGTATTCATAGAAAAGCTTAGCTAGAGATTATTCGTTATCCCGAGTGGCTTTCACTGCTAAAGCAGCTTATGACTTAATTTCGAGGCATAATAAGTCCTTTCAATTATTGTGGGTATTAAGTAGAGATGCCAAGAATAGTCATTTTGAGAATAACGAATATTCGGCTATGGCCATAGAACATATAATAGTACTACCTATGGCCGAATATCAAGCAGGAGGACATTAGGCGAAACGTTTAACATTTTTGCATGTGACAGGTGTGGTCCCCATTTGGTAATGTTTCAATTGTGTAATGGTCGTCATTATTTATTGATTGTTATGTTACATCAAATTGTGGTATATTGAAGTTTTAAAATATTGCTGTGAAAATCTTTACAAAATGGTATTTCTACATGGTACATTTCATCAAATACCTGTAATCAAAAATCTTCGTTTTCTATCGTATTTGCCTTTAGACTTTGGTTTTTTATTCCGTGTTTTGGGGCAAAATAGTTTGCAATATTTAGCTTTACCAAATATTAAAAAGATTCCATTATCGTATATTCACCTAATATTACCATCTCTAGTATTATACTGCCGATTACATCATTTCCCTAATTCACTACAGATTATGACGTAGTCAATACTTTTTCACCTCACCCGCTCGGAAAGATTCTATTTCTCATTCAAAATCTGAGCGCAAAACTCCATTTTGTGCTCTAGAGCACAAAGTGTCGTTTGAAATTCGAACACGTCTTGTATTCAATTGTTTTCTACACTGCCAGGCGAGCCGCCCCCTGTATAGGTCAATGCCCCCACTTCATTTCCTCGCTGTGTGAGGTGAAAAGTTGTGTGTTGCACTCGGCAGCAAAGTTTTTCTGCGTCTCGTACCTTTGAAAACTTCGCATCGCTCAGGATTCTATATTTGAACCGCTCGTTTCTCTCGCGGTTCAATCTTAGAATCCTTCGCTCGCTCAGTTTTCAATTCAAGTACTCGCGCCAAAAATCAACTTTGCAGCCTTGCATAACAAATAACTATTTCACCTCACCCGCTCGGAAAGATTCTATTTCTCATTCAAAATCTGAGCGCAAAACTCCATTTTGTGCTCTAGAGCACAAAGTGTTGTTTAAAATTCGAACACGTCTTGTATTCAATTGTTTTCTACACTGACAGGCGAGCCGCCCCCAGTATAGGTCAATGACCCCACTTCATTTCCTCGCTGTGTGAGGTGAAAAGTTGTGTGTTGCACTCGGCAGCAAAGTTTTTCTGCGTCTCGTACCTTTGAAAACTTCGCATCGCTCAGGATTCTATATTTGAACCGCTCGTTTCTCTCGCGGTTCAATCTTAGAATCCTTCGCTCGCTCAGTTTTCAATTCAAGTACTCGCGCCAAAAATCAACTTTGCAGCCTTGCATAACAAATAACTATTTCTTATTACTGCAGGCTTTTCAGGCACTGACCTTCTTCCTGATGAAAAAAAAAGAAAGTTAACTTGGGAGCCGAGTCAAAATTAATAAGTAGGTACGTGTAGTGTAAGCACAGCGTGTAAGGTAGTTAGACAACCGGGCTTGTCTTTTTTTTTTTTTTTTTCGGTGGTAAAATCATCAAATGACTCCTCCCGCCCTGGGTGGGGCGGAAGGGACTGTCAGACTCTTACTGACTAAAATCCACCCGTGTTCCTTCGGATGCCCTTTACGTTCCGGGGCCACGGTATCCTGGGTTAAGAAAAAACCCGCGACCCCAGCAGGCATTTGACGCGAAACACGACGCGCCACCGACCCGGGCTTGTTCCTTGGTCGGACGGCGAGCTACCCATTACTCACCGTCCACAAGCCCGCTCCGCCGCTGTGCCCTCTGCTGATCAGAGGGACACGCGTTGGAGCGTCCACACGACAGGCTATTCGCATACGGGCAAAGAGACCCCTTAGGCACTAGACATGGGTAGTTCGCGAACGATTGAAGTAAATGAACTAGTTCATTTCCAAAAATGAACTTTTCATTCATTCACTGGCCATTCAAATGTGTCTTTAGTTCAGTATTTCTTTTCGCTTAGTTACTCTATTCACCGGTATCCCTTTTCGTCACCTAAAATTGTTTGTCCGAAAATCATTATCCATAACACGTTTGCTATAAAATTCAGTAACCATAATGATCATAAGTTCTAAATATTGTTTTACATAATTATCTTCACTTCTAAAGCTGTTCTGGCATAAAATCGAGTATCATAATAATTGAATCTCCTAATTTTTTATGAAATAAAGTCATATGTCCTAATCATTATATTACATAATGTGTATTATAGTAAAACTGATATTTCATGAAATTGTTTAGAAACCGAAGATCTTGGGATCCAAGAGCGAGCGAAGCGAGCTCGGGACTTGTGGGCACCCCGACACGGACAGGTTAGGTTCGAAGGGGATGGCGGGGTCTGAAAGACCCCGCCATCCCCTTCGTGTTAGGTTACTTTAAACCTTGCACGCAGAAATAGGAGCCCCGCGAAGCGGGGCTCCGTCGATTTTCCTTATTGGGTGGTAATCAGTAACAAAACAAACTTTAGGACTTATGTATTTTATGGCAATCGGTTTTATGTATTTTGTATATTATTGATTGTTATATTTATGACAAACGAATTTAGGACATACAGTATTTAGGAGTTTCAATGTTATGGCATTTGAAATTATGTGGTATTAAGTTCGGGCAAGTTATCATTCGGAAAAATGACGATTAGGACAAAAAAAATTATGTCACATAAGATTATGTATAAAAAAGTTAGGTAACACAATAGAGAACCCTATTCACCCTAATAAGTATGAACTTTATTGTAATAGGAATATAGTCTTTACGGGAAACGGTAGGTCCATTTCCCGTAAAGACTATATTCGTATTAAAGTTTGAAGGAATATCGATATTCGTATAAAACTGAACTAGTGATTTAGTGAAATGCATCATTTCTCTAAATCACTAGTTCAGTGAACTAGTCCAATGAACTAGTCCAGTGAACTAATTCAGTGAACTAGTCCAGTGAACTAGTCCAATGAACTAGTTCAGTGAATCATCTCATTCAAGAACTCGTTCTGATTTGTTGGACTAAATGAAGTACTGAATGAATGAATGAACTACTTCATCAAGTGAAAAGATATACTTCATTCATTTTCTTTTTACTGACACATTTTGCGCATCTCTATTAGGCACACAGTGCCTAAGGAAGAGTTTTTGCTCGCATCCCAGGGTGAACCGGCCCGAAAAACTGGTCTTCCCCCCGGACGTATCCGAAAGGGAACTCCAGTCCACGGGCGCACGTGGAGGTTTCCTGTCATAGCACCCCAGCCGGGCTTGTCTTATTCTAAATTAATATATATTACTAGCGACCCGCCCCGGCTCCGCACGGGTGCAATCTTTATAATATTATTAAAATTGCGACTATAATTTGAGATTTAAACTATCCTATCTCTCAAGTTGGATCGAACTGCACATGGTGTGCGAATTTTATTATAATCGGTTAAGTGGTTTAGGAGTCCATTGAGGACAAACATTGTGACACGAGATTCATATATATTAAGATGTACATCATACAGTCCTAAAAAGAGGTCGTTCAATTAGCACCCGTACCTCTGGTACCTAAAAAAAAAGCTGAGCCACATTAATGTAATTATTTCAGTCAGGGGAGCACTCAGTCAATTAAACATAAATATCCTCCCTTTGTTACACAATCCCTCTGTAACGTCCGCAGGTAAAAAATAACGATGGCTTTTTGGCGCCTGAAACTGATTTACATGTGTGTTTGTGTAGGTATAGGGTCACATAGAATTTAATTTGATTTCAATCTCTAGGCGTTGGTTGCCTATCTGAAGAATTATAGTGGTCATTCAACTGTAAAAAATGGAACCGTATATTGCAGAGGTAATAAAATTGGAAAAGACCTCTTCCATGCCATTTCCAATTGTATTACCTATCGTATAATATTTATTAAGTATCGATTTAATCGATACTTCCGGGGACATCCTGTATGTAGGTATGATAATAATTGCGTGTAATTGTGTAGCCTCCGTTGGAGATCCATCAAATAAAAAAATACGTATGTTTTACACATCCACTACGCATTATTTTAGGTAGATAGGTACCTAATAAACAACCATAATACCACCTGTGCTTTTTCTGGATCAAACAAAATTGAAGCGGCCATTTTTATTGATACCAAAGTACTCACATGAACCCCTCTTTCCCTCCTCCCTGTAGTAGCCCGTCGTCGTGGAGGTGACCAAAATACTACGATCAATATTTTGGCACACTTTTATTTAAAACTACCACACAACTTGAATGACTTGAACTGGAAATTGCATTTTCATAACGGGTGAGTCGAATGAATATGTAGGTAATAGTGCTGTATTGATAGTGTGGTGGTCCACTTAAGTTTCTTAGGTCATGTCTTCGAACCAGTAGGAAAGCTTTTTTTCACCTCACCCGCTCGGAAAGATTCTATTTCTCATTCAAAATCTGAGCGCAAAACTCCATTTTGTGCTCTAGAGCACAAAGTGTTGTTTAAAAATGGAACACGTCTTTTACTCAATTATTTTCTACACTGGCAGGTGAGCCACCCCCACTGCATGTCAGTGCACCGGGTTGTTGCAACCTATTTTTTTTTTCTGAACATTAGTGTTAAGTAGTAGATGTCGTAAGTTTGAGTTTTTAACATTCGAGAAAATCGTCTCGAACCGCCTGTAAATCTGTCTCTGTCTCCAACATTCACAATGGAATCCAATGAATTTGAGCAATTTTCCGCAAATTTACGTAATACTCGTAATAACACACAAGTGACAAAAACAAGTATTAATGTTCCAAAAAAACATTTAACTTTCAATATTAACAATTTTAGTAATTTTACTTTTAATTTACTTATATTAATATATACTTATATAGTAAATTGTTTAAGCTATTTCTCTTACACCTACCATTTCCTCGCTGTGTGAGGTGAAAAGTTGTGTGTTGCACTCGGCAGCAAAGTTTTTCTGCGTCTCGTACTTTTGAAAACTTCGCATCGCTCAGGATTCTATATTTGAACCGCTCGTTTCTCTCGCGGTTCAATCTTAGAATCCTTCGCTCTCTCAGTTTTCAATTCAAGTACTCGCGCACAAAAATCAACTTTGCAGCCTTGCATAACAAATAACTATTTCTATGGATGATTTATACATCACTGATTGCTTTCCAAACGGGAACAGAACAGAATGAAAATCAAATATGGGCTGGAATATAATGATGACGACTGCTCTCAAAATGGAGTACGAAAACATCCTGAGAACCGGAATGACAAAGAAAAAAAACATCGAAGACAAGCAGTGCCGAAAATAGGGTTGTGCCAACGTCGCCCAGCCACAGGGCGCAGACCCTGGGAAGGGACGCAGAAAAAGCCAGACCGGCAGGGCTATTGTCACCGAACAGCAGTTGTCAACTAAACTTGAATGGCTTGACACCTCTATATTTTATTGACTGTCATGAGACTAAGTTGAGGAGTGCCACAAGAGCGTTAGACTAGTTGATTTTCGGGAACATTTACATTTATCACTTTCATTGCAAAAGCAAAAGCCAATACGAAATTTACCTTTTGACAGCTACTTGATGGTCACCAGAGCAAGTGTGATTATTATTTGAACTGTCAACAGAGATACGAAATAGCGCCGCTGGACCAAAAGGGAAACGCTGAAAAAAAGGGTGCAGTTGAAGAAGTTCGCACTGGGAGCATAGTTGCGGCACTGACAAAGCCATGTTACATCTACCGCTCGCGCTGTAGATTACGGCATCCTCTCATAAACAAGTGACCTGTACTTCTAATGGGACTGTTATAAGCTGTGATAAAGACAACACAGCTAAACCCAAAACAAGATAGTTGACAACTGTTGTCTAGTCAGAGTGGCCGCAGGTCTGCGGTCGAGTCACAAGCACGCGGGGCTGGCATTCCTCATGCGATTAATACCTGGAACAAGATCGATGGTTAATAGTTTGAGTCGGATCTCAAGTAAATTGAGCCGAGTTGTTGATAGTTTGTGCTCAGTTCCTAACTTTAGGGAACTGATTGAACTTAAACTTTCCATGACGGACAATTCCGGGCACGCCGCAATCGCGGCAGTAAGATCCCTCTTTGAGGAGTGGCTGGATAGGCGTCACGGCGTCCTGACCGTGAGGGAGAGGACAGCGTCCTCCCTCCAACCCAGCCGCAGTGGCCCTCGGGGACGGACGTCGCCAGACGATCTCGGCCACCGTAGGCGCGGGCGGCGAGTAATGGGCGGCTCGCTGTCCGACCATAGAATATGCCCGGGTCGACGGCGCGTTATGTTCCACGCGCGTCTCAAAGAGTGTCAGCATTATAACGGGACCCCTCTGTAGAGTGCCAAAGCCTGCCGGGGTCACGGGACTAACGAATTACCGTGACCTCGGAACGTAAAGGACTATTGAAGGACACCGTGGATTTTAGTCAGTAACTCTGACAGTCCCTCCTGCCCTGCCCTGGGTGGGAGGACTCAGTTGATGATTTTTCCACGATAAAAACAAAAAATATGCCTTGTTTCACATAAATCGTAAAAGAAAGGTCTATTACGTTTACAAAACTTAGTTCATTCATTAGTATACAACAACACAACGATTACATTCTAACAGTAGGGTGGGAGGACTCATTTGTTGATTTTACCACGATAAAAAATAAAAAAATTCGGACCATTTAATGACTGTAAAGAAAACATTGTGGTAACGTTTTTTCAAATACAATGAAGTCAGTAAGAGTCGGTGGTCCCATTGTCCATATCACTGTCTTATCTAGAAAATGTGGTCGCCGCACAAATGTTTGTCTAAAAACAATAGATATTCAAATCTAAGTGATGTAGAGTAGTTCGAGTAGCTGCCACAACTATCTCTACTTCGCACAACTATTGAGTATTATCTATTTCTAGTTGAGCCCATTGTGACGATTTCCGAGAATTTTGTGTTTACGTGGAGCATGCACTCCGCGCCCTCCGGCCGGCTCGTTATCTAATGCCGGTACTTCATTTACATACTTCCACCATCATATTAGTCAGAACACATATTCAAAGTTATTTTATTATCAAGTATTTACAAACCTCCGAAGCGTCCCGTATATCAACGACTTCTGAAAAAAACCCAGCTGTCCTGAAACTTGATAGCTCGGATGTCGAGTTTCCTTGTAATCTATTTTGTATTACTGTATCAGTGGCGCGGCCCGGCGGCGAGAGTCTGCAAACAGGAGGGACACTGTAACAGTGCGAAAAGTTCACGTTAAACAGAGAATGTCAACGATATAAAACACGAGAAACATTAAATCTGTGTAAACAACAAACCAGTCAACAAACCAGGCCATCAGGGCTATTGACTAACTTGATAGTCACTGACCAGCAGTTGTCAACTGAACTTGGATGGCTTGACACCTGTTATGAGGCTAAGTTGAGGAGTGGAGTGCCTCAAGAGCGTTAGAATAGTTGATTTTAATACATTTACATTTATCAGTTTCATTGCAAATGCAAAACCCAATACGAAAACCTTTTGACTGAGCTATTTGATGGTCACCACACAGACACCTTATGTGTGGATTATGGCCACACTCTCTCTCACAGAGAGGAGGCCTGTGTCCCAGCAGTGGGAACATTATAGGCTGATGATGATGATGATGATGATGATGATGACACTGTCTTAGATACGATACGATTATGATACTGTCTTAGTCCGTCAACGAAGATACGGGCTCGTACACTAACTTACATTTAAAGTTTAAAGCTTAGTTTAAAAAAAAAAATCATAAGTTCTGATACCTACATCGAGAGTCGGGATAACCAATTATGTTGTCACCAATTTTTAGTTCGTACCACTAACTAATCATACCTACGGCCGCGGCCGTTGCAACGGGATTCGTGATTAGATGATAGTAGCACCCTAGATACTACCGAACCACCTACTTACTTCAAGTACAGAACTCGAGGAGAAGAAGAATTAATATTCATGAGCTTTCGTTAAGAAATATTTTAGAATAACATTGATCAATGGTCGTTAACGAGCCCACGATCGCTCAAAAGAGATTTTATAATAATTAAGACTTTTTTACGAGTTCACTTTCAATAATACATTAATTTGACATTTTATTAACCGACTTCAAAAAAAGGAGGAGGTTCTCAATTCGTCGGAATCTTTTTTTTTTTTTTTTTTTTTATGTATGTTCCCCGATTTCTCGAAGACGCCTGGACCGATTTGGAAAATTTTTCTTTTGTTTGAAAGGGTATACTTTCCAATTGGTCCCATGATCATCAGGTCAGGATCTGATGATGGGATCCCAGGGAAATCGAGGGCAACCTTCAAATTTTATAGGCACATAGTACCATTTTCATATATTTTCTAAAGCTGTTCAAGTATTTGCATCTGATAATCAACATTTCAGGTGGATGACCTGATGATGGAAGGTACAACTCCTTAAGAGTAAGGAGTAGGCATCGATTGATTTACTTTGTGTTCGCATATCTCCGGAACTACAAGTCCGATTTAAGTAATTCTTTTTTTGTTGTACTAGGTATTATTTAACTTAGAGAGTGCTGCAAGTTTCATCAAAATCGGTTCAGTAATTTTTGAGATATGGAATTTTACTAGCTTATTGTGTACATGAGTGATGTAAGTACCGGTGCGAAGGATTACAAAATTCTAGTTCACATGTAAGAGAATAATGTTCTTGACAAGAATAAAGGGTTGAATATTTAAACTAAAAAGAGTAAAATAAAAACTTTTTCAAAAAAAATGTAACCGCCTTCAAAAACAACCACAAAAAAGTGAAAAATAATCTACAAAATAACTTTTCTTTCGGAAGTCGGTGGCTAAAAAGACAATGAAAAGAAAAAGAAACAAAGGCACCGACTTCCGAAAGAAAAGTTATTTTGTAGATTATTTTTCACTTTTTTGTGGTTGTTTTTGAAGGCGGTTACATTTTTTTTTAAAAAGTTTTTTTGAATTTAGTTTCTTCTTTGACAAAACAAGTTCCGTTGATTCTTCCCGTCGGTTCATCGGTTTAATTCTTTGAGTCTGAAACATTATGGTTTTTTTAATGAAAGGTAAACGTTTTTCAGCTGTGAAAGGTCGAAGGCGCTATTCCCTTGTAGTTTTTTCTGACCTTTTGCCGTGAAAGTTTTTCTATTCTTCAGTTGATTCACGAATTGACAGGATGTATCAAATGTGTACATTCTATAACGTTATGTACAGTCGACAAAGTTGAATTATGACCCATCATAAGCTTATTTTCTTACAGACATTCAAATACAATTAGGTCCACATTCGGTTAAACATGCTTATCCATGGTTACGACTTTGATCTTTATTATTTTGACGCATTCAAACGACTTATTGTCAAAAAGGGTCATGATTCAACTTTGTCGATTGTACATTTTCATTTTGTATAATTATGTTTATTAGGTTAGATGTTGCATGGCCTATTATAGCGAATGATCAAGACTTCATAAAAAAAGGTCATCTGTGAAACTTGGATAAGGAGTTTAGCAGGCAACATCTAAGTTATGCATACTGGCTGAATCATAAACTCACATGCCGGTAGTCGGGTAAAAAGTTAAATCAATTACCAACTCATTTTTATCATAATCATTCCTACGTAGTTTGGTTTTAATAATAACTAGATACTACGTACAAATTAGATATGAGCGCCGCGCCGGCGCGCCGCCGTCGCCGTGAATTCGGTCGGCGCGCCGCCGCCGAAAGAAACGCGCGGCGCGCCGCCACGACGAGTCGCAACTTGCTTTCTCGCTCGCACGCGCGTCCTGATGGCATTCGGCGTTTGTTCGCTCTAGCCTCTTTGCTACACTGACTACGTAGCTTATGCCACACACTTTACTGCCTTTTCACACGTTCCCGTTGCCGGGTGGCCGGCGGCGCAGTGTATGGCATGTACTATAGCTTTCATACGAACCGGCGTAATTTGCCATACCGGCACCGGCTACCCGGCAACCGGAACGTGTGAAAAGGCACTTACAGTATACTTTCAGTAATCCAGACTTGCGCAAGTATACTGAAACGTGTGTGGGAAGATACTTGCACAAATTTCTAAGGGACGACACAACGACGTCAAGTCAATCGAATTGCATCATTATTTCTTAGTGGCAAGGTTCATTTTCACTTGTGGTTGGAATCGCGTCACACCACGCCATGGTTAAAGTCCCTAACATGGTCACTGTCTTATGTTCGTGCAAGTCTCGATTTGTACAAGTAAACTGGTACGTGTATAGTCGGCTCTACACAGTCAAGTGTATAAATTACCGGCCAAACCCGATTTGAGGATACACTAGTCTGGCCTAGGCAAAACTAGTTCTTCCTTCACAAGAGAAATCGACGGAACCCCGCTTAGCGGGGTTCCTACTTCTGGGTATCGTAAACCTTGTCTTAGTCATTCGTGACCTAGACTAGGGTCAACGGGCTCGCCGCAATCGCGGCGGTAAGATCCCTCTTTGAGGGTGGCTGGATAGGTCCCACGGCGTCCTCACCTACCGCTTGACGCAGGTCCTCACCGGACAGTGGACACGGATGCTTCGGGAGGTACCTGTGTCGGATAAGGAGGGAGGAAACGTCTGGGTGTCACCACTATGAGGACAGCCCGGAGGGCACGGTGGAGCATATGATGCAGGTCTGCCCCGCTTTGGCAGAGCACCACCGTGTCCTGACGCAGGCTATAGGCGACGACCTCCACATTGGTAGCCGCCATGCTGCTGGGGCGAGACGGAGTGGGAAGCAGTCGCCTCGTTCTGCGAAGCAGTCATGCTCGCGAAGGACGAGGCGGGACGCGCGAGGGAGAACCCTCGCCCACGGCGCAGTGGTAGACGCCCACGGTATCGGACGTCGCGGGACGACCTCCGGCCACCGTAGACGCGGGCATGCGGGTGGCGAGTAATGGGAGACTCGCTGTCCGACCATGGACCATGCCCGGGTCGATGGCGTGTTGTGTTCCACGCGCGCCTCAAAGAGCGTCAGCACAATGACGGGGCCTCCCATTTAGAGGGCCAAAGCCTGCCGGGGTCGTGGGACACACTTATACCGCGACTCCGGTACACAAAGGGCTTGGCGTGGATTTTAGTCAGTACAAGGCTGACAGTATCTCCTGTCCTGCCCTGGGTAGGAGGACTCATTTGATGATTTTACCACAATAAAAAAAACTAGGGTCAAGAGCAAACCCATTTCACATAAAAAAATTGATAGTGCTTTGATTAAAAACTCTGTCTCGCATCTTAAAATACTGAAACAATTATTATTTTTAGTAAACGTAATCTCTAAATATAGAAGACTAAAATTGTAATTAACAAATACGTTTCTTTATAAGACTTTTTTTTGTACCTAACAACAACATGATTTTCTTCATTTTTTTTCGTAAGAAATCTCTCCCTAATAAAAAAAAAACTAAGGCGCACGGCCGGACGCAACGCGCCGCCGCGACGCCGCCGCCGCCGTGAAAATATACAGGCCACGCCGCCGCCGTGGAATTGGCCATCGGCGCTCATATCTAGTACAAATAAATGGAGAGCATTCTAAGTAGGTAGTAATATGTCCGAACTTTGGGCTGGCCGACTGGATCCACGAAATGCCCCTGAACGTTTAATAATTTATGTAAATCTAAATAATCCATCTGTTTCATAACTTACTTAGCAGATCAAAATACCCCGGACCTTTATAGATTATTTACTAATCGTTTTGGATATTTTCATGTTTTTAGGAGTCGGTGTGCAGCTCTACATTATTTACATACCGCTACATGTAAATAATGCAGATCAACTTTGAAGGAAGGTGTCAATGACCTCCATCTGTCGACTTTTTGCAAATTATTTTTTAATTTTGTACCTATATTATCTTTATTACTTCGTTAACACCGCACAGGCCGATCTTCCGGGTTAAGCCGCGCTTGTCGAGGTTGGTCTGTGGATGGGTGACCTGTCATAGCGAGTTTCCTCCGTGCATTGGAAAGCACGTAAAGCCGTTGGTCCCGGTTTTCAATTGTAGATCTTTGACAGTCGTTACTGTTAGGCCGAGACTCCACCAAAGCTGTGCGAGTCGAAACGAAACGTGTTTTGAACAACCAATAGAATTGCGTTATTGACACAGCTCCACTCCGCAACCCGTGCCGCAACGCAATTCTATTGGTTGTTCAAAACACGTCTCGACTCGCACAGCTTTGGTGGAGTCTCGGCCTTAGTCAGAAGCTCTAAAGTCTGACAACCAGTCCTACCATGGGGTATCATTTTGCCCAGTTATACTGGGTTGTGGAGGTCCGACAGGCAGTCGCTCCATGTAAAATACTGATAGTCAGCTGGATCCAGTTTGACTGGAAGCCGACCCCAATATAGATGAGAAAAAGGCTAGTTAGATGATGATAATTTTTTTACAGTTATTTTCATTAAATAATAGTTTATTTTAAAAGCTCGCATGACGTCGCAATTTGGCGTCAACAAATCTTCCTCCCTAATTGATCTGCAATAGTACTCAATACAGTTAGGTATACGTTAATTTAAAAAAGCTTTATTAATGGACCGTTTCATTAAAGACAAAAAATGAATTTTTGTTCTACGACTAGGTTAGACCTATGTTTAATGAACGGTGTCTCTTTACGAAAATATTATGTTAACTGCCGCCTGCCGTGTGAATCTGGAAGTAAACAAAATGAAATAGCTGCTAATTGTAACACGGTTTTCAAACAGAATGTTCTAATAAACACTATGAAACTATGAAACAAAGATATCTAGCTAGACTGACATGATGTTGCTATGTTTACGTTGTTAGATATTTCCATCATGTTTGAAATGTACTGAACCTATGTACAGTGTAACACATTACCGTACTGACATCTGCAGCTATATTCTAACCATTCTTACAGCTATTTCTCCTTCAGTAGCAATGTGGATGTTCTTTCAAGTAATATTAGGCAACTTCACAACTGACCACAACGCACCGCAAGGACTTATTCCTCTTGCAGAGTTGGCGAGATCGCTAACAATACAAGGGAAGGAATCTTTGATGGGGAATATAGTTCGTGGAGGTTTTTTTTTCTGACTTTAATACTGGAAGGGTTTCTCAATTCATCGGATTTTTTTTAACTTTGTGTCTGTACGCATGGTCCCCTCTTGTCTATAGTCAATAACTTTCTGTCACAAAATGTCGCTTTATATTGTTCTGTGGAAACTTTTAGTATAACGGTTGTAGTATACAAGACGACAATTTCACAGTGCTGAACAAGGCTTTACTTGGCAGCCCAACTGTGTCGCAGTTGCAGCTCAGCACGACAATCGCAGCAATCATCGCGAGATGGTCCCTGCGCGAGCGCACCTAACCGACGCAACCTGCCGTTAGACAGGTTAGCGGGACCGAGCCCCTCTGTGCACCACTGCACGCGAGACCACACTACCACAACACATAGGAAGCCATCCATTGCCGAGCCTCTCCCTACACTAAGGTAACATGTCACATAATATGCAGCAATGGAACTTCATGAATCAGGTATTGTAAGACGTTGGTATCATGGCGATAATAATTACGTTTGACATAAACTTGATGCATAGCCATTACAGGCACCATTAAGGTTCGTCGGGAGTACGGTATCGGTAACGGTTTCCATCGACGGCTATCATTACAGGAACACAAATGTAGGAATAAAAGAGACTGCTTACGTACCTATCTGTAACAATATAATTATGTAATAATGATATGTTACATACGAGGTCCGGCAGAGACCCCTCATTTGTAGGTATACTAGGTATACCTGACCTAGCACTTTAAACTTTATGTGGAGCGCGAGACGGGTACTTATAATACAACATTATTTATACCATTACCTACGCCTCGTCAGTCTTATTTATTTTTAACTTGAAAATGTTAAATTCATCTATCACTGCCGGCCATGGTTGTAGTTCAATTGACTTGATTGAATAAAAGTTTAGCAAACTTTTTTTGCAACCGTTTACTGTTGATTTTAGCTATTGTTCACGATGTTCTACAACAGCTTCTAATGTCAAACAACAGTCACAACAGAGTCTCAGCTCAACTCGTATCTAGAAATGAGGCAGTTGTCGGACAACTAAGTTGCTATCAACTCTGCAGCACTTCCGTCCGCCCCGAACAGAGGCGAACTTTGTCGGATTCTCCCGACGGCGACGACGCGACTGCCGCCATGGCTCCTGAAAACATGTTTTGTTACCACAACAGCATGTTGTTGGTGTCTATCTCTGTTATTTTACTGTAGGTCCTTGTAAAACGAATACTACTAAGGCACTAGCACGACTTTTCACGTTTTTTTGTGACGTAAAATAAACGTAAACTTTACCTTGAAGATGAAAAAATTGTTCCTCTTTCGAGCACTAGAGGTGCTTTTTCATTATCCATACAATAAACGCGGGTGGCGTAAAAAATACTTTAAATACGCTGTAGGTAAAATACAGAAATCTTGAGCTAAGGCCTCTGGTCGCCTGAGCTATACTTTGCCTGAGAGTAATGGGCGACTCGCTGTCCGACCATAGACCATGCCCGGGTCGACGGCGCGTTGTGTCCCACGCGCGCCTCAAAGAGTGTCAGCATGATGACGGGGCCCCCCTCTAGAGGGCCAAAGCCTGCTGGGGTCTAAATTACCGGGACCCAGGAACCTAAAGGGCTATTGAAGGATACCGTGGATTTTACATTTAATGATTTTACCACGTAAAAAAATTAAAAGGCCTCTGGTCCCCTATGGCTGAAGAAAAAGATCGCTTTGGTCCTAAATAAAGGTAACAAAAGTTTGAGTGAGTGAGGTCCGTGAGTGACATCAAACATTACTCTGTGGTCTATTTCATTTACTAAATGTAGACCACAATGCCCTGACAGATCCAACAAATACACTGAAGCACATGTACGTTCTTCGAATCTCTTTAACAAAGCTCTGTCTATACATCTTTGCGTGTTCATAGAAATTCATAGAATAGGAATTACTTGCCAAAGGAGCAAAGCACGTTACTAGAAAATGCGAATTGATTGGTAGTCATTGTGTAATTTTCAACATCGACGCGATGATAACTAGGATTGCCAGCCGTCTGGGTTTCCCCGGATCTGTCCTAGTTTAGAAGGCATCCGGGGAGGGTCCGGGCGGGGCTTCATTTCGTTGTCCGAGTTTAAAAATTTAAAGTCTTGGGCCGCCCACGACACACGCACACTTCACCGTCCCCCACCCCTTCCGACGCAGTTGCCACGGTACACACTTCGACTCATGTCCGGGTTCTGGTCTCTAAAATCCGGGGTTTTCACGGGTTTTGTCCTGGTTTCTAAATTTTAGAGATGGCAACCCTAACTTTAGCGTTATTTTTGCACATATCATGCCAATCTTATGTTGCGTTCAACATTCTTCAACTTTCTATCGTTTACATACGATACCATACTCTACGTGTGTAGCAACACAGTGGGTTTTACAATGCAGTCACTATGCCGAAAGTAAGTCACACCACAGAATACCTAATAGTACTGGTCTCACTTGAATGGGCTCGAGGTAATGGTCGTTTGTCAGATGTGGTGTGTGTCGGTATGCGGCCGACCTTGACGATCGCCGCATCTCAGTGCGGTACTGACATAGATATAAGAAAGAAGGATACTAAGATGCGTTGATCATGGGCGCGGGACCATCGAATTCCGTGACCCCGGAACGTAAAGGGCTCTTGAAGGACACCATGGATTTTAGTCCCTCCAGCCCTGGGTGGGAGGACTCATTTGATGATTTTACCAAGCTTAAAAACATAGATACGTTGAACATGTTGAGAAGTCAAGTTGTTCAAAAACTCAGCTATTTCAACACAAACCTCTGATTCTGATTATTCACAAGAGCACTTTTTCTTCCCTCACAGAATTTTGTCTCCAATCATAGTTTTATTCGCACAAAGAGCTTCGAGTGCGAACTATTTGCGACAAAAAATAGTCCTCGAGGGATTTATTATAACTTCTCCATTTTAAATGAGGTTACCTCGCCTCAGAGAGCGAATAGGTAAAATAGTCTCTTGTATCTTTTCTATGGCTATGGTTACCTAAAGCTTCATTTATTAGAGGGTGCAAGAACTTACATGCGAGTTGAGTTACATTGCGGAGATTATTGAAAACAATGAATTCAGTTGATCGAAGAAAAACCTCAATGTAATCAAACTTGCATGCAGCATGTTCTTGCCTTGTCTACATGAGGCTTTATGAACTTCCTGAAAGTTGGCTTGTGAAGTTTTTTTTAACTTGTGCACCTCAATCACAGACTACTTAATATTGCGTTTAATAACAATTTTATAACTTTTAGCTTAACTTACCTTTGAAACTATTTGTAGGTAATAGAACCTGTTACATTACCAGCGCTAACATTAATTTCTAATTAGATCAACTCATTACGAGTTAACCCCTCGTAACGACAACAACATTAATACTCTTTAGTAAACTTTACGTTGTTTGTCATAACTGAAATGTCTAGATCGCGCAACTCGAAACAGAAAAGTCAAAGGTTTTTGAGTAAATGTCATTTTGTACAAAATTACTGGATTTTTCTTGTTTCATGTTCATTTGGTGATGTTCGTGGTCGATTATGAAATGAGGGCGGAAAAGGAATCGTTAAATTGTAAATCAAATGTGCGACCTGGCAAAGAATGACAACGGCATGGTTGGCTCATTGGTTGAGTGTCCGACTGTTGCGCAGTGCATGTGTTCGATGTCCGCAGTGCACCTACCTAGCCCCTTCGTACACTAGGCGACGCGAGTCTCCGATACCTTACTACTTCGGTATTCAAGCGACTATCGCAATACAAATACATAGAGGTTGATTGACACCCAGGCACACGTCAATGGTTGCCAAAATCGTAAGGTATCGGACACTGGCGTCGCCTTGTGTACGAAGGGGTCTACAAGAGGCGGTTGTTCCGGGTCGTATGTGTGTGCGACTTTCTATGTTTATAAGCGCACCCACGACACAGAAGAAACTTCTAGTGTGAGCGTTTTTTTTTTTAAATAAACAAAACAAAATAAACAAAAAAATGTCGGTCATGGACACCAGCCAGACAAATGATACATTGGGGATTATTTGAAATAGGTAACTTTACAGTTGATGAGTTGGCGTGTTTTAGCAGTACTTGCGGGACTGTGACATGAAAACTGCTGCAAAAAATTAGTATCACCTAGTATAGGTATTAATTCATTATAAACTTAGTCATAATTACGTGTCGTTAGCAGCAGTGCGACCACGAGGGCAGAGCCCAAGCGGAGCGACGCCACTCCCTAATGTGTTAAGTTTGTGAAACTTCTGTTATAATTGCGACAATATAACGACTGAGACTTACTACACATTTGCCGCTAAAACGTGCGAACCAAAAACTTACAACAGTTAGATACTACCTACATTATACAAAACCGACTTCGCCAAGTAAAACTTAACACATTACAACTTTAGATAAATAATTTAATGTAGTAAAACATAAACTTAAGCAGTATTACTTAATTTCCGTCGTTTATTGAAGAGTTTCTCTTCTATTCATCTTTACCAAAATAAGATGAGACCAACGCTAAACAACCTTCTGACTTCTCCCTTATAGTAAAGTATTTCATAGTAAAATATTCTCGTCTAAAATCATTAACCATGCACCATGGTCGTACCAGTCATACCGTAACCTGCGGACGATTGAGACGCTTCCAACGATACCAAATAAATAATTTATGATCAGTAGTTCAGAAGTTATGAGGGAACAGATGAACAACGATGAAGATGTCAAAACTTAACCCTACCGTAGTTGGGTAAAATGCAACAACTAAATTCATTGCATGCCTACAAAACCCGAGAATTAATATTGAAAAGCTGCTCCTATGTGTATCCACCCTCTGATAAAAATTTACTTGGAATAGGTCCTAGAATTGAAAAAAGAAAGTTGATCGCAAAACATCAAAACAAAAAATCTTGTTTTGATGTTTTGCGATCCACTTTCATCAAATATGATCGACAAATCCCACTGAGCTTATGAGAAAAGCGGCTTAACTAATCTATTGTATCTACCAACCTGATAGTAACCCAGGTAGCAAGTGACGTCGGCGACTAAAAAATGACGACATTCTTAAGTCAATTTAGGGTCACCACAGTTACGTCATTATTGTACGTCATACTTACGTACTATTATAGTACTGTACTGTACGTACTGTATAGGTCATAAATGATACCTCCTAACAACGTCATTTTACAGTCTGTCCCTTATTAGTCTAAATCTGCCCTCAGGTTGACGACTGTTGTATGACATATCTGGTCCTAAAGTGACCCATAGAGCTAAAGATTGGTTAAAGAACAGTTTATGGAATGCATCTGACTGACATAATTCCACGAGTGAAGTCGACCACCAACATAGCGAATATTATGGGCAAATACTAATCATTATAACAAGGATTTGTATAGCCGGTACATTAGTCCAGTCAACGAGGACTTTTTTGTATGAAGACTTTCGAAAAATTCCTCCGGCGCTGAAATTTGGCATATGATGAGAGTAGGTGATACAGATTACAGATGCACAATAATCCAAAAAAAAATTAGCCTAGAAGTTCCGTTTTTTTTTTATCTTAACATGAAAATTGCTTATAACTCTCTGTGAAAAATTCCTCAGCCTCAAATTCTTTTTGTATTTGTTTAAATGTATTAGTTAGAATAGGAAAGTATAAAAATCCAACAAAATTTCGATTTCAGTGTCACTCCAAATTAACTTTTTACATAACGCGCTCTAACTTCTAGTGAAAAATTGCTCAGCCGATTTTTATTTTTTTATGTGATTTCTTATCCTTAAATACGTAGGTTTTGTTACGTAATCCAAAACTTTTTCCTTTTTAAACAACATTATTTGATGTCAAATCAATCAAATAATGACGTTTGAAAATGAAAAAGGTAACAAAACTATGTATTTAAGGATAAGATAACACATAAAAATATAAAAATCGGCAGAGCAATTAGTTACTAGAAGTTACAGCGAGAACGGAATCACAGCGATCAATATTTATTTAAAGTTTCGAAAAATAGTACCGCCTAGCTCGATAGATGGCGTTGTAGTCGAAATAGAAGTCGCTATGGTTTCGTTACCGCCGATAGTATAAGGTCTGAAGAATTAATTTTGTTTTGTTGAGAAGTTATTGAGAGCAATGCATCGGTACAGTGAATAGAAGTGTCAAGGTTACCAGTGTTAACAGTGTTCCAATAACAACCCACTCCAAAGAGACCTGCGGATTTATACATGGTTTTGCACGTCATTGGCTGCCCTAATATGTACGGCCCAGTAACGTCCCTATGAATTCAGTATATGATGTCACTCCAACGTCAGTGGCTGCCCTAATACGTACGGCCCAGTAACGTCCCTATAAATTCAGTATATGACGTCTCTGTAACGTCGTAAACTGACGTCTTGAGGCTGTGACAAATTGACGACATCTGATGGGACCCCCCGACGTCAAGACATGACGTCTCTCACGTCGAGCAGTACCGTAAACTGACGACATAATGACGTAAAAATGCTACCTGGGAAAACTTAACGACAGGTATGAATAAAAAACATAGTTACTAAAGTAAACAGGGGCGTAGGATCGTGTTATTTCCCGTGTTATTTTTTCATAAAATCTTCACAAAATCATAAATCTCGGCAGCACTCTTCCAATCGCGGGCATGCGGGCAGCGAGTAAAGGGCAACTCGCTGCCCGACCAAGGACCATGCCCGGGTCGACGGCGCGTTGTGTCCCACGCGCGCCTCAAAGAGCGTCAGCATAATGACGGGGCCCCCCTCTCAGAGGGCCAAAGCCTGCCGGGGTCGCGGGATTATTCCCTTACCGTGACCCCGGAACATAACAGGCTATGAAGGACACCGTGGATTTTAGTCAGTAGAAGTCTGACAGTCCCTCCCGCCCTGCCCGGGGTTGGAGGACTCATTTGATGATTTTACCACGCTAAAAAAAAAAAAAAAAAAAAAAAGCACTCTTCCAATACCGGATAACATGACAATCCGACAGAGATCCCTTAAGAGACGAAACTTTGACGGCTGGGGCTCGCCGCGCAACGACGACGACACAGTATTATTTACCTATATCTGAAGATCTGAATCAGACGCACAGGTATTTAAGTAGTAAAGTAGATAGATACGTTAGGTACCAATAGTATTGACACAAACATGTAACATGGACAAAACATCTAATAGTATACCGTTACAATACTATTTTGATCAGCTAAAACTGTCATGTACTGCTGAACGTAAGCATTCCCTCATAGCCGGGCCACAATAACGGCATTTCCCGTTGATGTAAGCGATAATAGTCTTTTCGTACCACTTGCTCAAAAAAGTGACATTCTATGCCACAAAAAGCATTTATTGTATGAGCATTTTCCTCGGTGATAAAGCTGTCTTAGTCTTGGGTGAACTTAAATCCCTCGCTACACTCAGGACTCGTCTTAAATCCCTCGCTTCGCTCGTGATTTAAGTTTGTAACACCCTCGCTACGCTCGGGAGTAAACCACGAGTCCTTCGTTACTCTCGCGATTTAAATCGTCACCCGCAACAGAAGACACTGCTTTATCCCCTTGGTTAATAATCTACTATTAAATGTTCGTATCAACGTTCATGAACTCGATAATTAACGGTATTTCCCGAGTGTGGCTTTAGTGTAAATCAGACAACCCGAGATCCCGGGCAGTCCGCAACCATCCGCTGTCAGCCCACCTACTCGCAGTCGGGTTTTATTTCCACAGAAACTCTTTGCATTTTAATGAATGATCTACGATGCCTAGAAAAATACATGAATAAAAATGAAACTTAGTTAAACCTACTTCAACTTACCAAATGTCAGGCTGTTGTCCAACGTACAAGTCGGTGACATTTCAACTTAGAAGAAAGAAAGAACAAAGATTTGTAACAATAAAGTAAGTTATCTGTTGCAAAGATAATCACAATAGCAGTAAGTTACAATTTTATCTACAGTAACTTGAAATATTATGTTGAAAAGTTATAATTCTGAGGATGAAAACTTTTGTAATAAGTTAATAACTTATCCTAAGTAAACTCGACGTGGGAGGACCCATAGGGACGTGATCACGTGAATCCGACCAAACCCTTCTTCACGACTTGATCTCGCTGATACTCGTTTATTGAACAAATGTTAACATACTACGAATGGTTTAAACTGCGTGCTATATCATAGTCTTCAGAGAAATTGTAACTCAAACTTTTATTTCAATAGCTTGTAATGGACTTGCACAGTACGTCTCTCACGAAACAACTTAGTAATCGCTGAAAATACTGAAACGGATTCGTAAGCACTGGCTGGACTTATATTCTGAAATAATAAGTGATAAGTAGTTGTTATCGCCGCTCGTCGGGGACACTCGGGAAAGTTCAGGGACTATCGGGAAGCCGCTTAATAAGGCCACTCATAAAGATGCAACCTTCGGAAGCTGGAACGATGTTCTTTACATTTAAATAAAAAGGAAGTCGAGATCGAGACACGTTCTAATGTGATATTGAATGAGCTACTATAGTCTCATGGGTAACAAGATGTCATCTTGATCTCAATATAGTGGATAATCGAAATATGACACTAGGTACCTCGCATCATATTTCCCATATACCCCTGAGATGAACACAACAGAATCTGATATCGCTCGAGAAGATTATTTTTTCATAAAATAAATATTTGAAGTGCTGCCATTTTTCCATACAACATAATATCACATTTATGATGATATCATAAACAAGTGCGTGGGTTCTGGTCTCGGGACGTGGTTTATTATGTCATAAACTTACACAAACTGTCGTGATTGTGCACTTTACGGCTCGTCGTTAAGGATGGCTACTGCGCGCTCGCATGTTACTATACAAATTATGTAGTTGTGCTGTGGGAGTTTCCCCGGAGGATGGCAGAGCGAGCTTGTCCACACACGTGAGATTCAAATCCCTCACTGAGCTTACAACTAATAATATCAAACGTGGTTTATCTCACTATGCCAAGACAATGACGATTCGACATAGCGCTATCGGCAGCATGTCAATTGCATGCGGTTGAAATAAGTGGATTTAGATGCTATAACAACACAATTTGAAGCGTTGAGAAGGTTACCATTTTGTAAGTAAATCATTGATGATTCTCCGAGCATTTAAATAAAAGTCTAGACTTTATGTTTTTAGTAGTCTCAGTTAATTTTTTAGTTGATGATCTGATCCATTACAATGTCGAACAAAATCTGAATGAGTATCACAAAACAGAAAAGTTCTGATAAATCCAAACGGATGGTAATTGGTAACCTTAGGAAGATTATATTTTAAAGACATAATTAAACAGGCATCTGTTACAGTATGATAGCATTCGGTGCCAGCCCTAGCTACGCGGGTGCGCGGGTAATCCAGGTGTTATCAGTAGCAGCTAGCGCGCCACAAGTCTGTGAGTCTGCCGCGCTATCACTGCGCACACACCGGTGACGACACGCGCCACCCACTAGCACACTCGACACACAGTATAATGGTAGCTGTAACAGTACCATGAAACAATCATAACGAAGTGCACTACGTAGCATAAGTCTACGAAACTAGCTAGCTAGTAGAAGGAATCATACTGACTACAAATTACGCGCTAATCTCAGAAATGAGTGGTTCGAATTCATAAAATATTTCGGTGTTGGATAGTCCATTTATCGAGGACGACTATAGGCTATATAACACCACGCTACTACCAGAAGGAGCCGAGCAGTGGGGGTCACACCGCGGGGAACAACTAGTCTAGATATATCGAAACTACTTTGAGATTGTTTTAGACTAAGGTAGATACGATTCACACCAACCGGCCGGGCCCGGCGGCATTTTACAATGCGGTAAAGAACATTGAAATCTAACAACAGTAAATACAGTTCATATTTGCTTGCAAAGTTATCTCTGTCGGCATTCCGCGACACGTAGCGACGTGTCCCGTAAGTTGCATGCAAATATGAACTGTATTTACTATTGATAGATTTCAATGTTCTTTACCGCATTGTAAAATGCCGCCGGGCCCGGCCGGTTGGTGTGAATCGTACCTAAGCGTCAGAAAGTTACAAGAAAGTACACCCACATGTTGTAGGAGCAGAGTTATTTGCTGATAAAATGTTCCCATTTACTTTCCATGAATATACTACTTACTATGCTTAGTCATGTAGTGTTAAAATTGTGCAACGTAACTCAAAACTTTCAATAGGTACAATCGTGAAAGTTTGGTTGAGCTTTGTACCAGGAGAGCACGTTGTTTTCTGCAATTGATTCGAACTACTATCAAATACAGTTAGGAACGTAGGTTATGTATTTTTGTGAGTGCACATCTGGCGTACGTTTAGAGTGGCCAAACATAATTTCCGGTTTTCAGGACAGCCTTATGTATGTAACAAAATAATCAATTTCTAAATATAATGAAAGGCATTTTTAAAATATTAAAACACAACATTTTTTTTTTATTATTTAAAGTGGAATATGTGAAATAATGAACTAAATTACATGTTATGCATACTTTGATTATATTATAAATTATCTTTATGAATTACTATTCACACACTCATAAATCAACAAATTGAAAATAATTTGCATAGGAACACGTTGTTCGAAAATGTATTTTAATTATTAAATGCCATAAAGTACGGGAAAATGTACGATTCCGTATTGGTTTCGTCAAATTCCGGGACATGGTCACCCTACGTGCGTTACATAAATGCGCTGATCCAAATAGTTAACGTGTCAGCTGTTTACGTGTCAAACATGTGTTAAACCCTCGTTTAACTCGTTCGGGGCGTCTCGAACAAAATATTATAATTTTTCGTGCGAAGCTATTAGTAAGACTGTTCCGGTGACGTGTTATTGTTTATATTTGGGAAGATCACCTCGCCGACCGGCGCATACGCAGCCGTGCGAGCGGAGACCGCTATGGATACGAAGCGCCGCATGAATTGTGCTTATTATTAAAGTTTCACGAGCGAACTGTCAAGGCCGACCTACATCATCATAAAATAGATCTGAAATTCATGATTATGAATGTTGAAACACTCGGTGCGTTCACATCAAGTTTCTAATTCTTTAATATCTACAATGCGTCATGATTTAAATATAGTTTTTAAACCGAGCAGTAACTTTCAGCTTCCAGTCAGATTTAAATAAGAGGCGAACAGCATCCATCCTCACATCTCGCGAGAACTGTTCGATCTCCGATTAATGGTAATGTGTTTATTGATGTACACCAGTACACATGTACAATGTTCATGCTCCGTCGGTAGTCATTTGCCTCTCCCGCCTCCGCAACAGCGAGCCATTCATCTGCACTTTGTTTATACTCAAGTGAGGTTACGAACAACACACACTCACTTATCAGCGGTGCTACACAGACGGTTACATATAATTCGCTCGTATTCGCGAGTGTCGCACGAGCAGTCGAGCAAGGCAAGCCTTTACAAGATATCTGTTCTTAGTCGAGTGCACTTGAAGTTGCAACGTCTCATTTTATTTTATTTTGTAGCAAGTCCCGTCCCGAGCGGTGAGTACCAGGCGACCAGAGTTTAAAAGGAGATCTTATATAATTTCCGTTTCGTTGCACTTTCCTCTACATCCTCCATGAATTTGCTTTTTGAAGTTTCAGTGAAAGTAAATGGTTTGTTGGCTGTTTGTAACAATCGCAGATTTAGCTGTGACCGCAGCACAGCATGCGATTATTATCAGCACTGCGACTAACTACTCCAGCACCAGCGCTGTGGTCTGAACCAGACGAAACTTTTTGAATAAACACACAACATTTTATGTGTTGAGATTAAACAGAGAAACATTTCTAGAGAAATGTAAGAAATATTTACAAGATTCCAACAACAGCACTCATGTTCAGTAAATGAAACTTTTTGAAGAAATTCTTCTAAACACAGATGATTTTCATCTGAACATTCAATTATAATGAGTATAACTTACGCTATTTTTGTATTACCTGAAAACTGTTTTGTAACACAAGCTCCATTCGTTGTTTTTTTTTTTGGTGTTTCAGTAATATCGTAGTTCAGTGAGTCCCATTCGCGATCCGGTTGGTATTCATAGCTCACCGTCCCACGGTTGGACGTCACATGGCCAAACAAGCAGAGTGTGACTCGGTCGACTCCATTATGTAAGAGATCGCTCACTACTCAAACACCGTAACCTTTAAACCCCATTAAAAAGTACGACATCGTATAACAAGAAGAGAAGCTCTACTAGGTACTATAAAACAGCCGCTATGTCAAACAGTAAACTCATTCTGTACTTTTTACGTAGACAACACTAAGCAAGTAAAGATAAAATGGAGCAAAGACCAATTCATAAAAAAATACTGCTACTAGTGAGACAGTTTTCTAAACGATCGTAATCACCAGGTTATTGTATAGCAGCAAGTACCATTTGTCCCTTCATCATCATTAAAGTGATGACATATTATTATATTAGATGATGACCTCACCACGTAGAAATAATCGGCAAGCTGCCTCAGTTCTGTTTTGTCAGGTGAGACGTGACCGTGACTGCAGACCTTCTGATCGCACTGCGGGCCGGTAACACGGATGCAGCAGTAACGGATCTGTCAATACCGTTCCGAGGCCCAGATATCAGGCACCACTCGTGAGTGATGCCTGAGTTGGGTAACCCGCGCCTTTCTATTTCGTAGTTAATAGTTCAACGTGTTACACGCTGGAGCATAAGATTAATGAATCGCTAATTAGCAGCTCCAGGTTGGTACGCCAATCAACATGACCTCACATTACCATAAGAATTATGGGGATAATAGCGTAATTTACTTTTCACCTCACCCGCTCGGAAAGATTCTATTTCTGATTCAAAATCTGAGCGCAAAACTCCATTTTGTGCTCTAGAGCACAAAGTGTTGTTTAAAAATCGAACACGTCTTGTATTCAATTATTTTCTACACTGGCAGGTGAGCCGCCCCCACTGCATGTCAGTGCACCAACCTATTTTTTTTTTCTGAACATTAGTGTTATGTAGTAGATGTCGTAGGTAAGTTTGAGTTTTTAAAATTCGAGTCTTCTACCGCCTTATATCTGTCTCTGTCTCGAACATTCACAATGGAATCCAATGAATTTGAGCAATTTTCCGCAAATTTACGTAATAATAATACACAAGTGACAAACACAAGCATTAATGTTCCAAAAAAACATTTAACTTTCAATATTAACAATTGTAGTAATTTTACTTTTAATTTCTAAAATGAATAAATAAATACTTATATAGTAAATTGTTTAAGCTGTTTGTCTTACACCTACCATTTCCTCGCTGTGTGAGGTGAAAAGTTGTGTGTTGCACTCGGCAGCAAAGTTTTTCTGCGTCTCGTACTTTTGAAAACTTCGCATCGCTCAGGATTCTATATTTGAACCGCTCGTTTCTCTCGCGGTTCAATCTTAGAATCCTTCGCTCTCTCAGTTTTCAATTCAAGTACTCGCGCACAAAAATCAACTTTGCAGCCTTGCATAACAAATAACTATTTCACCTCACCCGCTCGGAAAGATTCTATTTCTGATTCAAAATCTGAGCGCAAAACTCCATTTTGTGCTCTAGAGCACAAAGTGTTGTTTAAAAATCGAACACGTCTTGTATTCAATTATTTTCTACACTGGCAGGTGAGCCGCCCCCACTGCATGTCAGTGCACCAACCTATTTGTTTTTTTTTATTTTATTAACATTAGTGTTAAGTAGTAGATGTCGTAGGTAAGTTTGAGTTTTTAAAATTCGAGAAAATCGTCTTCTACCGCCTTATATCTGTCTCTGTCTCCAACATTCACAATGGAATCCAATGAATTTGAGCAATTTTCCGCAAATTTACCTACGTAATAATAACACACAAGTGACAAACACAAGTATTAATGTTCCAAAAAAACATTTAACTTTCAATATTAACAATTGTAGTAATTTTACTTTTAATTTCTAAAATGAATAAATAAATACTTATATAGTAAATTGTTTAAGCTGTTTCTCTTACACCTACCATTTCCTCGCTGTGTGAGGTGAAAAGTTGTGTGTTGCACTCGGCAGCAAAGTTTTTCTGCGTCTCGTACTTTTGAAAACTTCGCATCGCTCAGGATTCTATATTTGAACCGCTCGTTTCTCTCGCGGTTCAATCTTAGAATCCTTCGCTCTCTCAGTTTTCAATTCAAGTACTCGCGCACAAAAATCAACTTTGCAGCCTTGCATAACAAATAACTATTGAGCATCTAAGGTTTTTCAATAAAACATAGTCAATGTAGTCGGCACACATTCGCGTCAATTATAATGTCGTTATTACTTGTGAAGGCGACGACTACCAGGCGCCTCGCTGGGTGGTCTGTTTGTTTATCACCTCTGTTTAACTCCACAGTTAAAGTTAACCGCAGCAGCACGTGCACCGTTATCTGACACCGCGACCACATCAAGCAAGTCCTATTTAATACAACATAATAAACAGCGATTCCGAATAGCTCAAGTTTTAATAACGGCACGGTTAGTGAAATGCGTGTAGTGGGTTTGATTCCCGCACAGAACAAATATCTGCGGGTCTAAAACGGCCACTTAGCGATATTCCTAATAATACAAGAATTATTACTGGTGTGGGGAAAAGTGTGTTTTTTTAAAAGCATTCCCTCCACACACTCCGCTATGCAATTTCCGGCCACTGCACTGTGGGCGCATGCTTACGATCGGCGAGTAACGGGCAATTTAAAAAAGGCCGGGTTTTTGTCATTCAAGTCTAACACATCTGTGAGACATCTTTAGTTATTTAAAATATCGAAAAAGTAACTTACTAACTACTAATCCCTATGTTCATGAAAACGGGTCAATACACCGAGCCGACACGCTGCGCGCACATTTCAATAGAGCGACTCAAAATCAAAAACTTTCTTTTACTACTCGAAAAGACATATTTCTTGTGTCGTCGTGTCGGGTCTTGGTGTGAACTGACCCTAAACGTCACTAAAATTTAAACGCACTCATCAATTTTCAAAGCTAGTCTCAGCGTCGAAACTCATTGTAGGTACCCGTTAAATAATATTTAGTAATATGGCTGGCGCTAGAATGTTATGAGAAGCTTCTCCAGCGTGTGCTGTCTGCGGGCTGGTGACTCGGCGAGCCACTGACACAGTGCCTAGGTCACTGTCGAGCTGTGCATCCATCACGAGATCAGGACCCCTCACACGCCGCCATTGTTTGTGCACGGCCTTTGTAAAGCAGCCGATTCTTTATGTTTACCGCTTTATTTTAAATGTATAAGTACGAGTAATGACAGTGTTGAATGCGACGACTATTAAATAACATAGGTCCGTGTTTCCAATTTTTTGTTCTTTACCGCAAAAACAATGTTTATCTAAGCTAGAGGAAGTGAAAGCTACTGGTTGTATTTTCACATTTTCATGTGAAGGATTGTAGGTATAAAGACAGCACATCAACCTACCTCAGTCTGTCAAATATCTTTTATAGATTTTCAACCTGAACACAATACTTAGTGGAAGGTAATGTTCGATTGGTAAAATTTTACAGATTACCTTTATGTAACTTTGTTTCGTGTAAAATTTCTTTAGCATACATTACATGATATGTGCACTGTGCAGTCCATATTTATGAGTATGGAATCACATTCACGTGTCTTCAATATTTCTCATTATTGTGCCAAAACTACAGCGAACTGTGCCAAAAGCCCAACTGTCTGCCAGATGTCTGCAGCACAGTGACTGACTGAACAAACAGACAGACAGACAGACAGGAGGGCGAGATGCCTGGCCTGTATCTGATTTCATTGAAAAATACACCTTTTTTATCATTCTGAAATCATCAAATGAGTCCTCCCTCCCTGGGTGGACTGTCAGACTCGTACTGACTAAAACCCGCGGTGTCCCTTCAATAGCCCTTTACGTTCCAGGCTCACGGTAACTTGATACGGCAGTCTCGCGGGGGGGCTCGACAGATTGCTGGCATTTGGCCCCCTATGGGGATGCAGATTGCTACCAATTGAAAATACACCTAAAACATAAACAATATCTATAAACATACTTTATTTATATGTTGTGTAGACAAAGACATTATGTATTGTTCCAGTAGCAGCCGGTCTTATCAGCACGTCGTATGAAGTCTGCGCACAAACACATTATCTCCAGTTATATTAAGAACAGCGGCTTGCTGATAACATGACTCCTTGCAGCCGCGGGAGGCGCGGGCGCAGCGGTCAGCGACGCGAGCGAGCTTAAACAACTACAATGCAAATTGCGAGTCACGAGCGCCGCGCAATCATTGTACAATCATCGTTAATGACAGCTGCTGTGATACAATACGTTACTTAACACAGCTTTATTTTACAAACAAATCGTTATCGTCATTATCATTAGCCCGTAGGTTTCCATTTGGTCGACGGTTCCTAATGACGACTAATTAATACAAAAATATACCTCAAGAAGATTACTGATGATCTGTAAAGTACTATAGACGACTGTGCTTATTTTTTGTTTGTTCTTATTGAAAATACATAATTACCTACGTCACGGTTGGCGCAGTGGATCGACTCCTGCGCAGCGTGTCGCGGGTTCGATCCCCGCACGTAACAAATATTTGTATGACCTGTAAGTAGTTGTTCCGGGTCTGGGTGTTTGTGTGTGTGAGTTTCTATGTTTGTAAACGCACCCACGAGTGCCCACGACACAGGAGAATTTTCCCTAGTGTGGAGCAACATAAGAAAAATGTAAATGTCTTCTTAGTGAGGAGAAATAACGAGAAGATACGTAATTTGTATATTCATTAAAATGTCTTATTCGAGGTGCATAATAAAATGAAGATGTCAAGCCCTTAACGTGCTAGGCTAGGACGTGGCTCCCATTAAGTTGCTGCTGCCATTCAAGACATAACACCTCCTCCGTAACGTTCGCTTAGTATGCAGGCCCCGGCCGCGGGCCCCCGCCCCGGCTCTAGCCCCCGGCCGCGGGACACTCACGGATACTTTATGTAACCGCCACACATCATACACTATACACCACGCCATTTCATGTGCTAATTCATTCACATTCCTATTGCGTCACATTACTGATCAACACTTAAAAGTCAACGTGGCGTTGCCTCCTTCTATACACACGACTATCAAGTGTTGCGCTATAATCTACGTGAGCTGCAGATCGATTTATTATTGACAGAACGATTAGGTGCTGGTATTTGGAAGCGCATCGTTACAACATTCCAGCCGGAATCTCCAATGAACTATTAACTACTAACGATGCGATGTTTACAAACGGATCGCGCTACTTCCTGACAATCGCGATCACCTCACAGGACGAGCGCCATATATTACAGTGTAATAGCATCCCCGAGATAGAAGCTGTCTCGTATTTTAGATAATTATATTTAAAGCTTGCCGCCGCCGCCGTGTGTGCGTGCGACTTCCAATCATAGATATAAGGAAGGACATATTATTGCGTGGAGTTATTGGTGGAGTTGAAAATGCATAGTATACTGTACTAATATTTTATTACTCTACTCTCTACTGAGAGTAGAATTCTGTCAAAACAATAGTTAGGTACGAAGCCGCGCGCACACTCTCAGTTCATAAAATATGTGAACGTATTAGCACGGGTATTAGTCACGTACATTTAAATATAAACTATAGCTTGTTGGTTCCAGTACTTCAATAAAAAGGGAGGTTTGTCAAACAAAACTTATATTTTGTGTTTAATTCTACCAGCAGCGTGTAATTTATTTATTTATTTATTTATTAGATAAGAATATACACAATATAACAGACGGAAGTCTAAAAAATTGTATATATAAAAAAAGAAAATTATCACTAGGCCAGAAAACATCGAGAGAAAGAAAAAGAAAAATACTAATAATAGTATTACATAACAATTGTCATTTTACATCCATCTTCTCACAAAAGCTCAAACATCCACGACATACTTCCATCCATCTTGACGCAAACAAATCCAACTCAGGTGTTGATGTCAGCATAGCATTTAGCATAGAAAGTGCGCGAACCAGGGGAGAGTTCGCGTGTGAGACTGTTCGTGCAGGGGGAACATCTAATAGACAGTGAACCCTCGGCCTAAGGTCGTATTTGGGCACAGAAGGAATAAACAGTCTCACAAGCTGAGCTACTATTTCCGGGCAATCAGTAATGAATGTAATGACAGCGGCGAGTACTTCGCCTTCTTCCAGCGAGCTCCGGCAGTACCACACACTTTCACAATATAATGGAAGGTGTATCGGATGCACTCGGTGGGATTTCGGGTCCAAATCAACATGAAAGTAATGTAGGCTGTGGGAACACTGCTAACATAGAAGTGAACTGACTGGACATAACGTTCATTCCGGGGAAATAGCTTTGTTAAATACTGGAGACACGAGACCAAACCATTGAACCATTTCACCAAAGTGCGAGTAGTCCGATAATGGTGTAAATAAAACTTAATTTTACATAATGTAGCACAACTGCACAATGCCCGTGCACATGTCGCGTGTAGGATGCGCCGGCGCAGCTAGCGGCGCACTTTCACCTGCATACCGAGCATACGTGACGCGCACAAGCCGCCGCCGTCCTCGCTGGAACACGGTAGATAAGTGGTTTGTTTACCAACTTTTACAAAAAGCTGCTTCCAAAACCGCTGAGTGACGCGAGTCTCAGCCGCCAACTGGCACGCCGACCTCGCCGACGTGTCTCAACACGATATTTTCCGCGCATATGCTTCCCGATTTGGAAAACAATCGAGTAGGTATCGATATGAGCTGCATAAAACTGTATTAATTTTGGTCGAAGATAATAATAGGATGAGCAACAAGGAAACTCCGTCGAATAATAACAACAACGTCAATGTTTACATAACATTTCTTCGTTTATATTTTCCATAAAAGTTGCACAAGTATCCGGGATTTGCCCTAGGGCTTATAAGAATAAACATTAAGTATGTCGTGGCCCGAGGTGCTGCGGCGAAAGCGCCGGGCTCAAGTAAACACAGAGAAAGTGGCCATTCTCTGCACAGCCAGCATTCGCACTAACATAGCAGTTCCGCACATGAAGCGTGCTGTAATTATTGTGACACACTTGAAATCCGGCCAAACGAATTTATGAAACGGTCGAAAGAGGGTGACATACTTACTAAATGTTGCACAAAACTGAGAAATGTCGGAAACGGAGAGTGACTGCTAATTTCACGCTATTGTTGTAAAACACCACATTTGCATGAAGTGTGAAGCCTGTATGTTTCTTTAATAGTTTCAACTTTATCACAATAGCAGAAGGATCCTATTCTGTTGGGAAAATTTGACTTTTGGGGTAGGTTGATGTCTCGCGTCTGTACTATGCGACCACGATAAGGTTGAAGCTGTGAAAGCGCCATATTGTAACGTATTAATATACTCGTACAATGTGCACAAAGTATTTTCCTGCTATTTTCCAGGTGGAGGTCATTGACGTGTTCGCCCATATCATGGTCACATAGCTAACACGACCATAACACCGCGCACCGTATGACCATACTGAAGGTTACACTTTACTTTAACTATGTAGTTCAGTTGATACCACCAATTTGTGTTTCGTGCATGTGCATGGGTCAAGATCGTCACAGGAGCACGGGAGCACCTACGTGTCGATGATACACTGGTGGACATTCGCGCACAGTGGTCACTACTGGCTGCATTACGTAGTAGTGGAGCTACGTTGGTCACTAAGATGTACCATAAGGTACTATTAGTCACTAGGATGTCACGGTCATCAACTCACCAGTGTGCTATTGTTTATTAAAATAATAGAACAATATTACGAGGCGGATAATTGTATTAAATATTCCCTTTGAATAAATGATTCATAGCATTTTTTTTTTTTTTTTTTTTAGCGTGGTAAAATCATCAAATGAGTCCTCCAACCCCGGGCAGGGCGGGAGGGACTGTCAGACTTCTACTGACTAAAATCCACGGTGTCCTTCATAGCCTGTTATGTTCCGGGGTTACGGTAAGGGAATAATCCCGCGACCCCGGCAGGCTTTGGCCCTCTGAGAGGGGGGCCCCGTCATTATGCTGACGCTCTTTGAGGCGCGCGTGGGACACAACGCGCCGTCGACCCGGGCATGGTCCTTGGTCGGGCAGCGAGTTGCCCTTTACTCGCTGCCCGCATGCCCGCGCCTACGGTGGCCGGAGATCGTCTCGCGACGTCCGTGGCCGTGGGCGTCCTACACCGCGGTTGGGGCGGAGGGAGGACTCTGTCCTCTCTCGCTCGCGGCGCGCCTCCTCCTTCGCGAGCATTACTGCTTAAATGATTCATAGCATAGCAGATAAATATACTACACTTTCATAATACTATTATTAAGTATAGTAACTTTTTATATTTACATAATTATGGCTGAATATTACCAATATTACTCCAGTTTTAAACACAACACACAAGCGTAATGTTAATTCGAGGTTAACTTGTAGCAATTAGTGGAAAATGAAGTTTGGTTTATTATAACTGACCGACTGACCGTATGCCTATAACAATAACCGCTTAATTACACTTCCCGCACAATATTAAATATTGTGTTTTGATAGCTAATAATATCCCCAACAACAGTCGTGACCTACAACACAGTTAAGTATAAAATAACCAACTATAGCCTATTTTAAATTATTCCTTGTTCAATTTATTGTTCATGTTTATTATTTGTTCATCAAGGCTAGTTGAGCTGTTTACTATACTCAATGAAGTCAGTTGGCATTAATGTCGCAGTTGTACTAAATAAGAGCACCTCATACTACCCATGGTAGTATGCTGCACACGCGTGTTATAACTTGTAGTAGGTTACATTACCGCTGCCGTGACGAAGTGGAGTGACCTTGCGACCCCCCGTCCTCCACAAGCGGCCTTGCGCGTTCCTGTGACGTCACGGTTCAAGGGCGCGTGACGTCGCGCGCTCCGGCCCAGTCAGCAGGCACCACTGCGCGCACACCACGCGCGGTCTGCATTCAAGATGACAGGGGTATCCGAGATACTGAACTGGTGGCTTCAACTTATGTACTGTCTTTTAAACGCTCAGCAAGGAATGTAAAAAAAAGGAATTTCATCGCAATCCTCGTAAATCGCCTCAGTAAAATGTTTTTCCTGCCGGTCTAAAACGGACGAAAATTGTCAGCAACGTCATTGACTATCATCTATTTTATTCATTCACTAAATGAGTCATTGGGAATGTTGCTAAGTGGCTGTTATTGATCCGCTATATGACAATTTTGTGGCATTCCTTTATTTTTAACCTTTTTAACATGAAGTGAAGTTGTAACGTTTCCACTGGTTGCTGTGCCACAAGCTCACACTAACATTACCGCTCTTCCACAATGGCAGATTAAACAAGCTGTCTGTTCTGTCGTTAACGATGTGATTACAAGCGCACTCTCCTTCCCATGGCGAGCGGCAGGCGAGAGTGAGTCAAGTGGCACTTGAGCCGCGTCTGAATAGTTCACAGTTCACACACCATGTCAAGTGTCTCATGATCTTAGATAGAGGCACACTGTACTGATAACGACTGTCCTCAATCAAATCATATTTTTTTCACCTCACCCGCTCGGAAAGATTCTATTTCTCATTCAAAATCTGAGCGCAAAACTCCATTTTGTGCTCTAGAGCACAAAGTGTTGTTTAAAATTCGAACACGTCTTGTATTCAATTGTTTTCTACTTTTCTACACTGGCAGGCGAGCCGCCCCTACTACATTTCCTCGCTGTGTGAGGTGAAAAGTTGTGTGTTGCACTCGGCAGCAAAGTTTTTCTGCGTCTCGTACCTACCTTTGAAAACTCGCATCGCTCAGGATTCTATATTTGAACCGCTCGTTTCTCTCGCGGTTCAATCTTAGAATCCTTCGCTCGCTCAGTTTTCAATTCAAGTACTCGCGCCAAAAATCAACTTTGCAGCCTTGCATAACAAATAACTATTTCGTTTGTTTATGAATCAACAAGGAAATGACGGCGCGTATTCTCGCTACTACCTGTTTTCGGATAAATCTTTATTGCTTCCGAGAAAATGCAATGACTAAAACATATGCAATACATAACTAAATAAAAAAACTTCTTATCAAAAATGATTTGCTTAATTTAAACGATGAATACCTAAGTTATTTAGTGGAGGAGTCAACATGCGACACACGCAGCTCGCCCGCCACGCTCCGCTGCTCATGTGATGATGTGACCGACATTGTGCCCCTCATTCACAGAAACAATGACACATCTAGAATGAGACCTCTTCTGTTTATAAATAAAACTTGTATAATCTCACATCAATGGGTACGTCCTTGTAAATCAAAACAAAAGTCCTAGCTCCTAGTACAATATTGATTATTCAAATTCTTCGCATCATATAAATGTAAATGTTAGTATTTGCATATGTTTACGACGTCATCGCTTCCGCGGCGGTTATGTCAGACTGTTCAGCATTCAATTCCATACATTCATGGCTGCTTTAAAAAGTGTCTTAAAGAAACTAATAAACTTTTATTGAAGTTGTAAGTAGGTACGCTCGGGACACCACAAGATTTCCTTCATGTGACGCCAGCACATGAAGCTACCACAATCTGTCAGATTTCTTTAATAGAATTTCAACCTTATCACAAGAGAAGAAGGTTAATGTTTGATTGGTGAAATCTGACAGATTACAACATGAAAGATATATTATCCTACACTCACGATGCAAAATACAATATATAATTATGACGATGGACCATAAGGGCGGCCACATACATCACTTTTCCTAATCAGGAATCCTGATCCGTTATCTGTACGGGAAGTTATCGAATGTGAACAACACACAAAACATACACACACATTTGTATGAATTCACTGCGTTCGAATGGAAAACGGATCAGGATTCCTGATCAGGAAAACTGATGTATGTGGCCGCCCTAAAAAGCGTTGTGTACTTGAGGTCGCCGGCATTAGATGTAAGAGCGGTCGCATTCAGGCACGACCGCTAGTATTTGACTAACAGACTCAGTCTACTATACACACAGCCGCGCTAGCCGGTGCCCGCAGTCCACAGCCACGAGAGAGAAAATACTCTGAGCAAGTGGACTGGGTCGCCGGCTTATTGGGTGACTGCGTGACTTGCCAGATGACCTACATTCAGTACCTAGAATAATATTTGTCCAGTGTCCACACAATTGCCTCTCTAGTTAGACAAATGTCGGCGGCGAGTCTAGCAGAGTGGCTCACAGCAACAGTGCGCGGTGGGTCAGCGACCCGCGCCTCCTCTCACACGGACGACCTTGTGCGTGCATTCTCAACATTTTATTCAAATGAGTAATCTAGTCCAGTCAGCCTTGTCTCTATCAAAACATCCGCTAAATGACAATAGATTAGTATTTCACTCTTCAACTTCTACGTTCACTTCACGCAAATTGTCAAGTACCTAATTAAATAATTTCTCGATTAGCTTGCAAGTAGGTAATTTGCATTTAATCATCATTCAAAATAAGAAAGTTTATGATTTCGCAACGGAGTCGTTGCGAAACGTTTAAATAATATTATGCAATGCGAGCAACTTTGGACGTTTCTAGCAGTGTGTCATTACTACACGTTTTGCGAAAGAAATAGTAGAATATAGTATGTATTATGTTCGTAGTGTACTTGTACGTGTGCTACGTGCCTTCAGCTCTGCCATTAGTAAAACAAGTTCACTCCTTTTTTTAATATTCCTTTCAATGCCTTCTTTTTTTTCCGGCTGGAGCGGATCTCTCAGGCTTTTACTAACAACTACTCTGTTACTTTACGTTTCTGGGCCGCGGTAACATCTAATAAGACGTTTTATCTGGCGAAATTGATTCAAAATCCAAGACAGTTAAATTCATTCTCCGGGACAAGTCGAGCTTCATAATATTGTCTCAGCGCTTTTCTGGTAGCAGTCGCCACTGTTGATTCTGGCTTCGGGAGTTGCAGAGGTTTCGGAATAGTGTGATGGGATTATCCCAAAAAATCCCGTGGAGCCGAGATTCTTGGTGGTATAAAAGGAACAAATATCTTGCTAATAAAGTGGCAGGTAATTTAATAAACTATGTGAAGTTATATGTACGTGACCTCTCGGCAATATTTACGAACGGCTCGCACACTATAGAACGTGTGACATTTTTGAACGAATTGTTCACGCGCTCAATGCTGTGCAACTTGCGTGTCGGACTGAACTAACGCAGCACACGTAACATTACGTTATCACGTTCACGGTCACCGCACACCACTCACCATTCCGTAGAGGTACCTATACTTACATTTTAAAATTGACGACACTTATCTATCTCTAACGTCTCAGATCAAATCAAATCGTTTATTTCAACTAGGCCAATTACAGGCACTTATGAATTGTCAAAAGACATAAAATAAAAAAGTACAGCAATAGTTATGGTGCTACAGTCTCAGTCACAAGACATAAAAACTGTGAAAGTACCGTAGGTGCTCATTCCAAGGAGTAGATCTCTATGGAGGAGAATGAGCAAGAAACTCCATGGACACTCTCTTTCAATCGCCAAAAATTTATTTTCAGTTTCAATGATAGCTTTATTAATTTCTTAACCAGCTGTTCCCCGTGATTTCTTTCACATATTGGTCGTAACGTGATGTTAGCCTATAGCTTCAATAAAAAAATATTCAACTCAAAACAAAAATGTCTATTCAAACCAGTAGTTGCTGAGATTAACGCATTCAGCCAAACAAACAGACTCTTCAGCTTTATAATATTAGTATAGATGTCTTAGGTATAGATTAACCCACTCTGTAAAAAAGACCAGTTTTAGTAAATTAACATCACCAATTCCGTAACAAATGAAAGTAAACAGTTCGAGGCCTTCATAGGAGCCGCTCATGACTCTTACACTATTTCTTTAAATTACATAAGTACTTTCTTTTGTACGGTGGGTAAGGTACAACTCGCACTAACCTGTGCGCTGTTTCGATAATAACATGGTATGGTACTCCACAAACTAAGATCTCACGATGCTGAATTTAAAAACTCAGCAAATACCAACACTGCCAACACGGAAAAACACTGCGATTTGCTAAATGATGAGAGCACGCGACTTATAAAATACCAGTAAAATTACATGCAATTACAGTACACCACACTTACATCTGGATCGTGGCGCTATAAAAAATATTCCTACTCAGTTCATAGAACACACACATGTTGTACGAAAAAGTTCACTTATGTTAGCAACATACATTAGTCAAGTTAATTGTTAACGACTCTGGTTGTTGTTTGTGTTGCTCCCATAGCCCAGCAAGTGTATGAAAACATTCCACCTGAACCTTCAGCTACATTCCGCGGTTTCATAATAGAATGCTCGGGACAAAGGATTTTATGAAAATGGCGACATAGTTCCGAACGCTCGCTATGACAGTAAGGGGCTGCCTCCACGAGCGAGAGAATCGCGGCGATATTATCGTCGTGCCACGTATTTCCATACACTCTCTATGAACCCGTCTCCACACGGCGATATTATCGCGGCGATTTGACAAGTGGCAATGTGTGACATTAGTCGGGCGTATCGCCGCGCGCTCGTGGCGCTCTCGCAGCGAGCGCGCGGCGGGCGCGCGACGACCGCGTTACCAGTAGTGAAACAAAACAAAACTATAGCACAACGACTTGTCGCGGACTCGCGGCGATTCCGTTGCGAGTCGTCGCGCGCGCGCGGCGATTCCGTGACGATACGCTGGCGGAATAAACGCTCGTCGTGGAGATTCTCCGACGATAGAAGGACGGACTCGCAGCGTTTCCCTCGCCCGTGGAGATGGCGCCTAAAGCTATTGTCAAACAGAGAGGCGTGCCGAAAGCGAAGCGAAGCGTTTTCATTTGTAATGTATGGAATTGTTTGAATCCAGTCACATAGAAACGCGAAAGCGATGCGATAGCGTTAGCGATCCGAAGGCGTTGGCGATATTACAACTCGGCGAGGCGTGGCGAAGGCGTTTGCGAAGCGTTGCCGAACTATTAGTAATGGCTGGCTTTGTATGCACGACGTCAAACATAGAGCGATTCCGAAGCGAAGCGTTAGCGAGGCGTTTCCGAGGCGAATCCGAGACTTGACAGTGCCACAGTGACACTGTCATGCCTATTTAAAAACTAATAGTACAGGATCCGTATATAGAACGACCTTCACCGATCGAGTAACCGGACGAAATGTGTTTTTTATGAATTAAAATATGTTGAAGAATGTGACGGTGATGGGTTGCCTCATAAAATCCTGTCAAGGATATTTTTAATTAATTTTATAAAAGGTTAATTTTTTGCAATACCTTCACCGATAGAGTAACCAAAGAAAATTAACACCAATTGAAAGTCCGAAGTCTATAGAATATGCTAACGTAGGGTTGCCTACCTTTTTCTTGTCAAGGGTATAGGGTTGCCTAGTTTGAACAGGTGATAAAAAAATGCTACCTTCACCGATCGAGTAACCAAATAAATTATATATCAAAATAAAGACATTTTTTTTACGAATACGATGGTATACGGTTGCCTATGAAAAACTTGTCAGAAATTAGGGTTGCCAAGCGTTGAAGTTTGAAAATTTTTGACGGTTGGAAGCACATGAGTAGATAAACGGACTAAGCTTCTTAAGAACGAGTAAAATTGTTACCTATTTTGGTAGGGTTGTCACAATAGGGTAGACAAATTAAACAAAAAAATATTAAATAGCTTTATTATTCAGTATGATAGAATCGAATCAAATAATTTAATTCAACTAAGCCAATTACAGGCAATTTTGAATTGTCAAAAGACATTTTTAAAGGTGTTTGGTCACCAATATATATGTACATATTAGAGACCAAACACCTACCTTCAAGAGGGCGCGCGTTGTCAAAAAGACCGCGCTTCGTACCACTTTATATACCGCCCGTTCTTACCTTATAGTAGCCATACACCATCCTGCCTATCGTACGATCGCCGATCGATTTGACGCTTGTAATTGTTTCAAATTGGCAGTTCGTCCATATACACCATACACTATACTGCCCATCGTACGATCGATTTGACACAACTTCAAATCTGCAGCAGTGATGCCAACTCGGCAACTTTATAGCTAGATCTGGCTATTATTCGGTGACGACAGCTACAATTTTATAAAATTTGTGGCTAAACTTTTTAGCTACTTTTTCTAGCACCATTTCATTTGTATTTCCATACAAGTACAGACCAGTAAATAGGCAACGAAGGATGAATAACAGACCGAACAGACCGAATAATTTTCGACCTTATCGACATTTAAAATTTAGTTTGTTTTTCTCACATTCTCGTCAGCTAACATTGCTCCTTCATTAAAATCCGGTGTTTGCATAAATGTCAATAAGGTCGAAAATCGCTTGAAGGTCGGAAAACATTTGCTTAACGATAGCAAGTTAAAAACAGGTGCAAGGGATTTTCGACCTTATCGACATTTAAAATTTTGTTTGTTTTTATCACATTCTCATTCGTTAACATTGCTCCTTCATTAAAATCAGGTGTTTGCATAGATGTCAATAAGGTCGAAAATCGCTTGAACCTTTTTTTAACTTGCTATCGTGATCCCTTGACACCTCTCAAGTTTTCAATCGTATTTTGGTTTAAAATAAAATGAATAACACTTTTTTTTATAAAAAAAAATCCTAGAATTAAAACTATTATAGTTACACAAGAACAAAAGTTTGATTTCACAAAAATTGCAATAACTTGAAAACTACTGGACCGATCTTCATGAAACAACTTGTGAATCTATTTTTGTAATGAAACACAGCCCTTTTAAATACTTTAATTGAAAAACATACATAAACAAAAAAGTGAGTTTTCAAGTTACGTAATAATCTAAGTTTTAAACTTTTACAATTTTCCACTAAAAAACTTATCTAATTAGAAACTAATAAGAACGTACAAGATAATCTATTATAAATCTAATATACATATGTATACAGAACACAATCACTGGATTCTGATTAGAAAACACTTGTCTGAAAAATCACCTTATAAATCACACTGTTCAACGGCAAAGGCCCTCCCACTACTTGCACCCCTTGTCGTTGCGTGGGTCTCGTCGCCGACAATCACCTTCTTTCATCATATGCCAAATTTCAGTTCCGGAGGAATTTTTCGGACCACATAAATGCCTCGTTGACTGGACTATTGGAATGGGTATCTACGGTACTTTCACAGTTATTATGTCTTGTGACTGGGACTGTAGCACCATAACTATTTTTGTACTAACTTTATTTCATGTCTTTTGACAATTCAAAATTGTCTTGGTTGCATTAAATTATTATAATAATAATAATAATTTATTTGCATAAATAAGGTACAGAAAGATGGTAAAATTTACAAAATAGTTCTCTCATTTTGCCTTTAATTTCGGCGTGCAAATATAAACATTGTTACAAATTAATTATATTTTGATCACAAACATGCAGTCATTAAACCAATAATCCCAATAAAATTATAATTGCATGAAATAAATGTCAAAATAATATTTAAAAATAATAATCACAAATGTCAATAATAATAATGTCGATGACCCCACTAAAATCAGATAAATAGATCCACTAAACATGACATTGAATTAAATAAATGTAAATATAATAATGAAAAATAATAATCACAAATGTAAAAAAAAAAAAATACAAAGTCTTACAATTTATAATCCAAAAATTCATGTACACTATAAAAGCATTTTTCAATCAACAATCCCGTTAAATTGTTCTTAAATCTAGAAAATGGTAGCATTTTTATGGAATTAGGTATTTTGTTAAATAATTTTATGCACATAATATAGCTATTGTTACCTGTGAATGCGAGATTCGTTCTCGGTTGAAGTAACTTATTAGTATACATAGATCGTGGGGCATAGTAGCTTGTCGCTTGCTGAAAGAGTCTCCTATGTTTGAAGGCAAATATACAAGATTCCAATATATAAATGCATGGTAGAGTGAGAATTTTATATTTCCTAAAGTATGGGCGACATGACTCTATTTGCTTCAACCCAAATATAGCTCTTAAACACTTTTTTTGCATTACAAATGCTTGATCCACCTCCACACAGCGGCCCCATAGGATAATACCATACCTTAGTGTGGAGGTTACATAGCCATGGAAAGCTGTTATTGCGGCATTCCGGGATACCTCGCAGCTGATGCGCCTCAAAGGGTATATAAAATTATTTATTTTGACGCAAATGTCATTTATATGATTTTTCCATGTGCAAAATTTATCCAAATTTATCCCAAGGAACTTAACAGAGTCCGTTTCTGCCAGGGCGACACCTTTGTATGTTATATTTAGGTCCAGCGGTTTAGATCGATAGGTATGGAATTGCATAAATTTTGTTTTATTAATGTTAACTTTTAAATTATTAGCCTCTAGCCACTCTATACTTGTTTGAAGAGCGATGTTTATCTCTTGTTCGTATGAAATTTTATCTTGTCCCTTGATTATAATTGGAGTATCGTCGGCAAACAGTACACATTTATGATTTATAACTTCTGGGAAATCATTTATATATAGCACAAACATTGGCGGCCCCAAAATACTGCCCTGTGGCACGCCATATCTATTAAACATAGGCGGAGATTGGAATGATTCTAACGTTTTAGTTTGGTCATTATAATTTGTAACTTCCACTGATTGTACTCTGTCGGACAGATAAGATTTCAGCCAGTTATATGCCGTTCCTCTAATTCCATATCTAGAAACCTTTTCCAATAACCGTTCATGAGACTTGATTTGATTCGATTCTATCATACTAGACAATAAAACTATTTAAGATATTTTTTCTTTAATTTGTCTTACCCTATGGCCCATTGTGACAACCCTTCCAAAAAATGTAACAATTTTGCTCGTTCTTAAGAAGCTTAGTCCGTGTATACCTACTCATGTGCTTCCAACCGTCTAAAATTTTCAAACTTCAACGCTTGGCAACCCTAATTTCTGACAAGTATTTCATAGGCAACCGTATACCATCGTATTCGTAAAAAAAATGTCTTTATTTTGATATATAATTTATTTGGTTACTCGATCGGTGAAGGTAGCATTTTTTTATCACCTGTTCAAATTAGGCAACCCTATACCCTTGACAAGAAAAAGGTAGGCAACCCTACGTTAGCATATTCTATAGACTTCGGACTTTCAATTGGTGTTAATTTTCTTTGGTTACTCTATCGGTGAAGGTATTGAAAAAAAATAACCTTTTATAAAATTAATTAAAAATATCCTTGACAGGATTTTATGAGGCAACCCATCACCGTCACATTCTTCAACATATTTTAATTCATAAAAAACACATTTCGTCCGGTTACTCGATCGGTGAAGGTCGTTCTATATACGTATCTTAGACTATAATATTATTTACAAATTAGCTGTTCAGTATTGTGAGAAATGTGGAATAATCGAGGACGTGCATCATATCTTGACCGAGGATGAGTGGAGCGAACGCTTCTGGTGAAATCTGTTTGGTCCTCACGCTGCATGGATATTGACGACAAGCTCAGGATGCGCACGGAATTTACTTTCACTGGTGCTGTGTAAAGCTAATGCGTAGAGTAGCACATAGCCCGGGAGTGATGCTGAGGGAGCTGTGTGGTGGAGGCGGCACGCGCCACCGCTTGCTGTGTCCGGTGGTCAGGCCCAACATACTGACCAAAACACCTCTCACTAGAACAATCCGTGTAATGAACGAAGATCATGAGTGAATAACGCGTACAAGTTCTTTTAAATGAAGTGATTTATGTAAGAAATCTCTAAATACATTTTGTTGTTGTAATTTGTATTTTTATGTTGTTATGTGACACATAACTACCGGTCTGGTACAGCAGAAGGCAACAGTGCTGCGCAACAATAACGCCTTTACAGAATATAATATAAATTATGAGGATCAGTATCTAGTACCGCGGTATTCGTTTGCTATCCTCTATAAAAAAACTAACGCACGTAATTGGGGCACCATGTAAAAACCAAACAACATAATTATTATTCAATTATTTTATTGTGATAATATGATCTATAACAACAACTTCAAAAATCCTGCTCTTTAACATTTTGTTGATGGTGTAACACATTACCATACAGAACACACAATCATAACATTTTTTTTTAACAGAATACGCACGAATGAACAGTATTTTCAATCACATGATTATGATAATAGCATTATTGTTTCCAAAATAGGCCTGAAATTGATAAATTTATTACATTGAAATCATGCTTCAGCAGTCAATTGATTAATTCAAAGACATTGTGACACAAAGTCTTGGCATTCAAATATCATCATTTTAATCCTCCTTTTGATGTGGCGGCTGGGCCAATGCAAATTGAAGATACGAGTACGTGGTACCTCCTCAATAAAAATATTACTTAGGTTTTGTTTTCCTTATGTAAACCAATCCAGTTTTCGAATAATCCGTTAACCGTATCTTAAGAACTGTTAAAGTCTAACGACAGTCACAAATGTGTATTTGGTCAACACTCAGATCAAAGAAAAAGTTAAGGTTAATGAATATTATTTACAAAACTAAATTTCTTATCGGATACTGTGGCTATTTGGAGAACTAAGTATGTGCACACACACAACAGCTGCACATTTTCTTGTTGCATATTATTAGATCATTACTTTACGCAGTCTAGGTACATAATAATATGAGCAAACAATCACGGAAAAACATGAATAATAGAAATTAAGAAATAAATAAACAATCAATATCAATAGACGTCAATCTGTGACAAGTTTACGGTATACAAATGTACTCTATGGTTTACGGTATCACTCTTTTTTTAAATATTTTTTTGTCATGACTTCAAGGCCTTGCCAAACGGTGTGGCACAATGATAAAGCCACAGACTACATAGAAGTACTACGTATGTCAAAACCGCATGTTTATTTTTAAAGGAGATGAGTCCTCCCATCCAGGGCAGGGCAGGAGGGACTGTCAGACTTGTACTGACCAAAATCTACGGTGTCCTTTAATAGCCTTTACCTTCCGGGGTCACGGTAGCTCGAAAGTCCCGCGACCCCGGCAGGCTTTGGCCCTCTAAGGCTAAGTCTAGAGAGCCAATGCCTGCCGGGGTCGCGGCCCGTCATTATGCTGACACTCTTTGAGGCGCTCGCAAATTTATGAAGTTTTATGTCATGGGTATCGTTTTCATGGTTTTCGAGGGTGTTGAAGCCGATAGTGCTGTCAAAGTGTAAATCCGGCTGCAAAAAATATCGAGGTTTTCGTCATGGGTGTCGTTTTCATGGTTTTTGAGGGTGTTGAAGCCGATGTTGCTGTCAAAATAGAAATCCAAGATGGCGGCTACAAAACATATCAAATTTAAGTCATGGGTGTCGTTTTCATGGTTTTCGGGGGTGTTGTAGCCGATAGTGTTGTCAAAATGTAAATGAAATGTGACTCACGCCAAATCTTGTAAAAGGTTAGGCCACATTAACAAAGCTCACAAGTTGTTGTGTATTAATATTAAACTGTTCCGAGTTATAAATCTTTTACTGGAATTAACCGAAGTCATGAGATTACCTATTATTTGTAAACTAGTTATTTTAACTCGATTGTTTGATCACTACAGAACACAGATGTTTTAATAAATACAGTTCAGTTTCAAAAACATTAAGAGTGACAACCCTTATGCTGTAGTGGAGCGTAGGTAATTATTTCTACAGCTAGGCCTAGTTTCCTTAAAGTCCATATTTGTTATTATATAAGTGCAAGAGAATGATATAGAAACTTCTTACTCATTTTGTCTATGAATGTATTACTCTTAATTTTGTTTGTCATTAGTGCTGTCACTAATAAGTCTAAAATATTATGTAAATTTTAAGCACATCAAAACATTTTATTTATGAAAGGTTTTATCAGTTAAATCCCTAACCAATCGTGAGGTGCGAACGGTGAGAGTCGTCGTGTCACGTCGAAAAACACATCGTAGATCCAGCGATGTGATTTCTTATTGAGAATAGCATAGCTAGGCAAAGGTGACTGGGGCAAAGCCTACGATGGAGCGAGCTTACCTAGTAAAAGCCTGTTCACTCTAACTTTGAAGAGATACGAATATGGATGACAAATTCAGTAAACACTTTGCTATGCCTCTCCAAGCTGCATAGAAGCTTCGCTCTAATCAGTATCAGTATTTGTGTTGAAGATGAGGACATGGATTAAGACGAGAGTCTTATCTCTGGTAAAAGTACCCTAGTCAAATGGAGGGTTTAATGGAGGAAGATGATTTATTGCAAGACTTTGCCACACGATACCTTAGAATTATTAATCAATTGATTCTTGGAGAATGACCTATTTGGAAACAACGCGATTGTCATAATATTTATCTATTTAAAAGTTAAAACTATTCAGTTCAATACTTCAAGAGACATAATTATTGCCAAAAATAGTATGGTAATGTTTTAGACATTAACAAAATATTACTGTTTGGGCAGGATTCCTCGATATTGTTGATAAAGATGATTAAATAAACAATTTTAAAAATGTTGTTTTTATTTTTACATAGTACCTACACCTATTAAGTATTTTTATATTAGAGGCTTGCAAAAGGGCCGCTACCAGCCAGCGCCGAACTACCAACGGGTTTAGAACCTAACGGCTCAGTTCGTGACGATGGGAAGAGATCAGACGTCATGACGTTGGGATATTGGAAGGGGAGGCGGGTGGGCCTTTGGTGTGTGGCGGTATTTGTGTCGACACCGTTGCGCTATCTTATATGCAAGCACAGCGGGCTGTGCTGTCGCATTTGCTGTGGTTGCTGGAACCCTCAAAAGGCGTAAAATATACAGCATTTATACCACTTCAACTGCATTTTTGACAGTGGTAACCAGTGATGACATCAGCTGGCGTTTTAGTGGACCAGGCAAAAGCCAGCCGATGCCAATTGGGTATTATTGTAGGTTGATTTGCTGGCGTCTGTACCACGCGAAGAAAACTTGAAAAAACTGAGTCGATTTCATCGATTAGCGCACCTTATCTAATAAAAAGAATTCAAACAGTTTTCTCTATGAAATTTCTCAATAAATTATCGATGTTTTACAAGAATGAAAATGAAGAAAAAGAAAAATCTGGCAACACAAACAACGTGCACGCTTCGGTCTCGCTTTCCCGTATTTGCTCTGTTTGACGTCGTTCATATAAAGCCAGCTAATACAACTGTCACGCCTCGCTTCGCGGGCACGCCTTTCTGTTTGACATGGTCTCTGACGACTTCAATTTCGGCGCGATATCGCTTCATATTTCCATACAAGACGTAACAAAAACGCTCCGCTTCGCCTTCGGATCGCTATATATTCGGTACTGGCTTCATACAAAACGTCGGTTCGCTGCACCCAGTTTGACGTCTCCTTTCGCTTCGCATTCGCCTCGGAATCGGATCGGAATCGGATCGCCTCGCTTTCGCCTGCCTGTTTGACAAAGGCTTAAGTACGCAGAGGAATTTGTTGCTGCTGTGACACAACATGCTATCATTTTTCATACAGCCCCTGAAGTTTATGAAATAGCGTCAAAAAGGTAAAATTTGTAACAAAAGAATAATTAATATGTTAATATGTATAATAAAATGTAATATACATTATGTAATATATCTATGGAAATCAAAGATGTATTACATAAAGCACGGGGTCAACAGACTCCACTGTTATTTATTATAATATGGATTAATAAATTATCATAAATAACCATAGTTATTTTAATGTTACGCTTCTGATTTGTATCTTCCGCTAATCATTAAAATTATGTGTCATTGCTCGCACTATTTAAAGACAAAACTATCAACAAAACGTAACGTTTTCCGTGAACAGCTACGCCAATATCCTATGTGGCTACTCTATTTGCTACGCTGCCGTTTCGCTTCAGCTAAGAGTCTGCCACGCCATCCCTGTGCTACGCTGTTTCTACCGACTGCCGCTACGTTACCGCTACGTCATGCGTTATGGCTTCTTGCTACGAAAAATTAATAATAATTTTCCATTTTTGTTATGTTTTAGTTGACTGGCAATCTTTGCTAGCGCACTTTGCATTCTGATTTAAATTTTACTACGTGGGGAAAATTTATCTTAAATTACTTAGTTTGCGCTAAGATACTGAAAGATTGGTACATACACAGATAGTTTATAAATAGATAACACATAGGATTACTTCTTATCCCGGTTTGACGTTCCTGTGTCATAATTACCGAACGTAAAGCGGGCAACGCCGCGGGTATAAGTTAGATTAATAACAAGTGACGAACATTTAACAGTACCTACAGAGGTCACGAAGGTATTTACAGTTAAGATATAACAAAAGCTTTGACCTTCGAGAACTCTTATTCACCGGGTATGAAGCATTGGTAAAGATCACAAATGAAGAAGTTCAGAGAGAAATCCACTTTAGAAATCACTTCACTAATGTCGCTATAAAATTCGTAAAATAGAAAATTTAATGTAAAGCAATAGAATTGATAAAGAACAATTTGCAACATTGCAAAACGACAACATTGCTGAAGTAGCGGTTCTAGACCCGCAATAACCAAACCAATAACATGCGTTTGTTTATGTCTCAGTACTGCTCATTGAACACCTTGCTGTTTAGATAACTCTCTCAACTATTCACTTCTCGTAAACTATTCATGTTATTCTCAACATATCAACATTTCCATCTGGTAGTTGTTAAACTAGACGAATTTCCTACACGATAAATACTATAAGATTGAATTTCTATCGGATCATCAGCATGTAGTGTCTGTAGGTATAGGTATTATGCGACAAAATTTACTAGGAAGGTTTGTGGTGATGCCATGCAAGCTGTACAGCAAAAGAAAAAATAAGTGTCCAATATTTTTTGTGGTCTAATTACATTTGTAATCTATACTGATGTTACTGAAACTAGCCTGACAGACAACCTGAAGAAGGTGCTTGTATGAAATAATCTAGATCGATCATGCGCTGTGGTGCGCCTCGGGGAAAGCCTAGGACCAGCAGTAGACTACAATAGGGTGACCTGTGACCCGATGATGGTGGAATAATGATAATTATTATAAAAATATTAGCACCAGGTATTTTATTGCTGAACGTTATTTTCATGAATTCTTCAGGTCATTGACGGGTTCCCTGTAAATTTTGTCGCATAGTGCATAGCCATTGTATCCACAAAACTGTTTTTTTTTTTTTATAATACATATTTAATCTATATTTTCAAGGTACATTGCTTCCACATTATATATTATTTCAAATGATGTTATAAAAAAATTGTAAAACATGTTTAAAAAGAGTAAGTATGGAGTTTCTTGCCCATTCTTCTCCATACAACCTACCTTAGCGAATGGGTGTAGAATCAATCCCATCCCATCCCTTTCCTTAATTTTAATATTCGACGTTTAAAAGTGCCTCACTGATGGCCTATTTAAAATAAATGATTTGACTTTGACTTTGACTTTGAATTGTAGTAGTTGGTACGTAAGTGACCTCGCATTCCGCGGTCCTCGGTGCTATACATCATGTACATCAGCACTACAAGCCCCAGCGAGTGCACAGCGCGCTAGGTTTCCTGCAATAAATCCCGCTGATAACGCCGCACAAGATCACTATCTAAACACAATACGATATTGTATGAAATACCCAAGTAGATACATAGCCGGTGCTTAAATATTAGCCGGAACATTATCGTAGGAGTTACGTACTCAAACAAATATTATACCTATCATGTGCCTATTGAGGCTAATTAAACACAGGGTTTTACTCGTAAAGAATTTCTTTCTAAACAATAAATTGCGTTGCCTGGTTGATATTCGGTACTGGAGTAAACTGTTACATTCTTAATCCAGTTTACTTCACCATCAGCGAAACATTTGAGTGAGCATGACATACGGCCTCTCTCTACTGCCATACATTCAAGTCAATAAATGAAGTAGGTATCTAGTCAATGATAGCTTTTCAGTACACACAATAATATGAACAATAAGAAGGAGGCAGATGGACTCGAAAAGTCGCACGTCACGTCCTCGGCAGCAACAGCGGAGTTAATACACGTCGCGACGAGATTGATCACTTCACTTGTGAACGTTTCTCAACTCTCTAGCATCAATAGTCTCTCAATTTGTCCATAAACGTTATAAGATGTAGCCTCTCTTTCCCACACCTGACTAAACAATATGATAGTCTTGGACTCTTACCTTCTCGCCCTGTGTTCCTGTCCGCTGCAAAAATAAATGGTAAAAATCCGTCAAGTCTCTCCACCTCCTTAATCTTCGGTCTCAGATTGCAGAACTTCGTTTAATAAAACCTGTAAGTTTAATAAATCATTTAAAGGTCATGTCAAACTTATACTACCTAAAGAATTGCGGACATTTTTGTAGCTACCTTCGAGATGAATTACCGCGACCCTTGTCTGAAAGGTTTCTGGTATTTTGGGATGCTCTTATAAAGAGTAATTGCGAGAAAGATACAAAAATTCTCATTTTATTCCAACTAACCACATAAACACCACTATAATGGCCAACGATAATGGCGCACCCTCACCGCGAGCGTTCACCTGTAATGTAACGACAGACTGTAACATTTTATTAGTGACGGAAGACAATCGAGCATCACAATGCGCATCTTGCATCAAATCTATACTAAATGTGCGCGAATGCTCGTCAGTCAGAGAGGTAATATTGTAATGCTCAAAGTCGAATCTATAATGTTACATTACACGCTAAGGCTGCGTTTCCACAGAGGCGGAGCGGAGCAGAGCGGAGAAAAATTCACCAATCTCATTGCTTGAAATCCACATCTCTTCTCCACTCAAGCCGTGTGATTGGTGAATTTCTCTCCGCTCTGCTCCGCTCCGCCTCAGTGGAAACGCAGCCTAATGCTCCCGGTGATCCCAGCGCCTTTATAAGTATTTGAGTAAACTTTTTTGTTTGGCTTCTTCATTCCTCAGACGTCGCGCCTCAGTGATCTGGTGATATTGGAGGTAAAGCTCTTCAAACGAATAAATAATACGAAGTCAACCAATCCGCATGAGGGACTTCACTTAGAATATCTTAGGCGGCACTTAGCACAGCACCGGCGTTATGTAAACGAGAGGGTGAGCACTGTGGTCTCGTGCGCTATGGCGCGCGCCTGATGGCTGCACCTCCTCGATACTTTAAGTCAAAGTCCTCCGCAGGACTGTCAGACATAAGGAATAGAATACCGATAGATGTCTTGGAATTGTCTACACAGGATACCGCGACTCTGGGATGCAAAGAACCGTCACAACCGCTTACATGCAACACCCTGTTGGCAAGTTGTTTTGACTTAATTCATATTTTATGTTTTATCATTAATTTATGTAAAATTCCGTTCCATTCTCAACCATGTGGAACGTTTGAATGAGCATATTGTGACCAAAAAAACCTTAAGCTTTCTTATTCACGTTCATATCACAAGCTTTAATGAGAGCTTTTAACTTGGCTTTGGCTCACCTACACGGTACACCTCGACAATGAATGGAACACGTAATGCGGGCGACAGACGATGTATGTCGGCGAGCAGCAGGAGAGGAAGGCGCGCCGTGTCAGCACGTGTCGGGGAGCGCGTGTCGTCTGTAGATTAAACTAATCTCCAGGCACCGGCCGCCGCGCCCGTGCCCGCGCCGCCGCTCGCCACCGCGCCGTTTCAAAGCTCTCTGCCGAAACACACAGAAAGCCGACTCAAACAACAAGAAAAAATCATGGCCAATAGTCACAAGTCTACCGAATCAATTGTTTTGTTATGAAACAGGGCTTTTTGCCTATTTATCTTTTGTGAGGAGCGCTCATGCTGCATCCATTGAACGTTTATAAAAAAGTCGCATCTCTTGTACGGCCTAAACAAAATTGGTGAATACCAATCACCCCAGTCGATTAACACGAATAAAGATTATATAACTGAAAAGAATATAACTTACTTTTCAAATAACATTTTCAAATGTAGATTTTTCCAAATACCAGAGCAATGACAATTGTATCGCACTGTGAAGCAAGCGTGTCGCTGTCGAGTATCGTAGCTAAGAAAACAAATTATAGCTTTAGTCAGCTTAGGGAGAAAGGCGCGAGTGATCAGTGCGGTGCACAAAATGTACGCGTTTGATGAAGGACTGCTATTACAATACTTTCACTGGTATCTACATCGCGCAGTAAAAGTGCCGTAACTCAGCGCTGAGCCGGCGACGGACGCAAACGAGTTGTTCACGAGGTTATCGATATCTTCTAACAGAGAGCCTCCGACTGTACATTGTTTAGAAAGTTCAGAAAGCTCCGTTTGATTACGTTTCAATAAATAAAATTACGACATATTTAGCAGTTTCTTTTAAAGTCAATGGTATTGCATAATAAGTCAGACCGCTCAGGTTTGCACATTCCTTTCCGGGGTCGTTGCGCTCTGCAGGAACAAACGCGACAATATGCATAATGTAAAATGGTCTGGAATTCATTTAAGAGTCGACCCTCAACTTACACAGCCGGCGTCTGCTGCACACGTATCGAATTATATTAGGGTAATGTTTGTTGAGGGTCCCTCGAACTGCGCCGCGCCATTGTGCGACAACTTATTAATTATTTTCACACAAGAGATTGCAAACACACTAAGATGGGGCTCGGGGGCGCAGGGCCCGAGGGGTGCCGGCGCCGGGCCCCGTGGAACCCACTGCTACACTATTGTGGATCTATTATATTGTTCACTTCGTGTTCCAAAGATTGAACAAAGTCACACAGATTTATTCATAATAAAACGTTTTCTGATTTCTAGAAGAAATACGTGAATTATTGACCGATTAAAAACAACGCTGCTCAAGTATTTCAGTTGAATGGTGAATTTAAATATCACTTGTGTTTTAAATAAGAATAGGAATATCAATGACCTCCAGCTAGCAGTCAGAAAAGTGGGTGCTTGTAAAAAATACATTTGCGAAATTTTAAATCATTTTATTTTCATGTTCTAAAAGATATGTTTTTTGTGATAAAGTTGAAACTTGCGTCTGTACACACCTATAACATGCCTACTACTAACAGCTACAGCAAGACGTAAAGTATACAAAATAATAACAATCAATTTATTTAAACAAAACAAAAGGACATTATTCCTCATAATTTACATTTATGTTTATTGATACATTCACCAAGTAAGCATCGTCGAAGGTTTATCTTGGACAAATAATACAAAGTGTTATTGCGTGTATTCCGTACAACATGCTGATAATTGATTAATTATTTAGAATAGTGAGTGGTGCGGTCAGTGGCGTAGTGGCGAGCTGGCGGCGGGTAGCGCGGCCCGGTCCCGTCACTCAGCGAGTCAATCTCTTCAATCAAGTCGGGAGCGCCGCTCACCACTACTCTAACTCGAGTTTATTTATTTTCCCTACGGAATGCAATCTATAAACGTAGATCCGATACAAAGACAAATTGAAGAAATCGCTCAACCGTTTGTAACACGTTCTCACGTTCTGTTTTTTGTGACAATTCTTTGCAGACAAAATAGCACATAAATCCTACTTTTTGTTACTTAGGTATTAATTTTTATAAAATTTTTATTCTTTTTTTAACAGCATTAATTACTTCTAGGATACTATAACTAACTGCATTATTAAATAATACATTTAAAATGATACACATACAATTTGAAACAGATCGCTTTTCTATGTCGGACGTGACGCGCGGTCGCCGACGATAACGTGCGGACGACGAGACGCGGGGCGCGACCCCGCGACCCCACGTCACCGGAGTCACGGCACTCCATCATGAGGGAAATATTAATATAACAAGATAACCGCCGGCGTCGGCGTCGTCGGCGCGAAACAATGCTAATTTAAACACAAATGTGCCTAGCTGCTTCCCATTTAATTCAAAATGAAAGGAGCATACAACAGATATTTTAGGGGGTCCCTAGAAACATTATTAAATACAGTTTTTTAACCGACTTCATTGTCTTTACATTATCATGTTTGAGTTTTTGTATTACCATTCAGGACCAATATCAACACTTTGAGTAGTTTTCAGTGGTACGTGTGTAGCATGTTACGAGCACTTATTGCGCAGTAATTGACCGGGCGGTGACCGGGCGGTGAAGCGGCGGTGACGCGGCGGAGACGGGGCGGTGGCGACGCAGACGAAGCCTGCTCGACTACCAGACCTTGAACTTGCAGGAAACGACAAAAAACCCACTAGCAACTCACGCGGTATAAACCAGGTAAACAGTGGGAACAACTGTGGACGAGAGATGAGACTGTATACAGACTTGCTGGTGTCAGCGGTTTTCTATTTGAACCAGTAGACCATGAGATTAGCGCTTTTAAACAGACTCATCAATTTTAAAATATTAGTAAAGAAATAAGGATTCGTTATCTGGCGAAACTGCATGCGTCACCGACAGAACCAACCTTGATCACCGTAAGTATGTTTCTCTCTAGGGATGGGCTTGTGAATATCATCAGCAGCAACATTACAACAGACACAGGGAGCCGGCGAAGGTGAGCGGGCAAGTACAGTTGGGCTTCGGAATATGTCAGCGTGGTGGTTTAAAGCTAATCGAGTTAGGGCTCATGAGACTTTCTCGTACCGCTTTGTTGAAAGTACAGAGCCGACGCGGCAGCCGCTGCGCTACAATGCGGTGCTGTACGCCGCGGTGAGTAGTTCGTCAACTGGCGAGTTTCAAACTCACGAGTACACGCGATTTCCCAATTGGCACCTATTTTACCTTTTTTTTTGTTTTCAATTAAGTTCTAAATGTGGCTGAACACAACCACGACACGGCCGCGCGTTATGCTCTAAAGCAAACAAAAACAGTGCCTTTATGTCATGGTCATGTATGTGCCAGTGTACTTTATGTTTGAACACCGGTTGATTGGTACGTGATTTGCAGTTCTTGTTGGCGCCCAACGTGGGACTAAAGCAATACCCAGCCAGCGTACGACCAATATGTCGCCAATGTGGCACCAATATGCCGCCAAGGTAAGGTGTAAGTTGTAAGGCAACACAGGATCATAAATGATACTGGATCTCGAATCGATAACAGACGACATTAACGCCATACTAGCGAAGAAATGATACTAGTTATTTTATTTTATCCTTTATTTCATATAGTTATGTACCCGTAATCTAAGCACTGAGCAGATGCTTGCTTGGCACCCCACCAAGTTAACAAGTATATTGTTTTTCATCTCTGTGTAAATGATTGAATTGCTTAATAATTGCTTAATAACCTAAATAGTGAGGATATATGAAATAAAACAGTAGTGCAGCCAAGATAAACTAAACATTTCTAGTATATATTATACTCTAGGTTCCTGTTATAAACTCTATTTGAGTATGTAGTGTAAATATCCTGTGGCTCTGTTTGTACCGCTTAGCAATATAGGTTAAATATATTATTATAGGTTAAATATATATTATTTCTACACCAGCAGTCTGTGGGTGAGTTATACGCAGAGACAGTACAGCGCCCTACGCGTCCAATATAACAATGCGTTTAGGATGCTTTTGGGGTTGCCTCGCTTCTGCAGCGCTTCAGGGATGTTCGCAGAGGCTAGAGTGGATTGCTTTAATGCAACCATGCGTAAGCGGTGCGCATCCCTGGTGCGCAGAGTGCGGGGCAGCCGTAACAGTGTCCTGAACGCATTCGCAGAACGGTTCGACTGTCGGTACTTGTATCATTGTGATATGGTCCATGTACTGACTTCTGTCAGAATATTATTTTAGTGACATTTATATCCAAGTATTTATAATTTTTGTTGATAGGCATATAATGTAATTATTCTGCTTTCTTTCGATAAATTAATTTAATTTAAAAAATGTTACTTGATATTCTCTTATTTAACTAGTTGATCTTTGTTGTTATTTATTATGTATTTTTAATTGATATTCCCTCATTTAAGTAATTGATTTGATGTTATTTATATTATGTATACTATTTTATTGTTTAATTGTGAATATGATCCTAGTTGGTTGAAATAAAATGATATAATATAATAATAATAATATAACATGATAGGTTAGTTTCCAACATCAATAAATTGCAAATCTAATTATTGTAAGTATTTTTACATACTTTTGTTAAATCAGTGAATATTCACTAAGATAAAACGCATCAACACTCTAGAGTGGGAGCCTGTGACGTCTTTTGTAACAAAAGAAAAAAAAACTTCCGTTCAAATATTTTTTTGTACAATCTTCAGACTAAGTATCTAATTTATTTTTTTACTAAGTACACAAGCCTGAACCAACCCAGATAGTCGTTTATTACATCATGTCGGTTTATTTATAAAAATCAATAAATAACACACGCTAGTACAAATGTTTTTTCTAATCAATCTGTACACAAAGTGAGACTGGTTGCTTACACAATAAATCTCCGAGCCATAACTAATAACTTAGCGCATACAACTAAAGCTGGCATACCTCGTAAGTCGTAACTTCTCTCCCGCGCAAACACTCCTAGATCAGTTTGAAAGATAAACACTAGGCAGACACTGTCCATCACTAGAACTGATCAGTAATACTCGTATCTACTCTAACTTAATATTTATTACTAGCTTCTGCCCGCGACTTCGTACGCGGATCCTGTTGCTTATGCCAGCAGTCGGGGTCGTCAAAATCGAAGATCTGAAACGTCGGATGTTGAATTCTAGGAGCCTGGGGACGGGAAAACAACGGGGAAAATATCAGGCTGAACAACTCTTGCTAAGACGTCATTCCTGTATATGTTATAGTGTAGCTGGGGTCTTGAAGTTCCACATCAGGTGTCCAGGATCTTCAATTTTATTCTCTCAGCAGAAAATGCTCATCACGTGGAACAATTTTTGCTATGGCATCATTTTTGTATCTCTTATAGTTAAGCAGGTCTGTTGCAGTTCTGCATCAGGTGTTCAAGTTTCCAAGAAAAATTATAGCCTGTAGATGTTAAAAAACATTCAAATCCGTCCAGTAGTTCCGAAGATTAGCGTGCACAAACACACAGACAAACAGACAAACAGACAAACCGACAAAAAGACAAAAAAAAAATAATTACAGTTTCGGGTTCCTGCTACTTTTTTTTTGTATATTTCCATTGTACAGACACCACTTTTCTACAAAATTTATTATATGTATAGATTATTTATAGATGGTGTTCACTCTATGCCACATGATTTCTGAAAAAAATACAGTATTTTCGGGTCCCCGTTTGCTTTGAAATCGTGTGAATAAAGGCTGTTAACAAAAGAGCGTACCTTATTGAAAAAAAATATGGGGTAAACACTAAACACATGCATTTCGGCTTCAATAGGGATGTTTCTGTCGATGTCGACGTTACATTTTTTTCAACATACATATTAGTAAGTATAACTTGGACCATGCAACGTTCTCGAGATTGCTCTATTTTATCTACGCCTCTCCCACAAACACTAACCATAACCGGTATCAGGACGTATGAGCATAGCCTCAACTCATTCTTATTGGTGTGTACAGCGCTTCACAGCTCCTCTGTGGTCTGGTAGTTAACATTGCCCGAACACTCGACAGATTTACTGCCGCATGGATACTTCTTGTAAATCCCGCGAGAAAACCAATCAATACGCGAACCATAATCAATTAGTGTACACAAACTGTTACTTCAATTTGGTTTATTGCGTGTAGCTTTCCAGGAGATGTTCATTATACAATGTTTATCGTTAAACAGATCAAACAGAAGTATCCACTGAGGTTTGATAGTGGTCGGTGTGGGACGAGCGCGGGACTGGCCCGGGACGGGACTGGTTCACGGGCACTCGTCTTTATACCGGTCGTTAAAGTTTTACGACTACGTCACCGCCTCACGTGCCGTGCCACTCACTCTCTGACATCAGGGTTAACAATCAACAGGACTCAGTCTTTAGAGCTAGAATTCATTTAAAAATTTTAAAATGTAATTCGTATCTACAACTCTTGGTGCCTTCCGGCTTTATAGCGATGTAATGGAATCTGTCTGCGAGGTGAGTGGCCGACCTTTAGTGGCGGCGCGCGAGGACGCCGGGGCGAGGGTACTGCCCAGTGCCCACATGCACTCCACACACAAGCCCTTTATGATGTATGATCTTGTTCTTCGATCATTTTGCAACAGCGGTCGAATACTTACTATAAAGAGTTAAGAAGCTAATCCTTAAGTTGTTAAAGGATCTGGCATGATAACAATCATCATATACCTAATTACCAATTACCTATACGTACGCTCCTAGGTGATGTCGTGCTGACCGCACAAGGCACACATTGTTGCACTTCATATAAACAGTCGGTCATTGTACTGTCCTGCTACACCGCTGCACCGCTGCATCACTGCACTTTCTGCATTCACTGCATTGTCCTTTTTCCGCATTAAACTTCAAAAATAGCGCATTGCGAACACTCTGGTGACCATGAGAGAAACAAACAGGAAACTGTTTCGCAAGGAGTTCTGAACTATAGGCCGTTTCGAGTGTTTGTACAATGTGTAGGTGATTAAATTCTCCCTTAACCGACCAATATAAATATAGTTATACTAACTAATTCAGTACCAATTTTTTCGAGAAGTTTTAAATATAACATTACTTTTTATTCCTTTTTTTAAGTAAAATATTTGTTTTGAAAATTACGCGGACGTTATGGGTATCAGAGAAAGGTAGGTACGATGAATAATTAAAAAAAATAAAATAAACTCCTTTTTTTGGGTAGTAGTGTAATTACGCCATAACCTATCAAACAAATGTTTAGTACTACTCTGTTAAAAAAAATATCTCATAGGTAAACGCGCATAATTTGTAAAGAAGTGATTGTTAAGGTGCGTACAGACTATATAACATAACATGTTATATAACATTTTGTGTCCACATCATCTGAAACATGTTATATAACAATGTTATATAACATTGTTACATGGTCTGTACGCACCTTTAGAAAGCCAGCGTCGGCCTTTAGCATATTAATAATACTCCTACTTAGTGAATGTCCTAAGCCCTGCTGTTGCAAGTAAGCATGGTGTCCGTAGCATTGGTCCTGCAAGTCGCAGGCACGTCCGTCCTTGCACTCGCGACAATGCGTTAGCCGGGCGGCGGCGGGGCGGGGCGGGGGAGCGGGGGGGCAGGTCCTGCAGTGCCGGGGTGGCCAGGGGTGGCCAGGGGGGGCGGGGGGGGAGGGTGTACACACAATATCCTGGCACAAAAGGCTCAGTGCTCACTGCTCAAAGCATGCCAGCTGCAATGTAACAAGACGACATGGACAATGCGCCTACAATCTGCGAGCGTCCCGTATCTCGCGCTACCGTTTTAGCCTTCTGTACAATACTATGTGTCCGCCGCGGCGCTGCCTGCCTGTCGACACTCTCCACCTGGTCCGCAACGCGACTATTTATTGTAACAATAACTGCCAACGGGTTCGTGTTCCACTGAATGCATTCGCACTACTTTCAAACAGTTTCACTTTGTATTTTATCGTTATTTAGATTTATTAGGTAGCTTATTATTGTAATTCATCATACCGGCCGTAAGACGTCCACTGCTGATTATAAGCCTCCCCTATAGGCATCACACACAGAACAAATATTTTTGTATGACTTACAAAACGTTGTTCCGGGTTTGGGTGTTTGTGGATTTCTGTGTTTGTAAACGCACCCACAACCAAGAAGAAATTCCTAGTGTTGAAAAAAAAACAATTAATGTCTTTATGAATAAGTACTTTAAGGAATGGGCAAATAAATTTTACAAAGTGAAAACGTTACATTATTTGAACTGAACACAAATTATGAAACTCAGTGTCTGTCTGTTGCCAATTGTTGAACAATATAGGAATCAGTGCAAGTCGGCTGCGCTAACTGGCTCTGATTGAGGCGAGCCTCGTGGCAGCATCTTTCATCTCAGCCACTCTCACAAACTGGTCTAAATGATGTCATTTTTAGCAAACAGTGCATCGTTACATCGCGCGTCGTTTCTGACCTGTGGACAGTACGAATGATCGTCGCACATCAAAAATAACTGTTCAACACGTTATTTATATCAATACTAGTGACCCGCACTGGCTCCGCACGGGTGCAATCTCTACTATATTATGCATGTGAAATACATATAAACCTTCCTCTTGAATCACTCTATATATTAAAGAAACCGCATCAAAATCCGTTGCTCATATATTATGTATAGGCACATACAGCGTTTAGGAAGCTACGTGATATCTTCTCATCGAGAATCCCACAGTGTCTCAAGACAAGGGTGTTTAATGACATATATGGCTCTGAATCGTGGTCTTTGACTGCTGGCCTTTTAGAGAGACTAAGAGTCACTCAACGAGCAATGGAAAGGGCTATGCTCGGAGTTTGTTTGGGGGATAAAATCCGGGACATGGATATTCGGCGAAGAACCAGAGTCACCGACATAGCTCATAAAATTTGCAAGTTGAAGTGGCAATGGGCAGGCCACATCGCTCGTAGAACTGACAACCGATGGGGAAGAAAAGTTCTCGAGTGGCGACCACGGACCGGAAGACGCAGCGTAGGCAGGCCTCCCACTAGGAGGACCGACGACATTGTGAGGGTCGCGGGCAGCCGATGGATGCAAGTGGCGAATTTTCGTTCGGCGTGGCGGTCTAAGGGAGAGGCCTATGTTCAGCAGTGGACGTCTTCCGGCTGATGATGATGATGATGACAGACAGCGGGAATAAGCGACTCGCGCCGGGCATTGGTTGCGGCCATGCTGCGGGGCGAGACGGAGTGGGAAGCGGTCGCCTCCTTCTGCGAAGCAGTTTGACCCACTTCTGTTGTCCAGACATTTTCCTTCCCATACAATGAAATGATCCTTAATAGACATTATAAATCAAATAACATCATAAAAAAAGTGATAATTTTTTCGTTCAAACAATTTGTATGAAAAATATTTTGCAAAATTTTACCAACTTCCGCCGTCCCGATTTTTTTCTTGTGATACAATGAAATGATTCTTACATGAAACAGAGTCGAACGGCACTAAAAACAATTTTGACCAATTTCACTCATTTCTGTGGACAACTCACACTTGACCAAAAAAATAAAAACGCCAAAATTGTCAACATCAAAAAAGAGCTAAAGGTTTCTGAGAAAGTTTTCCCGTATCTCTTATGGATTCGGATTTCTCCCTTTTGTCCCATTTTAAAGAAACACCCTGTATAGGTAGTAATGTATTTCTTTTGGAGGAGAAAAACCATAAAAATGATCTGAAAATTGCTTGATTCAGTATGTTTCAGAGTGGTAATCGAACAATTTATGGAATAAAGACAACAGTTACAACGTAACATACATATATTATAAACTATAACATTGATAAGTAAAGTATTACATACTCGTAATTATTATAAACAGCAAGTATCAGCGCCTCCCGTTTTCCTCCATGGAACTAATTCTATAATTTGCTATTTATTTATAATCCACATTTTCCACTAGTTAGCGGCAAAGAACTTGTCGCCAAGGGCGCGAGATCTAAAACAGATGCGTCCTCGTCGGAATTAATAAATACATTTTTAAAGTGTAAGTCAAGGGCGGCCGCGGGCGCGGGTGCGCTCCTATCATGACTGAGGCCTTATCACAAAATTTCTGTATTTTATTTACAGGGTACTTAAAGTATTTTCTGCGTTTATTGTATGGAAAAATGTGAAATATTTATTTCCTTCAAATTAAAATCAAAGCTCCAGTTTACTTAAAAAAAGAAGTTATGGTAAGTTTAGGCACTAAAACGGAAAAAGTTATGCTATACATTTGAACAAGTCTACAGTACAGTTGTAAGTCTACAGTGCAGAATACGACCAGTTTCATCTCACATAGAGAAAACTTCTTGTTACAATTTTAATACTTTCATTCGAAAATACTTTGACAGTTCCGGCGTTGGGCGAGCCACGCCTGCAAGGAACATGTATGCACAAGCCACGTGCCATAGAGCAAGCGTATTTAGATGTGGAGTTTAGGAACAGTCACCAAATGGTTGGAGACTATTTGACCATTTAAAAAATATTTTCTCCTCCTTTATAACATAGGTATCGCTGTTATCATCGTCATTCTAGCCAGTCCACTACTCTGGGCGAATAGTGATGGTCACGCGATGTGGTGAGGAGGACACGGGCGAGCGGCTAGTTCGAGTGTTTCAGACGAAAATAGCGCGCCGCATTCCGCACGCGTCGCGCGTGTGGCTTGTCGCGTGTGGCGCGCTCATCAATCATCTATGAGACAATCAGCCGCTACACCAGACTGAACGGCGCAGCGTCGAGATAATTATTTTATCAAAGCAAATAATTAAATTTTAAACTTATTGGTTGCACCTTCTCTACACAACAAATCTCAGTATGTTGTGACAACGTAGTTGTATCCAACGGTATCCATGCTACCCGGGCAAAGGTAGACCGTAGATCTCACCTGGAAAGCTGTTCCAGCTGGCTACGTAGGTCGACTTTAGCATAGCATTGTGTTAAGAGGTGACACCAGGTCCTCCGACGTGGACGCCATTCTTGTTGTACACCCCTGGCTAGAGGCCTTAGAGTCATTTAAGGCATCCACAGAAAATTCTGATTAAGCAGCTCAAAACATCCTCTAGGTTGACCTGCGAAATTCCACAAAAAAAAGGCAAGGTGAAGTCATGGCCCGCGGCGATACCTGTCCCGTGACGTCGCGTCACCCGCTTGATCCTGGCGCAACATCACATGGACTTATATCCATGTTGATAATCTCCGCATTATTACACTGATCACATAATGATACTGATCTGGAGAAATAAGAACAAAACAACTTGAAAATATATCTATCTATAATATAAAAATGGATCGCTAAATGTGTTGCTAAGCCCATGCAAACATAAAAACTTGCAAACGGCTAGACCGATTCGGATAATTCTTTTTTTGTTGTAGTTGTATCCATCAGGACGAGGTTATAGAGGACGAAAATCATCATGTCCACCCATGCGAAGCCGGGACGGGCCGCTAGTCTATATCTATACATATAATAAAATTGTAGAAAAGTGGTGTCTGTACAATGAAAATATATGAAAAAAATAGCAGGGGTTGTTATTATATCGATGCCGAACCCGAAAATGTAGTTAAAATTGTCTGTTTGTCGGTTTGTCTGTTTATCTGTTTGTCTGTTTGTCTGTGTGTTTGTGCACGCTAATCTTCGGAACTACTGGACGGATTTGAATGTTTTTTTTTTGTTGTATATGTATTAAGTCCGGTTAACATATAGGCTATAATTTATCTTGGAAACTTGAACACCTGATGCAGAACCGCAATAGATCTGCTTAACTATAAGAGATACAGAAATGGTGCCATAGCAAAAATTGTTCCACGTGATGAGCATTTTCTGCTGAGAGAATAAATTTAAAGATCAAGGACACCTGATGTGGAACACCAAGAGCCCAGCTACACTATGACATATACAGGAACGACGTCTTAGCAAGAGTTGTTCAGCCTGATAAGTACTCTCTGTTGCTGTATAAAAATTTGAAGATCTGGAACACCTGATGTGGAACTCCAAGTGCCTAGATACACTATAACATATACAGTAAAGACGTCTTAGCAAGAGTTGTTGAGCCTGATGAGCAACCTCTGTTGTCGTATAAAAATTGAACATCTGGTACACCTGATGTGGAACTCCAAGAGCCTAGATACACTATGACATATACAGTAAAGACGTCTTAGTAAGAGTTGTTCAGCCTGATGAGCACTCTCTGTTGACGTATTAAAATTTAAGATCTGGAACACCTGATGTGGAACTCCAAGAGCCCAGCTACACTATAATAAAAATATACAGGAATGACGTCTGAGCAAGAGTTGTTTAGTCTGATGGGCATTTCCTGTTGACTTACAAAAATGAAAGATCTGGAACGTCTGGAATCGTCTCGCGCATCCCGTTGTTTTCCCGTCCCCAGGCTCTTAGAATTCGACGTTTCAGATCTTCGATTTCGACGACCCCGTCGTCGCTGGCATAAGCAACAGGATCCGCGTACGAAGTCGCGGGCAGAAGCTAGTAATTAATTAGTAAATAGGACTTAGGAGGTTCCTGTTCCTCTCTCTCTTGAGACAGTACAGAATTCCTGCTTTCAGATTGTAATAATTACGAGTATTATGAAGTGTAAATGAACTATAGTTTGATTTCATTAAATAAATCTATTACATGATTGTTGTACAAATGCTCGGTTGGCACTGTAAGCAAAATTACATAAATTCAGCTGACTCTAATTCCGTCGCAAGCGCACTTCGGTTGCAAAAACGAGCAGCGCATGTGAGTGCAATAAATAGTAGCATTAATGAGTGGCACTAATTGTGTGCCGTGGGGCAGTTGTCGGTGCAGGGGGGAGGGAGCAGCATCTTAAATGTTATGTACTAAGCCAACGGGCAGTGACACTGTTGCGGTGATAATAATGAAGGCAGGTAGCCTGCCGATCACCGACACAGTAGGTACTTCACAGTAGGAAAAAGTAGTTGAAATTGTCTCACACACACATCTGGGGTTTCGTAGTCAACAGCAACACACATACGTCGAGTATATCGAAACTACAAGGGACTATCCCTTGTAGTTTCGATATACTTAAATGTGTCCGTCTGTCTGTCTGGATATCTGTTCGCAGCTTAGCTTAGACACGCTTGGCACTAGAAAGCTATAACTTGGCATGAATTTACATATCTACATCTACACTAATATTATAAAGAGGACAAATTTGTTTGTCTAATCTCAAAAACTACGGGACCTATTTTAAAAATTCTTTCACCATTAGAAAGCTACATTATCTGCAAGTAACATAGGCTACCGTTTTAATAAGCGCGGACGAAGTCGCGGGCGAAGTGCTAGTTAGTTATTAAGAATAAATGGTTAAACATCTTGTAAAAATTATTTTAGGGGACCTCCTGTAAAGTGGGATGTTTCTTTTTTTTTCTCGTGTACCCCATAGTGTGTGATTTGAAAACAGAGATTTTGAAAAACATTAAAAAAAACCCCGGTACCGTACCTATAAAATTGTAACGTAATTAAAAGCGAAACTATCGCTAGCTATCGGCTTTACAATTAGTTATAATAATAGGAGGTAACCTGGACTATTTAAAGGAGGTTCCTCTCTCAAGAGCCCTGACCACCGGTAGCCGGACCCTTTTCTCTTCCCGGTGCTGGTGGACTGCTATTTTTTATATTTTTAAATGTTTATTGTTGCAGCTAAACACGACGCCGCCGTCACTTCGTGTACAATAGTTTTAAGTATATTGTTTAGAATAATAATATGTATTAGTTTATAGTTATTGTATTATATAATTATGTGTATTGTATTTTATGGGCCTCTAGATGCCTGAAATAAAGGATAAAATAAATAAATAAAGTAAAAAATGAATAAAGAAATTATAATAGGAGGTATCATTCAAATGATCGATGGAGGTAAGTAACATATTTTTTCCTAAACTTTTGTATAGTGTGGAGTAGGTACACGTTTTTTATACGAGTACTGCGACATAAGTGCCGAAGTATCGTCTCACTCATGTACGTATGTATCGACACTATAATGTGTGTGTGTGTCGTAGATGTTCCTTTTGCATAGTTTAGGAGCTGTAAGATAGGCGCATGTCTTTCCCTGGCAGCGAGCCGCCATTCGCCGCTGAAATACATAGTTTCGCTATTATTTTGTTTTATGTTTTGCGTCTCCATCTTCTCAGAAGCAACATTGCACAACGTACCAACATCGGCCACATCATTGCTTAGTTTAGACATAATAAATACAGTCAGATTTTGAGTCGCTCCATTACAATAGGCTTCTCGGTGTAAATTGACCTTAGACTTTGTTAATACGGCAAGTTTTTAGTGTTGGTGTGTGAAGCAGCTAGCACACAAAGTGAAAGTAAAACCATGGCTAAGCACGCACTACGATTTTTTCCGATCGCGTATTTTAATACGCGTACTGGAACAATTTTAAAGCGATTTTTTATTAAATCGCGCTCTGATTATACGAGTAATAGGTACAGTACCTCATCATCATCATCTCAGCCGTAGGACGTCCACTGCTGAACATAGGCCTCCCCTTTTGATTTCCACTTATACCGGTTGGAAGCGACCTGCATCCAGCGTCTTCCGGCGACCTTTATAAGGTCGTCTGTCCACCTTGCTGGTGGACGTCCTACGCTGCGCTTGCTAGTCCGTGGTCTCCACTCTAGTACTTTTCGACCCCATCGGCCATCTGCTCTGCGAGCAATATGGCCTGCCCATTGCCACTTCAGCTTGCTAATCCGGTGGGCTATATCGGTGACTTTAGTTCGTCTACGGATCTCCTCATTTCGGATTCGATCACGTAGAGAAACACCTAGCATAGCCCTCTCCATAGCTCGTTGAGCGACTTTGAGCTTTGAGATGAGGCCGATAGTGAAAGACCACGTTTCGGTGCCGTAACTCATCACTGGTAACACACATTGGTTGAAGACTTTCGTCTTGAGGCACTGAGGTATGTCGGACGAAAAGACGTTGCGTAGTTTCCCGAACGCTGCCCAACCGAGTTGGATTCGGCGGTTGACCTCTTTCTCGAAGTTGGACCTACCTAACTGGACTACTTGTCCTAAGTAGATATATGAGTCAACAACTTCGAGTACCGAGTTTCCAACAGAGACTGGGGTGGACACAACATTGGCATTTGACATAATTTTCGTCTTGTCCATGTTCATTTTCAAGCCCACCCGTTGTGAAACTCGGTCGAGGCCATCGAGCATCATGCTGAGTTCCTCCATCGACTTTGCCATGACTACGATGTCGTCGGCAAACCGAAGGTGAGTGATGTATTCGCCGTTGATGTTGATGCCAAGTCCTTGCCATTCCAGGAGCTTGAAGGCGTCTTCCATTGCGGCAGTAAACAGTTTCGGGGAGATAACGTCCCCCTGTCTTACGCCTCTTCTCAATGGAATCGCCTTCGTGCTCTGCTCCTGTACTCGGACCGACATGGTGGCGTTATTATACAAGCACTTCAACACCTCGATGTACCGATAGTCAATACGGCATCGCTGGAGTGACTCAAGTACCGCCCATGTTTCCACCGAATCGAAGGCTTTCTCATAGTCCACAAACGCTAAGCATAATGGCAAGTTATACTCTTCGGTCTTCTGTATAACTTGCCGCAGCGTATGGATGTGGTCTATGGTACTATAGCCTCTTCGGAAACCGGCTTGTTCGGGAGGCTGGAAGTCATCAAGTCTGTGTTCGAGACGGTTCGTGATACCCTTAAAAACAGCTTATAAACATGACTTAGAAGCGTGATGGGTCTGTAGTTCTGTTGGAGATTTTAATTATTATCTTGCAACACCAACATCAAATTAGTGTAAATCCTCATACATGTAGTGGCAACATTTTTTCTCCCCTTCCATCTGCGATATTGGTTCAATACATACGTGCATTATAATCTCCGATATTTTATTCAATCTTCCCTGGCACCAAGTACCAGCGCCGCATCAGCTATCAACATCTAACAAGCTCTTCAAGTTCTTCAATAGGCTGTTATCACCTTTTTTGAAGAACAGCACCACCTCACCTCTACTCCATGTTTCAGGCGTTTTGCCCTCAGAGAGGACGGAATTAAAGAGCTTCTGGAGGACTTTAAGTACCGGTGTTCCACCCGCTCTCAGAAGCTCTGAAGTGATTCCGTCGTCGCCCGGCGCCTTGTTGTTCTTAAGCTGCTTCAGGGCCATCCTAATCTCGTACAGACTGATGTCCGGGATATCTTCGGTATAATGTCGGGACAGCTTGGCTCTGGGATCTCCTACCAAGCGGTCAACGGGCTTTGCGACCGAAGTGTATAACTGTACATAGAACCTCTCGATCTCGCCTAAAACCTCTGCTTTGGTCGACGCTATGCTGCCATCCTCCCGTTTCAGCTTTGTCATCTGGCTCTGCCCAATAGACTTGTCCTTTGCGAACACTTTAGAGCCTTGGTTTCGCTGTATGGTCGCTTTAACACGATTCGTATTAAAGAGACGCAGATCATGTCGCAAGGACTTAGATATCCGTCTATTGAGCTGCCTATATGACTTCGCGTCATCGGAAGACTGCAACTGTAGCAAACGTCGTTCAGCCATGAGGTTTAAGGTTTGCTCGGTCAATTTCTGGGGTCTATCTTTACGACAGGGTCTAAAAAACTTAGACCCTACCGTGCGGACAGTTTCCACAAGCCCGTCGTTGATCTCGTCCACTGACACTAAGTTCTCAAGGCAAGCAAAGCGATTAGAGAGCTCGAGTTGAAAGCTTTCGGGGTTTTGAATATGGGGCCGAGTAGGTCGGAGCGTAGACTTCATCAGGCTGGACCTTTCAAGTTTAACATTGATATTCAGCGAGCCTCTTACGATTCGGTGATCGCTACCGGTTTTTACCCTGTTGATCACAGAGACATCGCTGAATATCCGTTTCTTGTCGGTCATGAAGAAGTCTATCTCGTTTCTCGTGAAACCATCGGGACTCAGCCAGGTCCATTTCCTGTGAGGCGGCTTCTGGAAGAAAGAGTTCATCATAAAGAGTTCCTCTTTCTCCAGAAAGTCGGCCAGCCTCTGTCCCCTAGGGTTCCGTTGCCCATACCCAAATTGCCCCACTCTCAACTCATCACCGCTTTTCTTGCCCAACTTTGCGTTAACAGTACCTACGCGGACACAAATCCGTAAAACATGGAACATTTCGATGTAAGTGGGGAAGTAAGTTTGTTACTACATGCGAGGCGGAATACTCACCCGAGCCGGTTAGACGAGGATGATGAGGAACCGAGACGTTTTCTTGTAAGTCGAGTGATGGCGTGCCCACTGCCCATGTAACGTATAGTTAAAAAGCTAGAAAAGCCTTTTTCTTTATTGTGAGTAATTCTAGTATTGTTGTACGGATGAAAGGGGCGTGCGCACACGGCGCGGCCTCGTTGTAGTGCAGTGTTTTTTGCGAATTCTCAAATCTTAGAACAAACATTGTTCAGTAACATGGGCTGAGTTACCCCACAAGAGGTTTTGCTCATTTAACGTTACACGTTGTATAGTTGAAACACAGGTTCAACTTAGTCCAGGCAATTATGCAACTGTTCTCTATAATTCTAATATTGTAATAAGGATATCCCTTTTTACAAAAATAAACGAATTCATTATTATATTGTATTAAATAATGTACAGCATCCGAGAATATCGGTCTGTAATGGTGTTGTACTTTTCATGTTCCTTTCATAAACTGATAACCACGTGGGCCGGCGCAGGCGCAGGCGTGGGTGTCGCCAAATGTTTGCTTGTGTTCAGATAATAAGAGACGCCTAGCACAGTGGGAGGCTTACGAATGAGCTTATAAATAAGTTAGTGCAGGTGAACACAATGTGTTTACCTATGTAATAAGATCATAAATCTAAAATACCTGTTCCCTGGGTCCAAACCTAACCTACGAATTTATTTTCTATACAGTATTCTAGCTAATAGAGGAGGGTTCTTATTCTGAGACACCGTTAAGTATAATTTCCTATTTAGTAATGCCCCAAAACCCGGAAAAGAAACACATACTCACTGAAAAAAGTAATGGTCGCTGGAATGTCTCCGTGATTTTGAACGTCTCCACAACACACAGCACAGTGATTGTCAGTATTACGAGATTATACATTTAGATTTCATTCAAATCAGATTGCAACATAGTGCAGCACTCAGCAGGTACCTCGCTGACCATCACTATTGACGGATGATGAGCAAGCAGTCGGGCACGAGTGTGGCACGAGTGCTCGCGAATGAATTTATTGCAACAGCCGTTTTACATTTAATAAGTTTGGCTGTTTAAAAGTCTGTTTAAAGTTTCCTACTATATTTTTTTTTCTACTTTTGGCTTTGCTATGGCCGACAGGGTCAGTAATGATCATTAAATTTTTTTATATACCTAACCACCTAAGTACACATTGTGGAATGCAATTAATCATCTGTCTGCCTTTTCCCAACTATATTGTGATCTGCTTCCAGTCGAACCAGATGCAGCTGGATATCAGTATTTTACATGGAGCGACTGCCTGTCGGACCTCCACAACCCAGTAACTGGGTAATACGATACTCCATGGTCAAAGATCTACAAATGACAGCCGAGACCAACAGCTTTACGTGCTTTCCGAGGTACGGAGGAAACTCGCTATGACAGATGGTCACCCATCCACAGACCAAGCTCGGCAGGCGGCTGTAATTATTTAGCCACGAGATCCTCCACATTATGGAACGCAATTAAAGTTCGAATTTGATCAATCGTTCAATGAGGAGGTCCGATATCTAGCTACAAAACCTACTTGAATGTCATAGACAGGAAGCCTGCTGAGTAGGCCAACGTGGCAGACCACTTGCCTTCGAATCATCAAGCGATACAGCAAATGCTTCTCGGCGTGGCACCGTTCTTTTTTCAAAACACAAACAAAACAAGCGTGTCAATACAGAAGACAGTTCAGGTTCACACATAAATATTTCAAAACGCGACGTGTTCCACGCGCGCTCAATAGAGCTGCCAACAATCTGTCAGCGAGAGAGACTGCCTCATCAAGTAATATTATACCGTGACACTGGAACGTAAGGGCTATTGAAGGAACATCGTGGATTTTAGTCACAGTCCCAGTCCCGCCCGGGGCGAGAGACTCATTTAATGATGATGATTTTACCACGATAAAAAAAGGTGAATTTGCTACTCGTATGTTGTTTCATATTGATGTTTAATTGATTCGTTTCAAACTTTCGATGCGCTTGCATTATGTTTTATTGACCCTTACATTAATAAATTACATTAACAAAACGTGTTGATGCTTAGGACATAGCTCTGAGACAACATTTCTGAGACAGCATGCGCCGGCGCACTAACCGGTTTCAATCCCGGCCGCGCCGCGCGCCCCGCCCCCCGGTGACCGGCTTAATATTTAATGCACTTTAACGCAACAGCGGCACCGACAACGTACTGTACGGCTTTTCTATCAGAAAAATGATTATGCTTGCCGGACCCCCCATACTATGTATCAGAAATTTTGATTCGGCAACGTCTGAGTAGAGCGCTGTCATCATTCGTGTTTTACACCTCTTTATTTAGAAACGCATGTCGACCAACATGAATAAAGATACGTTATTGGTTATTGCTGTATTTTTTTTTTAATGGACGCTCATTACAGCAGCCGCTCGCTATGTATAATGAAATAGGTTCAAGTATTATTTGAAATGATTTTTTAAATAATACTTGCTTGAGGAATGGTTCCCCTATTTTAGACAGATTGAGAAGACAGACTTAGGCGTCAATCTTGAAAGTTAGTGTGCTCGACTGCTCATGTGCTCGACTGCTCATGTGCTTGACTGCTCATGTGCTCGACTGCTCGTGCGCCGGAGCTGCAGCCTCTTGCGATACTGTTGCGCCAGAGTGCGGCGCGCGGCTCCTGCCTGCTGCCACTGACCACAGGCAGGACCCACGACTGCTTGGCGCACGCCAGGTCAGGTAATCTTCAAGTAAAACATCCCAACCATAAAGTCTATGGTTCACAAAGTTTTGTGAATAAGAATTTATCTAATTTCGTAAGTAATCCTCCCTATCTGAAGCTGTAAACATGTGCAACATGTACAACAAGTGCAGTGGTGTGTTACAAGACAAAAGGACGTCAGATTTCAAATGCTTCCAAAAAAAAAAAAACGAAGAGAAGATGGCGCATCATACTTATGAAAAACAAGTTTTAGCCACATTGATCTGGGCAATGTTTCGGAGTCATCAATAAAGAATTAAACAAATACTTAGAATATCGAATAACCTAAACGGAGTTCTAATATTAAAAGTATTAAATAAAAATCATATCAAATGTAAGTACTTGTTGGAATTCATTGGATGCTGTGCTGTTTCTGAACGCTTTCTCACATCAACTTAAGATTGGCAGTGTTTAATGGTTGAAATGTTATTAATAAAATATTAAAAGGTACAAACGTGTTCCGACTAGAGAATAAACATTTAAAAGCTTTTAATAATTTTAAAATAAAAAGAAATGAAACTAATAAGATTTTTATTATTCCTTATATCCCTTTATGACTTATTACAGCATAATAATATGCTAATATTAAACTAAAATTTTAAATTCCTAGCAAGAAATACTTTCTAGGCTGAAGCTGATGATATGCCTTTGCCTGTAGTTCCGCGCCGGACGAAGAGACAGATAAAAAAAAAGCTGTCATGCATGATATGTGAACCTTTGGGCATGTCAAATTTGCTATAAGAGTGCCCTGTCTGAACCTATCTAGTCTGTGCGCACGCCGGGACATCCCAATTTAGTCCCTCAACAATACTTAAATGACCGTTTATTTATAACTCTTGTTCTGAGATTCATGCTTGCCTAATTCGTTAACTTGAAACAATTACTAATGAAGGACAGACGCATGTCTATTAGCACAGTTCGGTAATGTCCGTCTGTTTATCTTTGTTGTCGCGCACTCGTCCGCTCCCGACGCGGGCGCACGGCGCTCGGCCCACGACGAGACGCGGCCCTCTCGCTGCTAATGAGAGTGCGCTGCGCCCTACTTGTGCCACTTACTGATATAATAGTCTCAGCTGTAAGATTAGTGGCCGCGCCGCCCGGATCAGCACGATATTTACAACTCTTTTTAACCCCTATTTGGGAACTTGCTATGTAATTTAATTATACCTACACTACACACGTATTAATTGAATTCATCTAAGACAATAGACATCATACAGTTTGTTAAGTTATAGTATTGTATTCGATAATTATCGCCTTACAAATCCTTCTCACTAATGAATCTTATGTGTTCACTTCACTTATTAATTCAACTATTATAAAATTGTAAGACGAAAGAGACTATAATAGTCTTCACGACACAGCACGTCTCCTGCAGTAATCTAAAATGTGGTCGCTAAGGGCTTTCTTTTGATAGGTACCAAACACGCGATGAGTATCTAACTTTCAGTTTTTCGAGGTAAGAATCTCTTGGGCTTAAATAACGTCATATATGTTTTTATAAAAGATATATACGCGTTAAGACTATGTTACCCGGTAAATATTACGAATTAATTGACAACTCATTCATTAAAATTGTTTCAGAAGTTTATACGCTACGGTGGAACATACGGTACTTATTACATTTAACCATTTTTTCTTTCAAAATATTTATTTCAAATAGGCCAGTTAAAGGCACTTTTGAATTGTCAAAAAATTTACTCTTTTAAATTAGTTATGATGCTACAGCCCCAGTCACAAGACATTAACTGTGAAAGTACTGCAGGTACAGACGCCAACACATCAACCTACCTCAATCTGTCTTTATTTAATAGATTTTCAATCTTATCACAACAGTGGAAGGTTCGTGTTCGATTGGTAAAATTTTACAGATTCGGGTAGGTTACCTGCTGTCACGTATATACGTTACCCTGTCGTGGCTAACGGGTGCGCCGATGTTGAACCGGCGCGGGCGCCGGCGGCGCGGGCGACGCCAGCAGTTCATTGCGGTTCGATGTGTGTACTGACCTCGATCACTAATTCGTTTTTGATTACTCAGATCATTGTTGTAACGAGTACCGACGCACTGCTGTTGTGAGCGTATTAACATATCTGTGAGATATGAGCTGAGAGGTCAGCCGAACGTTATCTGTACACAATACACAATGCAACTCGGTGCCGGCATAACAAGGAGCGGTAGTGTCGGCGCGCGGCGGCTCAGGCGCAGCATTGTGCACCAATCAACGCGCCTCGCATTCGGCTGCGCGACTCGATTCCTTTCTACTCAAGTATAGTACTAATAAACAAAGTCGGCAATACTTCATCAGTACACAGTAATACTTTGTCAAGACAAATCTTTTACATAATAATTCTGTATGCACTTATAATATGGTAGCAGGACAAAAAACCTACTCATGCTGAATTTTAAACCTCGTTACCCGAGGAAGAAGAAGTGAGAAGTATTGATTTTGACATGACATAAAATGAGTCATGTCAAAATCAATGCTTTTGCTTGAGCGGGAGCGCCGAGGGCGAGATGGAAGGGACTGTCGGACTCATGGTTATTAAAATCCATGGTGTTACGTCTGTTGTGTCTACGGTAGCAGCATGGCCTTAATGGCCTAATTTGTGGTATACAGTAAATTCGTATTCGTAATTCGTGTTCTTGAATGTAACTGTCCAAAGTATGATATAGTTTCTTAATGTTACTAACACTTTACGCGTGGTTAATTACAGCTGATGGGTCAAAAGATAATCATTATATTAGTACAACGGTGAAAATCAAGTGCATTCAAATGTACAAGTGAACACAGCGTGCGACACACGTCGCTCGCGAGCGCGGCTCGTCCGACTAAACCACGCGAACAAAAGACATAAACGCGCGTCACGGTGCGGCGATGTTCAAGTAAAACAATACGCTATGGTTTTAACATCATTTATTTTTTATTCAACAGCCAATCTAATAGGGCAAGATTTTACCAAAGCTATTAGGAGCTTTCGTCGGTCGTTTCAGTACACGGAACATACAATATGTATGCCGTAATCATTTATTATAAACACGTATACAATACACATCAGGCACAGTTTTCGGTTCATAATCAGCGGTCAATCATACGATAACACCGATCGTAGTCGTACAGGAATACAAAATAATACTGAAGAATAAATATTCACTATGACTAAGTACGTTAAAGTACATTAAAGCTCGAGCCTCTGTGGGCGAAGTTTTCACGTCACTACACTCTGCGCGATATGCGACAGTCCGACACTGAGAGTATTGCGACCGTACACAGACACGCTCAGCACACAGTCTCCATGGGTATGCGGGGCGCGGGCGGCGCGGGGGGCGCGGCGGACGAGGGCGCGGCCGGCGCCGGCGTGGTGTGCGTCAGCGACTCGCCGCAGGACGGCAGGTGCGTCGAGGAGTGCGTGTTGCGCCCGCCGCCGCCGCCGCCCGCACCGCCGCGAGCGCAGCAAGCCGCCGCAGCGCGCTTGAGCGCCGCCCAAGCGTGCGGCTGGCAGCCCACCACCAGAAAAATGAACACACCCTGCAGCGCGTTCAGAAGGTCGGTGGCATACCACACGTAGTCCGGCCCGCCCGCCGCCCACGACACCACGTCGGCCCCCCACGTCACGCCCATCACCACCACCAACTTGGCACACACGCGACCGAGAGCAGCCCTGAAAGTAACACATCGGCCGTCAAAATGTTCTGGTACCTTGCGAGACATGTGTGGCAGTCAACGGACTGGGTCTTACCGTTCGGAAGTGGACTTGACCTCATCTCGCCGCCACAGGCCGCAAGTGAGCTGGCGCGTGGTAGACACGAATAGAGCCAGGTTGACGAGCAGAAGCACGCCCACGGGCCCGAAGAAGTAGACAAGGATTTCCATGTCGCCATAGAACCAGCAACGCTGCACGGCGAAGCGTGGGCGCAGAAAGGGCGCGGCGGCAGCGGGCGGCAGCGCGTCCAGCGCCGCGGCCGCGCCCGCCAGCAGCAGCGGGCCCCCCCACGCGTACACCATGTACACGCGCAGCCGCCACAGCTCCTGCCCGCGCTCCAGAGACGTCGGCCGGAAGTCCCTGCAACCACACGAACCGTCACCCACCACCCTCAGACACACCACTAGAACTGATCACTTTTACTAGTCCTTAGGTGTTTGAGAGACAATCCCGCGGGCGCAGTGCAGCCCACTTTACTTGTTAATTTGGCCGCGGGCGTGCGCCGCGAGGATTGTCTACCGAGCGCTCGTCCATACTAAAAGAGAAAACGTTTTCCCACCCCTAAATGTTATCCTATCTCAATGATTTTTTAGAATGCTTCTGACATAGTAAAAAACTAGGTTTATAGGTTTTCTATTTTCAAAAGTAACTCTTAGGCGTCTGTAACTTTCGAAAACTATTATAAATTTTATTTTAACATTTAGGGGTAGGAAAACGTTTTCTCTTTTAGTATGGACGAGCTCTCGGTAGACGATCCTCTTAAATAACACGTGTTACCTTTATGCATCAATCAGTCTAATAAAATATATGCACAATGGCACATGAAGTACAATATAAAAAGTGGGGTCGTACTTTATCAGCGGTGCAGCACTTGCGGACGCTGTTGGTCGATATTGAAAACATTGAGTTCTTAGGAGCTGCGTGATGCGGGCGGTATTCTCACGCTTCCTTTCCAAATCTTCACCCCAATCCTACACGCTATTTTATTTTATATGTTTTTTTTTTTTAAAACTACGGTTAGGCAGACACAATAGTTGCGACAGTTGACGGCACGGTTGGTGCAGTAGTTGAGCGATCGGACTGCTGTGCTGCGTGTCGCGAGTTAGATTCCAGCAAATATTGTATGATCTACTAGTTGTCCCGGATCTGGCGTTTAAACGCGTTAAAAATAACCCACACAATTCCATAGTGTGGGGCAATATAAAAAAAGTTTTCAGAAACATCTAAACTAAAAACCGATAGAAAATAAAAGATAGTGATAAGATAATGGTTAGTACCTACGTACACAAAACATAAAGGAAAAACAAAGAACACAATATATACTGGTTGGTTATGTTGTGGGCTGTTAAAGAAGAGGTTGAAGAGAGTCTTCATCAGTTGAGACACGTACAGTCGTACACTTGTACGAGGGGTAGTCCTTAAACTTGTGGAATGAAAAGGAACGCTAGTGATATTAAACATGAGCTTATTTTTCCGCTGATACTACAGATACCGCCTGGTGATTATGACAGACAAACAGCCCCTTACCCTTATCCTTTACCCTTTGGGCTGCTAACCCTAAAAATGTTTTGTCAAGGCCCTCAAAACAGGCGACTTCACTTCTTTGCCATCAGTGAATTCTCCACGTGGTTCCATGATCCCGACCACTTAACATAATTGTTATCTTTCTTGGGACCAGTTGGTTTCTTGGTTTGGAAGTTTATAAAACCTTCAATTATTAAAAAACCACAGCGTTTATTTTACACTAGGGCCACACTAACGAGAAATGCCATTAATTATTGCATTAATGGCGCAATTTCATTAGGTGTTAGGGCCCGCACGCCGAGTGCGAGAGATTTCTGGAACGCATGCCACAGGGCCCGCATTCGGGGAAACGTTTTCATTATTTGAGAGGGCCCGCATGCCAGATGAGAGAGATTTCTGGAACGCAAGCCACAGGGCCCGCATTTGGGAAACCGCTTTCGATAGCCCACGTACGGGGTGTACGAAAACCTCCATGTTCGTCGCCATTTATTGACAAGAGTGGCAGACCCGCAAGCTGTGTATCGACCGATGAATTTCATTGGTTGATATCACGGTCGGTTGGACGTTTATACGAACATTATTTAATATCAACGAAAGCGGAAATACCGTTAGTATGGCCCGGTTATTAATGAGTTTATATCACAGTACAGATCTCAATAACATTTATGTGTTTGCGTAGCTAGCATCTGAAACTGATTAATAATTTCTTCGGAACCAAGTTGCACCGCTAGATCTCGGTGTACGCTCATTAAAGCCAGACCTTAGTCTTTCATCGACCATTTTATTTCGGCTAAAATTTAAATGCTCATTAATAATTCTTCTTGCATACCAAAATGGATAAATAATCACCAAATCTAAAACTCGCTTTAGCAAGATTTCAGAAACACCCCGAATTTCGGTTTGGTTAGGTTCCTTTAAACCTTGCACACAGAAAAAGAAGCCCCGCGAAGCGGGGCTTCGTCGACCCTGCTTAGGTAGAATTTTTTAATAGTAATAAAAGGTTTATTTCTTTATTACTATAAGAAGCACAATTTGGTGAACATTTATCCATTCTGGTGGAAATTTGGATTTTTTGGTTTTAATGTAGTTACTTTTCTGGTAGGCGTTTAAACACAAGCCTTTTATTTTTTAGGCAAGTTTTTAAGCTGGTAGAGAATGATCTTTCAGGGGTTATAATAATGAGTTGCTTTTTTATTCAAGGGAAAAACTGATCATCGCAGATATCGGTAGCTGTGTCGGTAGCGTCGAACACAGTTGTAGGTCTTTGTGCTACAGTATTCTAGTAATTGTGCCATCATAATTATGTCATAGTCACTTGGGCGATTCTCACACTGCCCCGCATCATGCTGCATGTTGCGTGTAGACGCACCTACGCGCGTTCCTGCGGGAGTGCAGATCTGCATCATCGTGCGGGTTTTTTGCGCACTCACGCGCGTAGGTGCGTTTTGTAGATTCACGCACGGCGGCTCTCATTTATTTATTCGCCGTTCTCTGTGGTGGTCGTGCAGTACTGAGCATTCAAAATCACGCGCGGCACTGCAGGATTCGGTGTGCCATACCTTGCGTCTCGCCCCGCACCTACGCGCGGGGGTGCATGTCTCTCCGCGTGTATGCGCGTAATCCGCATGAACGCGCGTGGATGCATTTTCTGTGTGTTGGACTGTGCGTGTTTTCCATACAAACGGAGATACTTACAAGCAACGGAAGAACACGCATCCACGCGCTACGCTGCATCATGCGGGGCAGTGTGAGAATCGCCTTAGAAATATTGTACCTTCATTGTCCCCCGCCAGAAATCTTTTGAAGGTTTTTGATGGATATGAATCAAGGGGCTGCGGACCACCCCCCGATTCCCGTTGGTCCCGGCGGTCTTTTGTAGATCTTTGGCAGTCATTAATCACAGTCAGAGAAGCTCGAAAATTTATAACCAGTCTTTCCAACGGGTTTCGTATTAACCAGTTGCTGGGTTATATGAGGTCTGATGGGTAGTCGCCACGTAAAATATTGTATTGTATTTATGCAGTTGCATTCGGTTAGTCTGGAAGCCGGCGGATTTTGGGATAGAAATATGGTACAAATTAATCAGTTCTTTTGGAATATGATAGTTATGTACGAGTAATCTGATTTTCACCGCTATTGTTAACAGGTTTTTGTCGTTATGACACAATCCATGGCAGAAACGATAAATTGTACTCACCGGAAAGTCCACCAGATGTTGAAACACATCGTGTTAAGCCAAAAGAATGCCGACAGGAACAGGAAATGCATACACACCGCTGCACGGCACATGAAACAAACGAGACTCGTCAGCCACCAACGCACGTCACTAGTCACTCTGACACGAACAGCACCAAGCAGACAGCTCACCGAGCGAGCGGCAGAGCGCGGCCGGCACCACGTCGCCGGCCAGCTGCGTGGTGGCCAGCAGCACGTCGCCCAGCATGAGCGCCGCCACGTAGTGCGTCTGGCAGCGCCAGTGCAGCGCGTGGTGTGCCGCCGGCAGCGCGAAGCCCGCCGCCAGCGTGGCCGCCAGGAAGGCTGCGCCCACTGCTAGCCCCGCACCGTACAGAAGGTGGCGCGAGCCTTGCGCGCGCCTGGACCGCGCCGCCGCCTCGCACGCCAGCACGCGGGCGCCCGCCTCGCCCAGCACCGCCTCGGCGCACCACGCGCCGCCCACTAGCGCCTCGCCGCCGCCGCCCGCCGTGCTCAGCAGCAGCGTGCCGTGCCGGCCCAGGCGCGCGCCAGCCAGCGTGCCTGCCACGGCGTACCGCGACTCCTCGGGGCACGCCGGCCAACCGAAGCCGACAGTGCTAGCCGAGCCGGCCGCGCTCCGGTTGACTAGGTCGTGCAGCTCCTCGAGCGCCTCCTCCGCGCGATTGCTGACCGTCTGGTTCTGGTTCACGCACTCCTTGCCGTCAAAGGCAAATCCTTGCCCGCAGCACTTAACCGGCTCCCACATAATATCGTCAGCGCACGCGAGAGCAGCCTTGAAGTCTGTGCAGTACCGGCTGGTCGGCAGGGGCGACCTCGGCGCGCCGCGCACCATCATGACCCCATCTGGACCGCGCAGAGCGTACGGCGCCGCGTGGTTCGGAAGCAGGCGCAGCGGGCCGCAATCAGGGGTGCCCGTCCTTTTACTCCAATGTTTTGGTTCTTCGTAAACAATTCTTTTTTCGAGAAACGAGAAAATCCTCGTAGTCCGGTTGATATTCTCGACTAGGGGACCACATGCAGTGGCGACAGCTTCCGGAGAAAGCACGGTGGCCTGCAGCACTTGGTCCGTGAGCGCCTGGCCGGGCGGGCAGCAGTAGCTCACATTCACCCGCGGCACAGCTACGCCGCCCATCGCCATCCACAGCACGCCCCATGCTGCCAGGAAACTATCGAGGCCCGACATCTCGCGACGGTTTCACCGATCGCGCCGTGGACGAGACGGTCGCTGGGCCTGCATGGCAGCCCTGCACACTTATTCGTAATATTCAGATCAAAATAAACACAACAAAATTTTAGACTTCGAGTACTTTTTTATAATTTTGTGTTAAAAAAAAACATCGATTGGTTTCCGAACACGACGATAATAAACACGTGTAAAAACGTTCAGGCCAACACCGACGCGAGCTTTCACCTCAAGAGCCGACGCGATACTGTCGCTGGCCAGCAGCTGACGAGCCGCGTGCCGGCACGCCGCGACCGCGCGCCCCGCGCGGCGCCCCTCGTGCACTCTGTCACCATGCGTTCCATCCAAAGGAGTTCCAGTGTGCTCTGCTCTGCTGGCTGACTTCAGTTCAGTAGTACCTACTAGTATAGTACTGCACATTTGCACAACTCCGCCACACGCCACTAGTATCACATTAGTAATATTCTACCGTGACTTCGCGCTCGAATACAAGGGTTGTCACTTGTCACAAATTATAATGCGGCTCTCCTGTTCCGTACCACATGATGATGACAGCGATGCATCTTTACATAGTTATGTATGCAAATTAATTTATTATAATCTCAAGCACATTTTTTATTCCTTTAAAAAAATATTTTAATAACTGTAAATTACCCACGTTTTAATCTATTTGGTCTTTACCAATACAACAAAATGATGGTTCTTAAAAAATGGTTTAGTGATATATTGATGATAATATGATAATTTAGTTAACTGGCTACATTATGAAGTATGTAGGTAGGTACTTCATTTTTGTTACTTATACCTACCGTTAAAATAGTACTTGGCAATGGCAGGGCTTATCCTTTTCATTTGTGGGTTCATTGAGTACCACTGGGTGTACAACTTAGAATTAAGTACAGTCACACTCAAAAGTGGTTTGGCGCACTTACAAGGCAATAGCTTAACGTTTAGTTTGACTTATGACCTTCTTCTTTCGAGAGACACAGGTATCATCAACTGATTGCATGGGATTCATAATTTCAACATTGTAAAGCATGTCCATTTGACTTAGTGGTTAAGCGTGATCAAAAAGATGCGAGTTCAAACCTCACGAAGTGGTAATCTTTTTGTAAGTTTTAATCAATTGTTCGTTTTACAACCAATATCTAAGTTATTTATCAAAATATTGTGATGATTTTAAAGAAACAAAAACTGCAAACGTCGTTATTAAGATTCGAACTCAGAACTCTGTTGATCGTGAATCCACTTAGCCCAACAGAAACAGTTATCAGCACAAATGTTACTTAGATCATTGCGAATGAATGCAAAGAAATGTTAAAAACCGGTTTCCACTTTTGTAAAACACGGTTGTAACACAAAATTATGCGGCTGATTTTTTCGTTTTCAATTTCTTACTAAAGTCTGTGATAATGATGATAGTTTATTAAAGGGTTTAGAATAAAAAAAAATGCGTGATATATATAAAAATATAATTATGTTATAACAATAATTATATTTTTGTTGTCTAATGATAATATAATAATATTTATTATAAATTCGTAGATGTTTTTTTTATTATTTTAACAAAAATATGAAATGCTTCAATGGATTTTCGAAGCTACTAAACAATAAATAGGAGAATTCAACAAATCGAAATAAAACTTAAAAAAAAGTGACTTTATAAACCCTTACTAACGTTTTATTATATTTTAACAAATAAATAAAAACAGGGTATTTTTTATACATAATTATAGTGCGGACATTTTATTTTAATTATTATCTTTTAAGAAAATGAATAAAATCGTATAATTACTTCACCAAAAGAAATATTAAAGTTATCATTATTAAAGTCGATTATTTTGAAACAGTAACATGACACCGCGACCCTGGAATTTAATAGACTATTTGCCCTTTGCGCTCCAGGGCAGTAAGAGCGAGCGAAGTGAGCTGGGGACTTGGGTCACCCTGACTCGCACAGTCCTTTGCTTTCCCGGGCCGCGATGCCCTTTTACGGTGTCAATATAAACTTTTAGCACCGCGACCCTGGAACGCAAAGAGCCAGTCGCTCTTTGCGTTCCCAGGTCGCGGTACCAAAAAAAGGTTGTGCTTTGAGCACATCAAAAATAAAGTTATAAATTACGGAAACGATATAAATAAACTAATACGCACTTCATAAAAAATACCCTGATAACGAGGTTACTATTAGCTTAAATATCTGTTTCATTACGAAAAGAGGATTGAAGCTTAATAACCTTGAATCTTAATCCTAAAATAAAATTTGAGTGTCAATAAAACTATATAATAAACAATAAATACAACAAAAACCATAATATCATAAAATATTCTTGAGAAAATCTTAAACGTTTTTTTTTTCTGTAAAATATAAACGGTTTTTAGCTGATGTTCGATGATATAAGCCTTCAGTGTTGAGTGCACGGTGAACGGTTATTATATATCGTGTTTAATCAGTTACTCATTGAAGGAAACCTTATCCTTCGTTTTCGTTTAACATATTTTGACGTCCATGCTTATCCTATACAACAATCCTTATCCTTAACAAGACGTGTTCCATTTCGCTGTCTTCAAGCTTTGTTTTTTTTTCTCATATCCCACAGACTCACAGTATTTCAACACTAGAACAAAACATGGAATATCTTTATAAAAAATACAGCTGTTGATTTATTTTACTATTAAGAAAAATCTATAAATAACACATACTAAGGGCGACTTTTACCAACGGTTAAACATGTTTAAAATTTTATTTAAGGACAAAATTCAATACAATTTTGTGCTTAAGAGCGTATATTCCGAAAGCTGGCAACGTCGCAAATGGTTGTCAAATATTAACAAGTTTTAATTAATTTAGCATTGTTACTGTATGAAAATAAGAAATATGGCTCTGTAGTGCACTAAAAAATATATAAGGGAATGCAATAATTAATATCGTAACACCGAATATATAGTTTTAGATGTAGAAAAAGCATTTGGAAGCTTTCCAAATGCCTTTTATACACCGGAAACGGTTACAACATCAAATTCAGTGTTTTAATTGCATTCCTGTATCATTTTTTTAGTGCACTACAGAGCGATATTTCTTGTTTTCATACAGAAAATTTGCCAAATTAATTAAAACTTGTAATTATTTGACAGCTATTTGCGACGTTGCCAACTTTCAGAATAAGCAGCCTTAAATAAAATTTTAAACATGTTTAACCGTTGGTAAAAGTCACCCTTTGTATCAATCAGATTTTTTTACTTTTAAACAAAACTATTTTAACACTTTTGAATACGGAATCTTATATAATCAATAAGAATATTAACATGTGAAATAATTAAAATTAAAATGTTCAACTCACACTTAGTCCGGTTTCATATGATATTTATGTTATGTTTCATCCACATTTACGTAGGGCTATAATATTCGCCACCAATGTTTATAGGTGAAAATTCCATTGTTTATATTTCACTGCAAATCGGTAATCATAACAAGTTTAATCGGAGATTCAAACACTCGTTACACACAATAACCAGGAATCAACAACGTTCTATTATACTCGTAGGTTACTCGAAACGAACTAACATAATTTGTGTCTACCCTACAAATAATTTACTTTTGTTTTCTGAGATCTACCGACAAAACTTTATTATAAATGAGAACATAACAAACTATAATTACACACAAAACTAATGACGATGGTATGCAATTATAAAAAAAAAGTAATTTTAACTATCAAAATCCTTTTAAAAGTGTATTAAAAATAACAAAAAGTATAAAGTAACTATTAAAAATCAAGAAAATGAAATTATGAATGGTAAAAAAAAAAACACAAAGCAGGTGATTTGATCTCACGCCACAGCTCGTTAGTTAACGCACTATCCGAGCGGTATAGTTTACCATTGCGCCAACATCACTTGTAGGAAACTGGTTGAAATTATGAAGTATACCATAAGTTGATTTGATTTGTATAGTACAACTTATAACAAAAGGACGTAAGTCACAGCGAAGCGACAAGCTATTGCGTTGAGAAAATTACAAAGGATTTTGGAATTCGACTGTACCTATTCTAATGTTTTCTTTATCTTTGTCATTTATTGGGTACTTGGGAAATGATTCACTGTGTACTTAATAAAACCTACCTATTATTACGACTCAAATACATAGCTAGTAGTCAAGCCATTGTATCTGCTCCGTTTGAAGTTTTCGGCACTTGCAGCAGCCGCACCAGCACTGAGCACAGCATGCAGTACCAGGAACATGGGATGGCGCAAGGGTGTCGACACATTTTGCATCCCACACCAAAGGTCTGTTGTAGTAACAAAATATACCACTAACGCCATCTATATTGTCTGATACTAAACTCTGTGTAACTGGTCGCCATCTTAAACTAATAAAAGCGTCAGTCTGTTAGAAAACCACAAGCGCGTTTTATTAGGTTATGGGCCCAGTCCCTAACCTTTGATTTTCGGAGTGTTTTTATGGACTATCAGTGCTAAAATGTCTGGAAGCTATGCAGTGAACGTCCCAAAGTTAAAGGGAAGAGAAAATTATGACGATTGGGCGTTTGCCGTCGAAAACTTCATGATTTTGGAGGGAGTGGATGTGACCGGCAAAATCGAGCTAACGGATGTTGAAAATAAGAAGGCGAGGGCAAAAATGGTCATGACTATTGATCCATCGCTATTTGTTCACATCAAGACCGAAACCACAGTACAAGCTTTGTGGAACAAATTGAAATCATTGTTCGACGATAACGGTTATACACGCAAGATTACTCTTCTGAGAAACCTAATTTCAATACGTATGGAGAGTTGTGACAATATGACCAGCTACGTGAACCAGCTTACGTGGAAACGGCTCAAAGATTAAAGGGAACCGGCTTCCAAATAGACGACGAATGGATCGGCTCGCTGCTCCTGGCAGGACTTCCTGAAAGATTTAGCCCCATGATTATGGCGATAGAACATTCCGGGCTGAAGATCAGTGCTGATAACATAAAAACAAAGTTGTTAGACATGAGTTCTGATTTTGAGGTTAAGTCGGAAGGCGCGCTCATTGCACATGGACAGAAACGCACCCTACCGACCCAAGGGCAAACTAGCGGAAATAGCAGTAATGGAACGCTCCCGTCATCTGTCAACGGAAATGTCAACACAACTACCAAAAAGCAAATCCGCTGCTACCATTGCACAGTGTTTCAGGATTGCTTGGGAGCGGACATGTTTTAACTAATAGCATATATCGATGTAGTAAGACCTAATAACAAAAACTGCAAAAGAAACCCTATGTCAATTATTCATAGTTTTCGAGAAAAAAAATGCTAAAGTTGCTAGTTCAGAGTATGTGTCAAATAGTAAAACTGTGTTTTTTTCTTGAACAGTCAAAACTAAAAGTAATATTTAATAACCTCGTTTTAACACATAAAATTATATGTTATTTAAGCTTTACAACAGCTATAACATGTAAGTAATTACGAAGAAATTAACAAAAAAACGAATTTTCGTGTTTATTTTTTATTATGATAATGACATCATTTCCGCGCCAAATTTTCTTCTTAAGGGTAAGTTGACCTTTTGTTCTTGCTGTATAAAAAAAAATTAGCCATATAACCCGCAGTCTGATGAAGTTATAATTTTTTTATGAAAACACTTAACGCCTATATTTTTAGAAATAGCAAAAGTACTGTGTGATTTAGTTTGCTATTAAAAGTAAGACAGGCCTACAATTTAACTTAGACGATCAAACAAATATGATTATACCTAATCTTTAAAATAGAATAAATGAGAATTTTGGCTAACGTACCTTACAATTAAGCTAAGACAATCAAACAAATATAGAATTTTCTGCCTTACTTTTAATAGCAAACTAAATCACACAGTACTTTTGCTATTTCTAAAAATATAGGCGTTAAGTGTTTTCATAAAAAAATTATAACTTCATCAGACTGCGGGTTATATGGCTAATTTTTTTTATACAGCAAGAACAAAAGGTCAACTTACCCTTAAGGAGAAAATTTGGCGCGGAAATGATGTCATTATCATAATAAAAAATAAACACGAAAATTCGTTTTTTTGCTAATTTCTTCGTAATTACTTACATGTCATAGCTGTTGTAAAGCTTAAATAACATATAATTTTATGTGTTAAAACGAGGTTATTAAATATTACTTTTAGTTTTGACTCTTCAAGAAAAAAACACAGTTTTACTATTTGACACATACTCTGAACTAGCAACTTTAGCATTTTTTTTCTCGAAAACTATGAATAAATTGACATAGGGTTTATTTTGCAGTTTTTGTTATTAGGTCTTACTACATCGATATTATGCTATTAGTTAAAACATGTCCGCTCCCAAGCAATCCTGAAACACTGTGCATTGCAAAAAGGTTGGTCATTTTAAAAGCCAATGCCGCCTATTAAATAAAGACAAACCGAAATCAACTTCAAATGTGTTGAGTGCAGTGTTTCTTACGCGAGAGTTTGATCAAAACGACTGGTACATTGACTCTGGCGCTAGTGCTCACATGGTGTCGAACAAAAACATGTTGACAAACATATCTTACGAACCGAAAATCAAAGAGATCATAGTCGCTGATCGAACAAAAGTACCAGTGATATGTTGTGGAGATCTTCGACTGACTACACGTGTTAAAACAGCGACACACGAGGTAGGAATAAGCAATGTTTTGTGCATACCTACACTTACGACGAACTTGCTTTCAGTGAGCAGAATGATTGCAAATGGTAACAGAGTATCCTTCAATGAAAATGGATGTTACATTTACAATGCTCAGAATGTTTGCATTGGTGAAGCAAGCCTGGTGAATGACGTGTACAGATTAAACATTGAACAGACAAAGCAGCTTTTAGCGGCTGCAGTACAGACTTCGTGCAATACTTGGCACAGGAGATTAGGTCATATTAACATGAACGACCTTGAGAAAATGAAGAAAGGTGCAGTTGATGGTGTATCTTATCAAGATAGAAGTGATATTAGCAAATCAAGTTGTGTTGTTTGCTGCGAAGGCAAACAAACGAGGTTGCCTTTCTCAGCCAGTACAAGCACCAGCAGCAGAGTCCTAGAAGTGGTTCACACAGACTTATGTGGCCCCATGGAGAAGAGATCACTTGGTTTAGCTAGATACTACCTGTTGTTTGTTGATGATTATACCCGGATGTGTTTTGTATATTTCCTGAAAGAAAAAAATGAAGCATTTAAATATTTTAGAGAGTTCAAAGAGCAGGTTGAGAATCAACAGTCACAAAAAATAAAGACACTACGGTCTGACAATGGTGGAGAATTTTGCTCAGTGGAAATGGAAAGTTACTTGAAAAGACACGGTATTATACATCAAAAAACAGTAGCATATACACCAGAACAAAATGGCCTAAGTGAGCGTTACAATAGGTCAATTGTAGAAAAAGCACGCTGTCTTCTATATGAAGCATCATTTGACAAACGTCTATGGGCAGAGGCTGTGAATACGGCAGTGTACCTCAAAAATAGGTCACCTGCTGCAGTTTTGGACAAGAATACCACTCCATATGAAATGTGGACTGGCAAAAAACCTAATCTTAGCTACATCAGAGTATTTGGAAGTCCAGTGATGGTCCACATTCCTAAAGTAAAACGTAACAAGTTAGACAAGAAATCAGAAATGTTGAGACTTGTTGGGTATTCAGAAAATGTTAAAGGCTATAGATTATATGACCAGAAAACACATAAAATAACTGTGGCGCGAGATGTTGTTGTCATGGAGACAGTTAAAAATGACACTACAGAGGTGATGGTTAAAGAGAGGGAGCCAGAAAAACATAATGTGAAGAATACTAACCTGGATGAAAGTTTGACAAGCGTCGAAGAAAATGACAGAACAAGCAGAGATGATCCAACATATGTTGTAAGTGACACGTCAAGTGAACAGGATGAGGACTATAGTGAGTGTCTAACAACAGACGATACGATGGTTGCTTCTCAGAGTGATGCTGTCACTCAGCAGGAAAAACGTGTGCGTCGTGCACCAGATAGGTTTGGTTTTTCGAATATGTGTGTTGTGGACTTTACCAGTGAACAAATATCCCTACAGGACGCTCTCAAGGGATCGGAAAAAGAGCAGTGGTGTAGTGCTATGCAACAAGAGCTCAATTCCTTTAGTGACAATGACACTTGGGAGGTAGTGGATAGGCCTAATGAAGGCACAGTGGTGAAAAACAAGTGGGTGTTCAAGAAAAAATGTGACAGTAATGGTAATGTACGCTACAGAGCCCGGCTTGTCGCAAAGGGCTTCACCCAAATCAAAGGTATGGACTATAATGAAACCTTTTCACCTGTTTTACGATACTCAACTTTGAGATTACTTTTTGCCTTGAGTGTACAACTTAATCTAAAAATGAATCATTTAGATGTACCAACAGCATTTCTCAATGGTGATATTAAAGAATGTGTATACATGGAAATACCAGAAAATTCAAATTTTGAGAATTGTAATAATAAAGTTGTGAAATTAAAAAAGGCCATCTATGGCCTAAAACAGTCAGCTAGAGCCTGGTACATGAAAGTAGAGTCCTGTTTGTTAAACTTAGGTTTTATTAAGTCTAAATATGAACCTTGTCTATTTATGAAATGTCATGATAATGTTAAAGTTTATGTGGCATTATTTGTGGATGATTTTTTTGTTTTTTATAATTGTGAAAATGCTTACAAAAATATGAGAAGTGTCTTAGAGTCAGATTTCAAAATTAAAGATCTAGGAGAGATAAAAAATTGTCTCGGTATGAATGTTAATGTTAAAAAGGATTGTGTTACTTTGGATCAAGAAAGATTTATTGACAGTATTTTGCAAAGATTTAATATGATAGATTGCAAACCCTCTGATACTCCAATGGAAATTAATTTAAAATTAGAAAAAGCTGAAAATGATAATTGTAGTGAAACTTACCCTTATCAGCAGTTAATTGGATCTTTGATGTATCTTTCAGTACTTACTAGACCGGATATTTCATATAGTGTCAGTTTTCTAAGCCAGTTTAACACATGTTATAATGAAAAACATTGGAAGCAATTGAAAAGGTTGTTAAGATACTTGCAAAAGACTAAACATTTTGGTTTAATTTTTAAGAAAAATTGTTCTGATTTACATGGATATGTAGACGCAGACTGGGCGTCTTGTAATATTGACAGAAGGTCTTACACAGGCTATTGTTTTGTATTGTCAGGCTGTGTAGTTAGCTATGAGTCTCGAAAGCAAAGGACAGTGGCCCTGTCGAGCACAGAGGCCGAATACATGGCTCTCTCAGAGGCTTGTAAAGAGGCAATACATTTAAAGTTTTTAATGTCTGAACTTGGTATGTTTGATAAGAATAAAGCATTAAACTTGTACAGTGACAGTCAAAGTTCATTAAAATTGGCTTCTAATCAATTATTTCATAAACGAACTAAGCATATTGATGTACGACATCATTTTAGTAGAGAGTGTGTTGCTAATGGGCAAATTAAAATTAACTATCTAGAAACTGCTTCTATGCCTGCAGATATATTAACTAAAGCACTTTGCTCTACTAAACATTATAAGTTTATGGACCTGATGGGAATAGGGAAAGTAAACCAAATTTAAGTTAAAGTATGTTGTTTATTATTTTGTTAACAATTTAGCTTATAAATAATTGGTGGGATATTTTGTTAAGAGAGGGTGTTGTAGTAACAAAATATACCACTAACGCCATCTATATTGTCTGATACTAAACTCTGTGTAACTGGTCGCCATCTTAAACTAATAAAAGCGTCAGTCTGTTAGAAAACCACAAGCGCGTTTTATTAAGGTCTAATCCGTAAATGTATTATAATGTACATGAATATTTAAATGTGTAACGCGACAACCAAAAGAGCGCGACATCACTACTCCCGTGTCGGCTGAGTCACCGAGCGCGACCCCGCCACCGCACCGCCGCCGCTGCCCGAGCGCCTATAAAAGGCCATGCAGAGCCCAATAACGCCAGTCTCAGGTCGGCACGCGCCGGTGGTACGCTCCGCATCGACTTAGGTCGGTCACGCCTGCCCCGCTTCTTGCCGTATCTGGGTACTCAGTCGTATACTGTGTGTATGTTGTGTCGGCATCGCTAGCGGTCCGCCCATCATTCTCACAGTGTATGACGCCGTAGGGTTTACTTAGCTAGCCGTTATATTATGTAGAATCATTTAATTTTAACTTAAACCTTGTTATTTTGTTAATGTAGACTTAGCGTTTTATGTTAGTTTTACTTATCAAATAAATTATCTTTGTTTATTTGTCTATTGTGAGTTTGGTCTCATCTCCACACACAAACCCTTCTTACAATTGGCTTCCCAACGCGGGCACTTACCTTTTGTTTTAATTTGTTAGATCAAAGTAAATTTTCTTAAAGTACCCTGTTTTTTTAAATTTTGTTGTTAACTGAATAACTTTAATCGTTATAGACCAGGAGTTGGTGTTATATTTTTTTCTTTAGTCCAACTAGTCAAAATACATTATAGTCGAGGAGCTAGTGTCTCTTTTCAATTAGTCAACTTACTTGAAATATTTTGTTTACAAAATTGATTTATATCAGATTTTACCCAGACGTAGCCGCAGAAATAAAATAATGGCGAACGTCAGCTTTACTGATGATCAGTTTCGTGATCTGTTAGAAGTCTTAGCGAATAGCACTAAACGTGCCGCAACTGCTGTTCTACTTCTTGGATGAAACCGAACGGAAATACGATTTATTTCCCGAAGGAGAGGAAGAAGATGGTGCACTCGTGTCCACAGTGCAAACGGAGCCTGAGAAAGCCGAGACGGTATTTGAGAAGTTAGCCAAAATCACCTCTCTGGAACCATTTGTGAGCCCGATGCTCACGACTCCGTCCCCACCTTCAACCCTACCTGAAGAATGCGGAATGGAGGATTCGTACGGACCACCGCGTCCGATTAATTATGATACTTCCCCGCAGTTGCCATCAAGCAAGGCACTTACCCTATCCGGGTACTCACCCAGATCTAACGGATCACTGTTACGTGATGTGCAATCAGCTGTGAACAACTCTGAAGTAACTCTCTCGCCACACAGCAAACAATTGGTTGGCCCAAATGTTGATATTGCTATGATCGGGGTCACAACTACTGAAGAGGTTACACAGTTGAATAACCTATTGGAACGTAACGCTACAGTATTTAGTGGTAATGGAAAACCAGCCAGTTAAGATGGCTGTAGTACCAGTCACAATGTGTGGTCGGATAATCCCCACAAATTTTATCGTGTTACCAGAGACCCACGATAACCGAACGCTCCTAGGAGTAGACTTCATTCAAGACGCGGGTATGGTGCTCAACCTACCGCAGTTGCTGTTCCCCTTCTTGGATGAACCAGGACGGAAATATGAACTATTTCCCGAGGAAGAGGAAGAAGATGGCGCGCTCGTGTCCACAGTGCAAACGGAGCCTGAGACAGCCGAGACGATGTTTGAGACGCTAGCCAAACTCACGTCCCTGGAACCATTTGTGAGCCCGATGCTCACGACTCCGTCCCCACCTTCAACCCTACCAGAAAAATGCGTAATGGAGGATTCCTACGGGCCACCGCGCCTGATTAATATTGATACCCCTCCACAGTCGCCCTCAAGGATGAAACCGACGCTATCGGGATACTCACCCAGATTTGTCGGATCGCTATTTCGGGATGCTCAAGCGAGCATCAATAGTACTGAGGTGACCCTGTCACCCCGAAGCAATGCGTTGTTTGCACCAAACACGTCATTCGCTGTTAAGCAATTGTCATGGGAGTAGTCTTCGAGCAGGGGGAGGGCATAGACAAGCCAAATTTTAACAACAGATAGTCTTATCTGGAAACTTCAACTCAGAAATAACTCTTTCCCTTGTTCTGTTAGCAGAAACTGTTGAGTATTCCAGACAGACCCTTGCGCAGACGCGACAGGCCAAAGAAGCAAGCAGACACCAGAGCAGCAACTGGTCTCCTCGCCGGGACGTCTTCGGGACCAGAGGGGGAGTATGTAACGCGACAACCAAAAGAGCGCGACATCACTACTCCCGTGTCGGCTGAGTCACCGAGCGCGACCCCGCCACCGCACCGCCGCCGCTGCCCGAGCGCCTATAAAAGGCCATGCAGAGCCCAATAACGCCAGTCTCAGGTCGGCACGCGCCGGTGGTACGCTCCGCATCGACTTAGGTCGGTCACGCCTGCCCCGCTTCTTGCCGTATCTGGGTACTCAGTCGTATACTGTGTGTATGTTGTGTCGGCATCGCTAGCGGTCCGCCCATCATTCTCACAGTGTATGACGCCGTAGGGTTTACTTAGCTAGCCGTTATATTATGTAGAATCATTTAATTTTAACTTAAACCTTGTTATTTTGTTAATGTAGACTTAGCGTTTTATGTTAGTTTTACTTATCAAATAAATTATCTTTGTTTATTTGTCTATTGTGAGTTTGGTCTCATCTCCACACACAAACCCTTCTTACAAATGATAAATTTAATAAATAAATAATAATACCGAAAAACGCAATAATAATCTATAATACAAATAATAATAATACATGTATAAATTAAATAAATATTGATGCATAAATACAATATATAACTCGCAAAAATTATGTGATACAATTAATTATAAGCCTACACATTACCTGCACAAAACGAAAGAGTATACAGGGTTACTGGTAACTCGACGTATTCCTTGCAGGACGACATAGTATGGCTAAAATGCAACAAATTAAGCCACCAAATGTTCTACCGAAGTTCAGTAGTTTTTGAGTTACTTAGATTTTTAGTTTTTTATGAAAAATCCCAGATTAAATCGTTTGGAGTCAATTTAAAAGTGATTTACGGCGCGACTGTACTGAAATTTAAGTTAATATCATAGCTGATGCCGTAGCCGATAAATTTTAATAATTAAAAGTTCAAAAATGCCTAAAACCTTGGCAAACATCACTAATCAAACATTCAATTTTTAGTAATTTTTGCTATTACTCCATAAAAAATTTTGTCTAGTGAAAAAAAATAATACTACGCCTGATGTACAAATTACTAGAAAAATATCCTTGTCTTATCAGCTATTCAGAAAGGTATGATTGTCAATACTTTTGCATGTGTGACAGGGAAGGGAAGAGTTTTATGAGGAGCAGGTAAAATTGCATTTTTTACCCCGAACACTAAATGGGGAACTTTATGAAGATTTCCTAACAAATCATTTAACACCACTGCTCACGGATGTACCGGAAGACAGAAGAGCAAACATGCTTTATAACATGACGGATGTCCAGCCCACTTCCGAATCACAATTCGACAATTGCGCGGTGAGCCTATTCCGAGGCCTGCACGAAGCCCTGATCTTACGCCACTAGACTATTACGTCTGGGGTCATATGAAAGACCTAGTTTATGTGACCCCAGTAAAATTCAATTGAAGAACTAAGGGAGAGAATAACAAATGCAGCGGACCAGATGAGGGCAACAATCACATCAAGAATCACAAAAACTGAAGTGAGGAAGCGAATAAGAACATGTATTAGAAACCGAGGGCAGCACATCGAACAAGACGTGTGAAGGTGTAATTAAAGTTTTTAAACTGTATTGATATTGATTAAAAATAATACTAATATTCACCAAATTGTTTTATTGATTTTCCGAATAATCACCTTTTTGTGAGATGCACATAATGTAGTCCTTAACTTTGTATTAAATTTCATACCTTTTTGGATAGCTGATAAGACAAGGATATTTTCCTAGTAATTTGTACATCAGGCGTAGTATTTTTTTTTTCACTAGACAACATTTTGTATGAAGTAATAGCAAAAATCACAAAGAAATAAATGTTTCTTTAGTGATATTTGCCAAAGTTTTTGGTATTTTTGAACTTTTAATTATTAACAAAGATCTGCTACGGCATCAACTATGATATTAACTTAAATTTCAGTACAGTCGCGCCGTATATCACTTTTAAATTGGCTCCAAACGATTTGATCTGGGATTTTTCTTAAAAAACTAAAAATCTAAGTAACTCAAAAACTACTGAACTTCGGTAGAATATTTGGTGGCTTAATTTGTTGCATTTTAGCCCTACTATGTCGTCCTGCAAGGAATACGTCGAGTTACCGTAACCCTGTATTAATCATAGATAATAAAGAAAATATTGAAGTTGTGAACAAATATTTATAATAGCCCTTCTAATTTTTTAATTTTTATGTTGTTATGCCCGACAGAGCCCACAATGCTCCAAAACTATTGTAAGTATGTATCTTTATGTACCTACCACCTAAGTTCACATTGTGGAATGCAATACCTAAACGTATTGAATATTGAGTAAGGTCTACCCAACATCCATGGCATTATAGTCATCCCATCTGGTCTCTTTCCATCGTCGCGTGCCAAGCCACTGGGTTCTAAAACGGCTGGCACCCCGGCGATGACAAGAGCACGACGGATAATGTCATTTAAACTGGTATGCCGTGCTAGCCGACCAGCACTCTTGCTGCAGGAAAGGCCATGGTGCCCGAGGCAGTCGACGCCTTCGCCACACTGACAACGATGTGGTGCCCCGCAAGGAGCGCCCAGACGCAGGCATGTTATAGCGATCCGGAAGGTTTCGTCACCCAGCATATGGTACCTATGTATGTTGGGTGACGGTAGTACCCATAGACCCGACTCCCACTCGCCCACAGCCAGCAGGCGGGCGCGCTCTACAGAATTGGTTGACGTATTAATAAGATTATACCGTACCAACCCGCAGAGCGGCTCATGCCACTACCTCTGGGAAGATGGGTTCACGGGTCGATCTGAATCCGGGCAAGTCATTTTCCAGGCGTTCTCCGCATTGGTCAAGCACGGCACTTCAGAGTCAACCAGGGAGAGACTTAAAATCTTTCTGATTAAGGTTTCAGTGCTGTGGACAGAGGACAGGAACGCCGGTTTTTTAGTGGTTGTATAAAAATTTACAACATGGTTCAATAGAAATATCAAAATAGAACTATCTATTTTTTTTTTCTTAAGTTATTCGCACTTAAACATTACCTTAGCGCTTTCCTTAATTATTAAGTCGGTAATCGGAAACCAAACACACAGCATAGAGTGAATGTTGCGAATATTCGCATCCGCATATATTCGCAGATTTTTGGACATTCGCATTCGCATCCGCATAAATTCATGCGAATGTTTTGTGAATACGAACGACCAATATTTGGAACTCCTTCTTCTACACATTTCATTCATTCTTATCTGGCGTCTTCCTCTCCATTCATCTTTTACTCAGTCTGCCTTTATTTCGCCATTCATCAATATAATTTTCATCAAATCAATCACAAACCTCAATCATAAAAACCGGCCAAGTGCGTGTCGGGCCACGCACAGTGTAGGGTTCCGTAGTTGCCCATCAAAATACTTATGCGAACTAATTAAACTGATTCGGTGAAATTATTTTAAAAAGAAGAATTTTCAAAATCGGTGCAGGTGTGGCGGCGTTCGATTTCCGAACGCACCACGCACCGCCTCGAGATGGCAACACTACCGCCATGTTCGGGGAGATGACCATAGTTATCTGTGGAGATGACGAACTGTCAAAAAGGGCTCTGAGACTTTGTACTGTACTATTCTGTTTATACTAATAAGAACTGTGTACACCATCTATTGTGAACCGTATACCTGCTTAACTAGTAACCAACGGCCTGTGTTGTTAACAATAAACTGTGCAGTATTACAACGGAGTGTTATTATTACATGGGAACTGATCTGCATCCTGGAATCATCGCTCCCATATTGGTGACCCCGACACGAGCACGTTTCCCGAAGAATCTGCTGAAAAAGGACATTCTGGTGCAAGGTACATCTGTTTTCACGGGCTGAGAGGGCCGGTGACAGAGTTTTTGTCACAATTGTTTCTCAATCATCGAGCGTATTCCTACAAGAAAAATTCTTCCAAGGTCAAAGTTCGCAAGCGTCGAAGCTATTTTTAGCACATTTGAATCCTTCGATCTGATTGGTCGATTATTTTGACCCGCATCAACTACGCTGTACATTGCTGCTGCGAGTTCGAAGTACATTGCCACTGCAAGATGACTTGACCATGACTGGCTAGTACATTTCGACATTCATTGCTGACACGGTTTGATGTTCATTGCTGCTCCCCTACTTCAACATTCATCGCATGTTTTGCACGACGACAGGAGGTGTGTTTGATTTTCTTTTATCGGGTTTTCTGTAAACTACATCGTGTTTTCTTTTCCGCGTGTTTAAAAAATAAGATTAAGAGACATTACTATATTATTGGTTACGGTATCTTTTAGTTTTAAGGAAATATTTTTGCTGTGTTAATTTTTTCCTGGTATATTAATTATAGTAACTGGTTATTTTCTATAATTTTACTGATCTAACTTGTTTGTGTGTGCTCATACTAACTGGATCATTGGGTATTAATGGTTATTTTCTTTTCTAATTGACATTTGATATTCCTTTTGCATTGTGTTGCACGGAATGCTAACTTATTTATCATATTTGTTTAAAAGCCACAAGTTTTAACCTAACACTTGAATTTTTAATCTTAAGGCCTTTTATTTATTTGAATGTGTATTGTTTTCTCTTCCATCCACGAACATGCCAGTTGCACTTAGGGTTTGTTAACCAGCGATTGCTGTTATTCTGCCTTAACAACTAGTATAAAGCTACACACCGCATTTACACTACTACCTTTTGTTTTTCACTCACACGCTTTAGCTACTTACCCTTCTCACCATGTCTGATACAGATGAATCCGCCGTGAAGCTAGAAGCTCTCAGACGTGAGCTTGAATCATTGTCTTCGCAGTTGCAGGCAACTATAAAGGAGAATGCACAACTTCGCACTGAAATGCAAGCCCAGAAATTTACCCAAGGTGAACCTATACAGGAGCCTAAAATGGATGACTCAGGGAATCAAGTATGCAAAGTATCGCCAAAATTACCTCCCTTCTGGCAGCAACGACCTGAAATATGGTTCGCGCACGTCGAAACGCAGTTTCGTATTGCTGGCATTACAAGTGACCAGACTAAGTTTGATCACGTGATTAGCCAGCTAGATTTCAAAATTATGGCCGATATCGAGGATATAGTTACCAGTCCTCCAACCTCTGGTAAATACGAACACCTTAAAAAGGAACTGACACGCCGGTTATCAAGGTCTGAAGAGGAACGGGTAAGACAACTGCTCACTGAGGAAGAGCTTGGGGATAGAAAACCTTCCCAATTTTTACGACACTTGCGTTCCCTCGCCGGCGTCAAACTCAAAGACAATGACGACAGCATCCTGCGACAACTTTTTATGCGTCGTTTGCCACAGCATCTTCAAGCAATATTGGCTGCCAGCGCGGATCCGCTTGATGACATCGCAGCCCGCGCCGACAAAATTTTGGAAGTCGCACCCGGGATCGCAGTGTCTTCCTTTGTACATGCTGCTGCAGCACCTGGAGGAGCGCCCGTTGTTCCTGACCCCTATGGCTTACATGCCATTGCTGCACAAATGCAGAATTTGACCGCGACTGTTGCAGCACTCACTCGCGAGCGCAGTCGCAGCCATAACCGCAATCGAAGTCAAAGCAGGTCTAGGAGCCATTCCCAAGGATCTGATGTGAAGCTTTGCTGGTATCACCAGAAATTTAAAGCTAAAGCTACCAAATGTATTACTCCTTGTTCGTGGAATTTGGAAAACAAGGAAGCCAGTCAGTAACGGCGGCAGCTGACTGTGCCACTTCGCCAGGCCGTCGTCTTTTTGTCACAGACAAAACTTCAAAGGTCAGATTCCTGATTGATACAGGGTCTGACCTTTGTTGCTATCCTCGGAGGTTGATGAGAGGCAAGACTCCTGTTTCCGATTATGAGCTCAGCGCAGCCAATGGCAGCTCAATAAAGACCTACGGTATGGTATCGCTTAACCTCAATTTTAAATTGCGACGTGAATTCCGCTGGCAATTCGTCGTAGCTGACGTCAACACTCCCATAATAGGTTCCGATTTTCTAGCCCATTACCATTTGCTGCCTGACTGCCGAAACAAACGCCTTCTGGACGGCATCACGGGCCTTTCCGTTTCCACCATTGTCGCTTCTACCGATCAGGCAAGCGTCAAAACCGTCTCGGTTGCTTCAGGATCTGAATTCAGCAATATTCTCGCAGAATTTCCCGCTATTACTAGGCCTCCAGGACTGCACAGGGACATTAAACACACGACCGTTCACTTCATAAAAACTACTGAAGGCCCACCTGTGTCATGTCGCCCTCGTCGTCTGGCGCCTCAAAAACTAGCAGTTGCTAAGCGGGAATTCGACGAGATGCTTAAAAACGGTACCGCGCGACCTTCTAAGAGTCCGTGGGCCTCGCCTTTGCAGCTTGTACCAAAGAAAGATCTTTCCTGGCGTCCGTGCGGCGACTACCGCGCTTTAAATTCACGCACCATCCCTGACCGGTACCCGTTGCGTCATATCGGAGATTTCGGGCATAATATTGCAGGTTCCACCATTTTCAGTACCATCGACTTGGTTAAAGCTTACCAGCAGATACCTGTTCACGATGAGGACATATGCAAGACCGCGATCATAACGCCTTTTGGCTTATACGAATTTCCGTATATGACTTTCGGATTGCGCAACGCGGGACAAACTTTCCAGAGATTTATGGACGAACTATTAAGGGATTTCGACTTCTGCTTTCCTTACCTAGACGATATCCTCATTTTCTCCCACAGCAAAGAAGAACACGCGCACCATTTACGCTTTCTTTTTCAAAAACTGGCTGACTACGGCGTTGTCGTGAATCCAGTAAAATGCGTTTTGGGAGCTAAAGAGGTTAACTTTCTAGGGTATCGTGTATCTAGGGAAGGCATAAGTCCACCAGCAGAGAGAATCGCTGCCTTGCAGGAATTCCCCCTGCCTAAAACTGTTCAGGGCCTCCGTAGGTTTCTGGGCATGATAAATTACTACAGGCGTTTCTTGCCCCGAGCGGCTCTGATGCAGACGCCGTTGGTAAATGTCTTGGCCGATTCCAAACTCAAGGGTGCAAAGCCAGTACCTTGGACCCCAGAGCTTGAGAGTGCCTTTCATGCTTGCAAGGAAAGCCTTACACAAGCGACTCTTTTGGCACATCCTCTTTTCAATGCACAATTGGGTCTCTTCACGGACGCTTCTGGTACGCACGTTGGTGCGTGCTTGCAGCAACGTACAGGTACTGAATGGCAACCACTTGCATTTTTCAGCAAGAAGCTGAATCCTCGCCAATCCTCCTGGCCGGCCTATTATAGAGAACTCTTGGCTGTATATGAGGCTGTACAACATTTCCGACACGTTCTGGAAGCGCAACACTGTACAATATTTACAGACCACAAGCCTCTGTTGCACGCTTTTTCTCAGCGCCGGGAAAAGTTGCCCCCTGTACAGCTAAATCAACTCTCTTTCATTTCGCAATACACGACCGACGTTGTCTATGTCAAAGGTGCAGACAACGTTGTTGCCGATATGCGATACGATGTCTAGGATTGAGGCGGTTTCTCTAGAGACCGACTTCTCAGCATTGGCTGAATCGCAAGGAGACGACGAAGAACTCCAGAGTTTCTTACGGGATGCTGATACTTCTTTAAAACTTGAAAAAGTCACCTTACCTGGTACGGACGTCACCATAATCTGTGACACATCCACCGGCAAACCGCGTCCTTTTCTCACCGTTCCTTTCCGACGAAAGTACTTTGAGAAACTGCATAGTTTGAGTCATCCCGGCATTCGCGCGACTACTAATCTAATGGTTAACAGATTCGTGTGGCCTTCCATCCGAAAAGACATCCGCGAATGGACAAAAACGTGTCTTTCTTGCCAACGAAATAAAGTCACGAGGCATACAGTTTCCCCGCTCGGTACTTTTGCGTCACCATCTGGCCGTTTCAGGCACATCCATATCGATATCGTGGGTCCCTTGCCCGTCTGCGAAGGCTACCGCTATCTTTTGACGGCCGTAGACCGATTTTCACGCTGGCCTGAAGCATGGCCTATGCGAACCATTACTGCCGAGGAAACTGCCGACACACTGCTTTCCGGTTGGATTTCAAGATTTGGAGTACCTTCCCGCGTCACGACTGACAAGGGAAGACAGTTCGAATCTGACCTATTCCATCGACTTATGGCACAACTAGGCACTAAAAGAGTTCGCACTACCAGTTCCAGCTGTACCAGTACCAGCTCCACCGCCAATTAAAGGCATCGTTAATGTGTCGTGAAGAATCATGGATCAAAGCCTTGCCCATCGTCTTACTCGGTATGCGAGCCGCGCTGAAGGACGATCTCGGTACCTCGGTAGCCGAATTAGTTTACGGAGAACCACTACACCTACCTTGTGAGATGGTTGTTCTTCAGCCAGCTCAATCTACCGCTGATCCAGCTGATTTTGTCACGCAACTTAGTAGAACCATGTCCGATTTGAGACCTGTTCCCGCGTCACGACATGACCAAAAGAACGTTTTTCTTTTCAAAGACCTTGCCACGGCTACACATGTGTTCTTACGATACGATCACGTGAAGCCACCATTGCAACCACCTTATTCAGGCCCTCATCCTGTCGTGAGTCGTTCCGAAAAGACAATGACCATCATGGTCGGGAACAAGAAAGTAATCGTGAGTGTAGACCGCGTTAAACCTGCATACGTGGATACTCTTGTGCAACCTTTCACTCCCACATAAACTCTCACTCACACAGCTGACACACCCATTCCTCCTACTCACAACAGTCAGACATCCTCTGAAACACCCCATTCAAATACTCACAAACCCCAAACACAAGATACAACACACAATACTCAACGTACTTTACCTTATACTACTCGTTCAGGTAGAAGTGTTCGCTTTGCAAAACCTTTCGATCTATGATCTTTCCCACTCCCTAGGGGGGTGGTGTGGCGGCGTTCGATTTCCGAACGCACCACGCACCGCCTCGAGATGGCAACACTACCGCCATGCTCGGGGAGATGACCATAGTTATCTGTGGAGATGACGAACTGTCAAAAAGGGCTCTGAGACTTTGTACTGTACTATTCTGTTTATACTAATAAGAACTGTGTACACCATCTATTGTGAACCGTATACCTGCTTAACTAGTAACCAACGGCCTGTGTTGTTAACAATAAACTGTGCAGTATTACAACGGAGTGTTATTATTACATGGGAACTGATCTGCATCCTGGAATCATCGCTCCCATACAGGCGTCTTTGAGAAATCGGGGAAAATACATAAAAAAAAAGATTACGACGAATTGAGAACCTCCTCCTTTTTTTGAAGTTAGTTAAAAATAGTTGACAATAAAAACCTACCTATCCCCAAAACATACCCACCTATTATAGCTGTAAAAATAAAGTTTACAAACTTACATTTGCAGTTGAAGAACATGTTCTGCGATACATTTTGTTTAGGAAAATATGCTATCCAAGTACGTTTTATAAGTTGGTCGACTATTACTCGTAAACTTGTAAAGCCTACTTAGTCATGATAATTTTACTTCAAACTTCGTTATATATACTACTATTGTGAATTTTTTCACACCCCCAAACATAACCGTTTAGCTGGTAGAGGGGGGGGACACTCGAGTCGAGCAAAAATTAGCACTTTAAAGCTTAATATTTCACAAACGAATTTTTTTATCAAAAAATTGTTAATGGAAACTATCAATATTTTTAAAGACCTATTTAATGATACCACACACTAAGGGGTACGCAAGAAATAAAAAAAAACATCCCCACTTTACGTGTACAGGAGGTACCCTAAAAAAAAATATTTTATGAGATTTTATTTTACCACTTTTTCGGCACAACAAATCCGTATATTTACACCAAATTACAGCTTTCTAGTACTGGGCGTCTCTGAGCTAAACTGCGGACAGACGGACGGACGGGCGGACGGACGGACATGGCGAAACTATAAGGGTTCCTTGTTGACTACGGAACCCTAAAAATTACCATGTGCTAAGATAAACGTGTTTCATTCTGCTTTCCTTTCACTGACTGACCCTCTTAGAGCTACTCTTACATACTTTTTCCATACTCGTTACAGACAGGAAGTAAAAAAGCTGTAAACATAAAAATTCAAAATTTAAAATTAAGTTATGAAATTCGATCATTTAAAAGCAAAGAGATTTAAAAGAACTATAGAGCGGGCATTGGGAATATTGTCATACAAAATTGTTGATGCCGTGCGTTAGTAGTGCTATCTAGCGGTGTATAGCAAAACCACGTATTAAAATAATTAATCAGAATATATTTCAGCTATTGCGCAATAGATGGCACTGCCGAGCACCTTATGATAGGGGTGCAACATTAAAGAATGACATAAATTATTGATACATTAACATCGATAAAGTTAGCTAGGATTTAAATATTTTAATAAGTTAAAAAAGTGTGTAAGGGCAGAACGGAAATAAAATTATATTATAAGTTATTAATACGATCTTATATTATTAATTTATGAAAAAGTCTTTTGTTTTACCTACTTCCACCGTCTTGATTTTATTTTTCCCCATATAATGAGCCTTACATGAACTGGCTGAAAAGTGTTTTAATCAAACGTGATTGGTTTTAAACAAAGCTAGCAAAAACTATAATGAGCAATAGACGGGACATCACGAAGAAATTTGTGATCCAAAACTTTTTACCACTAGGTAAAAGGTCGCTCAGTCTAGTTCGAGACGTTCCGCCTGACAGTTCGTGTGACCGTGCGTCAAAATGTAAACTTTGATAGACGATTATAAAAAAAATTGCCTAGTTTCGCTTTGCCAAACTGCAAATCTAGGTACGGGAAAACAAGTGGACTTGAAATCAATTTATTTTCGTAAATATTTTTTTATTTTTACCTAGTATTTATGATGTTTTTCAATATTTTCTGATACTATTCTAGAACATTTGCATTTTTGAAATAAACGCCATCTCAGAGTAGCTGTACGTATTTTTCTAAGGAATTAGAGTTGTATGTTTATCGATATGAACTATCGATATTTATGAAGTCGAAGACTCTTGTCGAAGAGTAATTAAAAATTTCTTATACTTACTTGTTTATGAATAAATGGACTGTCTCGTTGGTTGTCAGTTCATGTAAGGCTCATTTTATGGGGAAAAATAAAATCAAGACGGTGGAAGTAGGTAAAACAAAAGACTTTTTCATAAATTAATAATACAGTGAAACCTGGTTAAGTGAGACCTCAAGGGACCTGCAAATTTGTCTCACTTAAAGAGGTATTCCACTTACACAGTGTCTCAGATATCCCGGTATAAATAAATATCTGTCTCATTTACAGAGGGTTCCATTAATAGAGGTGAGAATACAGGTTATCTCAATTGTAGAGGTGCGATTATCAAATAAAATAACGTAATACGTAAACATTATACGTTAGTTTTAATCTCTATTGGGAAATCAATGTAATTATGTTATGTAAATAATGTAAAATGTTTTTATTTTAATATGCAGTACAAAAATGAATGAAATAAAAATTAATTTTATTTTTATTCTGGATAAAAATAATTTTACTTTTTATTGATTATTGATAATTTGAGCCTTCGTATCTGCATTTTTCTAATAGACATACGTATGATAGTAAAGCAAAACTAAAACTGAAGGTCATTGATGCTCAAAATTAGTTAAGTGCGGAATTTGCGGGTAGAATCGGAATAAGTAAGAAAACAAACTAAACGATGTTGTCTCAGTTACACAGGGTTAACGCAAATAAAATTTATTTGCTGTCTCAGTTATAGAGGTAACTATGACGATAAAATCGAAAGAACGAATCCCAGTTATAGAGGTTCGCTTCATCCCACTAACAGAGGTAATACAGTGCCAAAGTGTTGGGACCTCAGCATGAGTACCAGTTATGGAGGTGTCTCACTTATCCAGGTCACCTGGTGACCTGGACCAGGTCCCACTTAACCAGGTTTCACTGTATAAGATCGTATTAATAACTTATAATATAATTTTATTTCCGTTCTGCCCTTACACACTTTTTTAACTTATTAAAATATTTAAATCCTAGTTAACTTTATCGATGTTAATGTATCGATAATAATTTATGTCATTCTTTAATGTTGCACCCCTATCATAAGGTGCTCGGCAGTGCCATCTATTGCGCAATAGCTGAAATATATTCTGATGAATTATTTTAATACGTGGTTTTGCTTTACAACGCTAGATAGCGCTACTATATAACGCACGGCATCAACAATTTTGTATGACAATATTCCCAATGCCCGCTCTACTCTTTGGCCAGCGACAATGGGGTCGTCAGAATCGAAGATCTGAAACGTCTGATGTCGAATTCTTAGAGCCTGGGGACGGGAAAAGCGCATGACGATTCCAGACGTTGCAGATCTTTCATTTTTGTAAGTCAACAGGAAATGCCCATCACACTAAACAACTCTTGCTAAGATAATAATATTATAATAATAATATTCCACAACTATCACACAACGCCATCTAGTCCCAAGCTAAGCAGAGCTTGTGTTATGGGTACTAGACAACTGATAAACATACTTATATAATTCTAAATACATACATATTGTAGATAAACTACACCCAGACACAGAACAAATATCGTGCTCATCACACAAACATTTGTCCTGGGTGGGAATCGAACCCACGACCTCTGGCATAGCAGTCAGGGTCACTAACCACTAGACCAACAGGCCTGTCAAAAGATGTTATTACATGATTGTGTTGTTGATGTGTTAAAGATGTTATTCATTTATATGTTATAGTGTAGCTGGGCTCTTGGAATTCCACATCAGTTGTTCCAGATCTCAATTTTCATAATTCAACAGAGAATGCTCATTAGGCTGAACATTAACTCTTGCTAAGACGTCATTCCTTTATTGTATGTTATAGTGTAGCTGGGCTCTTGGAGTTCCACATCAGGTGTTCGAGATCTTCAGTTTTTATATGTTAACAGAGAGTGCTCACCAGGCTGAACAACTCTTGCTCAGGGCCTGATTAACCCTTAGGCTAATTAGCCTAGGGCGCGAGGATCGGGAGGGGCGCCGAAATCGTGTCTATGATGATGCCTCTCCTCTTTTTTTTCAATATTTAATTTTTATTTTTTCTCTAGAGTAAATATTTAAAAAATGCTCAAGTCGAAGCATCTTCACACACTAGATGATCATGCTTATGGTCAATGGCAATAGCTACTAAGCAATACAAGTCATGCGACCAAACGGTACACGACAATAGATTTGGTTTTCTATTGGTAGCCTGCAGTCACTTGTCATGATTTTGGTCTTATAATGCGTGAGGTACTTTTTGACACCCTATGGTTGAATGTCATGCAACGCAATCGCGGTAGAAAGACCCCTCTTTGAGGACTGGTTGGTTAGGCGTCACGGCGTCCTGACCTACCGCATGACGCAGGTCCTCACTGGACACGGAAGTTTCGGGAGGTACCAGCTGTGTCTGATGAGAAAGGAAGAAACGCCTGTCACCATTGCGAGGATCGCCCGGAGGACACGGTGGAGCATACGGTGCAGGACTGCCCCGCTTGAGCAGAGCACCGCCGCCGTGTCCTCACGGTGGCGATAGGCGGAGACCTCTCTCGCCCGGCATTGGTCGAGGCCATGCTGCGGGGCGAGACGGAGAGGGAAGCGGTCGCCTCCTTCTGCGAAGCAGTCATGCTCGCGAAGGAGGAGGCGGGCCGCGTGAAGGAGAGGACAGCGTCCTCCCTCCAACCCAGCCGCAGTGGTAGACGCATACGGCGACGGCCGTTGGCAGACCATCTCCAGCCACCGTAGGCGCGGGCATGCGGGCTGCGAGTAATGGGCGACTCGCTGTCCGACCATGGACCATGCCCGGGTCGACGGCGCGTTGTGTCCCACGCGCGCCTCTCAGAGGGCCAAAGCCTGCCGGGGTCGCGGGATTATTTCCTTACCGTGTCCCCGGAACATAACAGGCTACTGAAGGACACCGTGGATTTTAGTCAGTAGAAGTCTGACAGTCCCTCCTGCCCTGCCCGGAATTACCACCATTATAGAATAGGAACGTATCTCTTCTATATTTTAAACATTGCTATGCTCAAATCGATAAAAATCTTTTACATTCTGTCATTTTGTCTATTCTCGCGTCGACTAAACCCGTTTCTACGGCGCCATGCTACGCGTGCTGGTCTAACAGTCCCTCCCGGCCTACCCTGGGTGGGAAAACTCGATGATTTTACCATGATAAAAAAAGGTTGAATGTCATGCAGATTGAAAAACAACGTTAGTTTCGCTTGCAGATCGATCTGAAAAATTTTTTAGGTAGTATCTGATAGTGAACCATGTTCTAATACCATGTAAAAACTACTACTCTACTCAATTACTACTTTTTAGGCCGTCCGTAACACACGTAATTTTATGACGCGCCGATGAAGTAGTAGTGCAGTTGCAGTTAAGTTCACGTTCGAGTGATAAACGGTATGTAATATTTGAACTGCGCGTACAGCTCGACATAAAAATGTAGAAAACCGGAAGTCGCCACTGTCTTCGCGCTACCTACCAGCACTTTGAATGATTTTATTTCATTTTTTTTCACTTATTACGTTAGTTTTATGGCATAATAATAAATCTAACAAACCTGCGGTCTTTGTTTACATCAAATATCAAAGATTTTAAAACGCTGTCAGAAATAAAAATTTTAGTTCCGTTTCAATCCGTTCTGGCCAAGCTGTAAGCTGCGCGTGAACTGCACGTCAACTGTACGACAACCAAACCAGCAGGGCTAACATGCACGTCACGAGATAATTATCTCACGCCATTTTTTCGAGGTGAGATGACATATCTCGACTTCTCGACTGTCGGTAACATTGCACTACATTTTGTCATGTCGTTCTGTCAAACGTAGACTTCGAGAAATTTTCTCTACAAACTGCAACATAGGCGCCATATTTTCTCATAAATAATCGAGTTTTGACATTTAGATTAGATTCATTTGTCGTCGATCATTCTGTTCGAAGAGATAGCTGGAGAAAAATAAAAAGTGTTGCGAAAAATGGCAGTGCCGTATTATAATTATTTATTAACTATTTACGAGGAGAGGTGGAATAGGCGGATCGAAAGGAAGCGCATACGAGACGTCTGCGATCCTTTCGATCTTCGCGACAGCGAGTTCCAGTCGCTGTGGCGGATCACAAAGCCTATGGCTTTATATATAGTTGAAAAACTACGAGTGGACCTCGAACCACGCAATGGGGATGGTTTGCCCGCCCATTTAAAGGTAAGTATAAAATATAAATATAAAAGTCAATAGGTACAATTGATATTTTCATCTCAATTTATTCTAACGACCGCCTTACCTACCTACTAAAAGTATTTTTTTAGCGTTGTCCAAAAGCATTTAACAAACCTTATATAACCATTAGATTTGGTACCTACTTACATCATATCTCTCCTAAATACCTAGCTTAAATTTATAACCAAAACAAAAGTCGATTCTAACCTCACTTTTATTTTGCAATTTCGACATTCATTTTATTCAATATCAGGCTTTTTTTCAGTTGAGGTGGTTTTACCGCTATACTTATTGTATTTTCGGAGCCACCGGTATTGTTCCGTCAGATTCAGGCATCATGTGGGCAGAGTTTGGGTCTCGTGCAATGAAAATACACTGGGTGCTGTTCACTTGGTTATTTTAATTTTAAATCACAAATTAAATCAAACACAATTTAATTTAATCACTCACTACACTTATACTGGGCACAACGAATCGAGTACAGTTTCGGGATGTCTTCACACTGCTGCGGTCGGGCACTGAATGCGCTCCTCGCCGCCCCGATGAAACATCACGACTCTGTATAAGCGCGCGCAGACCACGTGATACTCAAAATGGCGCGCTTACGATTCGTTTGCTGTCCGCACTATTGACCGGATCCGACACGGCCATCCTGCGATTCACACGTCCTCGTGTGATGTTCTTCTTCTTCTTCAGCCTCTTTCAACCACCTCAGTGTAGGCCTCCTTCAACTCTTTTCACTCGTCCACGTGTAATAATCACTCTGAAACACAAAATAGTCCACGACAGAATACTGTTCCACTCGGTCATTCCTGACCAAACTCTATATTCAGTTCTTTGCTGAAAATAAGGGAATTTCAGAACTCCACTGTACCATTAAAACCAATACTCTTTAACTAAATCAAACATTGGGAATAGCCAATTGAAAATACATCAATCACTACCCTAGGCCACTAACAACCACCCCGGGCCACCAACAACTACCCCGGGCCATGTACCACAGTCGTTCGAATCTACTTTCACAACTCTATTGCAAAAAACTACCGATTTTCCAGTGACCTTCAACTTTCGAGTAAAACTTCTAACGCCACGGCTCTCTAGCCGACCAGCAATCACATTGCTTTCACACATCCAATGCATGGATCAGAACTTCTGTGCGCATCCACCACGTGGATCGCCCGAGTGCATCACCCGCTGACTACACACTATGGTCTCTCAAGACCCCGACCTCCGCCAGAGCCACCCGCGCACCGCGCTTCCATGGACACCGGGATGTCAATAAGATACGGATTACGGCTACGAAATGGCTACTGGTACAGTCGAAAACAAGACGGCCAATAGACCGTTTTACTCGACCTCTCACCACAACTTAATCAGAATCTATGGTAACTTCGACTGGTACATGACCCGTTGGAATGTTTGTAGGTACACTTAGAATTCAAGGGTTTCAATGTGTAACGGTCACCATCTCAAAATCTTTATCACTCTAAACAGACCCTTAAACTTTGGATCTAATTAAGACTGATCGGAAATCCCAGAGCATTCAAGTACCTTTGCAATTGTATTATCACAATGCAGCAATATTGTAATCAAAACAGCAGGAATCAAATTCGTGGCCTGTGGCTAACACTAGCCCCACTAACAAACCTCTGTTTGTTTCACACCGTTCACCATGAACGCACAATACACGACCTCCGCCAGTGCCATCCGCACACCGCGCTTCTATGGACACCGAGATGTCAATAAGATACGGATTACGGCTACGAAATAGCTACTGGTACGGTCCGACCAGCTGACCTAAGATTCCACACTATCATTCAACTCAACATCTCTACTTCAAAATGGTACTTGAACCTCAGGCATTCCCCCCAAATCCACAGCACTTAACCAGCACTATGCATCACTACTAACCAGTTCGTAACATTGTAGCGCTTAACCAGCGTTACAAATTCTATCACTTAGACAGTAATAATAAAAAAAGCTTAACCAGCGATATTACTCACTAACGCTTAACCAGCGATAGTCAACATAAAGAACACAAGGCACCAGAGGCGTAAGTAAAAATGAAACGATTCACCTGTGTTGTAACGTGTCTGATGGTGGTTGCACGATGCAGACATCGACGCGTCGCGCCGCGCCTTGGACTGGTCCGTTGCCACTGCCGCCACTACTGCTCGTACAGCGCACGGCTATGTGACCTGGCTTGCCACATTTGATGCACACCAAGGTCTTCGATGCCGGCTGCTGCGTCACTTGACTTGATGCTGTAGGTCTTCCCTTCGTATCCATCGCCTTACTTCTGCACTCAATACGCTTGGGCGTTTTAGCACAGTTATAACACTTAATTGACGTTATTTTTCCTCGCTTGGTGTCACTTGTTTTCGATGATTCACAGATAGTGTTCATTTTTCGCATCAGATATGAAACGACTGGCGAACGTGGGTAATGTTTCTTTATCACTTGTTTTTTTTTTTTTTTTACCACTCATTTTTTTTTTAATGAGGGTACCCGCTTTTGCGAAATAAATCTTGTTGTAAGTACCTTAAATTCCTTTGTAGGCTATTTGAAATAGCCAGGTTGATGCTTCACCTTTAGCGCCTTGCTCAGCGTCAAAATAAGCTGGCATCCGGTGGCGCACCACGACCGCGCATCGGAATCCGGTTTGTCGGGGTCGAATTCCGGCAATAAAAACTTCTTTTCACTGGCTGCGTTTTCAAAGTTTGCTGGATTTGCATTTCAAAAAGTAACTAACTTCCACTGATTGTTATTGTCACTGTTCCCGCGTGTAATTTCATTAGCACGATTTGATCCCAATTCTGATTTCGGAGCCACCGGTATTGTTCCGTCAGATTCAGGCATCATGTGGGCAGAGTTTGGGTCTCGTGCAATGAAAATACACTGGGTGCTGTTCACTTGGTTATTTTAATTTTAAATCACAAATTAAATCAAACACAATTTAATTTAATCACTCACTACACTTATACTGGGCACAACGAATCGAGTACAGTTTCGGGATGTCTTCACACTGCTGCGGTCGGGCACTGAATGCGCTCCTCGCCGCCCCGATGAAACATCACGACTCTGTATAAGCGCGCGCAGACCACGTGATACTCAAAATGGCGCGCTTACGATTCGTTTGCTGTCCGCACTATTGACCGGATCCGACAGTATTGTATTCTTAGGAAATACACCATATTCAATGGATAAAATCAATTGCGAGAAAATGAAACTAACTAAAGTTTAATCATCCCGTTTACGGTCGTCCGCTGGTATAAGTTTTTACTGAAAGGAATAATTTTTTGCGACCTTTTTACCTCGCAAAATTTTATCCCGCTGTCAGATTGACATTGAGCATGTTGTTTTGCTCGATTCGCGCCGTAAAAACGAATATTTTTATTTTAGAGAGTACTTAATTCATCATCTCAGTGAATATTATTTGTGGAATAATCCAATCCAAATAACAATTCAATCCATAAGGATTGAATTGTTATTTGTTTGATAAACTGACCTGTCAATTGGATTTTACAGCTTACATTGACAGAAACCTATGACTCCGTTCAGCGAATCCTCACTAGTTTAATTTTTATCCGGCGAAAATTCGCCGGCTGATTTAAACGCACCCCAGCTAAGCAAATTTTGAATTGACAAAATATCAAAGAGACAATTGTACGGTCGCGTTCACAAATATGGCAGCGTTCACGCAATTCCCACCAATAATAGACCGAACGAATGAATGAAACCGGCGATACTAAATTATATTATGGTATGTTTTCATGAAATGGTAACATCGGTTATCTCGCGTCGAGAAGGCGAAGTCACGACGAGATATCTTCTCGAGTGTGGTGCGCATGTTACGAAAAGTGACAAACGAATCGAGAACGACAAATTTTGCCTTCTCGTTTAAGAGATATGTCGACTTGCGCATGTTAGCCCTGCAGGAGAGAAAACCAAATTAGGTTTAGGCGCATTTGGGCTAATTCTCATTATTGCCCACTGAATAATCGAATGGAATCGATTACATTTCAATGAATATGACATTAAAACTGCACGTTTTGATCGAATTGAAACTTGTATAGTATACTGTCATTTTGAAACGTCAAACGAATAGTAGAATTCCGATCATGTTGCGATCCAAAGATCCAAAACACGCACGCGTGACGCGAACTTGACGCGAGCGTGTCTGACAGCGACAGAGAATACGAAAAGCGTTGTTTTGATCGAAACTTATCTGCAACTGCACTGCAACAGCACTTCTTTAGTTACGTGAATTGCCCTACTGAACTCTTAATCAGTCGCTGCTCTTGCTAAGACGTCATTCCTATATATGTTATAGTGTTGCTGGGCTCTTGGATTTTCACATCAGGTGTTCCAGATCTTATTGTAATTTAATACGTCAACAGTGCTCATTAGAAATTTATTTCCTCAGCAGAAAATGCTCATCACGCGGAACAATTTTTGCTATGGCGCTATTTTTGTATCTCTTATAGTTGAGCTGATCTATTGCAGTTCTGCATCAGGTGTTCAAGTTTCCAAGATAAATTATAGCCTATATGTTACCCAGACTTAATAGCTGTACAACAAAAAAAAATCAATCAAATCCGTCCAGTAGTTCCGAAGATTGGCGGGTATGGAGTAACTTCTCCCGTTTTCCTAACATTTCCTTTCACTGCTCTGCTCCTATTGATTGTAGCGTGATGAAAAGTTTACTATAACCAGCGCAGGAGTATTAAAAATAATTGTACCAAGTTTCGTCAAAATCCGTCGAGTAGTTTTTTTTTCTATAACGGTTATACAGACAGGCAGACAGACAGACAGACAATAATTTTATTAATTGCATTTTTGGCATCAGCATCGATCCCTAATCACCCCCTGATAGTTATTTTGGAAATATATTTCATGTACAAAATTGACCTCTCTACAGATTTATTATACGAGTAAGTATAGATAGAATAGATAGATAGAGATAGATAGATGATAGATATAGATAGAAGATATAGAAGATAGATGTTATGAATTTTCTATTGGACAAACTCTGTTATGAATTAACTCATGGTTACTGATATTGGTTGGCATGGTTTAAAGAGTTTTGCATTACCTTTTCTGTTATACATAACATGATGGTATATTCAGACACAAAGAGAAACTAATTACTAAATGAATAAGTAGCGCCACCTAACGGTTCATTGATGAATGATGACGAAACCGCGTACTACTGCGAAGACGCTCACACACTGCCACTGATCAGTATCAGCATTGAACACTAGATGGCGTGGCGCACGACTATGGCATTGATATCGGGTCAGTTCAGACCGAGACGCGAATCGACGCGACGATGCGCTGCGCCGCGATGCGCCGCGATGCGTCGCGCAGCGCATCCAGGCGCCGCGCGGTGCAGCGGAGTGTCTAATTTCGCCACGTGCTTCCCGCCCCACCCCCCATCCTCCCGCAGTCTACCATTTGGTGTCAGCTACATTACTACATAGTCCAGGGGCTAGAGGTAGTTGAGTTTACAAAATCCGAATGAAGGCAACTATGACCGAATTCCCCTTCGACCTGAGACCCTAAATAATGACAAAACATAGGTAGGTAATATCCTGCCTGTATTAAGTATGTGTATCTTTTCGCTTGATGAAGTAGGGTCAGTTCAGACCGAGACGCGAAGCGACGCGACTTTTCGCGATAGTTCAGTACTTCATTTAATTCAGCAAATCAGAACAAGTTCCTAACTGATTGGAAAAAATATTTTTATGCAATTAAATATCTATGCAATTTAATAGCTTTATCTGTCCCGCAAAAAGCTGTGATCTGATTTTTCTATAAATTATTACGGAAATAATCACTAAAATGATTTTAAATCATGTACTCGATACATTCCGTTTACGAATAAGAGAAGAGGGCGTAAAAAAATGGACCAGACAATTGACCGGCAAGATAAACATTGTTATTCTTTAACCTTTTCGTCACTTAAATCGGTTGGCGAAATTCGACAATCATTTTACGCATAATCAGACACCTCTAGCTCCCAGTCTATCATCTTGCATCGTCGAGCGGCCTCGAGCGGCGTAAGCGGCGCCGCGCTGCGCCGCAAGATGCGTAGCGAGTCACCGCTGCGTTGAGATGCGCCGCGCGGCGCCGGTTACGCCGCTCAACGTATTCTAAATTGTCACAACGAAATGTGTATCTTTTGGTGTAGAACATAAAGTAGTATTTTGAATGCCTCTTAAAAGACTGCGCGCATCGTCGCGTCGCTTCGCGTCGCGGTCGGAACTGACCCTTAATTCTCGCAACGAAATGTGTATCTTTTGGTGTAGAAAATAAAGTCGTATTTTGAATGGCTCATAAAAGAGTGCGCGCATCGTCGCGTCGCTTCGCGTCGCGGTCTGAACTGACCCTAGGGGTCAGCACAGACGTACTCTGTGGCTCAGACCCTAAAGATTATACATAAATAGGTACCTCTAGATGTACCCATGAGACTGTGGGGAAGTGTGGAAGTGAGAAGCATAATATATACGAAACAAGTGAGAAAATTGAGACATAACATAATATGCTCTGTCTCAACCGACGACGTGCCGGTTTTTTGCTTGGCGAACTTTGAAGTTATCACTCGTAAATATGCAAATGTTAACAGTTATTGTGCACTGATTGAAGAAATACACATGGCTTTCGATGAAAATGGGGAAGGCAAGTGTCAAAGTGACAAGTGACAGTTTGGTCCCAAAAGAACTGTCAAATCAAAAGAATTTTCTGAAAAATTTTGATTTATTGATGTAAAATGACTAGATGTTGTGTAATAAGCTGTAAAAATGATGGAACATACAAATTTCCGACAATTCACACTATCATGAAATAATGGGTAGCTGCTGTGACTGCCTTGAGAACAAAAATTGAATTATAACTAAGGAAAAGCTATATAATAAACAAATATCCAGCCTTGCGAAGCCCAGACAGGCCGTTAGTTGAGTTTATTAATGAAATTCTATGATTATACCATAACTAAACAATCGAATAAACTTTTCAAAATAATATCTACTTTTCTATTGGAGGTTAAGTACCAGTATTGCATCGCTCTATAAATCATGAAATGGTTCGTCTGGCGGAAGAATTATCACCTGGAACGAGTTTTGTGATAGTTGTGGTGTTAATTAATTAAATATATTGTGATATTTCTCGAATGTAAATAGAAAAAAGGGGTAAAATTACCGACTTAAAACTCTATGATATTTTATCAAAATAGAAAGTCAGAATCAGCATTATATTCTTGTTATAGGAGAGGACAGGTAAAACATACCTGAACTCAAAAATTGAAACCTCAACTACAAGTAATTGTGCATTTATTACGGTAAAATCAAATGTATTACCACTCAATTAAATCACTTTTTTTCCTCTTGTAGATGCACCGCGGCGTCTTAATTCTTGTTTTAGTATATGCACTTGCATTGACGAATAATTTTCCATATTTGTTTTGTATTTAAACTCAATTTTTATAACAATAAATCTTGTTTGTTTTTTGTACAAGGTAGACAGTAATCTGACGTAGGGACCAACTATCGCAGCGCCATCTACGATTAGCTTTGAGTTGCCATCCCCATTAGGCGTAATTCTAGTGATATCGATTATTTTTATTTCCACATATGTACAGCTTGGCTAGAACGGATTGAAACGGAACTAAAATTTTTATTTCTGACAGCGTTTTAAAATCTTTGATATTTGATATAAACAAAGACCGCAGGTTTGTTAGATTTATTATTGTGCCATAAAACTAACGTAATAAGTGAAAAAAAAAAAAAATAAAATTATTCAAAGTGCTGGAAGCGCGAAGACAGTGGCGACTTCCGGTTTTCTACATTTTTATGTCAAGCTGTAACCTATAATAAAATTTATTGTGTTGCCATAACTTGCAATCTTTTTTTAACCGACTTCAAAAAGAAGGAGGTTATCAATTCGACGCTATATTTTTTTTCCCTTAACTCTCTAATAAAAACTGCAAGGTAGTTAAAGAAATCAAATTAATTAAAATAAATAGTTCGTTCACCAAATTACTTCCTACTTATATTATAAAATGCGAAAGTTTGTGAGGATGTATGTATGCGTGTATGTAGGTATGTTTGTTACTCTTTCACGCAAAAACCACTGAAAGGATTTGGCTAAAATTTGGTACACAGGGGTGCGTTTAAATCTTCCGGCGATGTTTCGCCGGTAAAAAATTAAACTAGCGAGGGCATGGACCTAAAAAAAAAGGCGGACGGAACTTCACTAAGAAACAATTGAAGCACCCATAGTAAGTCAGTGCGCTAATGTCGACAAGCCAGCACGCACACATTCACACCATAGTAAGTCAGCCGTCGGCCATTACGCTTCGAACGACACTCGCGGTTTTATACGGTGTTATTTTGTCTAATAAAAATCAAAGTATGCCGTCATGTGTTGCAAAAAGTTGTCTAAACCATAGTAGTTCAATTAAAAAAGCCAGGGGATCACTTTTCATTGTTAAAACCCCTTCTACACGGTCAGACCTGACCGCCTGACAGAGGTGAACTTGGTCGTGTCAACAGTACCCCACCGTCTGGAACGCTGTCGGCTGACGGTCGGGTCCCACCGCGGACGCAGCCTGTCGGGACGGCTGCGCTCCCGACTGACTCCGCCCATATTTGGTCGCACACCGGACCAAGGTCACCTCTGTCAGGCGGTCAGGTCTGACCGTGTAGAAGGGGTTTAAGCATGTCAATTTGAAGCTTATTTCTCGATTTTACGTCAATAAATTTAATAAACATCTCGAAATCAATCAGTGTTGCAACTATTTCAAGGTTCAAATTATTTTAAAATTGGGAGATTTATATTTTATGTTACTATTTATCGTTATTGTATTATTCTATATTTTTACAGATTTCCCCACGGCAAATGATATATGGAAAAATGATTGTATAAAAATAATAAGGGAGTGTAGACATGGAATAGGAATGTAGACGTGTAGGAATGGAACATAAAACAGCATTAATTAAATATTTATAGCCGAAAAATACTTAAACATTCGTTTTCACCACTTAAGTAAATTAGAAGGGATTTCTAGATGTGTCGATAGCAAAAGACAAGTCTACAAAAATTTGAATCACCAAAAGGGATTGTAAAACTTTTTTACGAGTTGTAAATATTTTTACGAGTTGTAAATATTTTAATATCCAATGTGCTTAAATTATTTTACCTTTATTTTAAAAATAGGTATCCGTCACAAAAAAATTGTAATTAAACTTAAGTTCAAGGGAGATCTTAATTAAATATTGTTTAAAAATGGGTAATTTTTTCCTTCATCTGGCATCCCTATACTCACGCACACATATTTACGCCGCCGCCATTGTGGTGCTTCAATCGTTTCTTAGTGAAGTTCCGTCCGCCTTTTTTTTTAGGTCCATGTAGCGAGGGTTCGCTGAACGGAGTCATAAGTTTCTGTCAATGTTAGTTGTCAAATTCAATTGACAGCTCAGTTTATTAAACAATTAATCAATTTGCCGGTTTAATAAAAATCCATAATCCACAAATAATATTTACTCTCTAAAATAAAATAATATTCGTTTTTACGGCGCGAATCGAGCAAAACAACAAAACTTAATGTCAGTCTGACAGCAGGATAAAATTTTGCGTGGTAAAAAGGTCGCAAAAATTTATTCCATTTAGTAAAAACTTATACCAGCGGACGACCGTAAACGGGGCAGATTAAATTTTAGTTAGCTTCATTTTTCACCTCGCGGTGTACTTAAACGGGGTGTTTGACATTTAGTCAGTATAAATTTAAACTGGCTAAAGGATTTAAACGCAGCCCTGATACCTAGTTTATAACCTGGATAGGATAGTTTTTATCCCGATTTTATGTTCCCGTGGGATAATTTTCGAGTTGTAGCGGGTGAAGCCGCTGGCAATAGCTAGTTGAATTATAAATAACTTCATATTGATCTAATATATAAAATTCTCGTGTCACGTGCGTTTTATTTTCATTATTTGTTACAACGAAACACCCTCACGTTGGTAATATTAGGGAAAACACTTGTAATAATGTTCTTTTCTTTTCTCGTGTAGCTAGTTCGATTCCCGGTTCAAACATGTAATCATTAAAAATCTATGAATGCAGTTTATATTGTTTTAAAACTAAAATAATGTCTTCTTTCAGTAAAATGTTGTATCTACAATATTCAAGGTACTTTCCCTCCATTTGCATAGCCGATGTGTGACACTCTGTATATTGATAGCCATCCTTGATAAATGGATTGTCCAACACAACATAACACAACTTTTCAATTAATTCCTGAAAATAACGCGTTCAACCAAACAAACGAACGTTTGGTTCAGGCGTAAAAAGCACAATTCGCAAAAAGGTAAACGAGTCGCAAAAGGACAAATTCTCAAAATGGTAAATTCTCTAGGGTGAGTGGGGTTAAGTTGGAATGAAAATATGATGAGATGAACAGTGTTGATTTGAAACTGTTGTCACACAAAGGGATTCAATGCAATTGCAAAACTTTTTGTTTTGGGTAAAAAAGCATGGTCAAGTTGTTTCTATAATGTTGAAACAAATCTTTATGAAAAAACTGTACCTATTTAAAATTGGTCTTAATTAAGAAAACATGTAAAAAATCATCAAATGAGTCCTCCAACCCCGGGCAGGGCGGGAGGGACTGTCAGACTTCTACTGACTAAAATCCACGGTGTCCTTCGATAGCCTGTTATGTTCCGGGGTTACGGTAAGGGAATAATCCCGCGACCCCGGCAAGGGGTAAGAATGAAATAGTGACTAAAATAGTCCTTATGGTTATGACCATAAATACGATTTTATTCTTACCCCGCTTGATGAAAGACCAAAATTTCAATTTTACGCGGATAATGTGTCCGTAAGGAAAATGTCAAAAAACACATGAATGCTCTCACTTAGCGACTGAAGCAGACTGAGGTGTGAGGCAAGACAAAACGGTGTCTACAGAGATGTTGCCAGTATATAAAGATTTCCTTTACATTCGGCGTTATTGTATCATTTTTATCTTTTGACAGGCCTGTTGGTCTAGTGGTTAGTGACCCTGACTGCTATGCCGGAGGTCGTGGATTCGATTCCCACCCAGGACAAATGTTTGTGTGATGAGCACGATCATTTGTTCTGTGTCTGGGTGTAATTTATCTATAATATGTATGTATTTAGAAATATCTATATCTTCTATCTATATCTATAGGTACTTTATCTATATCTATAGGTATGTACTTATAATAAATCTGTAGAGAGGTCAATTCTGTACATGAAATATATTTCCAAAATAACTATCAGGGGGTGATTAGGGATCGATACTGATGCCAAAAATGCAATCAGCAAAATTATTGTCTGTCTGTCTGTCTGTATAACCGTTATAGAAACAAAAACTACTCGACGGATTTTGACGAAACTTGGTACAATTATTTTTTATACACCTGCGCTGGTTATAGTATACTTTTCATCACGCTACAATCAATAGGAGCAGAGCAGTGAAGGGAAATGTTAGGAAAACGGGAGAAGTTACTCCATACACGCTAATCTTCGGAACTACTGGACGGATTTGTTTTTTTTTTTTTTTGTTGTATAGAAATGAAGTCTGGGCAACATATAGGCTATAATTCATCTTGGAAACTTGAAAACCTGATGCAGAACTGCAATAGATCAGCTAAACTATAAGAGATACAAAAATAGCGCCGTAGCAAAAATTGTTCCGCGTGATGAGCATTTTCTGCTAAGAAAATAAATTTGAAGATATGGAACACCTGATGTGGAACTCCAAGAGCCCAGATACACTATTACATATACAGTAATGACGTCTTAGCAAGAGTTGTTCAGCCTGATGAGCACTCCCTGTTGTCGTATAAAAACTGAAGATCTGGAACACCTGATGTGGAACTCCAAGAGCCCAGCTATACTATAACATATATATGAATAACATCTTAGCACAAGTTGTTAAGTCTGATGGGCATTTTCTGTTGACTTAGGTACAAAAATGTAAGATATGGAACGTCTGGAATCGTCATGCGCGTCCAATTGTTTTCCCGTCCCCAGGCTCTAAGAATTCGACATCAGACGTTTCAGATCTTCGATTTTGACGACCCCATTGTCGCTGGCATAAGCAACAAGATCCGCGTACGAAGTCGCTGGCAGAAGCTAGTATATATATAATTATGTTTATCAGTTGTCTAGTACCCATAACACAAGCTCTGCTTAGCTTGGGACTAGATGGTGTTGTGTGATAGTTGTGGAATATTTTTTTTTTATTATTTTTTATCTTTCCCCGTTTTTCATCTTACCCCCACTCACCCTAATGGAAGGATATTTTTAGAAATAAGGCCTCATTTAGACGGAGCAAGAACTCGTATGCGAGTTTGACTACATTGCGGTATTTGTTTTATCAACTGAATTCGTTGTAACTTGTACCCAACGACGATATATTACTAGACTCCTAATAACAGGCGACCGATGTCTGTCAACACATTAGGCAAAAAAGTCTTATATCAGTCTCATTTCGACCACTCCTGTGAGCCGTAAACATACGTTGAGACAGAACAGACCTTGAGTTAGCCAATCACAACGCAGTACCCCGTCCCCCTCGCTTACGTAGTAGGTACCTCAGCGAGTTGACAGAATAGTTTTTGTTCCTTAGATCGTGCATGCGGAGTCTAGTATTATCTGCATTATTTATCGTCGTTGCTTGTACCTATAAAGTCCGCAATGAAACGCAACTTGCGTGCGAGTTCTTGCATCGTCTAAATGAGGCTTAGATAAAAGATTTCTACTCCTCGATTTTACTTAATACTCCTAATTGAAAAAATCAATCCATTATGATCATTTGCCATTTTGCGAATTGGCCTTTTTGTGCCTAAACCAAACGCTTCAGCTATAAAATAGGTATTGGCACCGTGCACGACTGTAGCGCTACCTAGCTTTCGCAAGATTATTGGCTCAGTTTTAATTAAAATCAGATTTTGTTGCAAAACACTTTGTTTCGGATAAAATGAATGGTGATCTATAAGTAATGGAACAAAAAAAAGGAACATAACAAATACAGGATTTCAATGAGGATAATATCATGATGTTATTACACCTCTGCCTAACCCTTTTGTGATTACAGGCATGAGCCGACCACCGCGCCGGCGCGGGCGCCGTGACTTCAAAGAGGTACATTGGCCGAGGCCATGCTGCGGGGTGAGACGGAATGGTAAGCGGTCGCCTCCTTTTGCGATGCTGTCTTCCATGGTCTTTAACATTTTAATAAAAAAAAACATAACACTCCTTCTGGCGCAGTCGGGTAAAAATACGGTGGTATTTAACTATCATGATGGACATAATAAGGGTTTTCAAAAATGATCAACAGTATATCTAGCGATATTTTTAGGGTAAATGTGTTTTATATTTATTTTTTTACAATATAGTCCATAACTGTTCACGACACCAATATTCTCACTCAAGAGTCGCGGCGTGCCGGCGACTACAAGCGGAAGTGCGTTCGACAACCTCGGAATAAAATACTTTGAGTTGGTGTTAATATTTATTGCGTGGTTCGGGCGGGCGGCTAGGGCGGGCGGCGCTCGGTGGCGGGCGCGGCGTCTCCGTCGTAGCGCGGCGGGTTGGCCCAGGGGTCGTAGCCCAGCACCGACAGCATGGGCGCCAGCTCCGCCATGTCGGCGCGCACGTCGGCCGGCAGCTGCCCCACCCACTTGTCCAGCGCGTCCAGGTTCACGGGCCGCACCACCTGGTCCGACGAGCGCTCCACGCTGCGAAACACGAACGAACTTACACTAGATCAGCCTTACTATAAAAACTTAAACATCTGTTGAACACTTGTCTAAAAAAAGTGTGACTGCAAAACGGACCTTATTTCAACGTCATAATTTGAATTTTTTTTAGACAAGTGTGCAACAGACGTTTAAAGTTTTTGTGGTACCACGGGATATTATGTTTAATTACTTTATCTACTCTCATATCGTAAAATTCGAAATACAAAACTCAAAACGAGTTTATAAAGACGTACTTTATACCATAGAGTATCCAAATGAAATTAAAAAAATAAATTATAACACTACTTCTCTAACAAAATAATGTTATAATAAAATTTTTTTTCATTATGATACAGATTACAGATCATATATACATCTTTTTCATTTTTTATCTGTGGCTGCGCGCGCTCTAGATGGGAATGTTGGAATTTTGATGTTTGTGTTTCGGTGGATGACATGGTGGATGTTTATTAGTGTTTATTAATTTTTATCTTTTATTTGATATGTTCGTGTTCAATGAGAGTAGATAAAGTAGTGTATGAAACTGTACATAATTAGGTATTACTAGCTGACCCCGCAAACGTTGTTTTGCCGTATAAATTAAAAAAAAAAATAGTAGCCGATTCTCAGACCTACTGAATATGCATACCAAATTTCATAAAAATAGATCAAGCCGTTTCAGAGGAGTATTTATTTATTTATTTATTTACTATTAAAAAACTCGCTTCGCTCGTTTTTTAAACTCACACTCGTGTATAATACCCCTCATTATGTACCAGTTACATAAACTACTATTATGAAATACTAGTGTTTGCCCGCGGCTTCGCTTGCGTTAATTTAGAATTTGAGAAAAAATACGGATCGTGTAAGTGGCGCCATCTGGAATATGAACGTAATTGTTTTCTCGGCAACAGCTCTCTTCTGTTATTCGGGATGAAAGATACCCTATATCCGTGTCTATACTCCTGACAACGTATATGCTAAATTTTGGGACGATCGATTCAGTATAGGTAGTAATGCGTGAAAAGGTAAAAAAACAAACATAGGGTAAACACCCAATTACTGACCCTTTAAGCAGTTTTCCTTGCTTCTTTCTCAAAATAAACCAATGTACGAGTTGCAAGTGGAAATGAATGTTTTTGGTAGATAAAATAAACATTGGAGAATGTAACTAAAACATTATAAACAGTCATCCAAAGGTAAAAAGTCTTTTTTTTCTCGAGTTTAGCAAGAACAGGCCATTTGACCAGTTACTGTCATGCTTGTACCAATTACCCTCATGCAAGTGACCAGTTTTTTGACCTCCTGTATTACAAGATTAAATTTAAAAATAACTTATTTTGAATGTCATAGGTGGTTTTATACGATGAAAAACAAATAAAGCTAATCTTATTGTCCTCATTAGCCTTCTTTTTTCAGACTATTTAGATCTCCAGTCTCCAAACGCGGCGAATAATATTCTTGCAACTATTTTTGAAGTTTTTTGGTTGTTTTTGTATCTTTTTGACCCATTTTTCCTCTTGATTAGTGTTTACCTCATTTTTCTGTAACATGCTGCATATATTAAAACGCTCGCCGGCAAAATAATTTGAATGGATACGGCTTTAAATGTAGAAAGAGAGTTTAAAAAAGTTTAAATTACAAAAAAAACTGGTTTCCCATTTACAAAAGTCGTTTCTAACTTATTAAATTTATGTGGAAGACCTCACAAGTGAAGAGAACATAGATACAATCCAAAAACTAGCTCACACTTTGCCTCGGATATGATAGAATAGGTCATTTTATTCAAACATGCAGGTTAGAGTAACTTCTGCTAGACTGTTATGTATTAAACCAACTTATGACCGCTTACCGCGGCATTGTTCGCGTTATGTTCAGTAGTAGCACTAGTAGCCCCACGGGAACAATATTCCGGCATAAAAAGTATCCTATGCCCAGGTTTATCCACTTATCCAGGTTATAAAACTATCTGCAAGCCATTTTTTTTCAAAATCCACTCAGTTGTTCACGTTTCCTATAAACTAAGAAGTTTAAAATATTCAGGAGGATCCAGATATTATAGAATCTAACAGTAGACCGAAAATGTAAGCCCCTCGCTCAAGTTATGTTAGGTTCTCAGGTTACTACGTAAGGCATTTTTTTATGTTTGTGATTATACAGATATACACAGCCTTAGGGGAGCCAACGCCCATGGGCATTATACAGATGCATTAAAGTAAAGATATCTCACCATTAAAAATGAACTTTACATACAAATAGTGGTGATAATTACTGGTATATTGGTACATTTGGTTCATCATCATCATCATCATCTCAGCCATAGGACGTCCACTGCTGAACATAGGCCTCCCCTTTTGATCTCCACAGACACCGGTTGGAAGCGACCTGCATCCAGCGTCTTCCGGCGACCTTTATAAGGTCGTCTGTCCACCTTGCTGGTGGACGTCCTACGCTGCGCTTGCTAGTCCGTGGTCTCCACTCTAGTACATTTCGACCCCATCGGCCATCTGCTCTGCGAGCAATATGGCCTGCCCATTGCCACTTCAGCTTGCTAATCCGGTGGGCTATATCGGTGACTTTAGTTCGTCTACGGATCTCCTCATTTCGGATTCGATCACGTAGAGAAACACCTAGCATAGCCCTCTCCATAGCTCGTTGAGCGACTTTGAGCTTTGAGATGAGGCCGATAGTGAAAGACCACGTTTCGGTGCCGTAACTCATCACTGGTAACACACATTGGTTGAAGACTTTCGTCTTGAGGCACTGAGGTATGTCGGACGAAAAGACATTGCGTAGTTTCCCGAACGCTGCCCAACCGAGTTGGATTCGGCGGTTGACCTCTTTCTCGAAGTTGGACCTACCTAACTGGACTACTTGTCCTAAGTAGATATATGAGTCAACATTTGGTTAACTACCAACTATTAACATCTCATGTCAATTAAATGGTTTTTCATACTTTGAGTGTACCAGATTTTGACCCCATCATTTTAACAAATTAAGGCTCACTAAAACTTGAGAAACATATAGAAAAGCATTTTATTTGTCTTAAATAACGAAAATAATACCAAACTCTAAGGAATCTATCATGTAAAACTGAAATAAAATGATATTAAAAACAACCCTCAGCTTAGCAAATTGTTAAATTTCGTACTGATTTTGGCAGGGTATTTTATTATCATAGGTTTACGGACGCAACATTTGATTTATTTAAAATTTCTATGAGACCAATATAATAAAAGATAAATTATACCTCATTTTGTGTACTTTTTATGCAACACTACACGAAGATTTAATAATATTTTTGATAAAAACTGTTAAGCGGTCAGTAGTTGGTGGGAGGTCGGCAATTGGGTACTTTACCCTACTTGCATTTTTATTATTAGTTTAGATCAATAATGTTATACCTAGGTACATAGTTTGCATAGGAAACATCCTTATTTGAGCGACATTAATTTCAAAGATCCGTGTTTATCTTAAACATTAGACCATATTTTTTGGTCGATTTACAGTATCGCTGCAAATTGAACGTACGATAGCATTGCTCTTCTCCCTTTAGCATACCGCGTGATACCTACAAAATAACTTATTATTTGACTCGATGAGTACAACTTGTCGTCGTTTCAAACAGAATCTATGCACTGGTTTGAGCACCAATTCAAAACATAAATAAACACAAAATAATAGAAACACTGATTGTTTTCGAATCTTTCAAATTCCTACACCTCGAACAATTACAGTTTAAAAAAAAAATTGATTGAAAAATAAATTGCGAATAATATTGAAGTAAAAGTATGCACAATTTTTTTTTATTTTTTGAATCTCTTAGGACAAATAAAAACAAAAAAATGAAACACAAAAAGTGAAAAAGAAAATTGCAAGATTTGATCCTGATACCCCTTGCACGAAAGTCAAGCAGGTTACCAACCAGACTGGCTAGTACGCTGACAGTAGTTTTCAAATAGCGGTTCTTATACAAATGTCAACAATGACTGAAAATCAACATTTTATAACATTGCTAATCCCCCAAGGAGAATAGCGTAATTATACATATCCTATTAATTGAAGAGCAGTTTAAGGAATATTTGAAAAAAAAATTGAATAAATAATATCCAGTGGTTTAGCTTCAAATCAAATCAAAAGCATTTAATTCAAGTAGACCAGTTACAGGCACTTTTGAATTGTCAAAGACCTTCCAACTCCAAACATTTAAAAACAACAAAATTCAAAATTGCTTATCTCCCAGGGAAAATACGTAATAATACATAGCCTATTAACAGAAGCATATTATTAGAAATATTTGAGGAAAATTTGATCGACATCTTTACAGTAGTTTAGGAGAAAGATCAAATCAAAAAAACATAAAAAATTTCGAAAAAAAAAAAGTTGATTTGGCATCAGAATCGATCCATTATCTCGGAAAAAATACAAAAAGAATAAAATATTCAATGTACAGGAATGACAGCTCTACGATTTTATTATATGTAAAGACAATAGACATGGCCAGGGTTTTTCCCTTTTAATGTGGTAAAATCATCAAATGAGTCCTCCACGACGAGTGATCCACGGTGATCCTTCGACAGGGGTACATATTTGAATATCGAAGATTAAAAAATCTACGCTTAAAATATCGATGTTCAAAACATCGAAAATGAAAATATCGAACGACCATAAAATCGAAAATTAAAATATCGAAAGTCTATAATATCGAATGGTTAAATGATCTACGTCCAATATATCTAAAATCTAAATATCTACAAAAGTTACATCGAAAGATCTAAATATCGAAATACAGATTATCGAATGTCCTAAATATCGAAGTACAGATTATCGAATGTCCTAAATCTCGAACCTAACTAGGTAAGTCGACGGAGCCCCGCTTGGCGGGGCTCCTTTTCTGTTTGCAAGGTTTAAAGTAACCTAACACGAAGAGGATGGCGGGTTCTTTCAGACCCCGCGATCCTCTTCGAACCTAACCTGTCCGAGTCGGGGTGCCCAAAGTTCCGAGCTCGCTTCGCTCGCTCGCATTTTTGTTACAATCGATATACATATATTTAAATTTTCGATGTTTTGAACATCGATATTTTAAGCGTAGATATTTTAATCTTCGATATTCAAATAATTATGTACCCTTCGATAGCCCTTTACGTTGCAGGTTCACGACTACCTGACGAGGCAGTCCCGCGACCGGAGCTAGAGTTGGAAATATATTATACAGTCGTGTGCGATGCGCGTTCGGAATCGGACGCCTTTGCGCACCTCAGCAAGAATATTTTATTCGCGTTTTGTGCAGCGGTAATAGCTGCTCGATTTGTTTGCAATGGCTACAAATCAAGTCATTGTTAACGAGCTTTTGGCATTCGTCAAGCATGGCATCGACTACATGGACGAGGTCAGCATCTTGCAGATCTGCAAGTCCTCCTACAAAGAGGAAGAGGTATGCAGCGCCAAGGTGCTGCTATTTCAATCACTCGACCAAGTCGGACAGATGCCATCTCGCCGGAGGGATGGTGGCGAGTAGAGTCTGCAGGACATCATCGACCTGCTCAAGAGGACCGATCCGGATGACGTGCCAGATTTTGTGGCGAAGGACCTGCACAAGCTGCCTCCCGTCACTTTCGACCACGTCGACGTCACCAGGCTGCTGAAGGACATCACGACTCTGAAGGTGAGCCAGGCCGAGATGAAGTCCAAGTTGGAGTCATCGGATGTCATCATTGATCTACGAGCCGAAGTAGCGTTGTTGCGCAACGCTATTCCGAAAAGTGGGTCGCCGGAAGGCTCCAACGTGAACACACGTCGCGGAGCACAAAATGCTTCAGTCTGCAGTTTTCAGTCAGCGAGTGAAACAACGTCGCCGGCTATAAAGAATGCAGACGTTGCGTGTTCGGCTGATCTCGTCGTACCTGCCGGGGAATCAACGCGTGTAATAGGTACATCGACCCCCAAATGTGCCTATTCTACAATTGTCGCCAAGACGAAACCTGCTGCGTCGGAAACAAAACGACAAGCAGAAAAATCCAAGGGGGGTAAGCAGAGTCGCTCAGTATTGAAAGCGACTAAAGGCGCTGTGGTGGACCACAAACAGCAAGGACCACCGTAGCACACATGCGATGAGGACGGCTTCACCAAGGTGGAGAGAAAGAAGAAGAAGCCTACTTATCGCAACCAGTGCGGGACAGCGCTGGCAGGACCTAACATGCTGCTACGTCCTGCAGTACCGTCGACGCAGCTGTACGTGTCCCGTTTACACCACTCTACGAAGACTGAGGACATCGTCGAGTATTTACGGGTGAAGACCAACTGGAACTTGAGGGTGGAGAAGTTGGAGGCGCGCCATAACACCAATTTTAATTCGTTTGTGGTGCGCGTTCCGACTCAACATTTGGCGACCTTCCTCAAGGAAGAGTTTTGGCCGAAAGGTGTGCTGTATCGGCGATTCCGAGGCCGGCTACGCGACACTTCGCAGCGTAACACGACGCCGCCGCCGCCGTCACTTCGTGTGCAGTAGTTTTTAAGTATATTGTTTGTAATATTAGTTTATCATTGTTTATAGTTATATGTGTATTGTGTTTTATGGGCCTTTAGTTGCCCGAAATAAAGGATAAATAAATAAATAAAATAAATATTTCCGTTATAACTATAAAAATTGCGGTCAGCCGGCAGCCATTACTTGATCTGTCACTTAGTAACCCTTGCCTAACAACAGTTTAAAGACCGCTAGTTAAAAATATCAATTAAACGTAAAATATTAGAAACTAGCTGTGCCCGCAACTTCGTTCGCGTGGATGTCGGAACTCAACAATGTAGCCCAGTCATATTAGGTAAAATATAGGGGTAAACCTCGGAATGAGAGATAAGCTGTAAATTGGTATACACCTTTGTTATGTCGTTCTAAATTTTGTCTCAAAAGTCACAATCATTGTCTTAAGATATTGAAGGTCAAAGGTCATGAAAATCGGTTTTTCGCGAATATCTCACTTTCTATTACTTAAATAAGATTTGCACCTATAATGAAAGTTAGTTGTAGAGTATAAAATTAAATCCCTACAAGCTTTGTCTGAACTTTTTTTAATACGATCAACCGTTTTTGAGATAGAGCGCAAAGACTGCGCAGCGCACAGACAAAAGTTGTAGAAAAGGAGGTGTTTTTTTTTTCGGCCCAAACATTTACAGAGGTACAAATTACTATTAAAATCCCTTCCAATAATTAGTATTTTTAGCAGTATTAAAAATCCTTCAATACTAGATAGAAAAAGAAATAAAAGTATATGAAAAAACACTACTTCGCAACGAAACTGCGTTCAAAGAAACGTTTATGACAGCATTTACGGCTGTCAATCTGTTTCATCTGTCAAAATCACGTCAAAATATGACATCGGTGTTTCATTATTTGACAGCTTTTTGACAGTAATGAATATCAATAACAATAGAAAACTATCGGCCTAGGTCGGGAACCCTGGCTTTTGGTCGGCAGATAACCAAACGCAAAAAATAATACGAAAGGTGAAATAAATGTATTTTTTTAAATTCTTTTTCCCATGATTATTCATAAAAAATGTGTACTAGTAATTAGAGATGTGCCGTTGCCGGCAATATTGCCCAAGGTGTGAATTTAGGTGGAAATATTGCCGGCAATATTGCCGGGAGTGGAAATATTTGGGAATATTGCCTAATTTTAAGTCAAAGTGAGTGCGAAAACTATGTAACACACTTAAAATTAGCATTTACAGACCATGACCTACATTATATACAAAAAAAACATTGTTTTGGCTAAAATTTCCAAAATTGCCGGCAATTTTTGGCAATATTCCCGGTATTTTACCGGCAATATTGCCCATTGTTGCCGAACACGACAGTGAATGTAAGAAATTACACATACATTTTAAGATTAGAATTGACGATCATTGTACATTGAATAAATATTGAATAAAAAGGCATAAATTCGAATAATTTCTTTTAATGTTGTAGTTTAATCCAGTCAACGAACGCTCAAAGCATAGAGGGAAATTCTAGAATCACATTTTTTTACTACGTAACTTTGTTTGGACTAGTTAGGGGTGAACCATATCAAAAGTCCCCCGTCTCTCGACCATGAGCTCTGGAAGGGGGGGGTTGAAGGTATTTTTTGGTTTTTGCTTATATCTCAGAAAACCATGCGTTCTAGCAGCAAAGCGTGTGTGAACAAAATGAAAACCCAAATAAATTTTCCGTAAGTTTTACTCAGTAAGCATTTCAATATCTTGTTAGTTTTCGAGGTATCCGCTTTTGAAAGGCTGTAATTTAGGGGAAAAAACATTTTTAGTTTTCGCATTTGGAAAGTTGTATTTGATATCGCCATAGATCCAGAAAGCAGTAGCAGTTGATTCAGACCCTCCCTTCACCACCTGCGATGAACAGCTGCATCTTGAGGTGACATTGAGAGTGTCTGAATGTGGATAAGTAGTTCTTAAATTCGGTGACTACCATCAAGCTTGATATTTCTTGTCTTCCTCCAGTGAGTGAGGAGTAAAAATTAGCTTAGAAACTCATTTTAAATTATACAAGGTATTTACAGACGGGGTAGGACTGTACTATGTAAGAGGAAATCCGCAACCATAAGAGATGCGGAAAAACTATCTTTAGAAACTTGAGTTCTTTTTTGATGTAAACAATTTTCGTATAGGTAGGTATTCATTTTTGGCCAAGTGTGAGTTGCCCACAAAAATACAGGGAGGAGTAGGTACTACAGGGGAGAGCCTGAAAAGACTGCTGTTGCTTTCTGGATTTATGGCAATATTAACCTCTTTAGTCCCGCGCTCGCTTATCGTAAACTCCGTCCGGCCTTGACACTTACGTCATCGCGCGCGTCAAGTGGCGGCTGCTTACATTAACCGTTATCGCTCCAGCTCTAATGACTCAAATGGCTAACTGTAAACAGTTTCGTATTCGTTGATAAAGAGTCTTTGTATTACAACATAAACAATTCTTGTATAACTACTTTGGTATTATAAATATCCCATAGATAAGAGAGATCTCGCCGTAACTAGACCCGTTGACGTATCTTATTTATTTTTGACAAAACTACTGAATCAATTTACACGAAACTTTAGAATTAATATAACGAATATACAGGGTGTCCCAAAACTCAACGTCAAGCCGAAACGGGGTGATAGGATTGATCATAACAATCACGAGAAAAATCTGAAAAAAATTCTATCCCATGCAGTTTGAAAATTATGGGCATTTTAAGAAAATCCTAGAAATTTGATGAAACTGTACCATTTTTCGGTTATTGTGGTTTTCCTTTTTTAATTTTGTTCATTTGAACTTTGGAAACGTAATCCTAAATAACATTTCTAGAATCCCAATAAAAAATAATGACACAATTGCCTCAAGTTTCCGAGAATTGAGACTATTTGTTTAACTACGAATTTAAAATTTTCAACATCCGTCGACTTTGACAGGCCCTCTTTAAAAAAAAAATGTACTAGAGTGCCTTGGCAAGTGGCATTAAAAGCTAGCGCATTTAATCAGGATTCTAATATGGTACAATACTTGTTAGTTCCATACAATAAAAAGAGTAAAAAAATTAAAACCTCAAGTAAGCAGATTTTTGCTATCTCGGTTAAAATGTTTTTGATTTGCACAAGCTCTAGATAGGTTCTTGATTTTAAGGCAAAATGATGAGAAAGATGGATAGTGGGTATGTTTGCCATGAGTGAGCGAGATAGATAATGACGCCACTTTAACCAAAGTGAAAAAAGTTAGTAAAATTAGTAAAATAATGAAAAATCTTGATCTCGTTTAATTTAGGTTTGTTGGAATAAAAGTCAGATAGAGAAATAACATTTTTTATTACAATAAATTCAAATTGTTTACCATCGGTTTCAATACAAGCCCTACATCTTCTTTAAAAAGATCTACTTATTAGTCGAGCATATCTTTGAGAGTTGATCTCCTCAGCTGCTTGAGAAATGCATTCACGCAGGTCGGCTACGTTTTCAATGGGCTTAGAGATCATTTTGCCTTAAAATTAAGAACCTACCTAGAGCTTGTGCGAATCAAAAACATTTTAACTGAGATAGCAAAAATCGGCTTACTTGAGGTTTTAATTTTTTTACTCTTTTTTATTGTATGGAACTAACAAGTATTGTACCATATTAGAATCCTGATTAAATGCGCCAACTTTTAATGCCACTTGCCAAGGCACTCTAGTACATTTTTTTTAAAGGAGGGCCTGCCAAAGTCGACGGATGTTGAAAATTTTAAATTCGTAGTTAAACAAATAGTCTCAATTCTCGGAAACTTGAGGCAATTGTGTCATTATTTTTTATTGGGATTCTAGAAATGTTATTTAGGATTACGTTTCCAAAGTTCAAATGAACAAAATTAAAAAAGGAAAACCACAATAACCGAAAAATGGTACAGTTTGATCAAATTTCTAGGATTTTCTTAAAATGCCCATAATTTTCAAACTGCATGGGATAGAATTTTTTTCAGATTTTTCTCGTGATGGTTATGATCAATCCTACCACCCTGTTTCGGCTTGACGTTGAGTTTTGGGACACCCTGTATAAGTAATCTAATAAGAAAATTCCAACATACATTATTCCTAGGAGGAAGGAGGGATATAACCTATTTCTACTCGATAATTCACGTTTTCCAATTATAATTTTAATTGGAATCTAACATAAACACGACACTTTATCAATTTCAGTACACTTATAGTCCTATCATGGAAAAAATAAGAAATAACAACATTTCAAGTGGTTGACCACTTGACATTTTGACATCGACAAAGACGCGATTCTTTTTTTTTTTTTTAGTGATGCCCAGTTGATTTTAATAAGTATTTGGTACGGTTTTAATCGACTAAATTTGAGCTCTATGGGTGAATTTTTTCAAACGATTCAGAGCCATAGTGTACTATACACATAAGGTTGAAGTTGGCTTGTACGCGCGTGCCATGCACGATCCCGATGTGGCTTCTCAGGACTCAACGGTAATGACGTTTTAGGATCCACATTTGGTTTCTCAGGACCTAAGAGGTTAAATAAGACTTTCCGAATGCAAAAAGGTAAAAATGGTTTTTCGAAAACTATACAAGATATCGAAATGGTTACTAAATAAAACTTATAGGAAATTAATTCAGTCTTTGTTTTGTTCATACAAACCATGCCGCTAGGAGGCATGGTTTCCAAGTTATAAGAGAAAAACCAAAAAATGAAACAACCTCCCCACAGCTCAAGGGGCAAGGGCTAATGGCGGGGACTTTTGATAATTATATTCACCTCCTAACTAGTTCAAATAAAGTAACGTAGTCCAAAATCGTGTTCCAAGAATTTCCCTTATAACTGTTTTCTGAGTGGGCTACTAGATTTTCGTGCAAAATCACATAGCAAAAACATCGAGTATAAACAGTACCTACTACCTATACAATATGGAAATAAAAAAAAAGTATAAATCTCTATCAAAACTACAAATAACCAACAAAAATAACATTATTTTAATGCACTTGTTTCGGTAATTCTTACATAATCAGTAAATCACCGTTTAGAGTTAGAACTTAGTAGTTTATACAGGGTGTTGATCCGCATCCTAGACAAATTCAAGGACGTCATTATACTAATGATTCTCGACCCAAAACAGCAATAAAATAGGTAGGTATTTTTTTCTTTTATTTTTCCTTTTTACTGAAATCCGTAAGTGTGAACCAGCCGTATTTAAAAGCGGCGCGTCTGATACTAGCCCTATCGCGCTTTCACACACAAACAAACGCAAACATTCATGTACACAACGCATACGCAACGGTCATTCAACAAATTCGTAGGCAATCATCGCACCGCAACCAATCCAAAGCAAGGGCGCTGCACCGCGCCCACGCGCCCCGCGCCCGGCACCCCGCGCCCCGCGCCCCGCGCCGCGGTTCGCAGGCGGTCGGCACCCGAACCGACAGTCATGTGTTTGATGTCACAGCAGTGCATGCGTTTTGCAAATTCCGCTTCTAGGTAGGTGCATTGTTGAGACGGCATTCGATACAAAGTACAAGACGACGGACAATTCGCGGTGTAAGAACCAGATGAACGTATCTACAAAAAAATCGAAAACAGTTTTTTTTCATAAAAAGGTTCATAATATGGTCCTTTATGAATTGCCAAAACGACGTATCGGTAAAGTCAATATTTATCAAATTCCAAAAAAACTAAATAGCTTAAGAATCATTTTCAATGAAACCAGAGAAACGTATTACGAATACCGTTTAAATAGTTCTAATTATCTTCCTACCGCTTTAGAGCTATAGGAACGTATTTCTAAAAACGATATTTTTATTCTTAGAATATTAGTTTGTTTGGCAATATTATACAAACCATAAGAACGTAAAAGCTTATACGTTGTTTTGGTCGTTACAAAATTTTGTTTCGATGCTTAGTTTAAAGAGCCAATGTAACGTTTGTGTATTTACGTTTTAGTGGCACAAACATTTTTGTTAGATAAATAATACAAGTCAATGGCCAAAGCGATGTATTGGCGATTTACGTTTTTGTGGCAGTACTATTTTGTTTGATTAGTATTATAGTCCATTGACAAAATATAAACTTACGTTAGTTTGGCACCTAAAAGTTGATGGAAAGTCTCAACGAGCCCCCTGATTTGAAGTTAGGAGAATACTTTTTTTAGCTTTTATTTCAAAAATGCATATGTCAAAACCTTACCCATTTCTAATGAAAAGTATGACGATTTACAAGACTTATGATGAATACAAGGCATTATTTTTATAAAGGGTTTTCAGTTGGAACTCCAACAACAGACGACGAAGATAGTTAATATTTTTTCTAAACGCTGATATGCTGATTACAAGTTTTATTATTTCAATTGTCCTATTTCAACGCTGTCATAATCATTCCCCCACAAATTATGAATTGGTCAACTTAAAATCTAGACGACTTTTCCTGGAAACTATGTTTCTCTATGACTTGTGCAATGGCAGATATGACTGCTTAGACCTAACTAGTAAACTAAGCTACGTTGTTCCGAGGACGGTCATAAGACGAGAGGTGCGCCCTTGACCACTTTTTGCTGTTTTCTCTTGCCGCACTAACGCTGGAGTCCGGGCACCTCTTTGTCGGATGGCTAACAACTTCAACACTGATTTTGCAACACTGGACTTGTTCTCAACATCGGCTAGTAAGTTTAGAAGAACACACTCCAAGAAGAACAACTCCTTGAACCACATAATTAACCCACCTAAGTTGTAGCACGACATATACCTACTAGAAGTGTTAATGACCACTATTTATTAGCTATTACCACTATTTACCACTATTTGTTACCTAGCTATTAAGTAGGTTTTCCTTTTCTCTTTTTTGTGTTCTTTTCTTTTCCTTTTTTACCATCCTTTTTTTGTTTTGGTCATGTTTTTGCAGTTCCAAAATAATATTTCTTTGTTAAAATGTGGATAACGTTGGGAGTTACACAAATACTTATCACTATTATTATGTAATATCTTTAAACTAAGAAACTTGTGTATGTGTTTTGTTTTCCCGAAATAAATAAATAAATAATTAAATTTCAGGAGTAAATAAATATTATTGATTTTTTACCTATTTTATTACTAATTTTATCACTTTATCATTAAAACTTAACTTCACAATTAATGACGTATTTAAGTTTGATAACAACAGAAGTTTGAAAATAATTAAGGGCCACACTAACGTATGTCAACCGAATTTTAAAAATATATATATTGCGTCTATGTAAGCATATATAAATAAATAATTTCTAATTTTTTCAAAGCTCTAAGAGTATGGCAATACAGAGAAAATAAAGTTTTTTTCCATACTAGTATTTTATCTGTATTAAAAAGCTGGTAAAGTTTAAAGAGCCGAATTTTCACAGTATTTTTGCTTTCCTGTAAAATTGAGAAAATGTAGATACGTTCATCTGACTCTTACACCGCGAATTACTCTAATGTCGAGTTGGAGAAGATGGTTCGCCTGTATGCCATCAGTGGAGACAGTTCCCGTTCACTATGGTCGAAAAGTTTGGTGAACATTGGATCGGGTCGCCGAGACCCTGTGGTGTGACAAGTGTAACAGAATCACGTGCCAGGATCATTAGTGCTTTCGACACTAAAAACGAATGTGTTAGTTTTACGTAAGCTGAAGGAAAATTGTGCCAAGAGTGTGATGGTGGCAACATTTAACAATAAGTACCTCCGGGTAACCTAAGTAGGTAGGTAATTTATTTGTACATTTTGTAAATACGTTGTTAACTAATCGCTTTTATTTGTGTAAATAAGTTGATTTTAAATTTTCAACTACGCCAATAATACCTAAAAGTCGAAAGTATCACCACTTACTTACATTTAACTAGCAAATCTTTAAAAAACATTTTTTATACTACGGAGATCGGGGTAGGTATTATTGACGGTCTAAGCCCGAGGAAAACTTCAAATCAACCAATTTTATCCACAAATAAAAACAAAATCACTACGAAAAGTTTAGGGTGAACGATAGCAATCAAGCAAAACTTAAATTTTATTATTCATCTGATAGCAGGTCAGTGAACTTTTTATGGCGGTCTAGTATTACTGTCATTATTAAGATTTCGTATTATGCTGATGCTTCGAATAAGTTAATATCAAACGAAATGACAATAATGTGGGTGATTTTCGAAATAAAATTACGTAAAATTATTGCTAAGGGTCGCCAAGGTCACTTCTCGGCGCACGATAGGTACTCGCGCGTCATTGAATTCACGCACATCTAATCATCGATGTGTGCGTACGCGCGTAAACTGCGGTCGGGTGATTCTCTTTCATTTGTATTGAATTAAGGGTTTAATTCTGAAATACGGTAAAATTTCAACAACAAAAAAAAAGCAGCCCTTATTAGTTTTGCCCGGTACTGTTCTTTCAATTGATTATTTATGACTTTTGTGACAACCACCTGAAGTTTGACGTAAATGCAAAAAAACAGCCTGTATAAGGCGGACTTAATGTCGCAACGCATTATCTACAGTAATATAAACTGCACCTGCAGAAATAATAAAATATACTGGTGTTATTTGACTGGCAACATTGGCAATATTGCCAAAGTTGCCGGCAATTTTGGTATTTTACCGGCAGTGGCAATATTGGGAATATTGCCGGCAGTAGGAATATTGCCATCCGGTACATCATTACTAGTAATTAAAACTTATTTGAAATACATAAATAAATTGTATAAAGTACATTTTTGGGTTTTCACACGTTTATAAATGAAGTAACGAAACGCATCATGTCGGAGACGTATGGCATTGCTAGATTGAAAATCAATTCTTGGGTTGCAAGTTTTAACATCTTTGATCGACAATTTCTGGTGGTACAAATGCGCGAATAAATCCAACATATTTTTATTCAAAATCTACGATTTTTTTCCTATAATTTCGTACTTTTCTCCTTGAGGTACACGGTTTGGCCATGATTGTAGGGAAAAAAAACACCTCCTTTATAATCTACAACTTTCATCATAGGTGCAAATCTCATTTAAGCAACAGAAAGCTAGATATTCGCGAAAAAAGATTAACCTTCAATATCTTAAGCCGCGGACACGATAGCAATTGTGACTTTTGAGACAACGTTTAGAACAACAGAACAAAGGTGTATACCAATTTACAGCTTATTATCTTTCATTCCGAGGTGAAACCCTAATATGACTGGGCTAATGTATTTTTTTAAACAAAGGATTTTTTCTAAAATAAAAGTAGCCTTAGTTACTCCTTATTACATCAGCTACCTGCCAATAAAAGTCCCGTGACATCGGCCCAACCATTTCAGACATTAGCCATTACAAACAGACAGATAGAAAGACAGACAGACAAACAAAAATTGCAAAAAATGTTATTTTGGTGTATGTACCTACTCGTATAATATATTCGTATGCATGTAGTAAAAAACAGTTATTTCAATATTACAAACAGACACTCTAATTTTATTTATATGATGACTGTATTGATATAGATGTATAGATATGAAATAGATAACCTAGTCCGAGGCTTTGCTTGTCATGCTGCTGCCACTGATAGGGCCAGTCAAAGGATCTTGCAGCGTTGTATTATCGTAAAGTCCATCCCATTCCCTATTGCCAAGCACGAACAAAACTTGGGAGTGTCATCGTATGTACTAGAGAACCGATTATAATCATCATTTTTTTTTCCAACTTCAAAAAAAGCAGGAGATTCTCAATTCGGTTGTATCTTTTTATGTTTGTTACCTCATAATCATAACTTACGACGCTTCTGTATCAAAATAACTTCGTTCATTTTAAATACTTTCGATATAGCTACGGTTGACTCACATAAGTTCAAGACACATAATTAACAAATATTGGATGACTCAACTCCTGTTCAACTGGCATAATTTTGATTGCATTAACGAACAATTCATCTAATGTTCTTTTAAGATATTGCCAAATATACCGTACTACCGTCCCGAAACTTCCGTGTCCGGTGAGAACCTGCGTCATACGGTAAGTCAGGACGCCGTGACGCCTATCCAGTCACTCTTCAAAGAGGGGTCTTACCGCCGCGATTGCGGCGTGCCCGGACATGAAACAACTTGTTAAAAAAAGAGAAAGAAAATCTAAGATTTCCATGATTATGCAGGAAAAAAATCAATTTTGTTTATTTGTTAGTTTCAGTATTGGTTATTCAAAATTTTTTACTTGTTCAGCATTTCTGCTGTGTAATTGGACAATGTTGTTGCCCGTTACTACAGATTACGTATTTGATAAGAGTTTGGGTTGAATATTAAAACTAAAAAGGGTAAAATAAAAAAGTTTACGATTGTAACGCGAGCAAATTCTATAATATCATGTGTAGTGTTCTATATATAACGCGCTGGCTGTACCGACTGGGCTGACGTCACTAGAGCGACAGCCGCTCGTGTTGTGGGACCCAGTAACTGTTAATACGAACATTTTCCTATACCGTTGCCGTTGCTTGTTTTGTTTAATTATTATTTTCCTTATTGAGAGCTGTATTTGGGTATGACATTTCTGCAGAACTATTTCCGGCAATCAATGTTATTATTATTTTTAACCGACTTCAAAAAAATGTAGGTTCTCAGTTCGACCTGTATGTATGTATGTATGTTTGTCCGCGATTATCTCGCGTTTGGCTGAACGGATTTTGATGCAGTTTCAGGAAAGTGTTCATTACATTCTGGAGAAGGTTTTAGTATAATATAACACTAATAGATATCCCGTGACGATGCCCGCGTGGATCCGTTTTGCTTACTTGGATCGTAGATTTTTAGGGACGATTGCATGTTTGTCCGCAATTATCTCGCGTTTGGCTGAACCGATTTTGATGTAGTTTTCAGAAAAGTGTTTGTTACATTCTGGGGGAGGTTTTAGTATATAACAATAATGGATATCTAGTGAAGTTGCTCACATAGATCCGTTTTGCTTAATAGGATTGTAGATTTTCAAAGACGCCGATTTTATGAAGATTTTTGTTGATTATCTCAACTAAAAAGGAAAAAAAAAAACTTTTTGAAAAAAAGGGAACCGACTTCAAAACCAAACACAAAAAAACTATAAAATAACTTTTCTTTCGGAAGTCGGTGGCCATAATTATGTCAATGAAATAAAAAAAAACAAAGCCACCGACTTCCGAAAGAAAAGTTTTTTTTTTTTTTGTGTTTGGTTTTGTGTTATATTTCATCCATAATTTGATTTTGGGTTTTCCTACCGGTTCTTCTGTATATGAAACGACTATAAAAATGAGACATTGCCTAATAAAATTCTCTGTCCTGCCATTCACGGTGGCACCAGTCCATTTCATTATAAACTTCTGTCATACTGAAGAATTCTGCTTTATCTACGTTTTTTGGGAGTCGATTAAAATAAAACGATAAAGTAGCTGGAAGAACCTAGCATGAAAACGCAGTTCTTATTTTCACTTTTGTTTTTTTAATTGTGACAAAAAATCGTAAAATTCACATAAATTGACAATGCTTAATATAAAACTGCGCGAACATTTTACGAATTTTATCCGTTTCAAGGTAATTTAATTAGAGTTCTTTTTATTTGAAAAAGAACTGTAATTCCTTGCCTCGTGGTGTGAGTTGTGTGGGTGTGGTGTGGGTACTCACTTGGAGAGCGCGACGCCGTTGGGCTGGTTAATATAGCGTTCGTGGTGCAGCACGGCGTCGTGCCACGGCAGCTGCAGGAAGTCCAGCACGCGCTGCATGGTGGCGCGCGGCCGCAGCACCAGCGCCTCGTAGCGCACCACCAGGCACTTGTCCGGGCCCATCGTCTTGCACTGCTGGTACATCAGCTCCACGGCGTAGTTCCACTTGGTGAGGCACTGCCGGTAGCTCGTCAGGTCGAAACCCGTGATCGTCACCTGCAACATACGATGATTTTCAGTGAACGTGATATTTTCTAATGAAACGTGATAAAACATCCCATTCAGAAGTTCGTAACAAAAAGGCCAAAACGGAAACTTTATAATTATTATTACATCATGCCCCTATGTCGTCGTTAGCCCGGTTCGGTAAACTGCATGATTTCTTTTAAACATCGATTCCACAATCCGTCAAGATCAGGGTTACAACCAGTGTGTTCTATGCGTAATGACCTACGGACTCGAAACGTGGACAGCACAATGTTATTATAGGCCTGCTCCACAAATTCAAAATCGCTCAGCGTGCTATGGAGAAACCACCCACACTCCAGTTTCTATCACATGTCTGTTCCATCGAGCACACATGTCATAAAGACTAGAGTGTAGACGGCGAATGGGCAAACGTATCAAGCCCTGCAGCAAGATGGCTAGTCTAAATATCACCAGCACGCGCAGGCACAAATTGGTCATCAATTCTACCTTTATTCAAGCAAAAATAAACAAAGTTACTTCTTCGTTATTCCTATACAAATCGACAATTTATTGCACAAGTATGACACGTTGTGTCATTCTTATGCAAAAAAATAGTTTATTTATAAAACTTAAAAAAGAACAGACTTCAAAAACAAATAAAAAAAAGTTTAAAATAACTTTTCTTTCGGAAGTCGGTGGCAATAATCAATGAAATAAAAATCAAAGCCGACTTCCGAGAGGAAAGTTATTTTAAACTTTTTTGTATTTGTTTTTGAAGTCGGTACTTTTTAGGGTTCCGTAGCCAAAGGGCAAAAAACGGAACCCTTATAGATTCGTCATGTCTGTCTGTCTGTCCGTCCGTATGTCACAGCCACTTTTCTTCAAAACTATAAGAGCTATCCTGTTGAAACTTGGTAAGTAAGTAGATGTATTGAGTGAACCGCATTAGAATTTTCACACAAAAATAAAAATAAAACTAATTTTGGGGGTTGCCCCCATACTTGAAACTCAATTTTTTTTTTTTCACCTAACCCATACGTGTGGGGTATCTATGGATAGGTCTTTAAAAGTGATATTGAGGTTACTAACATCGTTTTTTTTCTAAACTGATCAGTTTCCGCGAGAGACACTTCCAAAGTGGTAAAATGTGTCTTTTTATAATTACCATGCAAACTTCAATTGAAAATTGGTTTGAACAAGATCAAGTAATTAGTTTTTTTTTAATACGTTATAAACCGTAATCGGCAATTTACTTTTCAAAGTTACAACCAACTACAAGAACGTTTATACAACATTATTTTTTGTTTATGCGAAACCCGATACACCTGTCCAATATTTTTGTGTGAAGAATCTATGTACAAAATTTTAAAACCGGATCATAAAAAACCACAAAGTTATAAGCTTGTATATTACCGGGTTGTCCGTTCAAAAACATGCTCATTTCGCGGTACAGCCGCGTAAACCGCGTCTACTGTGTTAAACCACTCGTGATAATAGTTTGGCAATAGGTACCTAACCTTACGGTGATTGTATTGTAATTAACTGGTAATAAAATTTAATTAAAATATTTTTGAAAAAAATATGACATGGTGTAAAAAATATTGGAATCGAATCAGTTACAATAGAATTCAGGTTTCGCATATACTAAAAATAATGTTGTATTATGTTACTTGCTGCTACGGAACCCATCATGGGCGAGTCCGACTCGCCCATGATGGCCGGTTTTTATTATTTTTAAGTTTTCTAAATAAACTATTTTTTTGCTTATGTATTTTTGCATAAAATAGTTTCTATTAAGGATCATTTCATTGTATGGGAAGGAAAATATCTAGTCATGTATTATCATCAGAACTCAGAGCGTGTGCAAAATTTCAGCCTGCTAGCTTATCGGGAAGTGCCTCTAAATTGAGTTGCAAAAGTCCAACCGGAACGACAAACAAATAAACAAACAAGAAAAGTGAGTGTATAAAAACGTCACAAGATATCGCAGCTTTATGTTGGTTCGCGACATGGTATAATAATATACTTCGCCAGGTATGGCACTCCGAAACACATTGGTCACGTGGGTGACACAAGCCTACGTCATCATCGCTATCTGCTGGTTCTCAAACTTTACAGTTTGGGGAAATTAAACCTAATAAAACATTGACCTAATTATTACATTACTGCTAACTTTTGCGCGTGGCTTCCATCCCCCACCTCAGCGTAGTAGATTTTCAGTGACAAAAAGCATTATTTATCCATCCTAGGATAAAAGATAACAAAGAAACTTTTCGTCGTTCACAAATAAAAATGTTTGAGTGCCGCTGGTTACACAGTCACTGAGCGAGACAGGCATACGCATAAAACAAGAATAGCGATACACGACAAAATGGCGGCATGACAATGACACAGCCCGTTCCTGTGTTACCAGTAGTGTGTGGTTATAACTCCCTAAGCGCATTTATTACTTAAACCAATGATATTATAAATAAAAAGAGGTAGATATCGCACTAGCGCGCACAAAATGTTGAGGAGAATGGAACACAATTGTAGCACCCTTGATTTAGTCGGATTACAACAGCGAGCGAGGTAAAGTGAGTGCGCGGCGTAACAAAAACGCTAAGTTGTGTCTTCAGAAAGTGCAGAAACTATGGTGCCAAGAAAAATAAGAGTTGTGGAGTGACATACCATAAGCAAGTCTATTAAAAATATATCAATTTTGTATTTTTTTTACGAGTTATTCCTCATTTTCAAATAAATTTCGTATTATTGACGTAATGGTTCGAAAAGGATAGATAATAGGATGGCAATCTGCTGCGTGACAGAGACAAATAGCATCCGTCATAAGTCGGGTCATAGATTATTCAAACAGAAGCGAAATGGTAGGCACAATTATAGCGTTGCGCTTTAAATTTTTTATGATTAATGTTATATAGAATGAGGTTAGTTATAGTTACAAATTTATAGTTATAGTTATAAAGTTATAGTCATAAATAGAATTCAATTTTATTTAAAACATCATTCATTACCAACTCAGTACCAATATAAGAAATCTACTTATTAAGTATTTATTAATTATTAAAATCCTACACATTTATTTCATTTTTATGAAAGTCGCCAATGTAACAAACAGCTATTACGTATTCGACTAAACTATAAATATAAATAAACTGTCTTCAGAAATTTGATACAAATATTTGACAGTATTTAAAATATAATATATATATTGTAAAAAGATAAATTTTCCTTCGCAGTACTTAGTAGCTGTACATTGGTAATCGGCATAAAAATAATAAATAATTATACCAAGCGCGCACCCCACGCGCTTGCCTATTTGTTATATTCAATGTCTCTTCTGTGGTGAATCGACAAACTCTATGATACTCTAGTGTAGTGTGGACTATACTTCAAGCGCAACACACTAAAACTAGCTATCTCTTTCTATCTTATACGTTCCGTATTATCTATCGCTGTCGTAGTTTTAAATTACTGTATACATTTAAGTTAGTACTTATAATAACAACGCAACGAAATCTGAACGCCATTTAGTATGAACATGGCGTATCTTTCTTTATAATATCATTGACTTAAACGAATACGATAAAACGCTGTAGTTTTATTTAACAACTCTGTTGGTATACCGTATTGAATTGTTTCGTTTGCTATGCTAAATACAATTTAAATGTTTTATTTATTTTTTAAACAAAATAAAAGATGAAAATGTTTCCTTATTTTCGTATTTTGTTGCAATTAAGTGGCAACTGGATAGTGACGTCAGCATGTGTCACTGCGGGAGTGTCAGACCTTGTTTTTTTAGACTATGGTTCGCGACCACTGATGCTGTGGTAGGCGTGGCTACTATGAGTGGAGTGAACCAGACACTGACCTTGCGCGTGATGATGGAGTGCACGGTAGCGCGGCCGTCGCGCACCATGAACAAGAACTTGGCGTTGGGGAACAGCTCCAGCACGTAGGTGCCCATCTTGAGCACGAGCGGGTCCTTGTTGCACAGCCGCGGCGCCGTGTCACCGTGGCGCACGATCACCTCCAGACAGAAGGCGGCGATAGCGTTGTCCAGCACCGCTTTAGACACGCCCGCCTGCTCCAGTCGCACGCTCTCCTTCTGCGAGCGCATCCAGTGCTGGCGCATCTGCAGGATTCGCGGCACTACGCGCGTCTCCTGGCCGCAACGCACATCGGGGTGCGCGTCCAACATGGCGCGCATGAGCGTGGTGCCGGAGCGCGGCACGCCGCCGATGAAGATGAGCGGCAACTCCCGGCCCTCCACCGGCGCGTCCAGCTCGCGGCGCCGCTGCGCGCCCGCTGTGCGCGCGCCGCCGCGCCACAGCCACACCAGCAGCGCGCCCGCCAGCAGCGCCGCTGCCACGCGCCAGCGTGCACCGCGCCCCATCACGAGCGTCTCCTAAGCCTGCACACACGGCCACGTACAAATCACACACATACTGCTTACTAGCTCTCATCACCTGCTTCAACAATAGAATGTAGTTAAAAAAAAACCCAACTGCCAAAGAATAAAATTATAGGTATCTCAAATTATCAATATTGTTGTTAAGCCTGCTCTACACTACTCGCGAAGTTGGTCGAAGTTGACCGAATACGATAGTGTAGAAGGGCACTTCGCTTCGCTTCGTGCAACTTCGGCTCGCTTCGGGCGACTTCCATTTGTTGTCGGTTTTTGCGACCGAGTCAAAGGGCACAATGATGACACAGGCAACTTCGCGAGTAGTGTAGTCACATACTTCGGGACTTCGATCAACTTCGACGAGTACTTCGTCGATGCAACTTCGCGAGTAGTGTAGAGCAGGCTTTATTAACACCCAAAAAAAAATTACAGACTTGAAAAACAATCACAAGATAATGGTTTAAGTAAATGTAACTTTTCTTTCGAAAGTCGTTGGCTTTGTTTTTTATCTCATTGATTTGTTTGCCAATGATTTTCGATAGACAAGTTATTTTACACTTTTTTGTTTGTGCAGTCGATTTTTTTACCCTTTTTGTTCAAGTGTTGAACCCAAATTCATGTCATAAACATAATTTTCTAGAGCAGTGGTGACCCAGTGGTATCGGAACCGACTTACGCGTTGTAGATCGGTTCGAACCCAGCCATTATTTTGTGTAATTCATTTAATCACCAAAGCTCTGAACACGGTAAAAGGAAGGCATGTCCTAGAACCAAAGATTCGAAGACACGTCGTCACATCTACTAAACCACACTGGGCCCGCTTGCTGGATTATGGCCCACGCCCTCTTCCAGAACGATAAAAGATTCAAGTATTGAGTATTGAGAGGAGGCCTGCCAATCGTGAATTCGTGATGATGATGACATAATTTTCTTACATGCATTTTGTTAGTGCAGAACTTAACGTTAATCATCGTCATCGTCTATCAACGAGGATTTTTTTGTATGAAGACTTTCGAAAACTTCCTCCGGCGGCTCTTTGGTCGATTGACCCCGCTCAGATGGGACCCGCGGGATGAATGAACCAATTCATGATTTTGATAATTATTTCATTGGTCGATTGGACCCGCTGTTCGAAATGACATTTAATTTCAAGTTTCAGTACAGACGTGTAGAAAAATGTTACGCGGAATGCATGTGGTGCAACATGTTTAGCCCTTATTTATGTAGTTAGTTAGGCCCATAATAAGAACTTTGCTGACAGAGCGCGATCCGTTGATCTGCCGATGCGATCTCTGTAAAGACAGAATAGAACAGAACAGAAAAAACTTTGTCACGGTGCAGCTGTTGCTGCTGGCAGCCTCTTTCATTACGTAGAGCCAACCTTCATCAGCTAAGTCTGGAGGCAGGTGTGATAGCGCTGCACAAAGTTTAATATGTATTTTCCCCAGTTTGGTTTTAGTAACGCCCAGCTCTATAGACTTTCGCCAGAGACTTCGGCTGAAGTGGAAGCAGCAGCCAGTAATCTTAATGTTTGGAAAATAGTGTTTGACAGCTACTACGGCTGGAACTTCAATATCCATGGTGATGTTGACAGGGTTTCATTCTGGGAGTTTCAAAGATTTTTGAGAATAGGTAGAACACTACGGTCAGAAATTTATCCGTTTTTTAAAGCATTCAAAAATCTCTGTACAAAAAAAGAAATATCTCTATTGGATCAAGAAGAGTAAGCGCAGAACAAGTTTGTGTGCAGCTATGTCCAGCTCAGCTTGTGTCAATTTGTAAACAAGAAATCTGCTGGTCATCCCATAGTGACATTCGGATAAAGGGTAGAAGAACCTATTTATGCGGGTGATTGAAAACCGTCTTAATATGGGGCTAATTTTGAAAGGGCCAAAGGACTGTCCCTATGATAAAATCAAAGTTACATAATTACCGGACTTGAATCAAGAAAGCATTTCTACTTGCTAGTCATAATCTTCCTGCCCTAATCCCATTTTACTTGGGGTCGGTGCAACACGTTTTTTTTCTTCCATTCTCCCCTATCAGACGTCACAGTATCATTTACTCCTTTTTCGTTCATATCATTCCTTAGACAATCTATCCATTTTTTCTTTGGTATTCCTCTTCCTCTCCATCCATCAACATTCATACTCATCACTCTCTTAGTCACGTGAGTATCATCCCTGCTTATCACATGCCCATACCAAGACAGACTTTCAAAAACGCCACTTTCAAACTTCCCCTTAAAATCCCCATTCTTTGCTTTATCCGTTTTTGTCACTCCACAGCCACACATCCATCCCAACATCCTCATCTCCGCTACATGCAATCGTTTCTCATCCATCTTTTACACAGCCCAGCATTCCGATCCATACAATACGACAAGTCTAACGGATTTGTATATTTTTCCCTTTAACTTGAGGGCCATCCGTGGGTCGCAAGTTGTTCCGGTAACCTGTCGCGACTTCATCCATCCCACGTTGATCCGGTGTGTTATGTCCCGGTCTACATCACCATCTCCTTGGACAAGCGACATACCGACCTAGGAAACTTCTATTTGCTAGTACAATTCTTAAATTTTGAAAGTGGGTCCAAGCGACCAATTCATAAACGCATTTGGTGGTTTGGACCCGCGGGCCCCGCCAGAGCGGGGTCAAACGACCAAAGAGCCCTCCGGCGCTGTTTGGCATATGATGAGAGTAGGTGATACAGATTACAGATGCACAATAATCCAAAATTTTGTTAGCCGAGAAGTTCCGTTTTTTTTTACCAAAACATGAAAATTGCTTATATCTAACTCTCTGCGAAAAATTCCTCAGCCTCAAATTCTTTTTGTATTAATTTGTTTAAGGGCTGATTTTTCAATAGTCAGATAACTTTTATCTGAGGAATAAAAATGGCGGTTTGACAGCTTATCTATAGAAAATATGTCAAACCGCTATTTTATTCCTCAGATAAAAGATAACTGACTATTAAAAAATCCGCCCTAAATGTATTAGTTAGAATAGGGAAGTATAAATAACCAACAAATTTTCGATTTCAGTGTCACTCCAAATTAACTTTTTACATAACGCGCTCTAACTTCTAGTGAAAAATTGCTCTGCCGATTTTTATTTTCTTCTGTGATTTCTTATATACCACAGAGATTTAAAAGAAACTATAGAGCGGGCATTGGGAAGATTGCCATACAAAATTGTTGATGCCATGCGTCAGTAGCACAATCTAAGCGTTGCATAGCAACGCGACTACTAAACTGAGGGATTTTTTACCTATTGGTAAAAAGTTTTGGATCACAAAGGGCTTTGTATCTTTTGTACCAGGTGCCATCCGCCATTTTGATTTTTTTTCAAAACGGCGTACACGAATGAAACTTTCATAAATCGATAGATCACATCAATACAAACATAAAATGTAGCGGGCAAAATCTCGTAAAGCGTCACGTTTCCGAGTTATGAGCTGTCAAAATGTACGAGAGGTGCCATAGTTTTTAATTTAGTTTTTAATTTTGATGTTGATGAAAGATATATAGGTAATTAATTGGATGTAAGTTTTTGTCCGCTCATCAACTCAATGTTATTCCAACGGGAATAATCACTAAGTATGATATTACAAACACTTTCTAAACAAACTGAATGCTTTTCAGGTAGGTACAGGCAGGAAAAGAGTTAAGTATACAGGCAGCGAGTTTTTAACAGTTTTCCTATAAACTATGTGCATGCCATATGTTTAATGCAATTTTTGCTACCGCATGACGCAGGTCCTCACCGGACACGGAAGTTTCGGGAGGTACCTGTGTCGGATAGAGAGGGAAGAAACGCCTGGATTTCACCACTGCAAGGATCACCCGGAGCTTTCGGTACACTTGAAACACAAAAACCTCAACAGTAATTGGTCTGTGTTGCCAGTTTATGTGGTAAAAATGCATACCATAAATAGTGGCTTCACCTTATTTGTCGCGCACGTTCTATCTGTCTGTTTCTTTGATCAGAAAGCCTACCATGCCTACGGACATACACAAGCCTACCATATGCCATGACCTGATTAAAAACGATTCAAAAGCAAGACATTTAAGTTTAGGTTCCTAAACTGCATCGCTTAAAGTCGTAACATGACGTCCAATTCGCTTAGTGTCATTTGGATCGTTAAAAGTGAATGAAAGATCGCGATTTGTGGCTGAAACATTTTTGGTGAAAAAGAGACAACGCTAATATTAAATAGCTTCGTCTGTTTTTCATCAAAAACGTTTCAAATGACTTTGCTTCTTTGGATAGTCTGTAGTGCCCTTCGTTACGCCTAATCGCATGGCCTACTAGATTGAATAATTAAACTGACATTATGGTACGAATTAGAAGGTTTGACTGTCAGATGTCATGGCCTACTAGATTTAATCGTAATGATTCAATCTAGTAAGCCATGACTGACGTCATGTAAGTCCTAAACTGGATGACGTTAGAGCTCGTGGTAAGACTCCCTAGTGTTTATGTATTAAGTTCTCGTTGTGATATTAATTGCTATACTGTTCATTAATGAGTGACACTACCGAGCGCGGTGGCTCAGGCCACAGACAGTGTTATTTTTGTGGCGTGAGTACTTTACGTGGTCCACGGAGAAGAGATCGCGCTTCTATACGGTCCTACCAAATGACCAATGAATACCTAACTACCAATCCGTACATTGCCGAGTACTCCCGTCATCTGTCCTTGGATACACGAAATGAGTTTCAAACACAAGATAGCTGTTGTGAATCGTTGAGGAGTTCCTTCGACTGTCTCTTGGTCTCATCATCAGGTCAACTCCAAACCTTTATTAAATTGTACATAGTGCTTTAAAATTCTTTAGACAATAAAACTGACAAACGCCGCAATCGCAGGGGCGACTGCGGCGTTTGTCAGTTTTATTGTCTGTTTACGATTTTTGAAAGGTCCGTTCGATTTCTCTGGTCTTCCATCATCAGACCTTGATTTGCTTATCATAAGACCACCTCTGAAATGTCTTCTTTCCAACAAAAAAATATTCATCGAAATCGGTTCATAAACGTTGAAGTTCTGCGCGAACAAACATAAAAAAGCATAGACGGTCGAATTGAGTAACCTCCTTTTTTAGGAGTCGATTACAAAAGTGGGGACGTTTCACATAGATTTTTGTCATTATATAATTATGTATAATGTTGTTCAATACGCATATCTCGTATGACAACTAAACCTTCTTATGTCATTGTAAACCTTACTTTTTTACAAATAAATATAATATAATATATTATAATGTAATACTTGAGTTTATGTTATGTGTGTGTGTGTATGTCCTGTTTGTCAATAAATCCCTTTTCTTTCTTTCAAATCACCTGAAGGTTGACTGGAAGTATGCACTCAGATGTTCAATCCACCAACTTTATTATTCCTTTTGGAATTATATTAGTAAGTATATGTATAAGAAGCGCATTATTCAGGAAATTATATTTAATTTTAATTGTATAAGTATATAAAAATCAATGTTCCGGTTATTTATAAACGAAACAAAACATTAAACAAAAAAAAAACTATGGCACCTCTTGTACATCTTTGACAGCTCATAACTCGGAAACGTGACGCTTTACGAGATTTTGCCTCTCAACATTTTATGTTTGTATTGATGTGATCTATCGATTTATGAAAGTTTCATTCGTGTACGCCGTTTTGAAAAAAAATCAAAATGGTGGATGGCACCTGGTACATGGCCCATACAAAAATGTTCAAACCCCTTTCTTCGTGATGTCCCGTCTATTGCTCGTATATATTTTAATGTCTTTGTTATATACATAGGTTTGCGTACTCCAAAACTTTTTACTTTTTAAACAACATTATTTGATGTCAAATCAATCAAATAATGACGTTTGAAAATGAAAAAGGTGGGAACACCTAAAATGTAAGCGTCCACAGGTCGGCATCGTACGTATCGGACGCATCGCATCAAACGGATTTCTGTATCGGCAGCGCGATCGGATTGCCGACGCAAGTTTCAGCAATCGGATTGCCGATGCCACCTTCATCGCGTCCACTGATCGGCATTCCGTATGACGTCATCGGTACGCATCGCATGTAGGCATTGCCGATGAGCCGTCCGTACGATGCGGATCAGTGGACGCAGTTGTATGAGTTTTAATACAAGGCAAACTAAAATCCGTTACGTACGATACGTCCGATACGTGCGATGCGGACCTGTGGACGCTTATCAAAATAATCCGAAATATTTTATTCCGAATTTCGATATTCCGATTTTCAAAACTCCGAATATCATAATACCTAAAAGTTACAATATCTATTAATAAGAATCACGAAACTTCGTTTTCCGATTTTCACTTATTCGAAAAATGTAATGCTCGATGCGTTCTCATTCCGAAAAACGAAATTCCGATTTTCAATATTCCGAATTAACTGATTTTTTCTGTTTTTATTTTTTTTTATTCAACGTTACTGTAATATTATTAATGAAAATACGTAACCCAAAAATAAATTATTTTTAATTAAGTATGCAAAAAAAAATTGGCTTTTCAAAAAAAAAGTTTTTTTATAAAACAAATTATTGTAATTGAATAGAAAATTCGATTCAAAAGAAATCGGAATTTTAATAATCGGAATTCGTGTTTTTAATGTTTCGGAAAATTATTAAGTCGGAATTTTTGATAATCGGTCTATTGAAACTCGGTATCTTGAAAGTAGTCATATTATACGTTAGGAATATCGAAATTTCGGAATTATGAAAATAGAAATAATGATCAATCGGAGTTGTTATATTAGGGTCAGTTCCGACCGCGACGCGAAGCGACGCGACGATGCGCGCAGTCTTTTAAGAGGCATTCAAAATACTACTTTATGTTCTACACCAAAAGATACACATTTCGTTGTGACAATTTAGAATACGTTTTCGCGGCGCAGCGCATCGTCGCGTCGCTTCGCGTCTCGGTCTGAACTGACCCTTAGGAGTTTTGAACCATTCGGAATTATGAAACTCGGAATTTTGAAATTCGTATTTATGAATTTCGGAATAAAGTTTTTCGTATTATCGTAGTGTACCCGAAAAAGGTAACAAACCTATGTATTTAAGGATAAGATAACAATTTTTCACTAGAAGTAAGAGCGCGATTTGTAAAAAGTTGATTTGGAGTGACACTGAAATTAAATCGAAAATTTGTTGGTTTTTTATACTTCCATATTCTAACTCATTTAAACAAATACAAAAAGAATTTGAGGCTGAGGAATTTTTCACAGAGTTATAAGCAATTTTCATATTATTGCCTACTTGAAAAAAAAGTTGGATTATTGTGCATGTGTAATCTGTATCACCTTCTTTCATCATTATACCAAAGGGGTTTGAACATTTTTGTATGGGCCGTGTACCAGGTGCCATCCGCCATTTTGATTTTTTTTTCAAAACGGCGTACACAAATGAAACTTTCATAAATCGATAGATCACATCAATACAAACATAAAATGTAGAGAGGCAAAATCTCGTAAAGCGTCAAGTTTCCGAGTTATGAGCTGTCAAAGATGTACAAGAGGTGCCATAGTTTTTTTTTGTTTAATGTTTTGATTCGTTTTTAAATAACCGGAACATTGATTTTTAAATACATATAAAATTAAAATTAAATATAATTGCCTGAATATTGCGCTTCTTATATACTTACTAATAGAATTCCAAAAGGAATAATAAAGTTGGTGGATTGAACATCTGAGTGCCAACCATACACATCACACACACACACCTGACACATTACACAACTGAGTCAACCTTCAGGTGATTTGAAAGAAAGAAAAGGGATTTATTGACAAACAGGACATACGCACACACATAATAATTATGAACTCGAGTATTACATTATAATATAATATAATTATTTATATTATATTTATTTGTAAAAAAAGTAAGGTTTACAATGACATGAGAAGGTTTAGTTGTCATACGAGTACAGTAAAAATTAAGGATAATATTAAGATTATTTTTACATTTAAAAACGTTACTTATGATGTACAGCGTGGCACAAAGTGTTCGCAATGCGCACTAGAATTGAATCAAAATCTTAATCAAATTCCAATGCGTACTGAACAACATTATACATATACAACGTGTAGGTAACGGTAAATGGGCAAAACCTCGCGTGGGGTAAGTCAGCCCATGTTACTGAACAATTTTTGTTCTAAGACTTTTGGAAAAAAAATGGTTTTTCATACTGATGGGCCCGATCAATTTCTCATTTTGTATGAAAAACCATTTTTTTTTTCCAAAAATCTTAGAACAACATTGTTCAGTAACATGGGCAGAGTTACCCCACGAGAGGTTTTGCGCATTTAACGTTACACGTTGTATAATGACAAGAATCTATGTGAAATGTCCCCACTTTTGTAATCGACTCCTAAAAAAGGAGGTTACTCAATTCGACCGTTTATGTTTTTATATTTGTTCGCGCAGAACTTCGTCGTTTATGAACAGATTTCGATGAATCTTTTTTTGTTGGAAAGAAGATATTTCAGATAATATTTATAATCAAGGTCTGATGATGGAAGACCAGAGAAATCGAACGGACCTTTCAGAAATCGTAATCAGACAATAAAACTGACAAATGCCGCAGACAGGGAGATCGCCGTTGTAGGCGTCTATTTCTCCCCGAACCAAACTCTCGCCGAGTTCCAAGACTCCCTAACGGAGCTGGGAGACGTCGTCGTCACCCTCGATTCCCTCCCCACGCTCGTCCTCGGGGACTTCAATGCCAAAAGTCCGGCTTGGGGTTCCCGGTCCACGGACTATGCGCGGGCAGGATGCTCGAGCACTGGATCCGGGCACAGGGCCTGGTGATCGAAAATCGGGGTTCTGTCCCCACGTGCGTGCAGATGCGGGGCGAGTCGGTGGTGGACATTACGTTTGCCACCTCCGACCTGTCACCGCGCGTCACCGACTGGCGCGTTGTGGAGGAGGTGGAGACCTATTCCGACCACCAGTATATCCGGTTCGACGTCTCCGCCCAGACCTCAGACTCGCCGGTCCCAAGTGGACGGAACCCAAGTGGTCCGCGATGGGTGCTGAAGAAGCAGCTGGACCGGGAGCTATTCTTGGAAACCTCAATCGTGCAGGCTTGGGTGTCACCACCGGACAGGCCTGCCGACATAAACGACGAGGCGGAGTGGTTTCGGGAGGCCATGTCGGAGATCTGCGACCTGGCCATGTCCCGGGTCCAGCAAGGACGCGCCCGGCGTCAGCTGTACTGGTGGTCGCGCAAGCTAGCAGCGCTGCGTGAAGCGTGCGTTGCCGCGCGACGTGCGAGGGCTACAGGGTGGCGAAGACCGTCCTTTTCGACGAGATCTGGTGGGCCTAGGAATCGGCCCGCGAGGAGATGCTGGGGACTCTGGACGGGGACCCATGGGGCCGCCCCTACAAGTGGGTGCGAGAAAAGCTCCGCCCTTGGGCTCCCCCGTTGACACAGAGTCTCCAGCCTCAGTTCGTGGAGGACGTGGTGAGTGCCCTGTTCCCATCGCAAGGAGAGCATACTCCCCCGCCTATGGCTCCGTCTCCGATGGAATCTGGCGATGAAGCTGGCGCAAACGCGGACCACAGCGACGGCGACGTCTACGACGCTCCAGAGGTGACCGAGATAGACCTGAGAGTGGCGGTACAACGGCTCAAAGCCAAAAATACCGCCCCAGGACCCGACGGCCTGCCAGGGAAAGCCTGGGTCCTAGCCTCGGGGACTCTCGGGCCTCGACTGGGGGGCTCTTTAGCGTATGCTTGGAGAGGGGCCAGTACCCACTTCGTTGGAAGACGGGGAAACTGGTCCTGATCCAGAAGTCCGCATTCCGCAGTCATTGCAGACCGTCTCGTCGGGCACCTGAATCGGGTGGGCCCGAACCTTGCGGAGAGCCAGTTCGGCTTCCGCAGGGGGCGCTCGACGGTGGACGCCATAATGCGCGTGAGAGCCGTCACGACGGGGGATGCAGTGGCCCGGGGCAGGGTCGTCTTGGCGGTGTCTTTGGACATCTCCAATGCCTTCAACACCCTGCCCTGGAGTTGCATCAGGGAGGCACTCCGGTATCACCGGGTGCCGACCTACCTCCGTCGTACTGTCGAGGATTACCTGACGGACAGAGCCGTCATCTACCCCGGTCACCGGGGAGAGTGGAACCGGCGAGAGATGTCGTGGGGTGTCCCACAGGGTTCGGTCTTGGGGCCGCCCCTGTGGAACATCGGATACGACTGGGTGCTGCGCGGCGACCTCCCTGACGGCGTCAGCGTAATATGTTACGCTGACGACACGCTCGTCCTGGCGCAGGGAGAGTCGCACCAGGCGGCGGCCGACCTGGCGACGCAAGCAGTTGCGACAGTCGTCGAAAGGATCCGGCAGCTGGGACTCGAAGTGGCGCTGCACAAAACGGTGGCCATGTGTTTTCATGGCCGCGTTAACGCGCCACGGTCAGAGTCCCACATAACGGTGGAGGGGGTTCGCATCAGCGTCGGGAGGACGATGAAGTACCTGGGACTCGTCCTCGACAGCCGGTGGAACTTCAGGGAGCATTTCCTGAGTTTGGCCCCAAGGCTGAACCGGGCAGCAGCCGCCTTCAGGCGACTCCTGCCCAATCTCAGCGGGCCAAAAGCCTCCTGCCGTAGGCTGTACGCCGGTGTCGTGCGGTCCATGAGCATCCGGACGCGACCACTAAAGTTGGTCGCATGCCAGAGGGTCATGGCTATCCGGATGATCCGGGGATACCGCACGATCGCTGGCGAATCGGCCAACCTCCTTGCCGGATTGCTGCCCTGGGATCTGGAGGCGACTGCCCTCCAGCGCGTCTATGAGTGGCGCGTGGAGGCGCAGCGCCGGGGCGTGTCCCCGCTGCCTCGAGAAGTCGAGGCGCGATGGGAGGAGCTCCGGCGCGATCTCAGGGCAGTATGGAGGGGACGACCGTCGCGACCGACGTCCGGGCACGCCGCCGTCGCGGCGGTAAGACCACTCTTTGAGGAATGGCTGGAGCCTATCCAGCCACTCACGGCGTCCTGACCTACCGCATGACGCAGGTCCTCACCGGACACCGAAGTTTCGAGAGGTACCTGTGTCTGATGAGAAAGGAGGAAACGCCTGGGTGTCACCACTGCGAAGATCGCCCGGAGGACACAGTAGAGCATACGGTGCAAGACTGCCCCGCTTGGGCAGAGCACCGACGTGTCCTCACGGTGGTGATAGGCGGAGACCTCTCGCGCCCGACATTGGTCAAGGCCATGGCCTGCGGGGCGAGACGGAGTTGGAAGCGGTCGCCTCCAGCGAAGCAGTCATGCTCGCGTAGGAGGAGGCGGGCCGCGTGAGACAGAGGACAATGTCCTTCCTCCGCCCCAACTGCGGTGGTGGACGCCCACGGCGACGGACGTCGCAAGACGGTCTCCAGCCACTGTAGGCGCGGGCATGCGGTCGGCGAGTAAAGGGCAACTCGCTGTCCGACCATGGACTATGCCCGGGTCGACGGCGCGTTGTGTTCCACGCGCGCCTCAAAGAGCGTCAGCAAAATGACGCCGGGCCCCCTTCTCAGAGGGCCAAAGCCTGCCGGGGTCACGGGACTTATCTCATTACCGTGACCCCGGAACATAAAGGGCTATCGAAGGACACCGTGGATTTTAGTCATTACAAGTCTGACAGTCCCTAGTCCCTCCCGGCCTGCCTGGGGTGGGAGGACTCATTTGATGATTCTAACACGCTAAAAAAAAAAGCGTTGTCTCTTTTTCACCAAAAATGTTTCAGCCACAAATCGCGATCTTTCATTCACTTTTAACGATCCAAATGACACTAAGCAAATTGGACGTCATGGTACGACTTTAAGCGATGCAGTTTAGGAACCTAAACTTAAATGTCTTGCTTTTGAATCGTTTTTAATCAGGTCATGGCATGGTAGGCTTGTGTATGTCCGTAGGCATGGTAGGCTTTCTGATCAAAGAAACAGACAGATAGAATGTGCGCGACAAATAAGGTGAAGCCACTTCTTATTTAGATATGCATTTTTACCACATAAACTGGCAACACAGACCAATTACTGTTGAGGATTTGTGTTTCAAGTGTACCGTAAGCTCCGGGTGATCCTCGCAGTGGTGACACCCAGGCGTTTCTTTCCTCCCTATCCGACACAGGTACCTCCTGAAACTTCCGTGTCCGGTGAGGACCTGCGTCATGCGGTAGCAAAAATTGCATTAAACATATGGCATGCATATCTATTGTATAAAAATAAGTCGGGTTTTCCTTCCTGACGCTATATCTCCAGAACGCACGAACCTATTTCCACGGTTTTGGATTCGTTGGTAAGGTCTCGGGCTCCGTGAGGTTTATAGCAAAGAAAATTCAGGAAAAACGATCCGCGTACGAAGTCGCGGGCAGAAGCTAGTAGTTTATAGGAAAACTGTTAAAAACTCGCTGCCTATATACTTAACTCTTTTCCTGCCTGTACCTACCTGAAAAGCATTCAGTTTGTTTAGAAAATGTTTGTAATATCATACTTAGTGATTATTCCCGTTGGAATAACATTGGGTTAATGAGCGGACAAAAACTTACATCCAATTAATTACCTAATATCTTTCATCATTAATCTAGAAACATCAAAAAATTAAAAACTAACTAAAAAACTATGGCACCTCTTGTACATCTTTGACAGCTCATAACTCGGAAACGTGACGCTTTACGAGATTTTTCCCGCTACATTTTATGTTTGTATTGATGTGATGTATCGATTTATGAAGGTTTCATTACTGTACGCCGTTTTGAAAAAAAATCAAAATGGCGGATGGCACCTGGTACAAAAGATACAAAGCCCTTTCAGTGCCGGAGGAATTTTTCGGACCACATATGCCTCGTTGACTGGACTTTATGTAAACTCTAAGCGCAAAATGTAAAATGCCGATAAGAGTTTCTTTTATCAGAAAATCATGTCCCAACAAAAATTAGTTTGAATGAAAATTCAATTATTCAACATTTGACATATTAATGACGATTGCTGTGGCTCATATATGTACATGGCTAATACTATAATATTATGTCTGGACTAAAAAAAGGAGACAGTGCCCTCAGAGTTTGTATCGGCTGTTTCTTCTCAGAGTAGTCAGGTACGAAACACCCACAGAGGCGGCACCCGGCATTGGTAGCGGCCATACTGCGGGGCGAGAAGGATGGGAAGCAGTCACCTCCTTCTGCTAGCGAAGGAGGGTGCAAAATGCATCAGGGACAGGACAGTCACCGTGGGAGAGTTGCACGGCATTGGTCCTAGTGAGGCGATTTCCGGCCACCGTAAAGGCTACTACACACATGCCGGCGGCAATGCCGCCGCTTTATGCCGGGCGGCCTTACCGGCGGCGGCGGCTCCTTTGTGTTGCAAAGCTTTGAATGCCGCCGGGCGCACTGCGGCTTGGCAGGCGGCATGGCCGGCGGCCCTGCCGCCGGCACTGTGTGTAGGAGCTTTAAGAGCGGGCGGGCGGCATGCAGATTTACGTAGGTAATGTTGGCTTGATAAAAACAGAAATTACTCCTAAAATTGAATCCATTTGCGACAAGAAACAAGCACATACATCACATTAATATAAAAAAGATAATATTTCTTTTGGCACTTTATTTGTTCTTAAAATTAAAACCTTATTTTATTCAGTCAACTTTATTATTTGGGGGGGGGGGTTAATTAGTTACGGGTTCGCTGTCACCTGAAGTTTCAGTTTTAGAAACCCTGGATACCTACGTACAGGAAAACTAAAAAAATGAGGGCTCCTATCCAGGATGGCTACGGGTACGTGGGAGCAGCGACGGGTGAAGCTACTGTGAAGGTAACGGAAACTTTCAGTAGCACCATCAGAGGGTTTTAAACGGCCACTTTAAGCAATATTGCTAGAGGAAGTGCGGGGGTACAGGCTTTTTAAATTCTAAGACCCTCCACATCAGTCCCAGAGATTTTTTTTTTGACAATGGAAGTGCATATGCACCGAGATGTGGTCACATTTGACAAGGGTAGTTACCGACAGCACCGAAGACCGCAAGGATCTTAGTCCAAGAGCTACTGAACCCTGCGACTAACGGTCTTCCTGTAAGGTTAGAAATTTGTACACGTAATATTTATAACATGCTAAGAGCAATAGCGACGACCTGGCAAGCGTCAGCCGTGCACATCATTATACAATTTAATTTTCAAAATGTAAAAAAAATTGAAAAAAAAAACTTGTTCCTGTAAGCTTAAAAATTTAACAGGATGTAGTTTATTTATTGTAAATCTTGGAAAAAAAATGACAGGCGATTACAAGGTGCACAAGTATGTGACAGGCGAATTGAAAAGTGCAAAGTTGATGAGGAAAAATAAACTTTCTCCTGTAAGATCAAAATTATCTCGCGTTTGGCTGAACTGATTTTGATGCCGTTTTCAGAAAAGTGTGCGTTACATTCCGAGAAAGGTTTTAATATACAGGGTGAACTTTTCAACTGGGCGTGGATGGCTATCTCCGAAACAATGAGGAATATCGAAAAACGTTGAAAGGAATCTCGAGGCCGATTTTGACGAAAATAAAACTGCATCGTTGGATTTTAGAAAAATCAATAATTCATGCCAGGAATCGAACCCGCTGATATTGGAAAAAAAATCACAGCCTGTATTATTACACCATTCGATAGTGTTGCTAATAAGGATCAAATTCTGGGAAGTAATCATATACGGCAAACTTTAGGAAAGCGTATAATTGAAAAAAGAAACTGATGAATGTTCAAGACGATAACTGTATTCGGAACATAAGTTAACCGTTTCTTCTTTGAAATAACGCTTATTTTTGTTCAACTCAATAATTTCGCATTGCTGAATACACTGGGATTGTTGAGACATCAAATCTACTGAATTATTGAAAACAATTATAAATAAATTATGGCTCAGTAGAACATAGTAACATAGAAATATAGCAATTTCATGAAAATCTGCTATTTCCTTAAGTTTGCCTTATATGATCACTTCTCAGAATTTGATCCTTATTAGCAACACTATCGAATGGTGTAATAATACAGGCTGTGATTTTTTTTCCAAAATCAGCGGGTTCGATTCCTGGCCAGGATTATTGATTTTTCTAAAATCCAACGATACAGTTTTATTTTCGTCAAAATCGGCCTCGAGATTCCTTTCAACGTTTTTCGATATTCCTCATTGTTTCGGAGATAGCCATCCACGCCCAGTTGAAAAATTCACCCTGTATATTAAAACCTTTCCCGGAATGTAACGCACACTTTTTTGAAAACGGCATCAAAATCAGTTCAGCCAAACGCGAGATAATTTTGATCTTACAGGAGAAAGTTTATTTTTCCTCATCAACTTTGCACTTTTCAATTCGCCTGTCACATACTTGTGCACCTTGTAATCGCCTGTCATTTTTTCCAAGATTTACAATAAATAAACTACATCCTGTTAAATTTTTAAGCTTACAGGAACAAGTTTTTTTTTTCAATTTTTTTTACACTGAAAATTAAATTGTATAATGATGTGCACGGCTGACGCTTGCCAGGTCGTCGCTATTGCTCTTAGCATGCTATAAATATTACGTGTACAAATTTCTAACCTTACAGGAAGACCGTTAGTCGCAGGGTTCAGTAGCTCTCCAGCTATCTATTGCAAGGCAAGGAGCTTCACCGAGCGGTTCTACCCGGCTCTTCGCGGGCTTTATGTAGATTTTATAGCGTCCGTATCATTACTGACAGGACTATTGTCGCTAATAAGCCTGACATAGTAGTGATAGACAGATCAGCGCGCCGCATAATGATAACCGATGTTACCATCCCATGATGGATGATGCATGACGAGAACCTCGTGAAAGCTGAGAAGGAGAACCAAATAAAGTATAAGTTTCTTGAGCGTTGAAGTTTACATGGCGAATTTTCCAATTTCAGAAACAGATCTATCTTTCAAGGCAATGTATTTGAAACATTACTTTACCTGTATCTTTTTTTAAACATTTTTTTTTCAATTCAATTATCATCATACTCGACATCATCGCCTCAACCATCGTACTGTTAAATACAGTACGATCGTTGTTTTGTGAAAATCAGCTATTTCCTCAGTTTTGTCTGCGCAAGCCCGGCCTGCGCGTCCTTGCCTGTGTGTGTGGTTGGGCGTTGTGTTCAGTGTTGCCGACACAGATATAGATTTACCTAGATAACGCAAGAGCAACTAAATAAATTATGCAATCAGGCGTTACTTTGCGGAAATCCATGACATTAAATGATGCTGTTTTAATTTTCGTCAAAATCGGCCTCAAGACTACTTTCAACGTTTTTCGATATTCCTCATAGTTTCGGATATAGCTATCCACGCCCAGTTGAAAAATTCACCCTGTTTTTATGAGTTTAAGGTGATTGCTTCGATGTAGCCCGCGAAATTCAAATTTTTTTACGTTTTTTGCAATTTGCAGGCCAGTGACATGTTGTAACTTTATAAATATTTGTGTTGCGCAAATAACAAGTATAATTTTAAATATAAAAATTATCAAAAAACTCGCTCCATCAGCTCTCACATAGAAAAGGTGCATCGTAGTTAGATTTCGGAGATTTTAACATGATGCACCTTTTCTATGTGAGAGCTGATGGAGCGAGTTTTTTGATATTTTTTATATTTAAAATTATACTTGTTATTTGCGCAACACAGCGGTCTTAAAACATCTGTGGTAAAACCACTCTTCAAAAAAGAAAATAGAGAACTTATGGAGTTTTACAGACCCATTACACTCATACCTGTACTTTCAAAAGTTTTTGAAAAATTCATCCATAAGCAATTGTACAAATATTTGGAAGAACACAATATCCTAGTTGAAGAGCAAAAAGGGTTTAGACAGAAGAAGAGCATAAATAGAGCGATCTATGATTTCCTGCATGTAATAATGACAAAATTAGATATCAAAACACCAATCTCCGCTATCTTTTGTGATATGACTCAAGCATTTGACTATGTGGATCATAGCGTCTTGCTGGCAAAACTTGATCATTATGGTATACGGGGCAATGTTCTAAGTCTTATAGAATCGTATTTGACAGATCGCAAACAGTTCGTAGAAATAAAACGCATAAATGAGTGTAACAAAAGAGAAGAAACATATACTTCTCACATGCGAACAGTAAAATATGGCGTGGGACAGGGTACTGTTTTAGGCCCCCCGTTATTCAATTTATACATAAATGACTTACCTAAAGTTACCAATCATCCTATAACATTATTTGCAGATGATAGTACAGTCGCTATAAAATGTAAAAATAAAAATGAATACGAAGCTGACATAAACGCTGCCTTAATGAATATTATAAACTGGCTAGATAATAACAATTTGAAAATAAATATAAATAAAACTAAACTTATACAATTTACCCAAAGAATACCTAAATTTGAGGATTTAAAAGTTAACTATAATAATAAAGAAATTAGCGAAGTTAGCAAAACGAAGTTTTTAGGATTAACTATTGACGATAACATAAACTGGAAAACGCATACAGAAGAACTTTGTAAAAAAATAAGCAGTACAGCGTATGCTCTATTTAAACTTGGATTCACGCTTAATATTGATGCCCTACTAACAGCATATCATGGAACAACTGCTTCATACCTCAGATATGGTATTATATTTTGGGGCAACTCGACAAATAAAGATCTGGTATTTAAAGCCCAAAAAAGGTGCATACGAGCGATGTTTAATCTTAAAACTACAGATAGCTGTGAACCATATTTTAAACAATATAAAATACTGACATTACCGTGTATGTACATTTTTGAAATCGCGACTTTTATAAAATCAAACCCAGATCTTTTTGAGACTCTGGCAGATACAGTCACTCGTAATAGGAGAAAGAACACACAAAATGTATTACGTTTAAATGTAGCAAAAACAGCATTACTGCGTAAGAGTGTATACTGCATGGCGCCAACAATTTATAATCGGTTACCGGATGAATTGCGAAGCTTAAATGGTAATCTCTTCAAAAAGCGTTTACTTGAATATTTAGTTAGTAAAACCTATTATAGAATTAATGATTTTCTTGAAGGTAAATGATAAGATTAAAATATTATTATTATTTTATAGTTGACTTATATAAATAATTGATAATGTAATTTTGTAATTTAATTTATTTGATTTTGTAAATTTGTGTACTGACATAGCCCTGATAAATTAATTTTAATTGTTTTTATTATAGTTACATAATTATTCGCTTTACCTATATTTTTTTTTTTTTTTATGGACATGGCTCTGTTGAAATTAAATTATAACTAATATTTTGAAATACTGGATTGTTATGACATTAATTATTTATTATTATTTTATTGATGTTTTGATTTTAATTTATTTTTTATTTCTATTTTTTATGAATGGAATTTAATATGGAAGTGGAATTTGCATGCCTGTACGGTAGATCAAGGAGAACAATATTGTAAATAATGTTAACACCACTTTATGTAAACCTTTGATCAGCAAATAAACAATTTATGATTTATGATTTTATGATTTACGAGCAGCAAATACGGAATTGAATTATGCGGGCAACGTCACAAGAAATCTATATTAAAACCTTCCCTAGAATGTAACAAACACTTTTCCGAAAACCGAATGAAAATCGGTTCAGACAAACGCGAGATAATCGCGAACAAACATACAATTGACTTTGAAAATCTACGATCCAAGTAGGCAAAAAATTCCCTATCTCAAAAACTACTGAACCGATTTTGATGAAACTTGCGGTATTCCCTAAGTTGAACAATACCTAGTACAACACAAAAAGAATTACTTAAATCAGACTTGTAGTTCCGGAGATATGCAAACACAAACATAAAAAAATACATACATACACTTATGAAATTTTGACTAACATATCCGAAAACTGGGCAGTTCTGGAAATATTACATACATACGGGTCGAATTGATAACCTCCATTTTTTTTAAAGTCAGTAAAAATGGTGTTATTTGCAGATGATACTTCCTTAATTTTTAGAATTAATAGACGGGTCAAAATCTAGATTACAATGGGGTCCTCATTTAACATCTCTGGCCGGGCGCTTAAGCTCAGCAGCATATGCCGTCAGAAAGATTCATCAATATACTGACGTAGATACTGCGAGAATTGTATATTTTACTTTCACAGTATAATGTCATATGGAATTTTATTGTGGGGACGGGCTGCAGACATCGAGTCTATTTTTATTATTCTGCAAAAAAGAGCCATCCGAGCTGTATACAATCTCCGAAGACGCGACTCTCTGAGAAAACTGTTTAAGGATATTAACATAATGACGGTAGCTTGTCAATATATCTATGAAAACATAATGCACGTAGGTAGGTACGTCGAAAGAATCTGGGGGCCAATTCTCGATTTTCGCCATTTTTCTCGAGTTCGAGATTATAGGTTGTTTTTGAAGTTTTTTAATTTTTAGTTTTAAAAATTTTGTCGTGGTCGGAAAAGGCACAGAGAACTTAGCATACAAGAGCGAGCTCAGACCTAGAGCGGTCCAACTATGACAGGCTAGGTTAGGCAGGTCCAAACAATAGTATGGTCCTGATGAAAGAGGTTAGAAGTGTTGAGCCTCAAGTTAATAACTAGAAATGACAAGGTTGACTTACTTATTATTGTTAGCAGATCCTGATATGATTTTTAAACAGACCCTGCAACAATTTATAGGAAACTTGGGTTTTGAGTATGACATGGTTATTTGTGGCATGAGGCAAGTGGGCCAAGGCGTCACTATGTAATATGTACATTCCAGCGGTGTTAACTAACTGTATAAAGCACAGATTAATAGAACATGTTTTGTTACAAAACTACTATGATGATGGCAACCATAAAAAAATACTAGTCATAAAATCGCTTATCAAATTGTGTTTACTGCACATACAGGTACCTAATATTTTGAGATATTTGCTGCTTATTGCACCCATGTAATAATTTAAATAATTTTACATATTTTTCTAAGTTGCAGCTTAGAAAATTAATCATTACAATTTCACAAATTGTTGTCAAATGCTAATGCTGAAATAAGCAATACTTTGGAAGTTTGGCGAGTTATAGAGCTAGGTACTTACAAGTATACATCAAGTACAAATAAAATCGAGTAATAATCTTATGTTTATAGTTACCTGCGTTGTTTACTAGATATGCGCAAATGCCTGTTTTGTACTTACCTACATCAATAACACTGTGATTTTAAAACAGTTTTATAAACTTCTTTCATGCCAACTCATCTGTTTGCACAAAATATTATTAGTTGAATTTCTGACTGACCGAGAAAGACAAGCACTACGGCGATACGAACTGCCTGTTCTTTTTACAAATTATTACAACATCACTCTATGTAATATTGCCAACGTGTATAATAGTAGCAGTTTTGAAATGTAAATAAATAATTTTGACTACGTATTAGATCTAACAATTTGTTTCAATCGTTTCCAATTAAGATTTTAATCTGAGTTCCTTCCAATATCGGAACTTCTGTACTTTTTAACGTTTTCAATGGTTTTCAATGGTACTTTTTAGCAAGTGACGTTTAATGTCAAACTGACATTTACATTTTTTTTTACTAGGAAAAGAGACTTAGGCTTTTAGGATATTACTAGGACATGGGGTTCTATTTAGGCGCTTTTTTGAAAGCGCTAATGTATGGTTGACATTAGACGAACTGCATGATCTGCATCAATCATATTTTATACGTCAGTTGTTTTATGGCACAAAAATAAATCTAACAAACCTGCGTTCTTTGTTTACATCAAATGTCAACGATTTTAAAACGTTGCCAGCAAACAAAAAGATTAGTACCGTTCCAAGACTTTCTTGCCAAGCTTTTACAAACTGAACTATTTTTTTTTGTTTGCTAAAGAACAAAGGACAATGGCAGAAAATAGTTGACAAAAGTGATTGTGTCTAGTGATCTTAAAAAATGAGTTTAATAATTTTTTAATGATTTTTCAAACAAAAATTTATTTTATTTAAGGCCACAATAAAAAACATACATTTTTGGGACTATCAAATGACTTTTACACCTTTTACACTATCCGAATGTTGTCATTTACTATATAGCCCAAGAGCCCGTGAACCCCAGACCTACGTTATTTTATAAAGGCTGAAAGTTTGTCAGCGGATGCTCCCAACACTGGTAAGACGATGGACCATTTATGGAGTTTGGGTTATGGTGGCTTTGGCAGGTAAACGGTACTAAAGGTGCGTAAAATATAAGTTTACTTACGTCATAGTATAAAAGCTGATTTTTATGTATAATACTCGGGTAATATGTAGATGATGTTTCCTCATCAGCCAGACACTTATCATGGTGGCAACCCCTTGCCAGACACCCTTAATGTTCACGAAATTATAAGTGTACTTACGTTATAGTATAAAAGCTGATTTTTATATACAATACTTGGGTAATATGTAGATGATGTTTCCTCTTTAGCCAGACACTTTTGATAGTTCCAACCCCTTGCCAGACAAACATTGTAAATAGCCCAGTCAACGGGTGTTCAAAACAAGGTATAGAGGGAAAATCTTGGAACACAATTTTTGACTACACAAATTTGTTTGGACTAGTTAGGAGGAGAACATATCGAAAGTCCCCATCCCTAGCCCTTGAGCTAAGGGGGAGGGAGGGGTTTGAAGGTACCACTTTTTGGTTTTTCGCTTATATCTCGGAAAGTCGGAAACCATGGGTCCTAGCGGCATAATATTTATGAACAAAATAAAAGCTGAATAAATTCTCTATAAGTTTAATCCAGTAAACATTTCCAGTTCTTGTTTAGTTTTCGAGATATCTGCTCTTGAAAGTCTGTAATATTGGTTAAAATCATTTTTACCTCTTTGCTTTGTGGAAAGTTGTATTTGATGTCGCCAAAGATCCAGAAAACAGCATCAGTGTTTCAGACCCTCCAAATTGCGCAGAATGTCATTTTAATTTATATTAGGTACATTACAACTTGAGTTAGATTCGAGTCGTTTTATAAGATTTGACCCAATTCTTTTGCCCAGATATTATTATCCTTCTCATACAATGAAATTATCCTAACATGACACTAAACCAAATAGCATCATAAAAAAATAAATTATTTTTTCATTCATACAATTTGTATGAAATTTGACCAACTTCCGCCGTCTTGATTATTTTATTCCAATTTAATAAAACGACCCTTACCTGAAAGAGAGTCGAAGGGCATTAAAAAAATTGGCAACTCATTTTTATGGACACCTCGCACTTGATTAAAAATTAAATACATATGCTAAAATTGTTTACATTATAAAAAGCTAAAGGTTCCTAAGATCGTTTTTCTGTAGCTCTTAGGGAAGCGGATTTCTCCTTATCGGTCAACTTAGAATCAAAACCCTGTACATGTACCTACCTAATATGTAATTATAATCTAGAATGAGTTTCTGAGCTATTTTTACTGCTCCCCCGGTGGAAGGAAAACAAAAAATATCAAGCTTGATGGTGGCTACCGCGAATTCAAGAATTTGTTATAACTTTGTGAGCACATAAGAGAACCTTTTAGCTGGAGGCTCATATCGCCTCAAGATGCAGGTTTCACTTGGCTTTGTTCATTGTAGGTGGTAAAGGGAGGGTCTGAAAAGACTGCTCATGCTTTAATCTTTAAAAATACAACTTTCCAAATGCAAAAAGGTAAAAATGATTTTTCAGAATATTACAGACATTCAAGAGCAGATAGCTCGAAAACTAAACAAGGCCTGGAAACATTTGTTGAATAAAACTTATGGGGAATTTATTCAGCTTTTATTTTGTTCATAATATATTATGCCGCTGGGTCCTAGCGGTGGGTCCGACTTTCCGAGATTTAAGCGAAAAACCAAAAAGTGGTACCTTCAAACTCCTCCCTCCCGCACAGCTCAAGGGCTAGGGATGGGGACTTTCGATATGTTCTTCTCCTAACTAGTCCAAACAAAGTTGCGTAGTCAAAAATTGTGTTCCAAGACTTTCCCACTATACCTTGTTTTGAACACCCGTTGACTGGGCTATTTACAATGTTTGTCTGGCAAGGGGTTGGAACTACCAAAAGTGTCTGGCTACAGAGGAAACATCATCTACATATTACCCAAGTATTATATATAAAAATCAACTTTTATACTATAACGTAAGTACACTTATAATTTCGCGAACATTAAGGGTGTCTGGCAAGGGGTTGCCACCATGATAAGTGTCTGGCTGATGAGGAAACATCATCTACATATTACCCGAGTATTTTACATCAAAATCAGCTTTTATACTATGACGTAAGTAAACTTATATTTTACGCACCTTTAGTACCGTTTACCTGCCAAAGCCACCATAACCCAAACTCCATAAATGGTCCATCGTCTTACCAGTGTTGGGAGCATCCGCTGACAAACTTTCAGCCTTTATAAAATAACGTAGGTCTGGGGTTCACGGGCTCTTGCTCTAATAGGTACTTATTTAATTTTCGTATAAACTTGTAAAGCCACCAAAAAACACACAAAATACAACATGTATTTCTGAAATAACTATACTATCATTAATAATTATAAAGTCAATTTTTCGAAAAAATCGCAATCACAACCAATGCTGCTGAATCTATAATGGAAGATGTTCTGGCAAAGCTTGTAGTCAGGAATAAATCTGTAATAATTTGTGGCGATTTTAATATCAATATTTTAGAAGAAAATTCAAATAGCAGTAGATTATTAAACCTTTTTAAATCATTTGATTTGACTAATATTTTTGCAGAACCAACAAGAATAACTCCATCTTCTGCTACTTGTATTGATAATGTTTTTTGTAATTGTGATTATTTGGATAAGGCTATTGTTAATTGTCTGCCATCTGATCATAGCGGACAAATGGTAACTTTTAGATGTACCTATTACAACTAAGCAACAACTTGAGATTAAATTTAGACCAATAACGGCTGCCAAATTAAATAGCTTTAATAATTGCCTACAAAACAGGCTAAGTGTAATGAGTATGGACGATATTAATGTTAGAACTGTTTTGCATAAAAACAAAACAGTTATTATGTGTGTGGAGACAAGACACCACTTATATTTGAAGAAGCGATCTAAACTTTAGCCTTAGACGCTAGTTATATTAACTTCTTACCTTCATAAATCCAGTACAAACCCATGAGTCCATCTTTCACCTCTAGGCAGAATGCGCTTAATGCGCCTGTAAGTGTCTCTTTGACAGGTCACGTCATAGTCTTCTTCAAACACCAGCAAGCACCTTGCATAAGTGGTGTCTTGTCTCCACACACATAATAACTGTTTTGTTTTTATGCAAAACAGTTCTATTATATGTGTTCCGACAAGACACCACTTATATTTGAAGACCTGTTTGTTATCTGCTGGTGAAAGATTTAGATGCTATGTGAATTAACTTAGAATAAACGAATCCTCTTATCCTAAATTCGTATTTTTTTTTTTTTTTTCATCAAGCAAAACATACTTAAAATTAACATTTATCTTCTGCCAAACTGCTGTACAGTTTATCGGCAGTTATACAATAGAACATTAGGTGATCTGGAACCAGTTCTCTAACACATTGCCCATTTGAAGTTATAACTTATAGCAAATGCTTCATTTATCAGATTATTTATCAAATCTAAAAACTACTAAAACGGTCATTACTTTAAATTTAAAAACGATGATGACCTTACCATAAATGTAAGGAATCGCTTAGATCTCGGAGAGCAACACTATGGTGCCAGAATCACTGGGTCATTCATTTTACTTTATTACTGACTACCAGTCAGTTTAGATAAATGTGTCTCTTACATTACTATCAAGATGTGAGAATAATCAATAAATATTATCTGAGAACTTAACTATTATTCGACCTATTACAACGTTTAGTTAATTAAAACCTAGCCATAGAAAACATAGTAGGTGATGCGAGTAGCACCTACACAATTTAAATTATTCAAGTTTTCAAATTCGTTGTACACTGTACATTGTAAACTTCTACTACATATACATTTGTATTTTAATATGTAGTAGAAAAATTAGAAAAGAAATCCTTCTGCTCATTAAATGAGCTCCCCTCTGTGTAAGATTCTTCTCCCACCTGTTTCATTGGACATATTACAGGATAATTATCCTGACGAAGCTCTCTCTTTGATGACTGCGTATCAGTACAAAGTGTTTATCTTGGTACAATAACTGATCTTCCAGTTTCAGTGTTTTTATCATCTAGCATTCTATTCTCCAGATAACCTCCTGATGGCTAGAAGGGAATTAAGCTTCTTAATCTGTTAAAAGATGGATTTTCCAATCATCCACGACAACAGGAACAACCTTTCCAGGTCAGTCTGGCCTTGATCTTATTAATAAAATTATCAAGGAACAGGGAAGATTTTTTAAAAAAGGCAACCCAATTCACTGACGAGGTCTATGTCATCCTTTATAGCAATGTAAGTTGTTCATAGTCTAAGAACATTAGACTATTGTACGTCTCTACCAATCAACGGGTAGGTTAAGCCAAGTCAAAATAATTAATGGTAAATTAAATTATCATCAACAAGGAGTCCCACTGGGATGCTCAAAAAATCATTTTGAAAACATTGGCTCCGAGCCCCGTAATTTGAGGTAACAGGTACCAGTTATCAGGTATCTGGATAGTCCGTGCCTATCCATGCATAGACAAAAAGGTAAAAATTGTACATGTTTTTCAACAGATGGACACAAGTAATACACTTATTTCACATTATTTGAGGATTAACGTCATGTAATCTATATGCCATGACAAGCCTCAGAATTTTCCTTGTAACAAACCTTGTAACCTCTTTGTTCTACTGATTCCCCTGTCCTGAACTGCCCCCCCCCCACTTTTTAGCCTAAGGGTAGCAGTTTGTTAGGTTTATGGTACAGGTTCTGGCTGTCACTCTCCGAGAGCTCTCGACTCGAGGGCCAGCATTGTTTACAGTAGATAGGTCAAGTATAGCGGTTCAGAATGGAACAATTAATACATAATTTTCCCACAAGTTGAGATGACTGATCATTAGCCACTATTCAATAGGTAAAGCTCGAAAATCCATGAGTTCAGTCCCTTGGTACGTGCAGTCGCTCACAGGCCAACTTGACTAGCACGAACATGGTCACTTTGGGACACCCCATTTAAAAACATAGCCTCCGAGGCCTGGGGCATGAGGCAACAGGAGCCAATCTGGCTATCTGTTCCTAGTAGGTAGGCGGTAAGAGATTTCAGTTTACTTTTTAACCCTCCCCGGGAGGATAACCGCTGTCAGAGTAATATTCAGCAATCTGCTAGCCTCAACAATTTGCAACTCACATTCAAGAGTACTAGATATCAAGTTTCATAAGCTGAATTGTGCGTTTGGAAAGCCCATGTCAATTAGTTAACTAGTAACAGGCAGAAGAGTGTCCGTCACATTTTCCTTTAAATCTCCAACATGCACATATTCTCTGACACCTGGATTTTGAGCTGAATTACTGTAGACACAGGTCTACGATATCGTTATGTTTCTGAAGAGAAATGGTGTTATGGGTTCACCTTTTCTTCAAACAATGTGCGGACAAAAAGTAGGTTACTCTACCCATATCTCAAGAAATTGAGTAGTCCATTGATAACCTCATGGTATCACAAGCACACCACTTGGCAAACTAGTAGCGCCACCTAGGCAATACAGAAGAGAGCCACATGGTTTAGTTTTTACTTAATAATTGATTCAGATCTATTTGTTTAATGCCACCATATTACTGATAATAAGTTTATAGGGGGACCAATACAAGTAATCCTTGAAATAGATCTTAAAACTTTGCAACATATCTGCTGTCACAGATTAGGTTCCTTAGAATTTTCACTGTCTTAGGATTTTAATAAAGGTAAAACTTTCCACGTAAGACAGTAAGGTACAATCCAAAATAATAAACTGGAATCCAGATACCTCAAGCAAACGGATTCTTTGTCAGTAGTTAACCGGAGTAAATATTTAACAAGCTGACAATTTTTATACTTTTAATCCTAAAGGTATCTCAAGAGTTGATTGGCATGACCTATTTCCCAAATAGGTAAGTAATACATACATCACAAAAGCTCTAAACACAGGTATTTTACTGAACTCTCATATAAAAAAGATTTGACCTTCTGTCATAATTTTCATTATAAACAAAACTGGTTTGTTAAAAAAAATTATAATAATGAAATATTCATTCTACTGAATATAAATAAACAACAACATTTGAAATAGATCAATTTCACTAAAGTTCATGCACTCTATGATAATTGTCTTATACTTACATCACTGCCTATCCCTTCAGGAATTAGAAGTGTGCTATATTTTAATAAGACATTTTTATAATCCAATTTATAACCAATGCACCATTGTAATCGGTGATTGTGAACGGTAAGCCTTGTAAAACTGAACAAAAATGAAGTCTGTTACACAGACAACACTGTGTCAACACACTTTATAGTCATATTAGTGAATTAGGCTTTTATTAGTATTTTAGTATATTGGTAATTAATATTTTAGTAAACTGCAAAGATACCCTGAATTATTTAGGTACCTTTTGTTTTATATTTATGCCAGCAATTAATTTGTTATTATTTGTTCACTTATTTGGAACTGTTACACCGATGGCCTAGTTATGATATATCATATAGATAAATAGTACAAAAAACATTAGTTAATTCTATATTTCAATGAATGTGTCATATTTTTATAAGCTTGTAAAGTAAATAAAAATGTTATAATTGTCACTTTATCAGACAATGGATTCAAGAAAGATTAACATCATGTGGATTCTTTGATCCATAGATAGATAGAACTCTCACTGGGATGTCCAAATTGTACATTCAGACATCCTTTATATATAAGTAGGGAGCTTTTTAGCACAGTTGGCAATACAGATGTTTTAGCAACTGGCTTCCTCACAGGCATAGGCTTAGTCTCAGCTATTTAAGTTTCTGGATAAAAACATCCCTCCGCAGAGGTATAATTGCACATACATACTTGTTTAGTGTTACTACTTATACACTTTTGATTGTGCTATAGCTAAGTGACTGAGAATGCAAGGTTTCCTTATTGATAAGCCAAGAATTAGTTTTCATGTTGGAGTACGTCAAGCAGTTTTAGTTCCTCCAGACATTCAGAAATCACTTGAGGAATAATTCCCACTAGCACCATGTTTTACACTGAAAACTCCTGTGGTGCTTAGGCACAAAAGCAATATGCTTTGTTCACCATTTTGCGACCCAAACGTCATTAACATTCTGCTAGAATCACAAGCCAGAAATCGCTACTTTGAACTTCGTTTGAAAGTGATTCAGAGTTGGGTCAGTCGTGTTATGGGATCATTGAAAATTTCAACAAAATTTTTTGTTGTTCTCGCGCCATTGCTACTATATACACTCCAACCCCGAGTTGAGAGACGTAAAACATTAAATAGGTATACCACTCACCTCGTTCCAACTCAACAATGTGAGGAGCGCTAGAAATCGTTGTTATCACAAACCTTATGTTCGGTAAATAAGCGGAGAAACATCCATGCCGTGCCATCTAAACACTTATCCTTCGAAGATAAAGAGTCACTTGAAAGGAATCTTGCTTGCTATCAGAATCGACAAGACATGTCTGAGAACTTTAGATCTTCGTTTCGATCTAGCACTGAATCACAATCGGAGTGAACACAATATAACCCTTTTTCCGAGCACTTTTAAATACTTTCTGTAAAGTTTAACTGATATTTTAGTAATTTTCCATTAAAAGTAATGGGAAGGAAAAAACTTTGCGTCCGTTTCGCGGCAAAATTTAGATGCTATGACGTGACCTGTCAAAGAGACACTTACAGGCGCATTAAGCGCATTCTGCCTAGAGGTGAAAGATGGACTCATGGGTTTGTACTGGATTTATGAAGGTAAGAAGTTAATATAACTAGCGTCTAAGGCTAAAGTTTAGATCGCTTCTTCAAATATAAGTGGTGTCTTGTCGGAACACATATAATAATAAATTTTATGCTAATTTCTTTTCAATAGTTCATACTGAATACAATAAAACTTTTGAAAAGAAAACAAAAACCATTAACCCCAAATTTGTATTTAGTGACTGGGCGACTAGGGGTATTAGAAAAAGTAGGGAAAGACTATTTGAACTGTATGGCCTTAATCCAATCATTAACACTGAATCTTTTAATAAGTATGTTGGTGCCTATTCAAAAATTTTTAAAAATACTTGCAAAGCTGCTAAAGCCATGCATATTAGCAATAAGATCAAATCGTCAGAAAATAACATAAAAACGGTTTGGAAAGTTATAAATAACGAGACTGGCAGGAAAAAAAAGCCCAACACTAACTATGCTTTGCAGACATCTTGTGGTCCTATAAGCTCAAATCTGGAAGTAGCTGAAGAATTTGTTAAATTCTTTACTGATATACCGGTTAGGACTACGGAGGCTCTAAATTCCTCACCTGATATTTCAATAGCTTTATTAAAGGCGAACGTTTCTGGCAGCCCGGCTGATTTTAAGTTTAAACATATAAACCCTATGACAGTTATTAAAGCTTTCCGGGAAATCAAAATTAAAGTTACCGAAGATTTATGGGGATTGTCTATCAAAGTTTGTACAGGCATTGTGGAAACTGTAGCGCCATATTTGGCATTAATTTTTAATCTGTGTGTGGATCAAGGAGTTTTTCCTGATATGATGAAGTTCAGTAAAGTCGTGCCTCTTTTTAAATCTGGGGACTCCAAAGATACTAACAATTATAGACCAGTATCCGTGTTGCCAGTCTTTAGCAAGATATTTGAGAAAGTAATGCTAAATCAGATGCTTAACCACTTCAACACCTACAAAATCTTACACGATCAGCAGTATGGTTTCACCAAGGGACGTTGTACAACTGACGCCGGTGTCACCCTATTGAAGCACATATTTACTGCATGGGAAGAGGCACAAGACGCCATAGGAATATTCTGTGACCTCTCCAAAGCATTTGATTGCGTTAATCACGACACATTACTTTTGAAACTTGAACATTACGGATTAGGTAAACTTGCGCTTAGTTTAGTAAAATCTTATTTGTGTGATAGACAACAACACGTTCAGATAAATGGTGTAAATTCACAGGGTTTAACAGTTAGAATGGGAGTTCCACAAGGCTCAATATTGGGTCCTTTCCTCTTTCTTGTATATATAAACGATCTACCCTATTTACTTAAAAATCAACTACACAATATGGTATTATTTGCTGATGACACTTCCCTAATTTTTAAAATAAGTAGGCGAGCCCAGAATCTAGACGACGTCAATAATACCCTGCGTCAGATCCATAATTGGTTCACAGCAAACAATTTAGTATTAAATGGAAACAAGACTAAATGCATTAGGTTTGCCTTACCAAATGTTAAAAATAGTAATTATGACATAGTGTTGGATGATGAGATACTAGAATTCGTCGATAAAACGGTTTTCCTGGGTATAACACTTGATTCAAGGCTACAATGGGGCCCTCATATTGCAACTCTTGCGGGGCGATTAAGTTCAGCAGCATATGCTGTTTGGAAGATTCGTCAATTCACAGACGTTGATACTGCGAGAATTGTCTATTTTAGTTACTTCCACAGTATAATGTCGTATGGCATTTTATTGTGGGGAAGGGCGGCTGACATCGAGTCTATCTTTATTCTCCAAAAGAGAGCTATTCGAGCCATATATAATCTCCGTAGGCGCGATTCTCTAAGAGAACTGTTTAAGGAAATTAACATCCTGACGGTACCTTGTCAATATATCTATGAAAATATAATGTACGTTAGAAAAAATCTGCATCTTTTCTCTAAAAGAAGTGACAGACATAATTATCATACTAGAAGTAGGAACCAATTAGTTCAGCCGGGCTTCAGACTCGCCAAAGTAGATTCTTCTTTCATGGGGTACTGTTTAAAATGTAATGTAAATAAGCTACCACAAAACGTTCTTGAACTGAATGAAACGAAATTCAAAACATGCATTAAACGCACACTGTGTAAGCAGGCATATTATAAACTGAGCGACTATATCGCTGATGAAAATGCTTGGCTCCATACTGGTCCTGCTCCATGAGACAGTGAATGTATAAATAAATTGATAGTGGAAGTATACTTAATACCATTGTTGGAGCTGCTGAAGACTGTACAACTGTATTTGCATTGTATAGATTCAATCTTCCTTGTATTATATAGTTTCATAGCCGGCATTGTGTGAGTACTATGTACTTCAGAGCTGTCATTCACTGAGTACCTACGTCTCTTGTTGACTTGAATGACCCTGGCGGCTGAGAGTGTGTCATGCTCACTCAAATGTCTCGCTGATGGTGGCGCGTGTGTCGGATCATTTAGCTCCCTCCAAAATGGTTGAGCTGAATGGTGCTGATGCATGTGTCATGTTCGTGAACGGGCGCTGTCAGTTGAGACTGGTCATCTCTTAGCTGCCACGGTTTATTTTAATAATTATTGATCATTTTGTTTTTGAATTGTCTTTGTTTTAATTGTTACTCTGGACACTTTTAATCAAAAACTTGCTACATCGTTCTCACATAATGTACCACCTCAAATGAATGATGTAACAAAGGTTCTGTAATTATTCTGGCGATCTAAAAAGAGTGTCCATGGAGTTTCTTGCACGTTCTTCTCCATAGAGATCTACTTCTTGGAACGGGCATCTACGGTACTTTCACAGTTTTTATGTCTTGTGACTGGGACTGTAGCACCATAACTTTTGTAGTGTTTAATAATATTCCTTTGATTGTCTATGACAATTCAAAAGTGCCTGTAACTGGCCTACTTGAAATAAATACTTTGATTTTGATTGATTTTGATTTTGAAACAAAATATAAATGTCACACGAAGCGCGGCCTGTCATGTTAATGCTCTTGCGCTTTACGTGTTGTTTTTGCTATATTCTTATATATCTTTGTTTTTTATTTTTCTTTCGGTTTGGTTGACTTGTGATTGCCTAAAGGATTCTAAACATGCCCTGAGTGACTGTTCTACTGCCCCTTTGGACTCCGATTTCCACCTTTAGACATATAACCTAAAAAAAAATTTAGGTATTTCTTGAACAAAGTTATTCAGAGTTTGAGACTTAACATTTTAAGATATTTTTGACTTGTAGACACTCCCATTTCTCCTCACCTGTTTTAATGTATGAATGGCTGCCATTTTCCTTTATCATAAAACTAACGTAATAAGTGACAAAAATGAATAAAACTATTCAAAGTGCTGGATGCGAGATTATTTATGAGGTTTTTATGGGATGCTTGACAGAAAAAGGGCCCAAAACCAATGATATTATAAATAAAAAGAGGCCAAAACGGCCCAAAACCATAACTTACCGAGTTACCGATCTCAACGATGTTTACGAAAAAATCGCTGAATTCGCTCATATCAGAATAGAGAGAATAGTACTACGGCGACACACATGCACGTATGTTTACATTTTGTCTGACATTAATTTGGTATAGCGCGTCAGATTAATGTTGATACTTGAGTGGTACAGTCAGCATCAAAAGTCGATGACCACATTCAGATTTTCAAAATCACTGTACATTATAATCACCCATAAATCGCTCAACAAGATAGGCGCCAATATTGAATGAACATCTATAAGTTCAAAATTAACTGAACACAACTGTCCAAAGGTCACTGAACACCATTTTGTCAAAAATTGCTGATCGTTACAATATCCGAAAACATCATTACATTCAGTTTTACAAAAGTCACTGAACAATATAAAATGCTTGTTTTGGATATCTAGTGTAATCACGGCAACATCCTAAAATAACTCAACATCATAAATAACAAAAGTCACTGAACATTATGAAATGCTTGTTTTAGTTACCTACTGCAAAACGTCCAAAAATAACTGAACATCATAAATAACAAAATAATAATAATAATAATAATATTCCACAACCATCACACAACGCCATCTAGTCCCAAGCTAAGCAGAGCTTGTGTTATGGGTACTAGACAACTGATAAACATACTTATATATTTCTAAATACATACATATTATAGATAAATTACACCCAGACACAGAATAAATGATCGTGCTAATCACACAAACATTTGTCCTGGGTGGGAATCGAACCCACGACCCCCGGCTTAGCAGTCAGGGTCACTAACCACTAGACCAACAGGCCAGTCAATATCAAAAGTTACTGAACATTACTTTGTTACGGATACGTAGCGCTAGCGTGTAACCTTTTACTATCAAAAGTAGCTTAACTGCAATCTAAAAAAGTGCCCGTTACTATCTTCAGAGTTATAAATCCAATCTTATCCTATCCAAACTAAATCATTGTGTCACTCGGGGACTGCCACGGTAAAGCTATTGCATAACAATTAAAAAAAAAAACAAGAAGAATTATCGCCTACCGCGAATACTTAACCAGAATATCATTTATTTAAAATGTTTGTGGTGCGCTTCTGCAATAAAGAAAAACACATTATAATGAAGATATAAGTGGGTCTTTTATATACAGAATTCCCATGCCTCACTTCCAAACGGGGTCAAAATTTTCAACACGTTATGGGCCCAGCACGCTTCCACTGCGCCACTCTCCTTTGTTGTTGAGGTGGGTCTGTGGACGGGTGACCATCTGTCATAGCGAGTTTCCCCCGTGCCTCGGAAAGCACGTAAAGCCCAACGTCCCAGCTGTCATTTGTAGAGATTTGACAGTTGTTACTGTTAGTCAGAAGCTCTAAAGTCTGACATCCAGTCCTACCATGGGGTATTGTATTACCCAGTTTCTGAGTTGTCGTTGGAGGTCCGACAGACAGTCGCTTTATGTAAAATACTGATACCCAGCTGCATCTGGTTTGACTGGAAGCCGACCACAATATAGTTGGAAAAAGGCTAGGCAGATGATTACTGATTCTAAACGGCCAGCTACAAAAGAAGGTTTCCACAATGAAACCTACTTATAAAATTCTCCTACAACAAAGGAGAGTGGCGCTGTGGAAGCGTGCTGGGCCCATAAAATTTTTTTTTAGCGTGGTAAAATCATCAAATGAGTCCTCCCACCCCAGGCAGGGTGGGAGGGACTGTCAGACTTGTATTGACTAAAATTCACGGTGTCCTTCAATAGTCCTTTATGTTCCGGGGTCACGGTAATGAAATAAGTCCCGCGACCCCGGCAGGCTTTGGCCCTCTAAGAGGGGGCCCCGTCATTATGCTGACGCTCTTTGAGGCGCGCATGGAATGCGCATGGAATGGTCGACCCGGGTATTGGTCCATGGTCGGACAGCGAGTTGCCCTTTACTCGCTGTCCGAATGCCCGCGCCTACGGTGGCCGGAGATCGTCTGCCGACGTCCGACGCCGCGGGCGTCTACCACTGCGGTTGGGGCGGAGGGAGGACGCTGTTCTCTCCCTCTCGCAGCCCGCCTCCTCCTTCACGAGCATTACTGCTTCGCAGAAGGAGGCGACCGCTTCTCACTCCGTCTAGCCCCGCAGCATGGCCGCAACCAATATCGGGCGCGAGAGGTCTCCGCCTATTGCCGCCGTGAGGACACGTCAGTGCTCTGCCCAAGCGGGGCAGTCTTGCACCGTATGCTCTACTGTATCCTCCGGGCGATCTTTGCGGTGGTGACACCCGGGCGTTTCTTCCCTGGGATATCAGCCACAGGAACCTCCCGAAACTTCCGTGTCCGGTGAGGACATGCGTCATGCGGTAGGTCAGGACGCCGTGACGCCTATCCAGCCACTCCTCAAAGAGGGGTTAGCGCCGCGATTGCGGCGTGCCCGTGGGCCCATAACCTGTTGAAAATTTTGACCCAGTTTGGAAGTGAGACATGGGAATCCTGTATATAAAAGACCCACTTATATCTTCATTATAATATTGTGTTTTTCTTTATTGCAGTAGCGCACCACAAATATTTTAAATAAATGATATTCTGGTTAAATATTCGCGGTAGGCGATAATTTTTCTTGTTTTTTTTTTTTAATTGTTATGCTATAGCTTTACCGTGGCAGTCCCCGAGTGACACAATGATTTAGCTTGGATAGGATAAGATTGGATTTATAACTCTGAAGATAGTAACGGGCACTTTTTTAGATCGCAGTTCAGCTACTTTTAATAGTAAAAGGTTACACGCTAGCGCTACGTATCCGAAACAAAGTAATGTTCAGTAACTTTTGTTACTTATGATGTTCAGTTATTTTTGGACGTTTTGCAGTAGGTAACTAAAACAAGCATTTCATAATGTTCAGTGACTTTTGTTATTTATGATGTTGAGTTATTTTAGGATGTTGCCGTGATTACACTAGATATCCAAAACAAGCATTTTATGTTGTTCAGTGACTTTTGTAAAACTGAATGTAATGATGTTTTCGGATATTGTAACGATCAGCAATTTTTGACAAAATGGTGTTAAGTGACCTTTGGACAGTTGTGTTCAGTTAATTTTGAACTTTAATGATGTTCATTCAATACTGGCGCCTATCTTGTTGAGCGATTTATGGGTGATTATAATGTACAGTGATTTTGAAAATCTGAATGTGGTCATCGACTTTTGATGCTGACTGTACAATCGTACTAGTCGTATTCTGCAGAATTATTATGTTAATTTAAATTCGATTTCTACATAACTTTATTGTTGAATGTGATTGTTGAATGTTTGTAACCTATATCATTAGAAATGGAAATGTATCAAAAAGAGGATTGCCCATTCTAGGCCCTCAGTGGACATTAGACTAGAGAAAAAATACTAAATGCATTAATTTTCCCATAAAAATAATAAGTGTTAACGTTTTTCCAAATTTTGTTTATTGACGTTTTTTTCTATAAAACACTCCATTTTTAGACTAATATTTGATGTCCATCGTGGGCCTAGGACACTATAGAGCGGGCATTCCCCTTTATTATTTTTATTTATTTATAATATAAACTAGCACTTTGCCCGCGACTTCGTCTGCGCGTGTTTCTAACTTCGAACTCAGTGAATTTAATGCCCGGTCACCCTCCATATAGGATAATTTTGGAAAATCAATTAATAGTCTAGTAGTTTTGGAACCTATTCAATCCAAACAAACAATCAAATCTTTCCTCTTTTTAAAATATGTAGACAAACTGATTTTCCGATGTTCACCCTGCTAGTGGTTGATTCTTTATTCGATTGAGAGATAATTTATGCCCAGTTTTGAGTTTATAGAAGCAAGCAGTAAAATCTTTCCCTTAAAACTTAATCACACCTTTTCACCAACTAAGGGGGTGATTTTCGAAAAACACAAAAACAAACTAAGTTTCAAATTTATCGGTTAGCGCGTTATGATTTTCCCATACAAACTTTAACATCGTCTAGATTACCAATGGAGGGTAGTTTTAAAAAACTAATAATGCCCATCTTTTTTATTTACTTGTCGGAGCCACCGGTATTGTTCCGTCAGATTCAGGCATCATGTGGGCAGAGTTTGGGTCTCGTGCAATGAAAATACACTGGGTGCGGTTCACTTGATTATTTTAATTTTAAATCACAAATTAAATCAAACACAATTTAATTTAATCACTCACTACACTTATACTGGGCACAACGAATCGAGTACAGTTTCGGGATGTCTTCACACTGCTGCGGTCAGGCACTGAATGCGCTCCTCCCAGCCCCGATGAAACATCACGACTCTGTATAAGCGCACGCAGACCACGTGATACTCAAAATGGTGCGCTTACGATTCGTTTGCTGTCCGTACTATTGACCGGATCCGACATACTTATAGTCATATTCGCACCAAGTTTCAAGTTTATAAACCCAAGGAATAAGATTTTTCATACAAAGGTTTTCACCCCTGTTCACCCCCTTAGAGGAGGATTTTCGCAAAATCCTTTCTTAGTGCTCACCTACATAATAAATTGCAACTACCGACAAAAATTCAGGTTATACGTTTAGCGGTTAAAGAACCTCCCCTTAAAACTTGAATACCCCTTTTTACCAACTTGAGGGTTGATTTTCGAAAAATCCAAAAACACGTGTTTCATCAATTCTTATCTAGTATACAAATACTGATTTTCAAAGTCATCAGCTCAGGCGTTATGATTTTCCCATACAAACTTTAACATCGTCTAGATTACCAATGGAGGGTAGTTTTAAAAAACTAATAATGCCCATCTTTTTTATTTACTTATAGTCATATTCGCACCAAGTTTCAAGTTTATAAACCCAAGGAATAAGATTTTTCATAAAAAGGTTTTCACCCCTGTTCACCCCCTTAGAGGAGGATTTTCGCAAAATCCCTTCTTAGTGATCACCTACATAATAAATTGCAACTACCGACAAAAATTCATTTTATACGTTTAGCGGTTAAAGAACCTCCCCTTAAAACTTGAATACCCCTTTTTTCCAACTTGAGGGGTGATTTTCGAAAAATCCAAAAACACGTGTTTCATTAATTCTTATCTAGTATATAAATACTGATTTCCAATAATTCATCAGCTCACGCGTTATTCGGTCGATCGATCGACATAAAGGTACAGTTTGTGAGTTTGCCTCATAGGATAATAATGAGATAGGTGATATTGATTTTTGCTTTTGATATTGATACAGGTTTAATCAAATGTTTTGTCTTTATAGGAAAACTATATACGAAGACATGGAGCGTATAGTGTTAATAGTAATAATTAACCTCGAAGATGATTGAAGTTCCTCTGAATTGGAAAAGGATTCAGACTTCGGACGTAATGTCCGAAATTGTTGTATTTCATCAAAGACATTAAACTATATACGAGCAATAGACGGGACATCACGAAGAAATTTGTGATCCAAAACTTTTTACCAATAGGTAAAAAATCCCTCAGTTTAGTAGTCGCGTTGCTATGCAACGCTTAGATTGTGCTACTGACGCATGGCATCAACAATTTTGTATGACAATCTTCCCAATGCCCGCTCTTAGTTTCTTTTAAATCTCTTTGTATTTCATGTAGTTTGGCATGAAAATCTGTTACTAACCTGTGCAAAGTTTATTCAGGCTGATTTTCCTTTTTTCTGGCACGACAAGACACAAGGGAACATTCAGGCATGTTGAATTATTTTTTTTAATTGTAACACGCACTTTTAAAAGAAAACACTCCGTAATTTACTCAAAAATCTAAATTCAACAAAAAGTAAACAACTGTTTGACAGCAGAACTACAAAACTTGGCACATAAAATGGCGAAACCGGCACGTTTTTCTAATCGTGAAAAAAATGCCAACAAAATATTCCCATTTGAGCAACAACTGAAATATTGTTGTCTCTTTTCTCAAAAATGATTACTGCATTAGAAAGAAAGAGACAAACAAATATTTCAGTCTCTGTTTCGTTTTAGACTCATATTAAAATGTATGGGCTGCTCTACACTACTCGCGAAGTTGCATCACGAACGTACTCGTCGAAGTTGATCGAAGTCCCGAAATGGGGAAGGCAAGTGTCAAAGTGACAAGTGACAGTTTGGTCCCAAAAGAACTGTCAAATCAAAGGAATTTTCTGATAAAAAACGATTTATTGATGTAAAATGACTAGATGTTGTGTAATAAGCTGTAAAAATGATGGAACATACAAATTTCCGACAACTCACACTATCAAGAAATAATGGGTAGCTGCTGTGACTGCCTTGAGAACAAAAATTGAATTATAACTAAGGAAAAGCTAAATAATAAACAAATATCCAGCCTTGCGAAGCCGAGACAGACCGTTAGTTGAGTTTATTAATTAAATTCTATGATTATACCATAACTAAACAATCTAATACACTTTCAAAATAATATCTACTTTTCTATTGGAGGTTAAGTACCAGTATTGCATCGCTCTATAAATCATGAAATGGTTCGTCTGGCGGAAGAATTATTACCTGGAACGAGTTTTGTGATAGTTGTGGTGTTAAGAAATTAAATATATTGTGATATTTCTCGAATCTAAATAGAAAAAAAAGGGGTAAAATTACTGACTTTAAACATTATGATATTTTATCAAAATAGAAATTCAAGAGCAGCATTATATTCTTGTTATAGGAGAGGACAGGTAAAACATACCTAAACTCAAAAATTGAAACCTCAACTACAAGTAATTGTGGATTTATTACGGTAAAATCAAATGTATTACCACTCAATTAAATCACTTTTTTTCCTCTTGTAGATGCACCGCGGCGTCTTAATTCTTCTTTTAGTATATGCACTTGCATTGACGAATAATTTTCCATATTTGTTTTGTATTTATACTCAATTTTTATAACAATAAATCCTGTTTGTTTTTTGTACAAGGTAGACAGTAATCTGACGTAGGGACCAACTATCGCAGCGCCATCTACGATTAGCTTTGAGTTGCCATCCCCATAGCATTCTTCTCCGATAGGAGTATATGTATAGTACAGCTTGGCCAGAACGGATTGCAACTGAACTAAAATTTTTATTTCTGACAGCGTTTTAAAATCTTTGATATTTGATGTAAACAAAGACCGCAGGTTTGTTAGATTTATTATTGTGCCATAAAACTAACGTAATAAGTGAAAAAAAAAAAAAAACATTCAAAGTGCTGGTAACGCGAAGACAGTGGCGACTTCCGGTTTTCTACATTTTTACAGACATAAAAATCTAACAAACCTGCGGTCTTTGTTTACATCAAATATCAAAGATTTTAAAACGCTGTCAGAAATAAAAAATTTAGTTCCGTTTCAATCCGTTCTGGCCAAGCTGTATGTCAAGCTGTATTAAATATGTTCTGTGGTTTACGCTGGCAACATTAATAACAAAATTTTGCGAATTGTACGTTTTAAATTAAAATATAACTTTTACGTTATTGTTTGATGTATATTGAATAAAAAAATACGTTTATTAAAGTGTGATGTTACTTTAGTGTAGTCATAAATAAAGATTACATGTACGGGACGCGTTAGGTACGGATTTATTTCATCCAATATGGCGGCTTCGATATATTTTTCAAAAGTTGTTTACTAGAGTGTAAGCGGCTGTAATGTGTTTTGTTCCGTTAGACGTACAAAATTCCAGAATAATTGAGTGTTTGGTTTTTTGAAGAGATTATGTCGAGTGCGTTTTGTGAATCGTCAAATGAAACGGAACCTTACATTTCAGAAAAGTACACTTGTTATTTGAAGTGTTTTCGGTGTCGCAGACAGTGGGATTGAGTGCAGTTCTGATTATATGTTCTATAATTGTGAAGACATTACGTCAGTAGCCAACTCGCCCGCGATGTCACATTATGAGCGGTCGCGATGAGTCCGCCGCGCCTCCCGCCCTCGGCATCGCGCTGCAACTCATGGTAAGAACTCTTAGTTATGACAGCTATTTGCTAACACTGACGACGGGTTTGCTCAGTACAGTACACACACACAGTACTTACGAACGAGTAGGTAACCAGTAGGTACTTATTGATATAAATTAGCTAGGTAGTTACAACAGCTAAACATTTTAATCCTTATAATGGTTTGACTTGCGAGTTGTTATTAAAATGTTAATATTTATAACCTCTTTAGATCATGATATATAATTGAAAATGGGTGCATATTCTTATACTTACAGAAAAAATTATTGCCTCCATTCATTCTAATAATACTTTACAGGGATAAGTAATTCATCATACTGCAAAGTTTGTGAGACTATTGACGTTGAATAACTCATTGTCTCTTGTATGTTACATTAGAATCTGGGTAGAGCGACAATAAATATACCGTTTTATTTTCGTCTTAAATCAGGAAGTTTGTTATACTTAGGAAAAGAGAAATAAGAAAAACAATTATGCAGAATATCAATTTGAAGGATTTTTACACTGATAGTCCAGTGCTTGCTTACCAAACAAACAAAACGTAAACATCCCCACAGTTGCTGGCCATCTGTGTGGGTGTAAACAAAAGATAAGAAAGCTCTTTGGTTTTGTTGGTTGAGTCCAGTTGCAATATCTGCATGGGATTTCTAGGACAGACAAATAACTCAATAAAAACTGCCACTTCACCCAAACTCTTCATTACATCCTATGTAGCTATAGAGCTACATGAATTTTGTACCAAAATAATTATGCTTTAAATTCAAGGCACTTAAATTTAACATTGCCATATCTACAGGATCCCCACATCCTAGGTGATATAAGGGTGCTTCTCTGCCGCTTCGGCCGCATATGGAACCAGAGTTTTGGAACTGGTTCCATATGAGACTTTTCTTTTCCTTGTATGGAACTGGTTCCCATGAAGGAAGTCCCCTTGGGAAGATTTGATTGGTATAATTTGAATGGGCCCCGACTGTGAGTGTGAATGAGTGAATTCTAAACTACTGGGCTTGTTTCGTTCTTTTTATTTTTTTTTACGCAGTCGGGTTTTTTGTTTTTAAAATATTAATTTTATTTTACTATTTTTAGTTTTTGTTAGCATTTATCAGTCCAAATTAAATTGAAACTTTTTTTTTTTTTTTCCTTTTTATAATGCTATCTATCTGGCGATATTCAGCATTAGGTCGGTATTTGTAGGTTTAAGGCTTGTGCGAGATTGTTCATCAACAATGTCGCTTTTCCATAATCATACTACATAATTATATTATTTACAGCAATAGATCTTGTGGGTTTTTGCGTTTTAGCCGACGTGGCATTTGCACTTCGTTCATGAGATCCTTTGCAAGTACATTAGGATGGTGTGTGATTCTTGCTTTGTATTTCTTCATTCTGTCTTTTATTTCCTGCTTAACTGTTTTAATGTTAAGGTCGTGGTGCAGTCTATCATTTGTTATGTACCAAGGTGCATCTGTTACCATGCGTAGCATCTTAGATTGGAATCTTTGCAGGATTTCTATATTTGAATTTGCTGCTGTACCCCATAGTTGCAGGCCATAGCACCATATAGGCTTAATTATGGCTTTATAAATTAATAATTTGTTTGTCATTGATAACTGTGACTCTTTGTTCAACATCCAGTACATTTTTCGGACCTGTTGTCCCATGGCGAGTCGTTTAGTAAAGATGTGTTTTCTTCATGTGAGTCTTTTGTCAAATATTTACTAGTTTTAATTAATTTGGCAATGTTCTGTATGGAAATAATTAAGAAATATGGCTCTGTAGTGCTCTAGAAAACTGATATAGGAATACAGTTAAAACACTGAATTTGATGTTAGGGTGCGTCCACATCTGGCGAATGCGCCGCAAATGCGCAGCTCGCGCGCCGTTTGCAAGCTGCGTGCGAGCTGCGCCCACGCAGTCACGGCAATGGTTTGGTGCGCCTCTTTAGCGCAACTCATACAAGGCTCGTATAGAGCGCGCGAGCGGCGCGCGATCTGCGCGCACTCAGTTCTCGCTCTTACAGTTCCGTTTACTGGCTCAGTACTATCGAAGATGTCAGACGACACTAGTCTATATCTATATCTATACTTATAATAAATCTGTAGAAAAGTTGTGTCTGTACAATGGAAATATACAAAAAAAAAGTAGCAGGGGTTGTTATTTTATCGATGCCGAACCCGAAAATGTAGTTAACTTTTTTTTTGTCTGTTTGTCGGTTTGTCGGTTTGTCTGTTTGTCTGTTTGTCTGTGTGTTTGTGCACGCTAATCTTCGGAACTACTGGACGGATTTGAATGATTTTTTTTTTGTTGTATAGCTATTAAGTTCGATTAACATATAGGCTATAATTTATCTTGGAAACTTGAACACCTGATGCAGAACTGCAACAGACCTGCTAAACTATAAGAGATACAAAAATGATGCCATAGCAAAAATTATTCCACGTGATGAGCATTTTCTGCTGAGTGAATAAAATTGAAGATCCTGGACACCTGATGTGGAACTTCAAGAGCCCAGCTACACTATAACATATACAGGAATGACGTCTTAGCAAGAATTGTTCAGCCTGATGAGCACCTTCTGTTGATGTATAAAAATTGAAGATCTGGAACACCTGATGTGGAACTTCAAGAGCCCAGCTACACTATAACATATACAGGAATGACGTCTTAGCAAGAGTTGTTCAACCTGATGAGCACCTTCTGATGATGTATAAAAATTGAAGATCTGGAACACCTGATGTGGAACTCCAAGAGCCCAGCTACACTATAACCTATAAGGCAATGACGTCTTAGCAAGAGTTATTCAGCCTGATGAGTACTCTCTGTCAACGTATAAAAATTTAAGATCTGGAACACCTGATGTGGAACTCCAAGAGCCCAGCTACACTATAACATATAAGTGAATGACGTCTTAGCAAGAGTTATTCAGCCTGATGAGTACTCTCTGTCAACGTATAAAAATTGAAGATCTGGAACACCTGATGTGGAACTTCAAGAGCCCAGCTACACTATAACATATACAGTAAAGACGTCTTAGCAAGAATTGTTCAGCCTGATGAGCACTCTCTGTTGACGTATTAAAAATTAAAGAACTGGAACACCTGATGTGGAACTCCAAGTGCCTAGCTACACTATAACATATACAGTAAAGACGTCTTAGCAAGAGTTGTTGAGCCTGATGAGCAACAACAACAACAACGACAACCTCTGTTGTCGCATAAAAATTGAAGATCTGGTACACCTGATGTGGAACTCCAACAGCCCAGCTACTTTATAACATATATAGGAATGACGTCTTAGCAAGAGTTGTCCAGCCTAATGAGCACTCTCTGTTAACGTATGAAAATTGAGATCTGGAACACCTGATGTGGAACTCCAAGAGCCTAGATACACTATAACATATACAGTAAAGACGTCTTAGCAAGAGTTGTTGAGCCTGATGAGCAACCTCTGTTGTCGTATAAAAATTGAAGATTTGGTACACCTGATGTGGAACTCCAACAGCCCAGCTACTTTATAACATATATAGGAATGACGTCTTAGCAAGAGTTGTCCACCCTAATGAGCACTCTCTGTTAACGTATGAAAATTGAGATCTGGAACACCTGATGTGGAACTTCAAGACCCCAGCTACACTATAACATACATATATAGGAATGACGTCTTAGCAAGAGTTGTTCAGCCTGATGAGCACTTTCTATTGACGTATAAAAATTGAAGATCTGGAACACCTGATGTGGAACTCCAAGATGACGTCTTAGCAAGAGTTGTTTAGTCTGATGGTCATTTCCTGTTGACTTACAAAAATGAAAGATCTGGAACGTCTGGAATCGTCTCGCGCATCCCGTTGTTTTCCCGTCCCCAGGCTCTTAGAATTCGAAGTTACAGATCTTCGATTTTGACGACCCCGTCGTCGCTGGCATAGGCAACAGGATCCGCGTACGAAGTCGCGGGCAGAAGCTAGTGTTTTTAATATAATTGCTTTATCATTAGCTATTATATTACTGATAAAAAGGAAAAAAAGAGTCAACGGCGTTGGTGGCAAAATCCTATTTTTAAAAGAAAACAGAAGACGACTTCGAAGACGACATGCGACAGTAGAACAAGTCCATAGAGTGTGTGAACATATTAGAAATACTCTCGAAAGCAAAAAATACTGCTCAGGGGTGTTTCTCGACGTACAGCAAGCTTTTGATAAGGTTTGGCACCCTGGGCTGCTGTATAAACTGAAAAAAGCATTACCACACAACCTGTTCCTGATATTGAAATCTTACCTGGAAAATCGTATATTCTTTGTTAAAATTAATGATGCCGTCTCAGACTTTTACGACATAAGAGCTGGAGTCCCACAAGGCTCTGTCCTAGGGCCCCTCCTGTATCTGATATACACAGCAGATGTCCCTGAATCGGAAACTGTAATGACAGCCACTTTTGCCGATGATACTGCAGTGCTGACATCTGACGCCAACCCAGAAGTAGCTTCCAGTAAGCTACAGTCGCACGTGGATAAGCTTTATACCTGGATGAAGAGCTGGCGCATCAAAGCTAGTGCAGCTAAATCCAACCACATCACATTTACCCTTAAACAGGGAGACTGCCCTGCTGTGAAACTGGGTAATGAGCAGCTACCACACAATACTGTAGTAAAGTACCTGGGATTCTACCTCGATCGCAAACAGACGTGGAAGACCCACATCCAAATAAAGCGCGATGAACTCAATAACAGATGGAGAACACTGGAGTGGTTATTGGGAAGAAAATCTCGACTCTCTGTCAATAACAAAGTACTGATTTACAAAGCAGTTATAAAACCAGTCTGGACTTACGGCATACAGCTGTGGGGATCAGCAAAAACCTCAAACACTGAAATACTCCAGCGGTTTCAAAATGGAGTGCTTAAAGCCATAGTGAATGCCCCATGGTACACAAGAATGGATGAAATCCATGATTATCTGAAAGTTCACACCATCAAAGAGGAAATCAGAATTATGACAAAAGCTTACAGAGAGAGGATAACAAATCACGAAAACCGACTTGCTCAGGCACTAAGTAAATCGCTGCCAACAAGACGTCTTAAAAGACTGCACACTTGGGATAATATACACTGAGTAAAGCAATATACAAAGGCAGCCTAACAATGGGAGGGCAAGCCTAACATGCCAAACACTCTTTTAAAACAACTGCTTATGGTTCAAGAACCGATCGCATGTTTGCAAATAAATATTAAAAAAAAAAAAAAAAAAAAAATAAGAAAACAGAATATAGTAGCGGAGTTGAAAAGCCATCAAAGAAAGCGGACACTATGCAAATTTTTTAAAATTGTCACCAGAGTTATATGAAAATCTACGACAGATGGTTAGTTTTAAGATTGCTAAAAAGGAAACGCATTTATATGTTTCAATTAAGCGTAAACAATTCTCCTCCGTCCACTCCATGACAACACGTACTTAGCCTCCAGTAATCAGAAACGAACTGAGCGAAATAACTAGCGCGCCGCCCGTGCGCTGATCGCGTACGGCGCTTAGGTCGCGCGCGAACTGCGCGCGGGCGGCGCAGAAGCGGCGCACTAACAAAAATGCACGCGCGCAGCTCGCGGGCAGGTCGCAAACGGCTCGCGAGCTGCACATTCGCGGCACATTCGCCAGATGTGGACGCACCCTTAGGTACATTCCCAAATATTTTGCCTCATGTTGAGGGACTTGAATCCCATTTAGTGTGACTGGAGGGCAAATATTACGTCTGGTGGTGAATGTTACTTGGACTGATTTGGATTCATTCGCCTTGATACGCCAATCCTTAAGCCATTTCGCTATGAGGTCAAGACTATTTTGGAGTTTTTGGGTGGCTGTTTCCGGGAGTTTGTCAGATGCTAGAACTGCTGTGTCGTCAGCAAATGTACCGGTTATAGTGGCCTGAGAAGTAGGCAGATCTGCAGTATATAGTAAGTACAAGATAGGACTCATCACACTGCCCTGTGGTACGCCTGCATGTATTGGGCATAGTGATGTTACTTCTTCGCCATATTTCACAAGGAAGTGTCTGTTTTCTAAGTACGATCTAATAAAGTTGAAGTATTCGATCGGTAAAGATTTTTTTATCTTGTACAAGAGCCCGTCATGCCATACGCAGTCAAAAGCCTGGGAGATATCTAAGAACGCAGCTGTACAATATTGTTTACTTCTATGTTCTATGTTAGGGGTTTTGGTTTCCGCATTTAGTCCTTCATGTGGACCATTGTGCGTGAGCCATAGTGGCCTTTGGTGGCTTATTCCAACCAGCCCACCTCCCTCCAGAAGTTGATCAGGTTCTTTGGTCTGTGGAGAACATCTGTGTAAGTCCTTGGTGTCCCGAGGGTCTCTGTCCTGATCTGTGTGACACCTGTGCACTCGAAGAGCACATGCGCGACGGTTTCCTCAGTCTCCATGCAAGCCCTGCACAGGGGGCTGTCCGTTATGCCTATTGTGTGGAAGTGTTTGTTTAGGGAGCAGTGTTCCGTTATGGTCCCTGTCAGCAGACGCATGCCGGTCCTGTCCAGGCGTAAAAGACGTCTGGTTAGCCTGCCATCTAAGGATGGCAGAGCTTCTCTGGATTGCCTGCAGCCTGGTGTCGAGGTCCAACATCTCTCTGCTTTAGTGTTTAAAACGGGATATTTACCATGTTTATTATTTGTTTTGAGTTTCCGATATTTCGGCACTGTTGCAAGCACCATGATCACGGATGAACTGAAGTTATTGCGGGTGGATGTTATGAGCAGACAAAACGGTCTACCCTCCGTCTCGTTCGTTTTTTGCGTTCGACTCCACTATCATTGTCACTAGTCTCACTCACAACACGATATTGTTCCCGACACACAAAACTCACTGTATCTGCTCGCGAAGTAGTTACCGTGTTTTTTCGGTTTTTACACAATTGGACCACTGGGTTCCAGGCCCTCGACAGTTGAAACCCATCCTCACGATTGAAATTTTTATATTTCGTGATTTCGATCGCTTCTCGAACCAATCTCGGTATGTAGTGGCGTTCTGTCGAGATGACCTGAGGGTTATGTAACTCGATCCAGTGGTTAGGACCCGATTCCAACAGATGTTGAGCTATTGCTGATTTTTGGATATCGTTGTTTTTCACCGCCCTAATGTGTTCCGATATTCTGCAAGCTACAGTTCGCTTAGTCTGCCCGATATACGCCTTTCCACAGCTGCAGTCTACTTTATAAACACCGGGTTTCTCCAATGGGAAGCTGTCCTTCGGCGAACGCAACATTTGAGACACCTTCTTGAATGGAGTGAAGATAGTCTTCACGGCATACTTTCTAAGAATGTTTGCAACCTTATCTGTCACTCCCTTCACGTATGGCAAAAACGCTGGTTGTCTCTCAACCTCGCACTTCCGGTGTTTATGTCCAGTTTTATGCCTGCGCTGTTCAATTTTTACCGTATAGCCATTCCTCTGTAGGACCTGCTGTACGTGTGCTAGCTCACCTCGTAAGTGTTCTTCATCACATAAATCATATGCTCTGTTTGTGAGTGACGTCACTACAGAGTTCAGCTGTCTGGGATGGTGGTGTGAATCAGCGTGTAGGTATCGATCCGTATGAGTAGATTTTCGGTAGACTGAATGCCCCAAAGAACCATCAGTACGTACATGTATCTTCACGTCCAAGAAAGGAATTGTTCTCTCGTTTTCCATCTCATAGGTAAAATTAATTTTGCTATGTATGCTGTTTAGGTGTGACAAGCATACTTTTGCCTCTTCTTCATCTCCTTCGATTATAGCAAAAACGTCATCGACATACCTCTTCCACAGTTTGATAGGTGTGAGTGCAGTGGAGACAGCCAGTTCTTCAAAATGCTCCATCCAAATATTGGCTACCACAGGAGCTACTGGACTGCCCATAGCTACACCATCAATCTGCAGGTAGTACTGACCTTGGTAGATGAAGTAGCAGGTAGACAAACAGTGATGTAATAACTTGATGTATTCTACCGGGATGTTGTTTTCTTGCAATTTCACCTTAACTACCTCCATACAGTCCACCACTGGTACGTTTGTAAATAAGGACTCAACGTCGAAACTGACCATTGCATCATTTCGACGTTGAGTCCTTATTTACAAACGTACCAGTGGTGGACTGTATGGAGGTAGTTAAGGTGAAATTGCAAGAAAACAACATCCCGGTAGAATACATCAAGTTATTACATCACTGTTTGTCTACCTGCTACTTCATCTACCAAGGTCAGTACTACCTGCAGATTGATGGTGTAGCTATGGGCAGTCCAGTAGCTCCTGTGGTAGCCAATATTTGGATGGAGCATTTTGAAGAACTGGCTGTCTCCACTGCACTCACACCTATCAAACTGTGGAAGAGGTATGTCGATGACGTTTTTGCTATAATCGAAGGAGATGAAGAAGAGGCAAAAGTATGCTTGTCACACCTAAACAGCATACATAGCAAAATTAATTTTACCTATGAGATGGAAAACGAGAGAACAATTCCTTTCTTGGACGTGAAGATACATGTACGTACTGATGGTTCTTTGGGGCATTCAGTCTACCGAAAATCTACTCATACGGATCGATACCTACACGCTGATTCACACCACCATCCCAGACAGCTGAACTCTGTAGTGACGTCACTCACAAACAGAGCATATGATTTATGTGATGAAGAACACTTACGAGGTGAGCTAGCACACGTACAGCAGGTCCTACAGAGGAATGGCTATACGGTAAAAATTGAACAGCGCAGGCATAAAACTGGACATAAACACCGGAAGTGCGAGGTTGAGAGACAACCAGCGTTTTTGCCATACGTGAAGGGAGTGACAGATAAGGTTGCAAACATTCTTAGAAAGTATGCCGTGAAGACTATCTTCACTCCATTCAAGAAGGTGTCTCAAATGTTGCGTTCGCCGAAGGACAGCTTCCCATTGGAGAAACCCGGTGTTTATAAAGTAGACTGCAGCTGTGGAAAGGCGTATATCGGGCAGACTAAGCGAACTGTAGCTTGCAGAATATCGGAACACATTAGGGCGGTGAAAAACAACGATATCCAAAAATCAGCAATAGCTCAACATCTGTTGGAATCGGGTCCTAACCACTGGATCGAGTTACATAACCCTCAGGTCATCTCGACAGAACGCCACTACATACCGAGATTGGTTCGAGAAGCGATCGAAATCACGAAATATAAAAATTTCAATCGTGAGGATGGGTTTCAACTGTCGAGGGCCTGGAACCCAGTGGTCCAATTGTGTAAAAACCGAAAAAACACGGTAACTACTTCGCGAGCAGATACAGTGAGTTTTGTGTGTCGGGAACAATATCGTGTTGTGAGTGAGACTAGTGACAATGATAGTGGAGTCGAACGCAAAAAACGAACGAGACGGAGGGTAGACCGTTTTGTCTGCTCATAACATCCACCCGCAATAACTTCAGTTCATCCGTGATCATGGTGCTTGCAACAGTGCCGAAATATCGGAAACTCAAAACAAATAATAAACATGGTAAATATCCCGTTTTAAACACTAACATTTATAATAGTGACCATGTCAGTTTAAAAACTTATATCTCTCTGCTTGTGTGAGGGTGCGCTCCTGCAGCCATCTACGTATCTGGTTGAAGGGAATGGGTATAATGGGTTCAGGTCCGCAAACTGATGCGCTGGTGTCACTTTGTTGCGTTTAGATACCGTTAGGCGTTCTAGTGCATTGTTTACTTTCGAAGGCATAGTTAATACTATTTACTAGCCTATGTACTTGTTCAATAGTACCATGTCGTTGCCTGAAGCCGAACTGGTGGTCTGGGATTAATCTCCTTTCCTGTATGATTGGCATTAATCTGCTTAGGAATAAAATTTCCAATACCTTCGATGGTATCGGCAGTAGGCTGATTGGTCTGTAAGATTTTACGTCATCAGGACTTTTACCTGGCTTAGGGACCATTATAATTTGGGCCACTTTCCATTGTCTGGGGACCATGGAATTTCTTAATATGGCATTATAAATGTATGTTAGGAAGCGCACACTCTCCTCAGGCAATTCTCTCATTATTTTAGCAGTTATCAGGTCATATCCTGGTGCTTTATTTTGATTGAGTTTCCTGATTGCTTGTTTAACTTCAAATATAGAGAAGCTATTTATTGGGAGGTCTAATTGATGTGTCTCATTGAGTATTCTTGACACTTCCTCGATCTGTGTAGATCCCTGGTCAGCGTTTGGTGTGAACACACTTTTCAGATGGTTGGCGAATGTCTGTGCCTTATCTGAATCGTTTATAGCCCAACTATTGTCTGCTTTGTGTATGGGTGGTCGTGTTTGCAGGGGGCGCTTGAGTTTATTTGTTGCTTTCCACAGTGAGTAGTCAGTTGCGGCGCTGGCATCTAAGCCTCTTAAGATATGCTTGCACATTAAGGTTCCGATTTTCACTCAGTAATTGTCGCAATTGCGATACCAGAGAATTTAGAACAGTTTTATCCGCTGCGTGACGAGTTTTCTGCCATAATTTCCGTGCCTTTCTTTTTTTAGCAACCAGTTCTCTAATATTACTGGGAAATCTTTGTGCTTTAGGGATTGTTTTGGAGCTTTCAGGTGTAGCATGCCAAGCTGACTGTTGGGTACAGTTATTAAAATGCTCAGCAGCTCTTCTATGTCCTCGTTGGTTTTGAGTGGTAAGTGTGGGTTAAGCGAAGCTGACATGAACTCTCTGAAGCTATCCCAGTCTGTTTTTCTACTATGTAGCCAGCATGCATCAGAAGTTAACGTTATTTTTCTCTTCAGCAGTATTTCGACTGGAGAGTGATCAGACGAAAGTTCTGGCATTGAGTTGCATGTAAAGTATGTGGCAGCTATAACCTTTACAATTACGAAGTCAATTAGGTCTGGTGTCTTTCTCTCATCGGTGGGCCAATAGGTAGGTTCACCAGATGATATGCAGCTTAGTTTTAACCTATTTAACGTTCTAAGTAGCTGTCGGCCCTTCGGTGTAACTGTTCGCGAGCCCCAGTATGTATGTTTGGCGTTATAATCACCACCAGCCACGAAGCGGTTGCCCAAGGTGTTGAAGAATTTCTCATAGTCGTCCTGTTTTAAATTGTGTTTAGGGGGGCTATATACAGCTGAAATTGTGAAGGGTCCAGCCCAGTCCTCGATTAGTATATTTGTCGCTTGTATCTCATTTGTACAATAATTTGCAATTTCGTGATGTCTGATATTGTTCTTTATTAATATGGCGCTACCTCCATGGGCAGTACCATCGGGGTGCATCGTATGGTATAATTTATAAGAGTCAATTTTAAAATGACTTTTTTTGGTGAAATGAGTTTCTGATATCAGTAATACGTCAATTTTATTTAGTTCAAGAAAGGTTTTCACTTCGAGATTGTTTTTTGACAGCCCATTGGCGTTCCAAATTACCATTTTTATGGAGTCGAATTTGTCAGTTTTGTCGTGAGTGTTTTAAGTAGGTTTGTCATGTTTGCGAGTTGTTGTATCATTTGCTTCAGCATTACTATTAGGTCCTCATTTCCGTTTTCGCTGGAATCAGCCTGTGTCTTATGATTTTGTTTATCAGTTTTGTTTGTTAGTTAGTGCGTCCCTGTATGTTACTTGGCTTTTATTTTTCGAGGGCCCAGCTATGTTTTTGGTTTGTGGTACCGGATCAGGTCTCAAGTAATTGCGTCGATTTTTAACCATTTCTGGTTTCCCTGGTAATTTTATTTTTTGTACTTGTAGTTCTCTATACACTTGGCATCCCTTATAGTTGGCAGGGTGATTTCCCTCACATAGGACGCATTTCACTTCGTTAGATCTATTTTTTCGGGGGCAATCTATGGATAGGTGATCTCCAGCACACTTAATGCATTTTGGGTTTTGATGGCAATAAGTCTTTGTGTGTCCGTATTGTTGGCATTTAGAACATTGAGGTATCTCCCGTTTAGGATGCGGGGGTTCAAAAGTTATTTTGCATTTTAAGAGGTACTTGATTTGGTATATATTTTTGTTATTTTCATGCGGTTTCAGTTCGACAATAAACATAGGCAGTGGTTTTTTAGTTTTAATGTTGACACAGTCATGTCCAAGCTCTGATAGTTCCAATTTAATTTCATTTAGGTCTGTTGACGGGTGGATATTTTTAAGGACCACTTTGAAACTTCTTTCTTGTTTGGGCTTGTATGTGTAGAACTCAGTATTTTTTATTTCAAGTTGTTTAACAATTTCTCTATATGACTCTGGTGTTTTGGGTTGTATTTTGACTTGTTCGGTGTTGAGGACTTTAAGTTCATAATTATTTTGCACACTATCATTCAATAAGCTAATAAGTGGTTGTATATTTTCTACTTTATCTACAAATATTGGCGGAGGTTTAATAGGTTTCTCTATTTGCTCAGTGCTTGGTTCTTGTGTATCGTCATCTACGAGCTGTGCAAAACTGTTACTGATGGGTATTGGTTGGGTTTGAGATAACCAGTATGTATTTAGTTTGGTTTGTTTTGTGGGTCCCTTAGTGGCATCAGGGCTAGCCCGCAATCTTTTCTTTCCGGTGACTTCCATTTTGCTTTTTCACTGGCTTGTGTATCATGTGACTCACTATTATTTTCGGAGTCTTGAGATATAGGCATTGAGATGTCGCTTAGTGAGTGAGCCCGAGGTCTATTTTCGAACATTCCTTTATGGAATATTTGTTGAGTGAATACTCTTGTGTTCAAGTTGTTTGAAGTGTTTGTTTGTTTTATAGAATTCAGATCATTCATGTTGTTCCCACGAGTAGGGTCGATAAATGGTCGCTACTGAGGTGACGCCCATTCCCAGTAGAAGGCTATTTACTACGACGGGTCGCCTGGTACGTCGAGTTTGGTCGCTTGGAACTGGCTTTCCTGTCAGTCATTCATCCTCTTGGCACGTTCCTCACCGTAGGATTAAAGGTTTTTTTTTGTAGAGGTTTATCTTCCTCGCAGTCCAAATGACGAAGTTTGGACCCCCGTCCCTATGAAAGGATTAAGGTGCTGGGGCGACCCTTTCGGGCCACACACTGGTTTTTCTGTCAGGGTTGTCTCCCTTAGCTAGATGATCGGTTTTCAGGCACCGGATGCTCGCCTTCGCCCTTCTTACTTGGCTATCGAGGCTACGAGGTAGATGTGACTGGCCTGTTGGTCTAGTGGTTAGTGACCCTGACTGCTATGCCGGAGGTCGTGGGTTCGATTCCCACCCAGGACAAATGTTTGTGTGATGAGCACGATCATTTCGTCGTAGTCGTAGAACAACGACGGTTTTGATTTTTTTCAATTTTTGCTTTTTTACGTAAAATGAGCTTAAATGCCGTGCTTTATTAGCCAATAACTCTTTTTTTTTAAATATTATTTAAAATAACTGAGATACTGACTAGGAATACTGACGGATTTGATTTCTTAACGCAGTAAAATGACGTAATATTCTATACGCCCGTGTACTACGCTGCCCTCTGCCCCCCGCGCCCCGCTTACGCCCGTGTGCGCCTGTCGGATTGTTAGTTCCGCCCATGTTCTGAGTAAGGTTGCGCGTGGCCTTCGCTTTGCACTAATTAATACGTTAACTTATTTTTATTTAACTCTTAGGCTATATTGCATGTCCTATAATATTATTTTTTTTTTGTGCAGATTTTCCTAGAACAACGACGGAAACCACTTTGCGTCATGTAATTACGAGAAAAATCCGCAAAACAACGACGTATGATAACATACGACACACAAGTTTTCATAAAACAATGATATTTTATAAAATTTAGCCGTTTTAGGAATTTATCTTGTTGGTCAGATTATAAAAGTTCAGAAACAGGACAACATGTCCAAATTTCAAGCTTAGCGGATCAACGGTTTCTAAAATATACCCTTAAACTCCATTAGAAAACTTTAAAGCGCCGTACTGTAAAGTTACTGATTTTCAGAACCGTCTTTGTTCTACGACTGTGACGATTTGTTCTGTGTCTGGGTGTAATTTATCTATAATATGTATGTATTTAGAAATATATAAGTATGTTTATCAGTTGTCTAGTACCCATAACACAAGCTCTGCTTAGCTTGGGACTAGATGGCGTTGTGTGATAGTTGTGGAATATTATTATATTATGTTATGTGCAAAGCTCGTGTTAGGCCAGGACATTGCCCGGGGTGTGGGACGACCCAAAGTGGGTCCACCGCCTCGCTGTGTCGGCAGCTTAGCGGTGGCGTGGACGTGTAAGATGGACTTGTAGGTGCGCGCCTAATAGCCTTGCTTTGCACCCCAAGGCGTACGCTAACGGCTCTATCTCAGCTTTTTATAGGTGTACACTCCTAGCATAAGTGTATACCACCGAGGCCAGTACACCTACCCCCCCCCCAAACATATAAGTTATATATATTTTGGTAAACCATATTTAAAATCCTTTAATTTGATGCCCCACTTGATAGAATGAGAGAGATTTAAAAAAATATTTTTAGTTCGGAACCCTTTGCACACGAGTTCGACTCGCACTTGGCCAGTTTTATGTACCCAGTGACACTCTCACGTTTAAGACGAATCTAACGACACCTCTCAAGTTAAAATCCATCAAGCCGTTTAGGCTGCAGAGCAACACACAGAAACATACATACATACACTCGAAAAACATAATTTTATCTTGGTTTTTTAGATATGGGCGATTTTATGCAAAAATATGACAGGGGACTGTTATTTGCTTGGATTTTGTTAAGTCTGACATAACAGACTGCATATTTATGACCATTAACAGTATCATATCTGTTTTGTAGGTGTCATCTCAAAGTACCACTGAAAAAGTAAACACCAAAAACAAGAGAAGAATTATACTCAAACACTCAGTTTGAGTTATCAAATATTTTAAAATATCCCTCTAAAAAAAACTCTTTCAAAAAAAAATGTAACTGACTTCAAAACAACCACAAAAAAAAATCAAAATAACCTACAAAAAAAGACGTGTGGCACTCGGGGACTGCCGCGGTAAAGCTATTGCATAGCATTTTGTATCAACTTATGCAATTAAAATATTTTTATTATTTTACAATACATGTGGGTTTTATTATTTTATTATTATTATTATGTCGTTTATTCATTTTTCATACATACTATTACATTTTTAAAATTCTTATTCTTATTATATTAATAAATTAATAATAATTAATTTAATAAATTAATAATTTAATTAAATTAATAATTTAATTAAATTAAATGAGCGTGAGGTTTTTCCGTTACGGAATTTCTGGATTCGGTCCCCGCGCTCAAGGCCCGCGATAGAAGCTATGCAATAGCTTAAAAAACTTTTCTTTCGAAAGTCGGTGACTTTATTTTTTATTTCATTGACTTTTTGTCAGCGACTTTCGAAAGAAAAGTTTTTTTGTAGGTTATTTTGAACTTTTTTGTGGTTGTTTTGAAGTCAGTTACATTTTTTTTTGAAAAAGTTTTTTCTAAATCCTTTTTAGTTTCACTATTCAATCCAAATTATTGTCAAATACATAATTTTCTGCAGAGCAGTGGTGGCCCAGTGGTATCGGTCCCGACTTACGAGTTGTAGGTCGTGGGTTCGAACCCCGCCAGGCGCATTACTTTGTGTAATTTGTTTCATCACCACTGCTCTCAAAACGGTGAAGGAAAACATCGTGAGGAAACCGGCATGTCCTAGAACCTAAAATTCGAAGACATGTGACATCTGCCAACCCGCACTGGGCCCGCGTGGTGGATTATGGCCCACTCCCTCTCACAAGAGAGGAGGCCTGTGTCCCAGCAGTGGGAACATTATAGGCTGATGATGATATAATTTTCTTACATGTGCACTAAAATTTTGTAATCCGTAGCACCGGTAATAACAACGCCCATGTATGTATGTACACAATGAGCTAAAAATAAAAACTACTGCACCAAACTAAATGAAAATTTTATGGGACCAAATGGCAGATATACTGTATCGAACAAAAAAAGAATCATCGAAATCGGACCAGAAACCTCAGAGTAATCAGTGTAGGCAAAGTTGAAAACTTCTTAGGTTTTTGTTGATTTTTCAAAAAGTGGTAGTCCGATTTCGATAAAATTTTAATGGGACCATTCCGGAAGTATACCCTATCCAACAAAAAATTTTTCAAAACGACGGAGTATTGCCCAAACAAACATTAAAAAAAAAAAAAAAACATCCGAATTGAGAACCTCCTCCTTTTGGAAGTCGGTTAAAAAAGAATGGATAAGGAAAGAAAAAGAAAGGCAGAAATATCAAAAGAAAAAGGCACAAGGAAGGTGTTCATCAACTTCTATCATTTCATAAAATAACAGGGGAGTGTTGACCAGGGGACTGTTATTTTTACTAAAAACTGATACGTTGATATTTAATAAAAACAAAATCATTTCAACTAATTAACCAAGCTGATGTAGCTACATACCTACTAGATCAGTAGTTCCCAAACTTATTTTTCTCGTGGACCACTTTCAAAATTGTACTGGTTTCGGTGCCTGCCCTGCTGCTACATTTCTACCACATTCTTAAAGTAGCCAAAAAATAAAATTTGTGTCGCTTCTGAGTTCTGTCCCTAATATATTCTGATAGGTAAAATAAAAACGAAAAAAAATGGTACAAATATAACACTTTTTTTTATTAATTGACTGGCCTGTTGGTCTAGTGGTTAGTGACCCTGACTGCTATGCCGGAGGTCGTGGGTTCGATTCCCACCCAGGACAAATGTTTGTGTGATGAGCACGATCATTTGTTCTGTGTCTGGGTGTAATTTATCTATAATATGTATGTATTTAGAAATATATAAGTATGTTTATCAGTTGTCTAGTACCCATAACACAAGCTCTGCTTAGTTTGGGACTAGATGGCGTTGTGTGATAGTTGTGGAATATTATTATTATTATTATTATTATTAATTAAAAAGAATTACAAGAAAAAATTGATAAGGTAATATAGGTTCAGGTCATAATTTTAATGAATGGGAAGAATGTATTTGATGGAGCGTCAGCAAACGATCAATGTTTGGCTTTATTTTTGTGAGCAATAACCGCAAATCCCCCCGCTCTGTGATTTTTAATTTGCTCCTTTTTTTGTTAAGAGGTTTGTAACGGCACTAAAACTCCTTTCGATAAGGTATGACGAAGGAAAAGCTATGATCCATGGTGGTATATCCATCGTCAGCATATCTTCCAACCTGGTTTTGAAGTCATCATGCAGGACACACTTAAATGTTGACTGTAGTTATGGATATCCTCATCAATACATTCTACCTGCGACAAGTTTGGAAATTGAGAGAATTCGCGCCGACTAATGTAGGTAGGCCCTTATAAAAACTATGCTTACATTTTTGCTCTTTACTATCTATCAAAAGCAGATAAATTTTCGTGGACCCCCATTACCATCTTATGGACCCCCATTCTTTGTTCACGCCTACGTAGACCCCCAGCAAGTCTCCCGTGGACCCCTGGGGGTCCACCTGGACCACTTTGGGAATCACTGTTTTAAAGCCACTTTTTAGTCTAATTTTGTTTTGGCGTAAAACATTGAGATCATGAAACGGACGGTAATCGGTAATTGCTTTTGATAGTAAAGAGCAAAAATGTAAGCATAGTTTTTCTAAGGGCCTACCTACATTAGTCGGCGCGAATTCTCTCAATTTCCAAACTTGTCGCAGGTAGAATGTATTGATGAGGATATCCATAACTACAGTCAACATTTAAGTGTGTCCTGCATGATGACTTCAAAACCAGGTTTGAAGATATGCTGACGATGGATATACCACCATGGATCATAAATCCATTTGATGAAATGGAAGTGGTCAATGTTGTATTACAAGAGGTGCTGCTCGAGCTAAGCACCAATGAGGAGCTGAAGGTGAAATTTAGAAAAGGCTACCAAACATTTTGGCTGCAAGCAGAACTACCCGAAAAATATCCTGGACTGTGGGAAATCGCGAGGAAATTTTTAATAGCTTTTCCTTCGTCATACCTTATTGAAAGGAGTTTTAGTGCCGTTTCAAACCTCTTAACAAAAAAAACTTTTTCAAAAAAAATGTAACCGCCTTCAAAAACAACCACAAAAAAGTGTAAAATAATCTACAAAATAACTTTTCTTTCGGAAGTCGGTGCCTTTGTTTTTTTTCTTTTCATTGTCTTTTTGCCACCGACTTCCGAAAGAAAAGTTATTTTGTAGATTATTTTACAATTTTTTGTGGTTGTTTTTGAAGGCGGTTACATTTTTTTTGAAAAAGTTTTTATTTTACTCTTTTTGGTTTAAATATTCAACCAGAATTCTTGTCAAGAACATTATTCTCTTACATGTGCACTAGAATTTTGTAATCCTTCGCACCAGTACTTACATCACTCATGTAAGATAAAATTCTATATCTCAAAAACGACTGAACCGATTTTGATGAAACTTGCAGTATTCTCTAAGTTGAATGATACCTAGTACAACAAAAAAAGAATTACTTAAATCGGACTTGTAGTTCCGGAGATATGCGAACACAAAGTAAATCAATCGATGCCTACTCCTTACTGTTAAGGAGTTGTACTTTCCATCATCAGGTCATCCACCTGAGATGATGATTATCAGATGCAAATACTTGAACAGCTTTAGAAAATATATGAAAATGGTACTATGTGCCTATAAAATTTGAAGGTTGCCCTCGATTTCCCTAGAATCCCATCATCAGATCCTGACCTGGTGATCATGGGACCAATTGGAAAGTATACCCTTTCAAACAAAAGAAAAAATTTCCAAATCGGTCCAGGCGTCTTCGAGAAAACGGGGGGGACCATACATAAAAAAAAAAAGATTCCGACGAATTGAGAACCTCCTCCTTTTTTTGAAGTCGGTTAAAAAGGAGCAAATTAAAAATCACAGAGCGGGGGGATTTGCGGTTATTGCTCACAAAAATAAAGCCAAACATTGATCGTTTGCTGACGCTCCATCAAATACATTCTTCCCATTCATTAAAATTATGACCTGAACCTATATTACCTTATTAATTTTTTCTTGTAATTCTTTTTAATTAATTAAAAAAAGTGTTATATTATGTACCATTTTTTTTTCGTTTTTATTTTACCTATCGGAATATATTAGGGACAGAACTCAGAAGCGACACTATTTTTTGGCGACTTTAAGAATGTGGTAGAAATGTAGCAGCAGGGGGTCCACCGAAACCAGTAAAATTTTGAAAGTGGTCCACGAGAAAAATAAGTTTGGGAACTACTGCTTTAAAATGTTAACAGGGGACTGTTTTAATAATTTGCTGACAACATTCGCACTTTGATATTTTGATTGAAACTACTGTAACAATATAATTGTGATGTATATATATGTTACGGTTAAAGCCCGAAGTGCGGCTACACCTAGGTCTAACTAGCTAAACCTAGGTGTAACCGACCACATGTGGTTAAACCTAGGTGTATCCTAGTTATCTTCGGTTAGAACTAGGTTTAGCTGGTTAGAACTAGGTCTAACCTCGGGACTTGCTGGCACCCCGACTCGGACAGTTTAGGTTAGAAGAGGATGGCGGGGTCTGAAAGACCCCGCCATCCTCTTCGTGGTTATTTTTTTTAAAATCACGCAGAAGTAGCGGGGCTCCGTCGACTTGCTCCTGTGAAGGAAGGATACACCTAGATTTAACCGTATGTGGTCAGTTACAACTAGGTTTAGCCGGTTAAACCTAGTTGTAGCCGCACTTCGGGTATTAGCCGTAACATATAGATATTAAAGATGTTTATTTCTCTCTTAATGTGTTAAGATATTTTTTATCCGGTTATCAACAACAAATAAATAAATATTTGTAGTAGAGTTTGTAATTCTGGAAAAGGGACATACCAGGGGACTGTGTTTCGAGGTACTTAAGGTTCATTTATTCAAATATTTCATTATTAAATGATTAAATAAGCTGTTGCATGCGAAGAATAACCATAAAAAAAAAAAAAAAACTGAACAATATTAGGATTTAATACATGGCTTTGCGACAGCGATTTTCATTTAGTGGAGAATTGCCCGTAATGAAATGCACTGTATTTGGGAAAAACCCATTAAAAACAAAATGACTGATGTATATTTATTTAATTTATACATATACAGTGGTGGTCACATAATTAAAGACACTTGATAGGATATAATTTTTTCAAAGTTTACCTACCCTATATTTTTTTATTATAATGCAATAGGACCTTGCGATATTATTTAAATTATTCTAACGGCTATCGTGAAATGTTCGAAATTAAGTAAAGAGATCAAAGTGTCGTATTTTAAATTTTTATCAAGTTTACTTTATTGCAAGCAGTTCAAACTAGTAGAAAAACTTGGCCAACTAATTAAAGACACACAAATTATGCAACTATAAAAAAATAAATGTTTCGAATCTTGGGACGAACTTAACTATAATTACTTTTAGATGTGTAATGAAAACATAAAACCACCTTATTAATATTTTGTCGCACGTCCTTTAGCATCATCGACAGCCCGACACCGTTTAGGCATTGAAGCGATCAAATTATTGCAGATTTCAATCGAAATCTGCTCCCATGCCTTTTTAAATGTCGTGTTATGTTGATGCACAATACTTGTACGTTTTTTGCAACTATTTTCTTCACACGGGACCACAAGACTTCGATCAGGTTAGTGTAGGGACTGTACGGTGGCTAATCTAAAACTGTTACTGATTGCTTATAAGAACTTCTTTGACCACTGCTCAAGTGTGCTTTGGATCGTTATCATGTCGAAAAGTTCGTATCACCTGCAAATGATCCTCGGCATAAGGTAACATGTTTTCTTCTGAAATATTCTTTTATTGAAATGTATCCATGTTACTTTCTATTTTTTTAATAGGTCTTACACTGTGACCAGAAAATTATACCTAAACTGCGTTATTACTCCTCCATGTTTGACTGTTTTCTTTGTGCATTTTGGTCAATTGCTTTTTTTGCAGGGCTACTCACTTTTACTCTAACATCAGAGTTATCCATTTTAATATTAGTTACGTCGAAAAAAAGCATACTTTTCCACTGTCGTTCTGTCCAGTGTGCATATTTTTTGGCAAATTGAAATCTTGTTCTGATATTTTCTTTCTTCAAAAATGGGATGTTATGAGAAATTCTCCCAAAGAAGTTTAATTCTCATAATCGTCTTCTAATCGTTCTAGCAGACTCTTCTCTAGACCCCTGTGCACCAAATACTACTAAGCGAATCACTTCTGATCCTTTGAAAGGTTCTTTTTAGCCAGCGATGTTATTCTAGAGTCTTCTCGCTGGGTTGTTTTTCGGGGTCTAGGTATCCTAGGCACATTTCCCGTAGTATTAAACTTCTTAAAATGCCGGATGGCGTTTTAACTATTTCTTTAGAGAATCGTAAGTAATCTGCAATTTTATTTAATGACCAACCCTTGTCATAAAAATTGAGAATTATCTTCCTTGCAGAAGGATCGCAACTTCTGCTTTTCCCACATACTAATTCAATTTAAATTTCACAATCGAACTTAAAGGAAGGTTTAAACTGAGCTATTTTTTGCTGTGACGAAAATTCGTGGCATTATATGGTAAAAAATGAGTGCTCCTTTAAAAGAAAAAAGTTAAAATACGCCCTGTCTTTAATTAGATGACCAGCGGAAAATGTACAAAAAAGTTTGTATCAAATTTGAAACACGAACTATGACTAAACTCTTGTTATTATAACTTAATACTGTTTTAATTCTTAAAAATACGACTTTAGTGTACACAATAATGAAAATTAAAATGGAATTGATACCTATCTTGGGTCCATAAATATCATTTATTTTGTTGTATGTGGTCAACATGAAGGGTGTCTTTAATTATGTGACCACCACTGTATGTGGCCTGGTACTAAAAGAGCCAAAGGCCGTTTTTGTATGAAACGAGATTGAAATGCCAATTTATTGTAAACTAGTGTTTGCCCGCGGCTTAGCTTGCGTTAATTTAGAATTTGAGAAACAATACGGATCGTGTAAGTGACGCCATCTGGAATATGAACGTCATTGTTTTTTTTTTCTCGGCAACAGCTCTCTTCTATTTTTCGGGATGAAAGATACCCTATAGCCGTGTCTATACTCCTGACAACGTATTTATGCAAAATTTTGGAACGATCGATCAGTAGACAGTTTGCGTGAAAAGGTAAACAACAAACACTTGCATTTATAATATTAGTTTAGATCAATAATGTTATACGTATAGGTACCTACATAGTTTGCATAGGAAACATCCTTATTAACCGACTTCAAAAAAAGGAGGAGGTTCTCAATTCGTCGGAATCTTTTTTTAACCGACTTCAAAAAGAAGGAGGTTATCAATTCGACGGTATGTTTTGTTACCCGATTACTCCACCAATTGTGGATCGATTTTCAAAATTCTTCAGTATTTCCGGAAATCGGTTCAGTAGTTTTTGAGATATGGAATTTTATTATCTTATTGTGTACATGAGCGATGTAATTACCGGTGCGAAGGATTACAAAATTCTAGTGCACATGTAAGAGAATGATGTTCTTGACAAGAATTCGGATTGAATATTTAAACTAAAAAGAGTAAAATAAAAACTTTTTCAAAAAAAATGTAACCGCCGTCAAAAACAACCACAAAAAAGTGTAAAATAATCTACAAAATAACTTTACTCAAAAATGCATGTAATGTGGTCATTATTTTGACAACCTTGTTTGAGCAAAGTAGACTTTGCCGGTCAAGGAGCGGCCAGCAATGTTTTTGCTGGCCGCTCTAACAGGCCGGCAAAACATTGCCGGCCGCTATTTTGACGTTTCCACGTTTTAAAAAAACAAATGAAAAAAGATTTTATTTAAAACACAGCTGTTTGTATATAAAGAGGTAGGCACAAAAAGATTGTATTCCATATTTAAAAAAAAATTACAAAGAAGGAACAAAAGCGCGGTTCAGCGAATTTTTTATTTTTATTTAGTGACTTTTTTGCTTTATGTAAATAAGTAAATGGAGTAATAAATGAAGAAAATATAGCAGTCAAACATCGCATTAAAATTATCGCAAACTATTAGTAAGTAATATAAAACCGGGAAAGTCGGTGTTGAATTTTAGTAACTGTATTTTTCATAATTGTTATTTTAATTAAATTTCTAGTTAATTAATATATATTTTATTTAAATCACTTGCTGGTTTTATGTAGGTTAGGTACTTGCATTTTTGAGTAAAGCACTATACAAGCCTTGGCCCACTATGTCTGCTTCGCTGGTCACGCTATGATTGCCTCGAGCTAGCCTAGCTACGCTCTAGGCCTTCCAGCTTGGCCATTATTGCAGCACTGGATGGACGAGCTGAGATAAAGGCCGAGGCCGTAGGCCGAGGCCTTTACAGCGAGCTGTGTCGGCCTGGAGCTGCGCTACGATGCGCTGTCGGCAATCATCAGTGCGACCAGCAAAGTAGCCATTATAGGCCGCGGCAGTAATGTACTATTTCTTTCGGAAGTTGGTGCCTTGGTTTTTTTTTCTTTTCATTGTCTTTTTAGCCACCGTTTTTATTGAGCGACATTAATTTCAAAGATCTGTGTTTATCTTAAACATAAGACTATCATTTTTTGGTCGATTTACAATATCGCTGCAATTTGTTAACGAAATTGAACGTACGATAGTATTGCCCTTCCCCCTCCAGCATAACGCGTGATACCTAAAAATATGACTGTTTTGCATTCCAGCAAAACAGGTATTATGTGTTGAATAGGACACACAGCGTCGATAGAAGAAAGCTGTTGTAAATTCGCCTTTAATTGATTATATGTGGTTAAAAACTTACCCAAAATGTCCATGGTTCTATACCTGTCTCTTTCTTTCACCAGCGTGCATCCTTTTCTTACCGTGACAGATGCCATGACTGCTTAGCTGTCAACTTCATAGAGTCTTCGAGGTACCAGCAAGAGACTTGCTGCGACGCTGTGTGTCCTATTCAACACATAATACCTGTTTTGTTGGAATGCAAAACAGTCATATTATGTGCTTTCCTAGGACACACAGCGTCGATAGAAGACCTGTTTGGTATCTGCTGGTGATAAATACAAACGCTATGATGAAATAATTATAATACTGTTCTACAGCATAAATAGATCTAAAAATAGTTTTTAAAGACCTCTCATAAAAACCTTACTGTAACAAGATTTGTAATGTTCCTTTCTAATTTGTAACTTCTTCAGAAATCAAAATAGTAATTGGTACAAGGAGATAATTCTAAATTAAATCTTTATCCAGGATAAAGTTATGTCTTCTAAAGGTATAACCAATGAAGACAATTATTTATTTAATGAATATTGCATAAATCTAACTGCAATAAATAAGCATTGGAGTTGGTGTCATCAATCTTGTTTACTGGTTGACAGTAAAACTTCTGATACCTACATTTTATAACTCTGTCAGTTTTCCCTGTCAAGTACTGCTTGAACAAGTAGCTTCTTGAGGCTATAATAGCTAACTTGTTATAACTGCCCAATGGGGCACTATTAATAGCAACTTTGAAAGTAATGCTATGTTCCCAACTTGTGTAGAAGCTGGCTTTAATTTTCCAGATAGAGGAATAAATTTGTGACTGTGTTGTCTGTGTTTTTTCTATTTTCAGACAGTTCTAACAGGGTAGACAGACATGGTCCCGATGTTTCCGCAACAACGAACCTTACTGACTGTGTGATTTTGATTCTGTTTTCATCTTTCATAGTAATAAGATTTTCCGGGCTATTTTCTAATTATCTCGATCTGATGTGAGATCATGAATTCTATGACCTGAGGGTAGCAATAATATTAGAGCTATTCGCCTAGCTATCTTAAACGAAGAACCTGGATATGCAGAGTTCTTTAGTCAATTAAAAAAACAAAGTAATATTGTAGTGTACCCTATTGGCAGTTTTTGTACTGCAAGCTTTAGCAAGTGAAAAGGCTTCTAGAACTTTCTGAATGAAAGATTGTCTTGAGATATCTACCTCAGATGTTGATCAGTAAGTTGAGATAGTAAACGTATGCAGGCAAAATATAATCGATCAAATAGAATCTATAATCTCGTTTGTTTTCTCAAAACAATTTAGCCTGAAATTTTTACTTTATCAGCTTGTACACCTACAGGTGATTCAGGGTTAATTTGATTGGTGTAACACCAGGATCACCATCTTTTAAATAGGGCTTTATATTGTTGTAAAAGTAGATGTCCGCCAGTTACTTTTTTAATAAGTCTTGTTCCACAAGAGTTTAGGGAGAGACTTGGTCAGCCCACCCTTAATTTTCCAAGCTAGGGGTATAACTTGTCCACCTGTGCCAAGCACTTGCCTGTAGTCCAATATGTTAAGACTTCCCACAGGATCTTTATCGGAATTTTGACCGCCTGTGCAAGGCACTTGCATGTAGTCCGATCTAAGACCTTCTGCAGGTTCTTTATCGGAATTTTGTCCACCTGTGCAGGGCACTTGCCTGTAGTCCGATCTAAGACCTTACCGCAGGTTCTTTATCAAAGTGGCTCCCGCTCTCGCTTGCAGATCAAGTAGTGAGAAGCATTTGGCGCACTGTGGCGTTAGTAGAATGTACTATCAACAAATTTGAATTATGATCCTTTTTGACAATTCGACGTTTGAATCTGTCAAAATAACAAAGATCAAGGTCGTTAATATGGATATTTAATTTATGTTTATGACTGTGGACCTAATCATATTTGAATGTCTGTAAGAAAATAATGCTTCTGGTAGGTCATAATTCTTTGTCGATTGTAAGATTGTGCCTTGTTCAAATAAGTAGTTCATACTTCTGGTATTACGCTGGGTGGGGGAATGCCCAGCCCAGCCGATAGTCCCATTGTCGGCTGTAAACATCGCATATAACTGCATAAGGTTTTGGAACCTAGTTTTTTGCGTACTTTGCAGTTTTGGTGCGAAAACCGTTTCTCATAACGTGAATAAATCTACGTCTGGGACGCCCCACATCTTTAACATGGCCTCCGCGGCTTGGGGTAAAAGATGCCACTCTGGTACATTGCGGCCCCTTGAGAGGCGATCCGCAATTTTGTTTGCCTCCGCGGCTTGGTGTAAAAGATGCCACTATGGTACTTTGCGGTCCCTTGAGAGGCGATCCGCAATTTTGTTTGCCTCCGCGGCTTGGGGTAAAAGATACCACTCTGGTACATTGCGGCCCCTTGAGAGGCGATCCGCAATTTTGTTTGCCAGCTTTAATATTGCAAGGGAGTGTCTTCCCCCCCCCCTTTGTTTCTGAGATATGCAAATAAGAGTCCTGTTGTCGGACTTAATATTTATGTGTGCAAATACGACATCCGCTTCAGAAACAAAATTTGAGCGCCAGGGCATCTGGCATGGAGCCCACCTTACAGACGAGTAAGTGATGTTTAATTGGGCTCCCTACCCCTAGTTGGGTGTATCCGTGGTCAAGAAGTGAGTTGCACCTTTCTAACTCTACGGTATTGAGTTGTACTCTATGGCTTTAACCACCCTTGTTGAACAGGCAGAGGAAAACTTACTTTTCTCTAGTAACCTGTTTTGATAGAACAATTTTAGAAACAGTTACCTTCTGCAACAATATATTTCTTTTGATACTGCGTAATTATCATAATTCAGTAAAACCAATAAAGTCTGAGCTTCTTGTGGACAACTGATTAAATTGCTCTATCTTGTTAAAGATTAGTTTAATCTTTATCTATTTTATTGGAGGAACGTTATACCCAGTTTTGCTGGGTGTCCCATACTAGGCCAATATATTCTGCTTAAAGAGAGCACTCAAGCAGACTTCTGATGATTTATGTGATGCCCCAAGATTTCCAATATTCTCAGCGTTTTCGCAACCTGAGAAACAAGTACTTGTACGATCCTGATTAACCAGGAACAACAGTCCAGGCACTTAAAAATTATACAGAAACATTGTTCGCACAACAACATAATTGAAGCCATAGATAGGCCAAATACAAAGGCTGTTAACAGCAGCACTTCGTTGTTATAGATCACATAGAGGAGACTCCTGTGTGTCTCTGCAATTGGTAATTGAAAATACTCCTAAGCATAGTAATTTATGAATGAATGTATATCTTCACAAATGTTTTACTGGCATTATGAATTGAGACCTCCGCGGTCTAATATGGAAAATAACCCACTTTTATATTTTTTTTTTTTTTTTACTAAATCTCTTGACATAGTAAACTCGAATTAGGTACCTATATGGCCCTTTGTAATTGGGGTTGCAAATTTTTCTAAAAACGTCTTTGACTAGATACCAAGGGGAGGTTCCCTTATGAATGGAACATGGTAAGCTGTTATTAATTTCAAAATATGATTGCTTACTCCCTGTGGTTGCCCTGAATGTGCATGGTCCTTTAGACAATCCCTCTAAATGTTCTGAATAGTCAAATATTCAAATAGTTTTTTGTTTATACTTGTTTAATTAGCTGGACCTTAAGTCCACCTAAAGAAGCTTTGATATGGTGCAAAGCCTAAAACTAAATAGATAATTATGAGTCCGACGTTGGACCAAAAATAATCGAAATCTTTTCAAAGTATGTGTTAAAATGAAAATAATTAAGGTATCCGATACCCACTTAAGCAAGTCCTGTAATGTTAATCATAATAGTTCTCTCAATTTCAAAATATTGTTGGATAATAACAACTCCGTTGAAACTTATTAATCTTTGGTCTTGGTAAAATGATACCATTAATCATTAACTTTAAGACCTTTAACCGATTTACAATGACACACATCCGTGCCTAACGCCACACGCAAAAGAAGGTGATGGCTTTGAAACATGCTTCCGCAACAAATCGGTTAAAACAAGGAGTAGCGATACAAGATTGTACGGGGGTTTTGTAAAAATATATCAGACAAATCTGATTAAATTTTGGATTTGCTTGTAATCCTTCATTAAAAGTGGAATAAATTGTCTTTCATCCAGTTCCGTACTAAAACTTCGAAATACACAAATATTTTTTTCAAAATATTTGATGTCGGATAGCCTTCTCGTTGTCAGAGGAGGTAATACAAGTAGTTAAATAACTAGAAATAAAGTCCTCGTCTTGAATTTGTGTCTCTACACGAGGCGCTAGGGTCCGGACAAGTTTGAACTTGTTTGTACTTACGTGACTTTGCGTCTTCTGTTGGGTGGATGTGAAGCTATGCTCTCGTCGTTCAAGGATGAAGATGATGATGATGATGACCAGTCATCATGTCTCACCGTATTGAATGCTGATCTATCGCCTGAGCGTCAACATTCAAACCTCGTCACCTCACACCACACTTACCCACTCAATTTAGTTCGTAATCCTTCTAAAACACTAATTCACAAAGGAAAACGTGTCACGGACTCTAAATAAACGCTGTGTGCTAATTAAATACAATTAATTATTGTATTTGAACACTTTTTTAACTTTGGAAAATTTTCCGATGTCTAATCGGCAAAATTTACAAACGCTATGAAGTTGACAGCTAAGCAGTCATGGCATCTGTCACGGTAAGAAAAGGATGCACGCTGGTGAAAGAAAGAGACAGGTATAGAACCATGGACATTATGGGTAAGTTTTTAACCACATATAATCAATTAAAGGCGAATTTACAACAGCTTTCTTCTATCGACGCTGTGTGTCCTAGGAAAGCACATAATAGCTTATTATTTAACTCGATGAGTAAAACTTGCTGCCGTTTAAAAAAAAATTTATGCACTGGTTTGAGCACTAATCTATACTAATATTATAAAGCTGAAGAGTTTGTTTGTTTGTTTGAACGCGCTAATCTCAGGAACGACTGGTTGGAATTGAAAAATTCTTTTTGTGTTGGATAGTCCATTTATCGAGGAAGGCTATAGTCTATATAACATCACGCTATCACCAAAAGGAGCGGAGCAGCAATGAGAAATGTTTCAAAATCGGGAAAATGTATTCCTTTTCGAGAGCTTTCGTTGCTTGCGCTACGTAAACGGTTAAAGATACGCAAAAATTATCATCTGCCTAGCCTTTTCCCAACTATATTGGGGTCGGCTTCCAGTCAAACCAGATTCAGCTGGATATCATTATTTTACATGGAGCGACTGCCTGTCGGACCTCCACAACCCAGTAACTGGGTAATACGATACCCCATGGTAAGACTGGTTGTCAGACTTTAGAGCTTCTGACTAAGATTAACGACTGTCAAAGATCTACAAATGACAGCCGGGACCAACGGCTTTACGTGCTTTCCGAGGCACGGAGGAAACTCGCTATGATAGATGGTCACCCATCCACAGACCAACCTCGGCAAGCGCGGCTTAACCTGGAAGACCGGCCTGTGCGGCTGTAATTATTTAGCCACGAGCTCCTCTATATATATATATACGCAAAAATTATGTACTACGGAATTATTCCTCATAAAAAGTTCTAAAATAAAGTCCGCGAGAGCATATATCTATCTTTTAAGATTAAGTCACTATAACCTTTTTTATGGAAATCAAATTTGTTTTAAAGTAATGCTTTATTTGCGAAGGTATTTTCATTAATATGATATTAATCCTTATCAAAATAAATACGTTACGTACAAGCATTTAATTTTGAACAAAATTGCCCTTGACATCGTTTGATTTCAATGAATATCTTAGGAGATATCATAGTTTCAAAATAATATCACAACAAAATTATTACTGCCTGGGCAATACTGAGCATATCATAATTGCGCGTGCGGGAAAGTGCACCCTCTACCTCTCACCCGAGCCACCGCTGAAGACGCCCAGGGCGCCAATTCTCGATTTTCGCCATTTTTCTCGAGTTCGAGATTGTAAGTCTATCTCTATTTCTATTAAAAATATCTCTATCTCTACCAAAAAATGTCGAATTGAGCAGAAATCCGTATTCTCAGTCAAAATAGAAATAAATGTCACGAAAATGTCGAGTCGAGTGAAGATAATGTTACCATTATGAAGAATCGCACGTTCCGTTTTAGGTAACTATAGGTTAATGAATGATTTTGTTTTAAAACGCTGACTAAATATATCTCGGAAATGACGTATCTCTACAATCGACATTACATCTCTACTGCTCAGAAGCACTCGAGATGAACTCTAACGTTAGCCTTCGACAAATGTCAAATTCGACATCCCACTTATTTCATTCACCCAGAATAGCAACTTTTAAAATTTGTCTAAAAAATGACGTCATTAGAAATTTTTGTCGAGTTCGACACCATCTCTAAAGCCGAGAATTGGCCCCCAGGGCGTCGGAAATAGTGGGTCATATTCCAGCCGCTTACGGACGCGGACGGGGAGTAATGGGTAGCTTGCGGTCCGACGCGACGGCATCATGTATTTATATACTGGCCAATCTCCGCTGCATAGACAAGTCGAGATGCGGCGGGAAGAGCTCCAGCGCCATCTCAGAGGGCGGTATGGATCCTGGGGGCCAATTCTCGTCTTTAGAGATGGTGTCGAACTCGACAAAAATTTCTAATGACGTCATTTTTTCGACAAATTTTAAAAGTTGCTATTCTAGGGATTTCGAATTCGACATTTGTCGAAGGCTAACGTTAGAGTCGAGTCATCCTTCATCGAGTTCATCTTCGTTCATCCCTCGAAGAGGACCAACCACGAAGAGGATGCTCTTCGTGGTTGTACATGCTCTGAGGAAAGGTTATGTTAAACTGAGCATAACCACAGAATACTATGCATAGAACTGGTAAAATACTTAACTTACAGTATTTATTTTGATCATCATTTTATAAACTGACTCATTTTTGTTTAATTTAAAACAAAATCACATGCAAAATTCAGGGATACTTTTTCAACTTTTAAGTTTTCTCGATAAAAATGAGTCATAAGTAGTGATGGGTTTTTGCCCGGGAATTTTCCCGAGTTGGGAAAATTCCCCGATACTTTCCCATTTCTTCCCGGGAATATTCCCAAATGACGGGAAAATATTTTTCGTATAAAATTATGCAATTTATTTATTTTTTGCAAAGTTTTGCATTTGTGTGAGTCTGTGCATGCATGTGAGTGGTTAAAAAAAGACATTAATTGTAAAAGTATGGTTACATCATAAAAGTAAGGGATTTTATGTATGGAAATGTTTGTTAATACGTATTTATTTAAAAAGCCTTAAAATCAACTTCGAACAAGTCTCAAAAGTATCACACCGAACCTTTTCTGATTATTAGGTTGTTTTTTTAATATTAGTTTTGCTATAAATGCGGCTTTATAATAGTAATCAGCTGACTTTGAAGATAGATCTATTACTTGGTGCGCTAAAAAGTGGGTATTGTACGTATAAATAGCCACATAATCATAGCTCTAATCTAACAATTTATAATTTTAGACTTGCTTTGTAGACAAAATGACAAACGTAAACTCTCGAGTCTCTAACAGATTTTCAACGTAATATATGGTCTAAAAAAATAACTGCAAGAATTTAGTGTGCTTACTCGTATCAATAACCAAGTACATTCCAAAAAAAAAAACAATTTCTGCAATGTTTTTTTTAAAAAATTAACGTTTTTTTTTTCATAAAATATTTTTTCTTCAAGCATTTTTCTTTTGGCCTATTAATATGGCCAATAAAATAAGTTATTTGTAAGTATTACGATGAATTGCCAGTTCAAAGTCTGCGAAATGTGATGGAAACATTGGAATCAGCTGTGAACGCTACACACGGGTGAACAAACTCACACAGAAATCAAATTCATTAATACGGTCAAAAATAAATGCTTGAAAAGGCGCGCGTGGAACATAACGCACCGTTGACCCGGGCATGGTCCATGGTCGGACAGCGAGTCGCCCATCACTCGCCGCCCGCATGCCCGCGCCTACGGTGGCTGGAGATCGTCTGCCGAAGTCCGGCGCCGTGGGCACCCGTGGGCGCCTACCACTGCGGCTGGGGTGGACGGACGCTGACGCTGTCCTCTCCCTCACTCGGCCCATGCATGACTGCTTCGCAGAAGGAGTCCACCGCATCCCACACCGTCTCGCCCCGAAGCATGGCTTCGACCAAAGCCGGGCGCGAGAGGTATCTGCCTATTGCCGTGAGGACACGGCGGTGCTCAGCTCAAGCGGGGCAGTCCTGCACCGTATGCTCCACCGTGTCCTCCAGGTGGTCCTCGCAGTGGTGACACCCAGGCGTTTCCTGCTTCCCCATCCGACACATGTACCTCATGAAACTTCCGTGTCCGATGAGGACCTGCGTCATGCGGTAGGTCAGGACGCCGTGCCGCCTATCCAGTCTCCTCTAAGAGAGGGTGTTACCGCCGCGATTGTAGCGTACCCGGACCTCTGTCATCCCTCCATACTGCCCTGAGATCGCGACGGAGCTCTTCCCGCAGTGCGTGCATATCGCAGTGTCATATTGCCACTTTCAAGAACTGGGTCGAGCACATACCTGTAGTACGGCACTTATGATTCCACAAGGTTGTATTTTAGAGCAAGTTGATGGATTATTCTGGCTACAGGGTTGTGTCTATGCAAATATTCTCCGTTAGCGAGACGAGAACACCCGGAGAAATTGTGATAAATTGATTCGCCCGGACACGGTGGCATGCCCGACATAATATGTCAGCCCTGCTATCTTTCACAATAAATCTCCGGTAGTTATATGTCATCATAACTTCATCCATTATTGCTCAGGCAAAACCTTTGCTTTATCCAAAGGAGTCTCCGGATCGTAGCCAGGCTACCGACGCAGAAATGTCTACATCTGCATCAGGCCTATGTACGGCCCGGAAAAAAAGTCCGTGAAGCTCCTTGTTCTGTCATATTTCCATGCGACCATGTGTCAAGCACTGCAGGTTTGCGCCAGTTCTCTTTAGCCCAGGAGAGTGGGGTAAGGCCCTTGTCCACCGCTACTACATCTCGATGCATTCCCACGTCGGCTTTTAGGAAATATTCACTGAGATTACTTGTGGAAAGTCTTAACGTTTAGAAAATCTCAACCTCGAATATACAATCTCATAACCGAAGACCGTGAGTGATGCATTCGATACGCAGTAAGCAATGTATGGACCCTCCTATCGCCTTGGATACGAGGGTCCGTAGAATTAAGTTCTGTTTGAGTCCATGAGTATGTCAAAAGAGTACCTACATCAATACTGGCAGGACCCAGCCGTTGCAGGCCTTACTACCACCTTATTACCACCTAATCCAATAATTAATAACATATTTTTATCATTGTTATTGGTTCAATATTTATTTTCCCGTCGTTTGGGAAAATTCCGGGAATTTATTTTATTTTCCCATATTTTCCCAATCTTTTTTTTCCCTCCCATTTTTTTCTTCCCTCCGGCCCATCACTAGTCATAAGATCCCTTTAAGCTGGTCAAATACTACATAAAAAAAAAACAAACATTGCAAACGCGCATGTAATTACGATTTTTTAACCGACTTCAAAAAAAAAAGTAGGTTCTCAGTTCGACCTGTATGTATGTATGTATGTATGTTTGTCCGCGATTATCTCGCGTTTGGCTGAACGGATTTTGATGCAGTTTTCAGGAAAGTGTTCATTACATTCTGGAGAAGGTTTTAGTATATAACACTAATAGATATCTCGTGACGTTGCCCGTGTGGATCCGTTTTCCTTACTTGGGTCGTAGATTTTCAGGGACGATTGCATGTTAGTCCGCGATTATCTCGCGTTTGGCTGAACCGATTTTGATGCAGTTTTCAGGAAAGTGTTCATTACATTCTGGAGAAGGTTTTAGTATATAACACTAATAGATATCTTGTGACGTTGCCCGTGTGGATCCGTTTTCCTTACTTGGGTCGTAGATTTTCAGGGACGATTGCATGTTAGTCCGCGATTATCTCGCGTTTGGCTGAACCGATTTTGATGCAGTTTTGAGGAAAGTGTTCATTACATTCTGGAGAAGGTTTTGGTATATAACACTAATAGATATCCCGTGACGTTGCCCGCGTGGATCCGTTTTCCTTACTTGGATCGTAGAATTTCAGGGACGATTGCATGTTTGTCCGCGATTATCTCGCGTTTGGCTGAACCGATTTTGATGCAGTTTTTAGAAAAGTGTTTGTTACATTCTGGGGAAGGTTTTAGTATATAACAATAATGGATAACTCGTGAAGTTGCTCGCATAGATCCGTTTTTGTTGCTTAATAGGATTGTAGATTTTCAAAGAAGCCGATTTTATGAAGATTTTTTTTTTGTGGAATATCTCAACTAAAAAGGGAAAAATAAAAAACTTTTTTAAAAAAAGGGAACCGACTTCAAAACCAAACACAAAAAAATATAAAATAACTTTTCTTTCGGAAGTCGGTGGCCATATCTCAATGAAATAAAAAAAAAACAAAGCCACTGACTTCCGAAAGAAAAGTTATTTTATATTTTTTTGTGTTTGGTTTTGAAGTCGGTTCCCTTTTTTTAAAAAAGTTTTCATATGTTAGGTCCCTTGAGAGTAGTAAACACCCAAGTTTGCAACCCTGAAAACCCTGTGCTGTCAATATCAATGTCGAATCAAAATCCGTTCAGTAGTTTTTGCGTGTGTATCTCATGAACCGTGATAGCTAGAGAGTTGAAATTTTCACAGGTAATGTACTAAGGGCCGATTTTACCATTTCAATTGACCGCGATCACTTCAGGCTAATCTCAGTTTAGGCATTTAACTGAGTTCAAAGGCCCAAATTGGATTTTACCAACACAAACTGAACTCAGTTAGAGCTTGAACTCGTTTAATTTCTGAACGCCCAATTTTTTACGGTTAACGTGGTTAAACGCAGATCAAATGATATGTCATCTGTCATCGTGTTGTTGATTTCGTATTTTCGAAGAAATCGGCTTTTATTAATAAAATAAAAGCATGAAAAGGGCTCTATCGCTTGCATTTGATGAACATTTTCCACCAACTCTACTAATGTATGTTTTTCACTCGCGGCGAAAGTCCCCGTCTCGTTTCCGTTGATTTCATTACACAGTCGCAACACAGAACACAGTTACAGTAGTGGTCACTAGTAGCGCAAAAGTCCAAAAAATCTTCAAAATCCGAATTACATTCAAAGCACATCCACACGAAAGTATCACCAGTCAGTAATAAAAATATGGTAATAATGACAGAACTCAAAAAATCCCGAAAAGCGAGGTTAGTATTGCCAGTTAAGAATAAAATTTCCGGAACAAACCATGATTTCATTATTTTAAACTTCAAATTAATATAATTCAATTGAAAATTATTATAACACATATATGTATAATTTTCCATTTTGTTGAGAAACAATTTTCATTTTGTAATCTTTTAACAAATTGTAATTGTCAAAGTATTTTTTCGCGAGACGGTTTATTTGCCAACTGTCACTTCAAGTTTTGTCTATGGTTATTGCAATTGTTTGCGAGTTTACGTTCTGTGTTGAAAGTAAACTTAGTTTTCGTAAACGAGATCAAAATGTGACCGGTAAAATCAATTCGTGCTTGAAATAAGATCGAACGCTTTATGTAAACGCGATCGATTTGAACTTAGTTTTATTGAACTCCGTTTAATGGGCAACTGGTAAAATCGGCCCTAAGTGCGAGTCGGACTCGCGCACGGAGGGTTCCGTTAATCCGTACTACCATAATTTATAAAAATGGCGAAAAACACATATTTGTTGTTATAGCGGCAATAGACATACATCATCTGTGAAAATTTAAACTAATTATCACGGTTCATGAGAAATAGCCTCCGAAACATTATCTACAAAAACCAGAAAAAAAAATCACGTTTTTTGTATGGGAGCCCCCCTTAATATTTATTGTATTCTGGTCTTAGTATGTTTTGTTATTGCGGCAACAGAAGTACATCACCTGTGAAAATTTCAACTCTCTAGCTATCACGGTTCATGAGATACACACGCAAAAACTACTGAACGGATTTTGATTCGACATTGACATTGACAGCACAGGGTTTTCAGGGTTGCAAACTTGGGTGTTAACTACTCACAAGGGACCTAACAACATATAACCAAAATCGTAGTTGCATGCGCGTTTGCAATGTTTGATGTCGATATTGACCGGCCTACTTAAAGTATCTCGTAAATCAGGCGCACTGTATAACTTTCGTTGTGCACCGTGATAAATATTACCTATACCTAATGATGGGTGACCATCCATACAAAAATCTTCAAACCCCTTTAGTTTGTCATCCAAATGCTTCTGAATGGAAACAATATCAAATTGAGTTAGTAGACTGATTTGGATTTGGAAATGATAATTATGTTTTATAATTGCAGGGTGTGGAGCGCGGGGCCGCCCCGAGCGGCGGCGCGAGTGCGCTCAATGGAGGCCCGCCAGGAGTGCCCGGCGCGCCGCCCGAGCGCGACGAGCCGCCTCGTAAGCGCCTCAAGCTGCCCGACGACGCCGCTGCGCTGCGCCGCCGCATCCTCGAGGGCGAGCTGCAGCGCCTGAGAAACCTGCGCGAGCGCTTCACTGAGCAGCTCAGTGAGCTGTTCTTCCTGCAGGCGGGCGGCAACATGATGGATTATGCGGTGTGGCGCAAGCGGCCGCCGGCACCGCAGCTAGTGGCCTTCCTGGAAGCGCGGCGGCCGCCGCCCGTGGCCGCGCCGCCCTCGCCGCCGGCCGCGCGGCCCGCGCCCGCCGCGTCGCCGGCCGACGAGATGGTGGAGAAGGCCAAGCAGGAGGCGTACGTGGCGGGCCGCGTGGCGGAGCTGGCGCGCGCGGGGCTGTGGGCCGAGCGCCGCCTGCCGCGCGTGCTGGAGCCGCCGCGCGGCAAGTCGCACTGGGACTACCTGCTGGAGGAGATGGCCTGGCTGGCGCAAGACTTCGCGCATGAGCGCAAATGGAAGAAGCAGGCTGCTAAGAAGGTACTATGCCGCGATATTTCCAAGGAAGGTTTTATTAATTTATTTTGCACACAGAATTTTGTTGCTAAACAATATTTTCAAATGACAGGAAGCCTACCTACCATGATCTAATTAAAAACGTTTCAAAAGCAAGACATTTCAGTTTAGGTTCCTAAACTGCATAACTTAAAGTCGTACTCTGACGTCTAAATACGCTCAGCGTCATTTGGATCGTTATCAGTGTATGTAAGATCGCAATTTGTGGCTGAAACGTTTTTGGTGAAAAAGAGACAAAGCTATACAGGGTGAATTTTTCAACTGGGCGTGGATGGCTATCTTGGAAACTATGAGGAATATTGAAAAACGTTGAAAGGAGTCTCGAGGCCGATTTAGACAAAAACTAAAACTGCATCGTTGGATTTTAGAAAATTCAATAATCCTGGCCAGGAATCGAACCCGCTGATTTTGAAAAAAAAAAAACACAACCTGTATTATTACACCATTCGATAGTGTTGCTAATAAGGATCAATTTCTGGGAAGTAACCATAAACGGCAAACTTAAGGAAACAGCATATTTTTATGAAACTGCTATTTTCTATGTCACTTTACTTCAACTGAGCCATAATTCTATTCGAAATTACAAAATTTCGTTGTTTTCAATGTTTCACTGGATTTGACGCCTCAACAACTGCACTTTATTGAGCAATACGAAATTATTGAATTGAACAAAAAATATAATTATTTCAAAGAAGAAACGATAAACCTAAGTATGTTTCGAATACAGTCATTGCCTTGAGATTGATCAGTTTTTTTCATAATTAAACATTTTCCTTAAGTTTGCCGTATATGGTTACTTCCCAGAAGTTGAGCCTTATTAGCAACACTATCGTATGGTGTAATAATACAGGTTGTGTTTTTTTTTTCAAAATCAGCGGGTTCGATTCCTGGCCAGGATTATTGAATTTTCTAAAATCCAACGATGCAGTTTTAGTTTTTGTCTAAATCGGCCTCGAGACTCCTTTCAACGTTTTTCAATATTCCTCATAGTTTCCAAGATAGCCATCCACGCCCAGTTGAAAAATTCACCCTGTATAATAGTGTCTGTTTAAAGCTGCGTTTCCACTGAGGCGGAGCGGAGCAGAGCGGAGTGCGATTCACCAATCACATGTCTTGAGTGGAGAAGAGAGGTGGATTTCAAGCCTTGTGATTGGTGAATCGCCCTCCGCTCTGCTCCGCTCCGCCTCAGTGGAAACAGTGCCTAATAACAGTGTATTAATAATGACTTTGTTTTTTTGGTTAACCTGTACCGCCTAATGAATTCGGCAACCTTAAAAGTTATTGAAGGGGCCCAAATGGCCGCGTAACTAGAGCCTCTTACGTTTTAGGGCGTATTGTGAGGCAAAATCTTCCTCAAAAAGCTAAGAAAGAATGGTTCATCAGACATCTGTTAGAGAAAAACAAATGCGGTTAAAAAAATATGAAGGATAGTTATTTTAGACTTAAATAAGATTAAAGAATAAAGATTAAAGTACACTTACATTGGTTTTTGTAAAAACTCCATTAAAAAAACTTTATTTATGTCATTAATTCACTAAACGTTTCCGTTTATGTTAAAGAAAAAGTAACTTTTTTTGAATCGCTTGTTTTTGGCAGTTGAGCGTGTCAGTTGAGCTGCTCTAATGGGCCTACCACACGCACAAGCTTTACCACAGTTTTATCTGCGCAATCTTATCGCATGAAAAAACAATACACGGTCGGCAACCACAGATATAGATATACCTAGATAACGCAAGTACGAGTAACGATTTGTATGAAAACAAAGCTCACCATTTTTTGACTACCTGTTATGACGTTACAAAAACTATTTAGGTAGTCATCGGAAAAAGATAAATTATGGAATCAGGCGTTTCTTTGCGGAAAACCATGACATTAAATGTTATGAAAAATATGTAGTTTTAATTCCGCGACAAAGAAGCGTTTTTGTCGCGGAATTAAAACTACATATTTTTCATAACATTTAAAGTCATCGGAAAATCAAATCGATTGAAATACTACCCCGCTTACGGTGCCCCCCTCGTCCCACAGCACAATTAACCATTTTAATATTAAAACTGACGTCCAACTAACGATAGACCGATTTAGACGAGCGCGAAAATGGCCACTTACGATTTTTGGTGGTAAGCTAGCACGGAATTTTGATCTCTTGATCTCTTGCGTTATCTAGCTAAATCTATATTCTATATATATATTATATATATATATATATATATACAGGGTGGTTTTTTAGTCACCATCCAAATTTTAATATATTAATCTTTGGTGAAAATTATTGAATACATGTTTTTTCTTTTTGTATCACTCAATACAAAAATATCGAGATATCACGTCTCAATGTTATCTATAAAAAGTTGATGAATCTGGACACCGCGCTGTGATGTGTCGCTCAGGTGTAGCGGGGCGGGGCGAGGTCTCAGCGGGGTGCGCTCTGTCCGTTTCATGCGTCGGCAAGTGTTTAATAATAACGTTTAGCTTAGTGACCACACAGAGCGGATGAGAAAATGATTTAATATGACAATTTGACGTATCGATTTTTTTTCAAAAATGGGGTTAGTGATTGATACCTAATGTCTAGAAAAATTTTGGACGGTGGTAAAAAAGTCACCCTGTATATTATATTTAAGTATTTTATTATTTTATTGTTATTATCAAATACAGTTTTTATGCTACACCTACTTATTCCTTTCTCTGCATCACCCTAAGGTAGACTGTTAGAGAATGCCTTATGGCATTAAGTCCGCCTTTGTACGATTTTGTGCATAAAGTTTAAATAAATAAATATATCTGTGTCGGCAACACTGAACACTGAAAGCCCAACCACAGACACAGGCAAGTACGCGCAGGCCGGGCTTGCGCAGACAAAACTGTAGTGAAGCTTGTGCATGTGGTAGGCCCATAACACGTGGGCATGCGGGCAGCGAGTAAAGGGCAACTCGCTGCCCGACCATGGACCATGCCCGGGTCGACGGCGCGTCGTGTCCCACGCGCGCCTCAAAGAGCGTCAGCATAATGACGGGGCCCCCCTCTCAGAGGGCCAAAGCCTGCCGGGGTCGCGGGATTATTTCCTTACCGTGACCCCGGAACAGAAAGGGCTATTGAAGGACACCGTGGAGTTTAGTCAGTAAAAGTCTGACAGTCCCTCCCGCCCTGCCCGGGGTTGGAGGACTCATTTGATGATTTTACCACGCTAAAAAAAAAAAAAAAAACCGTGACCCCGGAACATAACAGACTATAGTATGTTTATCAGTTGTCTAGTACACAAGCTCTGCTTAGCTTGGGACTAGATGGCGTTGTGTGATAGTTGTGGAATATTATTATTATTTATAAACTAGCTTCTGCCCGCGACTTCGTACGCGGATCCTGTTGCTTAGGCCAGCAGTCGGGGGCGTCAAAATTGAAGATCTGAAACGTCTGATTTCGAACTCTAGGAGCCTGGGGACGGGAAAACAACGGGATGCGCGAGACGATTCCAGACGTTCCAGATCTTTTATTTTTGTAAGACAACAGGAAATACCCATCAGACTAAACAACTCTTGCTAAGACGTCATTCCTGTATTTATTATAGTGTAGCTGGGCTCTTGGAGTTCCGCATCAGGTGTTCCAGATCTTCAATTTTTATACGTCAACAAAGAGTGCTCATCAGGCTGAATAACTCTTGCTAAGACGTCATTCCCTTATATGTTATAGTGTAGCTGGGCTCTTGGAGTTCCGCATCAGGTGTTCCAGATCTTCAATTTTTATACGTCAACAAAGAGTGCTCATCAGGCTGAATAACTCTTGCTAAGACGTCATTCCCTTATATGTTATAGTGTAGCTGGGCTCTTGGAGTTCCGCATCAGTTGTTCCAGATCTTCAATTTTTATACGTCAACAAAGAGTGCTCATCAGGCTGAATAACTCTTGCTAAGACGTCATTCCCTTATATGTTATAGTGTAGCTGGGCTCTTGGAGTTCCGCATCAGGTGTTCCAGATCTTCAATTTTTATACGTCAACAGAGAGTGCTCATTAGGCTGAACAATTCTTGCTAAGACGTCATTCCTGTATATGTTATAGTGTAGCTGGGCTCTTGAAGTTCTACATCAGGTGTCCAGGATCTTCAAAATAGCCTATATGTTAACCGGACTTAATACCTATACAACAAAAAAAAAAAATTCAAATCCGTCCAGTAGTTCCGAAGATTAGCGTGCACAAACAAACAGACAAAAAAAAATTAATTACAGTTTCGGGTTCGGCATCGATAAAATAACAACCCCTGCTACTTTTTTTTTTGTATATTTCCATTGTACAGACACCACTTTTCTACAAATTTATTATATGTATAGATTAGCTTGACCATCTGGCTGAGATTGAGTGACATCGAAAGATTTTGCATCTCTCGACCAGCATGTTCAGTACATTTTATTTTATTTAATATTTTAGTTTAAGCCGCTTTATTGGCTAAGTCAGTGTCACCCCTGCAAGGTGAAGGCACTGGCTCCTGTAATACAGTTCATACTAGCACAGGAGTCAGGGTTCACAAATAATGTATGTACCTAAATTATGTCAATAAAGATTTTTATTATTATTGGTGCACAACCTGGAAAGGAAGTTCCTGCATTGTTTCCGAAATGACACAACAAAATATACGCCTGCACCTACTAAAAAGGGTAAAATATAAATTTTCTTTACACTGTGTTATGTTTTAGCACATGGTATTGACAGGGACATTTGGCACAATATTTCTACTGGGGTATCCCAGGGTTCCTCTATCCACCAAATAAACCATCCAACTAAAGTGAAGTAAAAGCGGTCTCCTTTTCAATGGAGTATTGAGAAACAACACATTTTCTCATTCCGCCAAATATGTATTGATTAACTTTCCGCAATATGATATAAATGAAATAATATTAAATTGAAAGAGTACATGGGTCAGACTTCTATTTCCTTGCTAGGATGTAATTTGTTATGATTATTTATGTTGTTATAGTGTGCTCGGGCAGTCCAAAAATATTTTCAAGATAAAGCTCTGGCAGCACAGAAGGCGGAAAAAGCTCAAGAATTACAGCTGAAAAAAATTGCTGCGTTTGCAGCAAAAGAAATACGAACATTTTGGTCCAATGTGGAAAAGGTAAGTCTGTTGTTTGCTTTAATCTATGCAATAAGCATACTAGTGATGTGACGAATGTTTGATTTTTCACATTCGCGAATGCGAATGTTGAGTATCAAAGAAAACGCACGCAAAATTATAGATAGCTTTGACATTTCACGTCAGACATACAGGGTGATTTGTAATTCGATGCGGTCCTTGAAATGGGTGATACTAGACCTTATTTGCAACATTTCTAACTCCGACAAATAGGGTCCAAACTGACTGGTTTTGGAGATATCGAACTTTAAATATCGACACCGGAAGTATCAATTAACGTAAGGGACAAAATACGACTTTTCAGGAGAGCCAAAAAACGATTTTTATTTTTTTATTTTGTCTATAACTTTTTACTGTCTGGTCCAATTTTTATGGTGTTCAGAGCAAAGTTTCTTAGAATTTCCCCTTCTTTCTTGTTTTATACGAAACATTTAGGAATACCCAGTAGTTTCAAAAATAGCATGTCCTTTACATTAAAAAAAAATGTTTAAATGACCGTTACGTTACTGAAATTTTATAGATATGCCGTCGAGCGTAGTGTAAGCAGCAAGAGAAATAGAAAATTATACGAAATTTTATTGTAAAGGACTTTATCAGTGTTGCAATTTAATGTAACAATAGATTATTTACCAAAATGTATACTATTTTAGCACTATGGAAATGAGATTAAAGAGTAAATGAGTTCAGTTTCAGGTTTTACTGCTAGCTATAGCAGATTTAAGTCTGATTTGAGTCGGACCGCGTCCTACTACTGCTCCGAGCTAGCTCAGTTACTAGGCTCAGAGTAGTTCTACATAGTTTTAGATGTTTATGAAGCAGGATTTACCTGTTCACTTTCTCGGAGAAAATTGCTAGATGTGCGATGTTCTTCGTGATCGCTGAATCAAAGGAATAGTCCAAATTCTTCTCCATTTCAAAGATTACTATACTTCTGCTATAAAAGAGTTATGTTTTTCCCGTCTTAACTGTTCGATTAACATGTCTCTGACAATTCAGATACTGTTTAAAACAAAATACGTTTTTTTTATTTGTTGACTATTTAATATTTAACAGAATTAACGACTATCCGAGTACACTTTGTATGCAACTTACTCGTTTGAGCCCACTCGGTCCGAGCAACCGGCGTGTCAACGCGGCTTTAATTGGCTTTATAATTTGATTATATTAACAATTTAGATTTTCTTGGAATTTATTGCTACCTACCACTTTTTCTCCACCTGGCAAGAAGTGATGATGTAGCGGCTCTGAAGAGATACCTATCTTCTTCAGAGCCGATGAAGGAATGAATGTAATGGAAACGAAAGGTCGATGAATTAAGGCATAGGAATTGTGCGAAACATGATATTAGTATGATAAAGTAGAAGTGACGAGTAGAGAGGACGTAAGGGGAAAAGATAGAATAAAAGGTGCATGGGTTGTGTGAAAGATGAAGCAATAAATATCTGTTTGACGTATTTCATTTGCAGTAATTTCAGCTCATTTCGACTTAGAATGGAGATCGTGCGCTCTGGTGCTCCTTGGGTGAAGGAAGCCTATGTCCAAAAGTGGTCTTTAATATTTATTAGTGTAGTGTAGTGGCAGATTGATTAGTGTTGTCTATAGTTTATGTATTTTTATGTCTAATAGCCGTAATTTTCCAAATCCCTTCATCCTTTTCTGTTGCATTTAAATTTACTCGAGGTAATTTTTCGGATTTTTTATGTCGTAAGTGTCACGATTCCTAACATTTTATATAAACTTCAGATTTCGTCAAACAATTTTTCAAAGTAAGGGACATATTGTTTACAGTGAGACGCATTTTATTTACAGTAAGGGACATGGTTTTTAAAGTTAGGGGCATTTTATTTAAAGTAAGGGACATTGTCATTTAAATCTTCTTATTTTTGACTAAGGTAAGGGTGTAAATTATTTAGTACGGTGACTTACTTCAATTTTTTGAGAAGAAAAAATATTAATGACTGTTACATCACATTTTTTTTCAGAAATCGTTTTTCGCGGTCAACATTTTTGTACTGTAAGGGACATTTTTTTAAAGATAGAATTTTTTTAATAATACCAATCGATAGAGCGCGAAATTCTGAATCCAATGATATATATAACTCATTTTCGCCAAAATGTCCCTTACGTTAATTGATACTTCCGGTGTCGATATTTTTAAAAATTTCAACCTCTCCCTCTTTAAGTGCTTATTTTTAGAATTTAACGATGGTCACCACAGAATTCAAACTAATCATAACTTGGAACTAATCATATCTTATTAGGAGGATAAATATTGACGATTGAACTGAGTGGAGTGAATGAAACTTGATTTGCTCTAAAAACAACCTGTTTTTAGGGTTCCGTAGCCAAATGGCAAAAAACGGAACCCTTATAGATTCGTCATGTCTGTCTGTCTGTCCGTCCGTATGTTACAGCCACTACACATTAAAACTTAAATAATTCTCAGATAAAAATAGAAAGAAAAAAAATAAAGATTAGTTTTACTTAAAATTACAATTTGCTAAGGAAATAAAAAATGCATTTAGTGTACCTATTAAAACTTATTTGACTTAGATATGGTTAATAATATTTATTAATTTGAGTGAATACTTGAAACCAAATTCTGATTCGAAATCATAAATGATGGAAAAACAGGTAATTTAAGGTATTACAATTTGGAATTCCAAAGATTAATTTGTTTATTTAGCTGGTGGAGTGGAAGCGCGTTCGGCGAGTGGAGCGCGCGCGCAAGGAGGCGCTGGACGAGCAGCTCAGCTACATCGTGGACAAGACCGAGCGCTACTCGCGTCAGCTCGCCGCCAACCTGCACGCGCCGCCCGCCGACGACGACGCCGAGTTCACGCCGCGCGGCTGCTCCGACGACGACGAGTCCACCATCGCCGCCGCCGAGCGCGACGAGCCGCGCCGCGACCACCGCGACGAGCTGGAGGCGCTGCGCCGCGACCTGCGCGCGCCGCTCGGCGACCTGCTGCCGCCCGGCTACCTGCCCGCGCACTCGCCGCCGCCCTCCGACTACGGGCCCGACGAGGACTCGGCCGACGACGAGCGCACCATCGCCGAGCAGGAGCGCGCCGAGCCCACGGACGCCGCGGCCGAGCTGGCGGCGCTGCAGCGCGACGCCGACCTGGGCCTGGACGAGCTGCGCCGCCGGTACGCGCGCCCGCCCGACGCGCGCGAGGAGGACTCCGACGAGCCCGAGGAGCGGGACGAGGACGACTCGTCCGACGACTCGACCGCCAGCGACTCGTCGGCCGCGTCCGAAGCGCTCGAGGCGCTCATGGACGGCGCGCCGCCGGCCGCGGGCCCGGCCGCGGGCCCGGCCGCGGGCCCGGACGCGCCGGCCGGCTCGGAGCGGCGCGTGGAGGCCGCGGCCGTGCTGGCGGCGTCGCTGCAGCCCACGGGCACCACGCTGTCGGAGACGGCCGTGGGCACGCCGGTGCCGCGCCTGCTGCGCCACGTGCTGCGCGAGTACCAGCACGTGGGCCTGCACTGGCTGGCCACCATGTACGCGCGCGGCCTCAACGGCATCCTGGCGGACGAGATGGGCCTGGGCAAGACGGTGCAGACCATCGCGCTGCTGGCGCACCTGGCGCTGGAGCGAGGCGACTGGGGCCCGCACCTGGTGGTGGCGCCCACGTCTGTGGTGCTCAACTGGGAGATGGAATTCAAAAAATGGTGCCCCGCCTTCAAGATTCTTACCTACTACGGCACCATAAAGGAGCGTAAAATGAAACGTGTCGGGTGGACTAAAGCTAACTCTTTCCATGTGTGTATAACTTCGTATAAACTTGTAGTGCAAGACCATCAAAGTTTCCGAAGAAAACGATGGAAATACCTTATTCTTGATGAGGCACAGAATATTAAAAACTTCAAATCTCAAAGGTGGCAGATGCTATTAAATTTTCAAACTGAAAGGTGAGTATTCATTGTGTAGTTTCATAATTATAAGTATTATGGCATTTTTACGCGACCAACTGACGTTACCATACTAGTCTGGTAAATCTCTGTTGGAGATCCAATAAATAAATAAATAAATGAGAGCTCAAAAGGGGTATGTGGTTGGAAAAGTCGAAAGCAGAAAATCTGACTTATGAACTTTGTTTGGACTAGTTAGAAGATAAACATATTAGAACTCCTGACCCCTCCGAGGTGAGCCCGGGGGAGGGGGGGGGGGGGCAAAGAAGGTCCCGTTTTTAGGGTTCCGTAGTCAACAAGGAACCCTTATAGTTTCGCCATGTCCGTCCGTCCGTCCGTCCGTCCGTCTGTCCGCAGCTTAGCTCAGAGACGCCCAGTACTAGAAAGCTGTAATTTGGTGTAAATATACGGATTTGTTGTGCCGAAAAAGTGGTAAAATATAATCTCGTAAAATATTTTTTTTTAGGGTACCTCCTGTACACGTAAAGTGGGGATGTTTTATTTTTTTCTCGCGTACCCCTTAGTGTGGGGTATCATTAAATAGGTCTTTAAAAAATATTGATAGTTTCCATTAACAATTTTTTGATAAAAAGATTCGTTTGTGAAATATTAAGCTTTAAAGTGCTAATTTTTGCTCGACTCGAGTGTCCCCCCCCCTCTACCAGCTAAACGGTTATGTTTGAGGGTGTGAAAAAATTTACAATAGTAGTATATATAACGAAGTTTAAAAGAAAATTATCATGACTAAGTAGGCTTTACAAGTTTACGAGTAAGAGTACGTTCAGATGACAAGCGCTCAACGCGCGTAAAATTTTTGTATAGTGTTTACATGACACGCGCTTGTCAGGCGTCGAACGCGCGTTGCCGCGACCGTCATGGTATTCAGTACAGTTCTTACATTTGTTGAAGATGGACGTTGAAACAGTTTTAACAGTGATTACATACCGACGGCTGAAACGACGCGACAGAAGACGCAGATATTGGGTCCACCCAATTTGTACTCACATAATAATTTCTTCTTTTCTGCATTGTCATCTCCTTCACAAAATATGAGGACGAGTTCTTCCCAAGCCTGTCTCTTAAGGTTCCTATTTGAATAATCGCTTTTTGTCATGTCCCAAATCGCAGGACGTTTCTCTATTTCATCTATAAATAATTCCGTATTAAAAACTTCGGTTTCCATTTCGGACGATTTTTGGACGGACTGATACTGAAGAACCCTAAAATACGTCTATCCGCGTCGAAAGCGCGCGCTCAACTGAACGGAAATATAGAAAACCAATGATCTCAAGGCGCGCGTTGACGCGCGCTGACAACAGTCGAGCGCTAGCGCAGCGTTCAACGCGCGCTGTATTAAAACGCGCGTTAGCATGTGTACAGCCTGAATAAAATGTATGTAGTTGTAAACGCGCGTTATCAAAACGCGCGTTGAGCGCTTGTCATCTGAACGTACGCTAATAGTCGACCAACTTATAAAACGTACTTGGATAACATATTATCCTAAACAAAATGTATCGGAGAACATGTTCTTCAACTGCAATTGTAAGTTTGTCAACTTTATTTTTACAGCTTTATTAGGTGGGTATGTTTTGGGGATAGGTAGGTTTTTAGTGTCAACTATTTTTAACTAAATTCAAAAAAGGAGGAGGTTCTCAATTCGTCGTAATCTTTTTTTTTAATGTATTTTCCCCGATTTCTCAAAGACGCCTGGAACGATTTTGAAAATTCTTCTTTTTAACCGACTTCAAAAAAAGGAGGAGGTTCTCAATTCGTCGGAATCTTTTTTTTTTATTATTTTTTTATGTATGTTTCCCAATTTCTCGAAGACGCCTGTACCGATTTGGAATTTTTTTCTTTTGTTTGAAAGGGTATACTTTCCAATTGGTCCCATGATCATCAGGTCAGGATCTGATGATGGGATCCCAGGGAAATCGAGGGCAACCTTCAAATTTTATAGGCACATAGTACCATTTTCATATATTTTCTAAAGCTGTTCAAGTATTTGCATCTGTTAATCATCATCTCAGGTGGATGAGCTGATGATGGAAGGTACAACTCCTCTAGTAAGGAGTCGACATCGACTGATTTAGTAAATTATGTTTGTGTTCGCATATCTCCGGAACTACAAGTCCGATTTAAGTAATTCTTTTTATGTTGTACTAGGTATCGTTCAACTTAAGGAATACTGCAAGTTTCATCAAAATCGGTTCAGTAGTTTTTGAGATAGGGAAGGAATGAAAGAGATGAAAGAGGGTTCCGTAGTTGCCCATCAAAATACTTATGCAAAATAACTAAACTGATTCGCTGAATTTAATTTAAAAAAAAAATGTAACCGCCTTCAAAAACAACCACAAAAAAGGGTAAAATAACCTACAAAACTTTTCTTTCGGAAGTCGGTGGCAAAAGAGACAATGAAATTAATAAAAAAAGTCACCGACTTCCGAAAGAAAAGTTTTGTAGGTTATTTTACCCTTTTTTGTGGTTGTTTTTGAAGGCGGTTACATTTTTTTTTTAAATTAAATTCAGCGAATCAGTTTAGTTATTTTGCATAAGTATTTTGATGGGCAACTACGGAACCCTACATTGTGCGTGGCCCGACACGCACTTGGCCGGTTTTTTTGGTTTTTTGCTTATAATTATCTCGAAAACGATCCGTTGTATAAAATTTTGTTGTACTACATAATAAAACCTCATAAAATTCTCTACAACTTTGTTTGTCACACTTTTTATCTATCTCCAATATTTGCATAGCTGTGAGCTCCGAAAAATGACCGATTTTCAAAAATGTGTTAAATTTTCTGTCTCGTTCTTTGTTTTCTTGTTTATATCTTGAAAACGGTGCGTCGCATGAAATTTAGTTGTACTAAAGAATGAAACCTGATAAAATTCTCTACATTTTTGCCTTTCAAATTTTTTATCTATCTTCAATCGCCTACCTATGCCTAGATCCGAAAAAAGTGGATTTCTGAAAATATGTTCTTCACTCTTACGTTTCTTATCACACATTGCTCTTTATAATTTTTTTTCTTAAGGACTAGACAACCGGACTATTTAACACTCGCCGCCTCTTTGAACATGACGGGCCTGGTAGTGGTTCGTCAGGGTTCGCCTCTTCTTCTTTCTCATCATCTGTTGAATTATTATCAGAAGATGGAACGCAGGCTGCTACTTCTGATTCATAATCCTCGCCGTCGTCGTCATCGTCGTTGTGTTGCAACGAATGAATGCCATTTGTGCAACTTCCATTGCAATTGTGACAAATAGTAGAGCATAGCATGGAGGCTTTCCTACACACGGCAAAATATTAACTTTTCGCCCAAGAGCCCGTGAACCCCAGACCTACGTTATTTTATAAAGGCTGAAAGTTTGTCAGCGGATGCTCCCAACACTGGTAAGAACGATGGACCATTTATGGAGTTTGGGTTATGGTGGCTTTGGCAGGTAAACGGTACTAAAGGTGCGTAAAATATAAGTTTACTTACGTCATAGTGTAAAAGCTGATTTTTATATATAATACTCGGGTAATAAGTAGATGATGTTTCCTCATCAGCCAGACACTTATCATGGTGGCAACCCCTTGCCAGACACCCTTAATGTTCACGAAATTATAAGTTTACTTACGTTATAGTATAAAAGCTGATTTGTTTAAATAATACTTGGGTAATAATATGTTGATGATGTTTCCTCATTAGCCAGACACTTGATAGTTCCAACCCCTTGCCAGACAAACATTGTAAATAGCCCAGTTAACTGATGTTCAAAACAAGGTATAGAGGGAAAGTCTTGGAACACAATTTTTGACTACGCAACTTTGTTTGGACTAGTTAGGAGGAGAACATATCGAAAATCCCCATCCCTGGCCCTTGAGCTAAGGGGGATGGAGGGGTTCGTAGGAGTTCGTACCACTTTTTGGTTTTTCGCTTATATCTCGGAAAGTCGGAAACCATGGGTCCTAGCGGCATAATATACATATATGAAAAAAATAAAAGCTGAATAAATTCTCTATAAGTTTAATCCAGTAAACATTTCCAGGTCTTGTTTAGTTTTCGAGATATCTGCTCTTGAAAGTCTGTAATATTGGTTAAAATCATTTTTACCTCTTTGCATGTGGAAAGTTGTATTTGATGTTGCCAAAGATCCAGAAAACAGCATCAGTGTTTCAGACCCTCCAAGTTGCGCAGAATGTCATTTTAATTTATAATAGGTACATTACAACTTAAGTCGTATTTCGTTAGATTCGAGTCGTTTTATAAGATTTGACCCAATTCTGTTGCCCAGATATTATCCTTCTCATACAATGAAATTATCCTAACATGACACTAAACCAAATACACACATCAAAAGTGTCTAGGGATCAAGCATTTTTATGCGGATTTCTTGAGATTGAGATGTGGCTTTGTAATAAATTTATGATTTTATAAATTTATATGGATCCTTTTTGGTGCATTTCATAATTTGAATCAGGAACTGTAAATCAAATTCGAGTAAAAGATGAAAATCAGCTGTCAATATTTTCCCTATAAAAACATACAACGCATTGAAGACATTATTAGTGCTACTGTTTCCCTACTACTGATTAAAACCAACGTTATTATGGAGCGGCGACGTCATTTAAGCAGGGAAGAAATGCTCAGAGCCGTGGGAATGATAGAAGCTGGTCCCGGCAACGTACTGTGGCTTTAGCTCTGAATACAAGTCAGAGTGTTATCAGTCGACTTTGGACACGTTACCGAAGCACTGGTACCGTGGCTGAGCGCCATGGAGGACGGTATCGCTGCACCACACGGAGACAAGACCGATACATTCAAATCTTAACTCGAAGAGCTCCAACAATAACCGCCATGATGTTAGCCGTGAGGCTTCATCACTCTTCAGGGAACTTAATTAGCGACCAAACAGTCAGAAACCGCTTGCATGAAGTGAACCTTCATTCCCGAAGACCGCTACGGGTACCACCTATAGCAATGCACAATCGTAGGATTCGATATCAATGGGCTCTTGAACACAGAAATTGGGCAGAAGAACAATGGCGTTTCGTGTGCTTTTCTGATGAGTCTCGTTTTGGTATGAGACCGGATACAAGACGTATACGACACTGGAGAACCCCTGGACGCCAACAGCGATTAAAATCCTGCCAGGAAGTCCATCCTTATAGTGGTGGAACCATCATGGTATGGGCGGGTATTTGGATCGGCGGAAGAACTGAGTTGATTTGGATCAGAGGCAACCTCAACGCTCAAATTTATGCTGAGACGATTGTATCAGACGTCATCGTTCCTCTACAAGTGCAAATCGGTCCCTTATTTCTGTTAATGCATGATAATGCACGACCGCACACCGCAAGAGTTGTAAGACAGACTCTCGCCGCAGCTAACATCAATGTCCTGCCCTGGCCTGCTCAGTCGCCAGACTTGAACCCGATTGAGCATGCATGGGATATGCTACAGAGAAGAGCTCTGCCGAATATGGAGGGTATCCAGTCGCAAGAAGACCTTTTTTTTGTTGTTGCAACGAACATGGGCGGCCATTCCACAGCGTGATTTGGATGAACTCATTTTGAGTATGCCAAACCGATGTTCTTGTGTTGTTAGTGTTCGCGGTAGAAACACGGATTATTAATTGTTTAAGTTACCCAATAAAATTTTAAAGAAAACTGTTATTTCAGTCTTTTTTTCGAACTTTAATGTTAGTGGTTCAAATGTCAAAAATCCCTTTATTAGGAAAATGGCAAATTTCTTTATGAATGCAAAGGTGACTTGGTTTATCGTTACTGTGACAAACGATAACACTTTATTTGATGAATCCTTAAAGAACATTTTAATTAATATCAATCAGGAGAAAAGTTATTGCAAAAATATATGTTGATCCCTAGACACTTTTGATGTGTGTAGCATCATAAAAAAATAAATTATTTTTTCATTCATACTCATTTTACAGTTACACACATTTAGGAGTACTTTGGATCCAAGAGCGAGCGAAGCGAGCTCGGGACTTGGGGCACCACGACTCGGACAGGTTAGGTTCGAAGGGGATGGCGGGGTCTACATACTAATTTTTATGGACACCTCGCTCTTGATCAAAAATTAAATATGCTAAAATTGTTTACATTATAAAAAGCTAAAGGTTCCTAAGATCGTTTTTCTGTAGCTCTTATGGAAGCGGATTTCTCCTTATTAGTCAACTTAGAATCAAAATCCTGTACATGTACCTACCTAATATGTAATTATAATCTAGAATGAGTTTCTGAGCTATTTTTACTGCTCCCTCGGTGGAAGGAAGACAAAAAATATCAAGCTTGATGGTGGCTACCGCGAATTCAAGAATTTGTTATAACTTTGTGAGCACTGTAAGAGACCCTTTTAGCTGGAGGCTCATATCGCCTCAACATGCAGGTTTCACTTGGCTTAGTTCATTGTAGGTGGTAAAGGGAGGGTCTGAAAAGACTGCTCATGCTTTCTGGACCTTTAAATTGGCGATATGAAATACAACTTTCCAAATGCAAAAAGATAAAAATGATTTTTTACGATATTACAGACTTTCAAGAGCAGATAGCTCGAAAACTAATCAAGACCTGGAAAAATTTATTGAATAAAACTTATGGGGAATTTATTCAGCTTTTATTTTTTTCATATATGTATATTATGCCGCTAGGACCCATGGTTTCCGACTTTCCGAGATACAAGCGAAAAACCAAAAAGCGGTACCTACGAACCCCTCCCTCCCCCTTAGCTCAAGGGCTAGGGAAGGGGATTTTCGATATGTTCTCCTCCTAACTAGTCCAAACAAAGTTGCGTAGTCAAAAATTGTGTTCCAAGACTTTCCCTCTATACCTTGTTTTGAACATCAGTTGACTGGGCTATTTACAATGTTTGTCTGGCAAGGGGTTGGAACTATCAAAAGTGTCTGGCTAATGAGGAAACATCATCTACATATTATTACCCAAGTATTATTTAAACAAATCAGCTTTTATACTATAACGTAAGTAAACTTATAATTTCGTGAACATTAAGGGTGTCTGGCAAGGGGTTGCCACCATGATAAGTGTCTGGCTGATGAGGAAACATCATCTACTTATTACCCGAGTATTATATATAAAAATCAGCTTTTACACTATGACGTAAGTAAACTTATATTTTACGCACCTTTAGTACCGTTTACCTGCCAAAGCCACCATAACCCAAACTCCATAAATGGTCCATCGTTCTTACCAGTGTTGGGAGCATCCACTGACAAACTTTCAGCCTTTATAAAATAACGTAGGTCTGGGGTTCACGGGCTCTTGCTCTATTTAGTATTTCTTCCGGTGCAGCTGGTTCTTTGGGATTGAACAGGAAACAAAAGGTTGCTTTCAGTCCGTTCCCATCCCCATTGTTCAGGGCAAAGCTCTTGTCCAAGCCAAGCCTGGACCTGATGGTAAGTACGGAAAGAATGCTCCATCGCTGCTCCCTCAGTTGGTGATAGGGAGGAAATGTCTGGTTTGACATTTGATACTGACTGGAGGAAACACTGGTAGCGATAGTTATTAAGAGAAGTCTCCTGTTTTGCTCCATAACACCTAAAAAAAGCATAAGTTTCCATTTTTTCTTATGTCATCATGCGATGAAGAGGGGTTTAAAAACACTTCTGCGGCTTAACGGATCTCGGGACTTTTTAAGTAAAGTTTACAATTGTATAAGGCTTCCGCTGCAACAAGATCAATTATTGACGCTAGACGACCCACTACTTCTTCACCCCAATCATCTCCTCTTGTATGCCCAGCCTCAATGCATGAGTCTTTAAAGGCTACGTTCCTAACAGAGTATACTGTCTGTCGTTTTTCTAAAGGTTTTTTCTTTTCATCTTTAAATGGGCATGCACAAAAAAGGCATCGAGGTTTATCGTCAACTTTTGGTTTTGATGACCTCAAAGTATGAATCCCGGAGGGTCCAGCATACGGAGTATGTTTCCTTAGATTTGCTTTAATGCTGTCGGGTCTTGTGTATTCTTTCCGACAAGATGTGTGAACCCTCAGAGACTTCAAATCTTCAAGGTGTGAGCTCTTTTGATCATATCTGAGTGCACTGGCAGAAATCAGAGAATTTATCCCCTTTTGACCGACTTTGGAAACATTTTCTCCACCTTCTTCCAGCACTTCATCACAAATAAAACACATTTCTGTCATTTTGAAAACTTGGTTGTGACTGCTTCCCTGCGTTACCGGGTGCACAGTCACGAAACTCAGTAGGTCACGAACGAAATAGCAACATAAGCCCGAAGGCATCTTGATAGATATTACTGGGAGTTTTAGCCAGTTTGAAAGTAAACTGTTTCCGCCTTCACCGCGTGGAGGTACTCCCAGCTTATGTTATTTTTAATAGCGTAAGTGAGAAATCCAAACTATATATATTAATTAAATATATAAATATATTAATTATTAATTAAATATAATATTATAAATGCGAAAGTAACTCTGTCGGTCTGTTACGCTTTCCCGCTTAAACCTCTCAACCGATTTTGATGAAATTTGGCACAGACAATCGTTAGACCCTGAGAAAGAACATAGGCTATCAAAACACCACGCGGGCGAAGCCGCGGGCGGAAGCTAGTAATAAATAATTTTGGCATTCAAATTGTTACAATATGCTATAGAGATAGAACACATTTTAAAAATCGCTCGTTTTTCGGAGCTCACAGATAAGCAACTATTGAAGATAGATAAAAAGTAGGAAAGACAAAATTGTAGAAAGTTTTGCCAGCTTTTATTATACAGTACAATATTATTCCATGGGTGCATCGTTTTCGAGATGTTATAAAAAAACTCAAAAACCGGTACAGACAATTGTACACATTATTGAAAAATCTATTTTTTTTTCACAGGTCATAGCTTTGCAATGATATGAGATAAATAAAAAAACCGGCCAAGTGCGTGTCGGGCCACGCACAGTGTAGGGTTCCGTAGTTGCCCATCAAAATACTCATGCGAACTAACTAAACTGATTCGCTGAATTTAATTTTAAAAAGAAGAATTTTCAAAATCGATTCAGGAGTCTTAGAGAAATCGGGGAAAATACATAAAAAAAAAAGATTACGACGAATTTAGAACCTCCCCCTTTTTTTGAAGTAAGTTAAAAATAGTTGACGATAAAAACCTACCTATCCCCAAAAAACATACCGTAAAAACATACCTATTAAAGCTGTAAAAATAAAATTGACAAACTTACATTTGCAGTTGAAGAACATGTTCTCCGATACATTTTGTTTAAGAAAATATGTTATCCAAGTACATTTTATAAGTTGGTCGATTATTACTCGTAAAGTTGTAAAGCCTACTTAGTCATGATAATTTTCTTTTAAACTTCGTTATAATAATATATACTACTATTGTAAATTTTTTCACACCCCCAAACTTAAGCTTTTAGCTGGTAGAGGGGGGGGACACTCGAGTCGAGCAAAAATTAGCACTTTAAAGCTTAATATTTCACAAATGAATTTTATTATCAAAAAATTGTTAATGGAAACTATCAATATTTTTTAAAGACCCGTTTAATGATATCCCACACTAAGGGGTACGCGAGAAAAAAAAAAACATCTCCACTTTACGTGTACAGGAGGTACCCTAAAAAAATATATTTCTTGAAATTTTATTTTACCACTTTTTCGGCACAACAAATCCGTATATTTACACCAAATTACAGCTCTCTAGTACTGTGCGTCTCTGAGCTAAACTGCGGACAGACGGACGGACGGACATGGCGAAACTATAAGGGTTCCTTGTTGACTACGGAACCCTAAAAATGTAGCAAAGTTGTAGAGAATTTTATCATGTTTCATTCTTTAGTACAACTAAATTTCATGCGACGCACCGTTTTCAAGATATAAACAAGAAAACAAAGAACGAGACAGAAAATTTAACACATTTTTGAAATTTGTCATTTTTCGGAGCTCTCAGCTATGCAAATATTGGAGATAGATAAAAAGTGTGACAAACAAAGTTGTAGAGAATTTTATGAGGTTTTATTATGTAGTACAACAAAATTTTATACAACGCATCGTTTTCGAGATATAAGCAAAAAACCAAAAAAACGGGACCTTCTTTGCCTCCCCCCCCCCTCCCCCGGGCTCACCTCGGAGGGGTCCAGGACTTTTAATAAGTTTATCTTCTAACTAGTCCAAACAAAGTTCATAAGTCAGATTTTCTGCTTTCAACTTTTCCAACCAAAATCATTCATTGCCCAGGCTATACGCGACGCTGCGAGTGGCACCCTCAGAAGTGTCATTTCAGGGCACAGTTATACAGTACATTACTGCCGCGGCCTATAATGGCTACTTTGCTGGTCGCACTGATGATGGCCGACAGCGCAGCGTAGAAGGCCTAGAGCGTAGCTAGGCTAGCTCGAGTCAATCATAGCGTGACCAGCGAAGCAGACATAGTGGGCTAAGGCTTGTATAGTGCTTTACTCAAAAATGCAAGTACCTAACCTACATAAAACCAGCAAGTGATTTAAATAAAATATATATTAATTAACTAGAATTTTAATTAAAATAACAATTATGAAAAATACAGTTACTAAAATTCAACACCGACTTTCCCAGTTTCATATTACTTACTAATAGTTTGCGATAATTTTAATGCGATGTTTGACTGCTATATTTTCTTCATTCATTTACATAAAGCAAAAAAGTCACTAAATAAAAATAAAAAATTCGCTGAACCGCGCTTTTGTTCCTTCTTTGTATTTTTTTTTTTTAAATATGGAATACAATCTTTTTGTGCCTACCTCTTTATAAACAAACAGCTGTGTTTTAAATCAAATCTTTTTGCATTTGTTTTTTTAAAACGTTGAAACGTCAAAATAGCGGCCGGCAAAGTTTTGCCGGCCTGTTAGAGCGGCCAGCAAAAACATTGCTGGCCGTTCCTTGAAACAGACCGGCAAAGTCGACTTTGCTCAAACAAGGTTGTCAAAATAATGACCACATTACATGCATTTTTGAGTAATAGTACATTACTGCCGCGGTCTATAATGGCTACTTTGCTGGTCGCGCTGATGATGGCCGATAGCGCAGCGTAGCGCAGCTCCAGGCCGACACAGCGCGGTCAGCATGCAGCACTTGATGGACGAGCTGAGATAAAGACCGAGGCCGTAGGCCGAGGCCTTTACAGCGAGGACAGCAAGGGCTGCAATGATGGCCAAGCTGGAAGGCCTAGAGCGTAGCTAGGCTAGCTCGAGGCAATTATAGCGTGACCAGCGAAGCAGTCATCGTGGGCCAAGGCTTGTATAGTGCTTTACTCAAAAATGCAAGTACCTAACCTAAATAAAACCAGCAAGTTATTTAAATAAAATATATTATATTAATTAACTAGAAATTTAATTAAAATGTCAATTTTGAAAAGCACAGTTACTAAAATTCAACACCCACTTTCCCGGTTTCATATTACTAATAGTTTGCGATAATTTTAATGCGGTTTTTGACTGCTGTATTATTTCTTCATTTATTACTTCATTTACTTAATGCAAAAAAGTCACTAAATAAAAATTTTGCTAAACCGCGCTTTAAAAAAAAAACAAGGAAGTAACTCTATGTTTTTTTTTTAATTATGGAATAAAATCTTTTTGTACCTATCTCTTTATATACAAAAAGCTTTTTAAATAAAATCTTTTTGCATTTGTTTTTTTAAAACGTTGAAACGTCAAAATAGCGGCCGGCAATGTTTTGCCGGCCTGAAACAGACCGGCAAGGTCGACTTTGCTCAAACAAGGTTGTCAAAATAATGACCACATTACATGCATTTTTGAGTAAAATATTATACAATCTATTTCTGTATGTACAAAGGATTCATTACAGTTTAGTTATAGGATGAAGCTCCAGCAATGTGTCGGTCGCTTATGTGTTCGTGTCTCAGGCGCTTGCTGCTCACGGGCACGCCGCTGCAGAACAGTCTGCTGGAGCTGTGGTCGCTCATGCACTTCCTCATGCCCGACGTGTTCGCGTCGCATTCGGAGTTCCGCGAGTGGTTCAGCGAGGTGGCCGGCATCGCCGACGGCTCCAACCGGTACAACGAGGCGCTGGTGCGGCGCCTGCACGAGGTGCTGCGGCCCTTCCTGCTGCGGCGGCTCAAGGCCGACGTGGAGCGCCAGATGCCGCGCAAGTACGAGCACGTGCTGCTGTGCCGCCTGTCCAAGCGCCAGCGCTTCCTCTACGACGACTTCATGTCGCGCGCCAAGTGAGTAGCACCCCGCCCCGCACACCCGCCCCGCACACCCGCCCCGCACACCCGCTCACCGCCCCTCGCGCCGCCCCTGTCGCAGGACCAAGGAGAGCCTGGCGTCCGGACACCTGCTCAGCGTCATCAACGTGCTCATGCAGCTGCGCAAGGTCTGCAACCACCCCGACCTGTTCGAGCCGCGGCCCGTGTCCTCGCCGCTGCAGCTGCCGGGCCTGCGCCTGGCCGCACCCGTGCTGGTGCTGGCCGTTGGCCTGCTGGAGCGCGCCGAGACGGCCGCGCGCCTTGGCGGCGACCTCGCGTCGCTCGAGGCCAGCGGCGCCGGTGCCTTCGCCGCGCACCGCGCGCGTCACTTGGCGCCGCCGCGACGCCTCGTGGAGGAGCTGGGCGCCGCGCCCGGCCGGCCCGCGCCGCGCCCGCCTCCCGCCGGCCTGCGCCTGCATCTGCGCCTGGTGCCGCGCGCCGCGCCGCCGGACGCGCCGCCCGGTCCCGCGCCGGCCGTGGCGCTGGCGCCGCGCGGCCGGTCGGCGCCCGCGCCTGCGCCGCCGGCCCCGGCGCCGGGCGCGGCCGCGCGGCTGGAGGCGCGGCGCCGCGCGTGCCTGCGCCGCCTGGCGGCCTGCAACGAGCGGCGCTGCTGGCGCCTGCCGCTGTACGGCGCCGACCTGCGCGCGGCCGTGCACGCGGGCGGCCCGGTGCTGCCGCCGCGCGACATCGCCGACATGCTGGCCGACTTGCGCCCTATCATCGACAGGTGAGTCTTAGGGCCGAGTCACACCGAAATGGCAGCGCGACCTCCAAACCCCGCGCGCCTGGTATCTTCTTGACGTGTCCATCAGCCCAGCAAGAAATGTCTTGTACAAGGAATTGAGTTTTACCATTAATTAGTGCGTAATAAGCTGTAAATGTGCGTCACATAAAAAAAATTGTGCGTGCTGTGTTTTCGAAATAAAATCGAAAAAACGATTTGTGGGATTCTTTTTTTGTTCGATGCAGTATACTTGCAATTTGGTCCCATAAAAATTCATCCAATTTAGTTCTGTACTTTTTATTTTGTGAGCATTTTTATTAACTTTGGCTACTTGGATGATATGATGTACTTTTGCGTGTTTGTTACGCGATTACTCCGCCAATTGCGGACCGATTTTCAAAATTCTTTTTTGTTGTACTAGGGATCGTTCACCTTAGGGAATACTGCAAGTTTTATCAAAATTTGTTCAGCAGTTTTTGAGATAGGGAATTTTATTAGCTTACTAGCTTCTGCCTGCGACTTCGTACGCGGATCCTGTTGCTTATGCCAGCGACAACGAGGTTGTCAAAATCGAAGATCTGAATCGTCTGATGTTGAATTCTAAGAGCCTGGTGACGGGAAAACAACGGGATGCGCGTGACGATTCCAGACGTTCCAGATCTTTCATTTTTAACCGACTTCCAAAAGGAGGAGGTTCTCAATTCGGAAGTTTGTATTTTTTTTTTTTTTATGTTTGTTCGGGCATAACTCCGTCGTTTCACAACCGATTTGAAAAATTATTTTTTTGTTGGATAGGGTATACTTCCGAAATGGTCCGATTAAAATTTTATCGAAATCGGACTAGCACTTTTTGAAAAATCAACAATAAACAACAAAAACCTAAAAAGTTTTCAACTTTGTCTACACCGATTACTCCGAGGTTTCTGGTGCGATTTCGATGATTCTTTTTTTGTTCGATACAGTATATCTGCCATTTGATCCCATAAAATTTTCATTTAGTTTGGTGCAGTACCTAGTAAATATTTTTAGCTCATTGTGTACATACATACATGGGCGTTGTTATTACCGGTGCTACGGATTACAACATTTTAGTGCACATGTAAGAAAATTATGTATTTGACAATAATTTGGGTTGAATAGTGAAACTAAAAAGGATTTAGAAAAAACTTTTTCAAAAAAAAATGTAACCGACTTCAAAACAACCACAAAAAAGTTCAAAATAACCTACAAAAAAACTTTTCTTTAGAAAGTCGGTGACACAAAGTCAATGAAATAAAAAATAAAGTCGCCGACTTTCGAAAGAAAAGTTTTTTTGTAGGTTATTTCGAACTTTTTTTGTGGTTGTTTTGAAGTCGGTTACATTTTTTTTGAAAAAGTTTTTTTGTAAGTCAACAGGTAATGCCCATCAGATAAGTCTTGCTAAGACGTCGTTCCTGTATTTATTATAGCGTAGCTGGGCTCTTGGAGTTCCACATCAGTTGTTCCAGATCTTCAATTTTTATACGTCAGCAGAGAGTGCTCATCAGGCTGAACAACTTTTGCGAAGACGTCATTCCTAGATAATTAAAATAGTAATTATACATATAGGGTGGGATTTTTTCCAAAATCAGGATTATTGTTTTTTCTAAAATCCTATTATACAGTAGTTTTTGTTGAAATCGACCTCGACTCCTTTCAACTTATTTCGGTGTTTCTCATAGTTTCGGATATAGCCCGCCCAGTTGATGCGATGTGTCATTATGCCATTTTGCGATTCAAACCTGACCACTGAGGAGTGTATTTTTTTCTTTGCTCTGGTCGGGTCGGTCCTGTCGGTCCTGTCGTCAAAAGGTCACGTTCGTATCGAAACAGTAGGCACGATGACGTCCGTCGGCCGTCCGCGCGGGAGTACCGCATACATTGTGAGTGTGGGCGCAGGTTCTGCGTGTGCTGGGAGAGCGCGCGCGCGGCGGCGCCGGGGCTGGCGCTGGGCGGCGGCGCGGCGGCGCGCGGCTGGCGGCGCGCGGCGGCGCGGCTGCAGCTCGCGGCCGGCCCGGCGCGCGCTGCGCTGCAGCTGTTCCACGCGCCCGCCTCGCGACACGCCGTCGCCTTCCCGCACCCCTCGCTGCTGCAGTACGACTGTGGTACGTACCGTAGCCTCGTGCTCTGATTGTTTTTCGAGTCGGTCGCGTGTCAACGAGGCTGTGTGTGTGCAGGTAAGCTGCAGACGCTGGACGGACTGCTGCGGCGCCTGAAGGCCGGCGGCCACCGCGTGCTGATCTTCACGCAGATGACGCGCGTGCTGGACGTGCTGGAGGCCTTCCTGTCCATGCACGGCCACGCCTACCTTCGGCTGGACGGCGCGACGCGCGTGGACCGGCGTCAGCCGCTCGTGGACCGGTTCAACGCAGACCCGCGCGTCTTCGCCTTCATCCTGTCCACGCGAAGCGGTGGCGTCGGCCTCAACCTCACCGGCGCAGACTCCGTCGTGTTCTACGACTCCGACTGGAACCCTACCATGGACGCGCAAGCGCAGGACCGCTGCCACCGCATCGGGCAGACGCGGGACGTGCACGTGTACCGCCTCGTCACCGCCGCCACCGTCGAGGAGAACATCCTGCGCAAGGCGGAGCAGAAGCGCGCGCTCGGCCACCTGGCCATCGAAGACGGCCACTTCACCACCTCCTACTTGCGCGGGGTCAGTGCTCGTATTGAGAATGGTGTTCGATCTCTCATTTATGTATAACGGCTGATAACGTTTATTTTATTGATTTAGGCTAACATTAAGGAGTTATTCGGCTCGGAAGCGGAAAATAACGAAGCCAGTACGGGAGACGCCGAACCCGCCGTCGGCGGTGAGCTCGAGTCGGCGCTCGCCGCCGCCGAGGACGAAGCCGACGCCGCCGCCGCCTGCGCCGCGCGGGCCGAGGCGCAGGGCGACCTCGCCGAGTTCGACGAGACGCTCCCGCTGGACGACGAGCCGCGCGCCGCCGCGCCGCGCGCCGACCCCGACGACCTCGCCACGCTCATGAGCCAGGTGAGAGCAGCGCCACGACCGCCCCCCCCCGCCCCCCTCCCCCGCACGTATCTCACCCGCCCGCTCTGTCCGCAGCTCACTCCCATCGAGAAGTACGCCATGCGCCTGGTGGAGAGCAGCGAGGCGGCCACGGCGGCAGAGCGCGCCGCGCTGGGCGAGATGCGGCGCCAGCTGCGCGAGTGGGAAGAGGCGCGGCGGCAGCTGCGCACGGAAAATGACGAACGAGTGCGCACGCCCGAGCGCGACGACCTCGAGCTCACCTACAGCCGCGCCGACGCGCGCGCCAAGGTGCGTTCTCGACGGCGCCGCGCCGCGCCCCCGCCCCCGCCCTCGCCGCCGCCCTCGCCGCCCGCGCCCGCGCCCGCGCCCGTGCCCGCGCGCACCCGCTCGCGCGGCACCGTGCACATCAACCTGTGGACGCTGGACCGCGCGGGTGGGGCGGGCGCGGTGGCGGGAGCGGGTGCGGGAGCGCGGCGTCGTCCGCTGCGCAACGGGACGCTGGACGCGTGGCTCGCCAACGCTCCCGACCGCGACATAAAAGATAACGATAATAAATGATTTTGACATACTGCTCGTGCGTTTTATATTTCTGACGTTCGACGTTTCGGTGCCGCTTGATGTTCGTCCGTAAATGCTTGAACTGTCCCCGAGACGGCGGTGTTTCCTCGTGATCGGCGACACTGCGGCACCGATCTGAACGTCAGGGATGTACGGCGTAAAAGCATTTACGGGCGAACCCAGTCGGCCCGGCCCGAGAACTGACACTCCCGTACGATGCCGGGATCGCCTCGGTGTCGTCCCTCCATCCCTTTCACAATACAGCTACGATCAGGGCCTCAAGTCTGCTAATTTTCCCACGTTTTTATTTAACTCACATGCTATTGATATTCAATTGAGAGTCAATCACGATTCCATTACGATTAGAACAAATTTGGTATTCTGCAAAAACTTGTATGTAAGCTCAATAGAGTCGTAATGGAATCGTAGTGCAAGTGTAATTGACTCTCAGTTGAGCAGTTATAGGTGTTGCCATTCAAAATCTACCAAAAAGCAGAATGAGTGAATGAACTATTGTTTTGATTTAAATATACATTTTTTTATTTTCTGTGATTCGATTACGAAATATTGTCGGCAATGAATCGCCTTGTCGATAAAACATGACTAAAGGGCTTCACACACAGCAGCTATAATGTAAAGATGTACATTAAAGCACGATTTACATCTTTCCATAGAAATCGTCAGGAGACCACACACTGCAGCTATTCGTTGTGTGCGCGATGACAGCGCCCCTAGTGGCCGCAACTATTCAGGACTTGTCATCTGTCAAATCATGTCAACTAGATGATAAGATATCTTTGTGATATTAAATTTCGACTAGTTTTTCAACGAAATTGAAAAAATAGTGTAAAAAGTGAGTGTGTATATTATACCTAGCGATTTTCTTCCTCGTGGAAAATATGGATATTATAATACGCACGGGATTTGAATCGGTTAAGCATAAAATACATTTCCAACCTCAAACTGAGCAAAAAGGGAAAAAATTAGTATTAGCACAGCATGTGAGAGAAGTGGAAGAGCTTAGAACGAACGGGAAAAGTTAAAGTTAAAGTTTTCGTATTAAATTATAAAGAAAGTTATGAAAATAAAGCAACTTGACACATGACAGCCCAGAATTAATTCACATTTCTGCCACGTCGTGCGCTACGATCGATTTGCCGTTCCCCACCACCCACTTCGCACATAGTCAATAATGTATATTTTTACATCTTCGAATCTAAGGTACTGAGCGATACGAAAATATACATTTATATTTCGATACATCTTAATACATCTCAATACAATATTTCCGTATATCTCTCTTCGAAAAGGATGTTATGAAATGTAGGGAAATATACATTACATTACCTGTTGTGTGTGTGATACATAAAGATAATTTAAAGCTATACATCCCGGGATGTAATGTACAATCGACAAAGTTGAATCATGACCCATTTTGACAAAAAATCGTTTGAATCCTTCAAATTGACAACGATTAAAGTCGTTGCCATGGATATGTATGATTACGCGAATGTGGACCTAATTGTATTTGAATGTCTGTCAGAAAATAAGCTTATGGTGGGTCATAATTCAACTTTGTCGATTGTACATTAATATACATTATATCTGCTGTGTGTGAAGCCCTTTAACGGTGTTAGAGTTTATTTCAAATACGGTGGCTGTATTACATAGTCATCTATGACGAGGTTATTTAACATTTATTTACGAAATGAAACTATTCTAAAATGAAATCGAGTCAAACATCATCATAAAAAAGTTAGTAATTTTTGGGAAATAATAATGGTTCCGACAAACAAATTAATCTCCAGTGAACTGTGTCCGACTATTATTCTAATTAACCAGCGTTATAATGAATTAACGACAAAAAACATAAAACATGAACGAAAATTACATTTTCTCCTAAAAAAAAAACTGGAAACCTACTGGATAAACTGGAATAATACTGAACTACCGACAAAAACATAATAATCATATTTTTAACCGACTTCAAAAAAAAAAGTAGGTTCTCAGTTCGACCTGTATGTATGTATGTATGTTTGTATGTATGTATGTATGTTTGTCCGCGATTATCTCGCGTTTGGCTGAACGGATTTTGATGCGGTTTTCAGGAAAGTGTTCATTACACTCTGGAGAAGGTTTTAAAACGCAATAAGAAAAAAAGTGACAGCTAGATAAACAAACAGCGCCACGCCACCCACGCGTGATCAATCCCCCCGCACCGCCCCGCACGTCGGCATCCATCACCTTGTCGTTCTTACGACATCAGAATATTACGAAAATAATTGAAATATATTAATAAATCGAAGTATATTGCTTACTTACGTGTGGTATGAGATCCCGTGTGTTTTATTAATTTTTTTATCATGATTGGTACACTTCATAAATACACACGATGGCATTTTTGATGACAATTTCGTAGCAGCGCGCAACGTGTTACTCGTAGTCGTGCGAGACACAGACTAAAAGCAATTGTCCGACGTAGGACATTTTCTGGTCTTCACGTTTTGCGCGCTCATAACATATCTGTTTACTAAAATATCATTGTCGGTTCCCTTTTTTACAACTTGCTTGAACTCAAAGATATTATTTTTAAGGTAACGAAAAATTCAGCTTGAACTGTTTGATCCACCGCACAGTATTTCGTCTAGTACAAGCTAGCGGGACAAAATTCATGACGTCATTTCCAGGAATTCGTGATAACAACTTGTAAACAACCCTTCCCAGGTAAGAAATTCAAAGAAATCATTTGTTTCTTACTTCAACAAGTAATTTTGTGGAGGGGTTAATGTTCATTATAAGGAAGCGCAATTTTCATTTGTAAATAAGTTGCATTTTTAGCACACTTGTGACACCATCTTTAATAATTGATATGAAAGTGAAACGATTTTCTTGCGATGGATTGTACTAATGAGGGTACCTATGTACTTACTGTTTTTACTTGATTAAAAAAAATACATGTACTTTTTTGCCCAAATTAGAGTTTATAAGTATGTTGAAATAATCCCACATATTTTTTCTTAACTTAAAACTTTAAAGGGTTGCAACTTTTTGTATCCCAATGTATCCGGCTAGATTTTTATGTATGTTATAATTGAAACATTCAGGCGTAGGTTACTTTAGTTTTTGGCTCCCGAAACCGCCCGCAGATAAAGTAATTTACTTTCTTTCAGAACGAGCCATAGCTATGATAAATGTATGTATGTACATCGATTACTCCGAGGTTTCTAGTCCGATTAGTGTGATTCTTTTTTTGTTCGATGCAGTATACTTGCCATTTGGTCTCATAAAAATTTCATCCAATTTGGTTGAGTACTTTTTATTTTGTGAGCATTTTTATTAATTTCGGCTACTTGGATGACATGATGATCTTTACTTTTTGCGTGTTTGTTACGCGATTACTCCGTCAATTGTAGACCGATTTTCAAAATTATTTTTTTGTTGTACTAGGGATCGTTCAGGTTCGTGATATTAGTAAACAAAAGTAGGAAATTTGGTGACCATCTTGCATGCACACCTTTGGACTTAGAGAACACAGAACGACGTAAGACACCTTATTTATACGTAAACAATTAAAATAAGTAAAAAAATAATTTTGTCTCGCTAGCTTGTACTAGACGAAACACTGTGCACCGTTGCGATGAGGGCATCGAGGCCCGCTTTTTACGGCGCTGAGCCAAAAGGTGACTACTGCGATCTTGCGCATTAGCTTATGCTAAAATACGCCATCGTAACAATGACCGCGGCATCTTTTAAGTATATTTTTTAATAAATTTTCGTAGAGTGGCTTGTAAAATCCTAAGATTATCTATTGTTGTTCAATCGTACTTCAATAGCAAATTTGACACTGAGTGTCCATTGACATAAATGTCAAACAACGGTCAAATAAGAGTAGAATACCGATAAAGTCCACAATCGATTTACAATAATGTAACACGATTGAAGAGCGGACTAGCAAATATTCTGATAGCAGTTCAATGGAATGTCACTGGAAAACCATTGATCTTAAATTAGTAGCAGAATACCAAACGTAGTTAAAACTGCTACTGAGATCCAATTGATATTCATTTGAGCCATTCTTAAATTATCAGACTTGGGGTCCAGCTCGCAATAAGCGACATAAACCAAATTGTTCAGAAGGGCAGTTTTAAGTTTGAAATTGAGTGCTCCACAATTTCGAACTTAAAATACGTAAGTCCCTAATTTTTTTGCTTGGACATAAGTAACAAATAGATTATTGTAAAGCCATGAGGATAAGATAAGACCGTCTATTATTTTTTTTAAACTACCCTCCATTGGTAATCTAGGTGTTGTTAAAGTTTGTATGGGAAAATCAAAACGCGTGAGTTGATTAATGTGAAAATTAGTATAAATTAAACTACACGTGACTAGATTAGAAATAATTAAACACGTGTATTTGGATTTTTCGAAAATCGGCCCCCAAGTTAGTGAAAAGGGGTATTTAAGTTTAAAGGGGAGGATCTTTAACCGCTAAACGTATAACCTAATTTTTGGTTGGTAGGTGCAAATTATGATGTAGGTAAGTGAGTACTAAGAAGGGATTTTGCGAAAATTCACCTTTATGGGGGTGAAAAGGTAAGAAAACCTTTGTATGTAAAATTGTATTCCTTGGGTTTATAAACTTGAAACTACGAATACGAGTATAAGTAAATAAAAAAGATAGTCATTATTATTTTTTATAACTACCCTCCATTTTTGGGTTTTTCGTAAATCACCCCTAAATTGGTGAAAAGGGGTGATTAAGTTTTAAGGGAAGGATTTTACTACTTGCTTCGATAAACTCAAAACTTGGCATAAATTATCTCTCAATCGAATAAAGGATGCGTATTTATTTATATTTCAAAAATCAACCCCTAGCGGGGTGTAAATCGGAAAACCAGTTGTCTACGATTGATTTTTTGTTTGTATTGAATAGGCTCCAAAACTACTAGAGCATTTTTAGATTTTCCCAAGTATCCTATAAGGAGGGTGAGCGGGAATTAAATTCGCTGAGTTCGAATTTAGAAACACGCGCAGACGAAGTCGCGGGCAAAGTGCTAGTTAAATATATAAAAAAAAACATGCTTGTACCATTTACGGTCATGTAAATCACCAATTTATTGACCTCTATAGTACAAGAATAAATTCAAAGATTACGTATTATGTACCAATATGATAAGAGGTTTTATTTGATGAAAACTTTTTTATTGTTAGTATCAGTTCTTTTTTCAGACCGTTTAGATCTTCCGTCTTCAATTCTTTCTTGCACTTATTTTTGAAGTTTTCATGTAGCTTTTGTCTCTTTTTGTCTGGTTTTCCTCCTTATCAGTTTTTATTTCATTAGTCTGCAATCTGCATCATGTTGAAGATATTAAAATGCTCGCTGACAAAATAACTTAATAGTCTACGGCTTTAGTTCTACAAAGCGAGTTTAAAACAGTTTGAATGAATAAAAAAACTTAGGGCTACAGAAACAGGAACCTCCTCACCATGCGGGCCGTATTTAGGAACACTGCCTTCAAAATCAGGCCCTTGATCCAACTACCTACAGAGAGCCTCGAAAGGCATTCGTCGAGGCCCTTTGCCATCAGGCCATTGGCTGTAACGACAATCGGCACAATGATAGCCGAGCTCACATTCCCATTTCGACAACCGCGCGTGATAAGTTGAGATATTTCATTTATTTATATTTCTCAGCTTTCAGTTCAGAGGGTTCTCGTCATGCGAGATGGTAACATCGATTATCATTACGCGGCACACCCAATGATATTTTAGTAAACAGATAATATGTTATGAGCTCGCAAAACGTGAAGACCAGAAAATGTCCTACGTGGGACAATTTGCTAGCTTATGATGCCGACGTGCGGGGGGATTGATGACGCGCGGCGCTGTTTGTTTATCTAGCTGTCACTTTTTTTCTTATTGCGTTTTATCAAGCTATCCTTATTACTTGTAGTGAAATGTAATGACATGTGTGAATAAAAAAGTTTGTATGTGTGCTGCCGCTCGGCGCGAAACAGTTTTTTCTGTTGTTTTGTAAGTGTATAACATATCTGTATTTTAGAATATCATTGGGCGCACCGATCTGTCTATCACAACAATATTAGGCTATTTGGCGACAATAGCCCGAATAAAAATAAAAAAAGAATATTGAAAAATAAACCTGAAAGCAATTTTAAAGCCGAAAAAGTAAATAAGGTTAGCAAGTAAGAGTTATATTTTACTGTTTCTATCCATACTACTTTCTGGGAATAGGAGGAAAGGGACAAGCGCCATCCAAGTTGATCTTCTCTTTCGTCACGCTAATTATAGCAAATAAAAAAAAACCTGAGCGGTGGCGATTTCGGTTCATTTTTGGGTACTAGGTAACTTGAAGTGCTCAGTCCAGATTTTATGATAGGGCTATGTTTTGATTAGGTATTTCTGCGTCAATGACATTTCGTTATACCTAATCATTCACGCTCAAATGCGAAATATTTTTAAGAGTGTATATTTATAATGTGATTTATATAAAAAAATAACATTATTTTCAATAAACACACATAATGAAAATAATGTTTTATTAAAACTGAATATTACATATTTAAATCCGTACAATAACACATTAAAAGGTGTCATTTTCTCAGCGTGTAGGTCTGTATGCTTATTGAGTAACGCACATGGCCGCGATGAAAACAGGTAATGGTTTTTGGGTTTTAGAAATCCTTTTATCACTAACTTTTTAAACGCAACTTTTGCAGAATAACAATTAAGTAACCAGGGGTCTTATTTTCATTTAAAATTTTTCATGAATATATATTTCCTGGAAATTGGGCTGAAAGGTGGGGCAGGATCTGGCATTATCATTTGGATGGTGACTAAAAAATCACCCTCTGTATAAAAAAGGAATACATTTAAATATGTAATATTCGCAAAGAAACTCCGAGCATAGCTCTTTCCATTGCTCGTTGAGTGACTCTCAGTCTCTCTAAAAGGCCAGCAGTCAAAGACCACGTTTCAGAGCCATAAATCATCACTGGCAACACACACTGGTTAAACACCCTTGTCTTGAGACACTGTGGGATTCTCGATGAGAAGATATCACGTAGCTTCCCAAACGCTGCCCATCCGAGTTGGATTCTTCGGGCGACCTCTTTCTCGAAGTTGGACCTACCTAACTGAACAATCTGTCCAAGGTAAGTATAATGGTCTACAACTTCGAGAGTAGCGTTCCCAACAACAACCGGTACGGGTGCCACATGGACATTCGACATGACTTTCGTCTTGTCCATGTTCATTTTAAGGCCGACCCGTTGGGAAACGATACTGAGGTCGCTGAGCATAGCATTGAGGTGCTCCAACGATTCTGCCATGATGACTATAATATCATCATCAGCAAAACGAAGGTGAGTGATGTATTCGCCATTGATGTTGATGCCGAGTCCGTTCCATTCCAAGAGCTTGAAAACGTCCTCCAACGCGTTCGTGAACAGTTTCGGAGAAGTAACGTCTCCCTGTCTCACGCCTTTCTGCAATTGGATTGGTTTCGTGCTCTCTTCCTGAAGTCGGATGGACATGGTGGCGTTCCTATACAAACACTTCAACACTTCGATATACCTATAGTCGATATGACATCGTTGGAGGGACTGCAATACTGCCCAGGTTTCGATTGAATCGAAGGCTTTTTCATAGTCCACAAACGCTAAACACAATGGCCGATTATACTCCTCTGTCTTCTGTATAATCTGGCGGAGCGAGTGTATGTGGTCTATAGTACTAAAACCTTTTCGGAAACCGGCTTGTTCGGGAGGCTGGAAGTCATCAAACCTGCGTTCGAGACGGTTCGTAATGACTCTTGAGAACAGCTTGTACACATGGCTCAGAAGTGAGATTGGCCTGTAGTTCTTCAACAAGGTGTTGTCACCCTTTTTGAAGAAAAGAACAACCACACTCCTGTGCCATGCTTCTGGCGTAGAACCTTCGAGTATGACGGAATTAAATGACTTCTGGAGGACTAGAAGTACCGGTTTTCCACCCGCTCTCAGAAGTTCTGTTATGATTCCGTCCTCACCCGGCGCCTTGTTATTCTTGAGCTGTTTAAGAGCCATTCTAATCTCGTACAGGCTGATGTCCGGGATATCCTCAGTGTAGTGTCGAGTCAGTTTAGCTCTTGCGTCTCGAGCTGTACCGACACTGGGTTGTCGTGTTGATGTGTATAACTGTCCGTAAAACCTCTCAAGCTCTCTTAGGATCTCCGGTTTCGTCGAAATGATGCTGCTGTCGTTAATCTTCAGCTTAGTCATTTGGCTCTGCCCAATAGACGAATTCTTTGCGAAGACTTTTGAGCCCTGGTTCCGCTCGATTGCCTCTTTGATCCGTGCCGCACTAAAGGAGCGCAGGTCACGTCGCATTGATTTAGAGATTCGTCTATTGAGTTTGCCATATTCCGACATATCAGCTGAAGATTGCAGCCTCATCTCGGACCGGTCTTGCATCAACTTGATGGTTCCGTTCGAGAGCTTTTGAGGCTTATTGCGGCGCGGGGTCTTAAAGAACTTGGACCCCACAGCTTGGACAGTTTCCACCAACCCATTGTTGATTTCGTCCACAGTTTCGCATTCGGTTAGGCACTGGAAGCGATTGTGCAGTTCGAGTTGAAAGTCTTCGGGGTTCCGGATGTGGGCAGGACCAGGTCGAAGCGTGGACTTCACCAGACGAGACCTTTCAAGCTTGACATTGATATTCAGTGTGCCTCTGACAATTCGGTGATCCCTACCGGTTTTTACCTTAGCGATCACAGAGACATCACTGAATATTCGCTTCTTGGTCGTCATGATGAAGTCGATCTCATTTCTGGTAGTACCATCGGGGCTCATCCACGTCCACTTCCTGGATGGCCGCTTCTGGAAATAGGAGTTCATTAAATGAAGTTCTTCCTTTTCCATGAAGTCGACCAGTCGCTGGCCCCTATGGTTTCGCTGCCCATACCCAAATGGCCCCACTCTCAACTCATCGCCATTCCGTTCGCCCACCTTCGCGTTGAAGTCCCCCATAATAACGGTGAAGTATGTTTCGGAGGCATGTATGGCCTCGGATATCTCCTCATACAATGCCTCTACTTCATCATCAGAATGTGTCGAGGTCGGCGCATATACCTGTATGACCTTCAACGAATACCGGTTGGTTATTCTGAGTATAAGGTATGCTACCCTACTCGACACACTGTCGACTTTCACAACGTTGTTGATGAGGGACCTGCGGACGAGAAATCCAACACCACCCTGGGATTTACGGTCTCCTTCCCGGTAGAAGAGCATGTTGCCGGAATCTAGAACTATCGTATCCTGACCCTCTCTTCGGATTTCAGATAATCCCAAGATATCCCATCGCATTTTGCTCAATTCTTCCTCCAGCTCGATAATCTTCTCATCGGTCCTCAGTGTGCGGATGTTGTGTGTTGCCAGGGCCAAAGTCCGTTGGGGGTGGTAGCGGGGCATCTGCCGGGGATTCTTAGCACCCCCTGCTCCGCCGTTACCCGATCCGCTACCCAGACCAGGAATAGCGGAGCTGCCGGGGACTGGGGGCCGTGTGCTATTATTGTCAATCATAATGGGGGGGGGGGGGGTTGCCATAATCCCCACGCTTGGCAGGCGGCTTGGGGATCGCAGTAGGGTCACCGTAAGTTTGCAAAGGACGCTGCTGCCCGTCCTTCGGTGGCTGGACGTAGTTTAAGGACGTACCCGGGTCCGGTCCATTTATAGTTAGAAAGACATAACCGGGTGGATTTGGCTCCTTTTTTTGGAAAAACTCACGCCTTGGTCTTAGCAGCATTGATCGTGAGACTAGATTGCCGGCTCGGCTTCCCATTCGGAAACTACCTCCAAACACAAGTTCAAGCGCTCAACCGGCCATGGTTCGTCTGATATTTGTGAATAGGTCAATTATCCAACTGCATCAAGAACTCAGTATTTTAGAAACACATAACGTATTATCCATACGTTACCTACTAAGAAAATAAGTAGTGTCTGGAAGCCACGGGATCTCACTCAGTTTATTTCGTAAAAAAAATTGCAAACGCTCATGTTGTTTTCTTCCTGGTATACGAGGCATAGATGTTTCGTTATTGTTTTGTTTTTGTTCGTGGGGCATCACGCTGTCAAATTGACAGAAACTGTGTTCTTTCATGATGTAAACGCGTCCTTAATAGAAGTAATCACCCATGCAATCAATGGCAGTTTATTGATGGGCCATCTTAAAGAAATCAGCTGGACGGGAGGCAACAAATTCTTAAAAGGCATTTTATCCAAGTTATCCAAATTCTGGAAAAAGTAGTAGTCTGTAGGCGCAAGGCCTGGTGAGTAGGGCGGATGATGGAGAGCTTCCAACCCCAGTTCTTGCAACTTGGAAACCGTCTGCTGTGCGGTATGAGGTCGCGCGTTGTCGTACAGGAGCAGCCTCCGCTGCTCCTGTACGAGTACGAGCGATTGACCAATGCTGGTTGGAGATGTGCCAGCTTCTCCATCAGTGTTCAGTTCTTCACAGTACACATCTGCAGTAATGCTCACCCCGTTTGGTCAGAAGCTGTGATGAATCACACCGGCGCTAGACCACCAAACAGTGACCATCACCTTTCTAGGGGTCAACGACGATATAATACTAGACTACGCATTGCACGATCTAACGAACAAAATTATTCTGCCAACTCGCTGAGGTACTACGTAAGCGAGGGGGGCGGGGTACTGCGTTGTGATTGGCTAACTCAAGGTCTGTTCTGTCTCAACGTATGTTTACGGCTCACAGGATTGGTGGAAATGAGACGGATATAAGACTTTTTTGCCTAATGTGTTGGCAGACATCGGTCGCCTGTTATTAGGAGTCTAGTATTATATCGTCGTTGCTAGGGGTAAGTTTTCGTTTAGGGCATTGTTTAGGTGCTGAACCAGGATCCAACCAACTTGCTGAGCGCTTGCGGTTATCAAACAAAATTAATTAATTTTTAATTTAATTTAAAAAAATATAATATTTGGCGCAAAAGAACCACGATAGACACACACATCTATACTTATAATAAATCTGTAGAGAGGTCAATATTCTGTACATGAAATATATTTCCAAAATAACTATCAGGGGGTGATCAGGGATCGATACTGATGCCAAAAATGCAATTAATAAAATTATTGTCTGTCTGTATAACCGTTATAGAAACAAAAACTACTAGACGGATTTTGACGAAACTTGGTACAATTATTTTTCATACTCCTGCGCTGGATATAGTATACTTTTCATTACGCTACAATCATTATGAGCAAAGCAGTGAAGGGAATTGTTAGGAAAACGGGAGAAGTTACTCCATACACGCTAATCTTCGGAACTACTAGACGGAGTTGATTGTTTTTTTTTGTTGTATACCTATTAAGTCTGGGCAACATATAAGCTATAATTTATCTTGGAAACTTGAACACCTGATGCAGAATTGCAATAGATCAGCTAAACTATAAGAGATACAAAAATAGCGCCAACATGATAACATATATAGGAATGACGTCTTAGCAAGAGTTGTTCAGCCTAATGAGCACTCTCTGTTGACGTATGAAAATTGAGATCTGGAACAACTGATGTGGAATTCCAAGAGCCCAGCTACACTATAACGTATATATGAATAACATCTTAGCAAGAGTTGTTTAGTCTGATGGGCATTTCCTGTTGACTTACAAAAATGAAAGATCTGGAAGGTCTGGAATCGTCATGCGCGTCCCGTTGTTTTCCCGTCCCCAGGCTCTAAGAATTCGACATCAGACGTTTCAGATCTTCGATTTTGACGACCCCATTGTCGCTGGCATAAGCAACAGGATCCGCGTACGAAGTCGCTGGCAGAAGCTAGTTTAAAATAAAATAAACACAAAAAAAAAGAAAAACTTATATCTAATACAAGCATTGATATATATCAATGAAACAAGAAAAAATAAAAGAATAATTTTTTTGTGTATTTCAAAAGCCATTGATATTTTTGTACCCTGTACATATGGTCAATAAAAGTAGCAAAATTGGTTGAAAACAAAGACATTAAAGTATATATAGTTCTTTTAAATCTCTTTGGTTGACAACTGGTTAAATTTCACTTGCAAGATTTAAACTTAACAAACATATAGGTACGTGCATAAAAAAGCTAAAATTATATAGGTATTGCTTAAAAAAAAATCGCCTACCTTCGCGGTATATTAACGAGAATATAATTAATTTAAAACTAGCTGTTGCCCGCGACTTTGTCCGCGTAGTATTTGGTTTTATGGCACCTATTCCGATATTCTCTTTTTTATTTTTTGAGAATTGAGGGTACCTGATGTCTCACTTTAAAGTTTGTTGTCAGGGGTGTAAATTAGAGATATTTGAATGAGATTCACGTCAGACAGTATAAAGTATATTTCGGTAAAAAGTAAAAAAAATACAGTAAAAAAAACAAAAAACCCGACTCCATTAAAAAAAAACTAAAAGGAAAGAAACAAGCCCAGTAGTTTAGAATTCACTCATTCACACTCACAGTCGGGGCCCCTTGGGAAGATTTGATTGGTATAATTTGAAGGGGCCCCGACTGTGAGTGTGAATGAGTGAATTCTAAACTACTGGGCGTGTTTCTTTCTTTTTAATTTTTTTTAACGCAGTCGGGTTTTTTGTTTTTCGTTAAATTATTTTTTTATTTCATACTTTTTAGTTATCATTCATTGAGTTCGTTATAAGACGGTCTTCGCAATCTATTATTAAGCAACTTAATAATGCGGAGATTATTATGCAACTTGCCTACTCTAAACTATTGATGACTAGCTTCTGCCCGCGACTTCGTACGCGCATCCAATTGCTCACGTCAGCGACAACAGGATCGTCAAAGTCGAAAATCTGAAACGTCTGACGTCAAATTCTAAGAGCCCCGGGACGGGAAAACACCGGAATATGCGAGACGATTCGAGACGTTCGAGATCTTTCATTTTTAATCGACTTCTTGTAAGACTAAACAACTTTTAAATATCATTCTGTATAGGTGTTTCAGATCTTAGATTTTATAAGTCAACAGAAAGTGTTCATCAGACTGAACAACTTTTGCTAAAACGCCATCCCTAATTATGTTATAGTGTCGCTTGGAATTCCACAACAGGTGTTCCAGATCTTCAGTTTTTATACGTCACCAGAGAATGCTCATCAGGCTGAACAAGTCGTGCTAAGACGTCATTCCTGTATTTGTTATAGTGTAGCTGGGCGCTTGGAATTCTACAACAGGTTTTCCAGATCTTCAATTTTTATATTTCAACAGAGAGTGCTCAGCAGGCTGAACAACTCGTGCTAAAACGCAATCCCTTTTTATGTTATCGTGTCGCTGGATGCTTGGAATCCCGCAACAGGTGTTCCAGATCTTCAGTTTTTATTCAACAGAGAATGCTCATCAGGCTAAACAACTCGTGCTAAAACGCCATCCCTATTTATGTTATAGTGTCGCTGAATGCTTGGAATCCCGCAACAGATGTTCCAGATCTTCAGTTTTTATACGTCAACAGAGAGAATGCTCAATTGCTCATCAGGTTAGACAACTCGTGCTAAAACGCTATCCCTATTTATGTTATAGTGTCGCTGAATGCTTGGAATCCCGCAACAGGTGTTCCAGATCTTCAGTTTTTATACTCCAACAGAGAATGCTCATCAGGTTGAACAACTCCTGCTAAGACATCATTATGTTATAGTGCAGCTGGGCTCTTGGAGATCCACATCAGGTGTTCCAGATCTTCAATTTTCATACGTCAAAAGAGAATGCTCAGCAGGCTGAATAACTCTAAAGACGTCATTCCTGTATGTGAAAGTTTCATCATTCTAGCTTTAAAAATGCCAAAACTTCCATACAACCTTTCACCCCACCTTTCAACCCCCTTTCCGCAATATAAAGCCTATGTCTTTTTTCGGGCTTTAAACTATCTGTGTACCAAATTTCATTGAAATCGGTTCAGTAGTTTTAGCAGGAAAGCGAAACAGACAGACAGACAGACAGTTACTTTCACAGTTAATTTATAATTAGTGTGGATTAGTCTCTCTAGAGACCTAACTCGGCTCAAAGTTAATCTATGTAGATAAAATTCAAAACTGACTGACTGATCTGACAACGCACAGCCCAAACCGCTGGGCCTAGAATCTTGAAATTTGGCATAAGCCCTCCTTATACCACGTAGGTGAGCACTAAGAACGGATTTTGCGAAATTCGGCCCCTAAGGGGTTGTTTTTGGGGTTGATAGTTTGTATGAAACTTCGCTACTACAGGTGCTAGGAATTCCAAATTTTGCATGGGGTGTCTTTTTAGAACGTAGATGCTCACTGTGACGGGATTTTGCGAAATCCGACCCCTGAGGGGTTTGTTTTTGGGGTTGACAGTTTGTATGAAACTTTGTTATTAGAAGTGCTAGGCGTCTCAAATCTTGCATGGTGGTTCTTTTTAAGACGTTAACGCTCACCAAGGCGGAAATTTTGTGAAATTCGACCCCTAAGGGGTTATTTTTGGGGTTGAAAGTTTTGAGATTCAAATTTTACATAGGGGTTCTTTATTGGGCGTAAGTGATACCTAAGTCGGGATTTTGCGAAATTCGACCCCTAAGGGTTTGTTTTTGGGGTTGATAGTTTGTATGAAACTTTGTTACTGCAAGTGCTAAGAGCCTCAAATTTTGCATCGGGTTCCTTTTTAGGCCGTAGATGCTCACCATGACGGGATTTTGAGAAATTCGACCACTAAGGGGTTTGTTTTTGGGGTTGATCTTAATAGTTTGTACGCAACTTCGTTAGGTACTACAGGTGCTAGGAATTTAAAGTTTTGCATCGGGTTTCTTTTAAGGACGTAAATGCTCACCATGACGGGATTTTGCAAAATTGGACCCCCAAGGGGTTTTTTTTTGGGGTTGATAGTTTGTATGAAAATTTTTTTAAACAAGTGCTAGACGTCTCAAATTTTGCATAGCGGTTCTTTTTAAGACGTAAATGCTCACCAAGGTGGAAATTTTGTGAAATTCGACCTGTAAGGAGTTGTTTTTGGGGTTGATATTTTGTATGAAACTTCGCTTCTACAAGTAGGTACTAGGAGTATCAAATTTTGCGAGGGGGTTCTTTTCAGAACGTTTTTTTTTTTTGGTCGCGAGATTTATCTCATTACCGTGACCCCGGAACGTAAAGGGCTATTGAAGGACACCGTGGATTTTAGTCAGTACGAGTCTGACAGTCCCATTCTGCCCTGCCCTGGGTGGGAGGACTCATTTGATGATTCTACCACGATAAAAAATGGGGTTCTTTTAAGACGTAAATGCACACCAAAACAGTATTTTGCGAAATTCGACCCCTAAGAAGTTGTTTTTGGGGTTGATAGTTTGCAATTTTATTGCTACAAATAGTTGCTATTTGGCATATAGGTTCCCACTAAGAGATGATGTTGCGAAATTCGACCCCTAAGGAGAAGTTTTTGGGTTGTTAGTTAGGAATCCCAAATTATGCATTGGGGTCATTTTTAGTAGGCGTAGGAGCCACCCAAGACGGGATATTGCGGGGTGATAGAGTTTTTGTTGAATATTGATTAAGATTTTCCAAAAGTATCCCATAAAAAGTAGGCTGGGACTCTGGGAGTAGAAATTCAAAACAGCAAAGTTCGAAAATTACGCGGACGAAGTCGCGGGCGGAGTGCTAGTGCTTGATATGACCTTTAGCAAAAATGCGTGAACTTAAGTCAACCACAGCTCGGTCCAAAGTAGTTCCTTGGAGCTTGTGTACAGATTATTTTACAGATTATTTTTACCAAAAACATTTGTTCGTCATGCTTATTCACTGTTTTTCTTTGTTTTTATATCGTTTAAATACGAGTACTAGAAATAAAAGAAAAGTGATTTTATAAAAAATTAGCGAGAATTATTGTTTTGTTAACCAACTTTAAATCGTTATATATCCTAAACTGTTATTTAAAATGAAAAATGATAAAGGGAACCTAGAGATGATTTTAAAATACCTATTCAACGATACCCCACATGACATAGTTCAGCGACTTTTTTGTTTTTCATTTTGACAATATGGCGTCTGGTTATCGCTGTGGTGAATTTTGATTACTGTCATGTCTTTAGTGACACTCGCAAGATTAGGACGAATCGATTGACGTAAGAATTATGAAAATCGGCCTACGCATTTGGTCTCTAGAACGCCACATAGAAACAAACATACATACATACATACATAGACTGATAAACACATTACCCTGCTTTGCGTCGCGCAGTCGGGTAAAAATGGAAATGAAAACTTTCAGACACAACACTTTATATACACCATTGGTAGTTTTTCCTTCTGGTGCTAAATATAAAAAGATGATACTTGGGTCGACATCAGCTTCTTTCAAAGTCTGTCCTTGGGACTTGTTTATAGTCATCGCGAAGCAGGCGATTACCGGGAACTGTGTGCGTTTGAACTGAAAAGCGAAATTGTTGGGGATGAGTGGTATTCGCGGTATCAATGCAGTCTCGCTTGAGCCACACCCGGTGAGTTTCAGCTTTGCTTAAAGGAGAATGCTCACGCTTCATAGAAAAAAAACCCCGCTCCGGCAGAAACGAGTTTTATCTCAAATTAACAATAGTGTTATTAAATATTAAATGGGAATGATCGGGATCAAATATTTAAAAACCGGCCAAGTGCGTGTCGGGCCACGCACAGTGTAGGGTTCCGTAGTTGTCCATCAAAATACTTATGCGAATTAACTAAACTGATTTGCTGAATTTAATTTTAAAAAGAAGAATTTTCAAAATCGGTCCAGGCGTCTTTGAGAAATCGGGAAGAATACATTAAAAAAAAAGATTACGACGAATTGAGAACCTCCTCCTTTTTTTTAATTTAGTTAAAAATAGTTGACAATAAAAACCTACCTATCCCCAAAACATACCCACCTATTATAGCTGTAAAAATAAAGTTAACAAACTTACATTTGCAGTTGAATAACATGTTCTCCGATACATTTTGTTTAGGAAAATATGTAATCCAAGGGTTGATTCCCTTTATGTCGAGTTCCGTTACGTCGAGCCGAAAACCTTGTCTCGCTTCTATTACCCCTATGTCGAGTTTAGTTTTCTGTCCCGTTTCTATTACCTTTATGTCGAGTTTAATTATATCATATTTTAGAAGTACAGTCACGTCCAGTGAAATGAATACATGCACATAATTAAGAATTATTAATGATTGGAATTGTTATTAGGAGAACTTGGGATCCAAGAGCGAGCGAAGCGAGCTCGGGACTTGTGGGCACCCCGACACGGACAGGTTAGGTTCGAAGGGGATGGCGGGGTCTTTCAGACCCCGCCATCCCCTTCGTGTTAAGGCGCGTTTCCATTATGCAAGTGATTTGCATACAAGTTGCAAGTTGCATGCAAATTGTGTAGTGGAAACAACAACTTGCAAACAAGTTGCAACTTGTATGCAATTAGGTTTAAACTTGTACGCACAATAATCAAGTCGGATCATTTGCACGCAAGTTGCAAGCGCATGCGGTCGTGCATAGAGGATTACTTTGTTTATGACTTTATTACTTTGTAAATATGACTGCTAAATGGGATACGGAGAAAACAATAATGTTTATTGAGGAATATCATAGACATGCTTGTCTTTGGGAACCAAAAAACAATCTTTCTCAACTAGAACTAACTTGTATACCACTAAAATCTTGTATGCAAGCTGCAAGTTGAACAAAATCGTGTTTCCAATTCAAATCACTTGCACACATGTCTGACGGTGACGTCATACATGCATGCAAGCACTTGCATAATGGAAACGCGCCTTTAGGTTACTTTAAACCATGCACGCAGAAATAGGAGCCCCGCGGAGCGGGGCTCCGTTGAGCTTCCTTTTTTAGGTAATCTTCACCTATACTTGTATTAATATTATTATGTTTTTATGCCATTGGCTTTTAATTTACATTCCTGACTGTACTTGTTCACCAAACTCGACATAAAGGTAATAGAAAGCGTAAAATATCAATACTTTGGAGAACAATAGACTTCCAGACTCGACGTAACGGGACTCGACATAAAGGGAATATATATCAATCCAAGTACGTTTTATAAGTTGGTCGACTATTACTCGTAAACTTGTAAAGCCTACTTAGTCATGATAATTTTCTTTTAAACTTCGTTATATATACTACTATTGTAAATTTTTTCACACCCTCAAACATAACCGTTTAGCTGGTAGAGGGGGGGGACACTCGGGTCGAGCAAAAATTAGCACTTTAAAGCTTAATATTTCACAAACGAATCTTTTTATCAAAAAATTGTTAATGGAAACTATCAATATTTTTTAAAGACCTATTTAATGATACCCCACACTAAGGGGTACGCGAGAAAAAAATAAAACATCCCCACACTACGTGTACAGGAGGTACCCTAAAAAAAAATATTTTACGAGATTTTATTTTACCACTTTTTCGGCACAACAAATCCGTATATTTACACCAAATTACAGCTTTCTAGTACTGGGCGTCTCTGAGCTAAGCTGCGGACAGACGGACGGACGGACGGACGGACGGACGGACATGGCGAAACTATAAGGGTTCCTTGTTGACTACGGAACACATTACTAGTGAAATTAGTGTCATGAAAATACTTTCATGCAACTAGTTTCGTAATGTAAATCCGGCTTTATAGTTTCGCCATGTCCGTCCGTCCGTCCGTCTGTCCGCAGCTTAGCTCAGAGACGCCCAGTACTAGAAAGCTACACTAGCGTACACGTAAAGTGGGGATGTTTTTTTTTTTCTCGCGTACCCCTTAGTGTGGGGTATCATTAAATAGGTCTTTAAAAAATATTGATAGTTTCCATTACCAATTTTTTGATAAAGAGATTCGTTTGTGAAATATTAAGCTTTAAAGTGCTAAATTTTGCTCGACTCGAGTGTCCCCCCCCTCTACCAGCTAAACGGTTATGTTTGGGGGTGTGAAAAAATTCACAATAGTAGTATATATAACGAAGTTTAAAAGAAAATTATCATGACTAAGTAGGCTTTACAACTTTACGAGTAATAGTCGACCAACTTATAAAATGTACTTGGATAACATATTTTCCTAAACAAAATGTATCGGAGAACATGCTCTTCAACTGCAAATGTAAGTTTGTCAACTTTATTTTTACAGCTTTAATAGGTATGTTTTTACGGTATGTTTTTTGGGGATAGGTAGGTTTTACCTTCAACTATTTTAACTTACTTCAAAAAAAGGGGGAAGGTTCTCAATTCGTCGTAATCTTTTTTTTTTATGTATTTTCCCCGGTTTCTCAAAGACTCCTGGACCGATTTTGAAAATTCTTCTTTTTAAAATTAAATTCAGCGAATCAGTTTAGTTAATTCGCATAAGTATTTTGATGGGCAACTACGGAACCCTACACTGTGCATGGCCCGACACGCACTTGGCCGGTTTTTTTTAAATAAATGCTTCTTAATGCTAGTTTGAGTTTCTCCAGGATCTTATGATCAGATCCTAATAGGTGATAATGGCCGACTGAGCACATAGCGTATACCTAGAAGGTATACGCTATGTGCTCAGTCGGTGGTGCGGACTAGCAAATGATCGCAGTGTGAGATGTGGCAGAGAGGTGAACTAACTGGGGGACATCCGCGGAGTGAAGTATATTATGTAAAACTTAATGTGGACCACAACCTTTTTAAGTACTTCCTTACTGTAAATTATTTTTTAATGATGATTAAGACGAAAATATCTAGTTGGCAGGATTTGGCAGATATGGCTCCCAATAATGTAACGTTGTTTTATCTATTATGTACATTTCAAAACAATTTCTTTTCTATATATCGTTTTTTTCTAGATATGGGTGAGCAGTAGCGCCGGAGCTGTAGAACGAATGCCAGTAAGTAGTTACAATATTGTTTTCACATTGGGCGACCTCTCCCTCCCCGGCGAGCAGTCACGTTCACATACAATGTGTCGCAACAGATGTGGTGCCCGCCCACCCCGCCCTCCGGCGACGGCGACGTGTACTGCGACAGCTGGGCGCGCGCGCTGTACCGGCCCGGCGCCGCGCACGACGGACAGCTGCCGCCCGTGCACCGCCGGGAGCCGCGCGCGCGAGAGCCGCGCCGCGTGCGCGCGCCGCCGCGCCCCGACCACGCGCCGCTGTCGCTGTTCGAGCGCGCCGGGCCGCGCCCGCGCCCGCGCGCGCGCGCGCCGCCGCACCCGCACCCGCACCCGCACGCGCCGCAGCCCGACTGGGCGCCCAGCGAGGACGCCGCGCTGCGCCGCGCGCTCCGCCTGCAGCGCCTGCCGGCCGAGCCGCCCGCCGCGCTGGCGCCCAACTGGGACTGGGCCGCCGAGCTGGTGGGCGGCGCCGCGCGCGCCTACCGCTCGCCGCGCGCCTGCCGCGACCGGCACGACGCGCTGGCCGACCCCGAGCGCGCGCGCCGCCGCCACCGCCGGCCGCCGGCCGCGCGCCGCCGCCTGGACGACGACGCGCCGCGGCCGCCGCTGGCGCGCCTGGACGCCATGCGCGAGGCCGCCGAGCGCCGCCGCGCCGTGCCCAAGCGCCGCCACGACGAGCAGGCGCAGCACAACCCCAAGCACGCCGCGCTGCTGCTGGAACACGGCGTGGACCTGGACGCGCCGCCCTCGCCCATGGAGGTGGCCTCGCGCCGCGCCGAGCGCATCGCCAAGGAGAAGCTCAAGGCCGGCGCCGCCGCCGCGCCCGCGCCCGCCGCGCCCGCGCCGCAGCGCATCGTGGTGGCGGCGCCGGGCAAGGCGGACGTGCGGCGCGTGCGGCCGGCGCAGGCGCAGGACGCGGGCCGGCCCGCCGCCGCGCCGCCGCCGCCCGCGCCCGCGCCCGCGCCCGCTCCCGCGCCCGCGCAGCTGCTCTATCGGCAACAGTCGTTCCCTGCGAGACATCTTAAAATTCTTCATCAGACGGCGGCGACTCACTCTCAGGTACATTTTCAAGGGTGCTAGTTATTTTAAAATTAACTGCACGTGTTAATTTTAAAATAACTAGCACTCCGTCACGACTTAGTCACCAATTTGCCGAGAATTCTCGGCGAGAATTCGCGGCGTGAATTCACGGCACTAATGTGGAGCCGCCGTTACAATATAACGTATTATTATTCAGTATATTGTAATCTATCGAAGTGAAATCGACAAATTGTGAAACGGAACGCACCTTGCGCGCTGATTGGTTGTACGGCATATGCCACGCGCCGCCATTTTTGTTTGTAAGGTGAGTTAGGAATGAAACACCAGTCAAATGAAATTTATTCTTCAAGAATTGTGATGTAATTTGATATTTTCGGACCCGATTTTAGGACAAACTAATTTCGCCTAGGCTCAACTCATCATCATCATTTTAGCTTATTGCAGTCCACTGCTGGACATAGGCCTCTCCCAGGGAGCGCTCCAGCGCACGATCTCCTGCTTTTTTCATCCAGCCACTGCCAGCCACCTTTTTCAGGTCATCGGTCCATCTTGTCGGGGGCCGTCCCACCCTACGCTTACCTACACGCGGTCTCCATTCGAGAACCTTCCTACTCCACCTATCGGTTCTGCGTTGACATGACCATTTGGACAATATCTGTAACTTTGGTCTTATGCCGTAAGACCTTATTCCGGATTTTATCCCTTAATGAGACCCCAAGCATAGACCTTTCCATAGCACGCTGCGTGACATGAAGTCGGTGGGCCAGCTTGACAGACATGTTCCACGTTTCGGCTCCGTAGGTTAGGACTGGAAGGACGCACTGATTGAACACCCGGCTTTTCAGGCACTGCGGCAGTGACGACGTGAGGATATGACGCATTTTAACAAATGCTGCCCAGCCAAGCTGCACTCTTCTGGCAATTTCCCGCTCGAAGTTGTCTCTACCTAGCTGTAATACCTGTCCGAGGTAGATGTATTCTTGGACAACTTCAAGTGTTATGCCTTCGACGGAAATTGGTTCTGGGATGACATGGTCATTGAATATGACCTTGGTCTTGTCCAGGTTCATCCCAAGACCCACACGTCTCGAGGCAGCATTGAGACTGTTCAGCATTTTTTGCAGGTCCTGCAGCGATTCCGCCGTAACAACTATGTCGTCGGCAAAACGTAGGTGCGTTAGATATTCACCGTTGACATTGATGCCCAGTCCGTTTCAGTCCAGCATCTTGAACAAATCCTCCAGCGCGTTGGTAAACAGTTTGGGGATATAAGATCTCCCTGTCTCACACCTCTTAGCAGCTGGATGGGTTTTGTTCGGTGGTTTTGTACTTGGACCGACATCGACGCCATGCTATATATATAGCAGCGACGCCAGGCTCCCTAGCACCTTTATGTACCTCCAATCGACTTGGCATCGCTGCAAGGATTCCAGAACAGCCCAGGTTTCGACGGAATCGAAGGCTTTTTCGTAGTCCACAAAGGCTAGACACAGCGGCTGGTTATACTCCTCTGTCTTATGTATAACCTACTGCACTGTGTGTATGTGGTCTACGGTGCTATAGCCTTTGCGAAACCCAGCCTGCTCCGGCGGCTAGAAAGCGCCAAATCTAGCGGAAAGCCGATTTGTGACGACCCTCGAAAACAGCTTGTAGACGTGGCTCAGGAGCGTGATTGGTCTGTAGTTTTTGAGGAGATTTTTGTCACCTTTCTTGAAAAACGAATGTCACCACGCCCCTGCTCCACGCCTCCGGGGTAGTCCCACTGGCTATGACGGAGTTGAACAGCCTCCTAAGCTCTCCGAGCACAGGTTGGCCCGCAGTTTTTGGAAGCTCGGAGATGATTCAGTCTTCGCCGGGAGCCTTCCCATTACTAAGCTGCCCAAGGGCCGTCTCAATCTCATCCATTTCTACGTCTGGGAGATCGTCTGTGTAGTGGCGTGTAAGCATGGCTCTTTGGTCATTTGCGTCGGGCTGCGGCTGCGGGGAATGCGAGGCGTAGAGTTGGCCATAGAAGTGATAGAAGTCTTCGATTTCGGCCAGAATCTCCGGAACCGATGCAACAATTCTGCCATCCGAGGTTTTCAACTTTGTCAGATGGCTTCTCCCGAGTCTTTTAGTGAAGACCTTCGACCCACGATTCTGCTTAATCGCCTCCTCTATGAGGCGAGTATTCAACTTACGAAGGTCGCGTCCAAAGAGAATTAAACCACTTGAGAGCTCATAGACTGATTTCGCCTAGGCACACGACTCACCACTGCGGGTCGGGGGACGAAGAAAAAACAGCGGTTGTGATTGGCCGATGCAACAATGTCAGGACGAATGTTCCAAACATAGTGATGCACAAGTCAGTTTTGCTACAAAACCTAATATCGATAAAATCGAACATAACGATGTCTGCTTATTCTTTTTTTTATTAACTATAGTGATTGGGCGTTAACTGGGTGCAAATAAAACACGTAACTCTGTTTTAACTTTATTTAAATTAGTGCTAAAATTAAATCAAGGTTAATTAATAAATAAAATCGTAAAAAAAATCAAAAGAAAAAAAATTGCGCCTAGGTTGGACGATCCTCCTGTACGAGACAATTATTTTAAAATAACTTACAACGAGGACATTATCATAGGAAGTTCCAGGTACGTTATGATCATCAAATTTGCATTTCTGGGAGGGTATTTGATGGTAAGTTTGTCCTATTTATTGATACTAAATCCTGTAATTATACATCAGGCATTTAATATTGTAACAATGCGGCCTAAGATCACGAATCACGTCTATAAATATAATAAATTAACTTACTTGTGAGATATTTAGATTGGAAGGCCCGGGTTAATAAAATTAGAACCATGTATAACCTACATAGATCAGCCGTCTTATTTTGTAAAGCCTGTAAATTATAAAGTTTTTATTTTACATGTAGGTACATTTTTTTTTTCTAAAAACGTACAAAATTTAACTGAAATATGTAAAATAAAACATACCAAAACAGGCAAAAACAGAGTCGGTGTTGCTAAACTAAATAAACGGCGTCGGTTCTTTAGGGTTTCAAAGCAATCTTCCGTGAAATGCCTTGAACAAACAATAGTAGGGGAGCCGAGGATGCTAAATCTGCAGTTCCTCGAGCGCCATGGCAATCTATTGGATTTGAAAGATTATATTTTAAAAAGAAAAAAGTTTCTGACAAGTTTTCTATTTTAGTGGGGGGGAGAGCGTGTAAACATTTTTAAAACTGTAAAAAAAAACAGTTGTAAAGAAGTACTCGAGCGCGTCAGCCATTTACAGTGTAAACGCGCTTTATATTTCTGATTACCATTACATATTAATCTGACGATTATTTCGAGGGGGCTGTCCGTAACAAGCGGTTGAAGACCCAAAAACGAAAACGCCTTACAAATAATAAAAATTAATTGGACGGAACGTTGATTGCTATAAAAAAACGAGCAGGCGTTACGTTTTTGTTTTACAACTTCAGGACTCGCTTATTTCCAAATGCCATGCTCAAATTGTCAGATTATTGAGATATACACTCTTCTGAACGTAATTAATGTACCTTTTCTTAATCTGACGCGCTCGAGTATTTTTGCGGATCGATTTTTTTTTACTAATCTGACGGGTTCTCCCAAACAAACCCCACAATATTAAGGGTTGATATTTGGTACAGGTACATTAAAGGGTGCAAGGATTCTCCCCTATAATAATCTGACGCGCTCGAGTCACAACACAAATCCCTTCCTCGCCGCCCCTACTACAACGCTATATTTTTTTGGAAACCAATTTTCCTTGTTGACAACATTGATTCACTTTTCTTTCACTTCTGGAATATTTGGAAATCTAAAATGTGAACATTAAGTAACGTTACTTTTTTACAGTTAGGGAACATCGTTATTTTTATCGACAATATTTTAAAGACTTAGTTTCGAAGTTGTCACAACACTACAGCAATGCATCTGTCTCTTTTTATTTATGCCTACAGATAGAAAGGGACACACTTATTGAAAATACCTAGTGAGTGTAAGGGACTTTTCAAAAAGACATCAACGCGGTGTACATTTTGTGTGCCTTAAACGTAAACAACCAGTTTAGCTTGAGCCCTGCAATTATTCATAATATTATCAAATTATAAATAAATTTTACTTACCGATGAAAAGTTATGCCATTCTTTTTATAGCTGGATGTTTTAGACGATTTCCCACACCATATTAATTGAACAAGAACTCATAATTAATTTGATATTAAGCAGAAATATTTAAAAATGTTATCAAAATAATCGCGTGTGGAGAGATCCATTAACTGGTCAAAACTAAAATGGTCAGTCATATTTTCATCTAATACACTTCTCATCAAAAAAATCGAAACACTTTCGTTTTTATTGTTTTTGTCCTAATTTTTACAAAAGAGAATTAATTCCATGAAAAAAAAACATTACTGTGTAGCTGGCAGTTTGGTCATTACAGTAAGAAGAAAAAAATCAAAATTCGAAATAATTTCATTTGTTTATCCTATAAATGAAATTAATCACTGTTTTGAGACAAATGTGTATTTAGGGTTGGAGTACGTTTCTCGTTTAAAAACTAAAAATTAGCGCTTGTCTTTAAACTTTCTGTTTCTTATTTCATTTACTGTGACTTTGGGACGTCTGAAAAAACTTTTTTTTCTAAAACATATGGATACTTCGCCCGCAGAAGCCGCCCAAGTGGTGGCATTGCTGGATTCTGGACTTAGTCAGCGTGTTGTGGCTGCAAGATTGCATCTAAGCTTATCATCTGTTCATAGAGTCTACAAACGCTATCGGGAGACTGGTTCGTTCACGCGCCGTTCAGGATCTGGCAGGAATCGGGTCACTTCTGAGCGAGATGATCGATTTATTGTAACAACTTCTTTACGAAATCGACGCCTTAACGCTTTTCAACTGCAGCAGCAGCTTCGCGTTGTACGAAGAATAGCTGTAAGTGACTCTACAATAAGAAGAAGGTTGAAGGAACGCGGATTGGCACCGCATAAGCCAGCGAATGGGCCGAAATTAACTGCAGACCATCGAAGAGCGCGCCTTAACTTTGCACGCGAGCACCTAACTTGGTCATACCTTCAGTGGAGCAAAGTACTGTTTTCTGATGAGTGTAAAATTATGCTGTATGGTAACGACGGAAGGAACAAGGTCTACAGAAGAGATGGAGAACGCTTTGCACAATGCTGCATTGAAGAAAAGGTCAGCTATGGTGGCGGTTCGTGGACGGTTTGGGGAGGAATCAGCGCCGACGGTAAGACAGAACTTGCCTTTGTGTCTGGGCCACGGCTGCCTGCACTAAACTCTCATCGGTACATCGAACAGTGTCTTGAACCTCATGTGATGCCCTATGCAAATTTTATTGGCAACGACTTCATATTCATGCACGACAATGCTAGAGCTCACACCGCGGGCGTCGTACGAGATTATCTTACCGAAGTCGGTATCTCCATTATGGTATGGCCAGCAAGAAGCCCGGACATGAATCCCATTGAACATCTATGGGATGAATTAAAGAGACGAATTCGAGCAAGAGATCCAGCCCCAGAAACACTTAGCCAGCTGCAAAATGCAATCCAAGAGGAATGGGATAATATACCACAACATGTGATCGTGACTCTCATCCGATCGATGAAGAACCGTATGGAAGCAGTAATAAGAGCTCGCGGAGGGAATACAAGTTATTAAATAAACGTTTCTTACATTTTTTTTTCATTTACGCGTGTTGTTTTACCCATTTCCTTCATATTCCATACAGGGTAAAAATTACTCATTATACAAAATACGAAACCTATGAAGACTTAATTTGAATTTAGAACATTAACATTAGGATTTAAAAACCTCATACTACTCACTATTAAATGACATTTTACATTTATTCCTAAATATACACATTTTTCTGATAATCCTTATCAAATCATAAACTGCGAGGTGTTTCGATTTTTTTGATGAGAAGTGTATAAGTGCAATTTCACTGATGTGTCGTGAGCCTGAGTCGCCCGTATGAACAGTCAAGAGGCTTTATTGTCATTGGTCGCGTCTCACTAATGGCTGCTACACACCTTACGATAAATCGACAAGTGTGTATGAGAAAAACTGTACAGTTTGTTCGATTTTTCTCATACACACTTGTGTAGCAGCCATAAGGCTCAACTAGTTCTTGCGAACTCGAGACTTGCTGGCACCCCGACTCGGACAATTTAGGTTAGAAGAGGATGAAAGACCCCGCCATTCTCTTCGTGGTTATTTTTTTTAAACCACCCAGAAGTAGGAGCCCCGCGTAGCGGGGCCCCGTCGACCTGTCGAAGAACTAGTTTAGCCTAGGCAAAACTAGTTTGTCCTAAAATCGGCGTTGGCCGGTACAAGTATAAAATATGAAATTACCTACGTCACAATTCTTGCAGTGCATTAATTTTATTTGAATGATACCTGTGTTTCATTCCTAACTCATGGACACAGAACGGTCTAATAAAAAGCCGACCAATCAGGGACAGCCTTCGGACAGTTGACAATTTGACTATTTTAAGATTGTAATTTGGCAATTTGGCGGTTTCACTTCGATAGATTAGAATCTATCGAATTATAATACGTTAAATTGTAAGCAGTACGTTAAGTTCACAATCTTTCGACAGTTTGCAATCTCGCGAGATAGATTATAATCAAACGGAATTTACAATTTTACGCTGACATATACACACCATTGTGACTTTATAGATTTTAGATTTTCAAAATTAATTCCACTAGGTCATCGACAACCCTTTCAAGGGAAAATTATGTTTGTCAATTACTGAAAGAGAAACAGTTTGGGTTTGGTTTCAAGATTCTATGTTTAGTTTATCGAAGCATGTAGTACGTATAATCGTGTTCACAGCAGCAGAGCGGTGCCAGCAGCAGCAGCGGCGGCGAGCCCGCGCCCGCCGTGCGCAAGGTGCAGCTGCAGCAGGTGGCCGTGCGCAGGCCCGCGCCGGCGGCGGCGGGCGCGGGCGCGGCGGCGGGAGCGGGCGCGGCGGCGGGCGCGGCAGCGGGCCCGCGCCTGCTGGCCGCGCGACACCCGCACTCGCACGTGGTGGTGGCCCACTTGGCGGCGCCGCGCGCGCCGGACCCCAGACAATAAAATAATTCTACCACCGATACAAACGAGTATTATTTCATGGCTGCCGAATGATATTCCCATTCGTCATGTTTCCCAGTGTTTCCCGTCAAAAAGAACTACTCGACTAGACTCGCCGTCTGATCCTGGACCATGCCCGGGTCGCCTCAATGAGCTGTCAGCAATACGACGGGGCCCCCTGGCCCCTGGCCCTCGCAGGCGCGCGGCTCGCGAGGCGCAGCGCGGAGCGGCAGGCAGCAACTGGAGCATAGCAGTCAGGGTCACTAACCACTAGACCAACAGGCCTGTTACTGCCTAATGACCTGTCAAACTTACTTGACGTGAAGTGTAGTAAAATTTTGTAACAATAGGTTTATACAGGGTTATTTGTAATTCGATGCGGTCCTTGAAATGGGTGATACTAGACCTTATTTGTTGTAATTTTAACCCCGACAACATGGAGTCCAAACTCACTGGTTTTGGAGATATCGAGCCTTTTTTTTTTAGCGTGGTATATGTAATCATCAAATGAGTCCTCCCACCCCGGGCAGGGCGGGAGGGACTGTCAGACTTGTACTGACTAAAATCCACGGTGTCAAAGTCAAAGTCAAAGTCAAATCATTTATTCCAATTAGGCCACCAAAGGGGCACTTTTGAACGTCGATTATTAAATTTAAAGGAAATAGGAAGGGATGGGATTGATTCTACACCCATTCGCTAAGGTAGGTTGTATGGAGAAGAATGGGCAAGAAACTCCATACTTACTCTTTTTCAAAAATGTTTCACAATGTTTTGAAATTACAATTTAAAAAAAAAGTAAATAAATGTGAAAGCGGTGCACTCAAGTTATGACCATTTAAAGAATAAAAAAAACAATAATTATACAGCTAAAAGGTACACGGTGTTCACACTTTCACAAAATAATGCAACTATAACTTTATACAAATACAATACAGGCAGTGTGTGAGCATTAAAATTACAACCAAGTTTGATTCTGCTCAAGCCCTACATTGTACTATGGAGCAGGACCAGCATGTTTCCAAGCATTTTTATCTTGAATGTAATCTTCTAATTTATAATATGCTTGTTTACTTAGAGAATTTTTGATATAAGTTTTAAATTTTCTTTCATTTAGTTTTAAGACCTCACTAGGTATTTTGTTGTAACATTTAACACAGTACCCCATAAAAGACTTTTGTACTTTTGACAATCTATAACAAGGTTGATCAATTTTATCTTTATTTCTCGTATTAAAATTATGCCTATCACTTATTTTTTTGAAAAGATGAAGATTTTTCCTAACATACATTATATTTTCATAAATAAATTGACAGGGCACTGTCATTATATTAATCTTTTTAAATAGTTCCCTGAGAGATTCGCGACGATTTAAATTGTAAATTGCTCTGATGGCTCTCTTTTGCAAAATAAAAATAGATTCAATGTCAGCCGCCCGGCCCCACAGTAGAATGCCGTAAGACATTATGCTATGAAAGTAGCTGAAGTAAACTAAGCGTGCTGTTTCAACATCTGTTAACTGTCTTATCTTTCTAACAGCATAAGCGGCTGAGCTTAGACGCCCCGCCAAAGATGCTATATGGGGGCCCCATTGTAATTTATCGTCTAAAGTGATTCCCAGGAAAACTGTTTGATCAATAAATTCGAGTTTTTTCCCGTTGAGTATAATGTCACATTTGCTACTTTTAACATTTGGTAAAGTAAATCTAATACATTTTGTTTTTTTTTCATTAAGAGCTAAATTGTTCAAAGTAAACCAATTTTGTACCTGAAGAATACAATCATTAACAGTATCTAGGTTTTGCGAACGTCTGTCTATTTTAAAGATTAACGACGTATCATCCGCGAATAACACCATATTCGGTTGATTTTTGAGTAAATGGGGTAAATCATTTATATAAACTAAAAAGAGGAACGGACCTAAAATAGAACCCTGAGGAACGCCCATTGTCATTTCCGACCCTAATGAGTTTATGCCGTTAACTTGAACTTTTACCTGTCTATCTCTTAGGTATGAATTAAGTAAATCCAAGGCTTTATTTTTAATTCCATAATGCTCTAGTTTCAGCAAAAGTGTTTCATGGTTTACGCAATCAAATGCCTTTGAGAGGTCGCAAAAAATTCCTATGGCATCTTGTGCTTCCTCCCAGGAGTTAAAAATGTTCTTTAACAAGGTAACACCCGCGTCAGTTGTACAACGCCCTTTTGTAAAACCATATTGTTGATCATGGAAGATAGAATGTTTATTAAAGTGGCATAACATTTGTTCTAGCATTAACTTTTCAAACACCTTGCTAAAAACCGGCAAAATGGACACAGGCCTATAATTGTTAGGTTCTTTACAATCCCCCGATTTGAAAAGTGGAGCTACCTTACTATGTTTCATGAGATCCGGAAACACTCCTTGGTCTACACTAGTGTTAAATATAAAAGCTAAGTAAGGTGCAACGGTTTCAATAAAAGATTTGCAGACTTTCACGGACATTCCCCAAAGATCTTCTGTTGACTTAATTTTTAGATCTTTAAAAGCTTTAATGACAGCTTGGGGGTTTGTGTGCTGAAATCTAAACTCCATTGGGCACTCCTTTACATTCTTTCTAAGTAAGGCAGCAGAGAGTGCGGGTGACGAATTTAAAGATTCAGTCGTTTTAAGAGGGATGTTCGAAAAGAACCTTTCAAACTCCTGAGCAATTTCCACATCTGAGTTTATAGGGCCATTTGCAGTTTCTAAGTTCATTTCAATATTGCGCTTCTTATTCCTACCTGTTTCATTATTTATTATTTTCCAAGTAGTTTTTATTTTATCATCAGCCGATTTAATTTTACCACTAATATAAAGAGCCTTAGCTGTTTTACATACACGTTTAAAAGTTTTTGAATATTTGGCAACATACTGATTAAAATTAATATTATTAATATTATGACTCTTAAGACCATAAAGTTCGAAGAGTTTTTCTCTGCTTTTGCGAATTCCTGGTGTTGCCCAATCACTAAATAAGAACTTTGTAACGATGGTTTTAGTTTTTAGTGGAAAAGTACGAATAAATTGTGTGTTTAAAATTGCAAAAAACTCAGCGTAAAACTCATTTGGGTCACTTACATTATTAAAACTATGATCACATAATTTATTTGCTATTGCATTATTCATATTTTCTAAATTTTTACCCGTAATTGGCCTATACCTTATTTGAGTTTTTTGAATTGGTGTATAGGCGCAAAACGTTATTGTTTGGCCACTGTGATCAGATGGCAATTTATTAACAATTTCTTTATGTACGTAATCACAATTCGAAAAAACATTATCTAAGCAAGTGGCAGAAGAAGCGGTCACTCTGGTTGGTTCCATAAAAACATGTGACAAATTGAAGGATTTAAAAAGACTCAACAGTCTGATACTATTTGAATTATTTTCTAACAAATTAATATTAAAATCACCACAAATGATGATAGATTTACTTTTATTACATATTTTATTTAAAACGTTTTCCATTATAGAATCAAACATAGGTAGATTCTGGTAATTTGGGGGTCTGTATACACATACTATAACATGCTTATCAAGCTCAACACAGGACAATTCAATGGTATGTTCAACTGACAGTTCAACAATGTCATTTCGAGTTTTAGATTTAATCGATTTCTTTATAAGTATTAATGATCCGCCATGTATCATACATTTACGACTGAAATTGCTAACTACGTAATAATTATCAAAACAAATAGACATAACTTGATGATCTTTTAACCAATGCTCTGTAAGGCAAACAATATCAAACCTGGTTGATTCCAAAAACATTTCTATTTCCAATAATTTAGAAGAGCACCCTTGAATATTTTGATGAAACAATTTTAGAGTGTGTTGCTCTCCACTTGATATTTTATACTTAACTAATTTGCTAGAAGAAACCTGTTTATCGTTCACTAATAATGAGTTACTAACTGCAGAGGTTTCTTCTGTTGTCTTACAATCTAGTTTAAACTAATATCCGGAGTGATCTCCAAAACAGGACCATTCAGTGTACCAGCAGGAAGGGAATACCCAACCTGTGTAGTAGTGGTCTCCAAGGCAGGTGGTATATTAGGTAGACCCTCCTTCGTACAGCATGCAAGTACAGAACCCTGTATCACTATGTTGTTAGGGCAACCTAACAACACAGACTCGTCACTTAAACTACTACTTAACCTAGAGTCTAATACATTCGCAACAACATGGTTAATATTAAATGCTATCAACATAGCAATCAAATGTCTACATTTCCGGGACAAAGATAAAGATCCCCGATTCAAAAAAAAACTACTAACAAATTTGTTACAATCAAAATACAATAATTTGTCACTATGACGACATGTCAACATGTGAATAGTACTGTTCAGCTTATATATACGGTGGTTTTCAGTGTCACTAAAACTGTCCGAATAAGGAAAAGCACACAACATCAGCTTTCCTACATTTAATTTTAATAAGGCGTCCACACCATCCACTATGTCCTTTCTAGACAAACCTATACTATTCCCTAATAGAAGAACCACTGAAGAATAGTCCTCTAAGTTGGAATGAGTAATTCTAGTTATTAATTGTTTAAAATTTATATTGTGATAAGAATGGTTTGTAAAACTATGGCTTAGGTAATTATGCAGAATTTTTCCAAAGCCTGAACCTAATTCGTCACAAAAAAAAATAGTTTTATTTTTTTTATCAAAATTACTGCACTCTTCTGATGGAAGAGGCAATAAGTCATGCTGGGGTTGACGAGGTGGTTGTTGGTTGGTACAGCTGCAGGAGAAGGTATTTGTAAGCGACTCATACCGCTCAGCATTGTACTTCACCAAGTCCAGCAATTCCCCGGCTTCAAACAGACGGTCACTTAACTGTTCCTGTGATCTTTCATATTTTTCAAAAATATCCTTCAGCAAATACTCCTTGTGTAGTAAATCATTATGGAGCAGCTGAGTATCACTATCATACTTTTCCCTGCATTTATCTAACTCACTAGTGCAAATATTAAGATTTTTTGTCAGGATAACACGTTCCTTTCTTAGAGAAATATTTAACTTTAAAAGGTTTTGTTTTTTAATTGACCTTTGTGACCGTTTTATTAATTTCTTTATTTTAATATATTTTTTGATTTTATTGTGACTTGTCATAATAGGACACAATGGCATGGTGTCATCACCAGTTAAATCAATTGTTACAGCCGGCTCACACACTAATTTTGATGAGGTACAAACCAACTCATGAAATAGGCTAGTGGTGTTAGAAATCTGTTGACTAATGTTTGCTGATTCGGAGAGTGAAAGGGCCTTATGGGCATCACATAGCTCCTGTTCCAGTTCTGAAATACGGTGCATGGCCAGATCATAAGTATCACTGCACTGTTGAAATGTCAATACTTGTTGTTTAAGTTGGCTGTGCTGATCGGCTAAGTCCATGTGTTCAATGTGTAGTTCAGCCAGTTGGTTCTTGAGGAAGGTGTTCTTTTCTACAACCTTCTGCACCTCCACTTCGCTGTCATCCATCTCCAGGAGAAGTTTCTTGCATTCTGCTTTAGAACGGTCAAGTTCCTTTAATGTAGCTCTCAGCTTCGCTTCCAACTCCTTGATGGTTGCACTGCGGGTCATCATTTTGATTTGGAATGTCACCTGAAATGTGTGAAGTTAAGCAGATTAATGTTTTTTGAAAATAAAGATGTTGGGATATTTTAGAAAATGTGAGGTAGACTGGGGGAAAAAACAAAAAAATGGAAAAGAAAAGAAATTAAATTGAAAGTTATAGTTTTAAGAGTTAAAATTAATTAGAAACTAAAGTATTAAGCAAATTTAAAGAGATTTAAAGGAAGTTAGACTGCTTAAATTCTGAATTTTATTATTTGACATTTGACAATAACATGAAATTTTGTCACATTACAGGGTTTTTTGTTTAGGGATTAAATTAAATTATGTAGCTGATGAGCCCTATTTTGTGAAGTATATTATGTAGTGTTTATTGTCTGGGCGAATGTTTACGTCTTCGATTCTGCTTCCACCAATTGTCAAGCAAAAGGAGTCATAAACCAGTGCCGGTGTGTGATGGACGTTGCTCAGAGACCGGAGCAGTATTGTGTAATGTTCCGTGTAATGTTAATATAATCTACAATTACAAAAACATATAAAAATACTCCCCGGGTTCGACGATTATTTGAAATCCGTCACCGTTGAGATGTTCCGTTGACAGCTGGTTTCAGTCACTGATTTTACGAAGATTTCGCGATAAAAAACACTGTATAACTAACTTTTCATGTATCTTATACCTAGATTAAACTAAATAACACTAATTTAACTTGATTTTAACACTTTTTACTATTTTTTATAAATTAATTCTACAGATCGTTTACTTTTGACAACCGGCTACCAGTGTGGCCAGCCTAAAAAAAAAAAAAGTGTGTGGTGGTGTTCTTCAATAGCCCTTTATGTTCCGGGGTCACGGTAAAGGAATACCTAAGTCCCCCCAGATAACAATTTAAACTTGTTTCAGACTTGCGACAAGTTTGATACATCAAAAAAGAAGACTTGCTGTAAGTTTGCCATGCAACTCTACAAACTTGCGGCAAGTTTAAATCAAACTTTCTAGTTGCCCTGCGACAAACTCGCATGAAGTTTGTTTTCCAAAAGAATATACAAACTTGGTATAACAAACTTGCTGCAAGGTTTGATTTGACAAACTACTCGTAGCTACAATTTTGTTACGACATACTTAGATTATGGTGTTTGGCCACGAACAGTGCCCAAATCGTCTGGTTTCCTGATGATTTGGGCACTAGTTCGTGGCCAAACACCATAATGTAGTAAGTCTTCACAGAAAATATAATATATTATTGCTGTGACTTCGTGAATACAACAACGTGAATAAAAATACAATACAATTTTTAATCATATAAATGACATTTATTTACTAATAATCAGTCAAGTCATTAAATAGTAATAACTAATTTCAAAAAGTCAAACAGGCGGCGCGCGCGTGAGTGTTGCAGCAATGTTGCCACAAACTTGAAACATCATCTTTGTCATAACAATATTCGAGCAATATTGCAGCTATATTGATACAAACTTGCCTCGTCATATTTGACGCAGCAATTTAAAATCAAAGAAAACTTGACGCAAGTTCGCTTGTTATCTGGGCCGCGACCCTGGCAGGCTTTGGCCCTCTGAGAGGGGGCCCCGTCATTTTGCTGACGCTCTTTGAGGCGCGCGTGGAACACGACGCGCCGTCGACCCGGGCATGGTCAATGGTCGGACAGCGAGTTGCCCTTTACTCGCTGTCCGCATGCCCGCGCCTACGGTGGCCGGAGATCGTCTGCCGGCGTCCGACGCCGTGGGCGTCTACCACTGCGGTTGGGGCGGAGGGAGGACGCTGTCCTCTTCCTCTCGCGGCCCGCCTCCTACTTAGAGATTGGCCCGCCCGCGTCTCTGATTGGACTGGAGTAGTCGCAACACCCCGCAAGGGGTGTGGCAAGCGGTCCCGGGGCTTTGCCCCCTTCCCGCGGACGCTTGCCGCGGCCCATAGCGATGGACCGGTCATTAGGGTGGTAAATGACCATGGCCTGTTATAGTTGTAAGGCATTGATAGTTCCAGTGAGAAGTTGCTATTGTTTTTGTGTAGGCGCGCCGCGGTACTAACAACAAGGAACCTTTCCCGCTTCTTCACGACCCCCAGGCGGTCCGCCCCCACCGAGTGAGACCCCCAGTTACCTGGGGGAGGCTCAGCAGAGAGCGACCTGCGACATGGGGGCCGGCTGGGGCGCGAGCACACGAGTGTGTGGCCCCCGCCCGACCCGTGTTCCAGAGCTAGCCAGTAGCGACCCGGGCAAGGGGCAGAGGTGAGTGTGTGGACGGTATTGTACTGTGTAACACCGCCCAGTGGTTGCTTGAATCACAGCCCACGCTGTGCATTCAGGCGTAAGTGTGTAGCGCCTGAAGAGAAAGTGATTGTGTGACACTGCACGACGAACCTATATTAACTTAGAATCCGTCGCACAGCAGGCGTGCATGTGAAGTAAAGTCTATTGTTTGGGTAAGTTACGTGTTGGTCAGCGACTTACCCAGGAGTCAATCCGGGAGGGGCGGGGGCGCAGTCCGCCAGGAGGTCACGGGGAAGGCGCCTTGCGTCTGGGGGGCGCGCGTGCAGGGGTGCCAAGTGCTTGACGTGGGGCCAAGCAGAAGCGTCGGCACGCGCGAACATCCCCGTCGCCAGGCGCCTTATGAAGTCGTCCAGGCTCTCAATCCCGAGGTCGCGCTGTATCACGTCGTTCCTCACGACGAAGGGTGCACCAAGGATGGTCCGCAGCACGAGGTGTTGTTGTGCGCGGAGTCGCCTCCGGTTCCCCTCGCACGTGAGGGCGAACCAGGCGGGTGCGGCGTACGTCAAAATTGAGCGTATATAAAGCTTATACACGCTCAACTTGACCCGCACCGGGAGTCGGGACGAGAGCACTGGGCGTAGCTGGGCGCGGGCGGCTCTGACCCGCCCAATGACCTGGCGGACGTGCGCGCCCATGCTGAGGCGACGGTCGATGGTGACCCCCAGGTACTTGACCCGGGGCGACCACGCGACGTCAGCCCCATGCAGCTTCAGGGGTGGTGGTAGGGGCGAGTTCCCGGTGATGATGGCCTGCGTCTTACTCACGTTCACCGACAGTCGCCACTTCGACAGCCAGTCAGGCAGGAGGTCGAGCGCGCGCTGCATTTTGACGGCCGCGTACCTCGGGTTCATTGATGTAGTAATGTACGCGGCGTCGTCCGCATACAGCGCGAGCATGGCGTCGGCGGTGGTGGGGATGTCGTCGGTGAAACGTGAGTAGCAGGACGGAGAGATGCAGCTCCCCTGCGGCACCCCCGCAGTCACCGGGCGGGCGCTGGATAGCGCGTCCTCTACCACCACACGGAAAGTCCTGTTAGTTAGAAAAGATTGGACCACCTTGACCACGCGACGGGGCGCGTCAGAGGTGGCTAGCTTATAAATAAGTCCTTCGTGCCACACACGGTCGAAGGCCTTCTCCATGTCAAGGAATACTGCAACCGCATACTCCTTCTTGATGGTGGTGGCTGTCAGGTGGTGCAGTACCCTCGACAGCTGAAGCGTCGTGCTGTGTTCCGACCTGAAACCGAATTGTTCGGGGCGAGGCGTAATGTGCGGCTGGAGATGTCGCAGCAGGAGGCACTCGAACACCTTGGAGATGGTGGGCAGCAGGGTGATGGGCCGGTAGCTCTCTGGCTTCAGAATGTTTTTCCCCGCCTTGGGCAGCATGATTACGCGCCCCTCCTTCCACGCGGCGGGAAAAGTCCCGGTGCGCAGTATCGCTGTGTACAGGCGCGCCAGGGCCGCGGTCATGCGGGGTGGCAGGTGGCGCAGCGCTGTATTTGTTATACCGTCGGCACCGGGGGCTTTTCTAGGCCGCGTCCTGCGGATGGCGCGTTGTACCGCCCCGGGGGAGAAAAAGATGGGGGACTCCTCAGGGGCTACCGGCGTCGCGAAGTAGTCCCCAAGGTGTTTCTCGACTGCTGCGACATGTTCGGTGTCGGTGGTAGGGTTAGGTCGGAACTGACGCTCCAGGTGCTCAGCGAAGACCTCCGCCCGGTCCTCTGCTGTGTACTTGAGCGCCCCGTCCCTGTCCCTGAGTGGTCGTACCGGAGCTGGGGTGTTGTTAAGCCGCCTGCACAGCCTGTGTACAGACGGCCAGTCATCCGCTGCTGCCTCTATCTTGTCCTCCCAGCTCTCGGTGTCTCTGCTCCTCAACTCGGCCTTTATCTTCTCCGCTAGACTGTTAAGCCGGGTCTTGAGGGTGGGGCAGCGTAGTTGTTGCCACTGCTTGCGTAGGCGCCTCTTGTCGGCGATCATTTTCTGAAGGTACGCCGGCAGGGGCGGCTGTAGCACTCTCCCCTGCGGCGCAGAGGTTGTCGCCGCATCTAAGGCGCTTTGTATGCAAGCAGTGACGTCACGGGCTAGTAAGTCCACGTCTGCGGAGGTAGTCGCGGACCGAGTTGGTGTGGTGGCCTCAATCTTTTCTGTGAAGTCCTCCCAGTTGATGACTCGACGTGGCGCGGGTGGACGCTGTCTGGTCGGCACTCCTTCCAGGACGACGAGTACAGGGTGGTGGTCAGACATCATCTCGTCGTCCAGGACCTGTTGGGTGACCTGGCACTGCAGGCCCAGGTGGATGACGATGTCAAGGACGTCCGGCATGTGGTTGGGGTTGTCCGGGTAGTGGGTGGGAGCTTCCGGCCCTGACACCGTGTAGCCCCGGGCCTCCGCGTCGGCGAAGAGCCACCTCCCCCCGTCGTTGAGCTGCGCTGAGTTCCACGCTGGGTGCTTGGAGTTCATATCGTCTCTGATTTGTCGGTGTTGCCAGCATTTATACACTCGTGGCATAGACAACAAACTTGTTGTCTATGCCACGAGTGTGAAATGTGCTAAATCGACACCCCGCGTAACTACGCGGGGTGTCGATTTAGCACATTTTTAATTTATTTTAAATAAGCTATCAGATAAATTATAGCACTTAATACATTTATATCTTTTTTCGTTATTTATTTTGTGACACGTATCTGACCCTGACATCACATTGGGCCCCACCAGCAAACCAGCGCTGTGACATTTTAATAAATGTCTCGGCACATGCTGAGGTGGGAGCCTTTTGGCCTCGCAGGACTAAATTGTTTATTTTTATTTTACCTTTTGTTGATTTTCTTTTAGATAAATTTTGTTTTCCTTTGTTGTTTTTATTCATGTAATTCTGTTTGTTCTGTGTCTGTCTGTCTGTCTGTCTGCTGTCCTTTGTGTGTCAATAAATATCTTTTCTTTCTTTCTTCGCGAACATTACTGCTTCGCAGAAGGAGGCGACCGCTTCCCACTCCATCTCGCCCCGCAGCATGGGCTCGACCAATGCCGGGCGCGAGAGGTCTCCGCCTATCGCCGCCGTGAGGTCACGTCGGTGCTCTGCCCAAGCGGGGCAGTCTTGCACCGTATGCTCTACTGTGTCCTCCGGGCGATCTTCGCAGTGGTGACACCCGGGCGTCTTCCCTCCCTATCCGACACAGGTTCCTCCCGAAACTTCCGTGTCCGGTGAGGACAAAGAGGGGTCTTACCGCCGCGATTGCGGCGTGCCCGGAGATATCGAGCCTTAAATATTTTTCGAAAATCAAGTAAAGTAACATGGAAAAATAGCAATTTCATAAAAATCTGCTATTTCCTTAAGCAACGACGATATAATACTAGACTCCTAATAACAGGCGACCGATGTCTGCCAACACATTAGGCAAAAAAGTCTTATATCCGTCTCATTTCTCGACCAATCCTGTGAGCCGTAAACATACGTTGAGACAAAACAGACCTTGAGTTAGCCAATCACAACGCAGTACCCCGCCCCCCTCGCTTACGTAGTACCTCAGCGAGTTGGCAGAATAGTTTTGTTCGTTAGATCGTGCAATGCGTAGTCTAGTATTATATCGTCGTTGTCCTTAAGTTTGCCGTATATGGTTACTTCCCAGAATTTGATATATCCTTAAGGGCTTCACACACAGCAGCTATAATGTAAAGATGTACATTATAGCACGATACATCTCATTACATCTTTCCATAGAAATCGTCAGGAGACCACACACGACAGCTGCTATAATGTATATTTTTACATCTTCGAATCTTAAGATACAGAGCGATGCGAAAATACACATTTATATTTCGATACATCTTAATATTCTTATTACATCTCAATACATTTCCATAAATCTCTCTTCGAAAAGGATGTTATGAAATGAAGGGAATAGTAGATTGTTATTCAAGGGTGGAAAGAAATCAATTCCCCTAACGAGGTTTTTTGACGCACGAGCGAAGCGAGGGCGGCTATAGTCCGAGTGGGAATTGATGACTTTCACCCGTGTTAAACACTACTTTTCATTTCAAATATCGACACCGGAAGTATCAATTAACGTAAGGGACAAAATACGACTTTTCAGGAGAGCCAAAAAACCATTTTTATTTTTTTATTTTGTCTATAACTTTTTACTGTCTGGTCCAATTTTTATGGTGTTCAGAGCAAAGTTTCTTAGAATTTCCCCTTCTTTCTTGTTTTATACGAAAGATTTAGGAATACTCAGTAGTTTCAAAAATAGCATGTCCTTTACATTATAAAAAAATGTTTAGATGACCGTTACGTTACTGAAATTTTATAGATAATCCGTCGAGCATAGTGTAAGCAGCAAGAGAAATACAAAATTATACGAAATTTTATTGTAAAGGACTTTATCAGTGTTGAAATTTAATGTAAAAATAGATTATCTACTCAAATTTATACTATTTTAGCACTATGGAAATGAGATTAAAGAGTAAATGAGTTCAGTTTCAGGTTTTACTGCTAGATATCGCAGATTTATGTCTGATTCGAGTCGGACCGCGTCCTACTGCTCCGAGCTAGCTCGGTTACTAGGCTCAGAGTAGTTCTACATAGTTTTAGATGTTTATGAAGCAGGATTTACCTGTTCACTTTCTCTGTGATGTTCTTCGTGATCGCTGAATCAAATGAATAGTCCAAATTCTTCTCCTTTTCACAGATTACTATCCTTTTGCTATAAAAGAATTGTTTTTCCTGTCTTAACTCTTCGATTAACATGTCTCTGACAATTCAGATACTATTTAAAACAAAATCCGTTTTTTTTCTTTGTTGACTATAATTAATATTGAACAGAATTAACCACTATCTGAGTACACTTTGTATGCAACTTACTCGTTTGAGCCCACTCGGTCCGAGCACACTCTGACCGCGTCAACGCGGCTTTAATTGGCTTTATAATTTTTTTATATTAATCAATTTAAGTTTTCTTGGAATTTATTGCTACCTACTACTTTTTCTCCACCTGGCAAGAAGTGATGATGTGTAGGTAGCGGCTCTGAAGAGGATACATATCTTCTTCAGAACCGATATTGAATGAATGTAATGGAAACGAAAGGTCGATGAATTAAGGCATAGAAATTGTGCGAAACATGATATTAGTATGATGGTAATTAAAGTAGAAGTGACGAGTAGAGAGGACGTAAGAGGAAAAGATAGAATAAAAGGTGCATGGGTTGTGTGAAGGATGAAGCAATTAATATCTGTTTCACGTATTTCATCTGCAGTGAGATCGTGCGCTGTGGTGCTCCTTGGGTGAAGTCTTTGTCCAAAAGTGGTCTTAATATTTAGAAATGATAATGATGATGAATTTTACCAGCAGATTGATTTGTGTTGTCTGTATTTTATGTATTTTTATGTCTAACAGCCGTAATTTTCCAAATCCCTTTACCCTTTTCTGTTGCATTTAAATTGTTTCCAGGTAATTCTTCGGATTTTTTATGTCGTAAGTGTCACCGATCCCTAACATTTTATATAAACTTCAGATTTCGTCAAACAATTTTTTAATGTAAGGGACATGTTGTTTACAGTGAGAGACATTTTATTTACAGTAAGGGACATGGTTTTTAAAGTTAGGGGCATTTTATTTAAAGTAAGGGACATTGTCATTTAAATCGACTTATTTTTGACCAAGGTAAGGGAGTAAATTATTTAGTACGGTGACTTACTTCATTTTTTTGAGAAGAAGAAATATTAATGACTGTTACATCACATTTTTTTTCAGAAATCGTTTTTCGCGGTCAAATTTTTTGTACTGTAAGGGACATTTTTTTGAAGATAGAATTTTTTTAATAATACCAATCGATAGAGCGCGAAATTCTGAATCCAATGATATATATAACTCATTTTCGCCAAAATGTCCCTTACGTTAATTGATACTTCCGGTGTCGATATAAGGAAAGTAAAAAATAGTAGTTTTTCTAAAATATTTATTGATAGTAACTAATGTTTGCCCGCGGCTTCGCCTGCGTTAATTTAGAATTTGAGAAACAATACGGATCGTGTAAGTGGCGCCATCTGGAATATGAACGTCATTGTTTTTTTTTTCTCGCCAACAGCTCTCTTCTGTTATTCGGGATGAAAGATACCCTATAACCGTGTCTATACTCCTGACAACGTATATGCTAAATTTTGGGACGATCGATTCAGTAGGTAGTAATGCGTGAAAAGGTAAAAAAACAAACATACTTGCATTTTTATTATTAGTTTAGATCAATAATGTTATTTGACTCGATGAGTACAACTTGTCGTCGTTTAAAACAGAATCTATGCACTGGTTTGAGCACCAATTCAAAACATAAATAAACACAAAATAATAGAAACAGTGATTGTTTTCGAATCTTTAAAATTCCTACATCTTGAAACAATTACAATTTAAAAAAATATCCAACTTACTACCTACAATTTAAATCAGTGTAGATTTATATCCTAGAGAACTATTGAAAAAAAATAGTAATAAACTAAAATTGCGAATAATATTGAAAAAAAAAATAGTAATAAACTAAAATTGCGAATAATATTGAAATAAAAGTATGCACAATTTTTTTTTAATTATTTGAAACTTAGAACAAATAAAAAGAAAACAAATATAAAAATAAATAAAAACAATAACAACAAACAATACCACTGTTATTCATTTGTTATAGCTGTTGGTTCTCCTTAAATAAATAAATAAATAAAAAGTGAAAAAGAAAATTGCAAGATTTGATCCTGAGACCCCTTGCACGAAAGTCATGCAGGTTACTAACCAGACTGGCTAGTACGCTGACAGTAGTATTCAAATAGCGGTTCTTATACAAATGTCAACAATGACTGAAAGTCAACACATTATAACATTGCTAATCCCCCAAGGAGAATAGCGTAATTATACATATCCTATTAATTGAAGAGCATTTTAAGGAATATTTGAGGAAAAATTGAATAAATAATATCCAGTGGTTTAGCTTCCAACTCCAAACAAACATTAAAAAACAACAAAACTCAAAATTGCTTATCTCCCAGGGAAAATAGCGTAATAATACATAGCCTATTGACAGAAGCATATTATTAGGAATATTTGAGGAAAATTTGATCGACAACTTTACAGTAGTTTAAGAGATAGATCAAATAAAAAAAAAACAAAAAATTTCGAAAAAAAAAAGTTGATTTGGCATCAGAATCGATCCCTTATAGTACAGGATCCGTATATAGAACGACCTTCACCGATCGAGTAACCGGACGAAATGTGTTTTATATGAATTAAAATATGTTGAAGAATGTGACGGTGATGGGTTGCCTCATAAAATCCTGTCAAGGATATTTTTAATTAATTTTATAAAAGGTCATTTTTTTTCAATACCTTCACCGATAGAGTAACCAAAGAAAATTAACACCAATTGAAAGTCCGAAGTCTATAGAATATGCTAACGTAGGGTTGCCTACCTTTTTCTTGTCAAGGATATAGGGTTGCCTAATTTGAACAGGTGATAAAAAAATGCTACCTTCACCGATCGAGTAACCAAATAAATTATATATCAAAATAAAGACATTTTTTTTACGAATACGATGGTATACGGTTGCCTATGAAAAACTTGTCAGAAATTAGGGTTGCCAAGCGTTGAAGTTTGAAAATTTTAGACGGTTGGAAGCACATGAGTAGATAAACGGACTTAGCTTCTTAAGAACGAGCAAAATTGTTACCTATTTTGGTAGGGTTGTCACAATAGGGTAGACAAATTAAACAAAAAATTATTAAATAGCTTTATTATTCAGTATGATAGAATCGAATCAAATAATTTAAATCAACTAAGCCAATTAAAGGCAATTTTGAATTGTCAAAGGACATTTTTAAAGATGTTTGGTCACCAATATATTAGAGACCAAACACCTACCTTCAAAAGGGCGCGCGTTGTCAAATAGACCGCGCTTCTTACATTTTCGTTCATATTATCATTACTACTCATCACATGTATTTCTCATTTATAGTAGCCTCTAGCTATGTCATTGGGAGTAAAATAAAGAATATTCCGTCACTCGGGATGCTCTCTCGACTCCATAGATCGCACTTGTTTTAGCCCCGGCGCAGTCGTCCAAAAGACTACACGCGCCTGTCTTCGAAAAGGTTACGCGCGACGTTCAACGCGACATGCGCTCGTTATGCGGTCGTAGTGGTTCTTCTCAATCTTATCGAAATAGGCTTGTGTATTTGTTGTATTTTTCCCACGTTCTTATACACTTACTTTTCTTGTTTGTTTATTTGTTTGTTTGTTTGTCGTTCCGGTTGAACTTTTGCAACTCAATTTTGAGGCACTTCCCGATAAGCTAGCAGGCTGAAATTTTGCACACGCTCTGAGTTTTGATGACAATACAAAGAATGACTAGCTAAAGAACGTCATAACAAATCCAATATGGCGGCCTCCCCAAGATGGCGGATGGCCTGTTTGACATGCTCCCCCATGATATGGGTATCAAATGAAAGGGTTTGCCGTCAGAATACGAAACAATATGAAAGGGTTTGCCGTCAGAATACGAAAAAAAATAGTCACGTGACTTAAATCCAATATGGCGGACGTCCAAGATGGTGGACAGGACATGGACGTTGGGGCGTATCTTTGCTAGTTACACCCACGATCTACACACGTCATGTGAATATATCCCATAAATAATCCCTTAAATAATATACGCCCCCACGTTTTGAGTGGCCCCTCTCTCAGCCCCGTAGGGTTATTTTCTTATTTTACTTAACTTAAGACATCAAATAATGTTGTTTAAAAAGGAAAAAGTTTTGGATTACGTAACAAACCTATGTATTTAAGGATAAGATAACACAAAAAAATCGGAAGAGCAATTTTTCACTCGAAGTTAGAGCGCGTTATGTAAAAAGTTGATTTGAAGTGACACTGAAATCGAAGATTTGTTGGATGTTTATATCCAACACACGACACGACACGCACTTGGCCGTTTTATTTTTGCTAAGACCGAGACCTTCGTAGCCTTTATTTTCTTATAAAATTTATCCCTACAGCTATGTATTATACCTTTCTAAATTTGTCCTTACGTCTAGTTTTATATAAAACAAACATATTTTACGTACAACAATAAATAAAAAAAGTCTAGAACTAAAACTATTAAAGTTTCACAAGAACTAAAGTTTGATTTCACAAAAATTGCAATAACTTGAAAACTACTGGACCGATCTTCATGAAACAACTTGTGTATCTATTTTTGTGAAGAAACACAAGCCTTTTAAATACTTTAATTGAAAAACATACATAAACAAAAAAGTAAGTTTTCAAGTTACGTAATAATCTAAGTTTTAAACTTTTACAATTTTCCACTAAAAAGCTTATCTAATTAGAAAGTAATAAGAACGTACAAGATAATCTAATAAGAATCTAATATATACACAACACAATCACTGGATTCTGATTAGAAGACACTTGTCTTAAAAATCACCTTATAAATCACACTGTTCAACGGCAAAGGCCCTCCCACTACTTGCACCCCTTGTCGTTGCGTGGGTCTCGTCGCCGACAATCACCTTCTTTCATCATATGCCAAATTTCAGTTCCGGAGGAATTTTTCGGACCACATATGCCTCGTTGACTGGACTATTGGAATGGGTATCTACGGTACTTTCACAGTTATTATGTCTTGTGACTGGGACTGTAGCACCATAACTATTTTTGTACTAACTTTATTTTAGGTCTTTTGACAATTCAAAATTGTCTTGGTTGCATTAAATTATTTGATTTGATTTGATTCGATTCTATCATACTAGATAATAAAACTATTTAACATATTTTTTGTTTAATTTGTCTTACCCTATGGCCCATTGTGACAACCCTACCAAAAAATGTAACAATTTTGCTCGTTCATAATAAGCTTAATCCGTTTATCTACTCATGTGCTTCCAACCGTCTAAAATTTTCAAACTTCAACGCTTGGCAACCCTAATTTCTGACAAGTTTTTCATAGGCAACCGTATACCATCGTATTCGTAATAAAAATGTCTTTATTTTGATATATAATTTATTTGGTTACTCGATCGGTGAAGGTAGCATTTTTTTGTCACCTGTTCAAATTAGGCAACCCTATATCCTTGACAAGAAAAAGGTAGGCAACCCTACGTTAGCATATTCTATAGACTTCGGACTTTCAATTGGTGTTAATTTTCTTTGGTTACTCTATCGGTGAAGGTATTGAAAAAAAATGACCTTTTATAAAATTAATTAAAAATATCCTTGACAGGATTTTATGAGGCAACCCATCACCGTCACATTCTTCAACATATTTTAATTCATAAAAAACACATTTCGTCCGGTTACTCGATCGGTGAAGGTCGTTCTATATACGTATCTTAGACTATTATCTCGAAAAAAAATATTCAATGTACAGGAATGACAGCTCTACGATTTTATTATATGTAAAGATAAAGATAACATGAGTAGTACCTATTTAATTGCATTTTTGGCATCAGTATTAGGGTATCGAACCGGGAAATCCCAGTCCCGAAAATCCCGGGACTTCCCGGTTCTTGAAGTATATTTTGAGACCCGGGACATCCGACTGAGAACCGGGAAATTCGGGATTTTCGGGACTCAGAAAAACAGTGTAAATAATTTATTTAAACTTGTTAATTCTTTCTTTTATAGAACAATATAATAAAGTGGATGTAAGGTATTTATTCACTTCGTCGTTATACAGGGTGAAATTTTAATGGTTGTCTTTCCACGGCAGGACGATTAACCATCAGTAGTACTATCGAAACACAAAGTTAAACTTAAAAAAAAAAGTTCTTTGTTTTTTCAAATCTTTAAAAAAGTATTCATAAACTCGAAAGAGCGAGAATCGATAGTAGTCAGCACTAGATATGACGTAGGTAGGTACCTTCACGAAACTCACGACGCGGCAAACTACAAAAGAAGAGTGAATAATAAATGTTCAGAGCAAAATAAAGGGCCGATTACACGATACGATTCATCGGGCCGATGAGCAGGCCTCGATAGATTGGGCGTTCTGATCACACTACACGATATCGCCACCCTAACTCACTTTTCAGCCGACCGTCGAGCAGTGAAGGTGGCGCATGGCGCCTACGTGGCGCCTACGCTTACAAAGTATCAGAAACTTGGCATCAGGGTTAAAAAAAAAAACATTTTTTTTTTCAAATTTATAAAGTAAACAGTTCAATAATTTCTTTTATAAAAGTGTTTTTTTCAGTTTCTGGCTTTTTTTTTTAAAGATTTCCACGTTGTTTGTCGTTGTCTTAACGTATCTAATATCTTTATTTTTTTTATTTAATCAGCACTGAATGTTTGACTATACAAAAAACAGTTATACAAATATGAGGCATATCGACACCAAAATCATAAAAATACTGCCATCTCTTTTTAACTTCATTCATTTTTCGTAAGTGAAAAAAGATGAAAGTGTTTTTGAGAGTTCCTATAATGGAAACACTTCATTCCTATCGTCATTGAATACCTATTTGCGGCCGGTCGCCATTTTATCCTCTCACTGCTTGTCAACAAACTTGGGGTACGTCAACTGTCAAATGTACGTGAGCTGTGGATATAATTTGCGAATATTGGAGTAATTTTGCTGTGTTGTTGCGTTTGAACTCGTTTCTATAGAGGAAATCATCAATTACAAGATGCCCAATTACAATATAATAGGATGTGACGTCCAAAGAAGCGGAAATCACCCGAAAATTACCTTGCACCAGTACGTACTTCATTTTTCAGCTTAAGGGGGATGCTCCAACCAGCCCGCGAAATTCAAATTTTTTTACGTTTTTTGCAATTTGCAGGCCAGTGACATGTTGTAACTTTATAAATATTTGTGTTGCGCAAATAACAAGTATAATTTTAAATATAAAAAATATCAAAAAACTCGCTCCATCAGCTCTCACATAGAAAAGGTGCATCGTAGTTAGATTTCGGAGATTTTAACATGATGCACCTTTTCTATGTGAGAGCTGATGGAGCGAGTTTTTTGATATTTTTTATATTTAAAATTATACTTGTTATTTGCGCAACACAAATATTTATAAAGTTACAACATGTCACTGGCCTGCAAATTGCAAAAAACGTAAAAAAAATTGAATTTCGCGGGCTACATCGAAGCAATCACCTTAAATACTTTTAGATTTAGATAATAAACAAAAGATTCTGCATTAGTTGAAGAGTTTCAACAGTAAAGCATTCATAATTTCCCTTTTGCCTCTAATATCAACAGTAATAACATTGTATTTCATGAAATCATTTTCTTGTTTATTTTAGGGATAGAGTAGTGCTTAGATGACATTTTAATATTTATCGATAATGCTATACTAAAGTTCTATAATGGTTTAATGTTTTATTTTCAAGGCTGCCTGCTTATAATGCAAAAAAGAAAATTTGACTGGAAACAACTGGCATTGAAAACTTAAAGATGTCAACAAAAACAATGTTCTCTTCACTTTGAAGAATCTTGTTTCAACTGGACAAATATGAAAATATTGTAAAACATTTTTAAAAAGAGTAAGTATGGTGTTTCTTGCCCATTCTTCTTCATACAACCTACCTTTGCGAATGGGTGTAGAATCAATCCCATCCCATCCCATTTCCTTAATTTTAATTATGCGACGTTTAAAAGTGCCTCTTTGATGGCCTTATTGAAATAAATGATTTGGCTTTGAATTATTGTTGACTTTTAATTAAGAGCGTATATTCCGAAAGTTGGCAACGTCGCAAATGGTTGTCAAATATTAGCAAGTTTTAATTAATTTAGCATTGTTACTGTATGAAAATAAGAAATAAGGCTCTGTAGTGCACTAAAAAAATGATAAGGGAATGCAATAATTAATATCGTAACACCGAATATATAGTTTTAGATGTAAAAATAGCATTTGGAAGCTTTCCAAATGCCTTTTATACACCTGAAACGGTTACAACATCAAATTCAGTGTTTTAATTGCATTCCTATATCATTTTTTTAGTGCACTACAGAGCGATATTTCTTGTTTTTATACAGAAAATTTGCCAAATTAATTAAAACTTCTAAATATTTGACAGCTTTTTGCGACGTTGCCAACTTTCAGAATATACGGCCTTAAAACCCAAAATCATCGGCATGTCATAAAAGATACGTGTTGGAGATGTCCGTGCCGGGAGCCCATCGCGGATGCAGCGTCATTAAAATTTGTTTTCTTTGTGTTTGTTCCCTCCGTCTCGAACGTCTACCTAAAGGCGCGGGGCGGGCCCACCGCGGCGCACGGAGAGGCTACGCACGTGTGTTAAGCTTCGCCTTGTAAGAAAATGTATGTGGTCGTGTCCACTACAACCCACGGAGAGTCATTGATACATGCGTGGCTTGCTCGAATACATAGCTCAACGCTGTTGACGTGGGTCTAAGTTTCCACTGGAGTACACGAATATGACTCACAACTATCTACAGCTCGTTTGTTTTCAGTCCTTCATAGGCCTTGTGGGACGGACGCGTTTCGTGTCCGTGGATTGCAGTGGCACGTGCGTAGCCGTGCCTCCGTGCGCCATGCCATACATAGTCGTGGTTCTTGGTATAGGTACTCCAGTGGAAACGTAGACCCACGTTGTCAAACAAATTAATACACGGAGCTAAAATGCGCCGCGTGCCCGTGCACAGCATGCGCCGCGGTGGGCCCGCCTTAACGCAATACTTGAATAACACTTATAAGCCTAGCGTCGACTATAGAAGAAACGAGTCGAATCGAGCCAATGTTTATCTGACACGAGCCGAATCGAAGTGTTCATTCATCGCGACTCCTCACCAAAGTAGTTTGACAATTTCTAACTTAGCTCAACCGTCCTTTTCTCGCGCTACCTTAGAAACCATGTGTGGTCACCGCCCAACAAGTAAGGAAGTAGGATGTTATCTTTGCGCGTCTCGCAAGTAAGCAAGTTGAACTTGCTTACTTAAAGAAGTGTAAATCTGGCATATCTACTAAAAGGTGGTCCATTTATTTTATAGTTATTGAACAAGAGAATCGGCTCCAATATTATCCAAAAACTAAACATGATTGCACGTGTAAATTTTATCGATGTTATTGTAGAGAAATATCGATATGGGCTACTCTATTAGCCGCCATTTTATCCTCTCAGTAAAGTGTAGGTATGCACGTTTATCTTGTAGGTATTTCAAGTCCATAGGATTCATAAGTCAGTGTTAATCAGCGTCAGGTGGCAAACTGTGTGTTGCCGCCTGACATTATGCTGAGCTGAGGCCCTTTGGCATTAATTTTTAAGTTTGTATTGTTATAGTTTTAAGTTTTAGCACAAGTGCCAATAAACGCAATTTTCTTTCTTTCTTTCTTTCTTTCTTTAAACGAGCAATTCTTGTATATTTATAAATAATCAGGATCTCGGAAACGGCTCCAAGGATTTTCATGAAAGTTACAGATTGGGGGTTTTTCGGCCCAAGGAATCGATTTATCAAGGTCCCAGGTTCGAGAAAAGCTCGGTTCCCAAGATATAGACATTTTAAAAACCGAGCAAAGCTCGGTCAACCAGATATTAAATCAATTATGTTTCATTTCTAGACTGCATCTTTTCAAATTCACCCTTAATAATGTTTTTTTTTACGAATATGATCAATGGAAAAAAAAACAAGTGATGTTTTTTTTCTAATATTTTTAAGAATTGCCAATAAAAGTTAAAAATGTGGCAAATCAATGGCATAGACGCAAATGGTTTTATGTCAGGCTATATAAACTCCTGAATATTTATTTATTTTCATTTTATAAGCATTCATCCGCCCTGAAAAGTAGTCGCTCTCGCAGCAACAGTGGGTATAGTAAAAAATAAGAAGAAGAGAAGACGTTAGACCGAGCAAAGCTCGGTCAACCAGATATTAAATCAATTATGTTTCATTTCTAGACTGCATCTTTTCAAGTTCACCCTTAATAATGTTTTTTTTACGAATATGATCAATGGAAAAAAAACAAGTGATGTTTTTTTTCTAATATTTTTAAGAATTGCCAATAAAAGTTAAAAATATGGCAAATCAGTGGCATAGACGCAAATGGCGCAAATGTGTATGTCAGGCTATATAAACTCCTGAATATTTATTTATTTTCATTTTATAAGCATTCATCCGCCTTGAAAAGTAGTCGCTCTCGCAGCAACAGTGGGTATAGTAAAAAATAAGAAGAAGAGAAGACGTTAGCTGAAGGAATATTTACGAGTATTCATTTCTCTTTCGCGTTGCGAAGCCATTTTCACTTCACGACATGTCATTTCACGTCGAACGCCGCGCCGCTACTGAGCGCCCTAACCGCGATCACACGACACGATTTATCGGGATTTAGGGACTTAGGGCCGTCGGGTACACTCCATCGCCCGATTTAGGGAAACTAACAGCCTAACAGCGATTACACCACCCAATCCATCGGTACTTAGGGACTTAGGGCACGATGAATCGTGTCGTGTAATCGGCCCTTAAGCTCTCTCGAGCCTGCACGAACGCGGCGGTGAGGGGGGGCCGCGGCCTCCCTCACCCGCGCCCGCGCCTCTGCGTTTACGTTTAGTTTAGTCCTTCCGCGAACGTCATAAGTGTAATACGTTATCGACATCTTTTCTGTGGTCTATCGTGGTCTGAGCTCAAACACCTGGTGTATTGTGAGGTATACATCAAACTCGTGACGTGTTGTTATGTGCGATAGTGGACGCTTTCAATATCGTGAGACTTGATAAAGACACTCTTATCAAACTGAAAGACAACCAGTTAAAACGTACTCGTTTGTGCATTGAACATAGTGGTTTGCATTTCGAACAATTACTCCGCTACCGGGAAATGTAAGTACTCACTCGTACCTCGTAAATAAACATTGTAAATAAGTTGATTCCATTTTTTTAATACGCCTCAAATACTTATCTAAATCAGACTTTTTAAAAGATAATTATTTATGACGGTCCTAAATCCGTAAAAGGGGTGCCCTCTATCTGGCAGAAACTTGTTTCTCCGAAACCTATTTGGCAGAACTCACTTGGCAGAAACTTTTTCAAACGAACATTGTTATGGTATAAATTTTTTTTTAATATAATTGTTTTTTGGCCTAATGTTTTTATGTCCGAATTTAAATTGGGATACTTTTAAGATGGCAGAATTGTATTGGGCATAATTACTTTTGTCAGAGTTACAATTTTGCATATTTTCATTAATTAGCATAACGTTTATTTAGAGCGCCGATTATTTGGAATAATTTGACTTGGTATACTTCGAAGATCACAGAATTTCAGAATAGAAATAATTTAATAGTCATAATAAAAAATAAAAAAATTGTTATATAAAATCAATATGGTGTGCTACAAAAGTTAGTGACAGAAATGAATCGCTGCAAAACCGACTTCACGTAGTCTTGTCTGCCCTACGCGCGTAGGCGCGGAGGGGCGAGGCGGCCCGTGAGCTGAGGAGCAGGTGGTTTTAACCACCTGCTCCTGGCGTAAAATCATCTGCGACGATTAGCTCGCGTGGGACCGCCAGAGACCCGCAGCGCCGGAGCCGTGTCAGAAGCCATGCCTGCTGCATGTGCTGAATGCTTGCTGCATGCTTACTGCATCATCTTACTGTCTGGGAAATAAAAACCACACAATTATGTAAAAGATGATTCTGGTTGTGAACTTTCTACGAAATGATGGTTATACTTATTGATTATTATGGAAATGAAATTTATGCCTAAAGATGATTCTGACTTACAAAATTATGGGTTTCGGTGTTATGGTAAATGAGTGTATGCCAAACGATTTTCTGCGAAAAGAGGTTTATGCTATCCGTTGCTATGCAAAATAAAATTATGACGTAAAAAGTTCTGCTATAAAGGGTGGACCCCCGTAAAAGTATGAAGGGAAAATTGGAATAACTTATTAGGTTTTGTGTTTTGTTAAGTCAGGACTTAAAGTATGATCAGCACGCGTAGCATGACCACCGTAGAAACAAGTTATATCGACGGGAGAATCGACATACTGACAGATTGAAGAAAGATCTCTATCGTCCTAAGCATGGCGATGTTTGACACGAAGAAAAGAAATGTTTCTTCTCTACGATAGAAAGAAGTCTACAACGTCGAGCATGGCGACATTATTATCTCTACTTTTGACACTTGGGGGAAGACACATTTCTTCTCTACAAGAGAAACTTGTCTACATCGAATCAGACCTAGACAAGATTCTTTTTATAATATTCTCGGTGTTTATCAACTTATATTTGTTTTAAAAACAAGTAAGGGTCCTCCCAACTCAATCGCTTTAGTTTTTAAGCCCTATAGAATAAAAAAGGCTGAATGAAACTTATTACAAAAGTGCATCAAACTTTTTTTAATACGAGTTCCATGAAAATTTATACAATGAGAAACTTTCAGTGAAATAATGCAGACAGCTATGTTGGGTTTTAGCAGATCTTGTTATATTTTTGTAGGGTTTAAGTATTGGCTTCTTTGTAATAAAACAACATCACTTTCATATTCAGTCATAGACTCTATTTTTCTTAAAAAGAACGACAGTGGATTCATACATCCATAGAGTAATAATTAAGTTGCCATCACAAAATAAACTGTACAAGTTTATAAAATATTACTATTTCAACACTTCCCCGTAAACGTAGGATGGTTTATTTTGTGATAGATGCATATTACATAATTGTACTTATTACACAGCAATTTAAATTTGTTTACAAAATAGGTTTTAATTATTTTAACTTTAACAAAGCTTTAGAGAATTTATGAAATTTGACAAATGGCAAGGCTTTAGTAAAAATATCACTTACATTATCTTCAGAGGATACATACTCAATTTGAAACAGATGTTTATAATAATCATCTTTTATAAGAAAATATTTTACTTCAATATGTCTACTTTTCTTTAATCTTCCAACCTTTATAACTTTAATGGTAGTTTGGTTATCAATCAACAAAGTAGCTTCAACTTCTTTATCAGTTAGTTCCTTTATCAATTCAATTAGGTATTTTAATTCTTTTACACATTCATTTGCTGCAATTAATTCAGCTTCCATAGTTGACTGTGCAACTACACTTTGTCGTTTTGATGACCAAGCTATTGGACTTCCATATAGTTTTATTACATATCCAGAAGTACTTTTTCTTCTTATATCTTTAGAGACATCTTCTTCTATTTGCATAACATCTCCTGCAAAATCTGCATCACAATATGCAATTAAGTGTAAGGATTTTTCATTATTATCTTGACAATTACTATAGAAAATTCCAGCAGAAGGTGTTCCTTTTAGGTATCTCAAAGTTCTTTTAACATTGACATAATCTCTTGTTTTAGGATTTTCTGTTGAACGGCTTTCAAAGTTAATTGCAAAGCTTAAATCTGGACGTGTTTTGCAAGATAGATATAAAAGACTTCCAATTGCTTCTCTATAATTGAAAGGAGTATTTTTCTGTTCTGGACATTCTTCTCTATTATTGTCTGTTTTGTAGATATCTTGAGAGATAGGTGTGTTCATAGGTTTAGCATTGTTCATCTGAAATCTTTTTAAAATTTTGTTAGCATAGTTTTCTTGAGTAATTAATATTCCCTCTTTAGTTCTTTCTATGTCTATTCCGAGGTAGGATTTTGGATTTTCATATATTGTCATTTCAAACTCTTCTCTCAATTTTTCTTGTAGTTGTTTAATTTTAGTTTTGTCTTTGCCAGTAATTATTCCGTCATCAACATGTATAGCTAGATACATATCACCATCTTTGGATTTAAAGATACATTGATCTGTGTTTAATTGAATCATACCTTGTTCTTTCAAAAATGTTGTAAATCTTTTGTTCCACTGACACGGTGCTTGTCTTAATCCATATAGTGATTTTTGTAAAAGGCAGATTTTACCAGGTACATTGTATCCATCCGGTACTTTGATATATATAGGCTCATCTAGCTGTCCGTAAAGGAAGGCTGTTTTCACATCAAGGGTTTGAATTTCCCAGTTTCTCCTCGCAGCAATAGCAAGTAGTAGTCTTAACGATGTAGTATCAACAACTGGACTATAAATATTCTCCAATTCCATGTTTTCTTTCTTTTGTGCACATCCTCTTGCCACAAGTCTAGCTTTATATTTTCCGTTATCCTTTATTTTGAAAACCCATCTACTTGTCAGAATTTCTTTACCTTTTCCTTCATTTTCGTCTACATATATCCATGTATTATTTTTCATAAGGGAATCTTTTTCTTCTTGTATGGCTTTTAGCCACTTATTCTTGTCTTCTGAGGATGTTGCTTCGTCATAAGTCATGAGTGCTTCATTTTCATCAGGGAATATTGTTAGAAGAACTTCCTTGTCTTCTTCTTCACTTGATAAGTTTATTACATAATCTTCATATTTTTGGGGTATTCTTCTTTGTCTTATTGGTCTTCTATTTTCAGTTATTATTGTTTCTTCCTGTCTTCTATTTTCAATTGTTGTAGTATCTTCTTCTCGTCTATTTTCATTAATATTGCTATTTTCTGATATTTCTTCTCTTTCTTCCCCATTGTGTTTTCTTCTATTTTCTATTGTTGTAGTTTCTTCTTCTCGACTATTTTCATTAATATTCTTATTTTCTGGTCTTTCTTCCCCGTTTTCTGTGTTTTCTAGTTCTTCGTTTTCATCAATAATTTCAATGATAAGTTGATCTTTACCTTTGGGTTCTGAATAAAATAGTGAGTTGGTAACAACAACGTCTCTACTGATGAATAGTTCTCGTTTTTCTGGATTCCACAGACGATAGCCATTAGGTGCATATCCTACGAACATAGCTTCTTGACTTCTTTTGTCTAGTTTCTTATGAGGTCCCAAATTTTTAGCATAAACCTTTTGGCCAAATATTTGTAGGTTATTCAGGTTAGGTTTTTTATTGAACCAGTTTTCTGCAGGGGTATTTTCCATTCCTTTAGTTGGACTTCTATTAGTTAAATAAGCTGCGACTCTCACCGCTTCGCCCCATAACTCTTTGTCACAGTTGGCATCAAAGATGAGTGCTCTTGCTTTATTCATTAGAGTCAGCATCATTCGCTCACTTTTTCCATTAAGTTGGGGTGTGTATGGAATGGTGAAATCTTGTACTATACCTTTTTCATTGCACCATTGCGAGAGTTGCTGATTTTGAAATTCACCACCGTTATCGCTTCTTAGTTTACTGCATTTTAAATTAAAGTATGTCTCACCTTGGTTAATAAACATTTTTATGTATTTTAATACTTCACGGGATGTTTTTGTTTCCATCAGATACACAGTGCAGAAATGGGTGTAATCATCAATAAACACAATGAAATAAATATGGTTGTCATATGTTGCAGGACTTATTGGCCCACATACATCAGTGTGTATAATTTGCATTGGTCTGGTTGCTCGCTCTCTCACTGTATTAAATGGCAATCTCACCTGTTTTGCTTCAGCACATATTTTGCAATCCACATTTTTGACATTGTTTTTGGATATTTCACATAGTTCAGGAATTTTTGACATTTGACTGTAACTTAAGTGACCGAGTTTTCTATGCCAATCTTCTAATTGAGAGTTTTCTTTTTCTGTTTGAACAATTAGAGCATTATCTGTATTCTTCTTAAAATTTATTGAGTATAAACCGTTTCTGTTTTTTGTTCCTTCAAATACAATATTGTTTTCTGGTATGTTGATTTTATTATTCAAAATGTACACTTTTTCTTTATCGAAATAAACAGTATTTTCAGATTTTGTGATCATATTTACCGATAGCAGGTTCTTCGTTAAGTTTGGTACATAATATGCTTCTTTCACTATGCATTCTTGGAATTCAATAGATCCACAACCTTTTACTGTCATTACCTCATTTTCTTTTGCAGTTTTTACTTTTTCAGTACATGTTTTCATTTCACTTAAGATATCCTTTTGATTGACCAAAGTTTTGTTACAACCGCTGTCTACTATCATCACTATATTCTTGTCACTCTGTTCTTCATTTTCATATTGTGTGGTATAGGCATGAAAGGCGACCTTTTTCTTATTATTGTTGTTCTGATTATTTTTCTCCTCATGTATGTTTTTATATCTGCAATCTTCAGCTTTATGGTTTGTCTTTTTGCAATATTTACAGGCCCTTTCTCTATAAAAACATTTATCTGTAGTATGATTAGTCTTTTTACATATTGTACATTTTATTGATGGTTTTCCACTGTATGTCTTGTTAACATTTTGACACTTAGTCTTGGTGTGACTTGCCCCGAAGGCTACTTTTTGACTGGATTCTTCACTTTTAATTTTATATTTATCTTCTTCAAGTGATAGTCTTGATATGAGATTTTCTATTGTCTTGTCTTGTGTAGGTGTTGAATCCCAAGCACTACTAAAATGTGTAAACTTGTCTGGTAAGATAGTCATGATTTTGGATATTACCATCGTTTCGGTGATCTCTTCTTTGAGTGTTTTTAGTTTGAAAACCAGGTTTTGTATTTCACTTATGTTTGTTTGTATGTTTTTATTTTGATCGTACTTGTAGTTGTAAAATTCTTGTAGTAGCAAACATTTTTCTTGGGCATTGTCTTTTTTATATATTCTAAGTATTGTGTCATACATTTCTTTGGCACTGTTTGCTGTCATGACATGAACTTTTACTGTGTTGTCTATTGTTCGTAAAATTACGTGCTGTGCTACAGCGTCCTTTGTTTTCCACTTGCTTTTCTTGTCAGGGTCATCTTTGCAATCGACTTGCGATGTGCCATCAATGATGTCCATTAATTGTTTTGCACAGAAAAGAATCTTTATTTCGAAATGCCACATTGTAAAACTGTTGCTGTCTTTTAGTTTTGTTACGCTTGAGATATCGTCATTATTTATTTGAGCCATTTTGTCACTTTGTGTTTTTACTTATTTGCGTAACACTTTTCACAATTTATAGTTTATTATATATGTTTTGTTAATGGCATGATCTGGACCCATAGCCTGTTGGGTTTTAGCAGATCTTGTTATATTTTTGTAGGGTTTAAGTATTGGCTTCTTTGTAATAAAACAACATCACTTTCATATTCAGTCATAGACTCTATTTTTCTTAAAAAGAACGACAGTGGATTCATACATCCATAGAGTAATAATTAAGTTGCCATCACAAAATAAACTGTACAAGTTTATAAAATATTACTATTTCAACAAGCTAATCTTTCCAATGTTTTATTACACAAAAATAATTTAGCAAGAATCTACGTGACATCAGCCATAAACATGTAGCATGGACCCAACATTATCTGCCTAAAATTGCAATAATCATAATTTATCATAATTATAATAAATACCTGTCTCCTATAACACATAGATAATGTTCTACACTTGTTTTTCTCTCTTTCTAGAAAGTATGTTTATTTTATTTGATATTTGGCTAGGAAAGACTCGTGTCCATACTGTGTGTCTATGGTGTGGAACCTTTTTGCGTTTTGTTGTCGGTTTGATTTATGTGCAAATTTTTTTTTTTAATTGCAAATGAATGCACATATTACTAGAATTATGGATAATTCTGTCTGATTCCAATAAATCATTTTAATTGTATTGAAAACTTGAGAATTTTACACGTTTTTTTGGTTAACTAAACGTTTTAGTTCATTCACAGTTCAGTCATTCGCCGTTGCTATGGAAAGTAAGCTTATGTCTTGTCTTCATAGAAACACGAGTCTACAGGTCGCGCCATGCTCGGGCAGAAGACATAACAAGTGGGATAGAAAGAGCTTTGTCTTTTCTTGGTAGAATAGAGATAGAATCGCCATGCTACGCGTGCAGCTGATTTAAAAGTGCAACGACCCGTGCGGTCGATCGAGCCAACCACGCGGCCACTACTGTTGGTTCAAGTCACTTTCGAGTTTTGTTTATCACAATTGTAAATCTGCCATTTGTTGAGTCTAATTTTTTTTATAAATATTAATCGATTGTATTACCGATACAAACTCATTTCGCTTCGGAAAAACAACCATGAGAATTTCACGCTGTATACGGGATAACATGTTCAGATACAGGTGTGGTTGACAAAGAAGAAAAGTTGATAATGTAGTACTGGTTATACTTCAAAAGCCTTTGACAGGGTCTCGAGACAAAAAGCTTCCTTGCTTTTGGTATCCCAGTTGATTTTTGTAGCTGGATATCAGACTTTCTTAGTGAACGATCAATCAGAGTTGTCGTTGATGACTGATCCTATGAGCTTTTGGTTATTGACTCTGGAGTTCAACAGGTATCTGTTTTCTTTGCAACTCTTATTTTGCTGCACATTCTTACCCACTTCAGCCTGGTATTGTTGGATAGGTAGATAACAGTAATGTTTCAGTGACATATACTTGCCCACTGCAAAATCCAGTGGGGATGAAGTTCATTGCTTCAGAGAAACCATGGTAGAGTGAACAGATTTGATACTTAGTATCCCAGTGAGCGAACAAGAAACTTCTCTCTTTTAACGCCACCAACATACAGGCGTATATTTCCTTAGTGAACTAGGAGTAAATCGAAACTACATCTTTTATAGAATTATTTGGACCAACTCCTATTTTTCCTGTTTCTGTAACTGATGAACTTGAGCTTCTGGGCATGGAGCTGACATCCAGTGTCAACTTTGACGTGGGCATCCTAAATAGAGTGAAGTGATACCTTACACCTGGATAGCCTATGTGCAAGCCCATTTCTGCATAAGGTGACTGCGTCGTAGTAGCCCGCGAAATTCAAATTTTCTTTTGTTTTTTCTTACGGAGTATTGCAGTTACCTTATTCTACTTAATCATTGGGATGGCTCAGATAATTACAACTTACTGCACTAGACCCAGTGGAACGCAGAGCTTCATAGACTAATTGGCAATGTGAAACTGGTGGATGGTTACTCTACAGCTTAGGTCATCTCATCGACGCAAGCTTACCCTTTTTTCGTGTTTTTTTTTATTGAGTTCGCTCGTGGCTAAGATGAGACCTAAAATAGGTCGAACTCATGAATTCTACAACCTCTTTCCACCGGCCTACTTGCATTACATCTAATGTCCAGTATTGGACATCTAGATGAACTGCAAGTTTCCATCCATTTAAATTATTATAGTTAGTACAGTTAGAGTGAATAGATTTGCCACCTCTGAATAGAAAAGAGGCAAGAGCAAACCCATGTCCATGAGGCCGACGTATAAGTTGGTTGTATGATTTTAGTCAGAATAAATACTATGCCCTAAAGTTATCTTATTATTTTCATTGTTTTCTAATGCCATGGAAAAAATGCATTTTTGTCCCGAAAATCCCGGGATTTCCCGGTTCCTTGGACGCCTGTCCCGAAAATCCCGGGTCTTCCAACAAGGACCGGTTCTCGATTCCCTAATCAGTATCGATCCCTAATCACCCCCTGATAGTTATTTTGGAAATATATTTCATGTACAGAATTGACCTCTTTACAGATTTATTATAAGTATATAACGGAGAATCGTTATCAGAGGGGTTGGGATATCGGAAATAACATTCAGAATATCTTCGTTAACACTTTTAATTACTTGCTAACACACACTGAATACAAAATAATCAAGGATGGCAGAGATATCGCTCGATTAAAAACTTAGGAACGCGAGAAGTTTAACATGGCGGAGCAACCAAAATGTCTACCCAGCTTGCCGGACCGATTCAAAGTGTTCACTTCACTAAACTGTCCGCCCAAGTGCCCTACCCCACACAGGTTAGCCAACATCTGTCAACGTCACTACCTGTCAACTTCGAATAGCTGATTAAACTTCCGAATCGACATTTGACTCGACTATTCGCTCGGTGTTGCCATTTGCTCCCCATGCTAACCATCTCCAAATTATCACTAATTTGACGCTCCTAAACAATCTGTCAATTCTAACTTAATAGTTACTCCAATGAGAGATAGATGGCGTTATTCTAAATTCACAATAATCAATAGAGATTCTAAAATGCGTATCGGTTTTGATTCCAGGCCGACGATAATAGATGGCGTTATTCTAAATTAACAATAATGAATAGAGATACCAATTTGTTTTTCTGTTTTGATTCCGCAGCATGATAATAGATGGCGTTATTCTAAATTATTGTGCTTCTGTGCTCATTCTGCGACACGGCCATTCTGACAATTCACACGTCCTCGTGTGAGACATCACATCCTGAGGAATCTGGAATGAGAAAAAATCTCGAACAGTAATCATTCTAACCGTTCGGCCATTCCTGACCCAAATGGAAAAGGTTTTCTCATCAAAATAATTACAGGGTCTAATAAAAATCACAAGAAACTCTTTCTCTAAAAGCTGACATGTCGAACAACACCCATACTCATTCAATGAAGGGAACTAATTAAAATATTGCAGTGCTCATACTCTGACCTCCATCCGGTCTTCAAAACGTAACCTGCACCCGGTTACAAACACAACACCATCAAGATAATCGTTTCGAGCCTTTATCAAAATAATTCTTTAAGGTTTGTTCAACATGCTACCTTATTTTTCCTATAACGTTACAGATTATAAGAAAACTTACTATGCAAGATACTCTAAATGTTAAGTTGACTACTGCCAAACCAAAACAAAACCAACTAAGATGAAAGAATAAGGCACATAATAGAAATCGGCACAAAATTAAGAAAGCATTATGACTCTACCAAACATATCCACGGCACTTAACCAGCACCATGCATCACTACTTACCCAGTCACTGAAGTACTTAACCAGTACTTAACATTGTGGCGCTTAACCAGCGTTACAAATCCTATCACCTAATCAGTGATAATAACAACGCTTACCCATTGATATTAACCCTCTAACGCTTAACCAGCGAAAGCACACATAACACCCTTAACCAGCGATTCAACGGCTAACGCTTAACCAGCGAAAGTCTACATCATTACACGCTTAACCAGTGATTTAACAGCTAACGCTTAACCAGCGAAAGCCCACGTAATCCGCTTAACCAGCGATTACACTACTAACGCTTAACCATCGATAGCCAACACAAATCGCTTAACCAGCGATTCAACAACTAACGCTTAACCAGCGAAAGCCCACGTAATCCGCTTAACCAGCGATTACACTACTAACGCTTAACCAGCGATAGCCAACACAACTCGCTTAACCAGCGATTCAACAACTAACGCTTAACTAGCGATAGCCCACGTAATCCGCTTAACCAGCGATTACACTACTAACGCTTAACCAGCGATAGCCAACACACGTCGCTTAACCAGCGATTCAACAGCTAACGCTTAACCAGCGAAAGCCCACGTAATCCGCTTAACCAGCGATTACACCACTAACGCTTAACCAGCGATAGTCAACTCAACTCGCTTAACCAGCGATACAACAGCCAACGCTTAACCAGCGAAAGCCCATGTAATCCGCTTAACCAGCGATTACACCACTAACGCTTAATCAGCGATAGTCAACTCAACTCGCTTAACCAGCGATAAAACAGCCAACGCTTAACCAGCGAAAGCCCATGTAATCCGCTTAACCAGCGATTACACCACTAACGCTTAACCAGCGATAGTCTACTCAACTCGCTTAACCAGCGATACAACAGCCAACGCTTAACCAGCGAAAGCCCATGTAATCCGCTTAACCAGCGATTACACTACTAACGCTTAACCAGCGATAGTCAACTCAACTCGCTTAACCAGCGATAAAACAGCCAACGCTTAACCAGCGAAAGCCCATGTAATCCGCTTAACCAGCGATTACACCACTAACGCTTAACCAGCGATAGTCAACACAACTCGCTTAACCAGCGATTCAACAGCTGACGCTTAACCAGCGATAGTCAACACAACTCGCTTAACCAGCGATTCAACAGCTAACGCTTAACCAGCGAAAGCCAACGTAATCCGCTTAACCAGCGATTACACCACTAACGCTTAACCAGCGATAGTCAACACAACTCGCTTAACCAGCGATTCAACAGCTAACGCTTAACCAGCGAAAGCCAAAGTAATCCGCTTAACCAGCGATTACACTACTAACGCTTAACCAGCGATAGTCAACTCGCTTAACCAGCGATACAACAGCCAACGCTTAACCAGCGAAAGCCCATGTAATCCGCTTAACCAGCGATTACACCACTAACGCTTAACCAGCGATAGTCTACTCAACTCGCTTAACCAGCGATACAACAGCCAACGCTTAACCAGCGAAAGCCCATGTAATCCGCTTAACCAGCGATTACACTACTAACGCTTAACCAGCGATAGTCAACTCAACTCGCTTAACCAGCGATAAAACAGCCAACGCTTAACCAGCGAAAGCCCATGTAATCCGCTTAACCAGCGATTACACCACTAACGCTTAACCAGCGATAGTCAACACAACTCGCTTAACCAGCGATTCAACAGCTGACGCTTAACCAGCGATAGTCAACACAACTCGCTTAACCAGCGATTCAACAGCTAACGCTTAACCAGCGAAAGCCAACGTAATGTTTAAGTTCAAACACTAAACATAACACAATTAAGACAGACCGAAAATCCTAGAGCAACCAAGTACCTTTGCAATTTGTACCATTACAATGCAAGAAACTAATCATCAAAAAGCAGGAATCAAATTCGTGGCCTATGGCTAACACTAGCCCCACCAACAAACCTCTGTTTGTTTCACACCGTTCACCATGAACGCACAATACACGACCTCCGCCAGTGCCATCCGCACACCGCGCTTCCATGGACACCGGGATGTCAATAAGATACGGATTACGGCTACGAAATAGCAACTGGTACGGTCCGACCAGCCGACCTAAGATTCCACACTATCATCCAACTCAACATCTCTACTTCAAAATGGTACTTGAACCTCAGGCATTCCCCCCAAATCCACAATCCATCAAGTGCCCGCTACAATCAGGCAACACATGAAAACAAATCTCAAAACTAATGTCACAGATCTCCATCAAAGTCGAAAATCTATAGGCTACAGACTTTAATAAAGAACACAAGGCACCAGAGTCGTAAACAAAATGAAAATTGCTCACCGGATAGGGTCCCAGTCGACGCGCTCAGGAGGCACAGGTCAACCCTCTCCTCATTAACAGGCTTCGACGCCCCGGAGTCGGCGCCGCTCCTCTCTCCGCGCCGTAGCAGTGGAAGCAGGTGATCCCGGATACATGAGGCTTCGCAGTTGTCGATGGACTCCTCTTGTTGCTATTGCTTGCAATAGTCGCTTGAAATCAGTTCACGTCATCCCAGGAAACGACACGGTAGGCAGCCAGGTAGAAGCTCCTCTCTTCCAGGCGCGGCTTATAGCGACCATAAGCGGGGCGCCATCTTGATCTTGGTCCGAAGCACATCACTGTAGTCGTCACCCAACCACGTGCACATCTTGTTTCTCAGGATCGAAATCCGGTAAACGAAAGCCATGTGGTGACGTAGTAGGTGTTTTCACGGCTTGAATCAGTGTCAGAAAATTGCGGTTCCAACAAACACATTCATTTTTCATCACTATAGTCTTTATTTCGAACACGTGGGTCGTCGTGGTCCATCCCACTTCTGATAACGGAGAATCGTTATCAGAGGGGTTGGGATATCGGAAATAACATTCAGAATATCTTCGTTAACACTTTTAATTACTTGCTAACACACACTGAATACAAAATAATCAAGGATGGCAGAGATATCGCTCGATTAAAAACTTAGGAACGCGAGAAGTTTAACATGGCGGAGCAACCAAAATGTCTACCCAGCTTGCCGGACCGATTCAAAGTGTTCACTTCACTAAACTGTCCGCCCAAGTGCCCTACCCCACACAGGTTAGCCAACATCTGTCAACGTCACTACCTGTCAACTTCGAATAGCTGATTAAACTTCCGAATCGACATTTGACTCGACTATTCGCTCGGTGTTGCCATTTGCTCCCCATGCTAACCATCTCCAAATTATCACTAATTTGACGCTCCTAAACAATCTGTCAATTCTAACTTAATAGTTACTCCAATGAGAGATAGATGGCGTTATTCTAAATTCACAATAATCAATAGAGATTCTAAAATGCGTATCGGTTTTGATTCCAGGCCGACGATAATAGATGGCGTTATTCTAAATTAACAATAATGAATAGAGATACCAATTTGTTTTTCTGTTTTGATTCCGCAGCATGATAATAGATGGCGTTATTCTAAATTATTGTGCTTCTGTGCTCATTCTGCGACATATAGATAGATATAGAAGATAGATAGATTATTACAAGTATAGATAGATAGATTTTGTGACTTTTTCTGATCGATATGGCTGCGATTGCTCTGTCCAAAAAGACCAGAGCAATGATAAAACTATTTAACCATCTTAAAAAAAAGGAGATTCGCAGTTCGGCCTGTATGTGTGTATGAATGTTTGTCCGCGATTATCTCGCGTTTGGCTGAACCGATTTTGATGCGGTTTTCAGAAAAATGTTAGTTTTATTCTGGGAACGGTTTTAATATAATTATAATTACACGAACCGTCTCGAACACCGACTTGATGACTTCCAGCCTCCCGAACAAGCCGGTTTCCGAAGAGGCTATAGTACCATAGACCACATCCATACGCTGCGGCAAGTTATACAGAAGACCGAAGAGTATAACTTGCCATTATGCTTAGCGTTTGTGGACTATGAGAAAGCCTTCGATTCGGTGGAAACATGGGCGGTACTTGAGTTACTCCAGCGATGCCGTATTGACTATCGGTACATCGAGGTGTTGAAGTGCTTGTATAATAACGCCACCATGTCGGTCCGAGTACAGGAGCAGAGCACGAAGGCGATTCCATTGAGAAGAGGCGTAAGACAGGGGGACGTTATCTCCCCGAAACTGTTTACTGCCGCAATGGAAGACGCCTTCAAGCTGCTGGAATGGCAAGGACTTGGCATCAACATCAACGGCGAATACATCACTCACCTTCGTATCCGTTTCGACCGCGCGGCCATGACGTTTTTTTTAAATAAAAACCATCCCAAGTTTTTGTAAAAAAATGTAAAAGTCGATTCCCATAAACCATAAATTTGTCAAAGCAATGGTTAAAAAGTTATAAGGGTTTGAACGTGGCCGCGCCATCGAAACTTTCCGAACCGCGCGGCCATGGAGATCTTTAAAACTAAGAGTCGCAGAGACCTGAAATTTTGGGAAATAGTAGATTGAATTTGTAAACCAAATGTAAAAATATAGAAAAAAATCCTGTGTTTGTATTTTAGGAGTTGTAAGGATAAAACCTCATGGCCGCGCCATTGAAACGGTGTCAAAAACGTTATAGCCGATATCTCACTGAAAAAGAATCTCAGACGTCTGAAATTTTTTGTAAAACACAGATTTGAATTTGTCGAAACTAGTAAAAATACAAAAAAAAATCCTAGGTTTATATTTCAGGAGCTGTAAGACTAAAACGCCATGGCCGCGCCATCGAAACGTTGAAAATTTCGTTTTTCGCCAATATCTCGCTGAAAAAGCATCGCAGAGGTCTGAAGTTTTTTGTAAAACACAGATTTGAATTTGTCAAAACTAGTAAAAATACAACAAAAAATCCTAGGTTTATATTTGAGGAGCTGTTGAAGAAAATCTTCAATGCGTCTTGAATATGTCGATTAGGGTGACCACGGATTATTATTTACAGAGAAATTTCCACCTTTTTTATAAGAAATTATATCCCAAGGATTCGTCGAACAATGAGGAGCAATAATATGGCTATATCTTTAAAAATCACATAATTTAGAGATTGTTCTATGTTGAGTGCTCCATTTAAAGACGTCCCGTCCTTAAATGGAGCTTATTCTCACTATAGTTTTTAAAATTCTCCTGTTGTTTAATATCTTAATAGTCATCGATTAAACCATATGTTAAATTATGTATCGTCTTACACCGACCTGAAACCGACCTGATTTTTTTATTTAATAATTACTTTTTTTTAAAACATATATGTACCAACAATCGAACAATCTCTAATTTATGTGATTTTTAAAAATTTTGTTGAACGAATCCTTGGGATATCATTTTTTATAAAAAAGGTGGAAATTTATCTGTAAATAATAATCCGTGGTCACCCTAATCGACATATTCAAGACGCATTGAAGATTTTCTTCAACAGCTCCTCAAATATAAACCTAGGATTTTTTGTTGTATTTTTACTAGTTTTGACAAATTCAAATCTGTGTTTTACAAAAAACTTCAGACCTCTGCGATGCTTTTTCAGCGAGATATTGGCGAAAAACGAAATTTTCAACGTTTCGATGGCGCGGCCATGGCGTTTTAGTCTTACAGCTCCTGAAATATAAACCTAGGATTTTTTTTTGTATTTTTACTAGTTTCGACAAATTCAAATCTGTGTTTTACAAAAAATTTCAGACGTCTGAGATTCTTTTTCAGTGAGATATCGGCTATAACGTTTTTGACACCGTTTCAATGGCGCGGCCATGAGGTTTTATCCTTACAACTCCTAAAATACAAACACAGGATTTTTTTCTATATTTTTACATTTGGTTTACAAATTCAATCTACTATTTCCCAAAATTTCAGGTCTCTGCGACTCTTAGTTTTAAAGATCTCCATGGCCGCGCGGTTCGGAAAGTTTCGATGGCGCGGCCACGTTCAAACCCTTATAACTTTTTAACCATTGCTTTGACAAATTTATGGTTTTTGGGAATCGACTTTTACATTTTTTTACAAAAACTTGGGATGGTTTTTATTTAAAAAAAACGTCATGGCCGCGCGGTCGAAACGGACACCTCACCTTCGGTTTGGCGAATACATCACTCACCTTCGGTTTGCCGACGACATCGTAGTCCTGGCAAAGTCGATGGAGGAACTCAGCATGATGCTCGATGGCCTCGACCGAGTTTCACAACGGGTGGGCTTGAAAATGAACATGGACAAGACGAAAATTATATGTCAAATGCCAATGTTGTGCCCACCCCAGTCTCTGTTGGAAACTCGGTACTCGAAGTTGTTGACTCATATATCTACTTAGGACAAGCAGTCCAGTTAGGTAGGTCCAACTTCGAGAAAGAGGTCAACCCTCCGAATCCAACTCGGTTGGGCAGCGTTCGGGAAACTACGCAATGTCTTTTCGTCCGACATACCTCAGTGCCTCAAAACGAAAGTCTTCAACCAATGTGTGTTACCAGTGATGAGTTACGGCACCGAAACGTGGTCTTTCACTATCGGCCTCATCTCAAAGCTCAAAGTCGCTCAACGAGCTATGGAGAGGGCTATGCTAGGTATTTCTCTACGTGATCGAATCCGATATGAGGAGATCCGTAGACGAACTAAAGTCACCGATATAGCCCACCGGATTAGCAAGCTGAAGTGGGAATGGGCTCGCAGAGCAGATGGCCGATGGGGTCGAAAAGTATTAGAGTGGAGACCACGGACTAGCAAGCGCAGCGTAGGACGTCCACCAGCAAGGTGGACAGACGACCTTATAAAGGTCGCCGGAAGACGCTGGATGCGGGTCGCTTCCAACCGGTATATGTGGAGATCAAAAGGGGAGGCCTATGTTCAGCAGTGGACGTCCTATGGCTGAGCTGATGATGATGAACGGTTTTAATATATAAAACTAATGGATATCTTGTGACATTACCCACATACATCCATTTTTTTGCTGACTTGTATTGTAGATTTTCAAAGACACCGATTTAATTGAATATCTAAACTAAAAGGGAAAAATAAAAAAAAAAGCTTTTTGAAAAAAAAGGAACTGACTTGTATGACAGCTCAGGGGAATCTCAAACAAAACACGGAATTCAAGAGAATACAATTACTTTTAATATTAATAATGAATTAAGAGTTTAACAAAAAAAAAAAAAACTGGCGGGTCTTTTCGAAAAATCCAAGGAGCGACGCTCTTTCATAGACAACATGAAGATTTGGTCATAGACACGGACCGGCTGTTGCCAACTAGTGGTATGACATTACTCGACTAATCCAATGAACTTAACAGTCGGCCATCCGTCACAGTAACGAGTCCCTTCGTTCGTTGCTTTGTACAATTCAGTGGTACCTTAGCTTATTAAAATGTATCATCCAACACAGCAATGAAATATTTCTTATCCTATATAATTAACTAAAAACATAAATGCTAAATAACAATTTACTAACAAGTTCTGTTCAATCAGTTTTATACCCATAGTTGTTCTAAACACAAGCATAAATAAAGTAAACAAAAGTGCTATTTCTATTATTTTACTACTGTTTTGTTATAGATCTCATTAATCAACAAAATCATAAATCACTATCGCTATAATATTCTCACTGTAGCTCAACAAAGGATAGCTACTTCTATTCTTTCACTATCCAATTTGATGAGGTTTGCCATACATAACTCTCATGCTCGGCTCACGTCTGCTCAAGGTCTGAGTCATGTAGACAGTCTCTATCAGCAATAATCTTTCTTCTCTCTAATCATCATATACTTCTTCTTACAAAAACGTGTACTTAAAGTTCGACAATAATCTCTAGTAATCATAATTAATTATCGTCACTATCGTCACTTGAGGAACAAGCAGGGGCGTCAAAATTCATCCAAGGATATATTTTATCTACAGACACTACGTTCTCATACGGTTTACCCTTTCGAGTAAGCGGCGTATCAACAATGAGGTATCGATCATTAGGAAGCACACTTTTAATTCGGTAAGGCCCTTGGCATTTGGATTCTAACTTTTTAGATTTTCCTGATCCTCCTACTATATTTCTAATTACCCTGACTAAATCACCAATTTTATATTCCGTTGCCGCTTTACGATGTTTATCAAACCGAACCTTACTCTTTTCCTGGCTTTGCTCTCTACGCTTTAGCGCATCCGCTCTTATTTCCTGAATATCCTCTGCCTTTGCACATTCGCTTATCTCTTCAGAAATAACGTTTAAAATTCCATCCGACGGGTTGCCTATCTTGTGCCCGAATAGAAGTTCAGTGGGTGTTCTCTTTGTAACGTCATGTACCGCGGTATTGATACCTAATTGTACGTCTGGTAAGAAAATGTCCCAAGTATCGTCCGCTTTCCCGTGAGTCAAACTACCTAACGATGCTAAGATTGTGCGATTACACCGCTCGACCTGGCCGTTTGCACGTGGAGTCGCAACAGCGTTGAGGATGTGTTTCGTTCCGATTGACTGCATAAATCTTTTGAACCTTTTACTAGTGAAGCTGGTCCCGCGATCAGTAATAAGGCGTTTTGGAGAACCAAATAAACTAAAGTATGTTTTAAACACCTTGATGGTTGCTTTCGATTTAGTGCTTCGTACGGCTGCCAGGTAAACGTATTTAGTGAAGGCGTCTATAATGACAAGAATATATGAATTGCCTCGCTTACTCTTTGGAAAGGGTCCGAGGTGATCGGCGTGTAATGTATGCAGGGGAATATCGATTTTTGGGATCGGATGCAAAACTCCTTCCTTAGCTCCCGATGGGACTTTGTGGTGTGCGCACTCCAGACATGCCATCACATACTTTCTGACAAATTTACGCATTTTCGGGAACCAGAACGACGACTTAATCCGCTGCAAGGTCTTCTCAAAACCGAAATGACCCACGTCATCATGATTGGCTTTGAGGACCTGCCAACGTACTCCCCTTGGAACTAGCCACCTCAATTCTTCATTCTCAATTACACGGAAAACTCGACCATTTTTCACCTGATACTCCTTGTGAATTGCAGCAATTTTAGCAGTTTCAGTATCCTGAATAATTTCTTTGATGCGTTTGACTTCGTCATCCGCCGATTGGACGGTTGCGATCCAGTCGTCAACTTTTACTGACAGTATATCTAACACGTGAATAGTTTCCTGCTCTTCTAACGTAGCTCCCCTGCTCAAGGCATCCACGTGTGCCATTTTCTCACCCGGACGATACTGAATATCACAATCATACTCTAAAAAACCGGCCAAGTGCGTGTCGGGCCACGCACAGTGTAGGGTTCCGTAGTTGCCCATCAAAATACTTATGCGAACTAATTAAACTGATTCGCTGAATTTAATTTTAAAAAGAAGAATTTTCGAAATCGGTCCACGCGTCTTTGAGAAATCGGGGAAAATACATAAAAAAAAGATTACGACGAATTGAGAACCTCCTCCTTTTTTTGAAGTTAGTTAAAAATAGTTGACAATGAAAACCTACCTATCCCCAAAACATACCCACCTATTATAGCTGAAAAATAAAGTTTACAAACTTACATTTGCAGTTGAAGAACATGTTATGCGATACATTTTGTTTAGGAAAATATACTATCCAAGTACGTTTTATAAGTTGGTCGACTATTACTCGTAAACTTGTAAAGCCTACTTAGTCGTGATAATTTTCCTTCAAACTTCGTTATATATACTACTATTGTGAATTTTTTCACACCCCCAAACATAACCGTTTAGCTGGTAGAGGGGGGGGACACTCGAGTCGAGCAAAAATTAGCACTTTAAAGCTTAATATTTCACAAATGAATCTTTTTATCAAAAAATTGTTAATGGAAACTATCAATATTTTTTAAAGACCTATTTAATGATACCCCACACTAAGGGGTACGCGAGAAATAAAAAAAACATCCCCACTTTACGTGTACAGGAGGTACCCTAAAAAAAAATATTTTACGAGATTTTATTTTACCACTTTTTCGGCACAACAAATCCGTATATTTACACCAAATTACAGCTTTCTAGTACTGGGCGTCTCTGAGCTAAACTGCGGACAGACGGACGGACGGACGGACGGACGGACGGACGGACATGGCGAAACTATAAGGGTTCCTTGTTGACTACGGAACCCTAAAAACTGTATCCACCATCGCGAAATGCGGGGTACTAAGTCCCGCTTCGTAAAGGTGGATCGCAAAGCGTTGCAATCTGACACTATAGTGAATTTAATATCTAAGAGGTAAGTCCGGAATTTGTTTAGGGCACTAACTACTGCAAGTGTTTCAAGCTCGAATGAGTGAAACTTCTGTTCATCAGGGCTAGTCTGCCGACTATAATAAGATACAGGTCTCCATGGATCAGTGTCAGTTCTTTGCAATAAAATGGCGCCCAGCCCCAACTTACTGGCATCTGTATGTAGCTGTGTTTCTGCATTGTGATCATACAGTGCAAGTACTGGTCGCTCAATAAGTACCCTTTTTAGTTTATCGAAGCTGTCTTGTTGTTCTTTAGACCATTGCCAACAAGAGTCTTTTCTAAGTAGATCTGTCAATGGCCTGGCTATAAGAGCAAAGCCTCGTACAAACCTACGGAAGAAGCCAGCTAGTCCGAGGAACCGTCTGATGTCGTTCTGATTTCGCGGAGTGGGGAAATTTGATACTGCCTGGATTTTTTGGTTTCCGGGACGTATGCCTGACTTATCTACTTCGTAACCTAGGAAAACAATGTTTTCTAAAAGGAAATAACATTTTTCCATTTTTAGAGTCAAGCCTGCCTCCCGTAACAATCCCAAAACTTCCTCAAGACGCTCTAATCCTTCATCGAAGGTCCTTGAGGGGATCAAAATATCGTCCATATATATAATTACGTATGGAACCCTGCTTTTATTAAGTATTTTATGGATTACCCGCTGAAATACTGCGGGAGCGTTTGCCAACCCGAAAGGCATACGATTGTACTCGTATTGTCCATCAGGTGTGACAAACGCAGTTTTCTCCTTGGACTCCTCAGCAATGGCTATCTGATGATAACCAGATGCTAAATCTAAGGTCGTAAATAAAGAATGCCCTGAAAGCTGGTCTAAGAGATCTTCTATGCGTGGTAATGGATAGTGGTCGCGCTTAGTGCGCCTGTTTAACGCACGGTAGTCCACGCATAGACGCCTTTCTCCAGATTTCTTTTGCACCAATACTATCGGACTTGCGTATGGCGAGCTAGATTCGCGCACTATACCATTCTGCACCATCTGATCTATCATCTCCTTAACATTTTCACGTTCAGAAAATGATAGCCTATACGGTCGATATACGACTGGAGTAGAGTCTTGAAGATGAATTTTCATTTCTGTAATTGTTGTGAACCCTAAATCATGTAAACCAAAGCTAAAACAATCCTTATATTTGGATAATAGGTCCTGGCACCGCTGCCTCTCAAGAGGTGTAAGTTGTTTCCCATAATTTGTATCCATAGGTAACGAGTGTTTCTCGGTTTCCTGGATGTTTAAGACATCTAACGCTCCGTTTTCTATGGCCCTTGCCCTAGATATAAGAGAACCTCGTTTGAAGTTAAGTTGCTGGGGAGCAATATTTTGGACTAATACATGACCTATACCTTTATGCAGTTGATACTCACCTGGTAATAAATAATATTCCATTCCTGGTTTTCCTCTAATAGATCCATTTACATAAATGCCACCAGTATAATTACCACCAGAACTAACCATTATTGTTTCCAGCTTACCTACCCCAATATCGATATCATCGGTCGCCATCAAAGCCAGTTTTACATTAGTACCTGACCCTGACCTTTCAAAACGTAATTCGGTCGCGGTTTTAACAATTCTTAATCCAGGACGTTCTGTAAAGCTATGACCTAGTAAAATTGGCATATTAATCAGAGAGTTATCAACGATATATATCTCTACTTGCTCTTCTTTCACGTCCTGTACCTCAATGCATGTAAAAGCTTTACCAATGGGAAGATAGTGGATGTTACCTAAACCTCTCAACATTGGCCCTTGTATCGGTTCATATATGAGTCCTAATTTATGAGCATCCGTTTCACGGATCAGGGTAGCTTGACTTCCTAAATCTACCTGACAAGGAGTGTGTATGCCATTTACTTTAATAACAATTTTATATTTGTCGTTCTCATCGTCATCAACTACAACTTCAAGGACACTTTTAATTTTATTCTGAGCATTCTTATTTTGAGAATTGTCGTTATTGTTAACGCTATTAGATTTTTTTGGACAGTTATTCGAATTATGACCTAAAAAATTGCAATCCGTACATTTATTTATGGGCTTACGACACTGCCAACTCATGTGTCCAGGATCGTTGCAGTTAAAACATGTTAAGTTTCCCTTAGATCGATTCCTCATCATGCCGTTAACTCTCGGAGCGACACTATTCGACGACGGGGTGGCGTTCGAAGAGCGCGTATCCTTCGACTGTGTGTCCCTCCTAAAGTCATGCGAGTCTCGTGGTTGATTATTTTTAACCGTTTTAAAGAACTCTAATGTTTCCTCGGGTTTGTCAAACTTCCCAGCCTGTGTACTTAACCGTACGCCTTTATCCTCTATACCGAATACAATACAATCCACTGCTTGTTTCCCAAATATTTTACATCGGTTGAGCAAATTGATTTTTGAAAAATAATATAATTCCAAAGATTCACCAGGGCGTGCCCTTCTATTAAGCATTTCCGTCAGTAGTTCGGCGTAGTTTTCAGTTGAGGGAAAAGATTCCTGTAATATACGCTTCCATTCTAACCAAGAATGCTTGATAGAAGGTAAACCCTGGTACCAAGTTTTAGCATGTCCTGTCAGCTTGGGCAGGGCATAGTGGGCCGTTTGCTTATCGTTCCAGTTGTAAATCTCCGCACACTCATCTACTTTATTCAACCATACGTCAATAGTTTGCTCTTTTGAAAGAGGATCAAACTCTGGGATGATGTTATTTAATGAAGACGACAGAAACGGTTCCCGATCTCTGCTTCTAAAAATTTTTGCAAACTCTTCAAAAAAGTCTGGTTGATCAGCGTACCTCGATTTCTTCCGGTCGGGGCTTCTGACGTCACTCCGTGGAGGAGTAACTATTTCTCGCGTACGTCGTTTATTTCGTATCTGTAACTCTTCTTCCAAAAGTCGTAACCTCTGGCGTAAATCGTCATCATCATGAGATTCACGACGGGAACGACTGAGCCCAAGGCGCCGCCCTCCACCTCCTGCGTCACGTGTGGTTCGGCTCCTGCTCCGAAGATGACGAGTGCTGCTTCGCCGGTCGTCACGTCTCGTTCGGCTGCGGCTGCGACGTTCCCCCTCGCTTGCTCTCATACTCCGCTCATCCGGCTGTGGCGACCGTCTGGCTGGAGTTTCAAGTCGCCGTCGCCCAACGTCATCGTACTGTCCTCCATCCATCTTCGAACTTGTTGATGGTTCGTGGGCGTAGCAAAAACGGTATATTTTTGCTGTGATCCCACTTCTGAGCTATGACAGCTCAGGGGAATCTCAAACAAAACACGGAATTCAAGAGAATACAATTACTTTTAATATTAATAATGAATTAAGAGTTTAACAAAAAAAAAAAAAACTGGCGGGTCTTTTCGAAAAATCCAAGGAGCGACGCTCTTTCATAGACAACATGAAGATTTGGTCATAGACACGGACCGGCTGTTGCCAACTAGTGGTATGACATTACTCGACTAATCCAATGAACTTAACACTTGAAAACCAAACACAAAAAAGTATAAAATAACTTTTCTTTCGGATGGCCATAGTCAGTGAAATAAAAAACAAAGCCACCGACTTCCGGAAGAAAAGGTATTACTTACATGTTATCTTGTTACACGTATACCAACTGAATATGACTAAAAACGCCAAAACTAATATTTTTTTAACATAATTTTTTTTTTTAAATTGGTTTGACCATTTATGATCGCTCTGGCACCAATTATGATTGCTCTGGTCGCGAAATTTTTTGAACTTAAATATTTCCATAACTCTTAGTGTAAATTGAAGGCCAAAAGTAAAAATATACCTACTATTTAAATATCATACTTTTTAATGAGATACATAATTACCGTTAAATATCAATATCTGAAAAGCACCAGAGCGATCACACGAATACGCCCGTTTTGGAGATCCACCCTAAGGCGCCCATTACACGGTCAATCCAGATCGCGATCCGCGATCAAAATCAATGATCACGATCCAGATTGATAATGTACGAGTTAGATTGACGGATTGATGTATCTGATCACAAAATTATCTAGATATTTTGAAATCCAGATTGCAATCCCCTGATCGCGATCAAGATTGAACGTGTAAGCGCAAGATCGCGTCAGTACAAGCTGTGCGCTCTTTGAAAATGGACGATCGAAACATTTTTCCCCCAGCCTGAAGTATTTTTTATAATCGTCAACACCAGCAGTTAGTTGGATTTCATTTAGTAGATTTAAATGAGTGTACATTTCTCTTTTGAGTAACCACTGTTTAACCTAGCGCCTTTTTTGAATCCTTTTCTTCAACGTTAAGGCCAAAACAAGGGACACTACCACTACCGCCTCAACTACCGCTTTAACTTTATTTAAATCCATGGCAACAGGTGTTAACGCGGCGGTTACGATACATGGACTGAAGAAATCAGGATTGAACGTGTAATGTTGTTACGCGATCCGTGTAAGGCGCCCATTACACGGTCAATCTAGATTGCAATCCGAGATCTCGGATCGAGATCACGGATCACTGGATCACAGGCTGGGGGAAAAATGTTTCGATCGTCCATTTTCAAAGAGCGCACAGCTTGTACTGACGCGATCTTGCGCTTACACGTTCAATCTTGATCGCGATCAGGGGATCGCAATCTGGATTTCAAAATATCTAGATAATTTTGTGATCAGATACATCAATCCGTCAATCTAACTCGTACATTATCAATCTGGATCGTGATCATTGATTTTGATCGCGGATCGCGATCTGGATTGACCGTGTAATGGGCGCCTAATACATCACGTGGAACACAATGCACTCTTACTCGCCGCCCGCATGGCCGCGCCTACAGTGGCTGGAGATCGTGTAGCGACGTCTGTCGCCATTGCATCGGCGTCTGCCGCTGCGGCTGGGCTGGAGGTGGACATTGTCCTCTCCCTCATGCGTCCCGCCTCCTCCTTCGCTAGCATGACTGCTTCGCAGAAGGAGGCGACTGCTTCCCATTCTGTCTCGCCCCGCAGCATGGCCTCGACCAACACTAAGCACGAGAGGTCACCGATTATCGTCGTAGTGAGGACACGGCGGTGCTCTGCCCAAGCGTGTAGTCCTGCACCGTATGCTCCACCGTGTCCTCCAGGCGATCCACGCAGTGGTGACACCCAGGCGATTCTTCTTTCCCTGTCAGACACAGCTACCTCCCGAAACTTTCGTGTCCGGTGAGGACCTACGTCATGTGGTAGGTCAGGCGGGACGCCGTGACGCCTATCCAGCTACTCCTTAAAGAGGGGTCTTACCGCCGCGGTTGGGGCGTGCCCGGAACTCGGTTGCGACAGTCGCTCTCTCAATATTGCCCTGTGATCACGCCGGAGCTCTTTCCGGGAATTCATCCTGGCGATTGTATTGTATAGCCGGCTGGTATCCGCAACTCCACGTCATATGCGCGTATTTTGCGTGCGGATGAGATGATCATTCTCCTGGCGATGCGCCTCGATAGACGCGATGGAGGGCCGTCGCCTCCAGGGGAAGACGACTACATTATAATCCTGAAACACCTTTGCTTTGTCACAGTTTCATGACTACGAACACGTTGAGTGTTGCAGTGTTGTCTTAGTCAAATGGGACTTTAAACAACAAAAAACAAAAAAAAAATACGCATCTTACTTTGTTAGTGACGTACAACAGAGACTGCTCATCAGGCTGAACAACTTTGCTAAGACGTCATTCCTTTTTATGTTATAGCGTAGCTGGGCTCTTGGAGTTCCACAATAGGTGTTCCAGATCTTCAATTTTTATACGTCAACAGAGAGTGCTCATCAGGCTGAGCAACTCGTGCTAAGACGTCATTCCTATATATGTTATAGTTTAGTTGGGCTTTTGGTGTTCCACATTAGGTGTTCTAGATCTTAAATTTTTATATGTCAACAGAGAGTGCTGATCAGGCTGAACAACTTTGCTAAAACGTCATTCCTTTATATGTTATAGTGTAGCTGGGCATTTGGTGTTCCACATCAGGTGTTCCAGATCTTCAATTTTCATACGTCAACAGAGAGTGCTCATCAGGCTGAGCAACTCTTGCTAAGACGTCATTCCTATATATGTTATAGTTTAGTTGGGCTTTTGGTGTTCCACATTAGGTGTTCTAGATCTTAAATTTTTATATGTCAACAGAGAGTGCTGATCAGGCTGAACAACTTTGCTAAAACGTCATTCCTTTATATGTTATAGTTTAGCTGGGCATTTGGTGTTCCACATCAGGTGTTCCAGATCTTCAATTTTTATATGTCAACAGAGAGTGATCGTCAGGCTGAACAACTTTGCAAAGACGTCATTCCTGTACCTATATGTTATTGTGTAGCTGGGCTCTTGGTATTCCACATCAGGTGTTCCAGTTCTTCAATTTTTATACGTCAACAGAGAGTGCTCATCAGGCTGAGCAACTCTTGCTAAGACTTCATTCCTATACATATATGCTATAGTTTAGATGGGCTTTTGGTGTTCCACATCAGGTGTTCCAGAGATATTCAATTTTTGTATGTCAACAGAGAGTGCTCGTCAGGCTGAACAACTTTGCAAAGACGTCATTCCTGTATTTGTTATAGTGTAGCTGGGCTCTTGGTGTTCCACATCAGGTATTCCAGATCTTCAATTTTTATATGTCAACAGAGAGTGCTCGTCAGGCTGAACAACTTTGCAAAGACGTCATTTCTGTATTTGTTATAGTGTAGCTGGGCTCTTGGTGTTCCACAACAGGTGTTCCAGATCTTCAATTTTTATACGTCAACAGAGAGTGCTCATCAGGCTGATCAACTCTTGCTGAGACGTCATTCCTATATATGTTATAGTGTAGCTGGGCTCTTGGTGTTCCACATCAGGTGTTCAAGATTGACAATTTTTATACGTCAACAGAGACAGCTCATCAGGCTGAACAACTTTGCTAGGACGTCATTCCTTTATATGTTATAGTGTAGCTGGGCTTTTGGTGTTCCACATCAGGTGTTCCAGATCTTCAATTTTTATACGTCAACAGAGACTGCTCATCAGGCTGAACAACTTTGCTAAGACGTCATTCCTTTACATGTTATAGTGTAGCTGGGCTTTTGGTGTTCCACAACAGGTGTTCCAGATCTTCAATTTTTATACGTCAACAGAGAGTGCTCATCAGGTGGAACAATTTTTGCTATCGCACCATTTTTGTGTCTCTTATAGTTTAGCTGGTCCGTTGCGGTTCTGCACCAGGTGTTCAAGTTTCCAAGATAAATTATAGCCTATGTGTTGGCCAGACTTAATACCTATACAACAAAAAAAAAACATTCAAATCCGTCCAGTACTTTTTGAGTTTATCCCGGACATACATACAGACAAACAGATAAACAGACAAAAATTCTAAAAACTATATTTTTGGCTTCGGTATCGATTGTAGATCACACCCCAAGTATTCTTTTCAAAAAATATTCAATGTATACAGTTTTGACTTTCCTACTATTATTTTATTATATGTATAGATAATTGAAAGACGAGTAAGTAGAAATACTATTTTGTAGAATAAAATTAAACATCACTGGCAACATAGAGGTGGATAATGGATGCTTAAGTACTAGATGAAAAATATCGCGCAGCAGCTAGTTGCGCAGTCGTGACTAGAGGTGCGCGGCGCGGTGCGCGCACGCCACGTGCACGTCCACCAGGCGCACGGCCGCCAGCAGGCGCGCCAGCGGCTCCAGCGCGTCGCCCAGCGCGCCCAGCAGCGGCCGCAGCGCGCAGCGGACGGCGCGCGCCACGTTCCCGCAGAATACAAGCAGCGGCTGCAACAGTGCGTTGAACATCAGCGCCAGCGCCGGCTTCAGCGCGTAGTCCGACGTCGTCTGCACGAGCCCCGACGCAGCGCCGCGCAGCGCCAGCAGCAGGCCGCGCTGCACGTGCAGCAGCAGCGCGACCGGCAGCGCCAGCAGCAGCTGCGGCGCCGCCAGCAGCTCGGCCAGCAGCGCCTGCGCCGCGCGCGCGCCCCGCCGCGCCGCTCGCTCCACGCGCGTGGGCCGGCCGCCGCCGCACGCCGTCAGGAAGTCCCCCGAGCCGTGTTCGAAGTAGTACAGCTCCACGCGGTCCGGCTCTATCGGACACCACCATGATATAGCTTGGCAAAAAAGAGTGCGGAAAAAATGAGGTCGATACTAGTCATTTTAGGGTCAGTTCCGACCGCGACGCGAAGCGACGCGACGATGCGCGCAGTCTTTTAAGAGGCATTCAAAATACTACTTTATGTTCTACACCAAAAGATACACATTTCGTTGTGACAATTTAGGCTCAACTCACACCAAAAGAGCGGCGAAGGGCAGCGAAGCGGAGCGCAGTTTCAGTGTCATATGAATTTTAACTTTACTTTCATTACTCTTTAACTTATTATTGAAAGCGCGGAGTCGCACGGCTCCGTTTATGGAATTCGCCGGAATTCCCGCGGCGCTGCGGGCTTCCGCGCGACTCGTTCGAGTTTCTTATGCGATTATATGTATTATAGTAATGAAAATAAAGTTAAAATTCATATGACACTGAAACTGCGCTCCACTTCGCTGCCCTTCGCCGCTCTTTTGGTGTGAGTTGACCCTTAGAATACGTTGAGCGGCGTAAGCAGCGCCGCGCTGAGCCGCGCTGCGTAGCGCGGCGCATCTCTACGCAGCGGCGAGAAGCTACGCATCTCGAGGCCGCGCGGCGCAGCGCGGCGCCGCTTACGCCGCTCGAGGCCGCTCGACGATGCAAGATGATAGACTGGGAACTAGACGTGTCTGATTATGCGTAATGTGAGTGTCGAATTTCGCCAACCGATTTAAGTGACGAAAAGGTCAAAGAATAACAATGTTTATCTTGCCGGTCAATTGTCTGGTCCATTTGTTACGCCCTCTTCTGTTATTCGTAAACGGAATGTATTGAGTACATGATTTAAAATCATTATAATGATTATTTCCGTAATAATTTATAGAAAAATCAAATCACAGCTTTTTGCAGGACAGATAAAGCTCATAATACTTAATTGCATAAAAAAAAAAAACAATCGGTTAGGAACTTGTTCTGATTTGCTGAATTAAATGAAGTACCTACTGAACTAAATGAGTGGACTACTTCAACAAGCAAAAAGATACACATACTTAATGCAGGCAGGATATGTTTTGCCATTATCAGGGTCTCAGGTATAAAAATTCGGTCATAATATGACAAAATCCGAATGAAGGCAACTATATATTATATAGTTGCCTTCATTCGGATTTTGTATACTCATCTACCTCTAGCCCCTGGACTATGTAACTGACACCAAATGGACGACTGCGGGAGGATGGGGGGTGGGGCGGGAAGCACGTGGCGAAATATGACACTCCGCTGCACCGCGCGGCGTCTGGATGCGCAGCGCGGCGCATCGCTACGCAGCGCGGCTCATCGCTGCGCAGCGCGGCGCATCGCTGCGCAGCGCATCGTCGCGTCGCTTCGCTTCTCGGTCTGAACTGACCCTTATTCATTATGAAAAAACAATTATGCACTGATCGCTGCGAAATAATGTAGAAAATAGTGAAATAACGCAATGTAATTGTTTTTTAACACAAGAGCTACTCGTAGATGACTTCTTTATTAGTGTTTCCACAAAAAACGTTTCGTACTTAGTTTCAACTGTCTCCGCATCAGACTCTTTCTTGCCAAGCTGTACATTATCGTAACAAGAGTGGTAGCGTTATAATCGGGGCCCCACCCTCTTCCAGATATAACCACTTTTAGCCCCGTCCGCCTGCTAAACGACACTAAAAAAAAATCCTAAAGTTACAAAAAAAAAAGGGCACCTTACCTTACCCTTTTTTTTCGTAACTTTAGGATTTTTTTTCTCGAAAACTATGAGGCTTCGCCATGTAATATTTTAGTAAATCGTTCTACATGTCGATCTTTTTTTTGGCGAGATTTTTTTTCTGTATAGAACAGAAAAAAAAAATCAGCTTCTAAATCGACGTCACGTCTTCTAGAGTGCTACCCACCCTATAAATGTAATAATGATGTTACATAGCTGGATGGTATTATTGGCTTACCATTGTCGCATAACTTGTCCGAACCAATGTCTTTAAATAGCTTCCAAGGTTTATTTTTTTTCTGTAAAATGTTAAATATCAGTAACAATGTATTTTGCGACCACGCGCCATGACTAGAAAGAAATCGTCAATGACTGCCATCCGTCAAATCTTTTCTAAATATATCTGAAGACATTCAGTATACAGTCATTCTCCAATTTTGCCTAATGGGGAAGGCAACTGTCAAAGTGACGCTGCTTAAGATGGTCCCAAAAGAACTGTCACATCAAAGGAATTTTCTGTAATAGTCTGTAAAAATGATGGAACATACTTTGGAACGTAAAGAATCATGCCAGGATGCTTCAAATAACATGCCAATAGATCGTCAAATTAATAAAACCTATTTCTTGTTCTTCTTCATTGAAGTAGAGAAAAAAATCTAAAGTGCCCGTTTTTTTTGCAAAAGAGTTTATGATTAACTAGCACTTCGCCCGCGACTTCGTCTGCGCGTGTTTCTAACTTCAAAGCTCAGTGAATTTAATTGCCTGATCACCCTCGTTATAGGATACTTTTGGAAAATCTATAAATTATCCAGTTCTGATTTTCCTATGTTCACCCCGTTAGGGGTTGATTTTTTAAATGTAGATGAATACGCATCCTTTATTTGATTGAGAGAATATTAAGGCCAAGTTTTGATTTTATCAATGAAATCAGTAAAATCCTCCCCTTAAAACTTGGGTATTCAAGTTTTAAGGGGAGGATTTTTTTTAGGCTTTTCACACTTTTGGGGGTGATTTTCGAAAAATCCAAAAACACGTGTTTAATTATTTCTGAACTTGTATAATACTGATTTTCACATTAATCAACTCACGCGTTATGATTTTCCCATACAAACTTTAACAACCCCTAGATTACCAATGGAGGGTAGTTTTAAGAAACTAATAATGCTTATCTTTTTTATTTACTTATACTCATATTCGTACTAAGTTTCAAGTTTATCAACCCAAGGAATAAGATTTTACATACAAAGGTTTTCACCCCTTTTCAACCCCTTAGGGGTAGATTTTCGCAAAATCCTTTCTTACTGCTTACTTACATTATAAACTGCAACTATCATCCAAAATTCAGATTTCTACGTTTAGTGGTTTAATATCCTCCCCTTAAAACTTGAATACCCCTTTTCACCATCTTGGGGGGTGATTTTCGAAAAATCCAAAAACTTGTGTTTGATTAATTCTTATCTAGTATATCAATACTGATTTTCAAATTCATCAGCTCACGCGTTATGATTTTCCCATACAAACTTTAACAACCCCTAGATTACCAATGGAGGGTAGTTTTAAGAAACTAATAATGCTCATCTTTTTTATTTACTTATACTCATATTCGTACTAAGTTTCAAGTTTATCAACCCAAGGAATAAGATTTTTCATACAAACGTTTTCACCCCTTTTCACCCCCTTAGAGGATGATTTTCGCAAATCCCGTATTATTGCCACTCTACATGGTAGACTGCAAATGCTGTCCAAAATTCAAGTTTCTGCGTTTAGCGGTTTCGGCTGTAGTCGAGTCAAAAGAAAAACCCCTGTTCTTTTATATACATAAATATAGATTATTTGATAAGTATAATAATAAAAGCAAAGTAGCGAGTGAATTTCAAATGTACATAATAAGCCTTTTCATTAAATACCCATGTTGACACTGTTAGAAACACGCAAAGTAGCTATTTTCAAAATTTATTATTATACTAGCTTCTGCCCGCGACTTCGTACGCGGATCCTGTTGCTTATGCCGGCGACGACGGGGTCGTCAAAATCGATTATCTGAAACGTCGAATTCTAAGAGCCAGGCTGAACAACTCTTGCCAAGACGTTATTCCTATACCTACAGGGTGATTTTTTAGTCACCATCCAAATTTTAATATATTAATCTTTGGCGAAAATCATTGAATACGTGTTTTTTCTTTTTGTATCAATCAATACAAAAATATCGAGATATCACGTCTCAATGTTATCTATAAAAAGTTGATGAATCTGGACACCGCGCTGTGATGTGTCGCTCAGGTGTAGCGGGGCGGGGCGGGGGGTCAGCGGGGTGCGCTCTGCCCGTTTCATGCGTCGGCAAGTGTATAATATTAACGTTTAGCTTAGTGACCACACAGAGCGGATGAGAAAATGATTTAATATGACAATTTGACGTATCGATTTTTTTTCAAAAATGGGTTTAGTGATTGATACCTAATGCATTTTTTTTTTTTTTTTTTTTTTTTTACGTGGCAAAATCATCAAATGAGTCCTCCAACCCCGGGCAGGGCGGGAGGGACTGTCAGACTTCTACTGACTAAAATCCACGGTGTCCTTCAGTAGCCTGTTATGTTCCGGGGTCACGGTAATGAAACAATCCCGCGACCATACCTAATGCATAGAAAAATTTTGGACGGTGGTAAAAAAGTCATCCTATTATGTTATAGTGTAGCTGGGGTCTTGGAGTTCCACATCAGGTGTTCCAGATCTCAATTTTCACACGTCAACAGAGAGTGCTCACAGGCGCGGTTTCTTCATAGAGGCAAATAGGCACAGCCTACCTTGCCAAAACAATGCACAAATAAAACAAATGCATTTATTGGAATAATATAATAAAATAAAACACAAACATTAATAAAGTGAAAACTCCTAATAAAAAGTTAATAGCAACTTTCACCGCCGTGTGACGTCACGTCCACTTTACTATAATACGAGAACCGTAGGCCGACGATTCTCTGGACTCATATATAGTATATTTCATTCAAGAACGTATGATTTTTTGTTTCATATTGTCGTGTGTATGAACGAGACAGATGGATAAAAAATGGGCGGTCCCAGGCACGCTGTAGCTGGAGTTAACCAATCGGCAATGACCAGCGTTTTTAATGAATGAAAACCTTTTTTTTTATTTGAAATGTTTTTGGCATGGCTTCGAGGCCTTTACGCAAAATTGAAAACCTTAGTGGGAACAGAAATGATACTAATAAAAAGAATTTAAAAAATGGGGTAGTAATGTCAAATCTATACATTCCAAAAGAAATGTATAATTTTAAAGAATAGCACCAGCCCTTTAGTAATAATTATAAACTAGAAATTTAATTTTTCTCCGCTTTGAGAATTTGGTTTTAGGGGAACCTAGGAAAATAAGGCAGCCCCGTGTGTTACTGTCAGTTTCAGTTCATTATGTCAAAACTTTGTTATTGTTTTGTACTTTTGTTTTTAGTAAATCATAATTATTCAGCTTAAATAATACGTTTTGAAACAAAAAGTTGTGTAAATATTAAAGAATAGTCGTTTGTTTACTTAAAATGGTTCGAGTTTGTGTGATTTGTGCTGACAATGTGTGTTTATTACTGAATCTGATGACGCTTGTTAAAACTTACGTACTTTTCACAACTATCATAAAAAGAACTACTAATAATATCGTAGGAGATTCAAGTTGTGTCTAAAAATTATGAGAATCAACCCAGAAACATGATAATTCATCTCATAATTGTCGTTTCAATCTTCGAGAGAACTTATTCTTAGTGACGTGTTTTGTTACTATCATGGAGCAGATAATTATTTGTGGTGGCCGAATTTTCTATTTGAATCGTCAGAATATCGTGATTATTAATCTTACGTGAAGAAGTGGTGATTGTTTTAAATGATAAGTTATGAAGTGGGCCGAAGCTTTCTTCTATTCGCATTGTCAGTATCGAGTAATGCAGTTCGTTTTTTTTATCTTTGGTTTGCCTAGCCTGGCTCAGGAACCACGGCACGCTGCTGAGTGCTCATTAGGCTGGACAACTCTTGCTAAGACGTCATTCCTATATAATTATGTTATAAAGTAGCTGGGCTGTTGGAAGTTCCACATCAGATGTACCTACCAGATCTCCAATGTTTATACGACAACAGAGGTTGCTCATCAGGCTGAACAACTCTTGCTAGGACGTCTTTACTATATATGTTATAGAGTATCTAGGCTCTTGGAATTCCACACCAGGTGTTCCAGATCTCAATTTTCATACGTCAACAGAGAGTGCTCATTTATAGGCTGGACAACTCTTGCTAAGACGTCATCTATAACTATACTTATAATAAATTTGTAGAAAAGTTGTGTCTGTACAATGGAAATATACAAAAAAAAAGTAGCAGGGGTTGTTATTTTATCGATGCCGAACCCGAAAATGTAGTTAACTTTTTTTTTGTCTGTTTGTCTGTTTGTCGGTTTGTCTGTTTGTCTGTTTGTCTGTGTGTTTGTGCACGCTAATCTTCGGAACTACTGGACGGATTTGAATGATTTTTTTTTTGTTGTATAGGTATTAAGTCCGGTTAACATATAGGCTATAATTTATCTTGGAAACTTGAACACCTGATGCAGAACCGCAACAGACCTGCTTAACTATAAGAGATACAGAAATGGTGCCATAGCAAAAATTGTTCCACGTGATGAGCATTTTCTGCTGAGAGAATAATTTTGAAGATCCTGGACACCTGATGTGGAACACCAAGAGCCCAGCTACACTATGACATATACAGGAATGACGTCTTAGCAAGAGTTGTTCAGCCTGATGAGCACCTTCTGTTGATGTATAAAAATTGAAGATCTGGAACACCTGATGTGGAACTTCAAGAGCCCACCTACACTATAACATATACAGGATTGACGTCTTAGCAAGAGCTGTTCAGCCTGAAGAGCACCTTCTGTTGATGTATAAAAATTGAAGATCTGGAACACCTGATGTGGAACTTCAAGAGCCCAGCTACACTATAACATATAGAGGAATGACGTCTTAGCAAGAGTTGTTCAGCCTGATGAGCACCTTCTGTTGATGTATAAAAATTGAAGGTCTGGAACACCTGATGTGGAACTCCAAGAGCCCAGCAACACTATAACATATAAGTGAATGACGTCTTAGCAAGAGTTATTCAGCATGATGAGTACTCTCTGTCAACGTATAAAAATTGAAGATCTGGAACACCTGATGTGGAACTTCAAGAGCCTAGCTACACTATAACATATACAGTAAAGACGTCTTAGCAAGAGTTGTTGAGCCTGATGAGCAACCTCTGTTGTCCAATAAAAATTGAAGATCTGGTACACCTGATGTGGAACTCCAACAGCCCAGCTACTTTATAACATATATAGGAATGACGTCTTAGCAAGAGTTGTCCAGCCTAATGAGTACTCTCTGTTGACGTATGAAAATTGAGATCTGGAACACCTGATGTGGAACTTCAAGAGCCCAGGTACACTATAACATATACAGGAATGACGTCTTAGCAAGAGTTGTTCAGCCTAATGAGTACTCTCTGTTGACGTATGAAAATTGAGATCTGGAACGCCTGATGTGGAGCTCCAAGAGCCCAGCTACACTATACTTAATATACATACGTAGGAATGACGTCTTAGCAAGATTTGTTTAGTCTGATGGTCATTTCCTGTTGACTCACAAAAATGAAAGATCTGGAACGTCTGGAATCGTCTCGCGCATCCCGTTGTTTTCCCGTCGCCAGGCTCTTAGAATTCGACGTTTCAGATCTTCGATTTTGACGACCCCGTCGTTGCTGGCATAAGCAACAGGATCCGCGTACGAAGTCGCGGGCAGAAGCTAGTTCCTATATATATATGTTATTAAGTAGCTGGGCTGTTGGAGTTCCACATCAAGTGTACCAGATCTTCAAATTTTATACGACAACAGAGGTTGCTCATCAGGCTCAACAACTCTTGCTAAGACGTCTTTACTGTATGTCGCAGAATGAACACAGAAGCACAATAATTTAGAATAACGCCATCTATTATCATGCTGCGGAATCAAAACAGTAACACAAATTGGTATCTCTATTCATTATTGTTAATTTAGAATAACGCCATCTATTATCGTTGGCCTGGAATCAAAACAGATGCGCAATTTAGAATCTCTATTGATTATTATTGTTAATTTAGAATAACGCCATCTATCTCTCATTGGATAAACTATGAAGTTAGAATTGACAGATTACGCTTTGGAATGCCAAGTTATTACACTTGGAGATGGTTAACATGGGGAGCAACGGAAACACCGAGCGAATAGTCGAGTCAAATGTCGATTCGGAAGTTTAATCAGTTATTCGACGTTGACAGGTAGTGACGTTGACAGATGTTGGCTAACCTGTGTGGGGTAGGCCACATGGGCGGTCAGTTTGGTGAAGTAAACACTTGGAATCGGTCCGTCAAGCTGGGTAGACATCTTGGTTGCTCCGCCATGTTAAACTTCTCGCGTTCCTAAGTTTTAATCGAGCGATATCTCGGGCATCCTTGACTATTTTGTATTCAGTGTGGGTTAGCAAGTAATTAAAAGTGTTAACGAAGATTTTCTGAATATTATTTCCGATATCCCAACCCCTCTGATAACGATTCTCCGTTATGTATATGTTACAGTGTAGCTGGGCTCTTGAAGTTCCACATCAGGTGTTCCAGATCTTCAATTTTTATACGTTGACAGAGAGTACTCATCAGGCTGAATAACTCTTGCTAAGACGTCATTCACTTATATGTTATAGTGTAGCTGGGCTCTTGGAGTTCCACATCAGGTGTTCCAGATCTTCAAATTTTTATACAGCAACAGAGAGTGCTTATCAGGCTGAACAACTCTTGCTAAGACGTCGTTCCTGTATATGTCATAGTGTAGCTGGGCTCTTGGTGTTCCACATCAGGTGTCGAGGATCTTCAAATTTATTCCCTCAGCAGAAAATGCTCATCACGTGGAACAATTTTTGCTATGGCACCATTTCTGTATCTCTTATAGTTAAGCAGGTCTGTTGCGGTTCTGCATCAGGTGTTCAAGTTTCCAAGATAAATTATAGCCTATATGTTAACGGGACTTAATACCTATACAACGAAAAAAATATTCAAATCCGTCCAGTAGTTCCGAAGATTAGCGTGCACAAACACACAGACAAACAGAGAAACAGACAAACAGACAAACCGACAAACAGACAAAAAAATTTTTAACTACATTTTCGGTTTCGGCATCGATATAATAACAATCCCTGATACTTTTTTTTTATATATTTCCATTGTACAGACACCACTTTTCTACAAATTTCTTATATGTATAGATTATATTTCAAATGTGCACATCTAGCCCTTTAATTTGATACCCATGTCGATACTGTGCGAAAATATTTTTATACCATTCCCACTTTAAAAAGTTACTTTTCACCTCACCCGCTCGGAAAGATTCTATTTCTCATTCAAAATCTGAGCGCAAAACTCCATTTTGTGCTCTAGAGCACAAAGTGTTGTTTAAAATTCGAACACGTCTTGTATTCAATTGTTTTCTACACTGCCAGGCGAGCCGCCCCCTGTATAGGTCAATGCCCCCACTTCATTTCCTCGCTGTGTGAGGTGAAAAGTTGTGTGTTGCACTCGGCAGCAAAGTTTTTCTGCGTCTCGTACCTTTGAAAACTTCGCATCGCTCAGGATTCTATATTTGAACCGCTCGTTTCTCTCGCGGTTCAATCTTAGAATCCTTCGCTCGCTCGCTCAGTTTTCAATTCAAGTACTCGCGCCAAAAATCAACTTTGCAGCCTTGCATAACAAATAACTATTTCACCTCACCCGCTCGGAAAGATTCTATTTCTGATTCAAAATCTGAGCGCAAAACTCCATTTTGTGCTCTAGAGCACAAAGTGTTGTTTAAAAATCGAACACGTCTTGGATTCAATTATTTTTCTACACTGGCAGGTGAGCCGCCCCCACTGCATGTCAGTGCACCAACCTATTGTTTTTTTTTTATTAACATTAGTGTTAAGTAGTAGATGTCGTAGGTAAGTTTGAGTTTTTAAAATTCGAGAAAATCGTCTTCTACCGCCTTATATCTGTCTCTGTCTCCAACATTCACAATGGAATCCAATGAATTTGAGCAATTTTCCGCAAATTTACCTACGTAATAATAACACACAAGTGACAAACACAAGTATTAATGTTCCAAAAAAACATTTAACTTTCAATATTAACAATTGTAGTAATTTTACTTTTAATTTCTAAAATGAATAAATAAATACTTATATAGTAAATTGTTTAAGCTGTTTCTCTTACACCTACCATTTCCTCGCTGTGTGAGGTGAAAAGTTGTGTGTTGCACTCGGCAGCAAAGTTTTTCTGCGTCTCGTACTTTTGAAAACTTCGCATCGCTCAGGATTCTATATTTGAACCGCTCGTTTCTCTCGCGGTTCAATCTTAGAATCCTTCGCTCTCTCAGTTTTCAATTCAAGTACTCGCGCACAAAAATCAACTTTGCAGCCTTGCATAACAAATAACTATTTTCACCTCACCCGCTCGGAAAGATTCTATTTCTCATTCAAAATCTGAGCGCAAAACTCCATTTTGTGCTCTAGAGCACAAAGTGTTGTTTAAAATTCGAACACGTCTTGTATTCAATTGTTTTCTGCTTTTCTACACTGGCAGGCGAGCCGCCCCCACTACATTTCCTCGCTGTGTGAGGTGAAAAGTTGTGTGTTGCACTCGGCAGCAAAGTTTTTCTGCGTCTCGTACCTTTGAAAACTTCGCATCGCTCAGGATTCTATATATGAACCGCTCGTTTCTCTCGCGGTTCAATCTTAGAATCCTTCGCTCGCTCGCTCAGTTTTCAATTCAAGTACTCGCGCCAAAAATCAACTTTGCAGCCTTGCATAACAAATAACTATTTTCACCTCACCCGCTCGGAAAGATTCTATTTCTCATTCAAAATCTGAGCGCAAAACTCCATTTTGTGCTCTAGAGCACAAAGTGTTGTTTAAAATTCGAACACGTCTTGTATTCAATTGTTTTCTGCTTTTCTACACTGGCAGGCGAGCCGCCCCCACTACATTTCCTCGCTGTGTGAGGTGAAAAGTTGTGTGTTGCACTCGGCAGCAAAGTTTTTCTGCGTCTCGTACCTTTGAAAACTTCGCATCGCTCAGGATTCTATACTTGAACCGCTCGTTTCTCTCGCGGTTCAATCTTAGAATCCTTCGCTCGCTCAGTTTTCAATTCAAGTACTCGCGCCAAAAATCAACTTTGCAGCCTTGCATAACAAATAACTATTTTTCAGTTGCTACTTTTCATCCCCTAGAGGGCGCCATATTGGATTTGGTGACACGCCAACTACCCTATAACCAGCGGACAACTGAGACGCTTCTAAGGACGTCTCATTTGTCATGTAATGATTAGCAGTTTAGAAGTTATGAGGGAACAAACAAACATACCTACATACATACATACCGGTCAAAATCATAACCCTCCTTTTGGCTTTGCCGTAGTCGGGTAAAAACGGCTTTTGCGCTCAGATATTGAAGAGCCAAAATACTCTTTCCGAGATGGGAGGATGTAAATTAATAGTTATTTTCACCTCACCCGCTCGGAAAGATTCTATTTCTCATTCAAAATCTGAGCGCAAAACTCCATTTTGTGCTCTAGAGCACAAAGTGTTGTTTAAAATTCGAACACGTCTTGTATTCAATTGTTTTCTACACTGCCAGGCGAGCCGCCCCCTGTATAGGTCAATGCCCCCACTTCATTTCCTCGCTGTGTGAGGTGAAAAGTTGTGTGTTGCACTCGGCAGCAAAGTTTTTCTGCGTCTCGTACCTTTGAAAACTTCGCATCGCTCAGGATTCTATATTTGAACCGCTCGTTTCTCTCGCGGTTCAATCTTAGAATCCTTCGCTCGCTCAGTTTTCAATTCAAGTACTCGCGCCAAAAATCAACTTTGCAGCCTTGCATAACAAATAACTATTGCTATGCAAGGCTGCAAAGTTGTTTTTTGGCGCGAGTACTTTAATTGAAAACTGAGCGAGCGAAGGATCCTATAGTTATTTGTTATGCAAGGCTGCAAAGTTGATTTTTGGCAAATCAAATCAAATCAATCTTTATTTGTGAACATAAGTACAAAAAGGTGTTATTTATACATTTTAGCTGATCTGTATGTTCGGCCAATAATCGGCATACAAATATAATATTATAAGCAGGTTATTTTTACTATCTGAACGCGAGAGATTTCAGTGGACTGTATTTAATTTCAAGAGAACAAAAAAATGGCTTCGAACGCCCGAGAAACGAAAAAACGAAAATCGACAAATTATATACGACAAGGGAAAGTGTGCTACGAATAGGCGCTCACCTGAGTGTCTCCTTGGCGACGTATTCCGAGCCGGACCTTCACAAGGAACCCTTTCGGTTGTTCAGAGCTGGCCAGACTTACCCGACACCTTCCGTGTTACCTTTCAATGGCCGGCTGGATCTAGGAATCTCGTAAACACCCAATTCACCAGCACACTCGAATAGACGAGAAGTTAAGGTTGTTCTTTAAAACTATTGATTGAAGCACCACAACGGTTTTTTAATTAAAACGAGAGAAACGGTTTTCTGCGCAAATGCGTGGCACCGACGACAAAAGGGAAGAGGAAGTTACAACGGAGTGTTGCTATACCCCAAAAAAGGTTTTCAGGGTTGCCATTACAAGGCTCTAAAATTACCATTTAATTAAAGTGAACATTCCGCCCACCTAAATACAAAGTATTTATTAACTTAAAACAACGAAATTAAACTATTCTTAAATACTAACGACAGCGAAAGATTATTTCACCGCTAATCGGTTATTTAATTATGGATAGGTAGTGGACATAATTTTACAACTGGCCTCTTAAACTGACCAGCAGCAGTCCTTACAGTCACCACTCTACAGACCCCATCAGCACCGGGATGTAGGGCTGTGATACGACCCATACTCCACTTCAATGGAGTAACTTGTTCATTTATTATTAGAACCATCATGCCTACAGTCACGTTGGTGTTATTTTTATTCCACTTAGCTCTCTGTTGTAGTGTATGAAGATATTCGCTTTGCCACCTACGCCAGAAATCTTGGTGAATTTTTTGGATTAACTTCCAACGGTGGAGAACGCTTATGTTCTGGTCAACTAAATTTTCTTCAGGAATAATGGACAACGGTTCCAGAGTTAAAAAATGACCTGGAGTTAGGACAGACAGGTCATTAGCATCTGAGCTAAGAGGGGTGAGGGGACGAGAGTTCAACATAGATTCTACCTGCGTCAGAACAGTATAAAACTCCTCGTATGTCAATCGCTGCGTACCTATAACACGAGAGAGGTGCGATTTCACTGACTTAATACCAGCTTCGGCCAGTCCGTTAAAATGAGGACTTCCGGGAGGACTGAACGAAAACTCTATTTCTTGGGACTCAGCAGCATTCTGCATGAGCTTGTCAAGGTAGTTACTGGCACCAACGAAGTTTCGCCCTTGATCGCAGACAATGCGATTACATCGACCACGGCGCGCCATAAACCGCTTTAACGCAGCCAAGAAAGCCTCCGTCGACAGTTCCGAAGCGACTTCTATGTGGATCGCCTTAGTAGAGGTACAAACGAAGACGCAGATATACCCTTTATAGGTTTTTAATCCACGACCACGACCGAGAGAAATATCGAAAGGTCCGCCATAATCGACAGCGACAACCGAGAAGGGTTTGATTTGATTTATTCTATATGACGGCAGGTTTCCCATCATAGGAGCTGGAGCCTGTGTTGGGTTTACACGAAAACATTTTAAACAACCAGAAATCACAGAACGAATAGCTCGTTTTGGCGACAAGATCCAAAAGGATTGCGCAAGCAAATTTTGTAATGTTTGTGCGCCAGGATGCATGAATCGCTGATGATAGTCATCGATAATCAGAACGGTTAGGCGGTGAGTGCGCGGCAGTAACAGAGGATACTTGACGTTGAATTCTACGTCAGCATGAGCCAAGCGACCGCCCACCCTTAAAAGACCCGCATCATCAAGAAAAGGCGACAATTTGCGCAAGCCCTTAGGAAGAGAGTTGGGAGAACCCCTTTGAAGGTTTTCAATCTCCTGTGAGAATGCACCTTGCTGCACATGTTTTATCAAAAACATAAAGGCTCTATTAATTTCATAGACCTGCAAAGGTCCGACGAGTTTATTTTTAGCAGCAGAATTCCTTGAATTCAGTGCAAAACGAAAGCAATATGACAAGACGCGTTTAAGTCTTAAAAGCGACGAGAATCTATCTATTAATTTGTCAACGCAATTAACATCAACGTCAGTCAGAAGGCTAAAAATTCTTTGTTCCTCATGCAAGCTGTCATTTTTGTCAAGCGATAACGACGACTTGGGCCAATTTTCCTCGGGTTCCGCAAGAAACGAAGGGCCATTCCACCAGACTTCATTTGCAGCGAGATCTGCGGGAAGCATTCCCCGAGAACCACTGTCAGCAGGGTTGATGGAGGTACTCACATGACGCCAGCAATCAGGAGCGATAATTTCTTGAATGTGGCTGACTCGATTGGCTACGAGTCTTCCATTTGGAGGGACACGATTTAATCCACGTCAGAGCAACACTGGAGTCAGACCAGGCGAAGATTTCATTAATAGTGTGAAAGGGCTTAAGAGCCTCCACTACAGACTGTAACAAGTCTGACAGCAACACTGCAGCCTGGAGTTCCAGTCTAGGGATAGACAGTTTGCGAAGAGGGGCAACTCTAGATTTTGCACAACAAAGACGAACAGAGACAAAGCCTTCTGCGTCAACGACACGACAATATAATACAGCACAATAACCACGCTCGGAGGCATCACCGAAACCATGGAGTTGTATTGTGATGAAGGACTGAACCATACGACGAGGAATCGAAACTGATGCCAATAAAGGCAGCTGAGATTTGAAGCGCGACCACTCAGACTGAATATCTTCCGGCAAATTATCATCCCAAGAGACACCAGAAGTCCAGAGAAGTTGCATAAGATATTTAGCATAAAACGTAACAGGGCCGAGGAATCCTAAAGGATCGTAAATACGAGCTATATCGGACAGGATCGTTCGTTTCGTACATCTCTGATTTCCATTGTTGGCGACCTGGAACTGAAAGCTATCAGACTGAGGCGTCCATAAAAGCCCCAAAATTTTGAGAGAGACATCAGAGATATCCTCAAAGCATCTGAAACTCTCCGAATAGAGTTCTGAAGAAGCTAAGTCAACGAAGAAATCTTTGTGATTGGAGGTCCATTTCCTCAAATGGAAACCACCCGACGACAGTATTTTTGTAAGTTCAGATCTCACAAGTAGAGCCGATTCGATAGAGTCTGCGCCCGAAACTACGTCATCGACGTAGATATCACGGCTGAGCACTGAAGACCCACAAGGATAATCAGCAGCAGAGTCCTTGGCCAGTTGGGCAATAGTGCGTAGAGCTTGGAATGGGGCCGACGAAACTCCATATGTAACGGTACGAAGCCTGTAATCACGGACAGGTTCTTCAGGAGTGGGACGCCACAAGATGCGTTGGTACTCCATATCTTCGTCAGGCTCTAGAATCCTACTTAATATTATGTATGGATGTATGGATGTATGGATGTATGGATGTTTGTTACTCTTTCACGCAAAAACCACTGAACGGATTTGGCTAAAATTTGGTATACAGATAGTTTATAACCTGGATTAACACATAGGATAGTTTTTATCCCGATTTTATGTTCCCGTGGGATAATTTTCGAGTTGCAGCGGGTGAAACCGCTGGCAACAGCTAGTATTCCTATACATTTGCTTTACATCAACGGTGAACACAACCTCATGCCAACGAAAGCGAGTTAACAAATCGAAAATATTTGTCTGCAGCTTTGGTCCAGACAATAAAGTGTCATTCAGCGATACTCCACGTGCGTCCTTGGCGCTAGCGTCAAATACAACGCGAAGAGGAGTGGTTACTGACTCCGGCCGCATGATACCATGGTGAGGCAAGTAATAAAATTTACCATCTCTACTTGGAGGGGACTCTACCTTTTCCATGTGACCACTATTTTCATAATCTTCCATGAAAGAGGCATAGGCCTTTCGAAAATTAGGATTACACTTTAATTTCTTTTCTAACGAAAATAGTCTTTTGAGAGCAATCTCACGAGAATTCGAAAAAACAGGCTTATTCGTAGGATCGACGAAAGGTAACGGCACTACGAATCGACCTTCACTATCACGAGAATATGTTTTCACAAAATAGTCTTCGCATAGTTGATCCTCCTTCGACAAGAAAGAACTAAGTAGGAGAATTAACATTTTCTAATTCCCAGAATTTTCTAATGGAATTATCTAACGACAAATTTGACAACAAATGCGAAGAATGCGACACGATAAAGCAATCATTGCTACGACAGCGAGAACGAGAAATATCATTGTGAGTGGGGATAGCAGGAATTTCATTACAACCACCCATCACAATCCAGCCAAAGACAGTATTCAATGCCCTTGGTTGACCAGGCTTACCTCGCCTAAGACCAGGCAAGAGCGACGAAGCGAAAATGTCTGCACTTAGCAGCATATCAATAGGCCCTGGATTTGCAAACCCAGGATCAGCAAGATCCAAGTTATTTATGTGAGACCAACCCGAAAAGCCGACAGGTTGAGATGGTTGATCAGCACAAATCGATGGAAGAACAAATGCTTCTAATTTAAATGTTGTTGTCTGACCTGTTCTAAGAGTCTTGACCTCACACGATAACAATCCAAGAGGTGAGGCCACTGAGTGACCAATTCCACTAACTGACTGCTTACTGCAGGTTATACTTAGTCCTAGTCTTTTTGCACAAGGCTCCGAAACAAAATTGCATGCACTAGCACAGTCCAATAAGGCCCTAATTGGTTGAAATTGACCAGTGTTATCCTTTACCAAAACCTTAGCAGTAGAAAATAAAACAATAGAACTTTCAGCCCTAGCAGTAGATGTTAAAACTGTGTTACTACCTTTATTATCAGTTTCTGTCACTGAGGGGAGAGGCACAGGCTCTTTATTAAAATGTAATAATGTGTGATGAGAGTAGTTACACTCTTTACAACGAGAAGTCACACTACATTTTTTCACTCTATGAGTGTTCGAGAAACACAAAATACAAAGCCCTTTTTCTTTCACAAATTTAAATCGAGAATGAGTGTCCAATTTCAAAAATCCTTCACATGTGGTGAGACTGTGCTGGTCAGAACAATAGGCACAAGTTGAGTTTGATACAACAAGAGCAGCCTTCAATTTAGTTTTATTATTATTATTACTTGCAGTTTTGGAAGCAACGGGATTACTACTGGTCAACGTTCTAACATTGGCAATTTCCAATGCTTTGAAATGTTTTTCAATGAATAATCCAAGATCCTCATACTTTGGAATATCAGTGGAATTATGTTCCAGCTGAAACAATTCCCGAGTAGACTTGTCCAACTTTGACCACAGCAAGTAGAACAACATAAAGTTTTTGTCTGGCAGCCCATACTGTTCCAAAACTGACAAGTTCCCTGAAAATGTCCGATAAACCCGTTCTAATTCAGGACCAGATTTAGTTTTAACTGGTTCACAAAATACTAATTTATCGTAATACATCATTGCAACTTGGCACTTTTTATTGTAATGCTTCACCAAAACACTATATGCATCAACATAACTGTTATCTGTGAGAGGGAAATTTTTTATTAAGTCATATGCTGTACCTTGAACACTTGTCAACAAATAATGCAACTTTTCAACATTTGATATATTTGTACGCCTATGAATGAGTGAGTCATACAACTGTATGAATGAAATCCAATTCTCAAACTTACCATCAAAGGGTTTTATGTTAATTTTAGGTAATTTGGCTGACATTGGTTCACCGCTTGTTGCCACAGAATGCTTCAAGTCAGGTTGCGATAAATTCGCACGAACGCGAGTTTTGACTGATTTTAATTTATTCTCAAAAGTTGCCAGAGCTTGCAACTCCGTATGCCGTAACGACGGACTTAGCGATGAAAGAAGCTTTCGCTGTGCGTCATGGAAATCGTTTGCTAGGTCAGTTAAATCCTGGTCTACATACCCTACCAGATCAGTGCTATCCATAAATTCTAAGCGCATAATCGCGTAATCCCGCGCGATTCTGTTAACATCCGCATCTTCATTGCCCTTTCCAGACATATCTTGATCATCACTATTCGGCCTATCACTCGGCATTGTTGCAAACAATAACAATTATTTATACGAAAACGAAAACAAGAATAATAAACGTTAATTCTAATCACAACAATGACGAATGACAGCTACGAATCCGTTTGATCTGCCACTTTTGACAATTGACAGTCTTGTAAGGCTGCCAACATAAAATACAGAAAAGGCAAAAGTCTATGATGTCTATGGCCGCTTACAGATTACCAACCTAATAACGCGATTAACTTCCCATGAAAACTATTATTTATGGCACTTCAAACAAAAGTTATTTAGATATACCTTCGAAAGAAAATAAAATTAACAAAATACGAAATTTTAACGAAATACGTTTTACTTCGATAAAAGGATGCTTTTAACAGTTATAAGGCCAACGGATCAATATGATTTGGCGAAAAGGACCAAAAAAATGAACGCGAGAGATTTCAGTGGACTGTATTTAATTTCAAGAGAACAAAAAAATGGCTTCGAACGCCCGAGAAACGAAAAAACGAAAATCGACAAATTATATACGACAAGGGAAAGTGTGCTACGAATAGGCGCTCACCTGAGTGTCTCCTTGGCGACGTATTCCGAGCCGGACCTTCACAAGGAACCCTTTCGGTTGTTCAGAGCTGGCCAGACTTACCCGACACCTTCCGTGTTACCTTTCAATGGCCGGCTGGATCTAGGAATCTCGTAAACACCCAATTCACCAGCACACTCGAATAGACGAGAAGTTAAGGTTGTTCTTTAAAACTATTGATTGAAGCACCACAACGGTTTTTTAATTAAAACGAGAGAAACGGTTTTCTGCGCAAATGCGTGGCACCGACGACAAAAGGGAAGAGGAAGTTACAACGGAATGTTGCTATACCCCAAAAAAGGTTTTCAGGGTTGCCATTACAAGGCTCTAAAATTACCATTTAATTAAAGTGAACACTATCATAATTTATTAAACTCTAGGATAAAGGAAATGAAGCAATTGAAAAATGTCATGAGCCGCATAAAATAAAGTAATTGAATTATATTATTAATTATTAAGAATGTCAAAGAAAATTAAATTAAGTCACAATTTGTCATTTAAAAAGTCTTCAATCAAGTAATACGTCTTTGGCGCGAGTACTTGAATTGAAAACTGAGCGAAGCGAAGTTTTCAAAGGTACGAGACGCATAATAACTTTGTTTTGAAATTGCACAGATAGAGTAGGTACTGTTATCTTCATAAATAGGATTTTTTTTGTTTATTCATGTGTGTGTAAAGCTGCGAACAAATTATCGGACGCGTCCGTCAGCCGCGGCTGAGGGACGCGGCTTATTCATTATCTAGCCAGTACATTTAATACTACACTGTGCAAACTATCGGTCGTAAGACGCGGACGTGACCTTGAGCGTTCGGACGTCCGAACAGAATCTGGCCGGCTGTCGTGCGAACTACCGTGCACACTGCTAAGCCGCGTCCCTCAGCCGCGGCTGACGGACGCGTCCGATAATATGTTCCCAGCTTGTGTTAGAAAAGAGTTGATGACGTGACACAACATGGCGTTATCACATTTCGTTCCAATCGTGGTGGCATAATATTATTATCATAATAATATTATGTATAATATACAATAATCGTGGTGCGGGGGGGTAGGCAGGATAACGTCACGTACCGTGCGGGGCGGCGGAAGGGGCGCGGGTGGCGGGGGCGCGCTGCTTTCAGCCGGCGCCACGGGACTGCGCGCGCCCGTTCCAGCGTCCACCAGAGCGCGTCTTCTGCGCGCACACACAAAACACGCGTACACATACACGTTTTCATGAGTAGAGTATGTAAAGGGGTAAGGGTGCTATTACATATACAGGGTGCAATTGAAGTCGTGGGCATTATTTCAAACTAAAGCACTACTCATGATACTAATTGCATTAGGCTTAATAATAAGCAAATCAAACTTATTATTAATGCAAGTATGGAAAACTCTAAAAATGTAGTAAGTAAGTCATACATATCAAAAGGCTTATTAATGCAAATAAACACTAAAAGTAATAAAAAAAAATACATCATAAACCCCAATAAGTTTCCAACTATCAAAATCTCGAGCGCAGTACAGCGCGTTACGAAAAGTAAACAAACATCAAATAATAGATGATTAAACGAACTTTGAAAGTGAAGTTCGATCACTATTATATGAGTCGCTTCATCCTTCAGATATAAGTAGGTATACCAGGTAGTCCCTTTAACCTACAGGCAACATCGCACGTTCTTCAAAGAGTTACTAAATCGATGTTTAAATCGATTCCAAAAAAAAAAGTTTGACATTTCCGGTTATACCCTCTATACCGCGTCGGGTCCAACCTTGTCTCATTTTTTAGAGCTTAGACACAAAGCTTTCATCACCGGTTAGGTACCACGTGATTTGTTTAAAGGGTTGGGAGGGACCTTATATCTTCGGATGAAGCGACTCATATAATAGTGATCGAACTTCACTTTCAAAGTTCGTTTAATCATCTATTATATTTCGTCGCTTCATCCTTCAGATATAAGTATACCAGGTAGATATTTAGAGATAGAAACTTTGTGTCTTTGGTAAACAGATATAATTTTAGGATGCTTTGTTAAGGTGAAACACAAGTACCTACATCTTAATATTATTTATTTTTAAACATAAAAAACAGAATTAAGGTAGGTAACAAACCAATTTTACTTTACAAATTAACCTTTTAAAGTAATGAATCAAGTAATGAATGGATCGATTAATTTCGAAAGGCAACCGCCCTAGCGAAACCGCTTTCGTCAATAATAGGCCTGTTGTAAAAACGGGCGAAGGCTGTCGACGTGCTGGTCCAACCAGCTGTTTTTCTAATCGTATCCACACTTAACCCTGCTGCGTATGCAGCTGACGTAGCGGCATGTCGCGTACTATGCGCGCTATACGTACCTACGTCTACCCCGCTCTCTGACAGCACTTGCTTGAGCCAGCGACTGATGGTTTGTGCTGTAGCTGCCCTATGTGGAGGTTTATAGGTTAGCAGCAAACTTCCCGCATTCGTAGTTCTCATATTTTTTGTAACAAAAATATAATCCTTGAGGACTGAAGCATATATTTTAGAATTTTCATGAAAAAAGGGTAAGAATAGTGTTGGTTGGTCACGACCAGGGGCAGAGGTTTTTATTGCGTCCGTTATGGCTATCTTAACACCACTTTGAGTAATTGACACGTTTTCTAATTTTAATAATGATAGTGTTTGCACCCTATGTGCCGTACTGAGTGCCAATAGAATAACTAATTTTTAGGGTTCCGTAGTCAACAAGGAACCCTTATAGTTTCGCCATGTCCGTCCGTCCGTCCGTCCGTCCGTCCGTCTGTCCGCAGCTTAGCTCAGAGACGCCCAGTACTAGAAAGCTGTAATTTGGTGTAAATATACGGATTTATTGCGCCGAAAATGTGGTGAAATAAAATCTCTTAAAATATTTTTTTTTAGGGTACCTCCTGTACACGTAAAGTGGAGATGTTTTTTTTATTTCTCGCGTACCCCTTAGTGTGGTATATCATTAAATAGGTCTTTCAAAAATATTGATAGTTTCTATTAACAATTTTTTGATAAAAAGATTCGTTTGTGAAATATTAAGCTTTAAAGTGCTAATTTTTGCTCGACTCGAGTGTCCCCCCCCTCTACCAGCTAAACGGTTATGTTTGGGGGTGTGAAAAAATTCACAATAGTAGTATATATAACGAAGTTTTAAGAAAAATTGTCATGACTAAGAAGGCTTTACAAGTTTACGAGTAATCGTCGACCAACTTATAAAACGTACTAATTGGACAACATATTTTCCTAAACAAAATGTATCGCAGAACTTGTTCTTCAACTGCAAATGTAAGTTTGTCAACTTTATTATTAATTAGTTCGCAAAAGTATTTTGATAGGCAACTACGGAACCCTACACTGTGCGTGCCCCGACACGCACTTGGCCGGTTTTTTTTTTGTTATTTTTTCCAATCTCAATTCCAAATTAGGATGCCAATTTGAAATGTAATTAAAAACTATTTGTGGATCCCTAGTGGATGCATATCTAGGTCGATTTGGCTTAAGTTTGTAAGCCCCTTTAAGTAATCGCCTTATATTCTCGTCCGAACCAATCTTGTCATTTAAAAACAAAGATAACGCTGAACGGTGAGTGTTAAGAGCGCCCTTCCCCATTCGACGAACGACAACGCGAGCATGGCCAAAAAGCTTGTTGTTTCATCCAGAACAAGAGGCAAACCCGTCCCCGCACGACTCGTCCCCCGCTTACCTCTTACCGCCACATGGCTAACAAGCAAGTGAGAACGCGACAACATTAAAAGGAAAATAGTGTGCGGAAGTTTCATAAAACTCTTGTTCCAAGAAATACGTGTTTTTTCGTAAGCCTTACAAGATTATGAAAAAAAAGTTTTACATTTAGAAACTCCATTACATTTGCAAGGTTTCTATGCAAATATTTATTTCCGGTTACAATTAATGAGTACATTATAAACGCCCAAACATCATATAAATTTTGTGCAAAAAAGCTGATTTTTGGAGGTTTGTACTGAATTTGTTTCTTAAAATTTTGATTTCGCGTTTTGATAGAAACCTAGATATAGTGCACAAGATGCCTATTAGTTCAAAAGTTTCAAAGAAATATCTGTTACAACGCCATAATCACGTACGAGCGTTTGTATGAAAAGATAGACGGGTTGGCCGCCCATAAGAGAGCTATACGAACAGCCATTATTAAACTGTTCGGTCAAAAAAGATAATATAAAAGGTATGCAATCATTATGAATGCAATAATTGTGAAGAGCACAATAGTCCCACCGGCCACCATAGTTTCAAAGTTACGCTATATTGCTTGATAGTGCTATCAGAGAGGGATGCCAACATTAGGTCGAGCGTCTCAACTGGTGTGCCGCGCCTCTTAAACGCCTCCCGCAAAGCCTGGCGGCACCCAGGGTAAGTTTGTTGTGTAGGGGATGATGATGTCTGAAATGGGATTGAAGTAAAAATTTATTAGGATTGAGATAAAGTATCTGCGAATCCAGTAAGGTGAGTGAGGAAAAACTAAGATACCGGTAGCTTCATCGTCGATGATCTTTCGTAAACATTTGAGGACTAGAGAAAATGGAGGAAACGCGTAAAAAAATTCCGTCTTCCAATTTATGGTAAAAGCATCAACGGTAAACGCGTCTGGCTCTGGTTTCCAAGAGACAAAAAGGTCGCATTTGGCATTGCTTCGAGAAGCGAATAGATCGATCTTGGGACAGCCGTAGTTTTGTTGAATAAGCCTAAAGGCTTTATTTGACAGCTCCCACTCTGTGTCTGGGTTTACTTTTCTAGACTCGGCGTCCGCACAGTTCTCTCTTGTATTAATGTATGATGCGAAAAGAGAGATGTCGCGCTTCTCGCACCATTGCCAAATAGATCTTGTAAGATCATTTAAATGGGGAAATTGTATTCCACCAAGACGATTAATATAGCATATTGCTGTGGTGTTATCTACGCGCAATAGTATTGAAGAATGTTCGTCATCCTCCTTGACGAAACTTTTTAGTCCTAGAAAGGCAGCAAGAAGTTCTAGATAATTAATGTGGTGTTCTGATTCCGTAGCCTTCCATCTTCCGTTTACTTTTTTACCATTACAGACAGCGCCCCACCCGGTTCTTGAAGCGTCTGTGAAGATTTCTTTACTGTAGCTTAAAACTCTCATTGAATTATTTATTGTTAATATATTACTGCGCCGCCAAAGTAAATCTTGTAAAATAATGTTTGAAGGACTGATTTTCGCATCGTAATTATTGTAAATTTTTTTGTGTATAAATATCCATATTTAACAGCCGGGCAAGCTGCGATCAGAACACCAATTAATTGAGAAAATTCTCTAATAGTGCACTTTGGAAGATGAGTGAACTTGTGAACCATCTGTGCAATATTATTACGCTTATCTGTCGGCAATGAAAGAGATAGTTCACCTGTGTTATACATGAAGCCTAAAAACTTGCATGTTTGCGATGGAGTTAATGAGCTTTTGTATAATTAACTACAAAACCTAAACAACGTAACAACTTTAAAGTTTCGTATACATTGTTTACACACTCTTCATAATTATCCCCAATACATAATATATCATCAAGGAAAATTACTGATTTATATCCCCGTTTTCGAAGATGAGTAATAACCTCCTTCATGATTTTGGTGAAAACCCTGGGTGCTACCGACAGGCCATAGGGCATCGCCGTGAATTCAAAGGTATTTATACTACTCGAATTAGGATCTTTGTAAAAAAATCTCAAATATTTTCTATCAGAAACAGAAATAGGCACTAACAAATATGCTTCTGTTAGGTCAATGGTGGCTAGAAAACCGTCTCGGAATAGGAATAAGTTTCGCGGCGGTTCTGTAATCCTCCATTTTAAAATGTTCTTTCTTAAGGAATTTATTTAATGGCTTTAAATTTAAAATAAACCTTTTGCCTCCATTAGCTTTTGGTGCTAAAAAGGTGTTTGAAATGAACTGATTATTTTCTGTTAGACACTGACCTATAGCTCCTAATTCGAGTAATTTATGAATAGCGTATAGAGGGATGGTGCTCTGTGTTGAGTCACCTCCTTACAAAAAGGTATTGAGTAGCCATGTTCTATCCATGAAAGTACGACTTCGTTATTAGTGATATTTGACCAAGAATTTAAGTCTGCCTGCGTGTACCTGTGCTACTGCGGAGGTGGAGCACGAGTCTTCGGCTGATTGTAGCTGGCACTCCTCACTGGTGTTGGAGCCGGAGGGTACGTTCGCCGCTGTGACGACGACGACGGTTTCCTCTGACCTCCTCGCCCCCCCCCTGTTCGACGAGTAACGAGGAGGTCCTGACCAGTTTCCCGGCGGAGCAGGACGACTTGAGGACGGCTGTGAAGCGGACTTCTGACTCGTTACCATCTTCCTTATCTGAGAGCCTTGCTTTTCAATGGCTTTACTAGCCTTGATTTTGTCATTCAGTGTCGTTCCAAATAACGTCTCATCACGTTCGGAATCTTGGATTACGTGAAGAAAATTTTTTTTCTAGACTTGGGGTAATTAATTTTATTCTGTCCTTTGACAGGGTAAAATGCAAATCCGACAAAATGCGACAACTATCGCTTAAATATTTCAAGGCTGATATTTTATCATCCGTCGTAAGCAATGTGTTCATTGCCTTATTGATTGCTGAAGTGCCCGTGCCCAGCTGCTGTTGAAAGTATAATAAAGTTTCTTGTCTCGGCCTCTAACTAGCTCGGAGACGGCGGCGGATATTTCTGCATTTGAGCTTAATCTGCAATTGCCGGGCACAAGATAAGTTTTTAATATTTTATCTTTGTCTTCTTTTGGTAATCCTTTCTTTAACAAAGGAGTCCATAGGTTGGCCAAGCTAGTGTGAATATTTTCACCAAATTCGGGGGTATCGGATGTAACTGCTCCCAAAGCGGACAAAAGCTCTGGATCCATTTTGATCCGTCTTGGACGTAAGCTGGCGGCGTTCCTTCAACAGTCGCGGTGGCCTCTTGTGGTGCAGGAAGCGTGAATTCTCGCTCTGCGACTGGGATAGGTGACCACCAAAGGTTTCTGATGGACCCGCATCATTTTCTAAAAATACAATAAGTATTTTAATTTTTTGCCAATGAGGGTAGACAAAAAAATATTTGAAAAAAGTATATGGCCAATATTATCTCGCGGATAATATCTTGTACGTAACGTGTATCTATTAAGATTACACATTTTTGTACTAATTAGTCAATATTGACTCACAATCAACTCGCAGTTGATCATGTTATCGCAATTGCCTCGCAGGCAATCCCGATTTAATTTTGTATAAACGTGTAACGAGCACCAATTTTCACTTTTAGAAATAAAAAACACAATGTAGGTACTAACCTGCATTATCTTCGTCGTCTGATGAATCAATTATGAGACGTCTTAATCGACGTCGGGGTATTTCGGTCTCTTTGCGCTGTTTCTTTTCTTTTATTTTCTTAATCTTCTGTTCATAATGAACTAATAACTCTTCCGCACTGCGCTTCGGCATTTTACACGAACGCATGCGTTGCCTCGCACGAAAAAGGAATGAGACAAGGTTGGACCCGACGCGGTATAGAGGGTATAACCGGAAATGTCAAACTTTTTTTTTTGGAATCGATTTAAACATCGATTTAGTAACTCTTTGAAGAACGTGCGATGTTGCCTGTAGGTTAAAGGGACTACCTGGTATACTTATATCTGAAGGATGAAGCGACGAAATATAATACTAACTTGCATTTATATAACATTTTTGATTTGCGTGATGCAATTAGTATCATGAATAGTGTCTTAGTTTAAAATAATGCCCATGAATTCAATTGCACCCTGTATAGGATGTCTGGTAATTATTGTACGATACTTAAACACGTGATTGTGCTCATGATAACCAACAACTTTTACGATGGGAACAAACCTGAAAACGCGAAAAAAAAATCAGCTGTTCAGTACATTTACGTTTGCTTAATGTAGTGAACAGCTGATATTTTTTTCACGATTTCGGCTTTGCTCCCATAATATAAATTGTTTTTTTATCATGAGCACAATCACGTGTTTAAGTATCGTACACTAATTGCCAGTCACCCTATATAATATACTTAAAGAAAAAAATATTACTGGGTTTGACTGGTCTGTTGGTGTAGTGGTTAGTGACCCTGACTGCTATGTCGGGGGTCGTGGGTTCGATTCCCCTGTGATTCCCACCCAGGACAAATGTTTGTGTGATGAGCATGATCATTTGTTCTGTGTCTGGGTGTAATTGATCTATAATACTCGTATGTAGTTATTTAGAAATATATAGGTAAAACTATGTTTATCAGTTGTCTATTACCCATAACTCAAGGTCTGCTTAGCTTGGGATTAGATGGCGTTGTATGAAGTTGTGGAATATTATATTATTATTATTATTATGGAAAGGACACGTTAGACCGGGCACGCCGCAATCGCGGTGGTAAGAACCCTCTTTGAGGAGTGACTGGATAGGCGTCACGGCTTCCTAACCATCCGCCTGACGCAGGTCATCACCGGACACGGATGTTTCGGGAGGTACGAGTACCTGTGTCTGATGAGGAAGGAAGAAACGTCTGGGTGTCACCACTGCGAGGATCGCCCGGAGGACACGGTGGAGCATACGGTGCAGGACTGCCCCGCTTGGGCAGAGCACCACCGTGTCCTCACGACGGCGATAGGCGGAGACCTCTCGCGCCCGTTATTGGTCGAGGTCATGCTGCGGGCCGAGATGGAGAAGGGAGCGGGCGCCTCCTTCTGCGAAGCAGTCATTCTCGCGATGGAGGAGGCGTGCCGCGTGATGGAGAGGACAGCGTCCTCCCTCCAACCCAACCGCAGTGGTAGATGCCCAAGGCGACAGTCATCGCCAGACGATCTCCGGCCACCGTAGGCGCGGGCATGCGGGCGGCGGCGAGTAATGGTCAACGGCGCGTTGTGTTCCACGCGCGCCTCAAGGAGTGTCAGCATTATGACGGGGCCCCTCTATAGAGGAACAAAGCCTGCCGGGGTCGCGGGACTAACGAATTACCGTGACCCCGGAACGTAAAGGGCTATTGAACGACACCGTGGAGTTTAGTCAGTACGAGTCTGACAGTCCCTCCCACCCTGCGTTCAGTGATCACTGAACATCACTGAAGGGCACTGACACTGATGAGGACGGATGGCGTCGTACAAAATGCATGGTAGAATATCATATTTCACTGACACGGTACTGATCGGCACGTGTCGGCACTGTGCCGGCACTGTTGTGTGCGGATCGGCCTATCCTTGGTCGGACGGCGAGCTATCGCAGATACTCGCTGTCCGAATGGCATATGCCTACGGTGGCCAGAATTTGCCCGGCGATGTCCGATGCCCTGGTCGTCTTTGTCTGTGGCTGGCGTTCCGGAGAAAAACAACAAAAAAAGACGTGTGGCACTCGGGGACTGCCGCGGTACAGCTATTGCATAGCATTTTGTATCAACTTATGCAATTATAATTTTATTTATTTATTTTATTCATGCAGTATTGCTTTTTCTTTGATATTAATTCAAGTTACACTTTTTGAGCGTGGTGACCGATAAGAAAACAAATTTTTCTATTATTAAATAAATAAAAAAAAGTTAAAATATTGATATGTTCCATTAACAATTTTTTGACAAAAAGATTCGTTTGTGAAATATTAAGCTTTAAAGTGCTAATTTTAGCTCGACTCGAGTGTCCCCCCCCCTCTACCATCTAAACGGTTATGTTTGGGGGTGTATATAAAAAAAATAAAAAAACTTGAGAGGTGTCAAGGGACACCCGGATGGAACGAAGACCTCGATAAATTTATGCAGCTGCCATCTTAGATTTACATTTTGACTGCACCATCGGTTTCAACACCCTCGAAAACCATGAAAACGACACCCATGACGAAAACCTCGATATTTTTTGCAGCCGCCATCTTGGATTTACATTTTGACTGCACCCTCGGTTTCAACATCCTCGAAAACCATGAAAACGACACCCATGACGAAAACCTCGATATTTTTTGCAGCCGCCATCTTGGATTTACATTTTGACAGCACCATCGGTTTCAACACCCTCGAAAACCATGAAAACGACACCCATGACGAAAACCTCGATATTATTTGCAGCCGCCATCTTGGATTTACATTTTGACTGCACCCTCGGTTTCAACACCCTCGAAAACCATGAAAACGACACCCATGACGAAAACCTCGATATTTTTTGCAGCCGCCATCTTGGATTTACATTTTGACTGCACCCTCGGTTTCAACACCCTCGAAAACCATGAAAACGACACCCATGACGAAAACCTCGATATTTTTTGCAGCCGCCATCTTGGATTAACATTTTGACTGCACCATCGGTTTCAACACCCTCGAAAACCATGAAAACGACACCCATGATGAAAACTTCGATAATTTATGCAGCGGCCATCTTGGATTTACATTTTGACTGCACCCTCGGTTTCAACACCCTCGAAAACCATGAAAACGACACCCATGACGAAAACCTCGATATTTTTTGCAGCCGCCATCTTGGATTAACATTTTGACTGCACCATCGGTTTCAACACCCTCGAAAACCATGAAAACGACACCCATGATGAAAACTTCGATAATTTATGCAGCGGCCATCTTGGATTTACATTTTGACTGCACCATCGGTTTTAACACCCTCGAAAACCATGAAAACGACACCCATGATGAAAACTTCGATAATTTATGCAGCCGCCATCTTGGATTTACATTTTGACTGCAACATCGGTTTCAACACCCTCGAAAACCATGAAAACGACACCCATGATGAAAACTTCGATAGTTTATGCAGCGGCCATCTTGGATTTACATTTTGACTGCACCATCGGTTTCAACACCCTCGAAAACCATGAAAACGACACCCATGATGAAAACTTCGATAATTTATGCAGCGGCCATCTTGGATTTACATTTTGACTGCACCATCGGTTTCAACACCCTCGAAAACCATGAAAACGACACCCATGACGAAAACCTCGATATTTTTTGCAGCCGCCATCTTGGATTTACATTTTGACTGCAACATCGGTTTCAACACCCTCGAAAACCATGAAAACGACACCCATGACGAAAACCTCGATATTTTTTGCAGCCGCCATCTTGGATTTACATTTTGACTGCACAATCGGTTTCAACTTCCTCGAAAACCATGAAAACGACACCCATGACGAAAACCTGGATATTTTTTGTAGCCGCCATCTTGGATTTGCATTTTGACTGCACCATCGGTTTCAACACCCTCGAAAACCATGAAAACGACACCCATGACGAAAACCTCGATATTTTTTGTAGCCACCATCTTGGATTTACATTTTGACTGCACCCTCGGTTTCAACACCCTCGAAAACCATGAAAACGACACCCATGACGAAAACCTCGAACACTCCACTCCACTCCACTCCACTCCACTCCACTCCACTCCACTCCCCTCCCCTCCCCTCCCCTCCCCTATATATTTTGTATTGTGTATATAAACCTTATATTCAATCACACCTCCTTGCCCGTCGGAGTGGGGAGCGTGAGGTTTTTTCGTTACGGAATTTCTAGATTCGGTCCCCGCGCTCAAGGCCCGCGATAGAAGCTATGCAATAGCTTAATAATGATGTTATGATAATAGAAGGCGCCATAGGTAGGTGCGATTCAAATTTGATTGTCAAATTCAAAAGCGAGCGAAGCCGCGGGTAGAAGCTTGTCAAGTGAAGTCAAGTTATAGGCTATTTAAAGTAAATGACTGCTTTACGTAAAGTAAGTGTGTGCCTGTAGTGCGGAGCACAGCGGCGAGCCGGTGGGACACGCCAGCAGCACCGGGTGCGGCAGCACGTACATGCCGCGCTCGCCACCGCCCGCTGCATCGCCGCGCCCGCCCTGCACAATCCCGAAAGCGAGCTCTTACTACTGGGCCACCACTGGGGTCGTCCGTCGATGTTGTAACGGTTATGGTGAGTTTAAAATAAAAACAACTCACCAACGTTTACAATAATTTATTAAAAAGGTCGTGGTTCACAGCCGTCACTTGTGTTATCAATATGTAAATTATGCCTACAATTATTTATGTTTGTTGACTAATCACAATAATTTCTTTGAACTTGTATGATTTAAAAGTAGTTGTATTGACTTCATGTGATTGGTCGAAACTGACAGTTATTGTCGACCAATCATAAGCAAGTAAAATGGAGGGAATGTAAAATATAGTCTGCGGGCACTTGAGGGATATGTCCGCCGTGCTCAGGGCATTAGAGATTCGGCATCGGTGCTAGTCACTTGCATTGTACTGCAAAATCAACCTATTATTGTACTGCTGTAACTTTGGTAATAAAACTGATCTTCAAAAGTTAATACAGAGTGTTTTTTATATTCGGAGTCCTTACTTCTGAGTGTTGAACTAGTACGGTTCACATCTCAGAAGTGGGATTAGCAACTTAGTGCCCACAAAAGGATCGGAGATACGCTTAAAATATTTAGCGTACAAAAAAAACGTAAGTGTTCTTTGTTCATTCTATTTTTGGTATTGCGCTGCCTACCCTCATTAATCATATTATTGCAATTTATAATAATTATCAGAGTAAATCAAGTAGGCCACAAGTTTATTCCTGTACGTTTTTTTTTCTCTCTCTTTCTTCACAATTGGCCGCCTTTCTTTATCAGACTACCGACTCATTGTCGATAGTCTCATTTTTAATGACTTCAGGAACTAAACTGTATTTACCGTAACGGAGACATTCCGGAGGTTTATATGGTTAGTCATGCATGTTTGTCTTGCCAGGGTACTCCCTGGAGACAAACATGTTTGATATTTCTGTGTGTAATTTAAGGAACTGAACTGTATTTACCGTAACGGAGACATTCCGGAGGTTTATATGGTTAGTCATGCATGTTTGTCTTGCCAGGGTACTCCCTGGAGACAAACATGTTTGATATTTCTGTGTGTAATTTAAGGAACTGAACTGTATTTACCGTAACGGAGACATTCCGGAGGTTTATATGGTTAGTCATGCATGTTTATCTTGCCAGGGTACTCCCTGGAGATGAACATGTTTGATATTTCTGTGTGTAACTTAAGGCACTGAACTGTATTTACCGTAACGGAGACATTCCGGAGGTTTATATGGTTAGTCATGCATGTTTATCTTGCCAGGGTACTCCCTGGAGATGAACATGTTTGATATTTCTGTGTGTAATTTAAGGAACTGAACTGTATTTACCGTAACGGAGACATTCCGGAGGTCTATATGGTTGGTCATGCATGTTTATCTTGCCAGGGTACTCCCTGGAGATCGACATGTTTGATGGTCTATAATAAAGTATTCTCAGGTCAAAAAAAAAAAAACCTTTTTAACAAGTTTAGTATAGCGAAGTTTATTAACTTAGGTGTCTTTCTTTTCTTTTATGTTGAGGCCGCAAGAACATGGATGAACGAAGGTGTAGTTCTCTAAGAGAATGTGCTGGACCTAAGCGGACCTCCCGAGAGACGCTGACACCGCCATTAAGATGTCGTGATGCAACTCGTAGCCGCAGCCGGGGTCGAGGGCATACGCGTTCACCTAAAGAAAAGCGTGGCAGCCAAAACCATCATTCGCGGTCGAGGCGGTCGAGAAGAAGACGATCGCGGTCGACTAGAAGTCGGTCTCCTTCCCGGCCACACTATTCAACAAGGGCGAGTCGTCGTACTGGGCGCTCCATGACCCGATCACACACTCCAAGACAGCACGAGACGTGTCACACGGAATTCAGGCATTCACCAGGGAGCAGAGTTTCTCGCCTTCGTACACCGCCCCGTGTAGAAACACATCGCGAGCGTGAGTCAAATAATAACCTGTTTATTGAAAACTTTATTAATGCGCTTAAGAGTATGAATAATACAAGCGATCGCGATAAGTTTCCTGTTTTAAATAATGTAATTCCTGAATTTGACCCGTTATGTAAGGAACAAACGGTTGATACGTGGCTTCATAAGGTTGACGAATGTGCACAGATTTATGGTTGGAACGATAAACAAGTAGTCCACTATGCCCTACCGAAATTAGCAGGGGTAGCTAAAACCTGGTATCAGGGTCTACCCTCACTACTATTTTCTTGGCCAGAGTGGAAGTTAAAGCTTAAGGAATCATTCCCTACTAGGGATAATTATGCAGATTTGCTAACGGAAATGCTAAATAAAAAGGTACGCTATGGGGAATCATTGGAGATATATTACTATGCTAAAATGAATCTTGTAAATCGTTGCGAAATATCAGGGAAACGCGCAGTTGACTGTCTCATAGCAGGTATAGAAGATCGTGGTGTTAGGTTGGGAGCACAAGGAGCAGAATTTACGGAACCGGAATTGCTACTAAAGTTTTTGAAAACCGTGAAAGTAGGTCAAGACAGGTCCACAAGCGAACAGCAAAAGGTTAAGGATAGAGATAGGCGAGCACAAAATAACACATTTGCCAGTAATAAAGTAGGTCCCAGTTCCCAGAAATCAACCGGATCCAGCATGGTCTGCTACAATTGTAAAGAAACCGGTCACCCGTTCTTTCGTTGCACAAAACCAAAGATTCAATGCTCTAAATGTAATTGGTTAGGACATAAGGACACTGAGTGCCCTGGGACAAAGCAAAGTGCCAATGATAAACCAAAAGCAATATTGAAAGTAGAAAACACAGGCGATTCAAGTGCTAAGTATAAAATGCCTATCAAAATAAATGGATTGTTTTCAGAATGCCTCGTTGATTTGGGAAGCGAGGGTACTTTGGTTCGTCTCAGTGAAGCTCAGCGTTTAGGATTAGACTGGAAGGTGGGAGAAGTGCCTCTCCTAAGAGGAATAGGTAACGTGCCATATAACCCCCTTGGCAAAGCTAACGTCGCGATCGAAGTACAGGGTGTATTAGAAAATCACGTGGAGATACTAGTAGTAGGTGATTACTTAATAAATTGCCCTGTACTACTGGGCCACACTTTCACCGAAAGGCCCTCAGTCAAAATAGTAAAGACTGAATCTGATGTCATTTTTCAACGGGTTAGTGAGGAGTCCGCTTTGATTTGTCCGCTTTTATGCACGGAAGAGACTCGCATAGGCCGCGGCGAATTAAAGGCGATCCCAGTTAGCTCGCGTAATTCTTTCTCAGGAAAAATTTATGTGAATGGAACCGTGCGCAATAATGAAGGTCATGAACATTACTTGTTGCCTGGCGAGTATCAATTAAAACAAGGTGCGGGTAGGATTCTTATTCAGAATATTAGTGACAACCATCTGGTTATAGAGAAAGATAGTCTTATAACTAGGAGCCACACTTTAGCTGAGAGCCTACAAATCAAAAAACTAGATCTTAGCGATCGGCCACCCATAGATGAATCACCAATCAGCTGTGGAAAAAACTTAACGAAGGATCAAAAAGAGTCATTAAAGGTCTTATTGGATAAATATAAATATTGTTTTTCCAGTAGTTTAAAAGATCTCGGATTTACCACGGAAACTGAAATGGTGATTCAACTGGATGATCCCGATCCTGTCGTTTACCGCCCATACCGGTTGTCCTTTGCTGAACGCCAACTAGTCCAAGATATGATCAAGGAAATGTTAGAAAGCGGCATCATAAGGGAGTCTAACAGTCCTTACGCGAGCCCTATAGTGCTAGTTAACAAAAAGTCTGGGGAGAAGAGGTTGTGTGTAGACTACCGTGCCTTAAATAATAAAACAAAGAAAGAGCACTACCCTCTCCCTCGTATCGAGGATCAGTTAGACTTATTGTCAGGCAGTTCAGTATTTGTTACCCTCGACTTAGCATCTGGGTACTATCAGATCCCAATAGCTGAAGGTTCTCGAGAGAAGACTGCTTTTGTCACCCCTCAGGGTCAATACGAGTACAACAGGATGCCCTTTGGGTTAGTAAACGCACCATCAGTCTTCCAGCGTACAATGAACAAAATCATACACAATTCGCCTGCTTCATCGTATGCGTTGGTCTACATGGATGATATCCTGATTCCAGCCAAATCATTCGATGAGGGGATGATACGCTTGGAGGAGGTGTTGCGGTTACTAGCAAAAAGTGGTCTAACACTCAAAATGAGCAAATGTAACTTCTTTTATGACAAAATAGACTACCTGGGGTACGAAGTCAGCTCAGAGGGTGTTAGACCAGGGTCGCTCAAAACGGACGCCATATCCAAATTCCCTACGCCAACAAATGTTCACGAAGTTAGGAGGTTTTTAGGCCTTGCTAGTTTCTTCAGGAGGTTTGTCGCCGGATTTGCCTTAATAGCACGTCCGCTGACTGGTCTGTTGAAGAAGGACTCTTCTTGGAGTTGGGGTACTGAAGAACTAGAATCGTTTGAGAAATTAAAACAGATTTTAGTACAAAGACCGGTCTTGGGACTTTATGATCCTGGTGCGCTAACCCAACTCCACACCGACGCTAGCAAGTACGGGGTAGCCGGCATTTTAATGCAACAGGACAAGTCTGGTGTGTTCAAACCTATTGCTTATTATAGCAGGCAAACTAGTCCGGATGAGCAAAAATTACACTCCTTCGAGTTAGAGACCCTCGCTATTATTGCCTCATTGAATAGGTTCAGGCATTACTTACTTGGTATTAGATTCATCATAGTTACAGATTGCAACGCCTTGCGTACCACTTTGAGTAAACGCGACTTGGTCCCACGAATTGCTCGCTGGTGGCTGCAGTTCTTAGAATACGATTGCTCAATAGAATACCGCCCTGGTGATAAAATGGCACACGTAGATGCCCTTAGCAGGGGCGCTATAGACGGTAGTCCAGACGTTGATCACGTGTTAGATGTACTTTCAGTAGGTACTGATGATTGGCTTGCAACGGTGCAACAGACGGATGAAGACATTAAAAATATCGCGAATATTTTAAGTGATTCCAAATGTAAAGATGCTGTTGATATACTCAAAAATTACAAGCTTGTAAATGGGAGAGTGTATCGTATAATTGACGAAAACACTATCCGTTGGGTTGTTCCAAGTGGCACCAGATGGCAACTACTGAAAGCCAATCACGATGATGTGGGACACTTTGGGTTTGACAAAACTTTAGCGCGTTTACAAGCAACTTATTGGTTTCCAAAGATGAGACGGTTTGTAAAAAAGTACGTCTCAGCTTGCCTTCAGTGTGCGCATCACAAGCTGCCAGGTGGTGCCAGGCCCGGTGAACTACACCCCATCCCTAAAGCTATCATGCCATTCCATACCATACATGCGGATCATCTCGGTCCTTTTATCCGCACCAAGCGTGGCAATACATTCATCCTTGTTATCATAGACGCGTTTACTAAATTTGTTGATATCACCGCTGTACGAAATACCAAATCAGCCACAAGCATTAGGGTATTCAGAGAGCATTTTAGTTACTTCGGCGTGCCAACCCGTTTGATTACGGATCAAGGAACAAGTTTCACAAGTAGGCAGTTTAAAACGTTTATTCAATCGTGCGGTATAAAGCACGTGCTCAATGCCGTCGCAACACCCCGAGCAAATGGCCAAGTGGAACGATACAACCGAACCATTTTGGCAGCGCTCGGGGCAATGAACCACGACAAACCAAATGGTTCATGGGATGAACATTTACCAGACATACAGTTGGGTATCAATTCCACTGTACACGCTACTACCAAAAAGACTCCAGCAGAGCTTCTTTTCGGGCGAAATTTAACTAACCCATCTGAAGGTTTGTTAAATGACGTAATAAACGAAGTTACGTCTGAGGTCGGGGAGAGTCTAGATAATGTTAGAGCTACGGCCGGTGAGCTTATTAGGACACAACAGGAAAAGGACAAGAAGAGGTATGATAGGTACAGGAAAATGGGAGTGCATTTCAAAGAAGGTGATTTGGTTAGAGTTATAAGAGCCGCGACAGGAATAGAGGGGCAGTCTAAGAAGCTCGAACCTAAATGTAAAGGCCCTTACAGAATTAAGAAGGTGCTTCCCAACGATAGGTTCGTGGTCGAGGACACACCCCTCACAAGGACTAGTAAGAGGTATGAGGCTGTGGTAGCCATCGATAAAATATTCCCATGGATCTGTTTTAACGAACCCGTATCAACCGATTGTGAATCCGAGTGTAATGATTGTGAATCAGAATGTGAAGAGGTATAAATAGATCTATATATAGTAAATTCATTCAAAATTGTTAAAAAATATCAAAATTGTACATAGAATTAATCAAATCTTTAGCCATAAATTACATTGTGTATTACTAACATGTTAAAGAACTAAGAAAAGAATTTCATTGTAAAAAGTGATGCCAAAATTGGTTTTATATTTGATGATTAATGTCATGTATCATCTAAAAGATTGAAGGTACTAATGGCTGAAATATTTGCTTGTCAACGTCATGGACCAGTAAATACCGATTCATTGGTTAGAGTCACGTACTAATGAGTTGGTGAGGGGTATCAGGTAACGGATGCCTCTCATTTTAGCGATTGGTGCATCAGCATGTCGCTATCTATCTGGTCAGGTCATAGACCAATAAATAGTTACACTGCTGATATGAAATATGAAGTTAGGAGTGTCAGGTAACCGACACCCTTAAAAATAATAAGGTAATAAGCAGTTTGTTAATCAAGGCCATACATTAATAAACTGGGAGTAAATGTATTGTAAAGTGAGTGTTTTTGAGTATTAAGACAAAAAAAAAAAAAATGTAATGTACTACTATAATTAATTATAAGTTAATCCGATAACAAAGTACATATTTTGAGTTATGGTTTTAAATAATTGTAATAAGGTCATTTAATTTATTACAAAGTAATTGAATTAAGATTCATAATTAAAGTGTGTAAACTAAAATGTGCTACTATGATGACTTATAGTCAGAATGATGACTGATTAATGAGAGTTTATGATCAATAAGTTTATAGTTTATATGATAAAATATTATAATGTTTTTGTAATGTATAACAACGAGGGACTCGTTGAAAGCCGGATGGCCGAGCTGTTATCAATATGTAAATTATGCCTACAATTATTTATGTTTGTTGACTAATCACAATAATTTCTTTGAACTTGTATGATTTAAAAGTAGTTGTATTGACTTCATGTGATTGGTCGAAACTGACAGTTATTGTCGACCAATCATAAGCAAGTAAAATGGAGGGAATGTAAAATATAGTCTGCGGGCACTTGAGGGATATGTCCGCCGTGCTCAGGGCATTAGAGATTCGGCATCGGTGCTAGTCACTTGCATTGTACTGCAAAATCAACCTATTATTGTACTGCTGTAACTTTGGTAATAAAACTGATCTTCAAAAGTTAATACAGAGTGTTTTTTATATTCGGAGTCCTTACTTCTGAGTGTTGAACTAGTACGGTTCACACTTGGTATTTAATTGTTCCGTGGAAGTAGGCGCACTAAGTACTGTCCTGGCTTATCGCGTAGAGCAGGGACGCGATGCCGAGGACTTGTCCCGAGGTGAGAGAGACCTCAGGGACGGGATGGTGGATGCGCCGGCAGGTCGGCTGTGCGCTGCTAGATGTGTGTGGCAGGTCAGCTGGGAAGTAGGTTATCTCCGGCCCAATCCGCGATATAATTGCCTACTGTCTTAGGGTTGTAACTTTTAGCTAAATTTTAATTAAGTGCCTATAAATTGGCAAGGATCGGTAAGTTGTATTTATATCCATAAGAGGTTAATTATGTTACACATTGTATAATAGTCAGTTTTTTTGTATTTTTTTAAATCGGCATAATGTAGTACTTTTACACATAAAGGATCATTATTTATTTTTACTCAAAAATGCATGTAATGTGGTCATTATTTTGACAACCTTGTTTGAGCAAAGTAGACTTTGCCGGTCTGTTTCAAGTAGCGGCCAGCAATGTTTTTGCTGGCCGCTCTACCAGGCCGGCAAAACATTGCCGGCCGCTATTTTGACGTTTCAACGTTTTAAAAAAACAAATGCAAAAAGATTTTATTTAAAACACAGCTGTTTGTATAAAAAGAGGTAGGCACAAAAAGATTGTATTCCATATTTAAAAAGAAGGAACAAAAGCGCGGTTCAGCGAATTTTTTATTTTTATTTAGTGACTTTTTTGCTTTGTAAATGAAGTAATAAATGAAGAAAATATAGCAGTCAAACATCGCATTAAAATTATCGCAAACTATTAGTAGTAATATGAAACCAGGAAAGTCGGTGTTGAATTTTAGTTACTGTATTTTTCATAATTGTTATTAAAATTAAATTTCTAGTTAATTAATATATATTTTATTTAAATCACTTGCTGGTTTTATGTAGGTTAGGTACTTGCATTTTTGAGTAAAGCACTATACAAGCCTTGGCCCACTATGTCTACTTCGCTGGTCACGCTATGATTGCCTCGAGCTATAGCCTAGCTACGCTCTAGGCCTTCCAGCTTGGCCATCATTGCAGCCCTTGCTGTCCTCGCTGTAAAGGCCTCGGCCTACGGCCTCGGCCTTTATCTCAGCTCGTCCATCCAGTGCTGCATGCTGACCGCGCTGTGTCGGCCTGGAGCTGCGCTACGCTGCGCTGTCGGCCATCATCAGTGCGACCAGCAAAGTAGCCATTATAGGCCGCGGCAGTAATGTACTATTAATTAAAACAAACATAAATAATGCGACAATATCATTCTATTGAATCACACAATACGTTTTCCTGCGATTATCACACATTTTTCATTCATTTAACGGTGCCGAAAAGTCGTGACGCGCGAACCTCGTGCAGACTTAGCCCTGACTGGCGCTACTCGAATCCCCTCGAGATTTTGCTATGTGTGCGTGCGGCGACGCATAGATACTATGGCGCACACATACAAGCCGCGCGCGGTGCGTTTGTATGAAGATAACCTACTTCCCCTCTTTATACTATGGCTAGGTGCTGTGTGTGCGCAGGCCTCGAACGTTCGGTAGGGTGAGCTTGTCGAACTCAACGAACGACGAGGATGGGTATTTCTAACCCCAATCTTGTTCCCCTTCACGGGGATAGACACTACACAGGTGAATTAACAGGATTTTTAATATATCAAAATTAATTATAAATTGACTAAAAACTGATCCCACCAAAAACATTAAATGTAAAAAATGCCAAGTCTCTCGTTGCAGTCTTTCCATCGTAAAAAGTTTTGAGATCTCACAGAAGCCAAGTCCTATTCAAATTATTTTGTAGTTATAAATCAACATTTAGTAATTATATCAATAGTTTTCTTTATATTATAACTATAGTGACTTGGCAATGAGCACAAGTAAAAACAAATAAAACGGCATATTTGGAGGAGTTGAAAGTTACACACACCGCATGCATAAACATTCTCTTTTATTTACTTTATTTATTCTCTTAACATTCATCATTTACTTTCATAAAGCGATGGCCCGTAAGGTATTCTTAATTATTGTATTGGAACATGTAGTCGGTAGTGACCATCATGATTCACACATAACAAATAATCTGATCACAGGTCTCGTCAGTAACATTTGCACATAATTCCAGGCAGCAAGCAGCTTTTAATTTGTGCTCATTGCCAAGTCACTATAGTTATAATATAAAGAAAACTATTGATATAATTACTAAATGTTGATTTATAACTACAAAATAATTTGAATAGGACTTGGCTTCTGTGAGATCTCAAAACTTTTTACGATGGAAAGACTGCAACGAGAGACTTGGCATTTTTTACATTTAATGTTTTTGGTGGGATCTCATTTATTTTTTGTAAGTGTATTTCTTTCTTTTTTTTAGCTGTCCTCATAATTTCTTGGACTTCAGCTACTTTTTTGCTTAGGACCCATTCTCTATCTAACAAACTAAATAGAACTAAACTAACTAACAAATAACTAAATAAATATATATCTACTAACTTACAAACTAAATATAACTAAACTAAATAACACGTAAACAACTAGATTTATGTAACGTTCTATGTCCATGTTATATTAATAAACTATTTTCCTAAATAACTGTTTCAGGAACAATAATAAATCTACTATCTAATCCGGCTAACTTAAGTTCTCTAAATATCGCTACAATATTTTTTTAGTTTCGAAATGGTTGTTCATAGATAGATGGCGCTATCAAATGAAAATTATTGAAGTATTTTAAAGTACTACTTAGACTGCGCTCTGTAACGAAACCATAGCGCGATTCAGACAGGTACAATGCCATCTATCGAGCGCGCATACAATATTTATCGCAATACAATGGAGTTTTAGCTTTATTAATTTAATGAATTGTGAACTTTATGTATTAATTTAGATTAATTATAGTCTATGTATTACATTTATATTATTCTTTTCTATTCTATGTATGTATTCATCCAATTGAATACTTAAACAACGAACAAAGTTAACAATGCAGTCAAAATCCATACACAATGTTCTTGCCAAACCGCAAATATAAAATTGTTTTCTATGGTATATTATTTTTTAATGTTTTTATAATTTTTCCTTTATATGTGGCTAATGACCTATCTTGGTGCAAAATTTGAAGTTTCTAAGTCTGCTAGAAGTACCTTAGATTTTTGATGATCGGTCAGTGAGTCAGTCAGTCAGTGAGTGACAAAATGGTGTAACTTTGATCGACCGTAACTCCTAAACTATTCATTCAATTGGCATGTAATTTCGAACTTAAGCTTGTTCTAATGCCTACTATTATTGACCGAAAACCTAAACTCCTAGCTTTGTCCACGTCGAAGATATAGGTGGGGCGAAACAGCCGCGAATCGCTTCGAGAAAAGATGGTACGGCCGTGCCCGTTTTGCTCGAGACTTGGCGGGGCACTGCCGTGCCCCCAGACTAAGTCTGGAGCGAGCAAAATTAGATAGTCCTAATATAGTGAGGAACCGTGTAGCCCGCGGTAACATTTTTCTGTACTCAATCATGTCCCAGCTGGTTGCTACAAAATGCCTCGCTCAAAGAGAAGGGGAATTGGACTTCGCACGCGTGAGAGCGAGACCACAACATTTTCATTCACTCATCTGCTGCTGGAACATTCCACCGTTAAACTGTCAACAGATACTATCAATTTAGAAATACCCACTTAAAAATTACTTTTTGTCTCAACGTAATTCAAGAATATTTTACTAGATACCTACAAATTTATAATAATGAACTATTTATAGTTTTGAAATGCAACGTTGGTATTTCACAACGTTACAATGTAGTCGCTTTCGATATTTTGAATTAGGAAGTCCCCTTTTTCCTAACCACTAATATACGATTTCAAATAAAATGTACACAGTCAAAATTAACTTTCAAAAGAAGGTAACGACTTCAAAAACAAAAACAACAAAAAGCTTTGTCAAAACTACCGTCTTCCGAAATTAATGTTTTTTTTTTTTTTTGAAGTCGGCTCCTTTAGGTATTTTACAAAAAGTTTTTTTTTGTATTTGTGAAGAAAAAATCTTGGTATAATTGGCAAAAATAAAAAATCTACAATTTTGAAAATCTACAATTCAAGTTAAGGAATAAAAATCTAACCTTATTCAAAAACAATCACAAAAAGGTTTAAAACAACCTACAAAACCACTTTTCTTTCGAAAGTCGGTGACTTAGTTTTTTATTTCATTGACCTTTTTGCCACCGACTTTCGAATGAAAAGTTATTTTGTACGTTATTTAAAAGTTTTTTGTGGTTGTTTTTAAAGATGGTTACATTTTTTTGAAAAATTTATGTCAAATACGAGTAGGTACATTATTTTTTTACACGTGCACTAGAATGTTGTAATCCATGCACCGGTAATACCATCGTCCATGTACATACACAGTGAGCTAAAAATAAAAACTACTGAACCAAACTAAATGAAAATTTTACAGGAGCAAATGGCAGGTATACTGCATCGAACAAAAAAAAGAATCATCAAAATCGGAACAAAGAAGATATACGAAAACAAAATTTGAAAATCAGTCTTTATTAGGCTGCGAGTTCACTGCGAGTTTTCGCCGTCAGGGGCGCCACAAGCGCAGTGTAGTGTATGTCAAGTCACGTCAAGTTAATAATACAGTAAATCATACAAAAAATGTTTTAAGCTATTGCATAGCTTCTATCGCGGGCCTTGAGCGCGGGGACCGAATCTAGAAATTCCGTAACGAAAAAACCTCACGCTCCCCACTCCGACGGGCAAGGAGGTGTGATTGAATATAAGGTTTATATACACAATACAAAATATATAGGGGAGGGGAGGGGAGGGGAGTGGAGTGGAGTGGAGTGGAGTGGAGTGGAGTGTTCGAGGTTTTCGTCATGGGTGTCGTTTTCATGGTTTTCGAGGGTGTTGAAACCGAGGGTGCAGTCAAAATGTAAATCCAAGATGGCGGCTGCAAAAAATATCGAGGTTTCCGTCATGGGTGTCGTTTTAATGGTTTTCGAGGGTGTTGAAACCGAGGGTGCAATCAAAATGTAAATCCAAGATGGCGGCTGCAAAAAATATCGAGGTTTTCGTCATAGGTGTCGTTTTCATGGTTTTCGAGGGTGTTGAAACCGATGGTGCAGTCAAAATGTAAATCCAAGATGGCGGCTACAAAAAATATCCAGGTTTTCGTCATGGGTGTCGTTTTCATGGTTTTCGAGGAAGTTGAAACCGATTGTGCAGTCAAAATGTAAATCCAAGATGGCGGCTGCAAAAAATATCGAGGTTTTCGTCATGGGTGTCGTTTTCATGGTTTTCGAGGGTGTTGAAACCGATGGTGCAGTCAAAATGCAAATCCAAGATGGCGGCTGCAAAAAATATCGAGGTTTTCGTCATGGGTGTCGTTTTCATGGTTTTCGAGGGTGTTGAAACCGATGGTGCAGTCAAAATGTAAATCCAAGATGGCCGCTGCATAAATTATCGAAGTTTTCATCATGGGTGTCGTTTTCATGGTTTTCGAGGGTGTTGAAACAGATGGTGCAGTCAAAATGTAAATCCAAGATGGCCGCTGCATAAATTATCGAAGTTTTCATCATGGGTGTCGTTTTCATGGTTTTCGAGGGTGTTGAAACCGATGTTGCAGTCAAAATGTAAATCCAAGATGGCGGCTGCATAAATTATCGAAGTTTTCATCATGGGTGTCGTTTTCATGGTTTTCGAGGGTGTTAAAACCGATGGTGCAGTCAAAATGTAAATCCAAGATGGCCGCTGCATAAATTATTGAAGTTTTCATCATGGGTGTCGTTTTCATGGTTTTCGAGGGTGTTGAAACCGATGTTGCAGTCAAAATGTAAATCCAAGATGGCGGCTGCAAAAAATATCGAGGTTTTAGTCATGGGTGTCGTTTTCATGGTTTTCGAGGGTGTTGAAACCGATGGTGTAGTCAAAATGTAAATCCAAGATGGCCGCTGCATAAATTATCGAAGTTTTCATCATGGGTGTCGTTTTCATGGTTTTCGAGGGTGTTGAAACCGATGGTGCAGTCAAAATGTAAATCCAAGATGGCCGCTGCATAAATCATCGAAGTTTTCATCATGGGTCTCGTTTTCATGGTTTTCGAGGGTGTTGAAACCGATGGTGCAGTCAAAATGTAAATCCAAGATGGCCGCTGCATAAATTATCGAAGTTTTCATCATGGGTGTCGTTTTCATGGTTTTCGAGGGTGTTGAAACCGATGTTGCAGTCAAAATGTATATCCAAGATGGCGGCTGCAAAAAATATCGAGGTTTTCGTCATGGGTGTCGTTTTCATGGTTTTCGAGGAAGTTGAAACCGATTGTGCAGTCAAAATGTAAATCCAAGATGGCGGCTGCAAAAAATATCGAGGTTTTCGTCATGGGTGTCGTTTTCATGGTTTTCGAGGGTGTTGAAACCGATGGTGCAGTCAAAATGTAAATCCAAGATGGCGGCTGCAAAAAATATCGAGGTTTTCGTCATGGGTGTCGTTTTCATGGTTTTCGAGGGTGTTGAAACCGAGGGTGCAGTCAAAATGTAAATCCAAGATGGCGGCTGCAAAAAATATCGAGGTTTTCGTCATGGGTGTCGTTTTAATGGTTTTCGAGGGTGTTGAAACCGAGGGTGCAGTCAAAATGTAAATCCAAGATGGCGGCTGCAAAAAATATCGAGGTTTTCGTCATGGGTGTCGTTTTCATGGTTTTCGAGGGTGTTGAAACCGATGGTGCAGTCAAAATGTAAATCCAAGATGGCCGCTGCATAAATTATCGAAGTTTTCATCATGGGTGTCGTTTTCATGGTTTTCGAGGGTGTTGAAACCGAGAGTGCAGTCAAAATGTAAATCCAAGATGGCGGCTACAAAAAATATCCAGGTTTTCATCATGGGTGTCGTTTTCATGGTTTTCGAGGGTGTTAAAACCGATGGTGCAGTCAAAATGTAAATCCAAGATGGCCGCTGCATAAATTATCGAAGTTTTCATCATGGGTGTCGTTTTCATGGTTTTCGAGTGTGTTGAAACCGATGTTGCAGTCAAAATGTAAATCCAAGATGGCGGCTGCAAAAAATATCGAGGTTTTCGTCATGGGTGTCGTTTTCATGGTTTTCGAGGGTGTTGAAACCGATGGTGCAGTCAAAATGTAAATCCAAGATGGCGGCTGCAAAAAATATCGAGGTTTTCGTCATGGGTGTCGTTTTCATGGTTTTCGAGGGTGTTGAAACCGAGGGTGCAGTCAAAATGTAAATCCAAGATGGCGGCTGCAAAAAATATCGAGGTTTTCGTCATGGGTGTCGTTTTAATGGTTTTCGAGGGTGTTGAAACCGAGGGTGCAGTCAAAATGTAAATCCAAGATGGCGGCTGCAAAAAATATCGAGGTTTTCGTCATGGGTGTCGTTTTCATGGTTTTCGAGGGTGTTGAAACCGATGGTGCAGTCAAAATGTAAATCCAAGATGGCCGCTGCATAAATTATCGAAGTTTTCATCATGGGTGTCGTTTTCATGGTTTTCGAGGGTGTTGAAACCGAGAGTGCAGTCAAAATGTAAATCCAAGATGGCGGCTACAAAAAATATCCAGGTTTTCATCATGGGTGTCGTTTTCATGGTTTTCGAGGGTGTTAAAACCGATGGTGCAGTCAAAATGTAAATCCAAGATGGCCGCTGCATAAATTATCGAAGTTTTCATCATGGGTGTCGTTTTCATGGTTTTCGAGTGTGTTGAAACCGATGTTGCAGTCAAAATGTAAATCCAAGATGGCGGCTGCAAAAAATATCGAGGTTTTCGTCATGGGTGTCGTTTTCATGGTTTTCGAGGGTGTTGAAACCGATGGTGCAGTCAAAATATAAATCCAAGATGGCGGCTGCAAAAAATATCGAGGTCTTCGTCATGGGTGTCGTTTTCATGGTTTTCGAGGGTGTTGAAACCGAGGGTGCAGTCAAAATGTAAATCCAAGATGGCGGCTGCAAAAAATATCGAGGTTTTCGTCATGGGTGTCGTTTTCATGGTTTTCGAGGGTGTTGAAACCGATGGTGCAGTCAAAATGTAAATCTAAGATGGCAGCTGCATAAATTTATCGAGTTCTTCGTTCCATCCGGGTGTCCCTTGACACCTCTCAAGTTTTTTTATTTTTTTATATACACCCCCAAACATAACCGTTTAGATGGTAGAGGGGGGGGGACACTCGAGTCGAGCTAAAATTAGCACTTTAAAGCTTAATATTTCACAAACGAATCTTTTTGTCAAAAAATTGTTAATGGAACATATCAATATTTTAACTTTTTTTATTTATTTAATAATAGAAAAATTTGTTTTCTTATCGGTCACCACGCTCAAAAAGTGTAACTTGAATTAATATCAAAGAAAAAGCAATACTGCATGAATAAAATAAATAAATAAAATTATAATTGCATAAGTTGATACAAAATGCTATGCAATAGCTTTACCGCGGCAGTCCCCGAGTGCCACACGTCTTTTTTATTTAATAATGCAGTGTTGTAACAAAAACAAGTTGGTTGTAATATCTAATAAAGGGGTTCATTTTATTTCTTAAAGACCCATAAATAAGAAAAAAAAAGGTTGCACTCCAGGAGTGCCGGTAGAAGTGAAAACTTTTTTGTTACTATGTTTTATTTTAAAACTGGAGTAGTACAGATATGAAATTAACTAATTTGAATGACGTCTTACTCATTTTCGATCAGGGTCACGTGACCCTGACGCGAGTTTTAAATTTTTTACCCATTACAGAAAAAGTGTACAACGCCGCTAAAGAAGTTTTCACTTCAAAAATATGTATACTTGAATGGCCCCCATGTTTTCATTATAATTTCATTCCTTTTACGATATTTGCATCGAATCTGAAACATAAATTATTGAATTTGTATACTGATCAATTCAAATTCAAATTAGTATGTAAATCACGAAGTAACATCTTAGACAATCATGCAATTCTATTGAATACTACATCCTCAACAAGTATGATTGGAAAATTCACAAAATCATGAATAGGTACATAATATATTATTGTTTAATAAAAGTTTATTTATTTACACTTTATGCACAGGTTACAAAAAACGTGTACAACGGCGGACTTAATGCCTTGGGCATTATCTACCAGTCTACCTTAGGGTGATGCAGAGACAAAGACAAAGTAGGTGCAACAAACCAGACAATTACTTAATAAGAAAATGAATATAAATATCAATTACTACACATACAATATATACATACAATACATATATACATATAATACATACATACATACATACCTACACAGTACCTATACAGAAATAAAGTGGAAACTAACAACCAGTTAACTTTGAGATGAATCTGCCAGCTTCTTAGTAACATACTCACGAGCGGCGAGCCTTAAACTTGAAAGTGAACCGACTGGATACCGTCCTGATATTCCGAGGAAGCGCATTCCAAAGGAAAACTGCCTGGATTGGGAAAGAAGATTTAAGAAATCCAGAACGGTGAGAGGGACATCGTAGAAGACGATTATTACAAGATCGAAGATTTTTGCTATGTGCAGAACATAAATATTGGAAGTGAGAAGTTAGATAGGACGGAGAAGTGGGTTTGTGAAGAAGAGAAAACAAGGTAGTCAAGGCCCGCTGGCGAATGGGCAGCCACTTTAAAAGTGACCGATGTTCGGAGACGTGATCATATTTTCGGAGATTAAAGACGAATCGAATGCAGTTATTCAGAAGTCGGTCAAGTTTATTGAGTAAATCTGCATTCAGGTCATAGTAACATACATCACCATAATCAATTATGGGGAAGATAAGGGATTGGACGAGCATTACCTTTACATGAGATGGGAGAATATTCTTCAACCGATAAAGGGACCGCAGCGTTCCAGTGACTTTTTTGCTCACAATCGCGACCTGCTTACGCCAATCAAGGCAAGTGTCAACATGTAAACCCAAATCCTTGACATCAGAGCTGAACGGGATGACAGCACCATCAAAGATAAGCGGAGGCACAGTCACCCCACTCAGTCTTCGCAAGCTGTAGGGGCTCCCTATAATGATAGCCTGACACTTGGCTGGGTTAACCGCCACCCCGAATCGATCAGACCAGTTCTTCACCGCTTTTAAATTCCTGTTCAGCTCCTCAATCGCATCGGATACGTTGTCAACACTTGCCTGACAATAAAGCTGCAAGTCGTCAGCATAAAGATGATACGCACACTGAAGCTCGGTAGTTAAAAGGTCTATAAAGATAGAAAACAGATGTGGAGATAAAATACCGCCTTGATGGACGCCTGCTTCTACATCACACCAGCTGGATGCAGTGTCGCCAGAGAGAACTGACTGCTGACGCCCCCGAAGATAGGATGAAAACCAGTCTAAAACATCGTGAGAGACCATAAGATAGGAGAGGATGGACAACAAACAAAAAGTTCAAGTATTATTAATATTATTATTAACATTCATAAAAATCGTATCTTAGCAAATAGTTTTTTATGTATTAGTTAAAGTTACAGATGGTAAATTTGTATCTGCGTTGCTATCTTTAAATCGGGATTAGATATGTTTCTTCCCTTGTAGCGAAGCACCACGAACTCGCAATATATTATGTTTTAATTCAACGATAGTTAAAACATCGTACTTTTCCATCTTTTATTTAATTTTACAAAACTTAACTTATTTATTATCTAATAATAAACACGTCTGTCAAAATTGGCGGCATTGAAGTTTTCGTTGACGAAATGGGGATTGTCTTAATTTTTTAAACATTCGATTTAATTTTGTTTTTTGCAAATTTAGAGCATTTTGAGAAACTAATTTGAATATTTTGATAATTGGCTCAATAGTTTTTTATTTTCTATATTTTAATTTTTAAGGTAGGTGACATCATCAGTGGCACAAAAGGTTGTGCACTTGCCTCACCTTGATTAATGGGGAAGGCAAGTGTCAAAGAGGCTTTGACGTTTTGGTCCCAGAAGAACTGTCATTTCAAAGGAATTTTATGAAAAAAACGATTTATTGATGATAAATGACTAGAATGTTGTGTAATAGGCTGTAAAAATGATGGGACATACGAATTTCCTACAATCCACACTAACAAGAAATAATGAGTAGCTGCTGTGACTGCTGTGAGAACAAAAATTGTATTATCATTATGGAAAAGCTATATAATAAACAAATATCTACTCTTGCGAAGCCGAGACAGGCCGTTAGTTGAATTTATTAATGTAATTCTATGATCATACCATACCTAAACAATCGAATACACCTTTCAAAATAATATCTAATTTTCTATTGGAGGTTAAGTACTGCATCGCTCTTTAAATCATGAAACGTTTCGTCTGGTGGAAGAGTTATCACCGGAACCGAGATTTATGATAGAAGTGGTGTTAGAAAGTTAAAATTCTTATCATAATTATCGCTCCAATCTATAAAATAGATGTAAAATTAGATGAAGAAGACAAACAAAACACTTGATGTCATTTTTCTCAATATACAATATCAGAAGCAGTACTATATTCTTTGTAGAGGCTAGCACATGTAATACCTACTTAAAAAATGCGATTTTAAATCCTAACTACAAGTAAATGTGTGTTTAATGTAGTAGAATCAAATTTCTAACCTCTCAACTAAATCACTTTTTTTTCCTCTTGTAGATGCATCGCGGCGTCTTAGTTTTTCTTCTAATAAATATACTTGCATTGACGAATAATTTTCCATATTTGTTTTGTATTTATACTCAATTCTTATAACAATAAATCTTGTTTGTTTTTTGTACAAGGTTGACATTAATCTGACGTAGGGGACCAACTATCACAGCGCCATCTACGATTAGCTTTGAGTTGCCATCCCCATTTAAAAAAAAACTGTCTGTCAACACAACGTCACTTTCTCCTGATAGTAGACGTCAGATAGCATCCTAGTTGGGGAGCCCAGGAAGGGATTTTTGCTGTGATTCGAGCGCGTCAGATTATTATAAGGGAGAATCCTTGCACCCTTTAATGTACCTGTACCAAGTATCAACCCTTCATATGGTGGGGTTTGTTTGGGAGAACACGTCAGATTAATAAAAAAAAAATCGATCCGCAGAAATACTCGAGCGCGTCAGATTAAGAAAAGGTAGATTAATTACGTTCAGAAGAGTGTTTATCTCAATAATCTGACAATTCGAGCGTGGCATTAGGAAATGAGCGAGTCCGCCATCTTCGATGGCGATCATTAATTGTCAAATTGATCCGCCATTTTATTGAATTAATTTGTTAAATAAAATGTGATAAATGAAGAACCGCTCTACTGATTTTGTGCAAACTTCACATAAACCATCTAGGAAATAGTCCGAACAAAGCCTAAACATTTGGTTTGGATAGGTGAGCCCGTTCTTGAGTTACAAAATTACAACGAAAAGTGGCATTGATTTTTATATATGTATATGGATAAATAAATTTCAGGACTGACCACTGAACTTGGCACCCATTTAGATTTCACTTATTTTGTCCGTGAAGTCAAAAACCAAGGCATAAATCATAATTGAACTTGCCTCTCATTTCACAATTATGTTTTTGATGGGATTTTAATGATAGATGGGTTTCTATTTGTAATTAATACATTTAATGTACTTTTATAATTTTTTATACGTGAATGCAGTTATCTTGTCCTTTAAGATGCTCAGAATAGCGATATACCTCCATATAATGATCAGATTATTATTCAGGAGGACTATGATATCAACTTGAACCACCTGCATAAAAATCTGACGTGCTCGAGTATCTCGAGATTAGGTTTTTTTTTTTACAGATAGAAATATGAATGATTACTTTGTGCCTCATCCAAATCGTCAGACATTAATAATTAATACGACACTTTTTAGGGTTTACTTTACATACACTTTGAATATCTGACGCACTCGAGCACTTTTTTTTTTTTGGATTTTCAACCGCTTGCCACGGACAGTCCCCTCGAGTTAATTGTCAGATTAATATGTATTGGTTATCAGAAGTATAAAGCGTGTTTACACTACAAATAGCTGACGCGCTCGATTACTTCTGTACAAGTGTTTTTTTTTACAGTTTTAAAACTGTTCGCTCGCCCCCCCACTAAAATAGCAAACTTGTCAGAAACTTTTTCCTTTTTAGAACATAATCGTTCAAGTCCAATAGATCGCTATGGCGCTCGAGTAACTGCAAATTTAGCATCCTCGCCTCCCCTACTATCTCTTGCAGCTTATGTATGTAATTAAATACATATGGCCAAGTGTTGAGATAATTTATTGAGATTTAAACGAGATTATCAGGTATGTTGCAGTAATAATGATAAATATAAAAAACTAAACATTGTTTGTTTACATTTTTGACATTTTTAATTTGACACTTGACAGATTGTAGAACGGCCATTCTCCGGTTGCAAGTTTTTATTTGTCCGGGCTTACTTAATCCGTAATATGATCATATTCAAGCGTGGTTTTTTTTATATGTTAGATTACGACCGTATCTAGCTGTAAACCAAATATTGGGTTCTGTTTTTAACTAGTAAGCCTAAATTAATTGACTTTCTGATCGAAAAAGCTTTTCTAATTACCGAGGCCTGTCCGCACTCCAACTTAATGTTAAAACTTGCTTGTAATTTTTCAAACCTGCAGATTTACTTTGATCCATTCAACGTTTTAAACAATACTAAGCAACGTGTATCACCTACCAAAATATGGACTCAATAGAACCAGTCTATAATTAATTATAATTAAATAACCGCGTGTCCGATAGACAGTTATAATTGCCGTGACATTATCTGTTCTCGGGTGCACATGCCTAAATAACGGTATTTGGCACATCAGTACCGCACGCGTCGAATGTCCTCAGGGTGTGCTGCAGCCCATTAGCAGTCGTACGTCTCAAACGTTACTGTAGCGCCAATGAAGCACTTGAGTATATAATTTCCGTAGCCCTTGGTTCAAAACTTTTTTAATTACCGTTATACTTATTTAAAAACTTGATTTTTTAAGTTATACCCTAGTTGATAATGTAAATGAAACAGTACTTTGGCTTACGTATGTTATGATAAGCCAGTATTTGCAGACTGTGTTGGTTTTCGTAATTTTGAAAAAAGTCTATCGTTTTATAATTACCGTATACTTATAATTACTATTGTGTTAATAATTACCGTTGTATGAAAAACTTCTACAGAAGAAAATCAGAGTAGAGAGTAATAAAAGACAAAAGGAAAAGGGAAACTTGGAAACAATCGAGGAAGAAGTAGTCATAGATCTAGACGTGCTCGTTAACAGCATATCTTGAAACTCTGTCAACACCATTCATCATCTCAGCTTATTGCAGTCCACTGCTGGACATAGGCCTCTCCCAGGGAGCGCCCCAGCGCACGATCTCCTGTAGTAGGGGAGCCGAGGATGCTAAATTTGCAGTTACTCGAGCGTCATGGCGACCTATTGGATTTGAAAGATTATGTTCTAAAAAGAAAAAAGTTCCTGACAAGTTTTCTATTTTAGTGGGGGGGAGAGCGTGTAAACAGTTTTAAAACTGTAAAAAAAACAGTTGTACAGAAGTACTCGAGCGCGTCAGATATTTATAGTGTAAACGCGCTTTATATATATTAATCTGACGATCAACTCGAGGGGGCTGTCCGTGGCAAGCGGTAGAAAATCCAAAAAAAAATAAGTTACATAAGTGTATGTAAAGTAAACCCTAAAAAGTGTCGTATTAAAATGTCTGACAATTTGGATGTGGCACAAAGCAATAATTCATATTTCTATCTGTAAAAAAAAAAAGTAATCTCGAGATACTCGAGCGCGTCAGATTTTTATGCAGGAGGTTCAAGTTGATATCTTAGTCCTCCTGAATAATAATCTGACAATTTTATATGGAGGGATATCGCTATTCTGAGCATCTTAAAGGAAATTTATAAACAAGATAACAGCATTCACGTATAAAAAATTTATAAAATTAAATTAAATGTATTAATTACGAATAGAAACCCATCTACATCATTAAAATCCCATCAAAAACTTAAATGTGAAATGAGCGCCAAGTTCAATTATGATTTATGCCTTGGTTGTTGACTTCACGGACAAAATAAGTGAAATGTAAATGGGTGCCAAGGTCAGTGGTCAGTCCTGAAATTTATTTATCTATATACAGGCTGTTTCTTTTAAATTGGCCAAAAGGGGGAAATCCGAATCCATAAGAGGTACGGGAAAACTTTCTTAGGAAACTTTAGCTCTTTTATGATGTTAGCGTTTTTAGGGTTCCGTAGTCAACAAGGAACCCTTATAGTTTCGCCATGTCCGTCCGTCCGTCCGTCCGTCCGTCCGTCTGTCCGCAGCTTAGCTCAGAGACGCCCAGTACTACAAAACTGTAATTTAGTGTAAATATACGGATTTGTTACGCCGAAAAAGTGGTAAAATAAAATCTCGTAAAATATTTTTTTTTAGGGTACCTCCTGTACACGTACAAGTGGGGATGTTTTTTAGGGTTCCGTAGTCAACAAGGAACCCTTATAGTTTCGCCATGTCCGTCCGTCCGTCCGTCCGTCTGTCCGCAGTTTAGCTCAGAGACGCACAGTACTAGAGAGCTGTAATTTGGTGTAAATATACGGATTTGTTGTGCCGAAAAAGTGGTAAAATAAAATCTCGTAAAATATTTTTTTTTAGGGTACCTCCTGTACACGTAAAGTGGGGATGTTTTTTTTTTTTCTCGCGTACCCCTTAGTGTAGGGTATCATTAAATAGGTCTTTAAAAAATATTGAGAGTTTCCATTAACAATTTTTTGATAAAAAAATCGTTTGTGAAATATTAAGCTTTAAAGTGCTAAATTTTGCTCGACTCGAGTGTCCCCCCCCTCTACCAGCTAAACGGTTATATTTGGGGGTGTGAAAAAATTCACAATAGTAGTATATATAATGAAGTTTAAAAGAAAATTATCATGACTAAGTAGGCTTTACAACTTTACGAGTAATAGTCGACCAACTTATAAAATGTACTTGGATAACAGATTTTCTTAAACAACATGTATCGGAGAACATGTTCTTCAACTGCAAATGTAAGTTTGTCAACTTTATTTTTACAGCTTTAATAGGTATGTTTTTACGGTATGTTTTTTGGGGATAGGTAGGTTTTTATCGTCAACTATTTTTAACTAACTTTAAAAAAAGGAGGAGGTTCTAAATTCGTCGTAATCTTTTTTTTATGTATTTTCCCCGATTTCTCAAAGACTCCTGGACCGATTTTGAAAATTCTTCTTTTTAAAATTAAATTCAGCGAATCAGTTTAGTTAGTTCGCATAAGTATTTTGATGGGCAACTACGGAACCCTACACTGTGCGTGGCCCACTACGCACTTGGCCGGTTTTTTTTTCTCGCGTACCCCTTAGTGTGGGGTATCATTAAAAAGGCCTTTAAAAATATTGATAGTTTACATTTACAATTTTTTTTGATAAAAAGATCCGTTTGTGAAATATTAAGCTTTAAAGTGCTAATTTTTGCTCGACTCGAGTGTCCCCCCCCTCTACCAGTTAAACGGTTATGTTTGGGGGTGTGAAAAAATTCACAATAGTAGTATATAATTATAACGAAGTTTTAAAGAAAATTACCATGACTAAGTAAGCTTTACAAGTTTACGATTAATAGTCGACCAACTTATAAAACGTACTTGGATAACATATTTTCCTAAACAAAATGTATCGGAGAACATGTTCTTCAACTGCAAATGTAAGTTTGTCAACTTTATTTTTACAGCTTAAATAGGTGGATATGTTTTGGGGATAGGTAGGTTTTTATTATCAACTATTTTTAACTAACTTTAAAAAGGATTTGTTCTCAATTCGTCGTATTTTTTTTTTAAATGTATTTTCCCCGATTTTGAAAATTCTTCTTTTTAAAATTAAATTCAGCGAATCAGTTTAGTTATTTGGCATAAGTATTTTGATGGGCAACTACGGAACCCTACACTGTGCGTGGCCCGACACGCACTTGGCCGGTTTTTTTATTTATTCGTCAAGTGTGAGCTGTCCACGGAAATTAGTGATATTGGCCAATTTTTTTTAATGCCGTTCGACTCTGTTTCATGTAAGGATCATTTCATTGTATCGGAAGAAAAAAATCGGGACAGCGGAAGTTGGTCAAATTTTGCTAAATATTTTTTCACTAGCTTCCGCCCGCGGCTTCGCCCGCGTGGTGTTTTGATAAAAAGTAGCTTATGTTGTTTTTCAGATTTCAGACTATCCATATCCAATTTTGTAACAAACGGCTCAGCAAATTAGCCGTGAAACAAACATTTACACAGTTATAGTAAATTAATTTGAATATTAGGGATTATATTAATGGAACGGTATAGATTTGGGTATAGCATTTGGTTAAAAGAGAGTAGGTATGTTTAAAAAAAATATAAAATATCTGTTTACAGTAGGTTTAAGGTACCTATGTATTCCATTAAGTGCCAGAAAGTACCCAGGAAAATTTATTGGTCCCTTATGTCCAAGAGACACTTCCAGGGGCCAGCATCACGTTGTGTACAAAAATATTTTAAAATGGCCTAATTTAAAACATTTTTGTACACAACGTTTGCTGTTTTGTTATTATTTGTTAAAATGTGGAGATTGTTTGGACTCGACACTCGCGAGTAGGCCACGTACAGTTGGCCATGCGAAAAACAGTTTTTCTCTAAATGGACACTGCTACTTTAAGTGTTTGCCCTTGCGCTTTGTTAATGGTCATTGCGAAGGCTGATTTGAGGGGAAACTGGATTCTTTTAAACTGAAAAGGTAAATCTGTAGGGATCATGGGTAGGTATACGGGGAATTAAAACTTCTTCATCTTTAGCTATTCCTGTCATTATAACTGCTCTAATAATATTGCGTCCTAGCTGCGTAATTTGCAATCGGGTCCCGTTGCATAGTCTCGGCGCTTCGAGATTTCTCATTAACAAAACTGGAACCCCAACTTTCAGTCTCAGCTTATGAGACGGCACTCCTGACAGCTCTAAAGAGTTTAGAAACTCTGTAGGATAAGATGTCACCTGTTCACTGTCCATGACAATATCTACTGACAAATATTCGACAACATCGCCTTGCACATGTGACATCATTCGTTCATTGATCTGTCCCATGATTTCATTGGTCGGTGCCAATATTGCCATGATGTTCCTAGGTTCAGTGGTTAAAATTTTGTATACAAAAAGTTTGGCTTCGTAGTTCCCGTTCCGAATCCGTTCCGTTCCGTTCGAATTTCGGGAATTCCGTTTGTAGAATTTCACCCCCACGATGGTAAAAATTTCAAAATGCTAGAACAAACGATTTTAAATTTCAAAAACGCTAGAACAAATTGTTATTTATTTCTTATCAAGTTCCTAAATATAAAGTTTCATGGTTTTATCCCCAGAAATGACAAAATCCCATACAAACTTTCAACCCTTATTTCACCCCCTCACTGGTCGAAATTTCAAAAACGCTAGAACAAATGTTTAAATATATCTTATCAAGTGCTTAAATATAAAGTTTCATGGTTTTATCTTTTAAAATTAAGAAATCCCATACAAACTTTCAACCCTTATTTCACCCCCTCACGGGTCGAAATTTCAAAAACGCTAGAACAAATTGTTATTTATTTCTTATCATGTTCCTAAATATAAAGTTTCATGGTTTTATCCCCAGAAATGACAAAATCCCATACAAACTTTCAACCCTTATTTCACCCCCTCACAGGTCGAAAGGAGATGGCTAAATGCGTGCCCCAGTCGTCTATAAGAATTTCATTTTAACTCGTAGTATTTGAAAATTCATTAGTGAATTGTTTAATGTTTAATAATTTCCTAAGACTTATATAAAATGTTAAACATAAAAAAGTATCTGAATTGCTTTTCGCTCATTTTTTATTGACATGATGACTTGGTCACGATGAAATAATGAAAACTAGGGAAGGGTAATAACGCTTTTCCAGATTGTAAAATGAAACTGTATTTAATCGATTTTTACTAATGTGATTTAAAACGATTTGTTTTCTGAAATTAAGAATTGGCGTTGAAACAGTATTTGGCGGGAATCGATAGATTCAGAGTCGTTTCGTTGCTTTTTATTGTGTTTTCATGCGTTTTGATTCGGAAAATCGGATTGTTTTAAAGTGATTCCTCCACTAAACTCAACTTTATTATTTTCGTTAAAAGCTTCGGAATGAGCTTCTTAGTTTAATCTTAGTTCATATTTTGTGCAGAATAATATTAACTGGACAGGTTCCGTCTGAACTGGAAGGAAGACGCCCAACATCGTGAAAGGTAGGAGTGGAAAAAGAATATTGCCCAGCACGCGTAGCATGACGATTCTATCTCTATGCTACCAAGAAAAGACAAAGTTATTTCATCGTTATTTCTACACAAATCGACTGTTTTTTTGCACAAATATGACACCATTCGTACACTATTGAAGATAAGAACGTTTATTTTCCATATTTTTTACATTACCATGCTTAAAACGCTAAAAATATTTCTACGTTCTGTCATTTTGCCTATTCTTGCGTCGACAAAATCCCTTTCTACGGCGCCATGCTACACCAGCTGGAGTGGGAGAGAAAAAAAAATAACTGAAGTATGATCGATACTACTTTCTAACGATTTCAATCGATTCTTTTATCGCTTCTGTGACACTTTGAGTCCATTCCCATCTTTAAGAAAAAAACAAACGTCAGACGTCGTTTGAACGCTCTGCGCTCTGCTTATTAATATTGTTCGTTGTGATTCTTTCATTTTGCTTTTCCTTGACTCCCGCTTGTTTATTGGACTTCCTGCTTGCAAACCTGCCGACCTATATATATATATATATATAGTTTGGAAGTTTGGATACAAATTGTATGAATGACAAAATTACTTATATTTTTTATGATGTTATTTGATTTCGTGTTATGTGAGGATCATTTCATTGTATGGGAAGGAAAATATCTGGACAGAAGTAGTTGGTCAAAACTCAGCATGAAGTTTATTTGTAGTAGTCAGTATTTCATTAGATTTAACCCACTTCTGTTGCCCAGACATTTTCCTTCCCATACAATGAAATGATCCTCACATAACACGAAATCAATGTCACTTTTCGTTGTAATTTTATAACTGAAGAACGGGCTCACCTATCCAAACCAAATGTTTAGGCTTTGTTAGGACTATTTAGTAGATGGTTTATGTGAAGTTTACACAAAATCAGTAGAGCGGTTCTTCATTTATCACATTTTTTGTAACAAATTAATTCAATAAATGGCGGATCATTTTGACAATCAATGATCGCCAGCAGGCAGATGGCGGACATTAAATCACGACCGATAGTTGCGAACTAACTGGTAGTTCACCTTTTCTCCACGATTCTACCGACATCGCCTCATGGAAAACGTCAGGTTTCGTTTTTTGAAGTGAAAACTTCTTTAGCGGCGTTGTACACTTTTTCTGTAATGGGTAAAAAATTTAAAACTCGCGTCAGGGTCACGTGACCGTCAGGGTCACGTGACCGTCAGGGTCACGTGACCCTGATCGAAAATGAGTAAGACGTCATTCAAATTAAAAATAAAACATAGTAACAAAAAAGTTTTCACTTCTACCGGCACTCCTGGAGTGCAACCTTTTTTTGCCATTTGGCTACGGAACCCTAAAAATGGCCACCAATTCTAAGAAACCCGGCCAAGTGGGAGTCTTACTTGCGCACGAAGGGTTCCTTACCATTATGTATAGCACAAGACTTTTCATTTCATTCGCCACAAGATGCATGTGTTAGGAAATATATGATGTGGGTGTGATTAATAGAATGTGTATTTCTGGTTGGATTGATATTAATATAGACTTTATTATCAAGTTTTACATATCATCAGGATGGTTAATGTTATTTAGTTACTGTATGTAAAGTATATCTAAGGACTTTCGTACAGGAACAGGTTTATAAAGAAAAGCACAAAATCAAGACTAGGTATTTATTACCAAACTACCTCCGTTCGCAAACCCTAGGTCTTCGTGGAGAAGAACGGAGAAAGAAACTCCACGGCAACATATTTTATCAGTACACATTATAAAATACATAATTAACAGCAATATTCTTATTATAATAAATATCAATTAACTTACATTTTCATTGTAGAACATTAGGACACGAATTATAACTTTCAGCATCACACACACTTGTATTCTCTATTAATATATCACTTTAAATAAACAGGACACTACTTTGGACACGTCTTAACACTTTGAACACTTGCAGCGTAATGACTACCATGAATGTGAGGGTACATCTATTTTTATAAACTTAGTATTGTACCACTTCCATCAAATATTGCCGCCATTATTAATCAATGACAGATCGTCAAACATTGTACTTAATTAATAAAATAGGCCATAATAAACAAATCCTGTACAGTTGAACCATTTTAAAACTTGATTAGATAATTTAGAAATTCAGTAAGTATTTTATTTGCAACCTTAAATTTAATTCGATAAATATTTGAACATCAACTGATTTCGTTCGGAAATCAGTTGATCGTTGTTTTAAATTTATATTAAAACTAAAATTTATTAAATATATCTAACACATTCAATTAAAATTAATTTTGTCGTCCCGCGTTCGTTTAACAATATCATGGAGTTTTCTTTAATTTTACAATTGTGGACTAACTACGTAGGTACTGAGTTGGGGGGGAATGGTCAATTTTCGTCTATTGTCCCTGAATATCTCTTAAACTGATAATTTTAAAATTACAAAATCACTGCTAATTATTGATAATATGTTTACCAAACAACTTAATCGGTCAAGTTGGTTCGGAGGAAATGCACTGTGAAGGGCAGACAGACGGACATACAATAAGACAAGTGCGTGCGGTAGTAGGTAGTGTAGTACCTAACTACTGCTGAGTGACAGGAACGGAAAGGATAGCAGGACCTGGTTATGTGTGAGCGGGCTGGACGCTGCAGGCAGGCGCGGCGACTGCGGCGACGCGTGCGCTGCGGACGAGTGAGCGCGTGTCGGCGGTGAGCGTTTGCGCCGGTGCTTCTCCACCACCACCTGCCCAGAACAGTTTGTATACCTAATTTTAAATTTGTGGTCAAATTTCTCAATTCAATGGGCCCTTCGATCATTAAAATAAACATAATTAATATGATATTATGATCGAAGAATGGACCCTCAAAATGTAAATCAGATTCAGATTTATTATTTGTGGAAAGATAAGTACACATACCTACAAAGCACGCAGGGTGTTCATGGTAAACATAAAGATCGTCATGTTTTGCCTTTTAGATGCATAAAAGGCAAAACATGACGATCTTATGTTTAAATATTAATTTTACTATACATATAGGTATAAACAAGGGACAATCGGCAGAAATGTATGGAAGCTGGTCTAGAACTCAATAACAACCATATGTATGTCGTTAGATAAGTAGCTCTTTAAATGTAGGTACAACAATAGTTATTATGACGGGTCATTTCAAATCGCTGTGAGAAAAAAATATTGGTATCTGAAAAATGGTGTAGTTTAGTAACAAAAACAAATGAAGTAATAATATAAGTATAATTATGTCGTTTATTCTATTTCATTAACAGCAGGTCTAAAGGTCCAAGTTACCGGTGGTTAGAGCTCCAGAGACAGGAATCTTCTCACAGTGAGATCCGAGATGAGGAATTTTAGTGTGAGATCACAGTTTTCACTAAAGTGATCTGAATAATATTATGCAGTCTAGATGTGAACAAGGCCTTACGACATTCTAGTGTGAGTATTGAGTCAGTGTGCGCCTGAACTGTACTCTGTAGGCAGAGTTGTTCCATCTCTTTCTTGTGAAAAGAATGGTGCCAAAATCCTATCCAGTGCTCAAAAGTGGCAGTCGTAGGTACAGACCTACTCATTACCATCCAATCGCCATTACCTTCTGGCCTGTTGGTCTAGTGGTTAGTGACCCTGACTGCTATGCCGGAAGTCGTGGGTTCGATTCCCACCCAGGGCAAATGTTTGTGTGATGAGCATGATCATTTGTTCTGTGTCTGGGTGTAATTTATCTATAATATGTATGTATTTAGAAATATATAAGTATGTTTATCAGTTGTCTAGTACCCATAACACAAGCTCTGCTTAGCTTGGGACTAGATGGCGTTGTGTGATAGTTGTGGAATATTATTATTATTATCTTCTTTACTTATAAAGTTATGGAAAGGACAGTGAACAATAAGTTGTTGACTTGACCATCAAATGGCTTTCGCTAAAGACGGTCCACTGACGGTCTTCTTGTGTATGTTACGAACCACTGGGGCAAAGCCATTTAGAAACATTGTGAAACACTACCGGTATCGCTTGACGTCCCGAAGGTTTTTGACAGAATCTAGCACATTGGTCCATTCAACAAGCATCAGACACCGTTAGTGCGCGATCGATCAGAGTAGTTGTCGATGGCTGCTTCTCATAGCTTATCGCAACAGATTCTGTTCTTTTTATTTTTCTGCTGCACTTCAGTGACTTACTTCAGCCGGATATCGTTAGCTACGCAGATGAAAATACTGTATGAGAGAGACACCTACTTGTCCAGCGCAAGAAGCAGCGAAGATGAAGTTCATTCTCTGAAAGATGTCATGGTAGAGTTGGCAGATTTTGATCTTAAGCCATGTCTCTCAGTGGTGACTGGTGTGATGACAATCATGTCTCTTTTTCCGGGTACACTACGATAATACGAAAAACTTTATTCCGAAATTCATAAATACGAATTTTAAAATACCGATTTTCATAATTCCGAATGGTTCAAAATTCCTAATATAACAACTCCGATGGATTAATATTCCAATTTTAATAATTCCGAAATTTCAAAATTCCTAACGTTTATAATTACTATTTTCAAAATACCGAATTTCAATAGACCGAATATGAAAAATTCCGACAACATATTTTCCGAAACATCAAAAACACGAATACCGAATATTAAAATTCCGATTATTGGAATTCCGATTCGGGTCCGTCAGGTCGAAAAGTCCGAGTCGGGGTGCCTCAAGACACATTTTGCTCGCTATTGCATCCTGAGTAATAGCATTACCAAGGTGGTTCAACGGAGCCCCGCTTCGCGGGGCTCCTATTTCTGTGAGCAAGGTTTAAAGTAACCTAAAACGAAGGGGATGGCGGGGTCTTTCAGACCCCGCCATCCCCTTCGAACCTAACCTGTCCGTGTCGGGGTGTCCCCAGTCCCGAGCTCGCTTCGCTCGCTCTTACATCCTTGGTTGATTTGTTGACTACCACCTACCAATGTAGGTCGACGGAGCCCCGCTTCGCGGGGCTCCTATTTCTGTGAGCAAGGTTTAAAGTAACCTAACACGAAGGGAATGGCGGGGTCCTTCAGACCCCGCCATCCCCTTCGAACCTAACCTGTCCGAGTCGGGGTGCCCCAAGTCCAGAGCTCGCTTCGCTCGCTCTTGAATTCTAAGTTCTCCTAATAACAATAAAAATCCTGAAGGCAAACAGTGAAAGTTAAGAGGATACGCCTCGCCACTCCGTGCCTACACGGGTTTAAATAACACTCTGGGAGTACGGTAAACAAAATTACGTGGAGCCGGGATGGCGGGGTCTTTCAGACCCCGCCATCCCCTTCGAACCTAACCTGTCCGTGTCGGGGTGTCCCCAGTCCCGAGCTCGCTTCGCTCGCTCTTACATCCTTGGTTGATTTGTTGACTACCACCTACCAATGTAGGTCGACGGAGCCCCGCTTCGCGGGGCTCCTATTTCTGTGAGCAAGGTTTAAAGTAACCTAACACGAAGGGAATGGCGGGGTCCTTCAGACCCCGCCATCCCCTTCGAACCTAACCTGTCCGAGTCGGGGTGCCCCAAGTCCAGAGCTCGCTTCGCTCGCTCTTGAATTCTAAGTTCTCCTAATAACAATAAAAATCCTGAAGGCAAACAGTGAAAGTTAAGAGGATACGCCTCGCCACTCCGTGCCTACACGGGTTTAAATAACACTCTGGGAGTACGGTAAACAAAATTACGTGGAGCCGGTTTTGCACCAATTCGTTTCTGTCACTGACTTTGTGGAATGAGAAACGAAATTCCGATTTTCAATATTCCGAAAAAATTTGTTTATTCGTAATATTGAAATTCGGAATTTCGTTTTTCGGAATGAGAACTCATCGAACATTACATTTTTCGAATATGTGAAAATCGGAAAAAGAAGAAATCGGACATACGACTTTCGGTCAAATAAATTTCGAGATTCTTAATAATAGATATTGTAATTTTTAGGTATTATGATATTCGGAGTTTTGAAAATCGGAATATCGAAATTCGGAATAAAATATTTCGGAGTATTTGGGTGTTCCCCTCTTTTTCCATTTCTTTGTAATCGATTTACATAGCATGTATAATATGTATATCTTGGCATGAAGTTAGCATCGAGTTTCAACTTAGGTGCAACCATATTTAATACAAAGGCAGAGGACAAAGTACTGGGCATCCTAAATTGAGTGAAGCGATACTTTAATAGCTTGGACAGCTTTTGACTCTATAGAAAGCGCAAGTCCGATCGTGTATGGAGTATTGTGCAGCCACCTTTGAGATGGCTCAGCTACATACCGACTTGCCCCTCTTGACTCAGTGGAACGCAGAGCTAAGAGCCTTATTGGTGTCGAAAAACTGGGTGGAAGCTTCATAACTTCAATAATCGATTGCCTACTTGTCGGTCATCTATAGATGTGTACTTCGAAGAGCATGCGCATGATCTCTACGACATTAGACCACCAGCTTCTTCTACTATCGGAATTTTGGACGTACTACTTTTAATATGAATTACCATCTATACTTACTTACCATTTCCACCAATTCGCATATTAACTGCTCGGTGCTCCCAATCATCCTACATAATATGCCCTACAAAAGAGTGGAACTCACAACGTGCTTCGCCTTATAAGAGAAAACCCTTTTAAGAGATTTTTTGCACAGAATAAGTATTATTAAATGGGTACCTACTGGTTAGAACGGATAAGACTGTTAGACTCGAGCTGACCAAAAAAATATAGGTTACTTTTCCTTCGGTTTTCTTTTGCATTACAGGGCCGCGGTATCCAGTTTAAACAGTCACGCGGACCCAAAAACCTTTCGTTCTTCTTTTCCCGCAGGCATATGCCCAATGCAATTAAGAATAGGATGACCTTGGCGCCATACCGTGCAAAAAAAAAAAAACTTGGTGCAAATAATAATTATAATGTACGTTTGTCTCGCTTTAATACCGAGTTTGAAGCGAGACAACATAGCGGACAAGCCTTTTAAACTCCCAAGACATTGGTTGCTAGTACTTAATAACAGCCGCATTAAAGTGGCTATGACTTTTTTCTCACAGCGATTTGAAATGAACCGCCATAGTAACTATTGTAGTAGACGTACATGAAAATAGCTTTCCAATGATATACAGGGTGAAATTGAATAGATGCGACAAAATCAAATATACAATAATACGTGTGGTCAAGACAATGTATAAAATATCAAATGTAAAATTAAAAAATAATTGACCAGTGTTACGAAAAGCGTCGCTGGCGCTCATGCGAGGTTTGGCAACGTCGCGCGATACTTACATTAAAATTCTAGGCGAAATTAGGTAAATGACCGTGAGTACAAGACGTTTATTGAGCACTGTGATGAGTCGGACGAGATTTTTTGATACTTTAATTATTCTTATTTATTTTGCATATTAAATATTTTGCTGGAATACCGATAATTCGTACTTAAATAAAGATAATAACATCAATGGACCTTTTGAAAACGATAATCGCGTAATTTTTTTTAACGATATAGATTGTTGAAAAAACAGTTTAATTATAATTACTATGTTACTGTAACTGAAGCTCCCATTTCATTTTGTCGCATTTATTCAAATTCACCCTGTATGTATGATCGTTATTGAGCTGTAGACCATTTCGCCGATGATTCTTTAAAAGAAAATGCATTATCACTAACTATTTAAAATAATCTAATCAAATAAATTAATAATATCGCCGCGATTCTCTCGCTCGTGGAGATGACGCCTTAATAATTACGAACCCGGCTGCGACACAGAACAGCTAAGTACTGTCTGCGTTCGGGCACGCCGCAATTGCGGCGGTAAGACCCCTCTTTGAGGAGTGGCTGGAGAGAAGTCATGGCGTCCTGACCTACCGCTTGACGCAGGTCCTCACCGGACACGGAAGTTTCGGGAGGTACCTGTGTCTGATGCGAAAGGAGGAGACGCCTGGGTGTCACCACTGCGAAGATCGCCCGGAGGACACGGTGGAGCATACGGTGCAAGACTGCCCAGCTTGGGCGGAGCACCGACGTGTCCTCACGGCTGCGATAGGCGGAGACCTCTCGCGCCCGGCATTGGTTGCGGCCATGCTGCGGGGCGAGACGGAGTGGGAAGCGGTCAGCTCCTTCTGCGAGGCAGTAATGCTCGTGAAGGAGGAGGCAGGCCGCGAGCGAGAGAGGACAGCGTCCTCCCTCCGCCCCAGCCGCAGTGGTAGGCGCCCACGGCGACGGACGTCGCTTGATGATCTCCGGCCACCGTAGGCGCGGGCATGCGGGCAGCGAGTAAAGGGCAACTCGCTGCCCGACCAAGGACCATGCCCGGGTCGACGGCGCGTTGTGTTCCACGCGCGCCTCAAAGAGCGTCAGCATAATGACGGGGCCCCCCTCTCAGAGGGCCAAAGCCTGCCGGGGTCGCGGTATTATTCCCTCACCGTAACCCCGGAACATAACAGGCTATGAAGGACACCGTGGATTTTAGTCAGTAGAAGTCTGACAGTCCCTCCCGCCCTGCCCGGGGTTGGAGGACTCTTTGATGATTTTACCACGCTAAAAAAAAAAAAAAAAAAAAGTACTGTCTGCGTTGTACTATTTGGCCTTATATTACGCAATCTGGCAAGATATGTTCAGAAGGTGTCGTGGTGAGTGGTGACCTGCAGGTAGGAGCCGCTGTCGTCGTTGGCGCCGAGGTGCGGCGCCGCGTCGCCCGCGCGTCCGCCCGACTCCGCGCTGCTCTCCGCTGGGAAGTGAGTCGACACTGACATGTCCAGCTCTGCAGACATTCAAATGTAAAGTGTAATAATAATAATATATAAAAATAATAATATCGTGTAGATCAAGTCATAACTCAAGCAGCTTAACGTCATGACGAACAAAAAAAACTTAAAAAAAAAAATGTAACCGACTTCAAAACACCCACAAAAAAGTTCAAAATAACCTACAAAAAAACTTTTCTTATGAAAGTCGGTGACTTTATTTTTTATTTCATTGACTTTTTGTCACCGACTTTCGAAAGAAAAGTTTTTTTGTAGGTTATTTTAACTTTTTGTCGGTGTTTTGAAAACGGTTACTTACATTTTTTTTTGAAAAAGTTTTTTATTTTATCCTTTTCAGTTTCACTATTCAACCCAAATTATTGTCAAATAAGTACATATTTTTCTTACATGTGCACTAAAATTTTGTAATCCGTAGCACCGGTAATAACAACGCCCATGTATGTATGTACACAATGAGCTAAAAATAAAAACTACTGCACCAAACTAAATGAAAATTTTATGGGACCAAATGGCAGATATACTGTATCGAACAAAAAAAGGATCATCGAAATCGGACCAGAAACCTCGGAGTAATCGGTGTAGACAAAGTTGAAAACTTTTTAGGTTTTTGTTGATTTACTCGTATGTTGATTTTTCAAAAAGTGCTAGTCCGATTTCGATTAAATTTTAATGGGACCATTCCGGAAGTATACCCTATCCAACAAAAAAATTTTCAAATCGGTTGTTAAACGACGTAGTTATGCCCGAACAAACATAAAAGAAAATACAAACATCCGAATTGAGAACCTCCTCCTTTTGGAAGTCGGTTAATAAATAGGTACCAAAGAAATAAAAAGATATTTGGGTGGGCCATATAAATAAATATGGTACTTCGTTCCAAAAACTGTCACAACATAATTTAACATGACAATCAATATTTACATTTAAACCTGACGAAAAAAAGAAATCATGGCCCACATAGATTCTCACATTCATAAGGTTGTTAGGTTATAGGCAACTGCTAATCTATTACAGTAAGTAGTAAGATTAGTAAGATAAGGATTATGAAATTGTCTTCATAATACGATTATTTTTTTATTTTAATAATAACAAAAGAGGAAGAACTCTACACGGTGTGCTATGGAATGTGTGTTTATCATGGAACTTGGTGTTATGATCTACGTTTAAGTAACGGGTTACCCAAGTGCGTGTTCGCCAGTTCGATTTCTTTAGCTTCTACTCCTCTCTGCGCTGTGTTACTCGTGTAATTGGACACATACTTTTTTGGCGACAAAGTCATTTTAAAATGCTATTATTTATTACAAGATGGAACATCAAGCAAGTTAGTGAGTAACTGTGACATTTGCGAAATGTCAGGCCATAAATAAAGCAGTATGACAAACGTCAACGATGTCGATGCTCAAAAATGAGGTTATAAAACCTTTAAAAAAAAATCAAACAGACGAAACATCGAACTGAAAAGCAAAAAATACATCCCAACAAAAACATTTCATGTAAAATGTTGCCAATTCGAGCACATAAGGTTTGCCCTACCAAAAAGATATCAGATCTCATGTAGAACCAAGCTTCTGAATCTACACGGCCTAACTCTACCGACCCTATCTTCACAAATTCTACACATCAGTAAAAATGTATGGCTTCACCGTTTCGCTACCGTCATGGGGGTAATATTTAGTTTCTGAAGTAAGTAACGAAACAGCCAAGCAATACATTTTAATCGAATATCGGATATCCGAATATGCAATATCGAATATCGGCTATCCAATATCCGATATCCGATTACCTAATATCGAATATCGACTTTTCGAACTTCGGGTATCGAGTTTTTAAATACCGAATTTTCGAAAATCGAATATCGGATATCCGAATATACACTATCGAATATAGGCTATCCAAAATCCGATTACCGAATATCGAATATCGACTTTTCGAATTTCGGGTATCGAGTTTTTAAATAACGAATTTTCGAAAAACGAATATCGGATATCCGAATATGCAATATCGGCTATCCAATATCCGATATCCGATAACCGAATATCGAATATCGACTTTTCGAATTTCGGGTATCGAGTTTTTAAATACCGAATTTTCGAAAATCGAATATCGGATATTTGAATATACAATATCGAATATCGGCTATCCAATATCCGATATCCGATTATCGAATATCGACTTTTCTAATTTCGGGTACCTATCGAGTTTTTAAATACCGAATTTTCGAAAAACGAATATCGGATATCCGAATATGCAATATCGGCTATCCAATATCCGATATCCGATAACCGAATATCGACTTTTCGAATTTCGGGTATCGAGTTTTTAAATACCGAATTTTCGAAAATCGAATATCGGATATCTGAATATGCAATATCGAATATCGGCTATCCAATATCCGATAACCGAATATCGAATATCGACTTTTCGAATTTCGGGTATCGAGTTTTTAAATACCGAATTTTCGAAAATCGAATATCGGATATTCGAATATACAATATCAAATATCGGCTATCCAATATCCGATATCCGATTACCGAATATCGAATATCGAATTTTCGAATTTCGGGTATCGAGTTTTTAAATACCGAATTTACGAAAATCGAATATCTTATATCCGAATATGGAATATCGGCTATCCAATATCCGATTACCGAATATCGAATATCGACTTTTCGAATTTCGGGTAATCGAGTTTTTAAATACCGAATTTTCGAAAATCGAGTATTGGATATCCGAATATACAATATCGGCTATCCAATATCCGATATCCGATTACCGAATATCAAATATCGACTTTTCGAATTTCGCGTATCGAGTTTTTAAATACCGAATTTCCGACAATCGAATATCGGATATCCGAATATGCAATATCGAATATCGGCTATCCAATATCCGATATCCAATTACGATACTTGACGATAATTATTTAATAGTGATAAATTATTGTATTTTTAACCGACTTCAAAAAAGGAGGAGGTTCTCAATTCGTCGGAATCTTTTTTTTTTTGATTCTAACAGATTTGTTAGTAGTTTTGTATTGAGTCAGGGAACTTTATCCATGTCCTTGAAATGTAGACAGTTGATTGCTATGTTGATAGCATATTAACCATGTTGTTGCTGTTTATTTCACTGTAGGTTAAGTAGTAGTTTAAGTGACGAATCTGTGTTGTTAAGTTGCCCTAACAACATAGTGATACAGTGTTCTGTACCTGCATGCTGTACGAAGGAGGGTCTACCTGAAATACCACCAGTCTTGGACACCATTACTAGTCAGGTTGGGTTTTCCCTTCCTGCTGGTACACTGAATGGTTCAGTTTTGGAGGTCACTCCGGATAGTATTTTAAACTAGATTGTAAGACAACAGAAGAAACCTCTACAGTTAGTAACTCTTTATTAGTGAACAATGAACAGGTTTCTTCTAGCAAATTAGTTAAGTATAAAATATCAAATGGAGAGCAACACACTTTAAAATTGTTTAACCAGAATATTTGTAATGTTCGCCGCGTTAATAAAACACACTTTGTTAGATCTCGTAGGTGAATAGTATATGCGTCTAGCGCACGTCCGCTCTCGCTCGCGGTTGGCGCTCGACTGACTGCGCGCCGCCCAGGCGCATACACTACATCCCTTCTTTATTTAATAAATAATTAAGTTACAATAACTTAAACAGCGATATTAACAATGAAATAACAGAATAGATTTAGTAATATATAAACTAGTAAATCAGGCATACAACATTATAATTATCATCAACAAAGTGACAGACAGATAATCATTTTAATTGCTTAAGGGTATATTGCAATACTTTAGTCCTCATTGTTCAATGACCTTGTGTCCTTATTATCATTGTCCACAACCTGCCAAGAATCATTAATTTTCTTTAATTTTCCCCTATTTCTAAATTAGAATCAGTAGCTCTTCTTTTTCTATTCCCATATTCTTTCCCTTTTTCTTTCATTAGCATATCCCTATCTCTCACATCGGAATCTATGAGTTTATTTCTACATCTGGGGCGAAAGGAACTTTATCTCGAAAGCGTCTTTTAACTTCCCCATTCATTTGTGGCCAATAGGGAATAGTACTACTGACAACGATACCGCATTCTTTGCAGAAATTGCGGAACAGATCGCTCGTAAATTGATTCCCGTTGTCACAGGTTATAGTTGCAGGAAACCTAACTTTGAAAATATTTCTTTTAGGACTTTAATGGTGTCAAGTGCAGTGATACTTCTCATAACCTTAATTTCTTTATACCGGCTATAATAGTCGACCAGAATTAGTATGTAGTCTCGACTCGGAAGTGGCCCTAGAAAGTCAATGGCCACATCTATCTATGGCTCTTTAGGTAATGATCGCCTTTTCATCGGGTGTGGTGGATTAGGAGCCGATACAAGAGTGCATCCGTGACAACCTTTCACTACACGCTCAGCATCCCCATCGATCCTAGGCCACCACACTTTTGTCCTTAGGCGACCTTTCATTGCCACTATACCAGGGTGATAGATAACTTTGAATCTATATGCTTGAAGCCTGAGTACCCACCGTTCAATTTTCGCGCAAGGTTTTGAATGCCGTCCGAAAATCGCTTCTAACGGTTTGTGGTCGATTATGAGCTCAAAGTCTTTGCCAAAAAGGCATATTTTAAAATGCTCAACAGCCCAAACTAATGCCAATGTTTCCTTTTCAGTTTGGCAATACCTTTTTTCACAATCAGTCAGAGCTTTGTGTCCATAAGCGATAACTGTAGGACCTTCCGTATCTATTTGGACAAGGACAGCACCTAGTCCCACTGGTGATGCGTCAGCAATAACCTGCGCTTGGTCGCTGGGATTGTAGTAACCAAGACATTTTATATTAGTTAAGCTAAGCTTTAGAGCTTCAAATGCTCTATTTTGTTTGGAAGTCCAAAATTTGTCGACGGTTGCCGATTTTCCAAGCCCTAATCTCAACAACTGTCTAAGGGGTCGGTAAGTGTTGCCAAATTTGGAATCTATTTCCCCACTTTGACTAAACCGAGAAAACTTTGCACTTCTTCAATCGTGTCTACGTATTCTACTAGTTTTAATCGATCGTAGTTTGCAAGGGGTTTTATTCCATCTTCTGTAAGTTCGTGACCGAGAAACTCGATTTTGTTGGTTTTATATTATGCATTTCTTTTCATTTAAAAGAACATTATTTTCTTTTGCACCTTACTCAACCGATCATCGTGTTCTTTGTCTGTTGTCCCATACACAATAATATCATCAATAAAATTAAATGTACCTCCACATCCCAACAACATTTTTCTAGGATTTTTTTGGACATTTTTGGAGCACAAGATATACCGAACATTAATCTTACTTTCTTTCAAAAACTGCCAGGTCTTATCTGTGATTACATTGCATCTACTCCCGGAGTCTATCAACATGTCTAAGTTTACTCCGCCTATGTTGCAATTAATTACGCTGTCTTCATCTAAATGGAAAATGTAGTCAATTTCAGATTTTTGGTTTCGCGTTGAGTCTAATCTCTGTTTTTTATTTGCTGGATCCGTGGTCTTATTTTTTGTAAATCGTCTTTTCCGCCTAGTCCGGCAACATTCTCGGAAGTGACCAATAAAATCGCATTTTAAACATTTTTTGTCTTTAGCCGGGCACTTAGAATCATTTGATTGGTGATTAACACTACCACAACGGCTAGATCCGATATCTTTATTTAGTTTAAAGTTTTTCTTTAAGGGTTTCTTGGAATCAATCTTGTTTATTTAATTTTTTCTTATTTTTTTTTTTTTTAGACTAGGTATTTATTACCAAGCTACCTCCGTTCGCAAACCCTAGGTCCTCGTGGAGAAGAACGGAGAAAGAAACTCCACGGCAACATATTTTATCAGTACACAGTCACTCATTTATAAAAATACATCAATATTCTCATCATAATAAATATCAATTAACTTACATTTTCATTGTAGAACATTAGGACACAATTTATAACTTTCAGCATCACACACTTGGATTATCAATTATTATATCACATTAATTAAACAGAACACCACTCAGAGCACAGCTTTTTTCCTTATAAAACGATTGGATAATACTGACCATGAATGTGAGGGTACATCTGTTTTTATAAACTTGTAATTGTACCACTTCCAACAAATATTGCCGCCATAATTGACCAATGGCAGATTGTCATACAATTTAGCTAAATAACTAATGAAATAAGTAATAATAAACAAATCCTTTGTAGTAGAACCTTTTTTAAAACTTGATTACATCATTTAGAAATTTAGTTATTATTTATTTGTCGCCTTTAATAAATTTGATACAATATTTGACTCTCAACTGTTTTCATTCGGAAATCAGTTGATCGTAGTTTTAAATATATTTCTATTATTAATTACACAGGAGCTATGCATCATAAAGTCATAAATCTAACACGGCCATTCTGACAATACTTCGTTCTCAAAGCTTATACCTTTTCGATAAAACATAATTATTAGTTAAATAATCTCAATATAAACTTTTCGATTTTTTCTCCTTCTTCCTGTTGCATGAGCCGGTAAATGTACCTTTCATAAATATAGCTTTGCTTTGGGGAAAAATAACCGTCAAGTTTTCTGAGTGCAATTTTATACACATCTAAGTCTTTCCCGTCATCATCTTTACCTTCCTCTGCATGGGCCCCGGGCAAATTGTAGTAAGTCTCCTGTAGTGCTAATCCACCAACATGGAGAAGACTAGCTCGCTTTTTATTAGGGGAGTCAATATTAGCAGCTAAAAGGTAGGTAAATTTCGGGGGCCCGTTTCCATTTCTCCCATCGGGTACAAACTGATGTCGTGTCACCCTCACAATCAAAGTGATCTAAGGTTGTCAGCATTGAAGTTGCGTGAGTCATTTTTTGGGGCGTCCTGTAACAGGATTTTGAGACTCTTAAGCGTGGCCTTTTACCATTTTTTATAGGTATATATATTTTATTATATATATAACGACTCTTAAGCGTGGCCTTTTACCATTTTTTATATATATATTTAATTATATATATAACGACTCTTAAGCGTGGCCTTTTACCATTCTTATATATATATATTTTATAATATATATAACGACTCTTAAGCGTGGCCTTTTACCATTTTTATATATATATTTTATTATATATATAACGACTCTTAAGCGTGGCCATATAGGTACCAAATAACTTTATTCAATAGCGTTATTTTACTATTATTATGGAAATTGACTGATAATAACCTTTATCTACTCTCATATCGTTAAATTCGAAATACAAAACTCAAAACGAGTTTATATTGACGTACTTTGATCATAGATACATCTATTTATTTTTTTATCTGTGGTTGCGCGCGCTTTGAGAAGAACGCTTCGTTGAAATTTTGAAAAATGAACACTTACAATAACCATTATATAAACTGTGTCAATCTTTATCTTTTATTTTTTATTTAATATTGTTCGTGTTAAATGAGAGTAGATAAAGTAGTGTAGGAAACTGCACACAACTAGGTACCATACACTCGCGCGATACTTTTAAAAACTCGCTTCGCTCGTTTTTTTTTTTTTTATTTTTATTTTTAACTCACACTCGTGCACAACACCCCTCATTATGTACCAGTTTCACAAACCACTATAATATATTAACAAATTATTATATTTACTAGCCAGTTCTGGTAGCAATAAATATGCTAGCAATTAAGCCAATATTGATGCTTACACTAACGTTTCCCGGTCTTTTCTCTCATTTATTCTTTAAGCATGGTCGTTTGTGCAAATAGTATTTGCGTGACCTTGATATTTCTGTGTCGAAATGCAAACGATTGATCCTAGTAAAACCAGTGACCTGATTAAAATAGTATCTACTGATTTTGTTTTTTGTTTACAATAAGTGGGTATGTAGGTTATTTACAGAAAAGTTAAGTATGTCCAAGATTTATGATAATTTATTATCATAAATCTTGGTTATTATTTTTATTTAAAATAAGAATCGTGCAAATAACTCAATTATCTTGTTATTAAAATGAAAGCACTTACTCAATAATAATAATTAACAATAATTTACTGTTTGCATTACAGCACATTTAAATAATTGCGTACTATTCAGGCATGGCCCTTTGTTTTGTTGTAAACAACATTCACTGCATGGCCTTTGTAACATTTACACTTATCAGTTGTTTACATCAATCGAAGCAGAATTACAGCACATTTAAAATAATTGCATACTATTCAGGCATGGCCCTTTGTTTTGTTGTTAACAACACTCACTGCATGGCCTTTGTAACATTTACACTTATCAGTTGTTTACATCAATCGAAGCAGAATTTAGTTCCCGTTACATAATCATATGAAACCGAGGCAACAAAGTAATCATTAGCTGTGAACATCTACCTTGATAACGGTTTATTAGCGTTTATGTAGGTAGGTACAGCGTGACTACGTTCTGTTTTCACTTTAGTATCCAAACTACTAACGATCCTTATCGAAATAAAAAGTCGCTTGACTGATCGTAAACAACTTGCATTATTTTTCGTGTGCATTCTTCCCCTTTTTTTATGTAAATGTAAATGTTTTCAGTACTTACTTTTATCCTCGTCGCCACTTGTAATGTTCGCCGCGTTAATAAAACACACTTTGTTAGATCTCGTAGGTGAATAGTATATGCGTCTAGCGCACGTCCGCTCTCGCTCGCGGTTGGCGCTCGACTGACTGCGCGCCGCCCAGGCGCATACACTACAATATTCAAGGGTGCTCTTCCAAACTACTCGAAATAGAAATGTTTTTAGAGTCAACCAAGTTTGATATTGTTTGCCTTACAGAACATTGGTTAGAAGATCATGAAGTAATGACTATTAATTATGATAATTATTCTGTAGTTAGCTATTTTAGCCGTAAAAATATGTTACATGGCGGATCATTGATATTATTAAAGAAGTCTATTAAATCTAAAGTGCGAAATGACATTGTTGGACTGTCTATTGAACACACCATTGAATTGTCCTGTGTTGAGCTAGATAAGCATGTTATAGTATGTGTCTACAGACCCCCAAATTACCAGAATCTACCTTTGTTTGATTCTACAATGGAAGATGTGCTAAATAAAGTAAGCAATAGTAGTAAATCTGTCATATTTTGTGGCGATTTTAACATTAATATATTAGACTAGCTGTGCCCGCGACTTCGTTCGCGTGGATGTCGGAACTTAACAATGTATTTTTTAGTGCGAAGCGCTGTTGGAGGATACCGATACAAATCATTTTCTTTATGATTTTTTTTTAGCGTCATATAAACGTCAAATTAGTCTTCTCACCCAGGGCTGGGCAAGAGGGACTGTCAGACTTGTATTGACTAAAATCCACGGCGTCCTTCAATAGCCCTTTACGTTCCGGGGTCACGGTAGCTCGTAAGTCCTACGACCCCGGCTGACTTTGGCCCTCTAAGGGGTTTGACCCCCGTCATTGTGCTGACGCTCCTTGAGGCGCGCGTGGAACACAATCGTTGATGTCGACCCGGGCATGGTCCATGATCGGACAGCGAGTCGCCCATTATTCGTCGCCCGAATGCCCACGCCTGTTGGCCAGAGATCGTCCTGCGACGTCCGTCACCGTGGGCGTCTACCACGGCGGCTGGGTGTGGGTCGTGAGGTGGACGCTTTCCTCTTCCTCACGCGTCCCGCCTCCTCCTTCGCTGGCATGACTGTTTCGCAGAAGGAGGCGACCGATTTCCACTCTATTTCACGTCAACCAATGCCGAGTGCGAGAGGTCGCCGCCTATCACTGTTGTGAGGACATGTGCGATGCTCTGCCCAAGCGGGGCAATTTTGCACCGTATGCTCTACCGTGTCCTCTGGACGATCCTTGTAGTGGTGACACCCACGCGTTTCTTCCTTCCCCATCCGACACAGGTACCTCCCAAAAATTCCGTGTCCAGTAAGGACCTGCGTCAGGTGGTTGGTCAGGACGCCGTGACACCTTCCAGCCATTCCTCAAAGAGAGGTCTTACCGCCGCGATTGAGGCGTGCCCGAACCTCGGTTTCGATAGTCGCTCCTTCCATACCGCCCCCTTTTTTTTTATCGTGGCAAAATCATCAAATGTGTCCTCCCGCCCAGGGCGGGACAGGAGGGACTGTCAGACTTGTACTGATTAAAATCCACGGTGCAATAGCCCTTTATGTACCAGGGTCACGGTTATCAAGTGAGACAGTCCCGCGACCCCGGCAGGCTCTGGCTCTAATAGGGGAGCCCCGTCAGATTGCTGACATGCCCGGGTCGACGGCGCGCGTGGAACACAACGCGCCGTCGACCCGGGCATGGTCCATGATAGGACGGCGAGTCACCCATTACTCGCCGCCCGCATGCCCGCGCCTACGGTGGCCGGAGATCGTCTTGCGACGTCCGTTGCCGTGGGCGTCTCCCGCGGCGGCTGCGTCGTGAGGTGGACGCTGTCCTCTCCCTCACGCGTTCCGCCTCCTCCTTCGCTAGCATTACTGCTTCGCAGAAGGAGGCGACCTCTTCCCATTCCGTCTCGCCCCGCAGCATGGCCTCGACCAGTGCCTATTGCCGCTGTGAGGACACGGTGGTGCTCTGCCCAAGCGGGGCAGTCCTGCACCGTACGTTCTACCGTGTCCTCCGGGCGATCCTCGCAGTGGTGACACCCAGGCGTTTCTTCCTTCCCCATTCGATACAGGATCCATACCGCCCCCTGAGATGGCGCCGGAGCTCTTTCCGCCGCGCCTCGACTTGTCTATGTAGCGGGGATTGGCCAGTGCTTCTTTACAAATACATGCCGTCGGACGGCAAGCTACCCATTACTCCCCGTCCGTAAGCGGCTGGAATATGACCCACTATTTCCGACGCCCTGGGCGTCTTCAGCGGTGGCTCGGGTGAGAGGTAGAGGGTGCACTTTCCCTCACGCGCAATTATGATATGCTCAGTATTGCCCAGGCAGTAAAAATTTTTTTGTCACATTATTTTGAAACTATGATATCTCCTAAGATATTCATTGAAATCAAACGATGTCAAGGGCAATTTTGTTCAAAATTAAATGCTTGTGATGATTAACTAAAAATTTTGATAAGGATTAATATCATATTAATAAAAATACCTTCGCAAATAATGCATTACTTTAAAACAAATTTGATTTCCATAAAACAGGTTATAGTGACTTAATCTTAAAAGATAGATATATGCTCTCGCGGACTTTATTTTAGAACTTTTTATGAGGAATAATTCCGTAGTACATAATTTTTGCGTATCTTTAACCGTTTACGCAGCGCACGCAACGAACGCTCTCGAAAAGGAATACATTTTCCCGATTTCGAAACATTTCTCATTGCTGCTCCGCTTCTTTTGGTGATAGCGTGATGTTATATAGCCTATAGCCTTCCTCGATAAATGGACTATCCAACACAAAAAGAATTTTTAAATTCCAACCAGTCGTTCCTGAGATTAGCGCGTTCAAACAAACAAACAAACAAACAAACAAACAAACTCTTCAGCTTTATAATATTAGTATAGATAACAACTCCAATAGCATTAGATTGTTGAGCCTTTTTAAGTCATTTAATTTATCAAATGTTTTTATAGAACCAACCAGAGTGACAGCTTCTTCTGCCACGTGTATAGATAATATATTTTCCAGTTGCGATTATTTACTAAAGGAAGTAGTAAATAAATTACCATCTGATCACAGTGGTCAAACAATAACATTTTGTGCTTACACTCCATTTCAAAAAACACAGATAAAGTTTAGGCCTATTACATGTAAAAATTTAGAGAAGTTAAATAATACATTATCAAGTAAATTAAGTGAACGTAGCTTTAACAAAATAACTGACCCAAATGAGTTTTACGCAGAGTTCTTTTCCATCTTAAACACGCAATTTAGTAGTATGTTTCCATTGAAAACTAAAAGTGTCTGTACAAAGTTCCTGTTTAGTGATTCGGCAACCCCTGGTATTCGTAAAAGCAGAGCAAAACTTTATGAATTACTAGCTGTGCCCGCGACTTCGTTCGCGTGGATGTCGGAACTTAACAATGTATTTTTTAGTGCGAAGCGCTGTTGGAGGATACCGATACAAATCATTTTCTTTATGATTTTTTTTTAGCGTCATATAAACGTCAAATTAGTCTTCTCACCCAGGGCTGGGCAAGAGGGACTGTCAGACTTGTATTGACTAAAATCCACGGCGTCCTTCAATAGCCCTTTACGTTCCGGGGTCACGGTAGCTCGTAAGTCCTACGACCCCGGCTGACTTTGGCCCTCTAAGGGGTTTGACCCCCGTCATTGTGCTGACGCTCCTTGAGGCGCGCGTGGAACACAATCGTTGATGTCGACCCGGGCATGGTCCATGATCGGACAGCGAGTCGCCCATTATTCGTCGCCCGAATGCCCACGCCTGTTGGCCAGAGATCGTCCTGCGACGTCCGTCACCGTGGGCGTCTACCACGGCGGCTGGGTGTGGGTCGTGAGGTGGACGCTTTCCTCTTCCTCACGCGTCCCGCCTCCTCCTTCGCTGGCATGACTGTTTCGCAGAAGGAGGCGACCGATTTCCACTCTATTTCACGTCAACCAATGCCGAGTGCGAGAGGTCGCCGCCTATCACTGTTGTGAGGACATGTGCGATGCTCTGCCCAAGCGGGGCAATTTTGCACCGTATGCTCTACCGTGTCCTCTGGACGATCCTTGTAGTGGTGACACCCACGCGTTTCTTCCTTCCCCATCCGACACAGGTACCTCCCAAAAATTCCGTGTCCAGTAAGGACCTGCGTCAGGTGGTTGGTCAGGACGCCGTGACACCTTCCAGCCATTCCTCAAAGAGAGGTCTTACCGCCGCGATTGAGGCGTGCCCGAACCTCGGTTTCGATAGTCGCTCCTTCCATACCGCCCCCTTTTTTTTTATCGTGGCAAAATCATCAAATGTGTCCTCCCGCCCAGGGCGGGACAGGAGGGACTGTCAGACTTGTACTGATTAAAATCCACGGTGCAATAGCCCTTTATGTACCAGGGTCACGGTTATCAAGTGAGACAGTCCCGCGACCCCGGCAGGCTCTGGCTCTAATAGGGGAGCCCCGTCAGATTGCTGACATGCCCGGGTCGACGGCGCGCGTGGAACACAACGCGCCGTCGACCCGGGCATGGTCCATGATAGGACGGCGAGTCACCCATTACTCGCCGCCCGCATGCCCGCGCCTACGGTGGCCGGAGATCGTCTTGCGACGTCCGTTGCCGTGGGCGTCTCCCGCGGCGGCTGCGTTGTGAGGTGGACGCTGTCCTCTCCCTCACGCGTTCCGCCTCCTCCTTCGCTAGCATTACTGCTTCGCAGAAGGAGGCGACCTCTTCCCATTCCGTCTCGCCCCGCAGCATGGCCTCGACCAGTGCCTATTGCCGCTGTGAGGACACGGTGGTGCTCTGCCCAAGCGGGGCAGTCCTGCACCGTACGTTCTACCGTGTCCTCCGGGCGATCCTCGCAGTGGTGACACCCAGGCGTTTCTTCCTTCCCCATTCGATACAGGATCCATACCGCCCCCTGAGATGGCGCCGGAGCTCTTTCCGCCGCGCCTCGACTTGTCTATGTAGCGGGGATTGGCCAGTGCTTCTTTACAAATACATGCCGTCGGACGGCAAGCTACCCATTACTCCCCGTCCGTAAGCGGCTGGAATATGACCCACTATTTCCGACGCCCTGGGCGTCTTCAGCGGTGGCTCGGGTGAGAGGTAGAGGGTGCACTTTCCCTCACGCGCAATTATGATATGCTCAGTATTGCCCAGGCAGTAAAAATTTTTTTGTCACATTATTTTGAAACTATGATATCTCCTAAGATATTCATTGAAATCAAACGATGTCAAGGGCAATTTTGTTCAAAATTAAATGCTTGTGATGATTAACTAAAAATTTTGATAAGGATTAATATCATATTAATAAAAATACCTTCGCAAATAATGCATTACTTTAAAACAAATTTGATTTCCATAAAACAGGTTATAGTGACTTAATCTTAAAAGATAGATATATGCTCTCGCGGACTTTATTTTAGAACTTTTTATGAGGAATAATTCCGTAGTACATAATTTTTGCGTATCTTTAACCGTTTACGCAGCGCACGCAACGAACGCTCTCGAAAAGGAATACATTTTCCCGATTTCGAAACATTTCTCATTGCTGCTCCGCTTCTTTTGGTGATAGCGTGATGTTATATAGCCTATAGCCTTCCTCGATAAATGGACTATCCAACACAAAAAGAATTTTTCAATTCCAACCAGTCGTTCCTGAGATTAGCGCGTTCAAACAAACAAACAAACAAACAAACAAACAAACAAACAAACAAACTCTTCAGCTTTATAATATTAGTATAGATACGGTCTTAAAAATCATATAAAAACTACTAGCTTTAGTCAGTATGTAGCAAAATACTCAAAAACTTTTAAAATCGTGTGCAAAACAGCGAAAGCTCTTTATATTAGTAATAAAATAAAATTTGCGGATGATAAAATAAAAGCTACTTGAAAAATAATAAATAATGAAACAGGTAGAAATAAAAACCGGAATACTGAATTTAATTTATAAACTGCACATGGCCCTATAAATAATGACAAAGAAATAGCTCAGGAATTTGAAAACTTTTTTTCTAACATACCTATTAAAACGACTGAAACTTTAAATTCTTCTGCAATGCTCTCTTCTGCCTTACTTAGGCAGAATGTAAAGGCATGTACCGTGGAGTTTAGGTTTCATCACACAAACCCCCAAGCTGTCATTAAAGCTTTTAAAGATCTTAAAATTAAGTTAACAGAAGATCTTTGGGGAATGTCTGTTAAAGTCTGTAAATCTGTAATAGAAACCGTTGCTCCTTATTTAGCTATTATATTTAACAACAGTGTAGACCAAGGGGTATTTCCAGATCTTATGAAACACAGTAAAGTAGTCCCACTCTTCAAATCAGGTGATAGCAAGGAACCAAACAATTATAGACCTGTATCAATTTTACCAGTTTTAAGTAAGGTGTTTGAAAAGTTGATGCTTACTCAAATGTTACGTCACTTTAATAAAAATTCCATCTTTCATGAACATCAGTACGGTTTCACCAAAGGACGGTGTACTAACTGACTACTAACTGACGCCGGTGTAACCCTACTTAAGAGGCCTTTTACCCATTTGCGCGTAGAACTAAAATTATGATCGTCTAATCTATCTATATATATAAAAGGCAAACTGAATGATTACTAATCAAGCCACAGCCCAGATCGCTTGGCCTAGAGACTCGAAATTTGGAACATAGGTTCCTTATGAAGCGTAGGGGAGCACTAAGAAAGGATTTTTGGAAATTCGGCCTTTAAGGGGGTAAACAAGGGGGGGGGGAAGTTTGTATGAAACTCGGTCATTTCTGAAGCTATATCGATGAAAATTGGAATATAGCTATTTAATAACAAATAAAGGATGACGTGTTTCAGGATTTTTGGAAATTCGCCCTTTAAAGGGGTAAAAAAGGGTGGGAAAGGTTGTATAAAACACATTACATATATACATTTTAGTATCTGGTTGGTTATTTGGTTGAAAATTAGGCATGATTTGTTAAAGGGGGTAAGGGGAGGGCGTGGGGGGTGGGTAAAGTGGGGGGGGGGGTAGTGGGGGGGGGTGAAATCAGTTAATTTTATTATTTGGTTGGCTATTCGGTTGCACACTAAGCATGATTTGTTAAAGGTGGGTAATGGGAGGGCTTAGGGGGGGAGGTAAAGTGGAAGAGAGTAACAGGGGGGGGGTAAAATCAGTTAGTTTTTGTGTACACTACGGGTACACTACGATAATACGAAAAACTTTATTCCGAAATTCATAAATACGAATTTCTAAATACCGATTTTCATAATTCCGAATGGTTCAAAATTCCTTATATAACAACTCCGATGGATCAATGTTCCTATTTTATTAATTCCGAAATTTCAAAATTCCTAACGTTTATAATTACTATTTTCAAAATACCGAATTTCAATAGACCGAATATCAAAAATTCCGACTTAATATATTTTCCGAAACATCAAAAACACAAATACCGAATATTAAAATTCCGATTATTGGAATTCCGATTTGGGTCCGTCGGGTCGAAAAGTCCGAGTCGGGGTGCCCCAAGACACATTTTGTTCGCTATTGCATCCTGAGTTATAGCACCACCAAGGTGGTTCAACGGAGCCCCGCTTCGCGGGGCTTCTATTTCTGTGAGCAAGGTTTAAAGTAACCTAACACGAAGGGGATGGCGGGGTCTTTCCGACCCCGCCATCCCCTTCGAACCTAACCTGTCCGTGTCGGGTATCGCTCTTGCATCATTGGTCAATTTGTTGATTACCACCTACACCGGGGCTCCTATTTCTGTGAGCAAGGTTTAAAGTAACCTAACAAGTAACCTAACCTAACACCTTCGAACCTAAGCTGTCCGAGTCGGGGTGCCCCAAGTCCCGAGCTCGCTGCGCTCGCTCTTGGATCCTAAGTTCTTCTAATAACAATAAAAATCCTGAAGGCAAACAGTGAAAGTTAAGAGGATGTGCCTCGCCATTCCGTGCCTACACAGGCTTAAATATCACTCTGGGTGTACGGTAGACAAAATTACGTGGAGCCGGTTTTGCACCAATTCGTTTCTGTCACTGACTTTGTGGAATGAGAAACGAAATTCCGATTTTCAATATTCCGAAAAAATCAGTTTATTCGGAATATTGAAAGCCGGAATTTCGTTTTTCGGAATGAGAACTCATCGAGCATTACATTTTTCGAATATGTGAAAATCGGAAAAAGAAGAAATCGGACATACGACTTTCGATCAAATAAATTTCGAGATTCTTAATAATAGATATTGTAATTTTTAGGTATTATGATATTCGGAATTTTGAAAATCGGAATATCAAAATTCGGAATAAAATATTTCGGAGTATTTGGGTGTTCCCGTACACTACACTACACTACACCTACTTTATACCTACACCGCACTTACCTTAACCTTCCCTGAACTTCCACGATTTTTTAAGACTAAAATCAGCCAAATCAGTTTAGCCTTTTGCAAGTTAAAGCCTGACTAACAAACGGGTACACTACGATAATACGAAAAACTTTATTCCGAAATTCATAAATACGAATTTCAAAATACCGATTTTCATAATTCCGAATGGTTCAAAATTCCTAATATAACAACTCCGATGGATCATTATTCCTATTTTAATAATTCCGAAATTTCAAAATTCCTAACGTTTATAATTACTATTTTCAAACCGAATTTCAATAGACCGAATATCAAAACATCCGACTTATTATATTTTCCGAAACATCAAAAACACGAATACCGAATATTAAAATTCCGATTATTAGAATTCCGATTCGGGTCCGTCAGGTCGAAAAATCCGTGTCGGGGTGCCCCAAGACACATTTTGCTCGCTATTGCAGCTCGAGTTAAAGCACCACTAAGGTGGTTCAACGGAGCCCCGCTTCGCGGGGCTCCTATTTCTGTGAGCAAGGTTTAAAGTAACCTGACACGAAGGGGATGGCGGGGTCTTTCAGACCCCGCCATCCCCTTCGAACCTAACCTGTCCGAGTCGGGATGTCCCCAGTCCCGAGCTCGCTTCGCTGAAATGAAATGAAATGAAATGATGATGAAATGATGTTTATTTATGCAAGTAGGTTATTTCAACACTTTTACACGTCTTTTCATAAAACTAGGAGGGGCCGGTGTTTCGTACCTGACTACTCTGAGAAGAAACATCCGAAACAAACTCAGAGGTCACAGTCTCTTTTAAAGTCCAGACATATAAATGTAGAACACTTTATACGAGGACCATGCAGGCAATGTCTGAAATGGTCTTTTGGAGAAAGAACCACACAAATTTGAGTGGACCTGTCCAGTCAGTGCAAGCATTTGTCAGTTATCGTGGAGCTCAACTTATAACACAAGGAGCTCAGCGACACGACGAACAATACCAAAGAAAGGACTTGTTTAGGCCGCTTAAGTTACTCAAACTGTCAGACAATCATAATGAATAAATAAATAAAAAAACGACAGCTTGGCCCACATAGGTTCTCGCATTCACAATACTAAATAAAATAAATAATTAAAATGTCATGTAAAAATAAAGTAATGTCAGTTTGTATAAAAATATAAAATAATCATACATGTCAGTTTGTATATAAAGGAAAAGAAAAGAAAAAATATAAAAAGAAAAAAAAAATATGCATGTCAGATTGTATATAAAAAAAAAATCGTACATGTCAGATTGTATATAAAAAAAAAATCAGTAAATAATGGTTTAACAATCGGAAAATTGTTTCGTCAATACATGTGAGAACTATGTAGATTCTTGTATTAAATGGTCTTTTTAAGAAAGAACTGCAAAGAAAAGCTTTAAGTAGACCTGTTCAGTCAGTGCAAGCATGTGTCAGAGAATGGAAGCTCAACTCAGTACGTAAGGAGCTAAACAACCTCTGATACCACATATTCCTCACATTATCAAAAAAAAAACATAAAAAGTCATTAAAAGTTTATTAACAGCGATTGACGAAAACTAGAAAAAACTATAATTGATGCTTGAGGGTGCATTGGAGCAGCTTACTCCCAGGCCATTTTGTCATCAAGATATTCTTTGATTTTATAGTAACTTTTTTTACATAGTTGCTGTTTAATAACTAATTTAAATTTGTTTAGGCTTAGTTCTTTAATATGGTTTGGGAGTTTGTTGTAGAAACGTACACTTTGGCATTTAAACGAATTACTAATTTTATGGAGCCTACTCGCGGGTACTTTTAGCAAGTCCTTGTTTCTTGTATTTATGCTATGAATGTCGCTATATTTTGTGTAAAGATTAATATTCTTTTTAACAAAAATCAAATTTTCATACACGTATTGAGATGCAACTGTCATTATATTTATTTCCTTAAATTTATCCTTCAGTGAATGCCTGCTACCTAGGTTGTAAATTGCTCGAATGGCTCTTTTCTGCAGCACAAATATAGCCTGAATGTCGGCTGCATTTCCCCACAGCAAAATGCCATACGACATAACACTATGAAAATAACTGAAATATACTAAACGGGCTGTTTCTACGTCGGTTAAATGACGAATTTTATATACCGCATATGCTGCAGAGCTGAGCCGTTTCGACAATTTTGTAATATGAGGGCCCCATTGCAGCTTCGAGTCTAGAGTAATACCCAAGAAAACAGTGGTGTCCACAAGATCCAATTCAGCACCATGTACTAGTACACTGGTTTTCACCTGCTTAACGTTCGGTGTCAGAAATCTTACACATTTAGTCTTTTTCTCGTTTAAAAGTAAATTATTAACACTAAACCAATGCACTATTTTAGAAAGAGCTATATTTACCTCGTCAGTAACGGGCTGTTGACGTTTAAGTTTAAATAAAAGTGATGTGTCATCTGCAAATAAAACTATATCATGATCTTTCTTTATAAGGCAAGGAAGGTCATTGATATATATAAGAAATAAAAAGGGGCCAAGAATTGAGCCCTGCGGAACTCCCATAGTGACAGTAGAACCCGGAGATCGTTTACCATTAACGTCCACTCTTTGGATCCTATTATCCAAGTAAGAAATAAGAAGATCCAAAGCAGTATTTCTAACACCATAGTGATGTAATTTCCTGATTAATGTGTCATGAGAAACGCAATCGAATGCCTTAGACAAGTCGCATAAAATACCCAAGGCATCCTGCGAATTTTCCCTCGCTTCATAAATATGTGTAAGTAGCTCAACACCAGCATCAGTTGTCGAGCGACCCCTTGTGAAACCGAATTGTTTGCTATTAAGTAGTTTATATTTATTAAAATGTCTCTGCAGTTGATCTAACATCAATTTTTCGAATATTTTACTAAATGTGGGAAGCACAGAAATTGGTCTAAAATTCGTGGGGTCTGATGTGCTACCCGATTTAAACAATGGTATTATTTTGCTATTCTTCATTAAGTCAGGAATCACACCACACTCAATACATTTGTTGAAAATAATTGCCAATTCAGGCGCTACACTCTCTATAATGCTTTTGGTAATCTCTACGGAGTTTCCCCATAAATCAGCAGTTTTTTTTACATTGAGGGTGTTAAAAGTTTTAATAATATCTTTATCACTTATAAAATCGAAATTAAAATCATGCTTACAGTTTTCAACATTTTCTTTTAATAATGACTCGGCTTCAATGGGTGTTGATTTTAAGAATTTTGTGGTTGAAACTGGAATATCAGCAAAGAAACTTTCAAAAATTGTTGCAACTTCTACATCCTTATCAATTATTTTATCATTAATATTTAGACTAAACCCGGTGCTACGCTTCCTTTCTCTTCCAGTTTCACTATTGATTATTTCCCATGTGGTTTTTATTTTATTCTGGCTATTTTTAATTTTAGAACTTATATACCGACACTTAGCTTCTTTACAGACTTGTTTAAATAATTTAGAATATTTTTTAACATATTCATTAAATTCTTTACTCTTATTATAGTTTTTTTCTTCATATAATTCATAAAGTTTTATTCTACTGTTGTGTATCCCTCTGGTTGCCCATTCACTGAAGGTTGTGGAACCATTTACTGAGATCTGCTTGGGAATGAATGTCGAGTCAAATTCTTTACAATACATGGCAAAAAAAGAATTATACAGTTGATTAGGATCATCACTATAAGGTAAGTAGGGTAATTTACTAATGAGTTTATTTTTGAATTTCTCCAAGCGACCTGCAGATTTAGGATCGCTCTTGCATCCTTGGTCAATTTGTTGACTACCACCTACCAAGGCAGGTCGACGGAGCCCCGCTTCGCGGGGCTCCTATTTCTGTGAGGAAGGTTTAAAGTAACCTAACACGAAGGGGATGGCGGGGTCTTTCAGACCCCGCCATCCCCTTCGAACCTAACCTGTCCGAGTCGGGATGTCCCCAGTCCCGAGCTCGCTTCGCTCGCTCTTGCATCCTTGGTCAATTTGTTGACTACCACCTACCAAGGCAGGTCGACGGAGCCCCGCTTCGCGGGGCTCCTATTTCTGTGAGGAAGGTTTAAAGTAACCTAACACGAAGGGGATGGCGGGGTCTTTCAGACCCCGCCATCCCCTTCGAACCTAACCTGTCCGAGTCGGGATGTCCCCAGTCCCGAACTCGCTTCGCTCGCTCTTGCATCCTTGGTCAATTTGTTGACTACCACCTACCAAGGCAGGTCGACGGAGCCCCGCTTCGCGGGGCTCCTATTTCTGTGAGGAAGGTTTAAAGTAAACTAACATGAAGGGGATGGCGGGGTCTTTCAGACCCCGCCATCCCCTTCGAACCTAACCTGTCCGAGTCGGGGTGCCCCAAGACCCGAGCTCGCTTCGCTCGCTTTTGGATCCTAAGTTCTCCTAATAACAATAAAAATCCTGAAGGCAAACAGTGAAAGTTAAGAGGATACGCCTCGCCACTCCGTGCCTACACAGGCTTAAATAACACTCTGGAAGTACGGTAGACAAAACTACGTGGAGCCGGTTTTGCACCATTCGTTTCTGTCACTGACTTTGTAGGATGAGAAACGAAATTCCGATTGTCAATATTCCGAAAAAATCTGTTTATTCGGAATATTGAAAATTCGGAATTTCGTTTTTCGGAATGAGAACTCATCGAGAATTACATTTTTCGAATATGTGAAAATCGGAAAACGAAGAAATCGGACGTACGACTTTCGGTCAAATAAATTTCGAGATTCTTAATAATAGATATTGTAATTTTTAGGTATTATGATATTCGGAGTTTTGAAAATCGGAATATCGAAATTCGGAATAAAATATTTCGGAGTATTTGGGTGTTCCCCTAACAAACAGCTATCCATTTTTATACCTCACTTGCTGAGCCGGCCGACGTTGTCCTGCCCAGTAATCAATCCTACACCTACCCTACACCTACTCGCGTCGTGCGGTCCATGGCCCTCTACGGGGCCCCCGTGTGGGCCCTGAGCATTCGGACGCGGCCGGCAAAGCTGGTCGCATGCCAGAGGGTCATGGCAATCTGAATGATCCGAGGATACCGCACGATCGCCGGCGAATCAGCCAACCTTCTTGCCGGATCGCTGCTTGGGATCTGGAGGCGACTGCCCTCCTGCGCGTCTATGAGTGGCGCGTGGAGGCGCAGCGTCGGGGTGTATCCCCGCTGCCTCGAGAAGTCGAGGCGCGGCGGGAAGAGCTCCGGCGCGATCTCAGGGTAGTTTGGAGAGAACGACTGTCGCAACCGAGGTACGGGCTAGCCGCAATCGCGGCTGTAAGACCCCTCTTTGAGGAGTGGCTGGATAGGTCCCACGGCGTCCTCACCTACCGCATGACACCGGTCCTCACCGGACATGGCAGCTTCGGGAGGTACCTGTGCATGATAAAAAAGGAGGAAACGCCCGGGTGTCACCACTGCGAGGATTGCCCGGAGGACACGGTGGAGCATACGGTGCAGGACTGCCCAGCTTGGGCGGAGCACCGCCGTGTCCTCACTGCGGCGATAGGCGGAGACCTCCCGTGCCCGGCATTGGTTGCGGCCATGCTGCGGGGCGAGACGGAGTGGGAGGCGGTCGCCTCCTTCTGCGAAGCAGTCATGCTCGCGAAGGAGAGACGGGCCGCTTGAGAGAGAGGATACCGTCCTCCCTCCGCCCGAGACGCAGTGGTAGACGCGGGACGATCTCCGGCCACCGTAGGCGCGGGCATGCGGGTGGCGAGTAAAGGGCAACTCGGTGTCCGACCATGGACCATGCCCGGGTCGACGGCGCGTTGTGTCCCACGCGCGCCTCAAGGAGCGTCAGCATAATGACGGGGCCCCCCTATAGAGGGCCACACAGTCCTGCCGGGGTTGCGTGCCATACGTATACCGCGACTCCGGCACACAAAGGGCTACCGAAGGACACCGTGGATTTTAGTCAGTACAAGTCTGACAGTCCCTCCCACCCTGCCCGGGGTGGGAGGACTCATTTGATGATTTTGCCACGTAAAAAAAAGACCTACACCTACTCTACACCTACCCTACACCTACCTCCCTACATCTACCCTACCTACCCTATGTGTTATTCTGGATCTTCAGTTACCTACATACCAAATTTTATCGTAATCTGTTCAGTAGTTTTTGGGTGAAAGAGTAAAAAATATCCATCCATTCACACTCATAAACTTTCGCCTTTATAATATTAGTAGGATATAGATATAGATTTAGTATGGAGATACATTTATCTCCAAACTTAACGCGAGCAAAGCCGCGGGTTCAAGCTAGTTTAACATATTAAGTAATACTCCAACATTTTTGAATACCTGCAAAAGAAAGACCAGTCTTTCGTGTTGTAATTATACGTAACTTATTTCAAAAAACTCTTTTATTAACTTTGTGGTAATTAATCTCCGACAAGTAGTTTACTGAAAAATCAACGCAGAGTCGTTTTGCGACTCCTACATCTACCATTAACATTCGTAATTTTTACCAAAAAAAATACACAAATCATCAGACATACGTTTTTGTCGTAAAACTACGTAGTAGAATTTATATTTTTAATAACACAAATTTGTAAAAAAATAAATTCTGAGGTCAATTTTTACGTTTTATATCGCTGTTTTATCGCCATTTTTGGTTCGAACAAAGCGTAATTACATTTAAAAAACCGGCCAAGTGCGAGTCGGGCCACGCACAGTGTAGGGTTCCGTAGTTGCCCATCAAAATACTTATGCGAACTAACTAAACTGATTCGCTGAATTTAATTTTAAAAAGAAGAATTTTCAAAATCGGTCCAGAGGACACAGTAGAGCATACGGTGCAAGACTGCCCCGCTTGGGCAGAGCACCGACGTGTCCTCACGGCGGCGATAGGCGGAGACCTCTCGCGCCCGGCATTGGTTGCGGCCATGCTGCGGGGCGAGACGGAGTGGGAAGCGGTCGCCTCCTTCTGCGAAGAAGTAATGCTCGTGAAGGAGGAGGCGGGTCGCGAGAGAGAGAGGACAGCGTCCTCCATCCGCCCCAACCGCAGTGGTAGGCGCCCGCGGCGTCGGACGTCAGCAGACGATCTCCGGCCACCGTAGGCGCGGGCATGCGGGCAGCGAGTAAAGGGCAACTCGCTGCCCGACCATGGACCATGCCCGGGTCGACGGCGCGTTGTGTCCCATGCGCGCCTCAAAGAGCGTCAGCAAAATGACGGGGCCCCCTCTCAGAGGGCCAAAGCCTGCCGGGGTCGCGGGATTATTTCCTTACCGTGACCTCGGAACGTAACAGGCTATTGAAGGACACCGTGGAAAAGGAGTCTGAGAAATCGGGGAAAATACATAAAAAAAAGATTACGATGAATTTAGAACCTCCTCCTTTTTTTGAAGTTAGTTAAAAATAGTTGACGATAAAAACCTACCTATCCCTAAAAAACATATGTTCGGGTCAATCACCGAACAATATGAACATGTCAGCGTAATTGCGACACCGCGCCATATGCATTGAATATTTTATGTTACACCTAAGTAAAATAGTCAGTACGCTTTCGGATAGCATATCGGGCGCGACTCAATCTCATCTCATACACCTCATTAGTTTTAGTTATTATCCCATTTACAGTACTGAAATAATATATCTTTACAATCTTCAACCTTAGTATTATCTTAATCTCACCCTAACCCCGAACATTGGTCCTTCGAGCCTGTTACGGCGGGACTGACGCGAGTGCATTAGTGTATTTCGTATCCAGTTATCCACTAACTGTACTGTACGTGTGTGTGTCTCGCTTGAAACCTGTAACCAGACCCTGGTGAACAGAATTGAGTGAATCAAAACTTTCATCATCCCGCTGATCCTGGTGAAACTGGTTCTACGAGAGCATCGCATCATCTCATCGCGCTGCTACTCCAGGTTTGTTCTTGCAGCCTTCGCAAGGACATTTGATCTCCAAAGAAGCCTGCAGTACAAGTAAGGTCTCTTTTTATCCCTATAATGTCGAAAATCGAAGACATTTTATCAACCCAACATCAACTAATCGAAGCCATAAATGGGCTCTTCACCAATTTCAAGAAGGATGGTGCAGAGCGCAAGACCTCGGACTACATACGTCGTCGATTAGCTACCTTGGAACAATACTTTACAGAGTTCCATAATAATCATATGACTTTGTTATCTTTTGGTGATAAATCTCATACATATTTCAGTACTAATCAGTATGATCAAATGACTGAAAAATATAACAACATTAAATCTACTATTCAGAACTATATCCCTCACGCAAACAGACCGCAAACCTCTGAATTGAAACCTCCTACATTCCAACCTACTGTGGAATCTCAATCTTTAAACCTCGCATCCCAAGCTGCTGCTACAACTCCTGCTCTTGAAGAGAGTAGAGCCGAAATTCTCCTAAAAAAGCAAGCCACAAACTTTAAGGCATTTTTAAGAACATCTTCCAACATCGACCTTGACCTCGTCACGGAAAAATGGGAGTTCGAAGACCTCCTGAAGACGATTCAATCCCGTTGGGCGGCTATTGACTCGCTTCATTGGGAGCTAGACAACGAGTGTGGCGGATCGAATCCCGAGTACGAAGAACAATTTACTCATTACGAGAAATATTATAACAAAATCAAGAAAGACATCAATAAGAAAATGTGGTCCGTAGCGCATATTGAAAAATCTACTCCTCAAATGGAGATAGCTGCCTTTGAAGGAAACTACAATAAGTGGATTTCGTTCAAAGATCTTTTTACCGAAGCAGTTCACAATAACCCCTCTTTGTCGAATGCACAAAAGATGCAGTTTTTAAAGAGTAAGGTGAAAGGTGAACCCGAAAAATTAATCCAACATCTCCAAATTAGCTCCGACAATTATCTAGTGTGCTGGAATATCCTTAATCATCGTTACAATAATAAACGACTGATCTTTACATCTCATCTTAACAACATCATGAATATCCCTGCAAACCAGCAGCAGTCGGCAAATCATATAAAACGCATTCACGACACTACGTACGAAAGCGTAAATGCTATCAAAAACCTCGGAGTCGATGTGTCTTCCTGGGATCCCTTCCTCGTATGTATATTGTCCCAAAAACTGGACTCCGATACATATGAGGATTATCTACAAGCCTTAAAATCCCCGCGAGAGTTGCCCGTCTTAGAAGATTTCCTTAATTTTCTAGAAACTAAATTTATGATGCTGGAAACTTCAAGAAAGAAGCTCGAAAACTCCACGCAGAAATCATCCTTATCTCAATCCAACAACAATAGCAAACCATCTTTTTCAAAAGGTTCCAATTTTAGCCGAAATTATAACAATCCTAAAACGAATTACTCAACAAACCAAGTTTCGCAATCGTCAAAGTCCAAGCGCAAAAATAACTATCGCAAGCAATGCCCTATTTGCAGTTCCGACGATCATCGAATTCATGCATGTCAAAAGTTAATAGAAATGCAACCTCATGAACGGAAAAATATTGTAGCTAAATTGAATCTTTGCATTAATTGTCTGCATTACCACGAAGGCAAAAAATGCCTCTCTGAAATAAGATGCAAAGAATGCAATAAAGACCATAATACCATTTTACATGAAGCATTTACGTCACATCGGTCTGGGTCAAATACAGCCACGATTACAAAATCGCCATCCCAACAGCAAGAACGAAACACAGTTGCATCGCTTCTTAAAGAACCTTCAGAAATTTTGCTTGCAACAGCAATAATTAACGTACAAGCAACGGACGGATCCTACCAAAAAATGAGAGTTCTTTTAGATCAAGGGTCACAGACATCCATTATTAGGGAAAGCGCAGCTCAGTTGCTAAGACTACCGCGACGGAAATGCAACGGTTATATCTCTGGAATAGGAAATAAGGAAAACAACTGTAAGGGCAGTATTACCATTAAATGTTCATCGTTAGTCAGCGATTTTACCTTTGAAACGGACGTATATATAATGAACAGACTAATAAATAACTTACCCAGCTGTACCTTACCTAAACCAGACTGGCCTACCCTTAACCAAATAACTCTAGCAGATCCCGAATTCTACAAAAGTAGGCCAATTGACATCTTATTTGGGGCAGATATCTATTCCACTATCCTTATGGACGGTATTTGTCGAGCAGAAGGTATGTTGCCCATAGCCCAACAAACTCAGTTGGGATGGATCCTTAGCGGCAACTACAAAACATACCACTGCAATGTGATCTTAAATAATATCGAAGAGATTCAGCAATTTTGGGAAGTGGAGGACATACATGAACCTCCAGCGTTATCGGAAGAAGATCAAAAATGCATCGAATTCTACCAATCTTCGACCTCAAGGCGGCAAGATGGAAGCTATGTCGTGAAAATACCATTCAAAGAAAACTTTGAGGAAAATATTGGGGAATCGAAAACAAAATCGATTGCTCAATTCTTTCAATTAGAGCGGAAATTAAGTAAACAGCCGGCTGTGGCACGTGACTATAAAACGTTTATTTCTGAATACCTAGAGCTCGGACATATGACACGCGTTGCGCCACACTTACAGCCGGACTGCTACTTATCGCACCATTGCGTCCAACGATCTGAGTCAGCAACTACTAAACTGCGAGTTGTCTTCAATGCCTCGGCAAAAACCTCGAGCGGTTACAGCCTCAATGATCTTATGTGCCGAGGACCCAATTTACAACAAGATCTTCAGAGCCTTATCTTAAAATGGAGACAATTTAGATACGCTTTTACAGCAGATATAGAAAAGATGTTTCGTAAAATCTGGTTGCATCCCGATGATCAGAAATATCAGAAAATTATCTGGCGAAACAATCAATCACAACCTTTAAAAGAATACCACCTAGCGACAGTTACATATGGCACAAAAGCCGCACCTTTTTTGGCCATGATGACACTGAAGCAACTGGCCAACGATGAAAGGCCAAACTATCCGCATAGCTGCGCTCCTGACATCTTAGAAGACTCATTTTATATGGATGATCTCATGCATGGAGAACATTCAGCGGAAGCAGCAAAACAGCTCAAAGCCGAGATGATTAACCTCCTCAAATCTGGAGGGTTTAATCTCAGAAAATGGCGATCAAACTTACCGGAAATATTAGATAGTTCTGATGCACCTCTGAAGGAAGACTTCGACTTCAAGCAACCGGAGTCAACCAAAACTTTAGGTCTTAGATGGGAACCAAAAAATGATCTATTTATCTTTCACCCTATAGAATTTATCTCACAGGACATCCTTACAAAAAGACAGTTCCTATCTCAGATATCGAAAATTTTTGACCCTTTGGGCTGGCTAGCACCAGTCACAATAAAGCTCAAGATCTTGTTTCAAGAATTATGGAAATCAGACCTAGGTTGGGACCACCCTGTCCCTCAAGACATTGCGTTAGAATGGAACATAATTAAAGCCGATCTATCTCACATGTCTCAATTTAAAATTCCACGTTGGATTCAAACCCAGGATAAAGATACCATCGAACTGCATGGTTTTTGTGACGCTAGCATAAAAGCATACGCTTGCGTCGTGTATAGCAAAATACAAAGAGATAATGAGACCCACGTAACTCTCATCGCAGGGAAGTCAAAAGTAATACCGCTGAAGAAACCACAGTCCATCCCACGCTTGGAACTTTGCGGCGCTCTCTTGCTGTCAAAGCTTATGCAAAAAATAATCTTAGCCCTGAGACACTACAAGGTGCATGTTTATGGGTGGATTGATTCAACGGCCGCACTAGGTTGGTTAAGTGGCGAACCGGAGAAATGGAAACCTTTTGTTGCAAACCGAGTGAGGAGTATTACAGAAATAATCCCTAAAGATAATTGGAATTACGTAAAATCAAAGGAAAACCCCGCAGATTGCGCCAGTCGTAGTTTACCTGCTGCACAATTAGCCAATCACTCATTGTGGTGGCAAGGGCCCAACTGGTTGCCACAATATAACCCTAAAGAATCCCATAAGGTGCCAATTGATACAAGTGTTACTAGCTGCGAAGAACTAAGGAAAAAAGAGAAAGTAAACACGGTCATAATTAACCCCAAAAATTCAATAGTAATTCACCTTTTAACAAAATATAGCACTTTAAGGAAAGTGACTCGAGTATTAGCCTACATCAACAAATTCATCGACATTGTTGTTTACAAGAAACAACGCACTAGTTCCCTTACTCTGCAAAATATAAAGACAGCAAGAGAAATGTTAATAAAGCACGTTCAGAATGAATATTTCCACGACGAAATATCGCGGTTGAAAAACAATGACCCACTAAATAAGAAAAGCCAGATTCTTAATCTCAATCCCATCCTGGACTCCAATCAAGTACTCCGCGTCGGAGGTAGACTTAAGCATTCGAATCTTGACCCCGAAATGAAGCATCCCATCATAATACCGAATAAATCGAAACTGGCAGATCTTATCATAGATGAATCCCACGAACTTGTATTTCACGGTGGAGCAAAAATGACAACTGGATTCATAAGGAGGAAGTACTGGATTCTTGGAGGCAACAGAGTCACTAAGAAACGGTTAAGATTGTGTGTCAAGTGTATAAGAAATAATCCCACACCTCAACATCAAATCATGGGCGATCTACCTCCAGCGCGATTGATCCCTAACCGACCCTTTTACCACACTGGAGTAGATTATACCGGACACATCTTTATAAAAGCAAACAAAGGCCGTGGCATTAAAACCTGTAAAGGGTACGTCGCAGTTTTTGTTTGCATGGTGACTAAAGCTATACATTTAGAAATAGTCTCAGATCTCACTGCGTCAGCATTTATTGCCGCACTGCGACGAATGTCAGCTAGAAGAGGAGTTCCTGGCCACATCTACAGTGACCAGGGAACTAACTTCATTGGAGCCAACAAAATCTTAAAACAGGAGCTGTCTGAAATCTCAAGCATCATTTCTGATCAAGAAGTAAGCTCGACAATCTCTGAAATGAATATTGAGTGGCACTTTAATGCCCCATCATGGCCATCTGCTGGCGGACTCTGGGAAGCTGCAGTTAAGAGCCTTAAACATCATCTCAAGCGGGTCGTGGGAGAGCAAAGACTAACCTACGAAGAATATATTACCCTGCTATCCCAACTCGAAGCCTGTTTGAACTCCAGACCACTGTGCCCTCTGACAGAAGATCCTGAGGATTTGGACTTCCTGACCCCGGCTCACTTTCTTGCAAGTGGCCCCAACTTAACGATTTTCGAGACAGAACATGATCTCAGAACACGATGGCACCTGACGCAAAAAATATACCAAGATATATGGGCCAAGTGGAAGACTGACTACCTCTCTCAGCTTTCTACTAGGGCCAAATGGCGGCAGCACCAAAACGATCTCAAACTTAACGATATCGTTATTATAAAAGACGACAACCTTCCACCAGGAAAATGGAGTCTAGGTCGCGTAGTAACGCTACACCCTGGAAGTGATGGACACGTAAGGGTCGTCACACTTAAAACCAAAAACGGGATCTTAAAACGCCCAGTTGTAAAACTATCCTTGCTGCCGACAAATAGTAATGATCAAAATGAGAATGCACCAAAAGTTGATAATAAACCTCCAGCTACGAGGAATAAACGTCCCATCTCATTCTCAGCTATGGTTTTATCTTTGACATTATTTTTACTAACTCTAATAAGCACCGCTCAAGCATCCTACAACCTCACCATGCTGACAAACAATAGTGTCTACTTCGACAAAATATCTAATATGCACCTAATTAGAGATGATTGGCATTTAATAGTCTATTATGACACAAAACCTTATCAAGAAGGAACGGCGGCATTATTAAAATATATCAAGTATCTTGAAACCTTATGCTCTACGATCAGAACACAAACACCTTGCGACGGCGTCATGTTACAACTCGAGCACGAGTTCGAAGAAATTAAACATTACGATAATATTGTCACGATGAATGACTCATTTATGACTAATAACAAACGGCGGAGACGCGGCTTGATAGACGGAGTAGGCTACGTTGCGAATAGTTTATTCGGAGTGTTAGACCAACGATTTGCAGAAAAATATGAGAAAGATATTGAGCTTTTAAAACATAATGAAAACCATCTATACAACCTCTGGAAGAACCAAACGTCAGTCGTAGAAGCTGAATTTAATCTCATGAAAAGGATGGAGAATACTATCAACAAACATCATAAATTAATTAATCAAAAGCTTAATTATCTCCAAGACTCATATAAAAATCTCGCCCTGCAAGTGCAAAACGTAACTATGGTCACAGATTTTATAACTTCAGCATTCACTGCCAACAACTTGCTATATACCCTTCGAAGAATCCAAGACTCAATTTTGGATACAGTAACTGATATTTATAGTGGAAAATTAGATTTTCATTTAATATCTCCGAAGCAACTCAGATCAGAGCTAAGTATAATTTCCGCACAAATATCTGGAGACTTAGTAGTTCCTGTCGACAATTTTAACCTTAAAGATCTTTACAGCTTACTCAAAGTAAGAGCTAAATACTCTGGCAAATACCTAATTGTAGAAATAAAAATACCCCTAATTGAAAGGGATGTTTACGAGGTATTCAATCTTATCCCGGTTCCACGCATTGTGAAAGATAACTTGATCATGAAGGTGAAAACTATCTCTGAAATAGCAGCCATCAACATGAGAAAAGATTCGTATTTGACCGTTACAAACACGGATCTACAGTCCTGCATATTGCAAAACCCTGCGACAATTCTGTGCCACATCAGGAAGCCTATTCACCACATGAAAGACGATCATAGCCTTTGCGAGACAATCCCAGGAACAAGAACTTGTAAAACTAAAACCACTTCGTGCAAAAATGACTGGAGAGAGTTAACATCAGAAAACAAATATTTTTATTTATGCTGCAATGAATGTAACGTCAAACTCTTGTGTGTTAATCAAGTACAGGCAGTTAGATTATCAGGTGCGGGTCTGTTGCGTGTAGGGGAAGGCTGTCTAGTAAAAACAGAAAATTTTATGGTGTATTCAAACAAAAGATTGTCTAGTATAATTAGCTCGACGAAAAAGATTATCTCGCCAGAAATATCACCAATCAACCATATGATAAATATCACCATGCCTGAAATCTCATATGAGCTTAATCCCAATAACTCAGATAACCTCATGCAATTTGAAGCTATTAAGAGAAGTCTCGAGATCATGAAGCAGAGTGAACCTTTGAGCACCGATATCTCCTTCCATGACGTTCACCAGTATGCTGCTATATATCTCGTCATATCATTCATCTTGTTATTGGTGGCAGTCTACTGTTTCAAGTATTGGCGGCGACAACGACGTAACGAAAATCGTCCCACTCCTACAGTAGAGCGGTCAGCAGCAGTTCCAGAAAGTGTTGTGATTGAGTGTAGTGAATTTAGGGAAAATGGGCAATCTAGTAGTAAATCAGTGAAAAGTGATCCTAAGAGACTAGCTCTTTCTAGTGAGTGCTTACAAAAAAAGGAAGATAGAGGTTCTTCTCCGATCTTTCGTGTGTTTTCTCTTCCTGATTTAAACTGTAGAGACTCTGTTTAAGTTGTGATGTTACCTTCATCTCATAGTTTAACATAACTAACCCTACATAACTACTTTATTATTTTAAGAACATTGTCTTCACCTTGTTAGTATTTATTCCATAACTAACTTTGCATACTAACCTCATCCTTTTCTCCCTCGGGAGCATGTTCGGGTCAATCACCGAACAATATGAACATGTCAGCGTAATTGCGACACCGCGCCATATGCATTGAATATTTTATGTTACACCTAAGTAAAATAGTCAGTACGCTTTCGGATAGCATATCGGGCGCGACTCAATCTCATCTCATACACCTCATTAGTTTTAGTTATTATCCCATTTACAGTACTGAAATAATATATCTTTACAATCTTCAACCTTAGTATTATCTTAATCTCACCCTAACCCCGAACAACATACCTATTAAAGCTGTAAAAATAAAGTTGACAAACTTACATTTGCAGTTGAAGAAGATGTTCTCCGATACATTTTGTTTCAGAAAATATGTTATCCAAGTACATTTTATAAGTTGGTCGACTATTACACGTAAAGTTGTAAAGCCTACTTAGTCATGATAATTTTCTTTTAAACTTCGTTATATATACTACTATTGTGAATTTTTTCACACCCCCAAACATAACCGTTTAGCTGGTAGAGGGGGGGGACACTCGAGTCGAGCAAAATTTAGCACTTTAAAGCTTAATATTTCACAAACGAATTTTTTTTTCAAAAAATTGTTAATGGAAACTATCAATATTTTTTAAAGACCTATTTAATGATACCCCACACTAAGGGGCACGCGAGAAAAAAAAAAACATCCCCACTTTACGTGTACAGGAGGTACCCTAAAAAAAAATATTTTACGAGATTTTATTTTACCACTTTTTTGGCACAACAAATCCGTATATTTACACCAAATTACAGCTCTCTAGTACTGTGCGTCTCTGAGCTAAACTGCGGACAGACGGACGGACGGACGGACGGACGGACATGGCGAAACTACACTCGGCGTCACAAAAATCGCACCTCTTCGAAAATAAGTTTAAAACATGTCCCGCCAGTAACGAATACATTAAACCCAATTAATATTGGTATCAATTGAAAGTATGCTTAACGACCTTTAAATTAACAACAGTTAGAATCCCTAAACACAACAGGTTTCATTAGCACGTAACGTTAAAAAAAATGTTGTCAAAATACGCATTGCAAGGGCCACTAATTGCACCTCCCTACAAGGGTATAAAACGGGCGACCCGGGTTAAATGTGGGTCCTCTGGATCGGCTCGAGGACGCCACAACAAGTTTAGTTCCCAGTGAGTGAGTGCAGATTTCTCAACCCACTTGTGGGTACATGGGAAAAACTTTTTATCCGCCCGGACCGCCTTTTTTGTGAAGTGCCTCCGTTGTGCCCGCGCGAGTGCCTAGTGTTCGTGCGTGCACAGGGGGGGACACACCCCGCCACCCGGCGCCTGTGCGCCGTCGCGGTCGCGGAGTCCCTCGCCACGATGAAGCCGAAAAAGAAGCCAGGCGCCCGTGGCTCGCTGGAGCCCGACGCCAGCTCACCACCGGACCACGCGGAGGGCCGGGCTACGTCGCTCCCATACCTGGGGGCCACGCCGCCGGGCGCCCCGCGTCGATCTCCCGGTGCAATTGCCGCCTCCAGCCGAGGTGCAGCCGCACCTATATCAAGACCGCCCAGCTCCGACCCACCGACGACGTCGTCATCAGCGCGCGAGACGCCGACGCCGTTGGGCCGCCAGCCGGCGGTCCCCGTCCGCCCCCCGGCTTTCCGCCCCGTGCCCATTCAGGCCCCGGGGCCTGCCGGGAGCTCAACTCGCGCACCATCTGCGCGCCCAATCCAGGCCCGCGCTGCCGCTTCGACAGCACGCGCGCCTCCGCAACCCGCGCCCCGCCCGGCAGCCGCGCCGCCTGCACCGCCGGCCCAGCCGCGCCCGGCGCGCGAGAAGCACCCCGCCACCCCTGCCGCGCCCCGCCGTACGGCCGCCGCGCCCGTGCCCGCGAGCACCGCGCGCCCCGTTCTCCGCGTACGCGCCGCCGCCGCCGCGACCGCCACGACCAGTACCGTGCGCACCACGTCGCCCGACCCACGCCGCATGCTGGCAGGCTCGGCCGCCGCATCGGCATCGACCTCGGCCTCAAGCGCTGCCGCGACCCCTACGGGTCTGTTCTCACCAACGCCGCCGCGACACTCAGCGCAAGACTCGCCGGCCACGATGACGCCCTACACTTCGAGAGAGGCGAGCGACCTCTCGCTGCGGTCGGGCGTTTCCGTGGCTGAGCACGAGATGGACTTTTCCCATGAAGAGGAGTACGACCTGGGCTACGAACTCGAGCAGCTGCTTGAGGCCAGGGCCCAGCGTCGCCCTCGCAGCTCCGACGACGAGGCCGCCGAAGAGGCGAAGCGCATGTGCGCCGGCTCCCCGCTCCCGCAGCGTGAACCGCGCGGTCGAGCCGGAGCCGGCTCGCCTACGTACGCCGAGGCGGCCCGCCACTCGCCAGTGACGACCCCCGGACGAGACACGGCCTCCGCCGCTGCTGCCGCCCCGGACCATTCGGTGAGTGCCCAGCCCAACCTCTCTAGGAGCCCGGGCACCGCCACCGCCACCACCACTACCAAGAAGACGCCTCGCTACCCTCCGCTGGTGGTAGAAAGACTGCCAAACTGGGCCGCTCACTTTCGGGCCCTGAGGGACAAACTGGGCCACTCGCCTAACGCTCGGCCTTACCAGGGGGGGATTCGTTTCCTCCCCGAGAGCGCAGAGGAGTACAGAGTGGTCCAGCGATACCTCACGGACCAGGAGAAGGAGAGCGGCCTACATTGGTTCTCCTACACGCCGCCAGCGGAGCGGAGCGTGAAGGTGGCCATTCGGGGCCTGCCGGCGGACACGGACGTCGCCGACATTACCGAGGAGCTTCACCGCATGGAATTTCAGCCGGAGTACGTGCGCAACATCAATGCGCGCAACGGACGCCCCGGCTGTCTGTTCCATGCGGTCATTAAAAGGACACCTGACTTCAGGCGGATCTACGACACCACGCTGTTTCTAAACATGCGTGGTGTTCGTATTGAGGCGTGGCGGAGCAAACGTGGGCCCGCCCAGTGCCACCGGTGCCAGCAGTTTCGACACAGCTCGCACCAGTGTCACCGCCCGCTCGTCTGTGTCAGATGCGGAGAGGGGCATGCCGCTCGCGACTGCCCACGCCCCAAGACGGAGCCGGCCACCTGCGCAAACTGTGCAGGTGCCCACCCGGCGTGCAGTAGCGGCTGCCCCGTCTTCCAAAAGGAGGCCAAAAACAGGCGGGCGGGCACTGTCGCCATCACGCGACAACCGCGCCGGCCACCCACTAACGCTGACGACCACGAGGCCCCGAGCGCCACGCTGATGGCGGCAGCTAACGGGCCCACTCCCATGGACGCTCCCGCCACGGGGCGGAGAAAGAAGAGGAACAGAAAGCGCGGGGGAAGGAAGGGAGGTAAGCCCGAGCCCCCCGCGCCCCCAACACAAGAGGACCCTGCCCCTGTACAGGCGCAGGCAAAAAAGGGCCCCACCGTGGAGCCCACCGACGCCGCTGCTGGCGCCGGTACTAAACGGGACAGGCAGGCTTCGAAGCCCGCCCAAGCCGCCCGACTCCCGGAGGCGACTACAGCCGCCCCCCCAAGAACCACCGACGCCCGCACCCAGCAGAGGCGTCGCGACCCAGATGACACCGGCGCTCCCTCGGATGAGCGCCGCAAAAGGAAGCTCACTGCCTGCGCCGTCAAGCTGCTGGTGGACCTGCTCAGGGCCATCAGACAGGGGCAGGACGTTGAAGACCTTGTCCTCGACGGGCTCCAGACGTTGCTGTCTCTCTGCAACGAGTAGCCCGCCGGGGACGGGACGTCGGAAAACCGCGGCCTTATAGGGCCTTGGGCCGCCCCCTTTCTCCGCCTCCGCCTGAATTTTCAGCGCTCACCACCGGACTTGACGACACCGGGTAAGTCGCATCCCCGGCTACACGCGACTTATTCAACAATTCACTCCGCATGCACGACATACGCGACGTGCGCCGTGTGCTAAGTTAATATAGGCACGGCGCACGTCACTACTGACACTCGCTACTCCACAAGCGCTATACTCACGCGGTGACTGTGCGACTAGGGGCTCGCCTTCACCCGCATACATGAGCGGTGTTGCACAATACAATGCCGCTCATACTCACCCACCGGCTCTCGGCCTGCGCCGCTACCGGCTCGCTCTGGGAAACGGGGCAGGCGAGAGCCACTCTTCCTTGCAGGTGCGTCGTAAGCCTGCGTCCCTGTCGCTGGTCGCTTTCTGCCGGGCCTCCCCCAGGTAACTGGGGGTCTCACCTGGCAGGGGCGGACCGCCGGGGCGCAGTGAAGCAAGCGGCACTGCCGACAGTGTCGTGGCGCGCCTGTAAGCAACGAAGTGCAGCCACACACCCCGGCGCGCGTCACATAGCACGCGCGCCCGTAGGACTACTACGGCTATACGCCACCCCAGCGCGTGTGCCTGTTGCTGCAGGCACAACACCCCGATCCCGCGGGAACACGGACTAAGTCCATACCCGCCAGCCGCGCCCCCTGGCGGGGGCGCCGCGACTACTACTACGGGTAAATGTGGGTCATTCGCTATTCAACCTTTGAAGTGAACACACGTGAACAGCTACAGCAAGAAAAATACCCCAGAAGATGGATACCACTGCAGATGAAGCCGCTCAAGTCATTGCACTACTGCAATCAGGGATGCGGCAATGTGATGTTGCTCGGCAACTGAACTTGAGTCGTTTTGCCGTTCGACGAGTGTTCCAACGCTTCCAAGAGACTGGTGGCTATATCCGAAGACGTGGATCTGGAAGACAACGGTGCACATCGGAAAGAGACGATCGCTTCATTGTTTCGACGTCTTTACGTAATCGGTTCTCCAATGCTGTTGAGCTGCAACAACAACTGCTATCAGCTCGCAGAACTTCGTAAGCGTCTCCACGATTAGAAGAAGAATGCGGGAGAAGAAAATTGCAGCTCATAGGGCTGCTACAGGGCCAAAATTGACTGCACAGCATAGGAGAGACCGGTTGCAATTTGCCCGTGACCATGTGGATTGGACAATAGACCAATGGAGGGCTGTGCTCTTCTCGGATGAGACGAGGGTGTGTCTTTTCTGCAACGACAGGCGTCGAAGAGTGTATAGGAGGCAAGGTGAACGATTCGCACAAGCCTGTATTCAAGAGACAGTGGAATACGGGGGTGGCTCGTGCATGTTCTGGGGCGGCATGTCAATCGACGGTAAAACGAACCTTGTGTGTGTTTCTCGGACTGGAAGTGCTCGCGGGCAAGGGTCGCTGACTGCTGCTCGGTACATAACAGAGATCTTAGAGGAGCAGGTTGTCCCTTATGCGGGTTTTGTTGGCAGTGGGTTCACGTTAATGCACGATAACGCCCGCTGTCACACCGCTTTAATTGTAAGAGACTACCTGCAAGAAGTTGGAATCCCTGTTATGCGCTGGCCGGCGCGAAGTCCAGACCTAAACCCTATTGAGCACCTTTGGGATGAACTGAAACGGCGAGTACGGGCACGTGATCCTGCCCCTACCACTCTCCAAGACCTCCAAGATGCCGTCGTTGCAGAATGGGACAACATTCCTCAAGAGACTGTTGTCACATTAATTAGGTCCATGAGAGAACGCATGGAAGCAGTCATCAGGGCTAGGGGGGGTAACACTAGGTTTTAAGTTGTTTTTAAGGACTTTGTTGTAATTTTTGCTGATAAAATAAAATTTAACTTTTTAATCATTTGCATTAGCTTGCTTTTTTTTATTCCCTGGTAAACAAAAAACCAAATCCATTGATTTATACTGAAATTTGAATAAATTGCCTTTCCAATGATACCTTATAGTCATATGTCTACCATTGATTAATAGGTTGAAAATGACTTTGAAGGGAATTCTTAAAGTGGTGCGATTTTTGTGACGCCGAGTGTATAAGGGTTCCTTGTTGACTACGGAACCCTAAAAAACTATGTAAATATAAACTATGTTTACAGACTAAACTAATTTCTAAATTTCATTAAAATCCCTTCATGTAATTAAACATACTATCGTTTTTAAAATCACTCTAAACTAGTATAAATTACGAAACATAACCGGGCTGCAATCTTGCCCTGGCTGGAGGCCTTAAATTCTTAAGGCATCCACAGAAAAGTCCGGTTAAGCAGTACACAACCTATTAGAGGTTGACCTGCGAGATGCCATACACAAAAAAAAAAGGTTGCACTCCAGGAGTGCCGGTAGAAGTGAAAACTTTTTTGTTACTATGTTTTATTTTTAATTTGAATGACGTCTTACTCATTTTCGATCAGGGTCACGTGACCCTGACGGTCACGTGACCCTGACGGTCACGTGACCCTGACGCGAGTTTTAAATTTTTTACCCATTACAGAAAAAGTGTACAACGCCGCTAAAGAAGTTTTCACTTCAAAAAAAAAAAAAAAGGGCTGCAATCAGTACGGCTCCAGCGCCCGTCGACGTAGGACCTGTATCACTTTTTTCCTCGTCCTGATTATAGAGCGTACGTATCGTGAACGGAATATTATACTGCGACTGCCACATTTTGATTCTCTCCATATTTTTTTTCATAAGGTAAGATTTTCGTTACTTTATCAAACTAAAGTATTATTAAAATTATAATAGTAGTTTGTAGAATTTGTGCATTACTTAGCCATCCGTTTTCGTTCTATTAGTTTTTGCAATGGGGCGCAAGAGTGGTGAGAAATCCAATATGGCGGCCTCCCCAAGATCGCGGTCGGGCTGTTTGAAATCCACCCCCATGATATGGGTATCAAATGAAAGGGTTTGCTGTCAGGAATATGAAAAAAATTGTCACGTGTCTTAAATCCAACATGGCGGACATCCAAGATGGCGGATTGCCTATTTGAAAAGCATCCCCATGATATGGGTATCAAATGAAAGGGTTTGCTGTCAGGAATATGATAAAAATAGTCACGTACCTGAAATCCAGCATGGCGGACATCCAAGATGGCGCATTGGCTATTTGAAATGCATCTCCATGATATGGGTATCAAATGAAAGGGTTGCTGTCAGTAATATGTAAAAAATAGTCACGTGTCTTAAATCCAACATGGCGGACATCCAAGATGGCGGATTGGCTATTTGAAAGGTACCCCCATGATATGGGTATTAAATGAAAGGGTTTGCTGTCAGGAATACGAAAAAAATAGTCACGTGTCTTAAATCCAACATGGCGGACATCCAAGATGGCGGATTAGCTGTTTGAAATGCACCCCCATGATATGGGTATCAAATGAAAGGGTTTTCTGTCAGAAATATGAAAAACCCACGTTTTTAATTTTCTTTAAAAAAAAAGAAAATAACCCTACGGGGCTGAGAGAGGGGCCTGGGATATATTTACATGACGTGTATAGATCGTGGTTGTAACTTGCAAAGATACACTCCCACGCTTTGAGTGGCTCTTATTTATTTATTTATTTATTTATTTATTCTTTATGTACAAATCAGTGGTACATAGGCGGACTTAATGCCACAAGGCATTCTCTACCAGTCAACCTTTAGGTGTAAAACAATACTGTGGTAGGGTACAACAAAACAACTAAAAACTGATCTTGTCTGCCCCGTAGCACAGTAAAAATATGGATGGTCCGGAAATTACGTACTAACGTTCGAAACGGTGCACTCACACAAACACGCGCATCTACGAGGCTTCTAAGCGGACATCGCAGTGCTGTCAGTTCTGAGTGCCGCGTAAAGGCGAGTTGCGTTTATTTATGTTACGTATATGGCTGTTTGAACTCGGCTTCATCATAACCGGAGATTTTGTTTTTTAAACTCCCTGCTTATTTTGAAGGTGAGAATGATTTTTATCAATATCGAATTCTACAGGGTGGAAAAAGACCGTTAACGAAGCCGAAAGCCACGTATTCTACCCATTATTTGGATCATTTTTTTCTTTTAGACCATACCTGGGACTCCACGGGTTCTCGAGATATTGAAGGTCAAAGTTGCATTTTTTTAAAACTTTTTTTTACGAAATCCAATTCTAAGTATTAATACAAAACTTTTTTACAAACAAACATTACCTGTATTTTCGATTTTTCTAAATAAATTACGCATTTGAAGTTACGAACAGTAATGTACGTTGGAAACGCACAGCTGATTACTTCCGACGGTCAATGACTCTCTTCTCTAGACTTAGGTCCCTTTGGAGGTGCGGGGTGAGGCGCGGGAAGAATGCGTCAAGACCGGAGCGACGCCATTGGTGCGCGCGCGTCTCGTGATAGGCCGCTCAGTCGCTATTCGTCTATCGTGGCTCTCACACTGCTGTCTAGTACACTAAGTACAGTCGAAAAGAAGTGTTTCTTTGTTTTAAATTGTTTTTTATTTCTTTAGTTTCGTTGTTTGTTAGGTTTTTTGTTGAGATTTGATATTGTGTTGAACTTATTTGCTATTTTAAGCCACCACAATACCGCGAGGAAAAGGCAATGCTTTGAATAGACATTCGAGAAGTTTGGTGTACAATGTTTTACAATTTTTCACAAGATTTTCAAATACTCGAAGCTTTTTTTTTTTTAGCGTGGTAAAATCATCAAATGAGTCCTCCGGCCCCGGGCAGGGCGGGAGGGACTGTCAGACTTTTACTGACTAAAATCCACGGTGTCCTTCAATAGCCTGTTATGTTCCGGGGTCACGGTAAGGAAATAATCCCGCGACCCCGGCAGGCTTTGGCCCTCTGAGAGGCCCCGTCAGTGTGCTAACGCTCTTTGAGGCGCGCGTGGGACACAACGCGCCGTCGACCCGGGCATGGTCCATGGTCGGGCAGCGAGTTGCCCTTTACTCGCTGCCCGCATGCCCGCGCCTACGGTGGCCGGAGATCATCTGCTGACGTCCGACACCGCGGGCGCCTACCACAGCGGTTGGGGCGGAGGGAGGACGCTGTCCTCTCTCGCTCGCGGCCCGCCTCCTCCTTCACGAGCATAACTGCCTCGCAGAAGGAGCAGACCGCTTCCCACTCCGAAAATACTCGAAGCTTACAAAAAAAACGGCCGCGGCAACAAAGACGTGTGTATCGACAGTACAAAGAATTACAAAAGAGTAAATCAATTCAAGTTCAATTTATTTTAATAAACATTTTAAATTACTTACCTTTGATTTATTTGCATAACCAGCATTTACAACATTACACAAATTATTTAACTAACATTATTATTTTGTCTTAAGTCTTTTCTTCATGAGTGTACGTGCGCAGACGGCCGCCATTTGTGGTCAATGAGAACCCGCCCTCCACGGTAGTTCAAACGCATGTTAAAACGAGCCGACGCGCCCGCGCTCCGCCCGCTAGGGCGGAGCGAGCAGGCGGCGCGGGCGCGTCCCCGCCCCCGCCGCCCTACGCGACACCCGCTGGCCCCTCTGCCAGCAGCCACGTGCCGACAAAACAAAGAATTTTTATTTAGTTCGGTTTCTGACACGATCGAATTTACTTCTTGTGTCTTTGTTTCCGAAAAACATTACTGTTGAGTGTTCTGTGACTGTGTACTCGCTAACACACAAAGATTCTGTGTGTTTTTGAGTACTTTTGTGTTTGTTTTTGCTAGTTAGTGCGTTTGTTTTTTTTTTTAAGTTTTAGATACGAAAATGCCGTTTCATGATTATTCTGCGCGCGAGTATGTTAATATGGTATACTGCTATGGTATGGCGCATGGAAATGCTGCCGAAGCCCTACGAATTTATGGAAGACAATACCCTGAAGCGTTCCAGCCTAGTGATTCACGTATTTTCACGCGGGCAGTGCAACGTTTGTTGGATAATCAGCCTATCGTGCCGATTTCACAGGGGGGTGGCAGGCAAATAACGCCAGCGGCCGAAACGGCCATCTTATCTGTGATGCGAGAAAACCCTCGTTTGGGAGTGCGTACAGCGGCTAAAGTATTGCGAAGGCGGCATGGCCATCGGGCTAGGTACATGGTGTCTCATTCCACCGTGCACAAAGTTCTAAAAAGGGATAGGCAACGACCTTATAAAATTCATCGCGTGCATGCACTCATGCCGGGTGACACAACACGCCGTATGCAGTACTGCAGGTGGCTGCTAAGGCAGGACCGAGGATTTGTGAATAAAGTTATTTTCACGGATGAATGCACTTTCACAAATAATGGAATGTGGAACCGTCGAAATTCACACTATTGGTGCTCCGTGAATCCACATCAAACCCAGGAAACGGGCTTCCAGGTACGGTGGAAACATAATGTGTGGGCTGGCATCATGGGAAATCAGATACTGGGCCCCGTTTTCTTGCCACCAAGTATGAACGGACCTGCCTACCTCAACCTCATTAATGGTTACCTAACCGACACGTTAGATGACATGCCACTGATCCAGCGGCGAGACGTGTGGTATCAGCATGACGGTGCACCACCACACATCGTGAGACCGGTTCGCGATCAGCTGACGCAGCTGTTCGGCGACAATTGGATTGGGCGATATGGGCCCCATGATTGGCCTGCACGCTCACCGGACCTAACGCCTTTGGATTTCTTTCTGTGGGGATACGTCAAAGATAGGGTGTTTGACCGTACCTGCCAGACTGCTGCGGAGATGCGTCAAAAAATCATTGATGTTTTTGATGAACTCAAGCAGCGGTCAGAGCGAGAAGGAATCCTGGAACTGGTTCATCAAGAGACGCTGACTAGAGCTCGCGTCTGTCTCCGCGTGGGAGGTCGGCAGTTTGAACCGCAGTTAGTGAGTGTTGAGAGACCACCGATTGATGATATCAGCTATGGACAGTAGGTAAGTGTTTTATGAGTTTTTAATTTAAGAACATCTTGGGGTCGTGAGATTGTTTGAAAGATGTACCACGGCCCTGGAACGTAAAGGGCACACGAAAGAGCACGTCGATTTTAGTCGGTGAAGTCTGACAGTACCTCCCGCCCCAACCTGGGCGAGAGGTCTCTTTCCATGATTTTACGATCTTAAAAAAAAAATAAGAACATCGTGCATCTCAGTAGGATTTTTATTATTTGTTTTCACGGAAACTTTATTCATTTCATTCATCCCCGCAAATAATCGAAAGAACGTAGAACTAAACGTCGCGTCGCCGATACGTTCTTATCACAGCGCGTTCCAGCCAGCGTAAGCAGGCGCGCTTGTGTGCGTGAAGCCCGCCTACGCACACAATGACAGAAACCTGTTTGCTTTACATTGCGCGCAATAAAATTATTATTTTTTTTGATACCTAAAAATAAAAGTCGGTTCCCAGCGATAATTTTAGCGTAAAGCTACTTAGTTAGATGTACAGTATGCGTAGTTAACGGCTTTGTGATCTGTTCAAATACACCCTGTATATCCGCGTGACCGTTTAATAAATTCGTAAATAAATAATTTGTAAAAAAAACCAACATGGTTTCTGCTACAATTTCTCATAATAGGCGTCTTTTTATAGTTTTCGTCTTCGAGGGTTTTGACTCCGATAGTGCTGTCAAAATGTAAATCCAAGATGGCGGCTGCAAAAAATATCGAGCTTTTCGTCATGGGTGTCGTTTTCATGGTTTTCGAGGGTGTTGAAACCGATGTTGCAAACAAAATGCAAATCCAAGATGGCGGCTGCATAAATTATCGAGGTTTTCGTCATGGGTGTCGTTTTCATGGTTTTCGAGGGTGTTGAAACCGATGTTGCAGTCAAAATGCAAATCCAAGATGGCGGCTGCATAAATTATCGAGGTTTTTGTCATGGGTGCCGTTTTCATGGTTTTCGAGGGTGTTGAAACCGATGGTGCAGTCAAAATGTAAATCCAAGATGGCGGCTGCAAAAAATATCGAGGTTTTCGTCATGGGTGTCGTTTTCATGGTTTTCGAAGGTGTTGAAACCGATGGTGCAGTCAAAATGTAAATCCAAGATGGCGGCTGCATAAATTATCGAGGTTTTCGTCATGGGTGTCGTTTTCATGGTTTTCGAGGGTGTTGAAACCGATGTTGTAGTCAAAATGCAAATCCAAGATGGCGGCTACATAAATTATCGAGGTTTTCGTCATGGGTGTCGTTTTTATAGTTTTCGAGGGTGTTGAAACCGATGGTGCAGTCAAAATGTAAATCCAAGATGGCGGCTGCCAAAATTATCGAGGTTTTCATCATGGATGTCGTTTTCATGGTTTTTGAGGGTGTTGAAACCGATATTGCTATCAAAATAGAAATCCCAGATGTCAAATAACGAAAATCACATGAAAATAACATGAATAAGATAAATATTAAGTATTGAAAAGTAATATGCGCAAAGTATTTTTCGTTAAACACAATTGTAGTTACAATATGGTGCCAAGGTCATCTTATACTTAGTTGAAACGCATAGTAAGGTGCGCAGCCACCGGGTTCATCAAGCATCAGCGCCACATAATTATGTTCCATTCTCCGCGCTCGTGACAACCCTAAGGCTGCAGTTGAGAGCGTAGGTATTTATTTCTACAATTAGGCCTTGTTTCCATACTATCCATATTTTGACTGCACCATCGGTTTCACCACCCTCGGAAACCATGAAAACGACACCCATGACGAAAACCTCGATATTTTTTGCAGCCGCCATCTTGGATTTACATTTTGACTGCACCATCGGTTTCAACACCCTCAAAAACCATGAAAACGACACCCATGACGGAAACCTCGATATTTTTTGCAGCCGCCATCTTGGATTTACATTTTAACTGCACCATCGGTTTCAACTTCCTCGAAAACCATGAAAACGACACCCATGACGAAAACCTTGATATTTTTTTCAGCCGCCATCTTGGATTTACATTTTGACTGCACCCTCGGTTTCAACACCCTCGAAAACCATGAAAACGACACCCATGACGAAAACCTCGATATTTTTTGCAGCCGCCATCTTGGATTTACATTTAGACTGCACCATCGGTTTCAACAACCTCGAAAACCATGAAAACGACACCCATTACGAAAACTTCGATAATTTATGCTGCCGCCATCTTGGATTTACATTTTGACTGCACCATCGGTTTCAACACCTTCGAAAACCATGAAAACGACACCCATGACGAAAACTTCGATAGTTTATGCTGCCGCCATCTTGGATTTACATTTTGACTGCATCATCGGTTTATACACCCTGGAAAACCATGAAAACGACACCGATAACGAAAACCTCGATATTTTTTCATTAAGGATTCATTATTATTATTTATTATTTACAAAAAACCTGTATACACTCAACAAAAATAATCGTCGCGACACCACACTGTTCAATGCGAAATAGAAATGAAAAAATATATGGCTTGCTTTCTATAAGAGAGAGAGAGACAGACAGAGAAACATATCTGTCTGTCTCTTACTATAGCAAAAAGTGTCGTGACAACTTTTCGTAAGAATTTTTTTCCGTCTAGCCCCCTTTCACAACGCGTGATAAGGAACTTCGTTCCAAAAACTTTTTCAGAAATGTAACCAAAGTGCATTACGATTATATCGGCTCAAGATTGTTTAGTCCGTCTCAACACTAGCGCTACACTGGTTGCGTTGTGTATGTGTGAATAGCTACGCACACATGAACATTGCTCCCGTCTTTTACCTAAACTCGAGCGTTCGAATTTTGTGAACTGGCTCTTAATAACTCGATACCCGATCTTCGAAAAGTCGTTATTCGATATTCGATAATCGGATATCGGATATTGTATAAACGATATTCGATATTCCATATTCGGATATTCGATATTCGATTTTTGAAAATTCAATACTTTATAAATCGATTCCCGATATTTGAAAAGTCGATACGCGATATTCGAAAACATAATATCCAAAATTCGATAATCGGATATTGGATAGCTGATATCCGATATTACATATTCGGATATCAGATATTCGATTTTCGAAAACTCGATATTTTAATAACTCGATTCCTGATATTTGAAAAGTCAATACCCGAAAGTCGATAAGTCGATATTCGATAGTTGACATTCGGTAATTTTCGAATTTCGGGTATCGAGTTTTTAAATACCGAATTTTCAAAAATCGAATATCGGATATCCGAATTTGCAATATCGAATATCGGCTATCCAATATCCGATATACGATTACCAAATATCGAATATTGAATTTTCGAATTTCGGGTATCGAGTTTTTAAGTACCGAATTTTCGATAATCGAATATCGGATATCCGAACATGCAATATCGAATATCGGCTATCCAATATCCGATATCCGATTACCGAATATCGAATATCGACTTTTCGAATTTCGGGAATCGATTTTTTAAATACCATATTTTCGAAAATCGAATATCGGACATCAGAATATGCAATATCGAATATCGGCTATCCGAATATGCAATATCGAATATCGGATACCCAATATCCAATTACCGAATATCGAATATCGACTGTTCGAATTTCGGGTATCGAGTTTTTAAATATCGAATTTTCGAAAATCGAATATCGGATATTTGAATATGCAATATCGAATATCCGCTATCCAATATCCGATTACCGATTATCGAATATCGACTTTTCAAATATCGGGAATCGATTTATTAAGTATTGAATTTTCAAAAATCGAATATCGGATATCCGAATATGGAATATCGAATATCGTTTATACAATATCCGATTATCGAATATCGAATAACGACTTTTCGAAGATCGGGTATCGATTTATTAACTACTTATCGAATTTTCGAAAATCGGATATCTGAATATCGAATATCGGCTATCCACTATCCAATATTCGATATCCGATCATCGGATATCGACTTTTCGAATATCGGGTATCGAGTTATGAAGTATCGAATTTTCGAAAATTGAATATCGGATATCCGAATATGCAATATCGAATATCGGCTATCCACTATCCAATTATCGAATATCGACTTTTCGAATATTTTTTTTTTTTTTTTTTTTTTTTTTAATTCCTCCGACACAATCGTCAGAGACTATTCTTAATACGGCTACTCTTTCATTCCAGTTCTATCATTTTTTCCTCTCGTACTTTTATTCTTCATACTTTATCTTTCTTTTTTGCATCATCTTTCATTCTCTTGTCCGGTGGGATTCCGGTCTACTCTTTGCCTATACTTTCTATTTATCTTTTATTTCTTTATTCGGGTGTACAGATTACAACATAAATATTTATCTTTAGTTAAATAAATTCAACACAAAGAGAAACCTGTTTTTCTTTCTTTACCTAGTTTACATTTCCTTCTTATCTAATAATAAATATCTAATTCTATAATTCCTTAATCTAATTATTTTTCTTTTACATTTGCGGGTTGGGAATACTTATGGCTTTCCAGTAACAGTGCCCAGTCTATGTTTGGCTAACAATTTATTCTTACTTTTCTACTTAATTAATTATGATTTACATTTACTACGCTTATTTCTACTTTTGTATTATTACATTTCTTGTATTTCCGTGTATGATGCAAGATATATTCAATAATATATTTTCATCATGCCATTAACTACCTACTTATTTCTCTTTATGACTTTCTCTATTAATTGTAAGCAGTAGTCCATGAACTTTTGTCTTTTTTTACTCTTCATTATTACTCTTATATTCTCTACGTTTAATTCCGTCTCCAATAGTTGTTCTATATTATATCTTTCCGTGCCAAAGACTGGACATTCCATGATAATATGGGGTACTGTTTCTTTTGTTCCGGGGTCGCAGGTGCATGAGGGACTCTCCTTGCACTTAAAGCGGCATAAGTACTCGGAGAATCCCCCATGTCCGGTAAACAGCTGAGTGCTCAGGTAGTGCGGCTCGAACTTCCGGATAACGCTATATGCTTCAACCACGTCCGGAAAGAACAGTTTTGTGATTCCAGCTACTTCACCTGACTTATACCGTTCGTCCCATTCGCGCAGCGTTTCCAGTCGAAGCTGTCGCTTCGCAAATGAGACGGGGTACTTGTCATAGTCTGGTTTTCTCTGCTTAGCTGCCGCGGCTGCTTCCTTTGCGAGTGTATCTACCCTTTCGTTTCCCTCCAATCCTACATGTGCTTTGATCCAGAATAAAGATATATCTTTGTTCTGTCGAGACGAGCTTTTTATATTCTCGCGTGCTTCTACAGCTAGTGGATGGAGGGATCGAAGGTCAGTCACTGTTTGCAGTGCCGCCATGGAATCACTGTATATTCCAAACGTGGTCGAGCGATGGTTTTTCACTATCTTCGTGGCCTCGCACACGGCCAGCAATTCGGCTTGGTATACCGTGCAGTACGATGCTAAGCTGAGCTTCACGGACCTGGTTTCCGTTGCGCCTTCCCACACTGATAATGCCGCGCCAACTCCTTCCCCCAGCTTGCTGCCGTCAGTATAGATTTTCACTGCACGGTCACTGTTTGCTTCCACATCGGATCGGTCTCTAAGGCATTTCAGCCCAAGATTTGTGGCTGCCGCTGGATGTGATGCTTCAATTGCTGGTGCCTGGCGCTCGATCTCCCTGTCCCCCAGTCCAGACAGGGCCGCCCCCCTCTTGATCTCGTACAGTGAGGCCACCTCACGTGCACGAAGATCGAGTGGGAGCACCCCCGCCAAGACCATTGCTGAGTTCAGGGAGACCGTGCGATAAGCCTTACATATTTTTTGTGCGAAGCCTCTTTGTACAGCTCCAAGCTGCCTTCGCACTCCGATCTTCCCGGCAGCTGATGCCCAGACGCTCGCCGCGTACAAAATGATGGGCTCGACAGTCGCTATATAAATAGTGCGGATCACCTCTGGGTGAAGACCCCAGCTCGCCCTAGCCGCTCTGGCGAGCTGTTTGTACACACTTAAAGCTTTCTTGCATACATTTGTTATCTGTGCTTTGAAGGTGAGTTTTTCATCAAAAGTTACGCCTAACATTTTGATTTGCTTGGACATGCCCACGTCTATCCCGCCCATGTGTAGGTGCGGGGTGTCAAACTTACGCTTGCGCGTAATTACCATGGCGTTGGTCTTATGCGGCGCGAATTTGAGCTTGTTCTTGACACCCCACACGCTGACAAGTTCGAGAGCGGCGTTAGCCTGTCCTTGCACCTGTTGTCCCGTGTAGCCGTCAAATATCATCACAACATCGTCGGCGAACGCCTGCACATAGCAGCCCTCCGCCTGGAGGGTGTTCAGCAAAGAGTCCAGCAGCACATTCCAAAGGATAGGACCTCCAATTAACCCTTGTACGCATCCTTTATTGGTCGCCCTAGTGGAGGTCTCTCCACTATAGCGTACCGAGACTTTCCTTTGATGTAGGTAGCTGTCCATAACTCGTCTGATGTTTATTGGACAGTTCAAGTTTGCGAGTTGGATTCTGATCGCAGGCCACCAGGCGCTGTCGAAGGCGCCCTCTATATCCAATGAGACGACAGTTACAATTTTCTTCTCGTTTAGCTTGGTGTTTACATGTTGCATTAGCTTGTAGAGGGCGTCTTCGCAGCTTCTTTGGGGCATGAACCCAAACTGGCTAGGATTTAGTCTCGGCAGCAGGTGGTGTTTCAATCGAGCAACCAACATTTTTTCATAAATCTTACCCAGCACCGGTAGCAGCCCTATGGGGCGGTAAGATTTCGGGCTCGTGTATGAGTCCTTTCCTGGTTTCCTCAACACAATGACTGTAGCCTCCTTCCAGATTACCGGGAAGTAATGAAGCTCCAGGCACTTGTTGAGTACTCCCAGGAAAAGTTCTGCGTCGCTTCTAATGGCGTGGCTACATATATCGGCCGTGAAGCCATCGGCTCCGGGGGCTTTCTTTGGATTCAGGGAATCGAGCGCTGTGAACATTTCCGTTGCTGTAAATGGTGGATCGTGGTGCTCTTCGGATGGTAGGAGGTTCACTTTTGCTGCTCGATCCCTGGTTTCCTGATGATCTCTATTTTCATTATCCCTTTGATCTTCCGGGTAAAATGTTTTTGCCAGCAGATCCACGGAGCCTTTTGCGTCAAGGGTAGTGCCGTTCTCTTCTAAGGGCACGTCCTCGTCTCTTTTGGACGTTCTTCCTATGACTCGGTATATTCCATCCCACAGGCTTTCCTTGTTCTGTTTACAGCAGAAACCCTTCCAGCTCTCGATCTGGGACTTTTCGAATATTGGGTATCGAGTTATTAAGTATCGAATTTTCGAAAATCGAATATCGAATATCGGCTACCCAATATCCGATATCCGATTATCGTATATCGACGTTCGAATATCGGGTATCGATATTCGAAAAGTCGATATCCGATATTTGGATATCCGAATATCTTAAATATAAATATCGGATTTCGGAATTCGATATTCGAAATTCCAAAACTCGATATTCGGTATTCGAAAGGTTGATATCCGATATTCGATAGTCGGATATCCGATATTGGATAGCCGATGAATGATGTAACAAAAGTTTTGTAATAATTTTGGCGATTGAAAAAGAGTGTCCATGGAGTTTCTTGCTCATTCTTCTCCATAGAGATCTACGCTTTGGAATGAGCACCTACGGTACTTTCACAGTTTTTATGTCCTGTGACTGGGACTGTAGCACCATAACTATTTTTGTAATTGTTTTATTTTATGTCTTTTGACAATTCATAAGTGCCTGTAATTGGCCTATTTGAAGTAAACGTTTTGATTTGATTTGATTCGGTATTTGATATAAGGTTTTCGGAAATCCGATATTCGAAAAGCCAATATTCGATATCTCGATATGTACACGGACATTGTTCCAGACTTCGCAAAGAAAGTTAATTAATTACTAGAGTAAAAGAATTGCTTATTTTTATTAAAAAAAAAACTTTTTGGAACCAAACACAAAAAAAACTATAAAATAACTTTTCTTTCGGAAGTCGGTGGCTTTGTTTTTTTTTTTTTTATTTCATTGACATTTATGGCTACCGACATCCGAAAGAAAAGTTATTTTATAGTTTTTTTGTGTTTGGTTTTGAAGTCGGTTCCCTTTTTTTCAAAAAGTTTTTTATTTTTCCCTTTTTAGTTGTGATAATCTTCAAAAATCTTCATAAAATTGGCGTCTTTGAAATTCTACAATCCTATTAAGAAAAAACGGATCTATGTGAGCAACTTCACGAGATATCCGTTATTGTTATATACTAAAACCTTCCCCAGAGTGTAACAAACACTTTTCTGAAAACTGCATCAAAATCGGTTCAGCCAAACGCGAGATAATTGCGGACAAACATGCAATCGTCCCTGAAAATCTACGATCCAAGTAAGCAAAACGGATCCACGCGGGCAACGTCACGGGATATCTATTAGTGTTATATACTAAATGTAATTAACACTTTACTGAAAACTGCATCAAAATCCGTTCAGCCAAACGCGAGATAATCGCGGACAAACATACATACATACATACATACAGGTCGAACTGAGAACCTACTTTTTTTTTGAAGTCGGTTAAAAACCGACAACAAATGGAAGTCGCGGGCAGCCCGCATGCCCCGCAGCCATCCGCGCGAGCGCACGCTCTGCTCCCCTAGCTAGCAGAGCGCCAGTCTCCGTGAATGCGCCATCGGGTAAGCACGAGCGTTGCGCAAAAATTTCGCGATTTAACATTCTCATATTACTTGGTAGCTTTAGTTTCAATGAACTTTGACAATGAGAGGTGTTTTTTTGTTGAATTAATCAGTGACATCGGTGTCAATAAATTAAGATAAATCTCAGCCGTATTCTAATGAGGAACATGAAGACATCGTTAGTGCCTGGTCTTTAATCAAGCTTATGATGATTGTGGAAGTGTGAAGTCATGAAAATTCATCGTCAGTGGGATGTCATAAGGGCTCTTACAAATGTGGTAAAACGCCTGACGACAACGCTGCGCTGGTTCAGAGTGAATGTGAGGGCAAGATGCAGGTATGTACCTAGTTCTAATATGTTGTATTTTGCATAGCATAATGTAACAGATCATTCTTTATTGATGCAAGATTTTTGATCTGTGGGTCATCTTTGTTGTTTTACCTTTTACGAAATGTAATACTTAATCCAAACTATCCAAACTTCCAAACTATAATATTATAAATGCGAAAGTAACTCTGTCTGTCTGTCTGTTACGCTTTCCCGCTTAAACCTCTCAACCGATTTTGATGAAATTTGGCACAGACAATCTTTAGACCCAGGGGTGCGTTTAAATCTTCCGGCGACATTTCGCCGGAAAAAAATTAAACTAGCGAGAGTTCTCTGAACGGAGTCATAAGTTTCTGTCAATATTAGCTGTCAAATTCAATTGACAGCTCAGTTTATTCAACAAATAATCAATTTTCCGGTGTAATAATGAAATCCATAATCTACAAATAACATTCGCTCTCTTATATAAAAATATTCGTTTTTACGGCGCGAATCGAGCAAAACAACAAAACTTAATGTCAATCTGACAGCAGGATAAAATTTTGCGAGGTAAAAAGGTCGCAAAAATTTACCCCTTTCAGTAAAAACATAGACCAGCGGACAACCATAAACGGGGCAGATTAAATTTTAATTGGTATAATTTTTCACCTCTCGGTGTACTTAAACGGGCTGTTTGACATTTAGTCAGTATAAATTTAAACTGGATAAAGGATTTAAACGCAGCCCTGAGAAAGAACATAGGCTATCAAAACACCACGCGGGCGAAGCCGCGGGCGGAAGCTAGTAGTTTATATTTTAATATGTTCGACGTTGTGCCTATCTTAATTATTAAGATGCGTGTTTAACAGAAAGCGTTTCGATGATAAATGAACACTGCTTGCGTCGAATAAAATGTATGTTTTAAAACAAGGCAAGTTTGTTAATCGGGTGCGTTCGTGTATTAATCTGTTCGAGCAAGTTTCATGAAATAACGATTTGTTAGGTAGTAACAAAGACATGAAACTATATACGAGCAGTAGACGGGACATCAAGAAGAAATTTGTGATCCAAAATGTTTTACCAATAGGTAAAAAGTCCCTCAATCTAGTAGTCGCGTTGCTATGCAAGGCTTAGATAGTGCTACTGACGCACGGCATCAATAATTTTGTATGACAATTTTCCCAATGCCCGCTCTATAGGTTCTTTTAAATCTCTTTGGGTAGTAATAATGGAAATGAGTATTATTTGTTGATGAAACTTAGAACCTTAGTAGGCAGAATATGAAGGACTTAAATCACCAGCTCGGATCCAACAAAAATAACCCCCTACGGGGCTGAGAGAGGGGTCACTCAAAACCAGTCTTACCATGGAGTATCGTATTACCCAGTTACTGGGTTGTGGAGGTCCGATAGGCAGTCACTCCACGTAAAATACTGATATTCAGCGACGGACGATCGTCCGTCTCGCTCGCTCTCGCCGCTCACGCAGCCGGCAGGTCTCGCGCCGGTTGACCAGTGAGCCCACAACTCCCGTCGTGCGAGCTAGCTATCATTTGTTTTATACCGCTTAGCTTTCCACCGCGCTTTTATCTATCTGTATGTGCTTTCCGCTTACTGCTTATCTTCTGTGCTATCTGTCTGACTTTATCCTTCTGTCTTGTAAACTCTTCTGTGTGTGTGATTAGTGTGGAAATAAACTCCTTTCATTCTTCCACTGTAAGTAGTCTACTTATTTACGGACCTCGACTACGACACCCACACAACCTACACTCATTCCAAGGAGTAGATCTCTATGGAGAAGAATGGACACTCTTTTTCAATCGCCAAAATTATTACAGATCTTTTGTTACATCATTCATTCATTTAATAACGTTAATAACGGACTATAATATTACAGCTACTAGTAGCACACGAAGTGCTACACTGGAGTACTTGATAAATTGATACGTATGATGTATCTAGCACGTGATATGACGCAGCACATAATTTGCTACATCATGGTCGAAGTTGAAGTCAAAGTCGAAGTCGAAGTCTAAGTCTAAGTCGAAGTCGAAGTCGAAGTTGAAGTCGAAGTCGAAGTCGAAGTCAAAGCCGAAGTCGAAGTCGAAGCCGAAGTCGAAGTCGAAGTCGAGTCGAAGCCGAAGCCGAAGCCGAAGCCGAAGTCGAAGCCGAAGCCGACGTAAAAGTAAAAGTAAAAGTAAAAGTAAAAGTAAAAGTAAAAGTAAAAGTAAAAGTAAAAGTAAAAGTAAAAGTAAAAGTAAAAGTAAAAGTAAAAGTAAAAGTAAAAGTAAAAGTAAAAGTAAAAGTAAAAGTAAAAGTAAAAGTAAAAGTAAAAGTAAAAGTAAAAGTAAAAGTAAAAGTAAAAGTAAAAGTAAAAGTAAAAGTAAAAGTAAAAGTAAAAGTAAAAGTAAAAGTAAAAGTAAAAAAAAAAGTAAAAGTAAAAGTAAAAGTAAAAGTAAAAGTCAAAGTCAAAGTCAAAGTCAAAGTCAAAGTCAAAGTCAAAGTAAAAGTAAAAGTCAAAGTAAAAGTCCAAGCCGAAGCCGAAGCCGAAGCCGAAGCCGAAGTCGAAGTCGAAGTAAAAGTCGAAGTCGAAGTCGAAGTAAAAGTCGATGTCGAAGTCGAAGCCGAAGTCGAAGCCGAAGTCGAAGTCGAAGTCGAAGTCGAAGTCGAAGTCGAAGTCGAATTCGAAGTCGAAGTCGAAGTCGAAGCCGAAGTCGGAAGTCGAAGTCAAAGTCGAATTCGAATTCGAAGTCGAAGTCGAAGTCGAATTCGAAGTCGAATTCGAAGTCGAAGTCGAAGTCGAAGTCGAAGTCGAAGCCGAAGTCGAAGCCGAAGTCGAAGTCGAATTCGAAGTCGAAGTCGAAGTCGAAGCCGAAGTCGAAGTCGAAGTCGAAGTCGAAGTCGAAGTCAAAGTCGAATTCGAAGTCGAAGTCGAAGTCGAATTCGAAGTCGAAGTCGAAGTCGTAGTCGAAGTCGAGGTTCAAATCGGTTAGGTTAGGTTAGGTTAGGTTAGGTTAGGTTAGGTTAGGTTGGGGCACGCCGCTATTGCGGCGGTAAGGCCCGTCATGGAGGCGTGGATCGGCAGGAGGCACGGCGCTCTCACCTTCCGACTGACGCAGATGCTTTCTGGACATGGTTGTTTCGGAAAGTATCTGCATCGCATAGGTCGGGAGCAGACGCCCGTCTGCCACCACTGCGATGGTTGCCCGGAAGACACGGCGCAGCACACGCTCGAGGAATGCTCAGCATGGGCATCGCAGCGCCGTGATCTGATCGCGGCAATCGGCGGGAGCGACCTCTCGCTTCCGGCCGTCGTTGAGGCCATTGTTGGAGGCGAGAGTGCGTGGGAAGGTGCCGTCGCCTTCTGCGAGCAGGTAATGCTCGCGAAGGAGACGGCGGAGAGGGAGAGGGAGAGAACATCTATCCCTCTCAGCTCCCGCAGCAGACGCACCGGGCGCCGACGGGCGCAAACCGATCTGCGTCCTCCATGAGAGGTAGCCTGCGGGCGGCTGACTTGGGGAAGTCAGCCGCCCGACCAGATACAGGCCCGAGTTGGCGGCGACGTGTCCTTCGTCGCCACTCGAAGAGAGGTGCGGCCGTTCTTTGCGGCCGCACCGAGGAGAGGGACCCGGCGATGTAGTCGGGTCAAGGCCTGCCGGGGAGCGGTGATTGCGCAAGTGGCCCCGCACCCCCGGCTTTAGGCAGTAGAGGACACCGTGTGGTTTTAGTCAGTCGAGTCTGACATGCCCCTCCGTCTTCTCCAGGCGGAGGAAGTCCATGAGGATTTCCACACGTTAAAAAAAAAAAAAAAAAAAAAAAGGTTAGGTTAGGTTAGGTCCCTGCGGACTCCCCGTCCGCTTACCGCCCCATTGTGCTGTTGGACGAGGTGGGCAAACTCTTCGAGAGAATTATAGCAAACCGCCTCGTCCGGCACCTCTCTGGCGTGGGGCCGGATCTGGCGGACAACCAGTTTGGTTTCCGTGAAGGGCGCTCTACAGTGGACGCAATCATGCGAGTGAGGGCTTTGGCGGAGGAAGCAGTCGCACAGGGCGAGGTCGTCTTGGCGGTGTCACTCGACATCGCCAACGCCTTCAACACCTTGCCCTGGAGTTGCATTAGGGAGGCGCTCCGTTACCACGGGGTGCCGACCTACCTCCGCCGCACGGTCGGGGCCTACCTGGCTGACAGGTCGGTCATCTACCCGGGTCAGGATGGATGGGGTCGACGAGAAACGACGTGCGGTGTTCCACAGGGTTCAGTCTTGGGACCGCCCCTGTGGAACATAGGGTATGACTGGGTGCTGCGCGGTGCGCTCCTCCATGGCGTCGGCGTAGTCTGTTACGCCGACGACACGTTGGTGACGGCGCGAGGGAGGACGTACCGCGAGGCGTCGCTACTGGCGACTGCGGGGGTTGCGCAAGTCGTCGCAAGGATCCGGCGGCTGGGCCTCGAGGTGGCGCTCAACAAATCCGAGGCTCTGTGTTTCCATGGGCCTCGGCGCGCGCCACCTGCGGGATCCAACATAGTGGTGGGGGGCGTCCGCATCGGCGTCGAGTCGACAATGAGGTATCTAGGACTCGTCCTCGATAGCCGATGGGACTTTGGGCCGCACTTCCGGCAACTGGCCCCTAAGCTGATGGGCGCGGCGGCGGCTCTGACGCGGCTGCTGCCTAACTTGGGGGGGCCTGAGCCATCTTGCCGGAGGCTCTACCTGGGGATCGTGCGGTCCATGGCTCTATATGGAGCACCTGTCTGGGCGGATACCCTGTCGGCGCGCAACGTCGCAATGCTGCGAAGGCCGCAGCGAGCGATGGCCGTCAGGGTGATCAGGGGGTATCGCACGATCTCCCACGAAGCGGCCTGCCTGTTGGCCGGATCACCGCCATGGGACCTGGAGGCTAAAGTACTCGCGTCCATGTATCGGTGGCGCCGGGAGGTCCTGGAGCGGGGCGGAAGACCGCTGCCTAGTGTAGTGGAGAGACATAGGTCAGAGCTCCGCCGAACTCTAGCGGCGGAGTGGGAGGCGCGACTTGCACAACCCAGTGCGGGGCACGCCGCTATTGCGGCGGTAAGGCCCGTCATGGAGGCGTGGATCGGCAGGAGGCACGGCGCTCTCACCTTCCGACTGACGCAGATACTTTCCGGACATGGTTGCTTCGGAAAGTATCTGCGTCGCATAGGTCGGGAGCAGACGCCCGTGTGCCACCACTGCGACGGTTGCCCGGAAGACACGGCGCAGCACACGCTTGAGGAATGCTCAGCGTGGGCATCACAGCGCCGTGATCTGATCGCGGCGATCGGCGGGAGCGACCTCTCGCTTCCGGCCGTCGTTGAGGCCATGGTAGGAAGCGAGAGTGCGTGGGAAGGGGCCGTCGCCTTCTGCGAGGAGGTAATGCTCGCGAAGGAGACGGCGGAGAGGGAGAGGGAGAGAACATCTATCCCTCTCAGCTCCCGCAGCAGACGCACCGGGCGCCGACGGGCTCAAACCGATCTGCGTCCTCCATGAGTGGTAGCCTGCGGGTGGCAGACTTGGGGAAGTCAGCCGCCCGACCAGATACAGGCCCGAGTTGGCGGCGACGTGTCCTTCGTCGCCACTCGAAGAGAGGTGCCGCCGTTCTGTGTGGCCGCACCGAGGAGAGGGACCCGGCGATGTAGTCGGGTCAAGGCCTGCCGGGGAGCGGTGATTGCGCAAGTGGCCCCGCACCCCCGGCTTAAGGCAGTAGAGGACACCGTGTGGTTTTAGTCAGTCGAGTCTGACATGCCCCTCCGTCTCCCCCAGGCGGAGGAAGTCCATGAGGATTTCCACACGTAAAAAAAAAAAAAAAAAAAAAAGGTTAGGTTTTTTTTTTTTTTTTTTTTTTTTGTTGAGGCAGGAGTGGGAAATCCCCACGGACACCTCGGCTGTCTCACCGTCTCACGGAGACCATGAGACAGTCGAGGTAGTGTGGGACTCGAACCCACTAAAACCCACTCCTGCCCTGCCAGTGTTCCTCCGCCGTAATTCGCAGAGACCTTTTCACATATCTGTTCATTTATCGTCTGCAGGCGGTCAGAGAGACCGCTTTGTGAATGCTGTCTTTAACGTTTTCTATGTTTCTATTGGTGTAATACACTACTTTAACTTAATTTTCATTATTGCACACTACTTTAACTAAATTATTATGTTTACTACTGGCACGCTTAATTCGAATTTCTTTATTTTTCCAAATTTATTTCACTTCTTATCGTCTAATTATCATTTTCCTTCTTTTCTTCCTACTTTTAATTTTTATTTTACTTATTTAAAGGAGATGTTTCATTTTGGGCCCAGTCTATGTACACCATATCAATAAATCGGAAAAAAATAGGAGAATTTCATAAAAATACTGAAAAAATCATTTGAAGACGGGTTTAGCTGTTAAAAAATAATAATTAGGACTGTTTTTAGCACGATAACCCTATTTCAGGGCGGCCATGACAGTACTATTTGACGTTTACTATCGTGACGTTTGACAACTTTGACAGTCCCATGCAGTGACGTTTGAAGAATTTAAAGATTTTCTTGAGTTAGAATTATTCATATTTTTCGGAGTTAGTAATGATTGTATTTTTTTGTACAATTCAGTATACTATTATTTGACCACGGCCTTAAATCGCCTGTGATTCGGATTTCGTCGTGTGTTATTTTACAATAACAAGTTCAGTTTCAGGTATGTCTTATATCCATGTTTTTGTTCAAATATTTTTTCTGTGTTGTTCTCTTCCCCTGTGTCTTATTCACATTATATCGATAAACAGATGTTCGTACACAAGGAGATCATGAACTGACCAGCATCGCCATGATAGCAATGTTTGTGTCCGTTGGGCGTAGGACATCATTGTTTTGTGAGGCGCACTCACTCTATTTCAAAGGAGCGGAAGGGCAATGATTATTATTGCTGAAACAATTTGTTGTTCCACGACAGGTACCAAACACTTTTTTATTCATACAGAGCAAGCACAAATGCAGAAGTTTATTTTTATTATGATTCAAGACAACATTGTTGTGGAAAGGAAAAGAACTGATACAATCAATGTTTTGAAATGTGTGTAACAGATTCATATCTACACACATTTCACACTTATAACATTTCCTTGGTCAGATCTGTAAAGGTGATATAAAAATAAGCAATCTTGATTAATATTATTTATTTATGATTGATATCCAAATAAACCTTTATTTATTTTAGTTTTAGGTACCCGAGGGTTACTTGCTATATTTTACTTCTTGGGTGCATTCAGAGTACAATACAACAAGGACTCATGCCAGCTCCAGTTACATTAAAAAATTATGAATGCATGTGTGTAGTGCCAACAGTTTTGTGTCGAAACACACAGCCCCTCCATCAATAAAGGTCCTAAACAGGCCGTAATAGCAGAAACAGTGTTATAAAAAAAAGAGGTAATATTAGCAACTTAATTACCAACTTTTGGAATGAAATAATTATGTGAATAGCCAATATGTATATCATATTCTTTTGTTTTATTCAGATTCCACCAAGAGGTATGGTTTGCTATGCTTGTTGGGTGGCAGCATGTAGAAAGATGAAAACAGTAGCACATAGCAAACAGGACGATGGACAATGAATTTCTGTGCCCACATTATGATGATTGTGTGGTATTCCAGTTGGGCTCGGTACCGTGAGAACATACAAGAGATGATGTAGAAAATAAATAAATCATAAGTCTCAACAAATTGTTTTATTAAAAATATTCTTCATGGCTGAATTGACATCCTTTTAACATCACTACTAATAGTTATTATGTATAACTTGTTTCAAAAATTGTTAGTGCATGGTTTGACAAGATGTGCATTCCCTCGCAGAAAGGGGGTCTATCAGCTCAATGGATTAAATTGTTTGGTCTTCCTAGCTGTGAGCTGCTACTGTGTAATAGGAATAGTTAACATTTAACAATAACCTGTAGTTATCAGATACTGCAATGTCACTGCTTTCCTAAGAATGATACATACATCCAAAGTATACTGAATAGGCCTTATAGAATGAAACAGCAAGGCAGTGTTGAAAAACAAATAACGTCCGAGATTTCGTTTCGATTGACCCTTGTCCCTGAAATAAAAGATAGGTGATGCAAGATGTGCTGCCGCTCTCTCTCTACTAGCTACTATAACAATAACTTGGAGTTGTTAGGTAAGTACTGCACATGTCACTGCTCTCCGATGGATTATCGTGGTTAAGAGAACTTTGAATAGGCACCGAAGAATGAAGCAGCAAGAGTTGATAAACATAACGTCCACGCCTGCGTTTCGTTTCTTGGCATTGAGAGATAAAAGACATATTAAGTTCTGCCGGAATCGAGTAAAATATCCTGTAGGTACTATTATTTTTATCGAAACCCAAGATTCTTGAGATCAAAAATTCTTTTTTTCGATTTTGCACCAATTTATATCACGGTATGTACACGTCAATCAAGTGTCATTGACTCATTGTCAAAATAAACATACTACTGTCAGATCCACCATGTTTGATTTTTGTCGAGTGTTGTTATCCTTGACAAAGTTAATGTAAAAGCGCAATTAAACGAAGTGAAATTAAGGAGAATTAACAATTAAAAACGGTTTATGTAATAAGAAGCTATTTTTACATATGGTGTACATAGAGTGGGCCCAGGCTCCATACATTTTTGGACCATCTCCTTTTACAATTGTCTATTTTCTTTTTACAAAATTTAGTTTTCCACATGCAGCAACGCTTACCCGTATATTAAAGCGAGTAAAGCACTACAATTGTTCTCTTGCTTTATTGCTAGTGTGATATGGTATCCGTATACTTATTATAAGGTAAAATATCACATGGCAAGGACAACGGTACCTTATACCAGGCTCGACGCAGCTCGGCGATTCCGCTAGTGCTGACTTCTGGTCTTTCGCAACTTCAGTCACTTTCACAAGAAAGTGACTCCAGTTTTCACCCCCCATTAAGCCAACCCTAGTGGTTCGCTCAATGCGTTTGCGATCTTGCTGCGTCGAACCCATATTCGCTATGACGCAGGAAGTGGACGCATCCAAGCCCTTAGCAATAGGCTATTGCTTCCCTCGCGAATGCGTCCCACTTCCTACGGATCGGGCAAACGTCACTAAAAGCATTGTGCTGATGCTCCCCCAATTTGGCTCTGGTGCAGTTCACGCATGCCGCTGCCTCGCCGCTCTGCTTGACTGGGCAGTCCAACCTAAGGTGTGGACCACCGCAGTGGCTGCAGAGATCGGCTGGCTCCGTGCAGAATCGCTTGCCGTGGCCGAATGCTAGGCAGCGGGTGCACTGCACCAGAGGCGTCTGATCTTCGACGCGCACTCTCTGAAGGTCAATTCGGAGCTTGCCTCCTTCGAGTGCCCTCCTCCAGATAGTGGGAGATACAGTCAGCACAATGCAGTTGACATGCGGGTTGCGTACCTTTTTTCTGTATTTGACAGACATTCTACCTTCCTCGTCATCGAGGCCGCAGAAGATCTCCCGATTCTGACTCCTGAGGGCTGCGAGCACTTCCTCGTCACTGTGTACTGAGAGTACATCCCTCAGAATCAGAAGCGGGTCCCTATTCTTCACGTCCTCGACGACGAGGTTTCCTCCGGCCGCCTGCAGTCGCTCCCTGATCTTTTTTCTCTCCTCCTTTGTCGCACACCCCATAATGACCTTCCGGTCCTTGGCCTTCCTCACACGTTCCACCCGAACCCAGCCGTCCTTCGCATCCACCGCTCTCCTGACCCTTTCCAGGATCTCGTCACCCGTATCCATCACCTCAGTGGAGGAGACAACCACGGAGTGCAGCGTCTTTCGCTCCAGGGCCTGGGTCCCGGTATGGCGACTAGTCGTTGACGCAACACTCGCGTATGTTTCCCCCCCCACACTTTCCCCGCTGGCCAGACTGTCTCGGAGTCTATCCATCTTCTCGGAGTGGTCTTTCAACTCCGAGATGTGCTCCTTGAGGGTGTTGAGGAGCTCAGCCTGGCCAGCAAGAACCTCGGCGGAGACGGGTGCGGAACTATGGACAGCGGTGGATGCGGTGGTCCTCGGCTCTGGCACGGTCACTAGCGCATCAGGGGCCCGCTCGAGTTCCGCGTCCTCGACCAGCTCGAAGAGCCGCTCCAGGGCCTCCAGCACCGCATTTTTGATGTTTGTCTTGAGGTTGCGAGAGTTGCCCAGGTTGAGCTTTGCCTTCTGTAGGCAATCTCTCGCCTCCTCAAGACGACTGCGACGCTCGGCCACAGCCCCTCCGAGCAAGCCGGTAGCGGCCACAGGAGGCGGGCGCCCCTTTGGTGTGGTGAAGACCTCAATGAATTCGCGAGGGGTGGCGTCCTCGAAAGTAATTCTTCTCTTTGCCTCGTCGCGTTCCAACGGGGAGATACATTTCTCCCCCATGGACTCACCCGTCGACCGGTGCTCGTACGGAGCATCGTAAGGGTCGGGGGTGACCGTTTGAGCGCACACAGACATACCCTTGTAAAGGGAGGGTCGTACAGGTCTGGTGGCTGTGGAGAAGGAGAGTTTCATGGAACACTGGCTTTTTAGGTCCCTGTAAAGGGGGGACACAAGGAATATATATTTGTATAATCAATAAAAATAATGCTTCTAATTTAATAAATAAGCGTTGTTAAAATACGTCAGTATGTCCCTGTAAAAGGGGGACACAGCTTAAATAAAATTATTGTTATAAAAGTCAAATAAAGGGTCCAAATACAGATATAATAATCCCTTTCCGCACAAAAACGTGTGTCAATGTCAAGGCTAGAGTTAAAAGTCATGAACACAAAATTATTATATTAACAAAATTATAAATATAATAATTAACAAAATTATAAGTTTTTGTTGAAAAAAAATTTTAAAAAAGTCTATTTTTTGACGTGTGGTCAACCCTGTCCGCGCTAATCCAGTTTTAAGCAGTCGCGGCGATCAATGGAAACTAATTTGAGAAGAAAAAATTTTTGCCGAAAATAAGTTTACCCTCTTAGCTATAGGCCACAGGGCGGGTGGGTGGGGAAATTTTTTGCGAGCTAGACGCACGTGCGGGGTATCGTTGGATCGGGCTCCGCGCGGGCTAGTCGAATATGAAATAAAATATTTTGTGACCAGAGACAAAATTTTGAGTTATGGCCTAAAAACCAGTTTTTTACGTAAAATTTAGTGTTTTTCACCCCCACTCCGGAACTAGGGCCACGGAAAGCGGACCTGATCGCTGGAATAATTGAGGGCGGTTGCTGAGACTATTTTAAATTTGAAACGGTTAATTTAGATCAAAAAATGGCGAAGTTACTGAATTAAATGTGGTGAAATTTTGACAAAAAATTGAAAAAATGCAAAATAAGGGTAAGGGTTGAGATTTAGGGGTTGCGATTTGTGTCAAACGATAGGCGTCCGCCTTTTTAGGTCTAATGAGCTGAAAACAGCTTCAAAATCGCACTTATAACTACAAAGATATCGATGGTTTTCTCAAACACCTTATCCAGTACATCAATTTTTAAAGATAGACGATAATTTTGAAAAAATTTTGGAAATTTTTTTGCGAGCTAGCCGGTCGTGCGGGGTATCGTTGGATCGGGCTCCGCGCGGGCTAGTCGAATATGAAATAAAAGATTTTGCGACAAGAGACAAAATTTTGAGTTATGGCCTAAAAACCAGTTTTTTACGTTAAATTTAGTGTTTTCACCCCCACTCCGGAACTAGGGCCACGGAAAGCGGACCTGATCACTGGAATAATTGAGGGCGGTTGCTGAGACTATTTTAAATTTGAAACGGTTAATTTAGATAAAAAAATGGCGAAGTTACTGAATTAAATGTGGTGAAATTTTGAAAAAAAATTGAAAAAATGCAAAATAAGGGTAAGGGTTGAAATTTAAGGGTTGCGATTTGTGTCAAACGATAGGCGTCCGCCTTTTTAGGTCTAATGAGCTGAAAACAGCTTCAAAATCGCACTTATAACTACAAAGATATCGATGGTTTTCTCAAACACCTTATCCAGTACATCAATTTTTAAAGATAGACGATAATTTTGAAAAAATTTTGGAAAATTTTTTGCGAGCTAGCCGGTCGTGCGGGGTATCGTTGGTTAGGTTAGGTTAGGTTAGGTTAGGTTAGGTTAGGTTAGGTTAGGTTAGGTTAGGTTAGGTTAGGTTAGGTTAGGTTGGGGGACCCCCCACAGAGTTTGCGTCCACGTCGCGTCCCCTGGAAACGGCCCAGTTCTGACCACCGTAACGGAGTGGCAGACTGGGTACGGCCAAAGTACTCTGTGCTCGAAGCTATCACCTCGCCTTGTGAGCCTCGAATTGCGTTGTTTTATTATGTCGGAGAAGAAACCGGAGCGGGATGCCTTTGGGCGGTTTCTCAGACAAAAAGGCCCTTCTCAGGGCCAACCCCACGGCCCTTCTCAGGGCCAACCCAAAGGCCCTTCTCAGGGCCAACCCAAAGGCCCTTCTCAGGGCCACCCCAAAGGCCCTTTTCAGGGCCACCCCAAAGGCCCTTCTCAGGGCCACTCTGACGCTGTGGCGTCAGATGCTAGCCGCGCGCCGTCTGCGGCTAGCTTCTTTGGCGAAGCGGGCGAGTCGTCGGACGACTCTTTTGCCAACATGTCGGACACCGACGACTCGCGTCGTTCGCGGAAGCGAGTACGTTCAAGCGGTGGTTCTGCGGGCTCTGCGGCATCGGGGAAGGCGAAGCCGAAGGCGAAAAAGCCGACGGTGATCGCGGACACCCACGACTTTGGGCTCGCGGATGCCCAACGCCACTTGGATGTGCTCCGTCGGGAAATGCTCCAACAAGAGCTGGAGGAGCGGGTTGCGGCGAACGAAAACCGCGTGCTCGCCGCCCGGGCCAAGTCGGGGTATGGCGCATCCCGCGTAGTGTACGCGGACCACACCCTCGCGGAACTTGAGAGGATGGCGGAGGAGGACGAGCAGGAGATCGTGGAGGTCGCCACAAAGTCCTCCCACCTCAAGGGGACCTTCCAGAAGGCCCTCAAGTGCCGGGCCGCGAGCTTGCGCGGTCTTGTCATGGAGCTGGTTCGTCGAACGGCCACCGACGAGACTCAGCAGCTGCAGGCGAAGGTGGATCGCCTGCAGTCGGAGGTCGCCCAGCTTCAGCAGAAGCTGGCCGAAGCCACGGGCCGGCCTCAACAAGCCGGGACGAGCCCAGCGAGGGAGGGCCCCACCTCCAACCTTGAGGATGTTATCCGCAAGGTTGTGATGGAGGAGAGGGCCTTCACACGAGCCTGCATCGCAGGGATTGAGGACCGGCTCCTGCCGGAGAAACGCCTCCGACCGCCGCTAGCGGCGGATAAACGGCAGAGCGAGCCGGGGCCGTCCTCGTCCCAGGCGGAAGATGCCCTTCTCCCCGCGACAACACCCGTCAACGAGTGGACGGTAGTGGGCCGCAAGGGGAAGGGCAAAGGCAAAAAGTCGGCGACGGTCGTCCCTGCCGGCCAGGCCACTGCCGCTCACACCGCTCCCGGCCAGTCGCAAAAGACCGGGAAGGGAAAACCGAGGGTAAAAGGGGCGCTGGTTCCCCCAAAAACCGCCGCTGTTGTGGTGACGCTCACCACGGAGGCTGCGGGGCGAGGGGAGACATACGCGTCCCTTTTGGTGCGGGCGCGTGCCAATGCCGATCCCGCCCAACTGGGGATCGGCAATGTCACTTGCCGTCGGACCCAGGCTGGGGCTCGAATTTTCGAGTTCCCGGGGGCGGAGGGGAGTGCCCATGCTGACCTCTTCGCATCGAAGTTGCAGGAGGTCATAGCTGATTCGGCCAAGGTGGCTAGGCCGGTCAAACGCGCGGCCATAGAGGTGACGGACCTCGACGACTCCGTCACCAAGGAGGAGGTGGTGGCTGCGGTCGCAGCGGTGGGGGGCTGTGGCGTCACGGCGGTCCAAGGCCGGGACATTAGGCCCGGCCGCGGCGGCATGGGCACCATGCGCCTCGAGTGCCCAATCGTCGCTGCCAAAGCCGTCCTTGCTAAGGGACGGCTACAGGTTGGGTTTAGCTCGGGTGCAGTACGGGCACTCGAGGAGCAGGCGCTGCGGTGTTTCCGGTGCTTCGGCATCGGCCACACCCGGCCCCTGTGTCCGTCCACGGCAGACAGGACGGACACCTGCTACCGCTGCGGCAAGGAGGGGCACAAAGCCGCCTCCTGCACTGTCGCTACGCCGCACTGCGCGGTCTGTGCCGCCAGTGGCCGCCCGGCGGCCCACGTCATGAGGGGGAGGAACTGCAATCCTCCCCCTAAGCGGGGCAAAGCGCAGGCACTTTCCGGGCCTGCTGGTACTGCAGGCGCCGTCGTTCCTGCGGCGGCTGCGGAGGGGGGTGCGATGTCCGACTAATGGATAGGGTCGAACATCGCATCCTAGTGGCGCGGTCTTCCACAGACTCCCCTCCCCTCTCGCTCTTAGAGAGGGGACCGGGATACGTGGCCGCCGCGTGGAGAGGGATAGCGGTTCTCGGTCGGAGAAGGCGCCGACCTCTCGGTGGCGACGGGCAGGCGACAGGCGCGGGGGCGCCTTCGCCTGCATTGTTTCCGTCGCCACGTTCGTAAGCATTCCCGGGCCCGTGTGAGGGCCCGGCCCGAGGAGCATTCGTCGGCGGAGGGCTGGAAGTGATGGCTGTGCCAGTGATTTCCCAGCCTTCCGCCACTAGGACGAAGCGGGAATGCCGCTGGGTTGTTTTAGTGGGTATACCGGTCCTGTAGACCGGGGAGTCCCACATAACCCTCCCATCCCCCCGGTGGGAGGGTATGCGTAATGCATTTTTTCCCAGCGCAAACAAAAAAAAAAAAAAAAAAAAAAAAAAAAAAAAAAAGGTTAGGTTAGGTTAGGTTAGGTTAGGTTAGGTTAGGTTAGGTTCCACCGTAACGGAGTGGCAGACTGGGTTCGGCCAAAGTACACTGTGCTCGAAGCTCTCTTACCTTGCCTTGTGAGCCTCGAATTGCGGAAATTGTTTTTATCATGTCGGAGAAGAAACCGGAGCGGGATGCCTGCGGGCGGTTTCTTAAACGAAAAGGCCCTTCTCAGGGCCAACCCCACGGCCCTTCTCAGGGCCAACCCAAAGGCCCTTCTCAGGGCCAACCCAAAGGCCCTTCTCAGGGCCAACCCAAAGGCCCTTCTCAGGGCCAACCCAAAGGCCCTTCTCAGGGCCAACCCAAAGGCCCTTTTCAGGGCCACTCCGACGCTGTGGCGTCAGAAGCTAGCCGCGCGCCGTCTGCGGCTAGCTTCTTTGGTGAGGCGGATGAGTCGTCGGACGACTCTGTTGTCCGAATGTCGGACACCGACGACTCTCGTGCCAGGAAGCGGGTCCATCAGAGCGGTGGCTCCGGGGGCTCCTCGGCCTCGGGTGGGGCGAAGCCGAAGGCGAAAAAGCCGACGGTGATCGCGGACACCCATGCCGTTGGGCTCGCGGACGCCCAACGCCGGTTGGATCTGGCTCGGCGGGAGCAGCTCCAACAGGAGCTGGAGGAGCGGGTAGCGGCGAACGAAACGCGGGTGCACGCCGCTCGGGCCAGGTCCGGTTACGGCGCGTCCCGCGTGGTATACGCGGACCACTCCCTAGCAGAGCTAGATAAAATGGCGGAAGAAGACGAGGAGGAGATCGTGGAGGTCGCCACAAAGTCCTCCCACTTGAAGGGGACCTTTCAGAAGGCCCTCAAGTGCCGGGCCGCGAGCCTGCGCGCTGTCGTCGCGGAGCTGGTCCGGCGTAAGGCCACGGACGAGACGCGGCAACTGCAGGCGAAGGTTGATCGCCTGCAGTCAGAAGTCACCCAGCTTCGAGCTGAAGCCACGGCCCGGCCACAACAAGTCGGGTCGACCCCCGCGAGTGAGGGCCCCACCTCCAACCTTGAGGATATCATCCGCAAGGTTGTGATGGAGGAGAGGGCCTTCACGAGAGCCTGCATCGCAGGGATTGAGGACCGGCTCCTGCCAGAGAAACGCCTCCGACCGCCGCTTGCGGTGGATAAACGGCAGTGCGAGCCGGGGCCGTCCTCCTCCCAGGCGGAAGATGCCCTTCTCCCTGCGACCACACCGGTCAACGAGTGGACGGTAGTGGGCCGCAAAGGGAAGGGCAAGGGCAAAAAGTCGGCGACGGTCGTCGCTGCCGTCCAAGCCACTGCCGCTCCCACCGCTCCCAGCCAGTCGCAGGGGAAGGGGAAGGGAACAGTTGCTGCGAGGGGAAAGGGCAAGTTAGTCCCTCCAAAAACCGCGGCCGTCGTGGTGACGCTCAGCGCGGAGGCTGCGGGGCGAGGGGGGACGTACATGTCTCTTCTGGTGCGGGCGCGCGCAAATGCCGATCCCGCCCAACTGGGGATCGGCAATGTGTCTTGCCGGAGGACCCAGGCCGGGGCTCGAATATTCGAGTTCCCGGGGGCGGGGGGGAGTGCTCGTGCGGACCTCTTCGCGGCCAAGTTGCGGGAGGTCATCTCCGATTCGGCCAGGGTGGCTCGGCCGGTCAAGTGCGCGGCCATGGGGGTGACGGACCTCGATGGCTCCGTCACCGGGGAGGGGGTGGTGGCTGCGGTCGCGGCGATGGGGGGTTGTGGCGCCGCGGCGGTCCGGGGCCGGGACGTTGGACCCGGCCGCGGTGGCATGGGCGCCATTCGCCTCGGGTGCCCGGTCGCCGCTGCCAAGGCCGTCCTTGCGAAGGGGCGGCTAAAGGTGGGGTTCAGCTCGGGTGCAGTGCGGGCACTCGAGGAGCAGGCGCTGCGGTGTTTCCGGTGCTTCGGCATCGGACACACCCGGCCCCTGTGTCCGTCCACGGCGGACGGGACGGACGCCTGCTACCGCTGCGGCAGGGATGGGCGCAGGGCCGCCTCCTGCAAGGTCCCCACGCCGCGCTGCGCGGTCTGTGCCGCCGGTGGCCGCCCGGCGGCCCGCGTGATGGGGGGGAGGAGCTGCAGTCCTCCCCCTAAGCGGGGCAAAGCGCGGGCACTGTCCGGGCCTGCTGGTGCTGCTGGCGCCGCCGTTCCTGCGGCGGCTGCGGGGGGGGGTGCGATGTCCGACTGATGGATGGGGTCGAGCATCGCATCCTGGTGGCGCGGTCTTCCGCGGACTCCCCTCCCCTCTCGCTCTTAGAGAGGGGACCGGGATGCGTGGCCGCCGCGTGGGGAGGTCTCGGTCGAACTTGGTCGGAGAGGGCGCCGACCTCTCGGTGGCGGCGGGCGGGCGACAGGCGCGGGGGCGCCTTCGCCTGCATTGTTTCCGTCGCCACCTTCGCGAGCGTTCCCGGGCCCGTGTGGGGGCCCGGCCTGAGGAGCGTTCGTCGGCGGAGGGCTGGAGGTGGTGGCTGTGCCAGTGGTTCCCCAGCCTTCCGCCACTGGGACGAAGCGGGAATGCCGCTGGGTTGTTTTAGTGGGTATACCGGTCTTTTTAAACCGGGGAGTCCCACATAACCCTCCCATCCCCCCGGTGGGAGGGTATGCGTAATGCATTTTTTCCCAGCGCAAACAAAAAAAAAAAAAAAAAAGGTTAGGTTAGGTTAGGTTAGGTTAGGTTAGGTTAGGTTAGGTTAGGTTAGGTTAGGTTAGGTTAGGTTAGGTTAGGTTAGGTTAGGTTAGGTTAGGTTAGGTTAGGTTAGGTTAGGTTAGGTTAGGTTAGGTTAGGTTAGGTTAGGTTAGGTTAGGTTAGGTTAGGTTAGGTTAGGTTAGGTTAGGTTAGGTTTTTTTTTTTTTTTTTTTTTGTTTAGGTTAGGTTAGGTTAGGTTAGGTTAGGTTAGGTTAGGTTAGGTTAGGTTAGGTTAGGTTAGGTTAGGTTAGGTTAGGTTAGGTTAGGTTAGGTTAGGTTAGGTTAGGTTAGGTTAGGTTAGGTTAGGTTAGGTTAGGTTAGGTTAGGTTAGGTTAGGTTAGGTTAGGTTAGGTTAGGTTAGGTTAGGTTAGGTTAGGTTAGGTTAGGTTAGGTTAGGTTAGGTTAGGTTAGGTTAGGTTAGGTTAGGTTAGGTTAGGTTAGGTTAGGTTAGGTTAGGTTAGGTTAGGTTAGGTTAGGTTAGGTTAGGTTAGGTTAGGTTAGGTTAGGTTAGGTTAGGTTAGGTTAGGTTAGGTTAGGTTAGGTTAGGTTAGGTTAGGTTAGGTTAGGTTAGGTTAGGTTAGGTTAGGTTAGGTTAGGTTAGGTTAGGTTAGGTTAGGTTAGGTTAGGTTAGGTTAGGTTAGGTTAGGTTAGGTTAGGTTAGGTTAGGTTAGGTTAGGTTAGGTTAGGTTAGGTTAGGTTAGGTTAGGTTAGGTTAGGTTAGGTTAGGTTAGGTTAGGTTAGGTTAGGTTAGGTTAGGTTAGGTTAGGTTAGGTTAGGTTAGGTTAGGTTAGGTTAGGTTAGGTTAGGTTAGGTTAGGTTAGGTTAGGTTAGGTTAGGTTAGGTTAGGTTAGGTTAGGTTAGGTTAGGTTAGGTTAGGTTAGGTTAGGTTAGGTTAGGTTAGGTTAGGTTAGGTTAGGTTAGGTTAGGTTAGGTTAGGTTAGGTTAGGTTAGGTTAGGTTAGGTTAGGTTAGGTTAGGTTAGGTTAGGTTAGGTTAGGTTAGGTTAGGTTAGGTTAGGTTAGGTTAGGTTAGGTTAGGTTAGGTTAGGTTAGGTTAGGTTAGGTTAGGTTAGGTTAGGTTAGGTTAGGTTAGGTTAGGTTAGGTTAGGTTAGGTTTTTTTTTTTTTTTTTTTTTTTTTTTTTTTTGTTGAGGCAGGAGTGGGAAATCCCCACGGACACCTCGGCTGTCTCACCGTCTCTCTGAGACCATGAGACAGTCGAGGTAGTGTGGGACTCGAACCCACTAAAACCCACTCCTGCCCAGCCAGTGTCCCTCTGCTGTAGGCTTGCAGAGACCTTGATGCTCTTTTTTTTCTTCTTTGCCTTTCGTTTGGCCGGAGAGACCACATTTATTGACGATCGGATTTTCAAATGAGTTGTTTCTGTGTTTGTATCTTACTTATATTTACTCTTATGTTTATTCTGTATTTCATGTTTAATATTTACTGTTTATATAGTTTCGCTTTTGTATTTTCTTATATTTTTTTGATTGTTTTCATAATCTATCTATATTCATAAATTTAGTTTACCTATTTTTGTTCTAATTTGTCCTATTTTCTTTTCTTGTTAATATTAACTTTACTCAATAGTTCGTTTTATGGTTTTTACATATCCTTTTGTGTTTTAATTTGCCCGGTTCTTTTACGTGTATCACTGCGTGATCACTCATTTTTGTATAATTATTATACAATATAGTATCACTGTGTGTTTTGGGTTCGACACAACTTGACGGTTCCACTAGAGTTGGCCCACGCTCCATCATAATTGCAGCCACTTTCTCATGAAAGTGGTTCCAGTTAATTTCCTTCATTGAGCCAACCCCAGTGGTTCGCTCAATGCAACTGCTATCTGGTTGTGTCGAACCCATACGTATTGTGTAGCAGGAAGTGGACGCGTTGGCAACCTTAGCAATACGCAACTGCCGCTCTTGCGAACGCGTCCCACTTCCTGCGTACCGGGCATTCACTACTAAAAGCGTTGTGCCCAGCGACCCCCAATTTGGCTCTGGTGCAGTTCACGCATACGGCCACTGTGCCGTTTTGCCTCTCTGGGCAGTTCACTCTGAGGTGCGAACCGCCACAGTGGCTGCAGAGGTCTGCCGGCTCCGAGCACAGGCGTTTCCCATGCCCGAAAGCCAGGCAGCGCGTGCACTGCACCAGAGGCGTCTGGTCTTCGACGCGCACTCGCTGCAGGTCTATGCGAAGTTTACCCTCCTCGAGCGCGCGCCCCCAGATCGTGGGGGATGCACTGAGCACAACGCTGTTCACATGCGGATTTTTGGATTTTTTCCGGTATCTGATCGTCACCCTGTGGTCCTCGTCCTCGAGGCCGCGAAACACCTCCCGGTTCTGATTCTTAAGGGCCCTCAGTAACTCCTCGTCACTGTGCACCGCGAGCACGTCCCTAAGAATCAGAAGCGGGTCCTTGTTCTTCACGTCCTCGACGACGAGGTTCTCTCCAGCCGCCTGCAGTCGCTCCTTTATCTTCCTCCTCTCTTCCTCCGTCGCGCACCCCATTATGACCTTCCGGTCCTTGGCCTTCCTGACCCGTTCCACACGAACCCAGCCGTCCTTCGCATCCACCGCTCTCCTTACTCTCTCTAGGATCTCGTCACCCGTATCCATCTCCTGGGTGGAGGAGACAACCACCGAGTGGAGTGTCATTAGCTCCGGAGCTTTTGCTCGGGTGTGGCCCTTATTTGCGGACACTACACTCGCGTAGGTGTCCCCCTCCACACTTTCCCTGCTGGCCAGACTGTCTCGGAGTCTATCCATCTTCTCGGAGTGGTCTTTCAACTCCGAGATGTGCTCCTTGAGGGTGTTGAGGAGCTCAGTCTGGCCAGCGAGAACCTCGACGGAAACGGGCGAGGGACCACGGACAACGGTGGACGTGGCGGTAGTCGGCTCTGGCGCGGACATAGCCACGTTGGGGGCCCGACTGAGCTCCGCGTCTTCGACCAACTCGAAGAGCCGTTCGAGGGCCTCCAGCACTGCATTTTTAATGTTTGTCTTGAGGTTGCGAGAGCTGCCCAGGCTCTCCTTCGCTTTCTCTAGGCACGCTCTCGCCTCCTCAAGACGGTTGCAGCGCTCGGCCATAGTCCCCTCGAGCGGTCTGGTGGCGGCCATAGGACGCGGGCGCCCCTTTGGCGTGGCGAAGACATCGATGGGGTCAGGAGGGGTGGCGTCCTCGAAGGAGATCCGCCTCATCACGTGCTCAGGTCTCACCATGGGAAGCAATATCTCCCCCAAGGACCCACCCGTCGACAGCTGCTCATACAGAGCGTCATGAGAGTCGGGGGTGCTCATCGGGGCGGAAACAGACGGATCCTTGTAAAGGGAGGGTCGCGTCTGTCTCTTCGCTGCCGAGAAAGAGAGGATCATCGACACTGGCCTTCTGGGTCCCTGTAAATAGGGGACGCAGGAATCGCAATAATGTTTAAATCAGCCTTAAAATGTTTAAAATACGGTCAATTATTAATTAATTATATTAAACGTCAAAATAAATAGTCAATAGATAATAAAAATTGTCAAATCTGTGTCCCTGTAAAGGGGGGAACACACATAATAATTTAAATAAAACGTCAGTACACAACACAACAGTAATGGTAAAATAAAAATAATTAAAAACAGTGTTTTTTGGTCATAAGTTTAACCCTGAACGCCCCAAACCGGTTTTCTGTTGCCCAGACACTCAATAGATAGTATTTCAAAAAGAAAAATTTTTGCCGAAAATAGGTTTACCCTCTTAGCTATAGGCCACAGGGCGGGTGGTAATGAGCTGAAAACAGCTTCAAAATCGCACTTAAGACTAAAAAGATATCGATGGTTTTCTCAAACACCTTATCCGGTATATCAATTTTTGGACTTTGTTAGAAAATTTTGAAAAAATGGTGGGTAATTTTTTGCGAGCTAGACGCACGTGCGGGGTATCGTTGGATCGGGCTCCGCGCGGGCTAGTCGAATATGAAATAAAAGATTTTGTGACAAGAGACAAAATTTTGAGTTATGGCCTAAAAACCAGTTTTTTACGTTAAATTTAGTGTTTTTCACCCCCACTCCGGAACTAGGGCCACGGAAAGCGGACCTGATCACTGGAATAATTGAGGGCGGTTGCTGAGACTATTTTAAATTTGAAACGGTTAATTTAGATCAAAAAATGGCGAAGTTACTGAATTAAATGTGGTGAAATTTTGACAAAAAATTGAAAAAATGCAAAATAAGGGTAAGGGTTGAGATTTAGGGGTTGCGATTTGTGTCAAACGATAGGCGTCCGCCTTTTTAGGTCTAATGAGCTGAAAACAGCTTCAAAATCGCACTTAAGACTAAAAAGATATCGATGGTTTTCTCAAACACCTTATCCGGTATATCAATTTTTGGACTTTGTTAGAAAATTTTGAAAAAATGGTGGGTAATTTTTTGCGAGCTAGACGCACGTGCGGGGTATCGTTGGATCGGGCTCCGCGCGGGCTAGTCGAATATGAAATAAAAGATTTTGTGACAAGAGACAAAATTTTGAGTTATGGCCTAAAAACCAGTTTTTTACGTTAAATTTAGTGTTTTTCACCCCCACTCCGGAACTAGGGCCACGGAAAGCGGACCTGATCACTGGAATAATTGAGGGCGGTTGCTGAGACTATTTTAAATTTGAAACGGTTAATTTAGATCAAAAAATGGCGAAGTTACTGAATTAAATGTGGTGAAATTTTGACAAAAAATTGAAAAAATGCAAAATAAGGGTAAGGGTTGAGATTTAGGGGTTGCGATTTGTGTCAAACGATAGGCGTCCGCCTTTTTAGGTCTAATGAGCTGAAAACAGCTTCAAAATCGCACTTAAGACTAAAAAGATATCGATGGTTTTCTCAAACACCTTATCCGGTATATCAATTTTTGGACTTTGTTAGAAAATTTTGAAAAAATGGTGGGTAATTTTTTGCGAGCTAGACGCACGTGCGGGGTATCGTTGGATCGGGCTCCGCGCGGGCTAGTCGAATATGAAATAAAAGATTTTGTGACAAGAGACAAAATTTTGAGTTATGGCCTAAAAACCAGTTTTTTACGTTAAATTTAGTGTTTTTCACCCCCACTCCGGAACTAGGGCCACGGAAAGCGGACCTGATCACTGGAATAATTGAGGGCGGTTGCTGAGACTATTTTAAATTTGAAACGGTTAATTTAGATCAAAAAATGGCGAAGTTACTGAATTAAATGTGGTGAAATTTTGACAAAAAATTGAAAAAATGCAAAATAAGGGTAAGGGTTGAGATTTAGGGGTTGCGATTTGTGTCAAACGATAGGCGTCCGCCTTTTTAGGTCTAATGAGCTGAAAACAGCTTCAAAATCGCACTTAAGACTAAAAAGATATCGATGGTTTTCTCAAACACCTTATCCGGTATATCAATTTTTGGACTTTGTTAGAAAATTTTGAAAAAATGGTGGGTAATTTTTTGCGAGCTAGACGCACGTGCGGGGTATCGTTGGATCGGGCTCCGCGCGGGCTAGTCGAATATGAAATAAAAGATTTTGTGACAAGAGACAAAATTTTGAGTTATGGCCTAAAAACCAGTTTTTTACGTTAAATTTAGTGTTTTTCACCCCCACTCCGGAACTAGGGCCACGGAAAGCGGACCTGATCACTGGAATAATTGAGGGCGGTTGCTGAGACTATTTTAAATTTGAAACGGTTAATTTAGATCAAAAAATGGCGAAGTTACTGAATTAAATGTGGTGAAATTTTGACAAAAAATTGAAAAAATGCAAAATAAGGGTAAGGGTTGAGATTTAGGGGTTGCGATTTGTGTCAAACGATAGGCGTCCGCCTTTTTAGGTCTAATGAGCTGAAAACAGCTTCAAAATCGCACTTAAGACTAAAAAGATATCGATGGTTTTCTCAAACACCTTATCCGGTATATCAATTTTTGGACTTTGTTAGAAAATTTTGAAAAAATGGTGGGTAATTTTTTGCGAGCTAGACGCACGTGCGGGGTATCGTTGGATCGGGCTCCGCGCGGGCTAGTCGAATATGAAATAAAAGATTTTGTGACAAGAGACAAAATTTTGAGTTATGGCCTAAAAACCAGTTTTTTACGTTAAATTTAGTGTTTTTCACCCCCACTCCGGAACTAGGGCCACGGAAAGCGGACCTGATCACTGGAATAATTGAGGGCGGTTGCTGAGACTATTTTAAATTTGAAACGGTTAATTTAGATCAAAAAATGGCGAAGTTACTGAATTAAATGTGGTGAAATTTTGACAAAAAATTGAAAAAATGCAAAATAAGGGTAAGGGTTGAGATTTAGGGGTTGCGATTTGTGTCAAACGATAGGCGTCCGCCTTTTTAGGTCTAATGAGCTGAAAACAGCTTCAAAATCGCACTTAAGACTAAAAAGATATCGATGGTTTTCTCAAACACCTTATCCGGTATATCAATTTTTGGACTTTGTTAGAAAATTTTGAAAAAATGGTGGGTAATTTTTTGCAAGCTAGACGCACGTGCGGGGTATCGTTGGATCGGGCTCCGCGCGGGCTAGTCGAATATGAAATAAAAGATTTTGTGACAAGAGACAAAATTTTGAGTTATGGCCTAAAAACCAGTTTTTTACGTTAAATTTAGTGTTTTTCACCCCCACTCCGGAACTAGGGCCACGGAAAGCGGACCTGATCACTGGAATAATTGAGGGCGGTTGCTGAGACTATTTTAAATTTGAAACGGTTAATTTAGATCAAAAAATGGCGAAGTTACTGAATTAAATGTGGTGAAATTTTGACAAAAAATTGAAAAAATGCAAAATAAGGGTAAGGGTTGAGATTTAGGGGTTGCGATTTGTGTCAAACGATAGGCGTCCGCCTTTTTAGGTCTAATGAGCTGAAAACAGCTTCAAAATCGCACTTAAGACTAAAAAGATATCGATGGTTAGGTTAGGTTAGGTTAGGTTAGGTTAGGTTAGGTTAGGTTAGGTTAGGTTAGGTTAGGTTAGGTTAGGTTAGGTTAGGTTAGGTTAGGTTAGGTTAGGTTAGGTTAGGTTAGGTTAGGTTAGGTTAGGTTAGGTTAGGTTAGGTTAGGTTAGGTTAGGTTAGGTTAGGTTAGGTTAGGTTAGGTTAGGTTAGGTTAGGTTAGGTTAGGTTAGGTTAGGTTAGGTTAGGTTAGGTTAGGTTAGGTTAGGTTAGGTTAGGTTAGGTTAGGTTAGGTTAGGTTAGGTTAGGTTAGGTTAGGTTAGGTTAGGTTAGGTTAGGTTAGGTTAGGTTAGGTTAGGTTAGGTTAGGTTAGGTTAGGTTAGGTTAGGTTAGGTTAGGTTAGGTTAGGTTAGGTTAGGTTAGGTTAGGTTAGGTTAGGTTAGGTTAGGTTAGGTTAGGTTAGGTTAGGTTAGGTTAGGTTAGGTTAGGTTAGGTTAGGTTAGGTTAGGTTAGGTTAGGTTAGGTTAGGTTAGGTTAGGTTAGGTTAGGTTAGGTTAGGTTAGGTTAGGTTAGGTTAGGTTAGGTTAGGTTAGGTTAGGTTAGGTTAGGTTAGGTTAGGTTAGGTTAGGTTAGGTTAGGTTAGGTTAGGTTAGGTTAGGTTAGGTTAGGTTAGGTTAGGTTAGGTTAGGTTAGGTTAGGTTAGGTTAGGTTAGGTTAGGTTAGGTTAGGTTAGGTTAGGTTAGGTTAGGTTAGGTTAGGTTAGGTTAGGTTAGGTTAGGTTAGGTTAGGTTAGGTTAGGTTAGGTTAGGTTAGGTTAGGTTAGGTTAGGTTAGGTTAGGTTAGGTTAGGTTAGGTTAGGTTAGGTTAGGTTAGGTTAGGTTAGGTTAGGTTAGGTTAGGTTAGGTTAGGTTAGGTTAGGTTAGGTTAGGTTAGGTTAGGTTAGGTTAGGTTAGGTTAGGTTAGGTTAGGTTAGGTTAGGTTAGGTTAGGTTAGGTTAGGTTAGGTTAGGTTAGGTTAGGTTAGGTTAGGTTAGGTTAGGTTAGGTTAGGTTAGGTTAGGTTAGGTTAGGTTTTTTTTTTTTTTTTTTTTTTTTGTGTCGGTATGTACTACTTGTTTGCTATCTTAATATGTAATAATTATTTGCAGTTTTTATCAAAATATTAAATTTACTATTTGAGCCAAATATTTGTTTTGTTTTTAATTTTTTACTTTTTAATTTTACCCGCATGACGTTCCACACCCAGGCTGGTTTCACCAAAATCATTTCCTCGCTTTCTTTTCAATAATATTGAACTGGCTATATGCTCATCATATATCGTAATATTATTTACTTGAAGCGATTCTGACGTTTCGCTGTTCCCAAACCGTGAGTCTTCTCTAAGGCCGACGCATTTTGACGATTCCACTGAAGTTGACTCAAGAACTAGTTTAATTGTGGCCACTTTCACATGAAAGTGGCTCCAGTTACCATCGCTCATTGGGCCAACCTCAGCGGTTCGCTCAATGCGGCTGCTATTCGGATGCGTCGACCTTGTTTCTGCCGAGGCGCAGGAAGTGGGCGCAACGACAACCTTAGCAGTATGCAATGGCTGCTCTAGCAAATGCATCCCACTTCGCGCGTATCGGGCATTCGCTACTAAAAGCGCTGTGCCCAGCGGCCCCCAGCTTGGCTCTGGTGCAGTTCACACATGCGGGCGCCGTGCCGATCCGCTTCTCCGGGCAGTCCGCACTGAGGTGTAGACCACCACAGTGGCTGCACAGATCGGCAGGCTCCGAGCACAGGCGCTTCCCGTGCCCGAACGCCAAGCAACGGGTGCACTGCACCAGAGGCGTCTGATCCTCGACCCGCACTCTTTGGAGGTCGATTCGGAGCCTTCCTCCCTCGAGCGCGCGCCTCCAGATTGCAGGGGACACACTGAGCACAACGCTACTAACATGCGGGTTCCTACTCTTCCGCCTATATTTTACTGCAATCCTGTGGTTCCCGTCATCGAGGCCGTCAAATATCTCCCGGTTCTGATTCTTGAGGGCCCTTAACAACTCCTCGTCGGAGTGTACCACCAGCACATCCCTCAGAATCAGAAGCGGGTCTCGATTTTTTATGTCCTCCACGACGAGGTTCTCTCCAGCCGTCCGCAGGCGCTCCCTAACTTTACGCCTCTCTTCTTCTGTTTTGCATCCTACTATTATTTTCTTGTCCTTCGCCTTTCTGACTCGCTCCACGCGCACCCAGCCGGCCTTCGCATCCACCGCCGTCCTGACTCTTTCGAGGATTTGGTCTCCGGTATCCATTTCATCTGTGGAGGACACGACCACGGAGTGCAGCGTCGTTCGCTCCAGGGCCTGTGCCCCAGTGTGGCTATTACTTCCAGAAGCTACACTGGCGTAAGTCGTCCCCTCCACAATCTCCCTACCAGTCAGACTGTCTCGAAGCTTCTCGAGCTTCTCGGAGTTGTCCTTCAACTCCGAGATATGCTCCTTCAGCGTACTTAGGAGTTCAGCCTGACCGGCAAGAATTTCAATGGGACTGGGTTGGGGACCACAGTCAGCGACGGACGCGGGTGCCGGGTCAGGTATGGGTGCGGAAGGGGCGTGCTCTCGCTCCATCTCCGCCTCCTCGACCAGCTCGAAAAGACGTTCTAAGGCCTCTAGTACCGCGTTTTTAATATTTGTCTTGAGATTGCGAGAGCTGCCCAGGCTCTGCTTCGCCTTCTCTAGGCACGCTCTCGCCTCCTCAAGACGGTTGCAAGGCTCGGTTCCAGTCCCCTCGAGCGATCTGGTGGCGGCCACTGGACGCGGGCGCCCCTTTGGCGTGGCGAAGACTTCAATGGGGTCAGGAGGGGAGGCGTCCTCGAAGGAGATCCGCCTCATCACCCGCTCATGACTCAACAAGGGAAGCAACAAATCCCCGTAGGACCCACCCGTCGACTGCTCTTCATACAGACCGTCGTGAGGATCGGGGGTGCCCATCGGGGTGCAGTCAGACATACCCTTGTACAAAGAGTGTCGTGAAGGTCTGGTTACTGTGGAGAAGGACAGTTTCATGGAACACTGGCTGTCCCTGTAAGGGGGGGACACAAATAATATTTAGTTATATAAATAATCAATACATATGATGCTTCTAATTTAATAAATAAGTTTTGTTAAAATTCGTCAGTACTATGTTCCTGTAAAGGGGGAACACAGCTTAAATAAAATTATTATTTTAAAAGTCAAAGTGAGATAAATAAAAGATAAAATGGTCCCTTTCCGCACAATAGGCGTGTGTCGTTTTTAGTATTAAGATAGACGTCACAAACACACTAAAAGTTAAGTTTTCATTAAAAATATTATAAATCGTCTGTTTTTTTGACGTATAGTCAGCCCTGTCCGCGCTAATCTAGTTTTTGCAGTCGTGGCACTCTATGGGAACTATTTTGGGAAAAAAAAAAAAAAAAAAAAAAAAAAAAAAAAAAAAAAAAATTTTGACAAAAATAAGTTTCTACTCCTACCTATAGGCCAATGGGCGGGTGGGTGGGGAAAATTTTTTGCGAGCTAGCCGGTCGTGCGAGGTATCGATAGATCGGGCTCAGCGCGGGCTAGTCGAATATGAAATAAAATTTTTTATAACAAGAGACAAAATTTTGAGTTATGGCCAAAAAACCAGTTTTTTAAGTGAAATTTAGTGTTTTTCACCCCCACTCCGGAACCAGGGCAACGGAAAGCGGTTCTGGTCACTGGAATAATTGAGGGCGGTGGCTGAGACTATTTTAAATTTGAAACGGTGAATTTAGATTAAAAACTGGCGAAGTTATCGAATTAAATGTGTTGGAATTTTGAAGAAAATCGAAAAAATGCGGAATAAGGGTTAGGGTTGAAATTTAGGGGATGCGATTAGTGTCAAATGATAGGCGTCCGCCTTTTTAGGTCTAATGAGCTGAAAACAGCTTCAAAATCGCACTTATAGTTACAAAGTTATCGATACTTTTCTAAAAATCCTTATCCGGTATATCAATTTCTGGACTTTGTCGAAATTTTGAAAAAATGAAGGGAAATTTTTTGCGAGCTAGCCGGTCGTGCGAGGTATCGATAGATCGGGCTCAGCGCGGGCTAGTCGAATATGAAATAAAATTTTTTATAACAAGAGACAAAATTTTGAGTTATGGCCAAAAAACCAGTTTTTTAAGTGAAATTTAGTGTTTTTCACCCCCACTCCGGAACCAGGGCAACGGAAAGCGGTTCTGGTCACTGGAATAATTGAGGGCGGTGGCTGAGACTATTTTAAATTTGAAACGGTGAATTTAGATTAAAAACTGGCGAAGTTATCGAATTAAATGTGTTGGAATTTTGAAGAAAATCGAAAAAATGCGGAATAAGGGTTAGGGTTGAAATTTAGGGGATGCGATTAGTGTCAAATGATAGGCGTCCGCCTTTTTAGGTCTAATGAGCTGAAAACAGCTTCAAAATCGCACTTATAGTTACAAAGTTATCGATACTTTTCTAAAAATCCTTATCCGGTATATCAATTTCTGGACTTTGTCGAAATTTTGAAAAAATGAAGGGAAATTTTTTGCGAGCTAGCCGGTCGTGCGAGGTATCGATAGATCGGGCTCAGCGCGGGCTAGTCGAATATGAAATAAAATTTTTTATAACAAGAGACAAAATTTTGAGTTATGGCCAAAAAACCAGTTTTTTAAGTGAAATTTAGTGTTTTTCACCCCCACTCCGGAACCAGGGCAACGGAAAGCGGTTCTGGTCACTGGAATAATTGAGGGCGGTGGCTGAGACTATTTTAAATTTGAAACGGTGAATTTAGATTAAAAACTGGCGAAGTTATCGAATTAAATGTGTTGGAATTTTGAAGAAAATCGAAAAAATGCGGAATAAGGGTTAGGGTTGAAATTTAGGGGATGCGATTAGTGTCAAATGATAGGCGTCCGCCTTTTTAGGTCTAATGAGCTGAAAACAGCTTCAAAATCGCACTTATAGTTACAAAGTTATCGATGGGTTAGGTTAGGTTAGGTTAGGTTAGGTTAGGTTAGGTTAGGTTAGGTTAGGTTAGGTTAGGTTAGGTTAGGTTAGGTTAGGTTAGGTTAGGTTAGGTTAGGTTAGGTTAGGTTAGGTTAGGTTAGGTTAGGTTAGGTTAGGTTAGGTTAGGTTAGGTTAGGTTAGGTTAGGTTAGGTTAGGTTAGGTTAGGTTAGGTTAGGTTAGGTTAGGTTAGGTTAGGTTAGGTTAGGTTAGGTTAGGTTAGGTTAGGTTAGGTTAGGTTAGGTTAGGTTAGGTTAGGTTAGGTTAGGTTAGGTTAGGTTAGGTTAGGTTAGGTTAGGTTAGGTTAGGTTAGGTTAGGTTAGGTTAGGTTAGGTTAGGTTAGGTTAGGTTAGGTTAGGTTAGGTTAGGTTAGGTTAGGTTAGGTTAGGTTAGGTTAGGTTAGGTTAGGTTAGGTTAGGTTAGGTTAGGTTAGGTTAGGTTAGGTTAGGTTAGGTTAGGTTAGGTTAGGTTAGGTTAGGTTAGGTTAGGTTAGGTTAGGTTAGGTTAGGTTAGGTTAGGTTAGGTTAGGTTAGGTTAGGTTAGGTTAGGTTAGGTTAGGTTAGGTTAGGTTAGGTTAGGTTAGGTTAGGTTAGGTTAGGTTAGGTTAGGTTAGGTTAGGTTAGGTTAGGTTAGGTTAGGTTAGGTTAGGTTAGGTTAGGTTAGGTTAGGTTAGGTTAGGTTAGGTTAGGTTAGGTTAGGTTAGGTTAGGTTAGGTTAGGTTAGGTTAGGTTAGGTTAGGTTAGGTTAGGTTAGGTTAGGTTAGGTTAGGTTAGGTTAGGTTAGGTTAGGTTAGGTTAGGTTAGGTTAGGTTAGGTTAGGTTAGGTTAGGTTAGGTTAGGTTAGGTTAGGTTAGGTTAGGTTAGGTTAGGTTAGGTTAGGTTAGGTTAGGTTAGGTTAGGTTAGGTTAGGTTAGGTTAGGTTAGGTTAGGTTAGGTTAGGTTAGGTTAGGTTAGGTTAGGTTAGGTTAGGTTAGGTTAGGTTAGGTTAGGTTAGGTTAGGTTAGGTTAGGTTAGGTTAGGTTAGGTTAGGTTAGGTTAGGTTAGGTTAGGTTAGGTTAGGTTAGGTTAGGTTAGGTTAGGTTAGGTTAGGTTAGGTTAGGTTAGGTTAGGTTAGGTTAGGTTAGGTTAGGTTAGGTTAGGTTAGGTTAGGTTAGGTTAGGTTAGGTTAGGTTAGGTTAGGTTAGGTTAGGTTAGGTTAGGTTAGGTTAGGTTAGGTTAGGTTAGGTTAGGTTAGGTTAGGTTAGGTTAGGTTAGGTTAGGTTAGGTTAGGTTAGGTTAGGTTAGGTTAGGTTAGGTTAGGTTAGGTTAGGTTAGGTTAGGTTAGGTTAGGTTAGGTTAGGTTAGGTTAGGTTAGGTTAGGTTAGGTTAGGTTAGGTTAGGTTAGGTTAGGTTAGGTTAGGTTAGGTTAGGTTAGGTTAGGTTAGGTTAGGTTAGGTTAGGTTAGGTTAGGTTAGGTTAGGTTAGGTTAGGTTAGGTTAGGTTAGGTTAGGTTAGGTTAGGTTAGGTTAGGTTAGGTTAGGTTAGGTTAGGTTAGGTTAGGTTAGGTTAGGTTAGGTTAGGTTAGGTTAGGTTAGGTTAGGTTAGGTTAGGTTAGGTTAGGTTAGGTTAGGTTAGGTTAGGTTAGGTTAGGTTAGGTTAGGTTAGGTTAGGTTAGGTTAGGTTAGGTTAGGTTAGGTTAGGTTAGGTTAGGTTAGGTTAGGTTAGGTTAGGTTAGGTTAGGTTAGGTTAGGTTAGGTTAGGTTAGGTTAGGTTAGGTTAGGTTAGGTTAGGTTAGGTTAGGTTAGGTTAGGTTAGGTTAGGTTAGGTTAGGTTAGGTTAGGTTAGGTTAGGTTAGGTTAGGTTAGGTTAGGTTAGGTTAGGTTAGGTTAGGTTAGGTTAGGTTAGGTTAGGTTAGGTTAGGTTAGGTTAGGTTAGGTTAGGTTAGGTTAGGTTAGGTTAGGTTAGGTTAGGTTAGGTTAGGTTAGGTTAGGTTAGGTTAGGTTAGGTTAGGTTAGGTTAGGTTAGGTTAGGTTAGGTTAGGTTAGGTTAGGTTAGGTTAGGTTAGGTTAGGTTAGGTTAGGTTAGGTTAGGTTAGGTTAGGTTAGGTTAGGTTAGGTTAGGTTAGGTTAGGTTAGGTTAGGTTAGGTTAGGTTAGGTTAGGTTAGGTTAGGTTAGGTTAGGTTAGGTTAGGTTAGGTTAGGTTAGGTTAGGTTAGGTTAGGTTAGGTTAGGTTAGGTTAGGTTAGGTTAGGTTAGGTTAGGTTAGGTTAGGTTAGGTTAGGTTAGGTTAGGTTAGGTTAGGTTAGGTTAGGTTAGGTTAGGTTAGGTTAGGTTAGGTTAGGTTAGGTTAGGTTAGGTTAGGTTAGGTTAGGTTAGGTTAGGTTAGGTTAGGTTAGGTTAGGTTAGGTTAGGTTAGGTTAGGTTAGGTTAGGTTAGGTTAGGTTAGGTTAGGTTAGGTTAGGTTAGGTTAGGTTAGGTTAGGTTAGGTTAGGTTAGGTTAGGTTAGGTTAGGTTAGGTTAGGTTAGGTTAGGTTAGGTTAGGTTAGGTTAGGTTAGGTTAGGTTAGGTTAGGTTAGGTTAGGTTAGGTTAGGTTAGGTTAGGTTAGGTTAGGTTAGGTTAGGTTAGGTTAGGTTAGGTTAGGTTAGGTTAGGTTAGGTTAGGTTAGGTTAGGTTAGGTTAGGTTAGGTTAGGTTAGGTTAGGTTAGGTTAGGTTAGGTTAGGTTAGGTTAGGTTAGGTTAGGTTAGGTTAGGTTAGGTTAGGTTAGGTTAGGTTAGGTTAGGTTAGGTTAGGTTAGGTTAGGTTAGGTTAGGTTAGGTTAGGTTAGGTTAGGTTAGGTTAGGTTAGGTTAGGTTAGGTTAGGTTAGGTTAGGTTAGGTTAGGTTAGGTTAGGTTAGGTTAGGTTAGGTTAGGTTAGGTTAGGTTAGGTTAGGTTAGGTTAGGTTAGGTTAGGTTAGGTTAGGTTAGGTTAGGTTAGGTTAGGTTAGGTTAGGTTAGGTTAGGTTAGGTTAGGTTAGGTTAGGTTAGGTTAGGTTAGGTTAGGTTAGGTTAGGTTAGGTTAGGTTAGGTTAGGTTAGGTTAGGTTAGGTTAGGTTAGGTTAGGTTAGGTTAGGTTAGGTTAGGTTAGGTTAGGTTAGGTTAGGTTAGGTTAGGTTAGGTTAGGTTAGGTTAGGTTAGGTTAGGTTAGGTTAGGTTAGGTTAGGTTAGGTTAGGTTAGGTTAGGTTAGGTTAGGTTAGGTTAGGTTAGGTTAGGTTAGGTTAGGTTAGGTTAGGTTAGGTTAGGTTAGGTTAGGTTAGGTTAGGTTAGGTTAGGTTAGGTTAGGTTAGGTTAGGTTAGGTTAGGTTAGGTTAGGTTAGGTTAGGTTAGGTTAGGTTAGGTTAGGTTAGGTTAGGTTAGGTTAGGTTAGGTTAGGTTAGGTTAGGTTAGGTTAGGTTAGGTTAGGTTAGGTTAGGTTAGGTTAGGTTAGGTTAGGTTAGGTTAGGTTAGGTTAGGTTAGGTTAGGTTAGGTTAGGTTAGGTTAGGTTAGGTTAGGTTAGGTTAGGTTAGGTTAGGTTAGGTTAGGTTAGGTTAGGTTAGGTTAGGTTAGGTTAGGTTAGGTTAGGTTAGGTTAGGTTAGGTTAGGTTAGGTTAGGTTAGGTTAGGTTAGGTTAGGTTAGGTTAGGTTAGGTTAGGTTAGGTTAGGTTAGGTTAGGTTAGGTTAGGTTAGGTTAGGTTAGGTTAGGTTAGGTTAGGTTAGGTTAGGTTAGGTTAGGTTAGGTTAGGTTAGGTTAGGTTAGGTTAGGTTAGGTTAGGTTAGGTTAGGTTAGGTTAGGTTAGGTTAGGTTAGGTTAGGTTAGGTTAGGTTAGGTTAGGTTAGGTTAGGTTAGGTTAGGTTAGGTTAGGTTAGGTTAGGTTAGGTTAGGTTAGGTTAGGTTAGGTTAGGTTAGGTTAGGTTAGGTTAGGTTAGGTTAGGTTAGGTTAGGTTAGGTTAGGTTAGGTTAGGTTAGGTTAGGTTAGGTTAGGTTAGGTTAGGTTAGGTTAGGTTAGGTTAGGTTAGGTTAGGTTAGGTTAGGTTAGGTTAGGTTAGGTTAGGTTAGGTTAGGTTAGGTTAGGTTAGGTTAGGTTAGGTTAGGTTAGGTTAGGTTAGGTTAGGTTAGGTTAGGTTAGGTTAGGTTAGGTTAGGTTAGGTTAGGTTAGGTTAGGTTAGGTTAGGTTAGGTTAGGTTAGGTTAGGTTAGGTTAGGTTAGGTTAGGTTAGGTTAGGTTAGGTTAGGTTAGGTTAGGTTAGGTTAGGTTAGGTTAGGTTAGGTTAGGTTAGGTTAGGTTAGGTTAGGTTAGGTTAGGTTAGGTTAGGTTAGGTTAGGTTAGGTTAGGTTAGGTTAGGTTAGGTTAGGTTAGGTTAGGTTAGGTTAGGTTAGGTTAGGTTAGGTTAGGTTAGGTTAGGTTAGGTTAGGTTAGGTTAGGTTAGGTTAGGTTAGGTTAGGTTAGGTTAGGTTAGGTTAGGTTAGGTTAGGTTAGGTTAGGTTAGGTTAGGTTAGGTTAGGTTAGGTTAGGTTAGGTTAGGTTAGGTTAGGTTAGGTTAGGTTAGGTTAGGTTAGGTTAGGTTAGGTTAGGTTAGGTTAGGTTAGGTTAGGTTAGGTTAGGTTAGGTTAGGTTAGGTTAGGTTAGGTTAGGTTAGGTTAGGTTAGGTTAGGTTAGGTTAGGTTAGGTTAGGTTAGGTTAGGTTAGGTTAGGTTAGGTTAGGTTAGGTTAGGTTAGGTTAGGTTAGGTTAGGTTAGGTTAGGTTAGGTTAGGTTAGGTTAGGTTAGGTTAGGTTAGGTTAGGTTAGGTTAGGTTAGGTTAGGTTAGGTTAGGTTAGGTTAGGTTAGGTTAGGTTAGGTTAGGTTAGGTTAGGTTAGGTTAGGTTAGGTTAGGTTAGGTTAGGTTAGGTTAGGTTAGGTTAGGTTAGGTTAGGTTAGGTTAGGTTAGGTTAGGTTAGGTTAGGTTAGGTTAGGTTAGGTTAGGTTAGGTTAGGTTAGGTTAGGTTAGGTTAGGTTAGGTTAGGTTAGGTTAGGTTAGGTTAGGTTAGGTTAGGTTAGGTTAGGTTAGGTTAGGTTAGGTTAGGTTAGGTTAGGTTAGGTTAGGTTAGGTTAGGTTAGGTTAGGTTAGGTTAGGTTAGGTTAGGTTAGGTTAGGTTAGGTTAGGTTAGGTTAGGTTAGGTTAGGTTAGGTTAGGTTAGGTTAGGTTAGGTTAGGTTAGGTTAGGTTAGGTTAGGTTAGGTTAGGTTAGGTTAGGTTAGGTTAGGTTAGGTTAGGTTAGGTTAGGTTAGGTTAGGTTAGGTTAGGTTAGGTTAGGTTAGGTTAGGTTAGGTTAGGTTAGGTTAGGTTAGGTTAGGTTAGGTTAGGTTAGGTTAGGTTAGGTTAGGTTAGGTTAGGTTAGGTTAGGTTAGGTTAGGTTAGGTTAGGTTAGGTTAGGTTAGGTTAGGTTAGGTTAGGTTAGGTTAGGTTAGGTTAGGTTAGGTTAGGTTAGGTTAGGTTAGGTTAGGTTAGGTTAGGTTAGGTTAGGTTAGGTTAGGTTAGGTTAGGTTAGGTTAGGTTAGGTTAGGTTAGGTTAGGTTAGGTTAGGTTAGGTTAGGTTAGGTTAGGTTAGGTTAGGTTAGGTTAGGTTAGGTTAGGTTAGGTTAGGTTAGGTTAGGTTAGGTTAGGTTAGGTTAGGTTAGGTTAGGTTAGGTTAGGTTAGGTTAGGTTAGGTTAGGTTAGGTTAGGTTAGGTTAGGTTAGGTTAGGTTAGGTTAGGTTAGGTTAGGTTAGGTTAGGTTAGGTTAGGTTAGGTTAGGTTAGGTTAGGTTAGGTTAGGTTAGGTTAGGTTAGGTTAGGTTAGGTTAGGTTAGGTTAGGTTAGGTTAGGTTAGGTTAGGTTAGGTTAGGTTAGGTTAGGTTAGGTTAGGTTAGGTTAGGTTAGGTTAGGTTAGGTTAGGTTAGGTTAGGTTAGGTTAGGTTAGGTTAGGTTAGGTTAGGTTAGGTTAGGTTAGGTTAGGTTAGGTTAGGTTAGGTTAGGTTAGGTTAGGTTAGGTTAGGTTAGGTTAGGTTAGGTTAGGTTAGGTTAGGTTAGGTTAGGTTAGGTTAGGTTAGGTTAGGTTAGGTTAGGTTAGGTTAGGTTAGGTTAGGTTAGGTTAGGTTAGGTTAGGTTAGGTTAGGTTAGGTTAGGTTAGGTTAGGTTAGGTTAGGTTAGGTTAGGTTAGGTTAGGTTAGGTTAGGTTAGGTTAGGTTAGGTTAGGTTAGGTTAGGTTAGGTTAGGTTAGGTTAGGTTAGGTTAGGTTAGGTTAGGTTAGGTTAGGTTAGGTTAGGTTAGGTTAGGTTAGGTTAGGTTAGGTTAGGTTAGGTTAGGTTAGGTTAGGTTAGGTTAGGTTAGGTTAGGTTAGGTTAGGTTAGGTTAGGTTAGGTTAGGTTAGGTTAGGTTAGGTTAGGTTAGGTTAGGTTAGGTTAGGTTAGGTTAGGTTAGGTTAGGTTAGGTTAGGTTAGGTTAGGTTAGGTTAGGTTAGGTTAGGTTAGGTTAGGTTAGGTTAGGTTAGGTTAGGTTAGGTTAGGTTAGGTTAGGTTAGGTTAGGTTAGGTTAGGTTAGGTTAGGTTAGGTTAGGTTAGGTTAGGTTAGGTTAGGTTAGGTTAGGTTAGGTTAGGTTAGGTTAGGTTAGGTTAGGTTAGGTTAGGTTAGGTTAGGTTAGGTTAGGTTAGGTTAGGTTAGGTTAGGTTAGGTTAGGTTAGGTTAGGTTAGGTTAGGTTAGGTTAGGTTAGGTTAGGTTAGGTTAGGTTAGGTTAGGTTAGGTTAGGTTAGGTTAGGTTAGGTTAGGTTAGGTTAGGTTAGGTTAGGTTAGGTTAGGTTAGGTTAGGTTAGGTTAGGTTAGGTTAGGTTAGGTTAGGTTAGGTTAGGTTAGGTTAGGTTAGGTTAGGTTAGGTTAGGTTAGGTTAGGTTAGGTTAGGTTAGGTTAGGTTAGGTTAGGTTAGGTTAGGTTAGGTTAGGTTAGGTTAGGTTAGGTTAGGTTAGGTTAGGTTAGGTTAGGTTAGGTTAGGTTAGGTTAGGTTAGGTTAGGTTAGGTTAGGTTAGGTTAGGTTAGGTTAGGTTAGGTTAGGTTAGGTTAGGTTAGGTTAGGTTAGGTTAGGTTAGGTTAGGTTAGGTTAGGTTAGGTTAGGTTAGGTTAGGTTAGGTTAGGTTAGGTTAGGTTAGGTTAGGTTAGGTTAGGTTAGGTTAGGTTAGGTTAGGTTAGGTTAGGTTAGGTTAGGTTAGGTTAGGTTAGGTTAGGTTAGGTTAGGTTAGGTTAGGTTAGGTTAGGTTAGGTTAGGTTAGGTTAGGTTAGGTTAGGTTAGGTTAGGTTAGGTTAGGTTAGGTTAGGTTAGGTTAGGTTAGGTTAGGTTAGGTTAGGTTAGGTTAGGTTAGGTTAGGTTAGGTTAGGTTAGGTTAGGTTAGGTTAGGTTAGGTTAGGTTAGGTTAGGT